>LR991065.1:10509432-13009432 GCA_905163555.1 Notocelia uddmanniana | reverse complement strand
AATATCTGAAAGTAACAAGGCACGAAGTCCTTAAAAGACAAGATCACACACGCGACAGCACTTTTCGAATCTCATTAGCATACGTTTGCCTTATTTGATGTTTTTTTTATAACTGGGGCTCGATTCTATAGTATAAGATCACTGGCCATGTCTCCACTTTCGGCTACATTAGAACTGGTTTCCTTCTGTTGGGTGCCAGAGCTGTGGTTCTGAACACCAACATTTTAAAAAGTGTTGCCACCAGAGTAGGTACCTACTTGAATTTTTCAACATCCCACAAGTGGGAACTAACCCTTACTTCAGGGATCTCATTGAATTGAAATGCTATATGTAGACGGTCATTTAGAGTTAAGTATCGATTTTGTAAAATGTAGTAAAGTCATATTGGAGTACCTATTATTAATAAGCTAGTAACCACAACACACGTAAATGTGTTTTCCACCTTAATTTTTTTATACAACGACGGTGACAAACAAGCTTACGGTCTGCTTAATGTCAAGCAGATACCGTAGCTAGTGGACACTTGCAAGTTCAGAAAAATCACAAGCGCGTTTCAACCCTTTATTGATTTAAGGATTCGTTGTATTGACAGCTAGCGACATGGCCGATTTGCAGTCTTGGCCATACTAGGCTCAATTTCAATTTCAATTTCAATTTCAATTTCAATTTATTTATTTGCAACCAAGTACAAAAACACATGCAACTTAATGCTAGGTACAGTACATGGACCCGGATAGGGCGCAGCAAAATAAGAAATAATGAAAAGTGCAGACAATTCGGTAAAAATAATTGATTAAAATAATTTCATAAAATTAATTTGGTCAAATTATAAAAATTTAAAAACATTAATATAAAACACAGTAAAAATAATAATATTAAATACATAAAAAGGTATACATTAACTATAATAATGACCATAATAAAAAACTTATTAGTTAAAAGTAATAATTCAATAAACAAAATCAATTCCTTAAAAAATAAATTCATTACAAATAATTCGGCAAATAAATAATTATGTGTTTGGAAAAAGAGGCGGACATAGGTATTAACACATTATGTACACTAACTACAGGATAGGATTTACGAGTAGATATTCGTTCACGCTATAAAAAGATTTTTCTATTAAATATAATTTTAATTTTCTTATGAATTTGTTATAATTTTGTTCGTCTTTTATATAATTTGGTAATTTATTGTAAATCTGTATTGACATCGAATATGGTCCATTTCTATGTAGTTTTAATTTAGAAGATGTTTGAAGTAAATTGTTTTTATAGCGTGATTCATACCGGCGAGGTCCATCCCCGAGCGTGGTATACAACTCTGGGTGTTTTTTTACAAATTTACACGATTCTAGTAGGTAAATACAAGGTAGGGTTAAAATTTTTAGGCATTGAAAATGGGGCTTACAACTATCGGTTTGCTTAATGTTACGCATTATGCGGACGCATTTCTTTTGTAGGATAAATATTTCCCGTACGTTGGTACTGTTCCCCCACAAAATCACCCCGTAGGAAAGCCATGCATGTGCAAAGGAATAGTATGCCACCATTGCTGTTTCGATATTTGTTGACTTTTTTAGTTCTCTTAGAGCGTATATGAATTGGCTTAGTTTTGTTTTAATTTTTTGTATGTGGCTTTTCCAATTTATATTGGTGTCAATACTTATTCCGAGTAAAGAGAATGTAGGGACACTATCTATTTTAATGTTATTAAAAGAAAATTCTATGTCTATTTCAACTTTCTGGCGGGGTTTAAATTGCATTATTTTTGTTTTTGAAAAGTTTAGTTCTAAGTTGTGGTCATTCATCCAAAGTACAATATTGCACATAATATCGCGGAGCTTTTCGCAAATACTTTTTTTATTTGTGCATGATAATAAAAGCGAGCAATCGTCGGCAAACATTACACATGGCTCTTTGAACATTTTAGGGAAATCATTTATGTAGATAATAAAAAGGGCACATCCAATCACGCTCCCTTGAGGTATTGAATCCGTTACTGGTTGGATTTCTGACCTAAAAGTACTGATTTTGCGTGAAGATTCGTTAACATGTTCGATCTCGACGTATTGCTTTCTATTTTTTAGGTATGATTGGAACCACTTATGCGTTATACCGCGAACTCCCACTCCGTATAGTTTGTCTAGGAGTATACTATAGTTCACCTTTTCATACGCCTTCGTCATATCAAGTAGGACGCCTATAGCATACTCTTTTTCATTTAAGATGTTTAAAATATTGTTTATGTATGTGTACGTAGCTAATGTCGTGGAGCGATTTTGACGGAAGCCGTTTTGGGATTTGTCAAATATATTGTACTTTTCGCAAAAGGAATATAGTCTACTACACATTGCCTTTTCGAATATTTTTGACATAACAGGTAGTAACGCAATGGGACGGTAGTTATTGGGATCCGTTTTTTTGTTCTTCTTATGAATCGGTTTAATTAAAGCTATTTTTAATATGTCTGGAAATGCACCTTCATCAAAGGACTGATGAATGAGGTAGGTTAATGGTGGTGTTAACTCCTCAGCGCACGCTTTTATAAGTGACGAAGGCAGTTCATCGATGCCGTAACTAGGTTTAGTTTTTAGGCTTTTAATTATTTTTTTTATCTCGTTCGGGTCGACTGGTCTCAAAAACAATGTGTTTACGTTAGGCTGCAATACCGGCCGGCCGCACGGCGGCGGCCCCACCGCCCGCGATCGCCCGGCATCGACAAACAGCTTATTGAATTCGTTCGAAACCATTTGAGGGTCAGACGTTAACTTATTGTGGACATATAATTGTATATTTTGTTTAGCATGATAAGATGTTTTATTTGTTCGCTGTTTTATTATCTGCCACATGCATTTCATTTTATTTGCAGACTTGTTCATTTTTCTTATGCATTGAAGTTTTTTTGATTTTGTAATTACGTTTTTTAATGTTTTTTCATACTTTTTATAATGCGCTTTTAAAATCGGATTTCCAGATGTTATAGCGTGGATTTTTAATAATCTTTTATTTTTACAACTTAATTTAATTCCAGGAGTAAGCCAGAACAAAGATTTATTGGTTTTTAACTTTATTCGTTTCTTAGGTATGCAATGTTGTAGTATATTAAACAATTGATTATTAAATGAGTTATAATTTTGATCTACTGATTGATGTACAGTTATATATTTTTGCCAATTTGTATTTTGCAGTGATAATTTAAATTTGTTAATATTTTTGGGATTATATATTCTTTTGGTTTGGTACCAAAAGTCTGATTTAGTACTAGATTGACCACTTTGAGAGGTTGTCAAATTTAGTATTGTGCATCTGTGGTCGGAAAACCCGAAATCACACACTTCAGCATCAAATTCTTTAGTAAAATTGGTGAATATGAGATCAAGGCATGTTGAACCGTTTTTGTTTATTCGCGTCGGTTCGTTTATATACTGCTTAAAATTATATTCAAGCATGATGTCAAGAAGGTACTTGGCTTGCTTCGAGTCCACCAAGGTATTTGTGTTAAAATCACCTCCGATGATGATTTTTTTATTCGAAAATTTCGTGAGATGATCTAAAATCAATTTTAATTGTCTATAAAATATGTCAGTCTCCCTACCATTCCAGTATAATACTATTAAAATAATTTCTAGCTTTACTATCTCCACTGCACAAACTTCAATGACATATTCCACCGACATGTCCATGATTTCTTTCCGTTCGATATAATTTTCGTTATTGTTTATAATGATGGCAACTCCGCCGCCACTGTGTTTCTCCCGATGACGCGATGCCGCTAGGTGGTACCCCTGGAAATGGACGAGATCTGCTTTGGCTTGAGTAAGCCAGGTCTCCGAAACACAAAAAGCTAGGAGTGGCTCGTTGAAGTCTTCCAAAAAAGCCTGGAGCGTGTCTCGTTTGTTGAATAGGCTCTGCATGTTTTGAAATATAATTTTATTTTTTTCCTTGGTAGCGAAATCTATCGATTGTACGTTCACTCACTCGATTTTGATCTTGATCTAGCTCCGCGTTTTTTGAAGTTGGCTTTTTACTGGTGGGAGAGGGAGAAGTGGAGCGTGAGCATTCCTTCGGAGTCGTTACAGGGTCGATTGTATTTAGAGTAGAATTATGTGAATTTGGCTGATTTTGTTCTCGACCTTCAATGAATAATTTATTATTTCTAATAATGGCGTATTTACCATTTTCACGAGCTTTTAACATTGCTTCTCTTAACTGCTTCCGCACTTCTAAATCCTTTTCATCTAGATAGATGGAAACATGAATTCCTGTGTTTTTGAAGTTGTGGTAGCTGTCCAAGATATGTTTGGCCATCCTCTTACTAATTAATTCTATAGCAAGAGGTCGTCGAGGACCTCTTTTCCCAATTCGTCGTAGGTCTTCAATGTAGGGGTTAACGTTGATTCCTAGTATATCATAAAATAAATATGAGACACGGTCGTATAGGTCATCTTGTGTTTCACGGTAGTTTTCATCTAGCCCATACAGTACAATTGTTCTATTATTATTGTTAATTTTCCTGACAGCCGCTGCGTCTTTTCCTGGATTGGATATCTGGTGCTCAGGCTTCTGAAGTTTTGTGACGCAATCTAGTTCCTGTTGTAGTTTTGTGCTTTCAGATTGTAGTTTATTAATACATTCATTTATATTATTTAATTTTTCATTTATATTCTTTATATTTTCCCTGGATCTTGCCTGTTCTTCCGTTAAAACAGCTGTATTGTGAGTAATTTCCATTTGTAAGGTGGTCATCTTTGTGTTAAACTCTTTGATTACTGCACTTTTTATATTTTCTGTAATTGCTATTGTTAAGCTCTCTTTTATAGCTTCAAATTCTACTTTTATTAGGTGGCTAAATCTCTCATAGGTGATTGTAGCAGCAGGTTCTTCTGTTCGTGTCTGTATGGATTCATATTGGTGGGGGTATTGTACGTTGGATCGCGTTGATTCGGTCACTGTGTCCCCTAACACATTTGAAACATCAGACTCGTCGACGATTGACATGTCCGTAATTTGCAAATTCTGCATCTGTGTCGAATGCCTATATGTACTGGTACCTGCCGGAGACGCAAGGGCATCATCACCATTTCGTTGCCGTCGCGTAATGTTGTTACAAGAGGGGCACGTCCAGCAGGCCTGTAATTCGGTTTTTCGTTCTCTAAATTGAGCTGAGGTCATATTAAGGCATTGAAAGTGATAAGGGCCATTGCATTGCTTGCATGCAAGCAACTCTCCCCTATCTATTTTCCTATTGCATGCTACGCAATTCATATTTAAGTTATAAGTTATCACTTTGTACTGGTCCGGTCGTTGTGCAGTGCTCGCGAGTCCGCGAGAAGAACGTCGCAAGCGCCGTGGAGAACCTGGCGCTTATACGTTTTCGTCGTACACTCAGAAATCCAGTTTCGACGGTGGTTTAAAAACGTTAGTTGATTTGATTTTCACTAATATCGTAATATTCACGGTTAATTATGTCCACTTTAACATTTTATTAACTTATCTCGATATTATATAGCTCAATTTGATAAAAAGGCACTCGAAAAAAATCACTTTGAACGCAGATTGGAATTTATGTACGAGGAGCTATTTTTAACGCATTTCTACCGCGCGTATCCTATTCTGTTTATCCCCTTAGTGTCCCCCCCCTTAGGCTCCAGGCCACGTAGCCGCCCCTAATATTTACTGGGCCTTTGGGCAAATCCGCCACTGTATGCAGGTATCTACGTATCGTCTCTTTTGTTAATTTTCGCCATAAGTAGGAACCTATCTTTAGAAAATTTCACATAACGTATTTGGCAACAAGAAGGATACCCTCCCTATTTAAAAAATCAATTCGACATGATTTTAGCTGTCTTAAATAAAGCCATATGATCGCCATGTCACGAACTGTCATCAAAACAAACTGAACTGGGTCCCTTCTACCGGCGCCTTATTCCGGCGCTTCCATTGCGTGACAGCTCTTAACTCAGGTCAGATAAAGCGGACTGGTTGCACCAAAAGAAAAATGCTAAAAGTAACTCTGGACTGGGGCCTATATTGCAACTATAAATCCCATTTTAATTTGATGGCAATCTCATTTATGTCAGTTTTGAACCAGCAGCTAAAAACCTATGCAGGTCCTTCACCCTCAACACAGCGCAACCTCGGGTGCTCTGTCGACCTTACCACCAGGAACACAACACCCATGAATCTAAAGACCATGTAAGTAGTGGTTTTATGGCTGCGGTCTTCTGTAAGGTGGCTTTGGATTACTTGAGGGATTTGACTGTGATAAAACATTGTCATCACAGATGTATCTGTCATAGCGACCGGCCAATTAACCAGTTTTTGTGTCTGCCTGATAAGACAATCATGCCATATCATGCCAGGGTTATATTAATGTTAGTTTTGGCATTGTATTCCAACCTCACGACTCCACAACTTGTGTATAAATTAAATCAAAATATTCGTCGTAGTATTTACTGTAAAATGAACATTCAGTTGACGACACATTATTTTTACGTGGTTTTGCAGGAAAAATGTATTCATTTTTTGCCATATACTGTACAGGACACGTTAAATGTTTTTATTAGCCGCTCCAGCTTCTAAAATACCAAATAGTGTTTTTAATTTAGTTTTTGCAGTAATTTAGTTGTTGGACGTGGGCTGCATTAGAAACCAGTTTAATCGACTAGAGTACGTGTGTAGGCGCGCGACCATTATTTACTAAACCAACAATGAAATGTACAGACACACCATTTTTATGTTATCATAAAAACGGTGTCATCTGTGTCAATAGGCAGTTATTTAAACAATTGGTCTATTTTTGATCATCTTTTCGAATATATACCCATTTGATGACCATATTAGTCTACGAGTATACTTAGTGTGTTAGTAGTGGTTAGTTCCTATGAAGCTGATAGTTCGTACAGTTCTGGGATATTTTTTCAATGCTCTATCAAATACAAAAAGCTGTCACTGACACGCCGTGCCTTTGGAATATCAAACGCGGATTTGAATTTTATAGGAATGCATACTTATATAGGTTGATATTGCACTGCGCGCTGTGATAGTTATATCCGTTGTTGGCGCTGAACCGATGGTGCGGATATGAGTCAAAAAGGTTAATATATTTATATGCTTTGAATGTGTCGTCTTATTAACCCATAACATAAGCCTTATTGAGCTTACTATGGAGTTATATTTATGTTTTATTTTGTTTATTTTATAGTGTCTCGCGCTCGCGCTCTCGCTGCTAAACCACTCACTCCGCTTCCACGCGCAAGACTACGTGGTAGAAACACGATAACATATTGAAATGCAAAATGTTTTATGGTCGATCCATGTTTTTATTTTCATTATATTCGGAACGTAAAACGTAATGTATTAATAATCAATGAAACAAAACAAACTAATAATTTTAAGCTAGCTAGCTATAGCTACTAACAGATACGTACCGACTGACAACGACATTGCCACCTTTTTAGGGTTCCGTAGCCAAAATGGCTAAATCTATAAAGATTCGTCGTGTCTGTCCGACCGTCCGTCCGTCCATATGTCACAGCCGATTTACTCGGAGACTATGAACACTACTATAATGAAAATTTCGTAGGAAGGTGTATGCTATGAAGTATGAACCGCTATAGAAATATGATGTGAAATTACGAAAAAAATATGAAAACTGGAGGGCACCCCATACAGGGGGGTCAAAATTTTTTTTCAATGCACATAGGCGTGTGGGGTTTTTATGGATGGTGACAAAGAGGTTTCTAAAAAACTTTTCCATTTAAGTCAACTATTGGTGAGATATTAGCTGTCAAAGTCGTAAAAAGTGTGTCCCCCCCCCTCTAATTTCCAAACTATGAAGCTTAAAATTCTGAAAAAAAATCAAGATGATGTACATTATAAATACTTTCAACGATTTTTGGTTTGAACAAGATAGGTTTAACGGTTTTTTAGTTATTACTGAAAAACTGTCTTGCCCAAACAAAAGGGCGTAAGTGCCGTGACTTCCCTATGAAGATACGACCTTTTTTATTTAATGTATTGTATAGTGGTTTTTAAATGTTGATTAGGAGGTGTCGATAGGGAACCCTTCTCCGTGCGTGACCCGACAAGCACTTTGCCGGTTTTTTTACATTGTCACACCGAGTGTCATACACTTTTCGATACTTTAGCGATTCAAATGCGAGAAAAATCTCCCGAAAATTCACTTGATTATTCAGTTAGGAGTGAACCGCACACATAACATATTTGTGGGCAGATCAAATATTGGGTGTGTAGCTACTTAGTAGTACACCTAATATTTGATCAATTATTGACTAAATGTTTGTACACATTTAACATGGCACCTTTCGGTGCCTATTTTTCTTAACATCATCAGACCTACTGATCTCGATCTCGGTAAAGTAGTAGCCTTAGCAAAACAAATTTAGGAAATCACGTCTCGTACACAGGCTTATTTCTGCAGTTTTTATTATAAATGATCCTGCGGTGGCTTGTACTTGGCTGGCACATGACGCGAAACGACAAAAAGATTACGTTTTTACTTGCACTGTTTAACATAATCGTATACCGGGGCGGCTTTAGTGATATCATTTGTAACGCAGTATTTTTCGGTCATAAAGTAGGTACAAGCTTAGCAGATGTTGATTCTTTCAAAGAAATGACTTTTACTGGCGTAAATTGATAGACCATGATCCAGCTCTTCTTTGTGCATTAAATAAAAAGAAGAATACTTTCCTACACTTTAGACTCACGACATCTTCTTATCTACGAAATTGGAGTTAGAAAAAAGTTATTTAGCCTAAGGTTAAGTTCTTAGTCAAGTACGATCAAGTTGACCCAAAATAGACAAATATACAACTATTATGTAGCCAAAATAAATGTATGGATTAAAAAACTTCGTAAGTAGAAGTATGTACTATGCATATTTTGGAATTAAATATTTTTAAGTTCCTATGAAGGGTGTTTCACTACACCAGAATACACCAGAATTGAAGTTTTATCTACAGGCATATGCAGTTTCAATTATTTGTAAAAATAAAATGAAGTCTTCTATCAGTAAAATTTCCTATCGTCAATATTTAAGAGGGCGCAGTACGCTCGGTCTGACTCGGTTCTCCATACAAACGTATTTATCCTCTTATTTTAAAACGCCATGCTAGAATAACTAGAAAATTTGTATACACAATGGGATCCGGCATATCTAGGTCGGACCATAGTTTCTGTTGCTAGAAATTGTAAAAGAAAAAAAATACAGCGGCTTTTTGAGTTTTTTACGGCTTGTATGAAAACCTTAATAATCGCTGTATTTTTTCTCCATTATAATTTCAAGCAACAGAAACTATGGTCCGACATAGATATGCCGGATCCCATTGTGTATACAAAGTTTCATGTTATTCTAGCCTGGCGTTTTAAAATGAGAGCATAAATACGTTTGTATGGAGAACCGAACGTACTGCGCAGTCTTAAGGCACTTCTTCTCAATTTGGCATAGCCGTGGGACATCCTGTATACTACTAGATGTTGGTGCCTTCGTAAGTTTGTGTGTAGGTATGTAGGGAGTTATTTTTTAGAACTAGTCATACAATTTTAAAAACTCGACGGACTGCTCTCCAGGAAGGACATGTGCTTTGTTTTTTTATCTCACGGATCCGCCTGTGCCTTTTATAATAGGCCCGACTTATTATGAAGGGCGCAGGCAGTAGCTTGTGCTACATAAAATATGTACCCGCATCGACCTGTCAAACAAATGGTCTATTAAATACGTAATGTATCAAGTCTCCCCAATTTTCATGACAATGAATCTCGCGGTGCCTCCCGTCGAACTACAAACAAGGAAACAATAACAATAACGAAACGACAAAAACTACCGTTCAGGCTTCCTGCCGTGGCTCACACACTGCACTTGGGTCGTAGCTAGCGACACCGGTACAGCAGCTCCACCCTTATACAAGATGTATGACTACAGGCAACGATCAGAAACATACTACAGAATAGCCAAAGTAGCAAGTGGAATAGACCTGGCCTGACCTGGTAAGCGCACCCATAGATACAGTATGTTCACCCTAATAATAAATGTAAGTACCTGGGGAACAAGCTTTGCTCGTGTTTTCGCGGACAATACAAGGTTGCTCGATAATGAGACGATTTTTCGAGCCCAATAAATTTTATAGAAATCGTTAGCCCGTGTTCAGACTTGTAACAATCACACTACTGTTTGATTCCCGTGATGTAGTATGTGGACCTTTCGGAAAAAAAATGTAAATAAGGTACCGAGCGGGATTCCCGTGAATCCGAACACGGGCTTACAGCCGTTCGTTTCCGAGATAAATAAACATACAAACATTGTTGATTTAAAGATATTAGATATGTACCTGGATTATATTATAATTATAAAATTTGTATATAGCGCAATGTCATTTCGAATATGTTTGAAGCTGCCCAACTCTACAAGTATAGACCGTAGACCGGTTCGGTACTCGGTTATGATCTGCGGTGAGAAATGAAATCGATAGACAAAGTTACCAACAGGTTGGATGTCAGATGATGGCGACAGTTTCGCATTAAAACACCCATTGATTGGCACCTACCATAACAACCAAGGTTTGATGTTCAGTTCCTATAAAGTGAAGAGTTTCAAAAGCGTAATTCTCTAACATTTGAAAACAGCCCAAATATGGCAATTTGACAACTTTGAGTACATAAGTAGTAGATAACTTTTTAGTAAAGTAATTCGGAGAGTTAGTATTTTAATCGCACGTTCAGTTTTTCTGTGTACTGGTTTATTATTTTTCATTTTGATATGACAAACAAATATAGGTTTTGCTAATGGTCAAACCAAAATCATAAGTGAAACAAGGTGGAATAGCATAAAAAATATTAAGCACTTATAAATGTCATTCCGACAATACTCTAGGTATGCCAAACGTAACATACTCCTACGTTGCTAAATACCCATTTTATTTTAATCGGCTAGAGTCGGCTATGGGAGCAGGGTTAAAGCGCGTTGTTGGCAATTGGCTAACAACCTAGCACTTCAATATCACATTTTCGACATCTTTAAACCTACAAGTGCCAACAATTATTTTGAAATTAATATTTTCTTGTGCCCTTTTGGGAATACAGTTGTGTGTTTGATTATTTCAGGCATGATTATTGTTAAGCACGTTTATTTTAATACTAATTTAACAACTTAAACTCATTCCAAAATGTCATGTTTTCTTTTTAAAAATAAGTAAGTGTTTGATTTCAAGGCTGTTCAGAGACTTCTAAGTGTTTACAAATATCTCTCTGTCGCTTCTTTACCAAATACGCCCAAAAACTAAATCGAGCGCCATCTATGACTGTTTAGCAACAACGCAATGAATCGAGGAGGACAACTTGATTTTTATTGAAAGGAACAAACCGTGGCTTTAGTTGCCTGTGCCGTGACTGGGGCAAGAGGCGTTGTGTTACGTGGAAACACAATAGATGGCGTTGTTAACAACAATAACTACACGGGCCTTATTCGAAATGATAAAATGTGACGTCTTCGGCATGTCATTACCAGTCATAACATAAGGATATCCCGAAATTCGTAATGGTTTCGTATTTTTTAAATATCGCCTCGCCTCTCACTGTGTATCCTCGCTGGTCGTCAAGTAATTTCAATCTGATTCACATTTATTTACGGCCAAGGAAACATTGAACGATTTGCCTTTCCTTTTTAATTAAATCAGACTCACTTCCAATTGAATTTCGTCTCCGGAGGACCCGTCTATATAATAAGGTACATGGTGAATTATTTCCAAGGTGTTACAGAGTATAAGGGAAGATTAATAGAACGAAAAGTGGAGGTAATAGATGTTTTTATGTAAGCAATTTGGCTTATAATGTACACACATGACATTTTATTACCAATAAATGATGTCAAGGAGAAACTATTTGGAACAAACTATTATAGAAATTTAGGACCAAAAAGGGTTTGGGCGACGTCGGTCGGTTTCTTATTTTGTGAGATTCATGATAGGTCAGAGTCTTTCTTTGTCAGACTCAGACTTGGGCAAATTCCTCTGTCAGATTTGAAGGAGATATTTTTTTTTGTCGGATTCTACCGAGGTCAGTTTCGTCTAGACAGAATAAGAAACTGACCTAGTCATAATCCGATAAAACAATAATCTGACGTATTCTAAATCTGACAAAGTAATAATCTGACTAGGTCAGTTTCTTTTTGAAAAAAAAAATGATCTGACCTACTACGAATCCGGCAACATACGATACTGACCAACTTAGAATTCGCCAAAATAAGAAACAGGCTAAGTCGAAACTCGACAAAATAAGAATCTGACCTAGTACGAATTTGAATAAATAAGAAACCGACCGAAGTCGCCCGAAGGCCAAAAAGTAAAGGAAATGGCAAAATATGGAACCGTCTAGCGATTGTTCCACCGACAAGAAGACATATTATTAGATACTTCAAGGATGAAGTTTACTGTTATAAATCAGTCCTCAAATAAGAAATACGACAGATATCTACTATTTTTCCTACGATTCTGTTCTAAGCTTAGGACAAACCGAACAAAAAAAAACTGTGTTGTTACGCGTAGGCCTACCAAATTTTCCAATATGAAATATGGCCTACAATATTACAAAAGTACGCATGAAATCTAAATCTAGCGGCGGATATTTCATTTCCACAATTTCCTCGCCACTGATTTCGCAAAACTTTCTGAGACCTATTATTAGGGTGTGCAACAATGGCCTTTCAGAGAAAGAAATTTACGAACTGAAATATTTTTTCTATTTTATTTTATAGGTAACATTAGACCGGCATTGTGAGTAACAGTATAACTCATTATCCGTGGGCTATCATTTGCCTGTTACTCGTTTTGTGAAGAATACCAACTCGTAGGCCGCCCAAAATACAGGCACAGCCTAGTTTGGGGCCCGCTGTACAACTATATTTAAGTTACTGTTTTTTTGTCTCAATAAAGATATATATTTAAATGAAATAGATGAACATTATTCTGCAAGTAGGCCGCACTGGCACATTTACAAGTTGAAATCTACTAGCGTTTCAGAAAAATAAACCACTGCTGGGAAGTAACGCCGAATCAAACTCGACAGTCAGTCATTTTGTGCCAAATAAGTAAATCTGAGTATGAATATAAAAAGAGGAAAATATTTCCAAATATATGCTCAGTGATCTAAGGGATGGTGCCGCCCATTTGGAAAGTCAAATCAATTGTTACTGTAAAGTAGTGAGCGAGGATAAGCCAGCAAAAGCTCCTCGCGTGAGATCTGCTGATGCCTTAAATTTTAATGACAAAATGAGACAAATTTTACTCCACCTTATTAACGACAGCTAGGTCTACGGCAAAATATTGCACCGGGAGATTTAACTTGGTGCTTAACTAAGTATGTTAGATTTGAATCCCGTTTAGGTGTATTAACCTCATAATGACCTAAACTTCTGAATGAACGAATAGAATTGGGCTAATTTGGCTTAACTCGGTTGGCACGGCTGCCAGATAATTGGATATTTTATGCTAGTCAGTTCTAATGCAGCTGCCTAGTGAATCAAACAAAAGTTATAGGCATAATCCTAATAACATCTTTGTTATTTCTGATTTAACGGCACTTTTGAAGATCATTATAACTTTTTCTAATTTGGTGTTTTGGCCAGGGAATATAATAAAAAATCATAATGTTAACAAGATATCAACAGTTTTTCAAAATACTCTTATCTACTCTACATTATTTATACCACGTTGTTGGCAAACAAGCTGACAGCCCACCTGATGGTATGTGGTCACCTTAACCTATGGAGGCTTGTAATACTATAGGTAGAGGCTTCACTCGCGCGTTGCCGGCCCGTAAGAAACCTGTTCATGATCACGCGTTTTTTGAAGAGTCCCATGCTCATTGGAAATACCTCGGCAGGGAGCTCATTCCACAACCTGTTCTTGGTATAAAAACAGCAGTGCAGGTACATTAGGCTGCATAGGTAAAGTATATTGCCGAAGCTCGAAAATTCAGGGGTCGTCAGACACCTTGGTTGGCAGGGTGAGGCTAAGCTAAACTACTCGTAAACTTAGCCGAGGCCTGCCAAAAGGCAAGTCAGGGGAGCTCGATGTCCGCCAAGGTATATTGATTTTATTTTACAATGTTAACAAATAACACAAAGACGGCAAACTAATTTCGGCGGCGTACTTAGTAATACAATACGCAATAATTACCAGAATACATTCTACACCTTCTCTGCGAAATTACCTTTCACATTGCTTTCTTCACTTATAAACATTTTTGAAGGTAATAATAATCTAGTTAGTTTATTGGTCAAATTTTTAAATCATTTTATATCAAACATTTTAAAAAAATATTACCAAAAGTCTGTGGTTAAGCTCGTTTGGAGGCAAGCTCTGAGATAAATGGCCCATCATCTTCATAGTGCACTGCGACTGGCCACTTTAGACACGGCTGATACAGATGTCGCTCTTTAAATACTTTTAAACGGTGAAATTACGCTGAAAATCACTATCCCTCTCTTGGCAAAGGAAACGTTTCTGTGACACGCTTAATTATTTTTTCTTGTCTCTCCATTTATCATATTTTGTTGACGAGGCTGCGTGACGATTTGTGCGCCCGGTTGATAAATTGAAGAGCATTATTTTGGCTGAACCGACGGCTTCGCCCTATGGTTTGTGGGTTTAGGACTTTGTTGAAACTGTCGTATTCGTTTTTTGACTGCTTGATTTCCCAAGCTGCTACGTAATTTTATGTCGAATAGCAAAATAAATCATAATAAACGAAGACTAAAGTCCATAGTATGTTTTGCAGTAGAAACCTAACAGAGTATTGAGAGAAGAAACAGTTGACTATGTTTTTGTTCGTACAGGAATGGCAGAAATGAGGCAGACTCATATAAAAAAAAAACTGTCGACAGCTTTGTTCACGGTCTTTCGCCATGTGGATGCTTTTCGCCTCTCGTTTGAATCAAAATGCATATTTTACAAATAGAGATAAGTAACCCATGTTTTATACTAATATTTTAGTGATATGTATCCCGCCTTATTTATTCTACTATATATTATAATCTGTGCCAAGAATCTCTTTCAATAGTTTAGTAGTGTTCATAGCGGACATACAAATACATCATATTTTTACATCTCCCCAAGACTGCTATAGTTAAGCGCTGTAGTTTTGTCAAGACTTGAGCTGTTTTCGTTACGACTGATAAGAGTTATAAAAATGTGATTGAGACTGTGAACGCATATGTTAATCGACAGCCCGATGTTAAAGAGGATTACAGATGTGTCTTAGAATGTGGACCTACTTTAGGCGAATTCCTGACTTGGCTTGGCGGAGGCGGTATAATATTAGTAAGCTGTCGGCTGTCTGTGACAACTGCCATTTGAGTCAGTACCGCTCTTCTCCTGCATGATGCCTACATTTACCTAAATGCGTGAGTGCTATCTGACTGGCTGGGGCAGGGTGGTATTTGCGTGAACTCCCAAATATTGTGTACATAATTATCCCGCGGGATTGCATTCCCTAGGTACCGGTACCACATACCGATTCCGCCCCGCCAAGACAGGAAGTGCAGCCCAACTGAATCACTACAAGTATATACTAATTATGTTTAGGGAGCGAAGGTATTGTTAACAATGGGAGATATTGACAGTTGCCAAGCATAGGTTGCTCAGTCACTAAACAGATTATGGATAATGAACCCAATTTACTAGTTATAGGGTAGTAAAGAGGTTAATTTGAGCTGCAAAAATGGGCTTGTTTTAACCGACTTCAAGATTTCAAAAGAGGAGGTTATCAATTCGGTTGTATGTTTTTTTTTTTAATGTTTGTTACTCCATAGCTCCAACATTTCTTAACCGATTTGAAAAATTCTTTTTGTTATTGTATGAATATATATCCAAGTTGGTCCCGTTTTTGTCAAAAGGCAGTTCTGATGATGGGATCCATGAGGAATTGAAGGAACTCCTCAAAACTTTAAGGCAAACATATAGTAATAATAATAATAATTCTTTATTTCAGACAATGTCCATATACAATAATAATTACATTTAAAAATTCAATTTCATTACATATTAAGTGTTAGTAAGTATATATTCCATCTAATTAATTCTAAGTCTAGGCTAGGGTTAGGGTACACAGGACATTTTGAGGACAAACACTATTTTATTGGTTACATGTATATTGGCTTGCCTGTCAGTACATGTATCATGTGGCAGTGGTTCAGGTACTGACAGTCAAACCTTGCAGCAAATGCCCTCAGGATGCCGTTGGAGCTGCCCCCCACCCTGCGCGCCAGAGATGTGCATCGTTTACGCATGGTGGTGTGGAAACAGTCCACTCTTGCTTCAGCAAACATCCCCGACGCACTACAGTACCGAGGCAGCCTCATCAGCATCCTGAATGCACCATTGTACTGTACACGAAGGGCGCTGTATTGCTTTTGCGTATATGAGACCCACAGACTGCTTATGCAGATTATATGCAGACTGCTATAGTGATTTTTGTGTTTTTATCAACAAGTCAAGCATTTGCATCCAAAAATGTGACATTGGATGAAGTGGAACTGCTGATGATGATCAGAACAG
Source organism: Notocelia uddmanniana (assembly GCA_905163555.1). Lineage (NCBI taxonomy): Eukaryota > Metazoa > Arthropoda > Insecta > Lepidoptera > Tortricidae > Notocelia > Notocelia uddmanniana. The sequence goes on along the minus strand of LR991065.1, from coordinate 12,992,856 downwards.
AACTCTTCAACGACGAAAAGTTCACGTTTGGCGATTTGTCCTCCTAGCTGTGCTTGTTAAGCAAGTTCTATTTTCACGATTAATTTTTGTCATGCTCGAGTTCTGATGATGGGATCCATGAGGAATTGAGGGAACTCCTCAAATCTTAAAGGCAAACATATAGTGATTTTTGTGTTTTTATCAACAAATCGAGCATTATCATACAAAAATGTGACATTTGATGAAGTGGAACTGCTGATGATGATCAGAACAGAACTTTTCAACGACGAAAAGGTCACGTTTGGCGATTTGTCCTTCTAGCTGTGTTTGTTAAGCAAGTTCTATTTTCACGATTGATTTTTGTCATGCTCGAGTTCTGATGATGGGATCCATTAGGAATCGAGGAAACTCCTCAAATGTGAAAGGCACACAAATAGTGATTTTAGTATTTTCATGAACTAATCAAGCATTTTCATTCATAAAAGTGACATTTGATGAAGTGGAACTGCTGATGATGATCAGAACGGAACTCTTAAACGACGCGTAGTTCACGTTTGGCGATTTGTTCTCTTCGTTTTGTTTGTCAAGCAAGCAAGGTTTTTCCATGATTTCATGAGGAATTGAGGGTACTTAGTCTTCTACCATTATAAACATACTTATAGCCATTTTTGTATTTTATTGTATGGAATCTAAGAGTGCACCATCTAAGATTAATAATCTTTCCAGTGTTGCCAGGGCACTTGAGTCGCAAGTTACGTTTCGTTACCTAAAATGTTACATTTTTGCTGCAAAAGTTACATTTTGGTGTTTTTTTTAATTTACGAGTTTCTGGGGTTGGAGGTCGGAGGCAAATTAGGGCCCTTTACTCGATTAATATTATCACAATACTGGTTTGTTAATACTATCGCGTTTTTCGAAATTGTATGGATTTTGCTTAAATATCCACGTGATACGGATCGTGATATGAGTGTATCGTATGATAATAGCATTTGATAGCATTTGATAGGGTTTCTCACAAGATCTTGTTATGTAAATTATCGGCATATGGGTTTGATTCTTTGTTGCAATGGTTTGACTCATACTTATCAGATAGAATATTTTTTATAGTGGTCAACGGTTTTAAATCCTCGTCCCATATTATAACATCAGGTGTTCCACAGGGGTCGCATTTGGGGCCAGTTCTGTTTAATATTTTTGTTAACGACATTCCGGACTGTTTACGCTATTCAAAAATTTTTATGTATGCCGACGATCTAAAGTTTGTTCGTATAGTGGCTTCTGCCCGGCTAGTATGATAGCTTATACCGTCACGTTTTATGTGACGTTTCAGTACATTTTTGCCATATAACGTGACGGTATAAGCTATCATACTAGCCGGGCTGATAAAGACGTACAATTGTTACAGAGTGACCTTAATAAACTCACAGAGTGGTGCAGTAAGAATCAAATGGTCCTGAACGCCAATAAATGTGCATATATAAAATTTTCTAAAAAAACGTATGATGGTAAATTATAAATATTTCACCGGAAATGTCCCAATTGGTGAGGTTGACACAGTACGAGAATTAGGCGTAGTCTTTGACCATAAACTCACTTTTGTGCCTCATATGGAAAATGTTGTTAAGAGATCATCCAGGATGCTGGGATTTGTCATAACAAATACAAAAACATTTCGACGGAGTAAAACCAAAATACTTCTTAACAACCGTTTTGTGCGAAATATAACAGAATACTGTAGTGTAGTGTGGCGTCTACACTACTCCACTCACTCATTGCGTATTGAGCGAGTGCATAAGCGGTTCCTGCAACATCTTTCTTTTTCAGCTGGCATAGCCAAAAAATCAGCCTCTTATAACAAGCGATTTAAGTACTTTGGGATAGAGTCATTGGAGCTACGTAGAACGATAGCGGACGCGATGTTTCTATATGAGCTGGTTAGGAATAAAATTGATTGTCCGCAATTATTGGAACAATTTTGTTTCCGAGCTCCGTCCCGAAGCCCCGCAACCCCATTACTCCGCTCTGTCCTCCGCTCAGACGCACCGTTTTCGGCAGCAACTCACCTATCCCGAGATTATGCAAAATTTTGAATGCATGCTGTCATGAAGCGAATATACACTTTGACCCAATAGTTAGAGTTAGATTTAAGAAAACTGTTCGCAATTGCCTGTCCAGTTCAGTTTAGTTTTCAGCTTATTATGCACTTTAACTGTTATAGGTACATAATTGTTACACTTTCTTTTTGTTACTCATTTTAAAACTTTAACGCAAGAGTCTAACGTAATATAAACCCTTATTATTGTTTTGAACGGAGCGCTTAAATTATGGGATTTTGAAGAAGCATTTTTGTAACGTTTAAATTTTAGTTTTTTTCGCTGCCTTTTTTGTAAAATGCATGTGGTGTTCACCTGTCAGTGATTGTTACATCTAGCATAAAACTGTTATTGCAAGATATATATGTAATTTACGGTGTAAACAATTGTTGGCGAGCCAAATAAATAAATAATTAAAAAACACTATGTAAAAGGCCTCATTGATGTCAGCGAAATGGCGGAATATAAAGGAATCTATAAATAAATAAATATAAATAAATTTATACAAAGTTACAATTCAGTCTAACACCTAACTTTCTCGAATAAAAGTACAAAAACGTCAAACTTTTTTACTTTTTCACTACTGATCCTCAAAAAGTGTATCATGAACTCATGACTCATATTGATCTTGTCGGGTTGGACCCTGGGGAAAATCATTATCATAATTAACAAGATATTTAAATTTGACCGGTCTAAGCACTTCACCGTGGCGAATCCACCAATCACAATATTCACAATACACTAACATTATAACGCATTAAAAAACCTTAGTTTTTTTTTATATCAACTAACCTTCCCAACCCTTAGATTAATAATTCCAGCAGATCCGTGGCGTTAAGCAAGATAATTTTTCATACAGTTGTCTGCTTGCATTCGTATGGTTAACCAAGTATAAAATCTACTACTATTTAACCAGTTTTTAATTATTATGAAATAGCGACAAAGACCTCTTAACATTTTGAGAAAAGAATTCTATTACGATTGCTTTTTTATAGTGTAGCTGTACTCTGGTTGATTGATATCAATATAAATTGTGTTTTATAAGAGGTAAACTAGTGTATTGTGGATGGTGAATTTGATGTGGTGAACTGTTTTGATTGGTCGGGTTACGATGTTTTGTAAATCATACATATGTATACATATTTTCCCTAGGGGTTTGATGTACTGCTTTGGACCCGCTTGGTAAATCTAATATTGTGTACGTTGCGTAAACATATGACGATGGGCGAGCTGAGAGGTATGAATGGGCTTACTTGTGATGAGCTGGTGGTTTAGTGGACTGTATTTGGAGCGGATGCCGTGGCTGGCCCTGATGGGTGATGAGCTGAAGGACGCTGCTGCTGCTGAACTGATTGATGGCTTCTGGGTATAGTCGAGCTGATGAGTCTTTCACGCACACACACACACTGAACACTGCGGGAAAGTCACACGCGTGGTTAATGTCCTGAGCTGATAGTCACTTCACAACTTCACTGTTAACTGCCGGCCGGCTATTCGAATGTTCGTTCTCACGCGAATGCAGAAAATTAGAGAGAGAGCTAGTGACGTCTGCGCTTGACGGCGGCTGAATGAGACTGGTGGCGCGGCGTGTGCGCCGCTGAGAGCGGAAAGAGTGAGCGAATGAATGAAGTGTGAATCGTCGCGCTTATTGGCGCGAACATCCTGGGGGGGCCCGGAGTAGAGCCTCTTCTTGAGCTGAATCCAATGGTAGCCTGGCTATCTTGAGTACAGGTCTGCGGAGATGTCCATGGGCAGTGTCCAGATCCACAACTCGAATCACTCCATCCCGTCCGGGTATTGTGCGGGTAATTCGACCCAGTCTCCACTGTAGCGGTGGTAAGTCGTCTTCCTTGATGAGTACCAGTTCGCCAATTTGAGGGGGTGAAGAAGGGGAGAGCCACTTAGAGCGAGTCTGAAGAGTATGGAGGTAGGATCTGGTCCATAGAGTCCAAAAGCGCTGAGAAAGAGCTTGTACGAGCTGAAAACGTTTTAGGGCGGATAATGGCCTATCGTCAAAGGATGGCTCGGGCAGAGCAGTAAGCGGCCGGCCGATGATAAAATGGCCCGCGGTTAATGGTTCAATATCCGAGGGATCGGACGAAAGTGGACAGAGAGGCCTAGAGTTGAGTACCGCCTCAATTCGTGCCAGGAGTGTGGAAAATTCCTCAAAGGTAAGGTGCTGTTCACCAACCACACGATAAAGCAACTGTTTCGTGGATTTGACGTTAATTTCATGTAAAGCACCGAACCAGGGTCCCTTTGGGGGGTTCAGCAGCCAGGTTATGTGCTGGTTGGCAAGCTTGTGTGTGATTGCATCATTATTTGCAGAGAGGAAGTTCTGAACTTCTTTGAGCTGATTTCTAGCGCCTACATAATTTGTGCCGCAATCCGATCTGATTAGGACCGGTGTACCGCGACGCGAGGTAAATCTTTGTAACGCCGCAAGAAAGGCTTCCGTGGTAAGGGCAGAGACGGCCTCCAAATGAACTGCCTTCGTTGTGAGGCACACAAATATGCAAAAGTACGCCTTCAAGAGTTTAGCGTTCCGTAACGTGCTAGACTTAACGAGAAATGGGCCGGCAAAATCAGTCGTGACTTGGCTAAATACGGGCTGAGGGTTAACCCTGTCTGCTGGCAGGTCAGCCATGAGCGGGGCTGCAGGTTGAGCGCGGCATCGGAAACATCTAATGCATTTGAATACCCGGTGTCGGACCGCACGGCGAGCGGATAATATCCAGTATTGCTGGCGCAGAATGGCGTGCAGAGTGTCAGCGCCAGGATGACAGTGTACTTTGTGGTAATAGTCAATAATGAGGTCAACGAGTGGACTAGCGCGGGGCAGAATGAATGGGTGCTGAGCGTCGTACCTAATCGACGCCTGAGAGAGACGACCACCGACCCTCAAGAGACCGTCTTTCATAAATGGCGAGAGACGCTGGAGTCGGTTGGTGCAAAGTTTGTTCGTTTGGAGACGATGAATATCCTCCGCAAATTCATTCTGCTGAACAGAGCGGATCCAGAACGACAGAGCATCCCTACGTTCGCTAACTGTTAATGGTCCAGAGCACCGTTCATCCGGGCCGCGCTTACAATTAGAAATGAAGCGCTTTATGCAAGCCGTCACTCCGACGAGCTTGTTAAGAGAGCTGAAGCGAGTAAGCAGATCATGATCAAAATCAGGAATTGCTATATGAGCCGCCACCTTTTTTGGCTTGAGGCCTGGCAAGGCGTGATGACCCAAAGCGGTTGGCATCTGGGGCCAGGTGTGAGGAGGTTCTTTGAGCCAGCTGGGAGACCACCAGAGGTCATGAATTGAAAGAGATTGGGCTGACATTCCCCTGCTCGCACAGTCTGCAGGGTTGAGGTTCGTGGGAACATGTCTCCACGTTGAGCTGATTGGGCTAGACATTATTTTAGCCACTCGGTTGGCTTCGAACGTCTGAAGTCGGTGAGGGGGCGTGTTGAGCCATGCTAAAACTATGGTGCTGTCTGACCAGCACGTATGTTGATCTATAACAATATGAGCTGACAGTTGAGCTGACACTCGTGTCATGAGCTGTGATAAAAGGGCTGCAGCTGAGAGTTCCAGCTTAGGAATTGAGAGGCGATTCTTGATAGGCGCGACCTTTGACTTGGCAATGACCAGATGTACATTGACATGTCCGTTGGCGTCGAGCTCGCGCAGATAAATGACAGCGCCAAAACCGGCCTCTGATGCGTCTGCGAACCCGACAAGCGAGTAAGTGGACGTGGGCTTGTGTTTGCAGAAGTGCCGAGGTAAGCGGAGATTAGAGAGCTGAGGAAGATCCTGTGAAATGTGCTGCCACTCTGTGTGGACGTCATCGGGGGTGGGTTCGTCCCATTCCAATTTCAGAAGCCATAACTTCTGTAGAAGGAGCTTTGCGCGGAAGATGACCGGTGTAACCCATCCGTTGGGGTCATAAAGAGAAGCTACTGTGCTGAGAATAGAGCGCTTAGTGATTTGAGTCAATGAGGGGAGAGAGATGCGATAAGTGAACTCATCCGATTGAGGAATCCACTGTATACCTAAAACTTTAATTGAATTCGCTTCTGGGCTGATGTCAAAGTCTTTAGGCATGTCACATTGGTCATCTGGGAACTGTTCAAGGAGCTGAGGGGAGTTAGAGGTCCATTTACTGAGCTGAAAGCCACCTAGGGCGAGTAACTCAATCAACTCTGTTTGGAGTGCCTGAGCAGACTCCACAGAGTCATGACCACAGAGAATATCGTCAACGAAGACTGAATGGCGTAGGACCTGAGCAGCTTGTGGGTGGCGATGACCTTCGTCATCAGCCAATTGGAGCAGAGTGCGGAGGGCGTGGTACGGGCTTGATCTCAAGCCATACGTGACCGTATTGAGGGCATAAGTGAGCAGAGGCTGGTCAGGTGACGACCGCCAGAGAATGAGTTGATACTGTCGTTGGTCTGGGCGGATGAGTATGTTTCTGAACATCATTCTGATGTCAGTGCTGAAAACTACGGGGTGTGTCCTGAATGACATGATAATGTCAACAATATCTTGTTGGAGAGCTGGACCTGTGTGCAGGCAATCATTAAGACTGACGCCATTTGAGCTTCTACTACTACCATCGAATACGGTGCGTAGTTTATCGGATCCCGATTTGAGGATTCCAAGATGGGGAATATAGAAGTGAGGCTTATTCGCAAAGGTACTAGGGTGACAAGGTGACATGTGTCCTAGTTTGATATAGTCGTTCATGAAGTCAACATATTTAGAGCGGAGGGGCGGATTCGCTTGTAGCTTCTTTTCGAGGTTAAGAAACCTGCGTAGAGCAATAGCATGAGTGTTGCCTAAGGTCGGCGCTTCTGGTAGAAACGGTAATGTTACCATATAACGACCTGATGGTTCTCGAGTGGTTGTAGTGCGGAAAATGTCCTCGCACTGCTCGTGTAATGGGCTGATCTGTGTGTGAGATTGGGGTTCTTCTGTCTCCCAGAACCTCTCAAGGCTCTTGCAGATATCATGAGTAGATGCGCCAGATTCCGTTTGTGAGCTGATCATGTGTGCTGAATTAGACTGGTTCGTCGGTGTTGCATATAAGTCCTCAATGGGTCCTATCAATGCAAAGTCAAAAATCGTGCCGAAGGCTATGGGCTTCCCGCGGCCTAACGAGACCTTAGTCCCGTCCAGAACTTGGCCAAGGACGTCGGAACCTAATAAGAGATCGATTGGAGCTGGTGTGTTATATTCCTGATCTGCCAAGGGAATCGGAGCTTGGCCTTTCATTCGTGCAATGTGTGGGACCTTTTGCAATGGTAAATAACCTGTGACATTCTTCAAAATATGCGCTGTAGCTGTAATCGTGGGTGTGTCATGATGTGTAGGTCGACATACTATTGTGATTGATGCCTTTGATTCCTGCATATGATGGTCTCCCACTCCTGTGATTTTTAGTGATGCTGAGTTTAGCGGTAAATTTAATATTCGAGCCATGCGCTGAGTTATAAGTGTTAACATACTACCACAATCTAGGAGGGCTCTCGCTGTGTGAAACTGGCCATTTACGTCTGCTATTTTTAGCGAGACGGTAGGCAATAAAATGGGTTGAGTGTTGACGTGCTCTTCTCGTTGTGGGGAATTATAAGAAGCATGTTCTGATGTTGGAGCTGATCTCGCAGAGTGGGCTTGTGGTGTCTGTGTATGGGCTGAGTGTGTGGGCTTTGGGTATGAGTGTGTGAGCTGATCGGTATCCTCTTCATCGTGTTCTGTTATTGTGGATAGTCATAGTTGACTACCTATACGACACCTACTGGGCGAGCGAGAGTGATGGGGTGAGTTGTTCTGGGACGTGGGGTTCGCCTGTGAGGCGTGTGCTGAGGAGTGTTGGTGCTCATGGGCTGGACGCTGTCTGGGTTGTTCCCTCAAATGTGCTGGTAACAGATGAGCGGACGTATGGGTAGGCGACGAGGCACCGGGGCGATGAAGAGATGTGTGGTGCCTGTCGTTGCCACACTCTTTGCACGCCCGTGTGGACTTGCACTCATTTTCATAATGAGGGCCAAGGCAGCGTCGGCAGCGGTTGCGGGCCTGAATAAAGTCCCAGCGGCCTTGAATAGGTTGGTCGTTGTACCGTGGGCAGGCGATGAGCTTGTGCCCGGTATCTCTGCAGTATGGGCAGGGCATATTGTTGGGGGCGTTAGCGCCTTGAGCTGAAGGTTGAGCTGAGTAAACCGGCCTGTGTTGAGCTGGGTAGTCTGATCGACTCCTGACCGGGGTCATAGGGCGCGGTTCTTGATACGCGGGTTGCCTGGGCGGGCCACGAGGGGTATTGACCGGAGACTGCCTGCGGTACTGGCCCGGCTGTGGCGAGTGCTGAGTGACTTGGGAGGGACCTGGGCTAGACCACTCGGTCTCTACACAACGCGCGTGTTCTTCCAAAAAGGCGATCAAATTCTTGAGGGTGGGCAGAGTCTGGCGTGAACCGTATTTACGTTCAAAGAGGGTGCGGAGTTCACCCTTAAGTTTCCGTACAACTATGGATACGAAAACATAGTCACTATCTTTCATGGGAAGGTCGAGATTATTAAGGGCGCATTGCGCTGAAATGAGCGGTGTTAAAAAGAGCGTGCGGATATCTGAGCGCACGTGAATGTTGGGTAGGCCTAGGATGATGTCGACAAACCGGTCGATCAGGACGCGACGATTTTCATAACGCCGGGTCAGAATGTCCATGGCTACGGTGAAATTTTCGCTGGTGAGCTGAAGGTGGGATACCATACTGCGTGCCTCGCCTGTCAGGCATGAGAGCAGGTAGTGGAGCTTTACTGCATCCGAAATGGTGGTCATGTCATCAGTGAGACTCTTGAAGATGGCAATGAAGGAAGGCCAGTCTTCAATTTTTGAGCTGAACTTTGGGAGTGCAATTTTGGGCAGTACGGTTGCAGGCGTGGCTGAAGTGGAGGGGTGAGAAGTCTCCGGAAGGGCTGAGGTCACACTTAACTTTTCGAACGCGACTAGGATGTCGTTATAATCCGCAATCGCGCTGTCGTAATTGTCTGTATACATGTTTTCGGTCTCGTCTGAGAGAGTTTCGTCATCCAGTATTTCATGGTAGACGTCCTCTAATTTTGTTTTGTGCACCTCCAATTTTGTGTACCGAGCAGTAAAGTCCGACACCGAATATTTTTTTGTATCTTTGTCTAGTACGGCCAAAGCGATTTCCTTGAGCTGGGCAATTGCCTTTGCTGCCTCTCTGAAAATAGCTGCTTGAGATTTGGTCGGCATTGTGTTTTTTTTTATAAAATGTATGAATCCGAGTGTATATAATGAGCGGTGATTGCTGGATGTGCTGGATGGTTGCTTGTAAGAGATTGTGTGAGTGAGCAATTTACATTAAAAAACTAAAAATTAAATAAAATAAAAAAACTGTAAGAAATTTGTAACACCCTGTATATTCTAATTGTTTCAGCAGCCTGTATATTGTGAGAGGAGTGAATAAATATTGTTTTTTTTTTTTGTACTTAAAAATAATTTCAGGAGCAAAGTTTAATTATGTATGTGTTTTATGTCACCCTGTATATATAAAATGTGCTGAGCAGACTGTATGGGACGCTTGAGCGTTTTTATTTTTGAAATTTAAATGGAAACAAAATCGATGAGCAAGTTATTAAAAAGGTACCTTATGGTCACCCTGTATGGGGCTGAATTGAAGTCAACCTGTGTACTACTTCGTATTAATATGATATCGGTAATTGCGAAATGAGAAAACCGTATTTGTGCTTATTTGAGTATGTATAAAAGTATTTTTTATTTTTAGTTGAGGGTTTTTAATTATGTGTGCTGAACCCTATGATTTCAATCTTGTTATTGTTAATCCCCAATAGATCGTACCCTAATTCTTTATAAATATTAATCTAACTTCTAGGTTGCGGGCAGTAACGGTACTTATCTAGTTATGTAATTAGATGTATTGAGCTGAATAGTGTCCACAACTTATGTAGGTATGCTATAGTATACTGTGAGTGTCTTATTACTTATATTATAACGCCTGCGGCGCTTGCAACTTTATAATGATGCGATCACAAACAAGTGTAGGATTAATTTATGAGTAATTCTCCACACTTTCTGGTTATTGTTGTTGAGAAGATGATCTGATTTGAATATGAGTTATTGCTAAAACGGGATGAAGGTCGCTAAGCGTAACCTTTGTACCTAGGTACCTACGAGCGGTCGAAATGTTCTGGGCCGATTTTGAGGTAAACAAAGTGAGGTTTGCTACTTGTAAATTTGGTACCTTTATTAAAATGGGCTGAGTTTGCAATGTAATGTGAATAGGTACGTACGTTAAAATGGGCTGGGTTTTATGGACGAGAGTTTTTTTTTTGAAATGTGGGTGGGTTTTTTTTTAGAAACTGTATATCCACAGGACGATGGACTAAAAGGATTCTGACGGTTCGATAGACCGAAAATTCTAACGGCTCGAAGGATCAAAATTATGTGTACGTTGCGTAAACATATGACGATGGGCGAGCTGAGAGGTATGAATGGGCTTACTTGTGATGAGCTGGTGGTTTAGTGGACTGTATTTGGAGCGGATGCCGTGGCTGGCCCTGATGGGTGATGAGCTGAAGGACGCTGCTGCTGCTGAACTGATTGATGGCTTCTGGGTATAGTCGAGCTGATGAGTCTTTCACGCACACACACACACTGAACACTGCGGGAAAGTCACACGCGTGGTTAATGTCCTGAGCTGATAGTCACTTCACAACTTCACTGTTAACTGCCGGCCGGCTATTCGAATGTTCGTTCTCACGCGAATGCAGAAAATTAGAGAGAGAGCTAGTGACGTTTGCGCTTGACGGCGGCTGAATGAGACTGGTGGCGCGGCGTGTGCGCCGCTGAGAGCGGAAAGAGTGAGCGAATGAATGAAGTGTGAATCGTCGCGCTTATTGGCGCGAACAAATATGTCACACTATTGGAGCATGAGAAGTAAAAAAAAAACGATAAAGACTTACACTATCGACGATATTTTGTCATCTCTATTTATTGTGTATTAAATTAGGTACTAGTGAATCTCTCTCTTACAAGTCTTCATAAATTTTTGTTCACAATCACACAATATTAAATATTTGACAGGCTTTTAATTTGCGACAAAAAACTAAAAATATTGTTAAATTTAGCAAATTATACAAAAAACATCGACGCCCTACCTGGCATTCGTTTTTTTTTTCTTTTTTTAAATATTGTCATGTAATACTATAGGTAGTACCGCACTTTTCTCAGTTGTACGACAACATACAACGAAAATGAATCACAATGAGCCATTTTTTTCTTTTTTTTTCTACCTAAGTAGATAAGAAACCGCGAACTCGGGAAGTAGGAAACGAGCGCGCATACGGTCAAGCAAAATCGAGTTTAATGTACCCAGGATAAGTTTCATTTTGTCATCGCGCGTTCCATTGAGAGCCATCTCTGAGAGTGATATGGAGTGAAAGACGTGCCTTTTAAGTATGCGTCAGTTTGGATGCGTTCGTAAACTGTTTGCAATAGAAATCTAATATGACAAATCTCGTTGTTCTGAAAAGTTACAAAAATTGCCTTAAGTATAAAAATTACTTACATGTTACGCGAAGGGGTCAAAAGTTACGAAAAATGTAAGAAATGTAACCTTCTGGCAACACTGAATCTTTCACTGGACTGCCCCATTGAAGTCGGTTTTTTAGGGTTCCGTAGTCAACTAGGAACCCTTATAGTTTCGCCATGTCTGTCCGTCCGTCTGTCCGTCCGTCTGTCCGTCCGTCCGCGGATAATCTCAGTGACCGTTAGCACTAGAAAGCTGAAATTTGGTACTAATATGTATATCAATTACGCCGACAAAGTGGTAAAATAAAAAGTGGAAAAAAATATTTTATTAGGGTACCTCCCCTATACGTAAAGTGGGGAGTGATTTTTTTTTCATTTTAACCCTAACGTGTGATATATTGTTAGATAGGTATTTAAAAATAAATAGGGGTTTACTAAAATAATTTTTTGATAATGTTAATATTTTCGGAAATAATCGCTCCAGAAGTAAAAAAAAATGTGTCCCCCCCCTCTAACTTTTGAACCATAAGTTTTAAAAATATGAAAAAAATCTCAAAATTAGAACTTTATAAAAACTTTGTAGGAAAATTATTTTGAACTTGATAGGTTGAATAGTTTTTGAAAAAAAATACAAAAATAATTTCTGAACTAAGTTTGTAATTTAACCGTATAAACAGGTGTTTATTGTACCTGTCATTTCTACAAAATCACAATGAAATGACGTGCTTTCAAAGGTTTTGTGTTTCTGTACTTAATATGTCAACTTAATGTGACGGACGGAAAACTACGGAACCCTACACTGAGCGTGGCCCGACACGCTCTTGGCCGGTTTTTATTTTTTCTTAAAAATTATTTATCTACAATAATGCTCGAACATAATATGATAAAACGGATTATGTCAGTTAATTTAGCCGACAGTATAAAACATTGTAAGCAGGTACGTACTCGTAGTACTACAAGTACTCGTACCATATCGACAGTGATCGTAACGTTTGTAGCATTTTCGATGCAGCATACTGGTGTTAACGGAGTTGGTATGGACAAACACAATTGAAACGGTTAGTTAAGGTTAATATTAATGTTATTAACGCTAATGAATCATAAGAATTTAAATCATTTATTCCCCAATTCCGTTAACACCACTACGCTGCACCGAAAATGGTACAAAAGTTACGATCACTGGATATCAAACAGTGCGATCGTTTAATTATCTGTCGGTTAAAATAACTGACAGCTTCGTTAAAGGATTCGTTTACAGATTTTAACGAATGCATGGATTGAAAAACCGAAGTTGTAGCTAAAAAAATTCTGCTAAAAATATTGTTACACATGTGCAGTAGCTACTGCAGATGCACAATCATTAATTTTTGAATATCAAGTACGATCCCACATTTCATACCGCGACGTCAGTTTATTTATAGGTGAGAAACTTAAGAGAGTCACCTGTTGTATGTAGTTGTGACGTGTTCGAATAGACATTACATATTTAAAATGTGCAACACAAACAAAACAAACGCCTATTCGAACACGCCACAACTATAAGTACATACAACAGGTGACTTACTTAAGTTTTTCACCTATACCACAGATCAAAGAATACTAGTACAGATACCCAATCCCATAGAGAAAAAGTGTGCCTTCCTAAGGTAGGCTATTCGGTAGGCAATTTTTATTTCCATAGTTCCAACACTAGATGCAGTAACTGGGTTAACACGACTGTGACGCTGTCGCCGTGGCTAGTAGTTTAGTAATGTATTAAGATGTCACTAGATGGCGTGACTTCTCTGGCAGCGAGTGGAGACGCGCGACGTCCAGGGGTTCTTTAAGGTTGTGTTTATTCAAAATGAATAATATACCTAAAGCATTCATTCAGTTTATTCCTTCATCGTTGTGCGATTCCAAATGTTTAATACCTACCTATAGACTATAACTATAACATGTTTATTTCTTGTATTGACATTGATATGTTCCCTGATCACATTCGGCGATTTTGATAATTCTTTTTTTGTATCAAAGTAGGTACCCTCAACGAGGTTCCATATAAATTTGGTGAAGGTCTGACGGTGGGAACTAGGAGGAATCGAGGGAACTCCTCGAATTGATTTGATATGCTTATGCCGATTTCGGTATTTTCTGTCATTAATCAAGCATTGGCTCTCCGAAACCTCAACTTTGATGAAGCGGAACTGGTGATGATGACCACAGATGACTTATGGAACTGCTCAATCATCTAGGCATTTCACAGATTAGGATAAAATTTCGTTGACGTAGCTACTAATGCTCGTCAAAATACACATTTTAAAGTGGAACTTATGATGAGTAACTGAACGTCAGTATGGGTTCCCTGAGGAATCGACGGAACTCCTCAAATATCATCGGCCCATACAAAGTGACTTGGTTGGGATGTAGTAACAGTAACCACCTCCTTTGCTATCGGAAAGCAGTACAGGTGGTGAAGTGGGAAGAATATGCAAAAATGTCATGTGTGGGGCATAGCGAAGTACAAAATTGGAGTCAGGTTTTTTTGGGTATATATTATTAATAGTTTTATAAATTGTATAAATATATTAACTTTTTAACCGACTTCAATAGAAGAAAGTAGGTTCTCAGTTCGTCTCAATTTTTTTATGTATGTCATAGTTATGCGTGTGTAAGTTTTCAGTTACGTAACCGGATTGACCATACTTGTATGTGTAAGCTCAGGAGCGGTCGCATCTCCTGAGTCACTAAGTTGCCTTACAGTTATATTTTAAAACTTTTAGTTACGAAACCGGGTTTGCCATACTTGTATGCGTAAGCTCGGGAGCGCTCGCCTCTCCTGAGTCACTGGTTGCCTTACAGTTCGTTATATGTTGACGTTAGCGTGTTTTTAGTTTCTGAAACTTTTTGATACGAAACCGGGTTGAGTATACTTGTATGCGTAAGCTCGGGAGCGCTTGCTTCTCCTGAGTCACTGGTTGCCTTACAGTTCGTTATATATTAATGGCGGCGTATTTTTAGGTTCTAAAACTTTTGGTTACGAAACAGGGTTCGCCATACTTGTATTCGTAAGCTCGGGAGCGCTCGCCTCTCCTGAGTCACTGGTCGCCTTACAGTTCATTATATATTGATGACGGCGTATTTTTTAGGTTCTAAAACTTTTGGTTACGAAACTGGGTTCGCCATACTTGTATGCGTAAGCTCGGGAGCGCTCGCCTCTCCTGAGTCACTGGTTGCCTTACAGTTCGTTATATGTTGACGTTAGCGTGTTTTTAGTTTCTGAAACTTTTTGATACGAAACCGGGTTGAGTATACTTGTATGCGTAAGCTCGGGAGCGCTTGCCTCTCCCGAGTCACTGGTTGCCTTACAGTTCGTTATATATTAATGGCGGCGTATTTTTAGGTTCTAAAACTTATGGTTACGAAACCGGGTTCGCTATACTTGTATGCGTAAGCTCGGGAGCGCTCGCCTCTACTGAGTCACTGATTGCTTTACAGTTCATTATTATATTGATGGCGGCGTATTTTTAGGTTCTAAAACTTTTGGTTACGAAACCGGTTTCGCCATACTTGTATGCGTAAGCTCGGGAGCGCTCGCCTCTCCTGAGTCACTGGTTGCTTTACAATTCGTTATATATTAATGGCGGCTTATTTGTAGGTTCTAAAACTTTTGGTTACGAAACCGGGTTCGCCATACTTGTATTCGTAAGCTCGGGAGCGCTCGCCTCTCCTGAGTCACTGGTTGCCTTACAGTTCGTTATATGTTGACGTTAGCGTGTTTTTAGTTTCTGAAACTTTTTGATACGAAACCGGGTTGAGTATACTTGTATGCGTAAGCTCGGGAGCGCTTGCTTCTCCTGAGTCACTGGTTGCCTTACAGTTCGTTATATATTAATGGCGGCGTATTTTTAGGTTCTAAAACTTTTGGTTACGAAACAGGGTTCGCCATACTTGTATTCGTAAGCTCGGGAGCGCTCGCCTCTCCCGAGTCACTGGTTGCCTTACAGTTCGTTATATATTAATGGCGGCGTATTTTTAGGTTCTAAAACTTATGGTTACGAAACCGGGTTCGCTATACTTGTATGCGTAAGCTCGGGAGCGCTCGCCTCTACTGAGTCACTGATTGCTTTACAGTTCATTATTATATTGATGGCGGCGTATTTTTAGGTTCTAAAACTTTTGGTTACGAAACCGGTTTCGCCATACTTGTATGCGTAAGCTCGGGAGCGCTCGCCTCTCCTGAGTCACTGGTTGCTTTACAATTCATTATATATTAATGGCGGCTTATTTGTAGGTTCTAAAACTTTTGGTTACGAAACCGGGTTCGCCATACTTGTATTCGTAAGCTCGGGAGCGCTCGCCTCTCCTGAGTCACTGGCCGCCTTACAGTTCATTATATATTGATGACGGCGTATTTTTTAGGTTCTCAAACTTTTGGTTACGAAACTGGGTACGCCATACTTGTATGCGTAAGCTCGGGAGCGCTCGCCTCTCCTGAGTCACTGGTTGCCTTACAGTTCATTATTATATTGATGACGGCGTATTTTTTAGGTTCTAAAACTTTTGGTTACGAAACTGGGTTCGCCATACTTGTATGCGTAAGCTCGGGAGCGCTCGCCTCTCCTGAGTCACTGGTTGCCTTACAGTTGGTTATATATTGACGGCAGCGTGTTTTTAGGTTCTGAAACTTTTAGATACGAAACCGGGTTTACATACTTGTATGCGTAATCTCGGGAGCGCTCGCCTCTCCTGAATCACTGGTTGCCTTACAGTTGGTTATATATTGAGGGCAGCGTGTTTTTAGGTTCTGAAACTTTTAGATACGAAACCGGGTTCGCCATACTTGTATGCGTAAGCTCGGGAGCGCTCACCTCTCCTGAGTCACTGGTCGCCTTACAGTTCATTGTATATTGATGGCGGCGTATTTTTTAGGTTCTTAAACTTTTGGTTACGAAACCGGGTTTGCCATACTTGTATGCGTAAGCTCGGGAGCGCTCGCCTCTCCTGAGTCACTGGTTGCCTTACAGTTCGTTATATATTAATGGCGGCGTATTTTTAGGTTCTAAAACTTTTGGTTACCAAACGGGGTTCACTATACTTGTATGCGTAATCTCGGGAGCGCTCGCCTCTCCTGAGTCACTGGTTGCCTTATAGATTGTTATATATCAATGGCGGCGTATTTTTTAGGTTCTAAAACTGTTGGTTACAAAACTGGATTCGCCATACTTGTATGCGTAAGCTCGGGAGCGCTCGCCTCTCCTGAGTCACTGGTTGCCTTACAGTAGGTTATATATTGAGGGCAGCGTGTTTTTAGATTCTGAAACTTAAATACGAAACCGGGTTGATTATACTTGTATGCGTAAGCTCGGGAGCGCTCACCTCTCCTGAGTCACTGGTTGCCTGATAGTTGATTATATATTGACAGCAGCGTGTTTTTAGGTTCTGAAACTTTTAGATACGAAACCGGGTTGATCATACTTGTATGCGTAAGCTCGGGAGCGCTCGCTTCTCCTGAGTCACTGTTTGCTTTACAGTTCGATATTTAATCGTAGTACTACGTGTTTAAACTTTTACTTACGGAAGGCGGTTGGCTTTACAATAAAACCTATTTTGGGGCATTGGAATGTGCCTCCGTTCAATATGTCAGTAGTATTTTGTAGTGTGTTAATGCAGTTTCTTTCGTAGACTAAGGCTGGGTTGCACCAAACCGCCAGTAATCGTAAGCGGTGTTCGTTAAAATCTGAATGTATGGGAAGAGTGACTAGTTTCTATGGGATGACAGCTGTCGGCGCCATATTTAACGTTGATCAGTCTGTGATCGTAAGTCGGTGCAACCCAGCCTAAGGCTGAGTTGCACCAAACCGTCTGTAATCGTAAGCTGTGTTCGTTAAAATTTGAATGTATGGAAAGTTTGACAAGTTTTTATGGGATGACAGCTGCCGGCGCCATATTTAACGTTGATCAGTCTGTGATCGTAAGTCGGTGCAACCCAGCCTTATTCGTTTGTCTTAGTAGAAATCGTTCGCTGAAGTGCTACTAGGTACTACTAAATTGGCAATATTTCACTCCTTTACGTTAGTACGTAAATGAGACTTAATCGCGACCATTAAAATGTAATTACCTTTTTGAGAATCACCCGGCGTTTCGGATGTGTCACTTCGAGCTTGGTTACGAACTGGGCGTCTACTCCGAAATACGAAATCGGAACTTTGTATGGTGCCATCTTTTTCACTCATATAGTGTATGACAGGAGAGTGAAAGGGACGGCACCATACGAAGTTCGGATTTCGAATTTCGTAGTAGACCCCCTGACTCGCGTGAGCGGATATCAACATCTAGCCGCACGGGTTTTATTTTATGCCCATTCCAGTCAGCTCTCGATTAAGAATGTTGTGTTGTGATACATCCGAAACGTCGGGTAAACCTTAAAAAACGTGAATATATTTAATTACAATCGATTAATTCCGGCTACTTATAATAATGTGTTTGTAATCTTTTCCACTGAACAAGACATTATTATTGTGACTCTATAATCTTCAAAAGCCACGTCGTCATGCGTAGATTTATCTGCCAGGGTCCGAAGTCAGTGCCAAGTCGTCGTAAGTGCTGTATTCGTCCGAATCCGTACACATAAACAGTCGCGAACGATAAAGAACACAAATCACAATATCCGTTTAGAAGGTCTGGTCGTCGTTATTAGAAACAAGACTAATCAAATAAAAAACAAAAAAACCCGACCAAGTGCGTGTCGGACCATGCACAAAGAAGGGTTCCTTACCGACACCTCTCATAATCTACATTTAAAACCACTATACAATACATTTAATAAACAAGACTAATTATTTAAAAAAACTAAAAAACCTGACTGCGCTCCTTTGTAATTTGGCGCCAAAAATCCGCCGTTTTGTTTTTATTTTCATTTTGATAATATTCCGAGTGTCACTCTCACAGTAAATACGAATCTAACGTCACCTCTCAAGCTAAAATCCATCGAGCCGTTTAGGCCCCTGAGCGTGCCAAACAATTATGCATACAAACATACTCTCGAAAAACATAACCCTCCTTCTGGCGCTGTCGGGTAAAAAAGGTCGTATCTTCATAGGAAACTTACGGCACTTACGCTCTTTTGTTTTGGCGAGACAGTTTTTCATTGAATAACTCAAAAAGCGTTAAACTTATCTTGCTCAAACTAAAAATCGTTAAAAGGATTTATTAATGTACATCATCTTGATTGTTTTCAGAATTTTAAACTTCATATTTTGGAAATTAGAGGGGGGGGACACTTTTTACGACTTTGACAGCTAATATCTCACCAAACAGTTGACTTAAATGGAAAAGTTTTCTAGAAACCTCTATGTCATTTTTGAAGGCCTATCCCTAGACACCCTACACGCCTATGTGCATTGGAAAAAAAATTACTCCCCTATTACATGAATGGCGTGCCCCCCTCGTTTAATATTTCTTTTTTATAATTTCACATCATATTTCTATAGCGGTTCATAACATACACCTTCACACACACAATTTCATAATTGTAGTGGTCATAGTCTCCGAGTAAATCGGCTGTGACCAGGGCTTGAAACCGGTACCGAAAATACCTGTAACATACCGGTATTTATAGGTTTTCTTCGTTTCGGTTCCAGAGAACCGGTTAAGAAAAAATACCGGTATTAGAACCGAAAAATACCGGTTCTTTATAAAGGTTCCTACACTTGTATGCGATGTTGCCATTTCGTGCGTATGCGCGGCGCGGTGGCGGAACTTAGGTACCTAATAGTACATTACTGCAGAGGCCGTGAAGTAAGGATTGCTGGACGAGTTTGGGATAAACTGCCGAGTCGTAGACGAGGCCGGATAAAACGAGTCCTGCAATCCCTGTTCCGGCCGAGGATTGTACAGTACTTTTCTCAAACATGTTAGAAAAAAAAAACAATAAAAAACTGCAAAGTAAAAAAAATAAAAAATACAAGACGTCCAAAAAAAGCAAAGTATAGCAAATAAAAACACGAAAAATGCAACAAAAAAATTCAAAAAAACACGAAAATAACCAAAAATGTCAATATAATTAAACATAAAAGCATAAGAACACGAATAATGCTTTAACAATTCCAGAAACATCAAAAAACAAAAAAACGCTACAAAATAACACGAAAAAACTAAAAAAATTCGAAAGAAATAACAAAACTGACGAAAAGTACAAAAAAAAAACTTTTAAACATTACAATAACATCAAGAAACAGAAAAAACGCTACAAAACAACACGTAAACACTTAAAAAAAATACCAATATTCACAAAAAAATCCACGAAAACAACTAAAAACACGAAAAATGCTACAAAATTCAAGCACGATTTAAAAAAAACACAAAAGAATTTAAAAAATACCAAAATACACGTACAAACTACAAGATATACCAAAAAAAACATAAAAAAAAACTTGACGAAAAGTACAAAAAAAGATAGGAAATAACTTATGAAAAGTCAAAATATACGAAAAAACTTTTCAACAGTCCAAAAACATCAAAATAACACGAAAAACCGTAAAAAATAACAAGTAAAAACAAAAATAAAAAAAAACCACAAAAAAATCGTAATAAACAACTAACAACACGAAAAATGCTACAAAATACAAGCACCATTTAAAAAAAACACGAAAGAACTAAAAAAATACCAAAAACACGTATAAACTAAAAAATTACCAAAAAACATGGAAAATCATTTAAAAAACGACCGAAAGTACAAAAATATACGAAAAACTTTTAAAAAGTCAAAATATATTTAAAAAAACACAAACATAAAGCTACAAAATAACACGAAAAAACTAAAAAAAATACCAAAATTCACGAAAAATTTGAAAGAAACAACAAAAAACACAATATGATACAAAAATACAAGCAAGACTTAAAAAAACAAACAAAGAAAAGAACAAAGATATATACCAAAAAACACGTAAAACTAAAACAAAGCCAAAACACTAAATAAAACTGACGAACAGTATAAAAAAAACTTTTAAACATTCCAAAAACATCAAAAAACAGCAAAAGCGCTATAAAATAACAAGTAAAAACTTAAAAAGTCAAAATATATCAAAAAACACAAACATAAAGCTACAAAATAACACGAAAAAACTAAAAAAATACCAAAATTCACGAAAAATTTGAAAGAAACAACAAAAAACACACAAGATGATACAAAAATACAAGCACGACTTAAAAAAAAACAAAGAAAAGAACAAAGATATATACCAAAAAACACGTAAAACTAAAACAAAGCCAAAACACTAAATAAAACTGACGAAAAGTATAAAAAAAACTTTTAAACATTCCAAAAACATCAAAAAACAGCAAAAGCGCTATAAAATAACAAGTAAAAACTTAAAAAAAACCACAGTTCACAAAAAAATCGAAAAAAACAACTAAAAGCAATAATACTACAAAAAATAACAAAAATCATATTAAAAAAAACTGAATAAACACGAAAAAAATAAAAAAAATCCAGATACATCAAAAACAAGCTACAAAATTACACGAAAAAATAAAAAAAATACCTATATTCACGAAAAATTCGAAAGAAACAACAAAAACACACAAACTGATACAAGCACGACTTAAAAAAAACATATTAAAGAACAAAAAATACAAAAAAACACGTAAAACAAAGCCAAAACACAAAACAGAGCTGACGAAAAGTACAAACAAAACTTTTGAACATTCCAAAAACATCCAAAAACAGAAAAACGCTACAAAATAACAAGTAAAAATAAAAAAAAAAACACAAAAAATCGAAAAAAACAACTAAAAACACGAAAAATGCTACAAAATTCAAGCACGATTTAAAAAACACGAAAGAATTGAAAAAATGTAAAAGAAACACGTAAATACTAAAAGAAATACCAAAAAATATATATATAAAAAAAAAAAATAGGAGGGTAGATCCAATACAAGTCAATATCGGCTCTGTGTTAATTAAGTATTTAAAATTCGATCGTTTACATTTACAGAACCAAAATGACATTATAAAGTGAGAGTGGACCGCTATACACCGCATTGTGTGAAGGTGCAAATGAAAGTTTACTTAAACAGTGACAATACGAGCAGAAACTATATAAGAGATAAAGTAACTTTTTCGCGAAGAAATAATTGTAATAAGTGCAGTGTTTACGTTAAATTAAATAGGACAACTTCTAGTGTCATTATACTTAATAACGGTATATCCACGAGTGCCGGAAATCAAACAAAAATACAGTGCATAACCTAAAAATACGTGAATAGATAACCAATATTTATATATAAAAGCAAAAATAGTATCTCAAATAAAAACAAGGTGGCGCTGTCGTCTACGTGAATTAGTTACGCTACAAATCACCAGGTGGCGCTGTCGTCTTCGTGAATTTGTTACCCTACGAACCACCAGGCGGCGCTGTTTGCTACCTCTTTTTTTTAGTAAGGCGGGTCACCAATAGAGGGATCTTTTCTCAAAAATGGCAAACATTTGTTCGGGCTGTCTTTCAGAAATCCCAGATAGCATATTTTTAACATGCAAGCAATGTAAAAAGAATTATGATCTACAATGCATTGGAATGTCTATGGAGCGATTTAATAGTTTTTACAGCTTGTCGCATTCCGACAGCAGACAATCTTGGAGATGCCCGTCCTGCACATATAATGAACCCAAACGAGACAACACCAATACTCCTGTCCGTTGCCGAGACAACGATAACATCACAAACCAACAGAACATCCAACCTGAAACAAACAACATTACCCTTAGAAAGAAATCTCACCCGGCAATAAATATAACTCCAAGTTTTGATGACACAAGTATCTTAGGAGACACTATGCTCGAAGAAACGACTTCAAAACCATCTCCATGTTCCACCCCTGCTAGCACAATTACACTGGAACAATTTGAAATCCTCTTGGATAAAAAGTTAGCAACCATTAAACAATCATTAATATCTGAATTAAAAATTGCATTACTCCCCGAGGTAAAAAAGTTAATTGCAGAAGTAAAAAATGATACAGCCCAAACGAACAATGTTATAACACAAGAACAGAAGAACCACAAACAGGCTATTCAAAAAATAAATAACACCATCCTATCTATGGAAACGGAGAATATTAAATTAAAGACTGAAATTGAAGAGATTAAAAAAATTATGGCCGACATGAGCCAGGGCAAATCAGAAAATAGCAAAACCGTCCCTTTAGAGTGCCCGCACAATCATGAATGTAAAAAGGAAACCTACCAAAGAAAAATTGTGCTGTACGGACTGCACGAAAACTATTGGGAAAACGAAATGGAACTTCATGACCGTATCCTGCAAGTTTTTCAGGATATTTTGAATATAAATCTCATTGAATATGTTGAGGCTTGTACCAGAATCGGCAGAAAGGGACAAAACAGACCAATAGAGATAGAACTTTTAAGTAAAAAGGTAACAAAATTCATACTCAACCATAAAGCGTACTTCAATAACACAGGCCTATGGGTATCAGAATTTCTGGATAAAGATGCCCTGAAAAGAAAACAGACATTAAGGAAATCACTTCATAAAGCCAGACAAGAAGGGCACTACGCTTATATACGGAATAACAATTTATATATAGATGGAGAGCTCACCGACCCGTTTGAGGGCCTCTCTACACTATCGGAAAGCACACAACAAAACAAAGAAACACAAATCTTCTCATACATGGAAACGAATAACATTGTGGATTTAACTCAATCTAGACAATCGAACGGAAATGAAACGCACACGAAACATTTTTTTCGACAGTAACTTCTTAATTTTGTACCAAAACATACAAAGCATAAAAAGTAAGTTACACCTAGTTGAAGAACTTGCAGAAGAACTAAAACTTCAAGCTTTATGCATTACCGAAACATGGATTACCAGGAAAAAAATCGACCTACTAAAACTAAACGGCTATAACCTGGCATCAAACTACAGCAGACAATACAGTGACGGCGGCGGCGTATGTATATTTCTACGCGAACACATCGAGTATATAGAGCGAAAAGATTTAGTAATAATGAGTGTAGAGCGAATTTTCGAAATTTGTGCCGTAGAAATAAAAAAATATAACACATTATTTATTACAATATACTGGCCACAAAAGAATAGAGAATCCCAAACCTTTTACAACTGTCTAGAAAAACTCCTGAATAAACTTTCGTCGTCGGATAACTGTAAAAATATTATAATAGGCGGAGATCTGAACATCAATATCCTACATAAAACTAAGCTTTCCCAAAATATATTAAACTTAATGAAAAGCCAAAATTTTACGCAACATATAAAAGAACCAACCCGCATCAGCAAATCTAGCGCTAGTTGCCTAGACCTAGTATTTACAAACTTTCAAGAGCAGGACATGAAAACCTCAGTAAATGAGTATGGCTTATCTGATCACAAAGGTATCTTAATTAATTTACCTCTACCAAACACCCGCCAGAATATATGGTTTTGTCAAAAACGAATATACAATAAACACAATATTAAAATGTTCAAAAAAGAGCTACAAAAAATCAACTGGGCCACGACAATATCGTCTCAACAAAATATAAACAATAACTACAAAAGCTTCTTGGATCAAATACTTGACATATTAAATAAAACAATACCAAAAACAACATTAAAATTAGGGTCAAAAACAAAAAAACACTGGTTAACGGTCGGCATTAAAAAATCCTGCCAACATAAACGAAGCCTAAAAATATTAGTATCTGAAACGAATAATGATATCCTAACCTCACATTATAAAAGTTATGAAAAAATTCTAAAACTAGCTGTAAAAAATTCGAAGAAAATACAAAACATTAAAAAAATTTGTAACTCTGACAACAAAATTAAATCAATGTGGCACGTAATAAAAGAAAATACGAACAAAAAACCACGAAAGCAATATAAAAACCTATCACTACTTGTTTCAAATCAAGTAACCGAAGAGCCAAATATTGTGTCAAACATTTTTAATGACTACTTTGTATCTGTAGGCACACAAGTAGCTTCGAAAGCAAAGCAACCCTCCTTTTCACACTATACCAACGACCCACCAACCAATTCGTTTTATATAAGCCCCGTTAGTGAAGTTGAAGTACACAAAATACTCCAAAAATTAAAAAATAAAAAAAGCTTCGGTTACGATGAGCTACCACCGGTTCTAATTAAACAATGCTCCACAGAATTGACGACGCCCCTGACTTTAATTGCTAATCAATCGTTATATGAAGGTATTTTTCCTGACCTTCTTAAAATAAGTATAATAAAACCTATTTTTAAAAAAGGCGACCCCAATAACCCATCACAGTACCGACCTATTGCTCTATTACCAACATTCGCTAAAGTCCTAGAGACGATAATGGCAAACCGTCTATATTCATTTTGCGAAAAATTTAATATTTTTAACGAAAACCAAAATGGATTCCGAAAGAACCGATCGACGATATTAGCCTTGTATAATTACGTCCAAGAAATTCACAATATTATCAATCAAAAAAACTATGCAATCGGAGTATTACTAGACATGAGTAAAGCCTACGAAAAAGTATCCTATAAAATCTTACTAGATAAACTTAATAATATAGGCGTAAGAGGCAACGCCCATAATTGGTTCCAGTCATATCTAACTAATCGAGAGCAATTTGTTCAAATAGAATATCATAACTCTAAAACAAAGAAAATAGAATACATAAGATCAGAAGGTAGAATCATGACGGGCTCAATTCCACAAGGAAGTGTGTGTGGTTGTCTCTTGTTTCTTATTTATATAAATGAGCTTCCCAAAATACTTGAGCATTCCTGTGTCCTATTTGCGGATGATATATCGATTGTCCTCCCATATAACCCATGTAATGACAATCTAAATTCAATTCTTAATAATACTCTGTCCAAAGTCATGAACTGGTTGAGCCAACATAATTTAGAATTGAATATGGAAAAAACAAAAATCATGCAATATAAGCCACATCAAAAAAGTTATTTAAATATAAACTACGCGTACAATAACCAAGATTTGGAATGTAGTGAGTCACATAAAATTCTTGGACTAGAAATAGACTCGAATATGAAATGGAAATTCCACGTCCAGAAAATGGCTTCCAAACTTTCTTCATTTTCGTATGCTCTGATGGAAGTAAAAAAACACGCAGACCTTAAAACTGCCCTCTGCGCTTATTATGCGTCAGCCCACTCCATACTTCGGTATGGTATCATAATGTGGGGGAATAGTCCAAACGTGCACGACTTATTTATCCTCCAAAAGAAATGTATAAGAATTTTGGCCAACATTAAACAAACAGATAGCTGTAGACCACATTTCCGAAAACTTAAGATAATGACGTTAACTTCTTTATATGTACTCGAGCTATGTAAATTTTTAAGAAAATATCCTCATTTCTTTCCGACACCAAAAGATCCCGCAACATCCAACCTACGCCCTAGGGACAAAATTCCCACCCCGTTCTCTAATTTGAAACTACATGGCTCTAGTCCATATGTCATGAGTATCAAGGTGTATAATAAACTCCCCAAGAATATAAAAAGTGAAGATAAAGAGTCATTATTTAATAAAAAAATTGCCGAATATTTAATAAATAAATGTTTTTATTCATTGCAAGAGTTCTTTGAAAGCTAATTAAATAGTTACATAAATAAAATAAGTATATTATTATTATAAAAGAAATGGGAAATTTAAACATAAACTGTTACTTATTGCTAATTATTGATAGATATTAACCCTCTGTTATTATGTGAACGAAATATATACATAATTTAATGTAAAATGTACGTAAATAGTTAAAAAAAAAAAATATGTTAGAAGTTAAATAGAAAGTGTAATTTATTATAACTTCAAAAATGATTTATGTAAAATGATTTATTTAATTACTCGTAAGCTAATTTATGTACGTATTTTATCAAACGCATGTTGCAGTGCCCTACAGGGTTTCATGGCAGATCATTTATATATTTTTTTACCAACTACTGTACCCATGAAAAGCAATAAAGATTACTGATTACTGATTACTGAAAACAAAAAAATCTGACGAAAAATACAAAAAAAAATAAGAAAAACTTATAAAAAGCCAAAAAATACGACAAAACTTTTAAACAGTCCAAAACCATCAAAAGACACGAACTAAATACATAAATACTCGAAAAATTCGGAAAAAAACAATAAAAAACAAAAAATGCTACAAAAGTACAAGTACAATAAAAAACCCCGGAAAAACAAAAAAAAAACAATTTATATAACAAATTAAAAATATATATACAAAATCGTGGCGGTTGGCTCTATGTAATATTTCCTTTATCAGTTGATTTTAGTAAGCAAATTTAAAAAGTTAGAGCAGCGGACACTAATGTTAATTGCATACATTCTCCATACATTACTCGCGATGTGAGTGTTTGTGACCTCAGTAGCTCTATCTCTCTCACTCACTCCACTCGCACTTTCGAGTATCGGTATTTTGACTGTTAAAAACCGGTAAATTTCATCAATTCTCATCGGTTCTCACGGTACCGGTATCATTTAGGATACCGGTTTTAGCAATACTAGTACTTTAGCTAGTACCGGTACCATGTCTGATACCGGTTCCTGGTACAAGGTCACAATACCGGTTTCCAAAAATACCGTTTATTCAAGTCCTAGCTGTGACATACGGACGGACGGACGGACAGACATGACGAATCTATAAGGATTCCATTTTAAATCCTAAAACCCGACTGCGTTTCAGTGTAATTAGAATTTGGCGCCAAAAAGCCGCCATTGTTTTTTATATATCTAGTGTCACTCTCACAGTAAATACTAATCTAACGACACCTTTCAAGCTAAAATCCATTAAGCCGTTTAGGCTGCAGAGCGTGCCAACAATTATACATACATACGTCATACATACATACATACATACATACATACATACTCTCCAAAAACATAACCCTCCTTCTGGTGCAGTCGAGTAAAAAACTAAAAGAGCGCTTATAACTTATTTGGAATCAAACGAAACGAAGCTACACGCATAATTTTTAAGAAAAAAAAACCGACTTCAATGGGGGAGTCCGGTGAAAGATTATTAATCTTAGATGGTGCTCTCTTAGATTCCATACAATAAAATACAAAAATGGCTATAAGTATGTTTATAATGGTAGAAGACTAAGTACCCTCAATTCCTCATGAAATCATGGAAAAACCTTGCTTGCTTGACAAACAAAACGAAGAGAACAAATCGCCAAACGTGAACTACGCGTCGTTGAAGAGTTCCGTTCTGATCATCATCAGCAGTTCCACTTCATCAAATGTCACTTTTATGAATGAAAATGCTTGATTAGTTCATGAAAATACTAAAATCACTATTTGTGTGCCTTTCACATTTGAGGAGTTTCCTCGATTCCTAATGGATCCCATCATCAGAACTCGAGCATGACAAAAATCAATCGTGAAAATGGAACTTGCTTAACAAACACAGCTAGAAGGACAAATCGCCAAACGTGAACTTTTCGTCGTTGAAGAGTTCTGTTCTGATCATCATCAGCAGTTCCACTTCATCAAATGTCACATTTTTGTATGATAATGCTCGATTTGTTGATAAAAACACAAAAATCACTATATGTTTGCCTTTAAGATTTGAGGAGTTCCCTCAATTCCTCATGGATCCCATCATCAGAACTCGAGCATGACAAAAATTAATCGTGAAAATAGAACTTGCTTAACAAACACAGCTAGGAGGACAAATCGCCAAACGTGAACTTTTCGTCGTTGAAGAGTTCTGTTCTGATCATCATCAGCAGTTCCACTTCATCCAATGTCACATTTTTGGATGCAAATGTTTGACTTGTTGATAAAAACACAAAAATCACTATATGTTTGCCTTAAAGATTTGAGGAGTTCCTTCAATTCCTCATGGATTCCATCATCAGAACTGCCTTTTGACAAAAACGGGACCAACTTGGATATATATACATACAATCAAAAAAAGAATTTTTCAAATCGGTTAAGAAATGACGGAGTTATGGAGTAACAAACATTAAAAAAAAAAAACATACAACCGAATTGATAACCTCCTCTTTTGAAATCTTGAAGTCGGTTAAAAACTACGCATCAATGTTTGTACACAAACCGTCTGTGAGTTTTGTTACTTCCATTGCATTATTAAAGATAATACGTTGTTCGTTACGTTACTTATTTGAGCTTAGATTTTAATACTTACACGAAGACAAAACGGTGTTATGTGTTTATATTTTGCAACACATTATTTTACCTAATACTCTATTTTATACTTATAATATACAAGTAATATTTTTGAGACCATATTACACATCACATAAGAACATTCAAAAACGAAGCGCGTCACGGCTGTAGTTCGCTGACCGACCTTGACCGTTGCATCTACAACCAGTGCAGTGGTCAACAACATTTTTATACTGTGTTCAATGAATTATGGCAAGGATGTGTAATTAATTTCAAATAATATCTATTACATTTATAGAGGGCATTTTACTTGTTTCCGTTGAATTTTATTGTTCTCATTGCCATTCTAACTAATTTAGGTACCTATTGGCTATGTGCGAAGTAGGTGGTGGGGGTAAGCTAGGCGATCGCAGCGCACACCATGGCAGAAATGTGTACTTTCCTGGGACATCTGTCAAATTTACTTTCACGATTTCTATTGGTTTCTTAACGGTTTCCTACGATTCGTTTCGTTCGTATTTATTTATTTATTTTCTTATTTATTTCAGTAAAATTTCCAGTAAGGGGTCTTTCTCGTTTACTAAAATAAATAAAATATGAATGTGTCACCACTTGACATCTCTGAGTTTGACATTGTCTCGGGACCCCTGACGTTTGACGTTTCAGACGTGCACATAGCCAATACGGTGAAGAACCAAACACAATAAAATAACTACTTACGTCAAAAAAATTGGAAAGGTAGGTAATTTTTCAATTAGCAATTTAAAGATTTCTAGACATTTTAATAAATATATAAAGCGGAAGAAATAAAACGCTACGATTACTGGATTATCACTTATATGGATTATACAAATTTTCACTTAAATGAGACATTTTCCGTTTCTTCCGTGGTGACACAAACACCTTGAAGAGGCGTGGGCCACTTGGGGTAGATGGAGTCGGTTCCATGTCTTTAATAACACCAACTTTTAATAACAAAAAATTAACAACGCAAATAAACTCAACGAATAGTAACAAAAAAGATAACAAACACAACAAACGTAACTTAAACAGTGATTTAACAAGTAAAGAGTCCGAGAACTATGTGATCACAAACGCATCCCACTATAGAATACCGCTTTAAAAAATATTACAGCTTATGATCATGGGACCAATAACATTGCAAGCAAAATAACACGTGCTTAAGATCCCGTCCGTATACCTGCGAACCTAAGGTTTACAATCTCTGCAGCTGGCAATTACGGTTACTGTGCGAGCGTGAGGGCACTATTACTGTGCGCGTGTGACAGAGACAAATATACATAGCGCTGTTATAGCACCATCTAGTGAAAAAACTCAATAATACGTGGCAAGCTTGGAAGCTCACACGTAAGGTATCAATTTTATTGTATTTAGTAAAATACAAAATTTAGTATCTATTTTATGTGTAGAATAATGTTTGAGACTAAAATATGCTATGTGAATTTATTGGGGTGTAAAAATCATTATTTTCTCAAGATTACGTGCAATATTATTTCACGTGATACCTGTAGCGCCATCTATGAGATTTTACTAAGTATTAATTATACGTTGTATGAGATGGGTGGCCATGCCTATAGTGTAGCGTACTTGAACCACCTATTAGTAGCCATTAAGATAAGCGCATCGGCAACAAACTGCATCGCAGTTTGGCGAAGCTTGTATTAGTGCATTTTATGTATTTTGTTATAAAAAAATAGGAAAATAGCGGGCTGTATCGGGGATACAACCGTAAACTATAATATTAAGTGGCTACTTATTACGTTGCCTGCTTATTCGTTTTAGTCAATAAATAGAATAACCATCAATGTAAAATTAACCCAAACACAGTCTTTTACTCTGGTATTTCATTAATAATCACCGATACCATCACTTTTCTTTTAGCGCCATCCAGCGTTAGTTAATGGACCTGCAAAAACGAAAACGTCGAGTGTATGGCAGCTAACTATTAATACAAGCTGCCTACAATGAAGTAAGAGTATCCAATTCAAAAAGGATTAACAAGGAATATGCACAATTAGGTACATATTGAATAATCAAATGAGCTTGAAACGCACGCGCACAGAGCGCGGCACAGCGTTTTGCGGGGCGGGGGCGGGTTTGCCGTAAAGCGAACGCGGTCCAAGGCAAGTCGCACCGAAAAATCTGCGCGGTATTCGGTACCACGGTAGAGCGGAAGCGGTGTGGGTGACATATGAAGCATAATCGACAGTTGACAGTTTAGAAAAGATCGCTCCATCGTCGGCCTCATCTTTGCCCCCTGGCTAGATGCTGGCCAAGAGCAATCCCATTTTTAATAAAAAAAAAAGATCAAAAATGCAAAACCGCCTCCGCCCCGCACCGCGCCGCGCCCGCTCTGTGCGTTTCGAGCTTTAAACGGTCAAGTATAATAAAACAAAGAGGAAAAAACACAAGAAGGATATTGCTCATACTTCTTTTTTTGTACGGATGTCTCGTTCTGTATCCCCTCTTTGAACTACTGTCTTTTTTCTATGTGCTGTGGCTGTCTGGCTTTATAAAACCGTTTCTCATTTGGCTAAGCGATATCGTGAAATTGGATGAAAAATCTGTCGTAGGTGAGTCGAACACAAAGAGTAAAATGTTCCATGTCACTTACTTTGTAATGTGATTGAGTATTCTTTCGCAGGTAGATATTTATTGGATTGGAAATGCAATTTAAACTTTATCCCTGCTGATTATGCCATAGGTAAAGGCTGGATATTTATGAGCTCGATGATATTTTTTTACTTTGCATGCAAATATGTGTTTTCCATAAGATTAGAATTTAGATATCGCTAAGGCAATGTCAGCCCTGTATCACAACTCTATGATTTCTTTATGCATCTCTATTTACATAGTAGAATATATTTTAAATGAGCAAGCAAGCAGTACTAAAGTATAGAAGAAACACTGCTTTAAAAATGAAATTCCAGTCAGTGCATTTGAACAGAAAAAGAAACAAAAACCTAATGATGCATTTCTCTCCGTCAAATTGATAAACCTTGGGATTAATGCAAAAGTTACCTTTAATACCGACATTTCGACACGGGTTGCACCGGTTAAAAGGGAGGACTATTTCAATCCATCGACAACTTGGGGGCCAGTGATACAGAAACTGAAATTTCGGGATGAATCTTCGGATCTGTGCGCGGATAGTATGTCGTGCCCTAGACAAATAGAAGCATTATGGACGGGTAGAAAACTTTTTGATTATTTATTTTACCCTTCACATTTTTATAAAATTTTGTCTATGTGTATAAGAGAACTACAACAATGGATACAGACAGGTCGCGAAGTACTTTCTATTGTACAAGTCATACAAATGGTCGAAAATCACTGGCATAGTATATACTCAATCAATGCATTTTTTGCAATAAAACGTGCCATGCGTGCAAATACAAGTACAGGAACATAGTAAATAATACATCATAATTACAACAATAAATAATAATATAATTTATACCAAAAAAAACTGACTCCAATTTTGTACTTGCTATGCCACAATTTGTGGTTTCCGTGAGCCAATGCTTGGTTACCTATAGAACCTACTGAAATCGGCATATGCGTGCCTATCAAATTCGAGGAGTTCCCTCGATTCTTCCTAGATCCCATCATCAGACATTCACCAAATTTATATGGGACCAATGTCGGGGTACCTACTTTGAAACAAAAAAAGAATTATCAAAATCGGCCAACGCGGTGGATCGGGGAACACACATAGGTACATAAAATAAAAGAACAAGCAAACATGCAGACGAACTGAGTACCTCTTTCCTTCTATTGATGTCGGTAAATAAAAATGAAAATAAAGACAACACTGTTCATCCTAGCTCGCGAGCGTTATAAGTTTGTCATCTTTTCCACATAATTTATGATATAGTGACACTAAACATGTTAATTCGTTTAGCGTGGGCGAGACCTACATGAATAGTGAAAACACCTTTTACCAAAGAAACTTTGGTACCAGGCCTATACCATTCGCAAGTTGGTTTATATATCTTGAAGAATCCCATACTGGGTTCGAAATGGTAACTGTCTTTGGACTAGTATTATAAAATCTGTGTCTATGGTAACGTCCCCATGTATAAGTGAAACCGTGCGATATACACGAGGTACTTTGTGTACCTACTCGTAACATTAAGACGTGGCCATTGTGTTTCATTGTTACGATATCATAAAAACGTTTAAGTATTTGATGTAAAATTACACTTGAAAATTCACTTACGAGTGTAACGAGTGATATAAGAGACAATGCTGCTTGATTTAATTTAGCGCCTGTCATACACGTTTGAGGAAATGGATACAAAAAGAGGGGTAATGGAATGTAAGCACACTCAAGTGTCTTGCACAAGTACTTGACTAAGGATGAAGGTTACAGGAAGACTGTTATCGTTGTCTGGACGGATCTTCATGATGAAAAAGTTTTTGACTGTTTTTAAAAATATCCTCTCTAATAATATACCAACGTAAATTATTACTGAGAAAATGTTTTAGGACGCTAGTACACGAGTAGGTATAATATAAAATAAACTAAAAACTCCAACCCATAGTTTTTTAATTACATACATGCAAAAACTCACGCCTATATTCCCAAAACGGGTAGCCAGAGCACACGAAAATTAATTCCTGTGCCACTTTTAGGCTTTTGCAGGTTTATACTCGTAAATGGAGAATATGTGTTATTGCAGTGACAGGTTGCTAGCCCATCACCCACAACACACTGCAACCTGGTTCCCAAAGTCGACTCTTACAACACCCATGGGAAGAAAGGGGGGAGAGGGGGGAGAGGGTGCTGTTCTAGCCCGGGGTTTTTTTAGACAGAATTATGTGTTTCAATAGTCGATAATCAATCAGCATTTGACCCCTTTAACGACCTGTTTAGCCTAGTTGGTAGTGATACTGCCTCCGAAGCTAGAGGTCTCGAGTTCAAATCCCGGCCAGGGCAATATTTGTGCATTTAGTACGGATTTTGTTCATGGGTCTTGGATGTTCTCTATGTATGTAAGTATGTATTTATCTATTTATATATGTATATCGTCGTCTAGTACCCATAGTACAAGCTTTGCTTAGTTTGGTACTAGGTCGATTTGTGTGAGATTGTCCTCCAATATTTATTTATTTTTATATTTAACTGACTGAATCCATTCTTCACCGTGTATTAAGTTTCATTACACTACTTCAGTCAGAGGAAACTCAACAATCCAATTATGAGTCCAATACGAGTAAAAGATCCAACCCCATGTTAACAAATGTATTCGATGATGGTATTAATACAAAGTTCTAAATGTAAATAGGTACATCAAGAAATAGATTGTAATCAATTAAATTGGGTAATGCAATACCTTAAGCTATTCTATATCCAATTTTACACAAGAGTTATTTCATTCAAGCGAAATATAATGCAAAAAGGTAAAACCATTTTTCTACCTTAAAGTCTAGATCGCTCAGCTTTCATTTTCCACGAGAATATCTAAAACCGCGTCAACCGAACATACTCGTAATGGGTCCAACTAAAGTCCTACCCTAAGTACGCTTTTCCATCAGGTGCGTCGTCTAAAGGTCAGGCACTGGCCCCTGAGACGCTGTGACAGGGGATTGTAAATTGTATTTATGACCTCCTAAATTTCCCTCCACTACGGCCCTCTGAGGGTCAAGGCTGTAAAAGCTAGTTAAATTATTAACTTTTAGATTTAGTCTCAGATACGTACTTGTAATTCCATTTTTAGGGTTCCGTAGTCAACTAGGAACCCCTATAGTTTCGCCATGTCCGTCTGTCTGTCTGTCTGTCCGTCTGTCTGTCCGAGGTTTTGCTCTGTGATTGTTAGTGCTAATAGAAAGCTGCAATTTGGTATGGATATATAAATCAATAATACTGAAAAAGTCGTAATATAAAATCGAAAAAAAAAATTAAGGGTACCTCCCCATACGTAAAATGGGGAAGAATATTTTTTTTTGCTTCAACCCTATAGTGTGGGGTGTTGTTGGATAGGTCTTTCAATATGAATAGAGGTCTTCATCAAAATTTTTTTGATAAAGTGAATATTTTCGGAAATTTACACTATAAAACAAAAAAAGAATGTGTCCCCCCCCGCTCGCTTCGCTATCGCTCGCTCCGTTCGCAGAACCGCCCAATATTAACAATAATGTAGGTATTTACGCAGCACTACAGCGGCCAGTCTACGGATACCCTTTAATCTTCATATTCAATATAATATAATATAATCTTCATATACATCTGAATCGCTCGCTGTCGTTCGCTATCGTTCACAGAACCGCCCAATATTAACAGCAGTTATGAGAGTACACAAACTCCGTTATGTTAACTTTTGAACTTAACGTCTTTCAACGAAAACTACGAGTATAGCGGACATGATCAGTTTTTGAACTATCGTAAAAAGTTTTCTTTTCTTAGTAAAAGACGTACATATGAAACGCTGCGAAGGTATTTCCCTTTTGTTAGTTATTGATTTTTTTAAAGTAAAATCATTGGGCAACTGAGTATGGCCCGACATGCTCTTCGCCGATTTTATTTTAATTTAAGTTATATTGATACTTAATCGCGATGTTTTATAGTTATTATTGCTTTAATTTTCGTAGGGTACGCATATTGGTATACGTCCATAATTATCAATATCTTCCGTCAATAAGACCCTCTATTAGGCCAAACCTAGAGTAGGTACAATTTTGTTCCACCACAAAGTCAGTTATATAACTAAATAATTACAAGACATTTGGTTTCGGAATGAGCATGGCCCGACATGCTCTTGGCTGATTTTATTTTAATTTAAGTTATATTGATTCCAAATCACGATGTTTTATAGTTATTATTGCTTTAATTTTCATAGGGTACACATATTGGTATTCGTCTATAATTATCATCATCATCGGTCGATATGACCCTTTATTAGGCACAAACCTGAGTAGGGACGATTTTGTTCCACCACAAAGTGGTCAGTTATATTACGAAATAATTACGAGACATGTGAATTCGGAATAAGTTAATTTGTACCTACGCTAAATTAACTAGGTATCTAAAGTTTAGTTACGTAAATTAATTCTCCAACGTTCATATAATTACTATTTTCACTGCAGCCAATTTAATTTATTTTTGTTATCCTATTCTTTAATTTTCAAAGGGATCATCTAGATGAGTAAAGTTTACTAATCAAGCTTTAAGCCTCTTTTGACCTTTGACTCACAAAGGCTGTAATAGACAGATTTAATGAATTTAAACTCCTGCGAGAATTGACACCGTTTTGCAATCCTCCAAATATTGAATAGCAAGAGAAAGTACTTGGGATTCCTGGCAACGAAATTAATTAAGCGTAGCCTAGAAACTAAAAGGGATTTTAGCCTAAATGCTAGTTGTCGAAACAAAGTTTGTATTATTTGAAAGCACTCTAATAGCTTATAGATCTAACAAAAATACATTTGAACAGTTTAGCCGCTAGTAAGATTAATTTAAAGTCTAGGTCTTCAGAGACGTGGAGTCATTGATTTGCTTATTTTTAATTGACGTTACCGTCAAATTGTCTTTAGATATTATGGCAAGAAGGTCCTATCTATAAACTCCAGTATACTTTATCTTTGAATATCTAATATATGAACTACCAGCGGCTCAAATATTTAATCTAAAAAATATTAGCACACGAAGCTGGTTTAAAATATAGTTCCTGATATGTAACTCTCTTGTCATTAAAGGAACATTTACATAAGACAAGCTAGTAAATAGACGTTCGTTTCTGTTTCTTCAGCTACAGCCTTAAGGGATAATTTATAGAGGTCTTTAGGGATAGACGTGAGGCTATAATAGCACAAATCTGGCCGTTCTATTGTTTATAGAAAAATTATTCCTCCATTACATCCGAAATCAATTTCGGGTCGACGTGGGCTTACCTTACTTACCTTAACGTGGTTACGTGGGCCTTAGGCTTTAGGCTAACCTTAAATATTTTCCATTCAATGTGAATCTAGTGTAAATAATTGCATAATAATATGGGTGTCGATATAGGAGGTATTTCAAGTATCTTTACAAATCCATACCAGGTAACTCTCTCTCTCTCTCTCTATTAGAACGTCTTTGAAATAGATTCTCAGATATAGTCATACTGATATAATAAGCAAATAGGTAGTATTGGCAAACATATCCGACGGTGATGCTCATTATATACAACTAGCTGTTGCCCGCGACTTCGCCCGCGTCTTCGCTCCTATTGGTCGCAGCGTGATTTTATATAGCCTAAAGCCTTCCTCGCTAAATGGACTATCCACATAATTTTCTTTTTCAATTCGAACCAGTAAGCGCGTTCGAACAAACAAACTCTTCAGCTTTATAATATTAGTATAGATAAGTATAGAGTATAGAAAATACTGAAGACCAGAATTTGTATACATCGAATGTCGTCAGCAGAGATCAGAGAATATAATAAACATTTGTACACCAATGATGCTGCTACAATTGACAAATCTCTGCAAAAAATCGTATACAATATAAACTTCATATGCCCGCAAAAATAACAAAACAGAAATATGTTAATTACGAGTATATATATATATATATATATCCCCTAGATATCAGAAAAAAAACATAATTATTAAGACATATACAAACACAACAATCACATTGACATGAAGGAAAAATTGACTAAAAAGAAGCTATATGGCAGGATATTTATAAGTGAGTGTAGTTAGATTCCTCTCAGTCGTGGGAGTAAACAAAACAAGGCACCCTTGTAGTTTTGCCATACTGTCAGTCTAGGGGTGGTATTCCAATATCTTTAAACATACATTTGATCAAAGAAATTGGATGATTTCATCGAACTTGAAAAGGGCCCCAACATTTGATCAAATATTCTGATGACATTTAAATCAATATGGCTACGCATGAAAAAAAACTTGGACAAAGATATTGGATAAGTGTAATGGGCCTCCGTCAAAGAAATTTGATCAAAGATTGGACAAAGATATTGGATGAGTGGAATACCAAGGGTGGTCTTCGTCCAATATACATTTGATCAAAGAAATTGGATGATTTCATCAAATTTGAAAAGGGCCCCAACATTTGATCAAATGTTCTGATGACATTTAAATCAATATACCTACGCATCAAAAAAAAATCTTGGACAAAGATATTGTATAAGTGGAATGGGTCTCCTTCAAAGAAATTTGATCAAAGATTCATCATCATCATCATCATGTCAGCCGAAAGACGTCCACTGCTGGACATAGGCCTCCCCTAAAGACTTCCACAATGACCGATCCTGCGCCACCCGCATCCAGCGGACACCCGCGACCTTCACCAGGTCATCAGTCCACCGTGTGGGGGGCCTGCCCACGCTACGCCTTCCGGTACGTGGCCGCCACTCGAGAACCTTTCCGCCCCAACGGCCATCGGTTCTACGTGCTATGTGCCCCGCCCACTGCCACTTAAGTTTAGCGATTCGGAGGGCTATATCGGTCACTTTGGTTCTGCTGCGGATGGCCTCATTCCTGATGCGATCACGCAGAGAAACTCCCAACATAGCTCTCTCCATTGCCCTTTGGGTGACTTTGAGCCTTCTTATGAGGCCCATAGTAAGCGACCACGTTTCAGTGCCATATGTCATCACTGGCAACACACTGGATCAAAGATTGGACAAAGATATAGGATGAGTGGAATACCAAGGGTGGTCTTTGTCCAATATACATTTGTTCAAAGAAATTGGATGATTTCATCAAACTAGAAAAGGGCCCCAACATTTGATCAAATATTCTGATGACATTTAAATCAATATGGCTACGCGTGAAA
This sequence comes from Notocelia uddmanniana, assembly GCA_905163555.1. Lineage (NCBI taxonomy): Eukaryota > Metazoa > Arthropoda > Insecta > Lepidoptera > Tortricidae > Notocelia > Notocelia uddmanniana. Next base: position 12,954,248 of record LR991065.1, on the reverse strand, counting down.
AAAACTTGGATAAAGATATTGGATAAGTGGAAAGGGCCTCAGTCAAAGAAATTTAATCAAAGATTGGACAAAGAGATTGGACAAAGATATTGGATGAGTGTAATGCCACCCTTAGGCGCTTCCTGACTTGGTGGGGCGGGATCGATATGTCATAAGTATTTTGTTGTTTGACGTAAGTTTACTGATGTGAAATTTCCTCACTTGACGAATTACTGTCAGTATTACGTTTGCGCAGTACTAATACGATGCGCAGAAGTGGGGCAGTACTGCATTGATATTGGTTGACACTGACAGCTGACAGTTTTCTCATATCGTACCGCCTCCGCATCGACAAGTCAGGAAGGCGCCTTACCGTTTCCGTCCGTGGCTTAGCTCAGTAACCGTTACTATTAGAAAGCTGTAATCTGGCATGGGTATAAATATCAAAAACGCCGACTAAATGGGGAAAAAACCCATGAAACATTCTTTTAGGGTACCTCCCCTACGCGTAAAGTATTGATTTTTTTTTTCTTTGCAAAACCCATTGTGCGTGTGTGTGATATTAGGCTTTAAAGTACTAATTTACTACTTGAAATAAATGGCTGCTTACTAGTAAACGAGTAAGGGTCCGGCGACAATGCTGCGTAAAATGCACTGACGCACCGTAAACGCAGTGATGTGCCTCATGCTTGACGTTTTTATAAGTTTCTCCCGTTCGTCACTGCGATTGCGTACCGTCACCGTATTTTGAGCTTCGATGTGGCCGAACTTAAGAAACAAAGTTGGAAAAGCAGGCTGTTGTACAATTTCCATTGATTACTTAAGTAAATAAAGTTGTTAATTGTGTCAAACACATAGTAAACATAAGTTTGTGACCTTTTAAGTCCGCATAATGTAACGGGTGGCCTACTGCGGAACCCTACATTGCGCGCGCTTGGCAGTTTTTACAAGTTTTTATTTAACTTACACTTGTATACGTAAGTAAATAAGTAAATATGTAAGTTGTCCGTGTTTGAGCTCATTGGAACTATCTCAACGAGTAATTAAGGTGAGGTGAGAAAAAAGGTACAGTCGACAATAAAAGCTTGTACCTAAAATGGTTTTTTTGACAGAAACTTATATGAAATATCATTTAATCCACTTTAATAATACCGTATTCAGGAAACTTATTCGTGCTAATACAACATAACTAAAAAATACTCACTCATCATTAGGGGAGCGTACACGATGGGAATCTATTAGGCGTTATCTATTGGGAAGGTGCAGGAACGCCGTAATCTCGCCGTTGATGGATGGACCGACGTTCGCGTTACGGATTTATCCCGTTTGGTATCATGTTTTTAGGGTTCCGTAACCAAATGGCAAAAAACGGAACCCTTATGGATTCGTCATGTCTGTCTATCCGTCCGTATGTCACAGCCGATTAACTCGGAGAATATGAACACTACAATTATGAAATTTGGTGAGAAAGTGTATGTTATGAACCGCTATAGAAATATGATAGGAAATTACGAAAAAAAAATTAAACTTTTGGGCACCCCATACATGTAACAAGAGATCAATTTTTTTTTCAATGTACATAGGTGTGTGGGTTGTCTATGCATAATAGGCATTCAAAAATGACATAGAGGTCTCTAAAAAAAAATTCATTTAAATCAAGCGTTGGTGAGTAGCTGTCATCGTAAAAAGTGTCCCCCCCCCTCTAATTTCCAAAATATGACGTCTAAAATTCTAAAAAAAATTTTTTTTGATGTACATTAACAAGTCCTTTCAACGATTTTTGGTTTGAATAAGATAGGCTTAACGGTTTTTGAGTTATTGCTGAAGAACTGTCTTGCCAAAACAAAAGGGCGTCAATGTCGTAAGTTTCCTATGAAGATACGACCTTTTGTGATTACATGTATTGTATAGGGGTTTTAAATGTAGATTAGGAGGTGTCGGTACGGAACCCTTATTGCGCGTGGTCCGACGCTCACTTGTTTTAATACTTCGTTGTTGGCAAGGAAGCGCACGTCCTGCTAATGGTACGCGGCGGTAGCCTATGGACACCTGTAGCTCGGGGAAGTCACTCGATTCTTTATTGATTTGAGGATTCGCTGTGTCATCAGATCATCCCCACACAACAGCACATCCTCGGCGGCTCTGGCGAACTCAATCCCCAAAGCTGTAGTCGATGAATGAAAGCGGGTCATTTTGAAAGGAAATTTGATAGTTTGGTTAGGGACTGCGTGTGCGTACCTATGTTTTAATCTATACTAATATTATAAAACTGAAGAGTTTGTTTGTTTGTTTGAACGCGCTAATCTCAGGAACTACTGATTCGAATTGAAAAATTATTTTTGTGTTGCATAGTCCATTTATCGAGGAAGCCTTTAGGCTATACAACATTACGCTGCGACCAATAGGAGCGAAGACGCGGACGAAGTCGCGAGCAACAGCTAGTAATAAATATGTAGTATGTCTGAATTTCAAGAGATTTTTTTCTGAAAAATGGTTAGGTAGTTTAGAATAGGTGAATAGCTACCTGTAAAAAGGGGTGGCTCAAAAAATTTATTGTACACAGAAATTACTTAGCTAAGACCTAGGACTTGAACACTCAACCATGTAGACTCGGACAAGAATAGGTCTACGGTCTCCGCCGCTTGTCGTAAAAAGTGACTAAAGGGGCATCTGGACACCTGGATTGCGAGTGCACAATGTGTCGGAGGCCGCAGCACATTCTTATCAACCCGAGGGAGGGTAACTTAGATGGCTTAAGACGAGCTAAAAGGAGTAAAGCGCGAGAGGGCTCCAGTGCATTCAGAATTGAGATTCAGAAATCCCCCGCTTTCGCAGATGGCGGTCACCGTGGAGTTTTTAGCGGATACCTGATGGTTCACAGGTTCTCTCGAATATAGGATTTGAACGCTGTCTTCGGTACCGCATGACAGTCATAAAGAAAAATTAAGTATTTTTTAATTAATCCTTTCGGTCCACAAGCGATTGCTCCGCGTACTTTTTCAAGAGTCTGCGTAGAATGTTCGCCAGACATTTTAATATCCTAACATTACAATTCTTACAATGTTTATCCGACCGTGATAATTAGGTACAAAGTACTTTTAAACACACTCCAACTTATTTAAAAACCGGTCAAGTGCGAGTCGGACTCGCGCACGAAGGTATCCATACTATTATCTATACAACATTAGACACTTTATTATAACCTTTTTTTAATATAATTTAAATTTATTTTTTATTTGTGACTAACTGTTGCCCGCGACCTCGTCCGTGTCTTCGCTCCTATTGGTAGCAGCGTGATGTTAGAGCCTTAAGCCTTCCTCGATAAATGGACTATCCAACACAAAAATATTTTTTCCTGTTCCTGTGATTAGCGCGTTCAAACAAACAAACAAGCTCTTCAGCTTTATAATTGTATAGTATAGATACGAACGTTAAATAATATCAAGTAGAATTTTGGTCAAGTGCGAGTCGGATTTTAGTCTTCCCATACATTTTGCGACCCAGCGCCTGATGAACACAACATGCAAATTTTTAAAAGTTTTTTTGTACGGGAGTTCCCTTAAATATATTTTTTATTTTGTTTTTAGTATTTGTTGTTATATCGGCCACTGAAATACATCATCAGTGAAAATTTCAACTGTCTAACTCACGGTTGACGAGATACAGCCTGGTCAGGACGGACAGACAGACGGACAGACAGACGGACAGCGGAGTCTTAGTAATAGGGTCCCGTTTTGCCCTTTGGGTACGTAACCCTAAAAACTAGCTTATGTACGCGATACTTTAATTCCTTTGATTTAATTTAAACTAAGTGATAAGTTTCTTGTGTGTCAACTACCTATCATCAAAATTCGTTTAGTTTTGTGATTCGGTCACAATAAATATGTTGTTTGTAGAATTGCTAGATTTACGAGTATCCTTGCAGTTCGTTGTATTTAAGTTAATTTTGTATCACTGATTACAACAGTAAAATATGTTCAATTTCATAGAAATAAGATGTACAATCGGGACCACCTAACCGGATTAAGACCGGCTGAAACGATTAACCCTCTGCCGTAATATTTGTAATGGAATGGCAAGTGATGCGGCAGATTGTGAATAAGCGCCTATCTACCTACTGATCTAAATGGGAGTAAATTAACACAGTGCGAAAAATAAACAAGTCTATTTAAAATTGAATATATTCTAACGTTTGCTATTCACAATCGGATTGGTAAAACACTAGAAATGAAGTGCGTTTGTTATAGTACATTACGATGCAAGTGCACAGGAAATTCGCAATGAGTGGTGATAAATTAAAACACGACCGAAGGGAGTGTTTTAAATCGACACGAGTTGCGAATTACTTATTCACACGTGTATCGTACAACGTTTTACAGTACATATGGCTCTTTAAAGTTTCGACATATGCACGTAATCTAGCACCAAATGTACTGCAAAAATATTTTACGTTATGTTATGTATATGTTATATACTAGGTGGCCCATTCAAATCGGTCAGTATGGGAAAGTCTGAAACTATAAGACATACGAAGATTTGTTCTTAGGAACCATGTCACCGATTTTGATAAAAAGAAAAACTGCATTCATACATTTGAAAAAAACACTGTACCCAGCTAGGGAATCGAACCCGGTTGTTTTGAAAAAATAAACTTACACTATTTCTATTCAGATATCGTTTGTGTAGGTCTTAAGCAGTAAATGTCTCTAAGACACATAATGTCTAAAATGAATAAAATGCATTTTTTTCACATACTTTAATTTATCATAGTAGGTGTTCAAAGTGACCACCGTTACAATATTCAACAAGTTCAGGCATGTAAAATTGTCTCTATGGTTGTTTGTACCTCTCTACTTGTAAAATCGGTGACATGGTTCCTAAGAACAAATCTTCGTATGTCTTATAGTTTTAGACTTTCCCATACTGACCGATTTGAATGGGCCACCCTGTATATGTTATGTTTGTTACGTATTTTTTGTTTACGAGTTTTCGTTATCTGACACTATATTCGGTAATCTAACTCGTCAAATTGTTACGGTAAATATTTATCATTAAGTGTACCTATATGGTTATAGGTTATACAGGGCGTCCCACGGCTATGCCACATGGAGGGAAAGTACCTTGAACTTTGTAAATGGAACATTTTACTGAAAGAAGACATTATTTTAATTTAAAAAACAATTTAAACTGCATTCATAGATTTTTATATAATTACATGGTTGAACCGGGAATCGAACCCGCTACACGAGAAAAAAAAATGCCCTGTAGTTTCATCATGCCGATTGAAAGGCATAAGGATAATTTTTTGCTCAATATCTTAGTGTCGGAAATAAAAGGAAGACCATGAATTTTATCATTTTTAATTCAAAATTAATCAATTTAATTTATCAAATGCTCAAAATGAGTCCCATTCTGTTGAATACAAAGTCGCACTCTTTTGATTATTCCGCTCCCTGTCGATTTTTTAACCATGTTGTGGTGGATATTTAGAATAATACGACTAAGTTCTGCTTGTAGCCCATAAAAAAATTCTAACGAGGTTAGATCTGGGGATCTAGGTGGCCATCTTATTTGTCCATATGTCCCGATCCAGAAAAGTAAATTATAATAGGGATATGATGCGTACTTCTCAAGTGGGTACTGATTCATTAGTAATAGGCATTTTAAAATAATAATTTCAGTTGTATGCCCTTACGGCAATGTTAGGTTTTCATTTTTCTGAACAAAATTTCACATCAAATGTTAAAATTCATGGTCGTCCTTTTATTTATGACACTATGTTATTAAGCAAAAAATAATCCTCATGATGAAGCCTTTCGATCGGCATGATAAAGCAACAGGGTATTTTTTTCTCGAGTAGCGGGTTCGATTCCCGGTTCAACTATGTAATTATTTCAAAATCTATGAATGCAGTTTAAATTGTTTTTTAAATTAAAATATTGTCTTTTTTCCGTAAAATGTTCCATCTACAATATTCAAGGTACTTTCCCCTCCATGTGGCCTAGCCGTGGGACGTCCTGTATATTGTTAGCCCGAATATCTATATTAATAATTTCGTGAAGGGGTACGGTAGACCCGAACGAGACCTGTCTCAAATTGAAGAACGTATAAAAATAACGATTTCGAGTTGAACATATGTATCCGCAAAATTCGGATTGTCGCGTATTTTGCATTAAAATGTGTTAATTTTATGACGAAAGGTCGGCCATATTAAATTCGTTGGTTGACAGCGTCGGGTTGGGTACGTTCGGAAATTGTAAACTATGTTTGCGTCCGGTCTGTTGGCCAGGTTGCTGGGCTGCGTTCTGGGTGAGGGGTCATCATCGCCCATTGTGTGGATTCTGCTAGCCGCGTCTGCAGTGTTTTGTTTTTGTAGTTTTCAAGCGTTCTATACACCTATCAGCCTAGCTAGCACGATAACTTATACCGTCACGTTATATGGGCGAAATGTATTAAAACGTCACATAAAACGTAACGGTATAATCAATCTATCGTGCTGGCTAGGCTGATTGTCACAACAACCGCCTTCAAAACGAATGTATGGGGCCTGTTACATGGTTATTATTATCACGTGATACATTCATATCACGATAAGTATCACGTGAATATTGAAGCAGAATCCATACAAAATTGAAAACTGCGATAATATTGACACCCCAGTATTGTGATAATATTAATCGTGTAAAGGACACCACTGTTTGCTGAGTCTGTCCGCCATCTTAAAGCTGCGTCTCTGTTTTGTTGCGACAAACTACTAGGTGACTTATGGCTTTTAAACGTCTAGCAAAATTCTATCCCTATCTCGCTCTATCTCATAACTTAGTGGCACTGGGGGTCTACTCCGAAATCCGAACTACGTATGGTGCCGTCTCTTTCACTCATATAGTGTATGACAGGAGAGTGAAAGGGACGGCACCATACGAAGCTAGGATTTTGAATTTCGGAGTTGACCCCTCGCTCATGCCGTTCGCCGCGCTCGGACGTTAGAGGCGCTACCGCGAACCAAAAACGAAGTATCTGCCACTCTCTCGCACATGTAGTTTCGAACGACAGAGAGGAAGATAGTTCGTTTTTGGGGCGCGGTAGGCCCTCAGAGGGCCTACTCCGAACTTAGAAAATCGAACTTCGTATCGTGCCGTCCCTTTCCGACATATAGTGTATATAACGAGAGTGAAAGGGACGGCACGACAAGAAGTTCGATTTTCGAAATTCGTAGTAGGCCCTCAGGCGTCAACTTTAAAACGAATAGGGTATTTTACTATATGAGAAATAAACTTCAAAATGTAAGAAAAACTGGCTAAGGCGTCGGACTCGCGCACTGAGGGTACCGTACAACTAAAAAACAAATGCGATTTATCAATATATTGATATTTTTGGTAAAATATACGTCGTAATAAACATTATCACCTAATTTTAATGTTCATAGGTCCATGTGAAGTTAAAAATTTATATGTGTGACAGACGACACACGGAAGGTTCTTCGATTTTCTTCGACCGTCCGCCGCGCTCGGACTGAAGTGCTACCGGGAACCGAAAACGAAATATATATGCCTCTCTGTCGCACTTGCACACTCGAGCGCGGAGAGGGAAATACTTCGTTTTCAGATCGCGGTTAGGCCCTCTGGTCTGACGGCTCCTATTCCTGGATAGTGCGCGTATCGGAATGCCAAATACCTTAGCCAAAACGGAACAAGTTGTTAAATAGCTTCGATTAATTGGAGAACATATTACCAACTGTTATTATTATCACGCGAAACACTGAATATTGAAGTAACATCCATAGGGGCCTGTTACATGGTTATTATTATCACGCGATATACTCATGTCACGATCCGTATTACGTGCTCTTTAATGAATATTGAAGAAAATTCCATACGATTTTGAAAACCACTACAATATTGACCCACCGGTATTGTGATAATATTAAGCGTGTAACAGACCCCATACAATTTTGAAAATCGCGATAATATTGACACATAATATTGAGTGTAAAGGGCCCCACTGAATAGAATTTGGTGGAGAATAGAGAGCTGCTATCGCGAAACGAAAACGAACGAACATCGTGTATTTCCCTCTGTGTCGCTCGAATTTGCAAGTGCGACAGAGAGGGATTTCTTCATTTGTTTTTCGCGTTAGCAGCTCTGACTTCGCACCAAAAATACTGACTGGCACATTAATATTTAACAATGCACATCTGAACTGAATTTTAATGAACGATTAGTATTTTAGCTATACAAATCAGTACTGATTACGGTGTCAAATTTTTTATGTGCCTTTAAATACTACCCTTATAAAAATGCTTAGGATTAACTTGCAAAGAGATAGCCTTTGCCCGTGACGTCGTTTGCGTAATCTTTTACTCCCAATTCCATATAATTCCATTCCATACTTTTATTCCCAATCCAGACTACAGACTATATTTCTATACGAAGTTTCATCATAATCCGTTGTTGTAATGTTTTTATTTTATACATTTTTGTACACTATTTCTTTCGTCGTTTGCATAACTGTCACGAATAAATGTTTTCTTTATTTCTTTCTTATTTATTTCACCCGAGCGAAGCCGGGCTTTCATCTAGTTAAATATAATATTGGTGAACCTGAGTTTCAACATTAATGATGCGATGACTTGCATGACGCATACGTAGTTTCATAATTATGTTTAATCGTCTATTCGAGCGCATAGGTACACAACTATACAGGGTGGAAAGATTAAGTGCCACATGGATGGGAAATACCTTAAATATCGAAAATATCACATTCTGTGTAAAGGAGACTTATTACAGCATATTATATTTTGTCCATTTGACCCGTTCGAGTCCTGACCAACACAAGCGATTTTTCATAAATCCATAAATGCAGAATTTATTGTTTTTAAAAATAAAGGAATATCTCCTTTACATTGAATTTTTTAAAGTAGTTGTCATCCACGCGTAGCATCCGATTTTTCAACCCGGTATATGCGTGTGTCAAGCTGGTCACAACAATGATAAGTGTGATAGAATTGTCAGAATAATGACATACTAGTATTGACTAAAATTTTTACAAAATAGACTTTGAATACGTCTCTGCCCGGCTAGCTCAACTTGGCGCGCGAGCTATCTCACGCGCGAGATAGACAATCCGTCTCTTTCTGTGTGTACCAATTAGAAAGAGGCGGATAGTCTATCTCGCGCGTGAGATAGCTCGCGCGCCAAGTTATGCGAGCCGTCCAGATTAGCCTCTTTCTCGTTTTCGACATAGCTAGCTAAAGCTATGAAATATGTAAAGTCAAAAGAGCCATCGCAACTCGTAATTACTAAGACTACTCGACTCTGGGCTGGGTTGTTGTGACTTCAGGTTTACAAAGAAAATTGCTTCAGAGCCTATCTGTTGACCAGCCTAGGCATATCATCTACCAGAAGTATTCATTTTATTAGGGTACCGCAGTTAACAACAAACTCTTATAGTTTTACCATGTAATATCATGAATACATTATTAAAGTGTAATAAGGTAGAAGCAAAAAGTCCATTGTGCCAAGTGAATTTGTAGCACATATATTATTTTCGTTGTCTATTGTTGCTATACTGAATCGTAAAAATGTTTGAAATAAAAAGACATTTTGCCCATTCTCCTTTCATAATTAAGCAAGTGCTTGAAATATGCGAGCTATTCAAGAAGACCCGGAACAGAGCTGCATCGGAATTGTGGGCAAAATGCAGAATGGACGATATGTACTGAATGCCTAGAATCCATTTAATATAGCTTAAATGTAAAAATGCATCGCATCTAAGAGTAATTAATGTGCATTGCTTGCATACAGAGCTTTTTGTTTATTTTGACTAACTTTGTCCGCTTTATGCAGGCATTTCCTAGCTATCTCTATCAGTCTCGGGTCTGCTCTGCAGTTGAACCATTTGGCTTTCAGATTGTTGTTAACATAATTGATATTTTAATAACCTTCTCTATTGCTAAGTATACCTAAACTAAATGTATCTTTGCGTTCGGCGCACTAGAGAAAAATATGTAATACTTTTCGTGAATGCCTCTTGAACAATTGACGCTAAATATCTATTTTTTCATATTTGATTCCATGAATCAATAGTTTATATAAAATATCGTGATTTTAATTTGGTGATGTCGTTTGTAAGTACTTATTGCTTGATTGTTTAAGGTAAGGTAACAAAAGAACTTAAGGCGCAGTCACCTTTACATAGATAGTAATAAAGAAAGTAGCCAGTTGTATCGTACCTAACACATTCTTTTTCCTACAGCAGTAAAGACGTGTTACGATATACGAGTATTTTGCTACTTTGGCTGTTATTATCCATACGAATATGACGCTGACAGGACATGATGTCACGATCCTCAGCATTGAGGGAACGACTGATGATGATGATGACGCTGACTGCACGTCTAACGTCATAAAGTCAAGAAATCTATCAAAAATGCGTGAATTCTAGATTTTGGGTATTAATTTTAGTTAGCCAAACTGTACTTAAGTACCTATATTAGTAAGATATATTTTCCTTTAGTGAACATGTAGGTCCATCGGCAGCTAAATCTTATTTAAGTTACAGACAACTTTATTCAATTACATTTTATAGAAATTTATAGTTATGCACCCTTTTTAGTGGAATAGAGTCGCTAAAGTCCATTACAGGTTAAAGGAAGTTGTTAGTTAGTTCTATTACTTTTCCATTTAAAACTTTTGCTTCCCGTTCATGATAAATATAGGTCATAATAAAAGTTGTATATTCAGTGGTCTTTGAATCACACAATAATGGGAAACTCAATGTTCAGTTCTCGAGTTTTTCCTGCTTCAAAATACTTGTATAATTATTTTTCCTATAAAGATTATTACAAAGTTTATCTCTGTCTCCGTGCTTATTTTTTTATTCAATTTTTTCTTAAAATCACTTCGGTGGCATACAAGGTTACGGCACGCCTGATGGTAAAAGGTCACCGCAGCCTATGGACGCCTGCAACTCCAGGGGTGCGCATTGACGACCCATTAAAATGTAGGTATACACTCTTTTCTTCAAGAACCCCATCATTTCATTGAATTTGAGAGACAAAACATAAAAAAAGCAATTTTACTATCGTCTACAGAAGTTAAGAATGAACTAAGAACAAAGAAAATGTTAATAGGTACATATCTAAATAACTCCACTGTAGTAGATATAACATTTCAACGATGTCCACATGTCGTTCTGAGGTTCATGGCAATGTTACTCTTATTTCTGTCTAGCAGATTACAGCATCCTAAATGATCGGCGTCGCCTGTTATTTCAATTCCCTAGTAAATGGGTAGTTAGTCCACCCCGCCCTGCACTTGTCTCATTTGTCGAGGGCAACGCCTTGTTAAGTTTTCCTGAAGGTTGTTAGTAGTTTATTTTTAGATTCGCTTGGAGCATTTCTAAAAATAAATTGAAATACTTAATAAAAATATTATTAGAAATATCATCTTGTCTTTTTTTAAAGGTTGCTAGTAATTTATTTTTACATTCGCTTGTAGCATTTCTAAAAATAATACAGATCTTATTAGAAATGTCATGTAGCCTTACTACGCTGGTCTGCTAAGAAACGAGAATCAAATTTTACCCATCGCATTATCTCAGAAAGTAATAAGTCGTTTTAATGAAATAATATTAAAATTGGGATTAAACGTATAAAATGAAGCTGGAATAAACATTAGAAAGATTCAGGTACATACTCAATATACTTTTAGTTAGGAAAGTGTGTGTATGACAAACTGTATTACTACAAGTTACATACCATTACGTTACTATCACTATCATCATTACATAGTATAAAACAAAATCGCTTCCCGCTGTCTGTCCCTATGTATGCTTAAATCATTAAAACTACGCAACGGATTTGATGAGGTTTTTTTTTTAAATCGGTAGAATGATTCAAGAGGAAGGTCTATCTGGCTAAAACTTACGAGATAGATCAAAATAATGTAGTACAGTATTGTACACCTTAAATAGATCTACAAAAAATCCGCGATGGTATATGTCTATTTCTTAGGGAGAACCCACAATAACCATTTTTTGTCCATTACTTTTTACGATAAAAAATGGCTTATTTACGAAGCGATTTTAAGCAATACAGCATTAACCTTTATCCAATTAAGTACCTTAAATATATTGTGTATTTAATACTGATCAATATGGCCCTATACAGCATGTAGTTTAAATGAATATTTTTTTGTTGTTCGTCAATCAAAATTTTTCCACAGTCGCCATGTGATAACACTACTGTTTGACTCATTTGTGCGTAGCCAACTAGAGAGTAATTGTATTATCTGGAATCCTCACGAAAAGACATATACTCTCCTTCTAGAAAAAGTCCAAAAACAATTTATTAGATTCCTATACAAGAAAATACATGGCTACTATCCCTACATGTACCCCACGCCGTTTGTACTGGGGATGGTGAGATACCAAAGCCTCGAAGTGCGTAGGGAACTTGCATCAGTAAAATACTTTTTCAGACTAATCCGAGGCTTACTGACGAACCCATGGCTGCTACAATTTGTACAATTTAAAGTACCGACGTATTTTGGCAGAAGTACTCTTCGGCCCCGCGAAAAACCGCTTTTTTTAATCCCCAGCATGAGTACGGTGACCCTAGTTACTAGTCCCTTATACATGGCACTGAATACTATAAATAACATTCATCTATACGACCCCACTTTGGACCGGTTCTCGCAGACGGAACCGATATTCCTGGCTGCAGCCGCACGCTATCTTGAATCAAACTCCACTCCCACTACTATTCAATAATATATGTAGCATTGTATTAGTAATAAGTACCTAATTGTAACCTACAACTTGCATGTTTGGTTTATCTGTCAATGTAAGTTGGTTAGTAAATAAATAAATAAATATTTTCGAAGATATTACACATTAAAAATGCAGGGACATTACGGTTGCGGCGGTACCGGTCGGTTTGTATATAAAGAGACATTTTGTAGTATATTTTTATATCAGCATTGCAACCGTGCGAAGCGTAATAAACACATACGTAGAAATTTATTGGGAGCTTACAGGTGAAACTACTGTTCGAATAATTAGCCTCTAGTTAGCTATTTATGACATAGGGCTGGTTAATGATTAAATGCACATTCAAACAAAGTTCACACTGGTACTCATTTCTATAGTACCTATAAGTATAAATAAATCATATAGCTAAATGCGTCATATAGCATGATCTTCGTCGGATTTAAAGCGTCAAAATCTTTAAAAAGTCTTTAAAAAAAGAGCACATATCTGGACATGATTATGATCAGCCTATTACAGCAGAAACGTAGTTACCGTAGTGGCAAGTGAATGAAGAACTATCTATTCATATCCTCACTTTTAGGTTTTCTAATTTGGTAGTTAAACCTATGATAATTTTGAAACGAGTCTTATTAGAGGAGCAACTAAAAATAGATAGATGGAATTGGAAGCGCGATAATCTAAATATATAAAAGAAGAAACTGACTGACTGACTGACTGACTGACATATCAACGCACAGCCCAAACCGCTGGTCCTAGAGATTCCAAATTTGGCATGTAGGTTCCTTATAAGGTCTAAGGGTGCACTAAGAAAGGATTTTTCAAAATTCAACCCCTAAGGGGGTGAAATGGGGGTCCAAAGTTTGTATGGGGAAACAAGATTAGTTGGACTATTTTATTCGAAACTTCACAGGAGTATTTCTAACGATAAATGAGTAAACACGTGTTTCAGTTTTTTTGAAAAATCAACTCCTAAAAGGGGGAAATTTGGTGACAAATTCTGAAAATCGACATGGGTGTTGTTTTTTAGGTTTATCGGGTCGCTAATAACGAAAACAACAATGAATCTTAAATCCTACGTGGAGGACGTGAAATACCATCCCCCCTGTTGGGGTGCGAGGGGGATGAAATGTCTAAATATTAATATGGGTGTCGTTTTTATGGTTTTTTGGGACGTTAATTACGAAAATGGCATCAATTTTGAAGTTATATATTGTGGCCATGATAACCTTTGAAAGTTTGTGCCAAATTGCAAGAAATAACTGAGTGACTGAGTGGGTGACATATCAACGCACCGCCCAAACTGCTGGTTCTAGAGATTCAGAATTGAGTATGTAGGTTCCATATAAGGTCTAGAGGTGCATTAAGAAAGGATTTTTCTAAATTCAACCCCTGGGGGCGGGGGTGAAATGGGGGTCCGAAGTTTGTATAGGGAATCAAGATTAGTTGGACTATTTTATTCGAAACTTCACAGGAGTATTTCTAACGATGAATGAGTAAATATGTGTTTCAGGTTTTTTGAGAAATCAACCCCTAACAGGGGGAAAAGTGGTGACAATTCTGAAAATCGATATGGGTATTGTTTCTATGGTTTATCGGGTCGCTCATTACGAAAACAAAAATGATTTTAAAATCCCACGTAGAGGACGTAAAATACCATCGCCTCTGTTGGGGTGTGAGGGAGTTGGAATGTCTAAATATTAATATGGGTGTCGTTTTTATGGTTTTTTGGGTCGTTAATTTCGAAAATGGCATTGATTTTGAAAGTTAATACTGCAGACATGAAAACTTTTAAGAGTTTGTGCGAAATTGCAAGTAGAAACTGACTGACTGAGTGAGTGACATCAACGCACAGCCCAAACTGCCGATTCGAGAGATATCAAATTTTTCATGTAGGTTCCTTATAAGGTCTAAAGGCGCATGAAGTGCCGTGAATTCCCTATGAATATACGACCTTTCTTGAATCAATGTATTGTAAGTGGTTTTATTAATCAGTGCCGTCCGATACGGTTTCGACAAAAATCGATATTTAGGCGTCCGAGAGGACTCTTAATACGACTCCTAGGTAAATATTGGAAAAACTGGCGGCCATATTGCTTTTCTTCATTTTCGTCCCGATTTCGTTCAAAATAGAAATCTGAGCGTCCGAGATGTCTCTTAATACGAATCCGAGGCAAAATATGGAAAAAGTCGCAGCCATATTGATTTTCTTCATTTTCTTCCCAATTTCGTTCAAAATCGATTTCTGAGCGTCCGAGAGGTCCCCGAATACGAATCCGAGGTAAACTTTGGAAAAAGTGGCGGCCATATTGATTTTCTTCAATTCCGTCTCGATTTCGTTCAAAATCGATATCTGAGCGTCCGAGAGAATTCTTAATACGAATCAGAGGTAAAATTTGGAAAAACTGGCGGCCATATTGATTTTCTTCATTTCCGTCCCGATTTTGTTTAAAATAGAAATCTGAGCGTCCGATATGTCTCTTAATACGAATCCGAGGTAAAATATGGAAAAATTCGCAGCCATATTGATTTTCTTCAGTTTCTTCCCGATTTCGTTCAAAATCGATATCTGTGCGTCCGAGAGGTCTCTTAATACGAATCCGAGGTAAAATTTGGAAAAAATCGCAGCCATATTGATTTTCTTCATTTTCTTCCCAATTTCGTTCAAAGTCAATATCTGAGCGTCCGAGAGGTCCCCGCATACGAATCCGAGGTAAAAAATTTGGAAAAACTGGCGGCCATATTGCTTTTCATCATTTTCGTCCTGATTTCGTTCAAAATCGATATCTGAACGTCCGAGAGTTCCCCCTAATACGACACCGAAATAAAATTTGAAAAAGTGGCGGCCATATTGATTTTCTTCATTTCCGTCCCGATTTCGTTTGAAATAGAAATCTGAGCGTCCGAGATGTCTCTTAAGACTGCGCCGAGCGTAAGACGCGGGCGCTGTTTGGGTTTTTTGCTAAATGTGTGCGTGAACGCACACAACGGCGAATGTATCCAGCTCGACCGGCCGGCCGAACGCAAAAGAACGTAACTAATATTTTTGTTCAATAAGGTGTTAGGTTAGGTAAACACAATAGTTATTTATCTTGTAATAAATGGATACTTGTAAAAATACTGGACTCCTAATTATGAATATAATTATTTTTATTTAATTGTTAATCAGTATATTTTTTAATCATTATTATTAAGTAAGATTGTCAGTTTTTTTTAAATTGTATAAATTCACGCTTTGACTTGTAAAAGTGCCCTTGAGGCCTATTTGCAGAATAAATATTTGATTTTGACTTTGAATCTTAATTATATATGAAGTAATTTTGTAAGTAGTTTGTTTTCAGTATTTAGGTGTGTAATGTATATACATCTTAACTCAAAACAAATATATCTATATGTAAGTATGTATGCTTGTACGTAGGTACCTTACCTATCTTGGTAGTATACTTGTAGTATACACAAGTATACAAATATACGTTCAAGTATACAGTTACTCTTGTATACCTAAACGATCAA
This sequence comes from Notocelia uddmanniana, assembly GCA_905163555.1. Classification (NCBI taxonomy): domain Eukaryota; kingdom Metazoa; phylum Arthropoda; class Insecta; order Lepidoptera; family Tortricidae; genus Notocelia; species Notocelia uddmanniana. Next base: position 12,937,988 of record LR991065.1, on the reverse strand, counting down.
AAAAATTATATGATATATACATATATAAAAATATATTTATGCATGCAATGAAAATATCTATGTAATGTAATAAAAATAAATAAATTGTTTGTATTCGCCCGTGTTGTGTAATACACAATATTTTTCAAAGGAAATAAATAACTACAAAAGGCAGAAATACCTATGTTTCATACAACCTCACCGAACCGCAAACCGAAAACGATATATCTGCCTCTCTGTTGCACTTGCATATTCGAGTGACAGAGAGGGAGATACTTTTGTTTTCAGTTCGCGGTAGGCGTTGCGCGCGGCCAACTAGATTTTTTACCGACTTCAATAGAAGGAAGGAGGTACTCAGTTCGATTGCATGTTTGCTTATTTAGCTACAATATTTCAACCAATCACAGTGCACTATAATATATATAGTTAAGTCAGTGAAAAGATATTTGTTACGATTTGTACATAGATTATTGATGGGAGAGAGAAAATACTATCGAATACAATATTCTTTATTGCACACTTTAAAAACAGAGCGTAAGAAACTTAAATCTAAAAATCTTGTTAAATGGTAATCTACAGGCGGTATTATTTTTGATCTCTTCCAGGCAACCAGACAGAATACTTGTAGGTAGTTACTTCTTTTTTTTTCTTTTTTCATTTGCTTCTCTGGTAGTTTCGTCTAATTTTCGCTTGTTTCCTTTTTTATTTCTCCTATCGATTGCTTCCAAAATATAGCCGGGTTCCTTAATTTCCATCTGCCTATCTAATCTGGAATCTATTAATTCTGGAAGAAGACAATCAAAATAAAACTGTTTTAATTTTTTTTCCATGTCTTTCCAAAATGTTGTATCTTCATCTATCACCTCTATCTTCATATCCACATTTGTACAAACAGCAAATATGCATGTTTTTCTTTGTGCTATATGAAGCTAGTTTAGCAGCTAGTTTATATATAAAGGTGTCTACTTTAACTACTAACCTTTTCAGAAAGCATGTATACTGGAAAGCCATTTTCATCGGATGACTTGTTTATGAGAATGTCACGATCATTGTAAAAGCATAAAACGTACCTAAATACGTATATCCCTAAATTTATGCATACCTGCCCGACTATACTAACCCGACTGCGTTTCTGTGTAATTTGGAATTTGGCGCCATAAATCCGCCATTGTTTTTTTTTTATATATATACCTAGTGTTACTGTCATAGTAAATACAAATCTAACGATACCTCTAAAGCTAAAATCCATCGAGCCGTTCAGGCTTCATAGCGTGCCGAACAATTATACATACATACTCTCGAAAAACATAACTCTCCTTCAGGCACAGTCGGGTAATATAATCTCCTTCTTTTTAGAAGTCGGTTTAATAAGAGATTTAATTGCAAATAAATTTAACTACTAAATATAATATAATTGAAACGTACTTTTTATGTATCCCTTTCTTCTGGAATCTGGAGCTGTTTTTTTTTAATTTATAATATCTTTCTTTAAGTTTTCCCATTTTACTGAAACAAATAAATTTTGTTTTAATTTAATCTTATGTAATACAAGCAATAAATATAAAACTAAAAAAAACTCACTTACACCGTATTTCCGGTGCGCGTCCGAGTACACGACGAGGCGATCGTAGGTCGTTCTGCAAAGTGACGTGAACTCGCTCTGAACACTCGCGGTCGACTGAACCACAGAGCGCGGGGAACGCGTATTTAGATCGGCGCGCGGCCGCCATAGTGAAAATGTATGGCGAATTTGAAGCGCCTTTTGATAAATCTGGACCTTAATTACAAGACAATTATTTAAATATTTGATGCGGACAAATTGTAATATAAACATTCATGTTTCGTTTGAACTGAAAAACAGGATAGATTTCCACTGTTAAAGTATAAAAAACCACTTAGGGCCTGCTTACGATTTTACAGTTTTCGTCCAACTTTACTTTGTTTTGTAGGGAAAAGTATTAATAATCTTAAGTTTTTTCCGCGGATAAATTATTAACACATTCTTCGAAGTGCTCAGTGTACAGTTTATAAATGGATTAAACAAATACTGTAGACGTTATTTACTAAGGGGCCACTGCCTTTTTGGCACATTTCGCTCGGTGCAGTCTTAATACGAATCCGAGGTAAAATATGGAAAAACTCGCAGCCATATTGATTTTCTTCATTTTCTTCCCGATTTCGTTCAAAATCGATATCTGAGCGTCCGAGAGGTCTCTTAATACGAATCCGAGGTAAAATTTGGAAAAAGTCGCAGGCATATTGATTTTCTTCATTTTCTTCCCAATTTCGTTCAAAATCGATATCTGAGCGTCCGAGAGGTCTCTTAATACGAATCCGAGGTAAAATTTGGAAAAAGTCGCAGCCATATTCATTTTCTTCATTTTCTTCCCAATTTCGTTCAAAATCGATATCTGAGCGTTCAAGAGGTCCCCCTAATACGACACCGAGGTAAAATTTGAAAAAAGTGACGGCCATATTGATTTTCTTCATTTCCGTCCCGATTTTGTTTGAAATAGAAATCTGAGCGTCCGAGATGTCTCTTAATACGAATCCGAGGTAACATTTGGAAAAAGTCGCAGCCATATTGATTTTCTTCATCTTCTTCCCAATTTCGTTCAAAATCGATATCTGAGCGTCCGAGAGGTTCCCAAATACGAATCCGAGGTAAAATTTGGAAAAACTGGCGGCCATATTGATTTTCTTCAATGCCGTTTGATTTCGTTCAAAATCGATATCTGAGCATCCGAGAGAATTCTTAATACGAATCCGAGGTAAAATTTGGATAAACTGGCGGCCCTATTGATTTTCTTAATTTCCGTCCCTATTGCGTTCAAAATCGATATCTGAGTATCCGAGAGGTCTCTTAAGACGAATCCGATGTAAAATTTGTGAAAGTGGCGGCCACATAGATTTTCTTTTTTCCGCCCCGATTTCGTTCAAAATCGATATCTGAGCTTCCGAGAGGTCTCTTAATACGAATCCGAGGTAAAATTAGGCATTCCATACATGCCAGGGATTGTAAAAAAAGGATTGACTTTTAAAAACGACATAGAGGTTTCTATATTTTTTTCCATTTAAATCAACCTTTAGATTAGTAGGTATTACATACTTGCAGCCCGGCCCATACAAATAATTAACAAATATTTATTCTAAAATTAGGCACTCCATACATGCCAGGGATTGTAAAAAAAGGATTGGCTTTTAAAAACGACATAGAGGTTTCTATTTTTTTTTCCATTTAAATAAACCTTTAGATTAGTTATACATACTAGCACCCCGGCCCATACAAATAATTAACAAATATTTATTCTATCATCAATAGTTTTCTTAGCGCACGCGATGTAAGAATATTTTAGTTACTTTTTTTTTACAACACTACGAGTACATTATTGGAGTTTTAGTAAGAATCCTTATTTTTTGAAAATATAATATAGCCCATGTCAACGTCACCCAAGAATAGTGTAGCTATTCAATGCAAACTTACAATCAAATCTTTCCTTTTTATAATATTAGTATAGATTAGCTGTCTAAGTCGTAAAAATTGTGTCCCCTCACTGTATATAATTTCCAAACTTTGAAGTTTAAGATTCTGAAAAACATTGAGATGGTGCATATTAAGTAAATACTTTCAGCGATTTTTGGTTTCAACAAGAGATGTTTACCATTTTTTGAGATATTGTTGAAAAACAGTCTTGCCCAAACAAAAGGACTCAAGTGCCGTGAGTTTCCTAGAGTGGTTTAAATGTGGACTAGCAGGTGTTGGCACGGAATCCTTCTTTGTGCGTAATCCGACACTTGGCCGGTTTTAATTTAATATTATTGACATGAAAATTTTTGATAGTTTGTGCCAAATTACAATTCTATCGGTCCAGTAGTTTTAAAGCAAATCGGTTGTAACAGACGGACTGACGGACAGCCACACGTGAATAAGGAATAAGGGTCTCTTTTTGCTTTTGAGGTACGGAACCAGCCCCGCGTATCCTAACAGAGTTTTGGGTATGATTTAATAGCTTTAGAGGGGTTAGTCAGGACTAACTATGATTCATTAACAGATGAACAAAAGTCAGTATAAGTACGAGCAAATAGTAAGGAGTGTGAAAGGAAGTGAGGCCAAATTTTATTTTTGGATGCTCAAACGGAAACTGGCATAATCTACCAATTTAATTTAAATTTAGGAAAAGTAAGGGTTACACTAGATATTGAATTAGCCGTATTTCTGTACTTCAGAGGACCACAGTTTATGACTGCCGCTTGGTCGTTACCAGACCTTCTATTGGTGTTACTGTAGTACACAGATACTTTTACTAAGGGCCCTTTAAGACAGCCCGACCCTTTCCCCCTCGGCCTCTCGAAAATGTATGATAATAGTTTTCGATCCTTATTATTGCCAAAATCAAATGAAATTCTACAGTTTGCCGGTTCTCAGAATGTATACTGACTTCTCATCTGTTCATCTGTTTATGAATCATAATCACCAAACTTCGTATACTGAAACCCCCAAAATGTAACATCTACTTTTCTGGACACTGCATCTAAATCGGTTCAGCCAAACGCGAGATAATCGTGGACAAACATACAACCTACATACGTACACACATCTGTTTATGAATCACAATCACCAAACTTCGTATACCGAAACCCCCAAAATGTAACAACTACTTTTCTGGAAACTGCATCTAAATCGGTTCAGCCAAACGCGAGATAATCGTGGACAAACATACATACCTACATACGTACATACATACATACGGGTCAAACAGAGAACCTCTTTTTTGAAGACGGTTAAAAATTATGCTTAGAGTACGCGAGCGAAGCCGCGGGCAAACGCTAGTGATAATATAAGATTGGTATAAAACTGAAATAGAATTTATCCTTGGATGGTCATTGAATATTTGTTTTGTAAGTATAAATATTCTCTACGAAGTTTTCAATTTGGAAGACTTGTAAATTACGAACAAATACGTGAAATTGAAAGATTATGTTACTTGACAGGCGGCTGTCAGTCATGTGTCCAGCAAAGTAAACATTTTAATTTTAGGTGTCGCAGAATTTGGAATAACAGTGCAATATACTGTCATTTTGGAGTAAACACATAATCAGAATACAATATTTGTAAATATAATTCATAATAAATTACAAAAAAAACCCTTCTATTTGTTTATATTGTTAGAGGGAGTTAATTATGAGATCCTTAAGTAAGTAATTGTTACGAGTTTATATAGGCATTGACTTATTATTGTAGATTTCTTTTTGTGAATTACTAATTTATCAATGTTGTAGTAGAAAACCCTGACATGTAATATCGATAATCTAAATATATAAAAGAAGAAACTGACTGACTGACTGACTGACTGACTGACTGACTGACTGACTGACATATCAACGCACAGCCCAAACCGCTGGTCCTAGAGATTCCAAATTTGGCATGTAGGTTCCTTATAAGGTCTAGGGGTGCACTAAGAAAGGATTTTGCAAAATTCAACCCCTAAGGGGGTGAAATGGGGGTCCGAAGTTTGTATGGGGAAACAAGATTAGTTGGACTATTTTATTCGAAACTTCACAGAAGTATTTCCAACGATAAATGAGTAAATACGTGTTTCAGGTTTTTTGAGAAATCAACCCCTAAAAGGGGGAAATGTGGTGACAAATTCTGAAAATCGACATGGGTATTGTTTTTATGGTTTATCGGGTCGCTGATAACAAAAACAACAATGATTTTGAAATCCCACGTGGAGGACGTGAAATACCATCCCCCCTGTTGGGGTGCGAGGGGGATGAAATGTCTAAATATTAATATGGGTGTCGTTTTTATGGTTTTTTGGAACGTTCATTACGAAAATGGCATCGATTTCGAAATTTAATGTAGTGGACATGAAAACTTTTGAAAGTTTGTGCAAAATTTCAAGAAATAACCGACTGACTGAGTGACCAACATATCAACGCACAGCGCAAACTGCTGGTTCTAGAGATTCTAAATTTAGTATGTAGGTTCCATATAAGGTCTAGAGGTGCATTAAGAAAGTACTTTTCAAAATTCAACCCCTAAGAGGGTGAAATGGGGGTCCGAAGTTTGTATGGGGAAACAAGATTAGTTGGACTATTTTATTCGAAACTTCACAGGAGTATTTCTAACGATAAATGAGCAAACACGTGTTTCAGGTTTTTTGAGAAATCAACCCCTAAAAGGGGGAAAGGTGGTGACAAATTCTGAAAATCGACATGGGTATTGTTTTTATGATATACCGGGTCGCTGATATCGAAAACAACAATGATTTTAAAATCTCACGTGGAGGACGTGAAATACCATCCCCCCTGTTAGGGTGCGAGGGGGATGAAATGTCTAAATATTAATGTGGGTGTCGTTTTTATGGTTTTTTTTGGACGATAATTACGAAAATGGCATCGGTTTTGAAATTTAATATTATGGCCATGAAAACTTTTGAAAGTTTGTGCCAAATTTCAAGAAATAACTGACTGACCAACATATCAACGCACAGCGCAAACTGCTGGTTCTAGAGATTCCAAATTCAGTATGTAGGTTCCTTATAAGGTCTAGGGGTGCACTAAGAAAGGATTTTTCAAAATTTAACCCCTAAGGGGGTGAAATGGGGGTCCGAAGTTTGTATGGGGAAACAAGATTAGTTGGACTATTTTATTCGAAACTTCACAGGATTATTTCTAACGATAAATAAGTAAATACGTGTTTCAGGTTTTTTGAGAAATCAACCCCTAAAAGGGGGAAATTTGGTGTCAATTTCTGAAAGGTCTAGGGGTGCACTAAGAAAGGATTTTTCAAAATTCAACCCCTAAGGGGGTGAAATGGGGGTCCGAAGTTTGTATGGGGAAACAAGATTAGTTGGACTATTTTATTCGAAACTTCACAGGAGTATTTCTAACGATGAATGAGTAAATATGTGTTTCAGGTTTTTTGAGAAATCAACCCCTAACAGGGGGAAAAGTGGTGACAATTCTGAAAATCGATATGGGTATTGTTTCTATGGTTTATCGGGTCGCTCATTACGAAAACAAAAATTTATCATTTATATTCATTTTTATCATTTCCGTCCCGATTTCGTTCAAAATCGATATCTCAGCGTCCGAGAGAATTCTTAATACGAATCCGAGGTAAAATTTGGAAAAAGTGGCAGCCATATTGATTTTCTTCATTTCAACTCGATTTCGTTGAAAATCGATATCCGAGCTTCCGAGAGGTCCCCTAATACGAATCCCAGGTAAACTTTGAATAAAGTAACGGCCATATTGATTTTCTTCATTTCCGTCCCGATTTCGTTCAAAATCGATATCTGAGCGTCCGAGAGGCCCCCTAATACGACTCCGAGGTAAAATTTAGAAAAAGTGGCGGCCATATTGCTTTTCTTCATTTCCGTCCCGATTTCGTTCAAAATCGATATCTGAGCGTCCGAGAGCTCCCCTAATACGACTCCGAGGTAAAATTTGGAAAAAGTCGCAGTCATATTGATTTTCTTTTTTTCGTCCCGATTTCGTTCAAAATTGATATCTGAGCATCCGAGGGGTCTCGTAATACGAATCCGAGGTAAAATTTAGAAAAAGTGGTGGCCATATTAATTTTTGTCATTTCCGTCCCGATTTTGTTCAAAATCGATATCTGAGCATCCGAGAGAATTTTTAATACGAATCCGAGGTAAAATTTGGAAAAAGTGGCAGCCATATTGATTTTCTTTATTTCAACACGATTTCGTTCAAAATCGATATCCGAGCGTCCGAGAGGTCCCCTAATACGAATCCGAGGTAAAATTTGGAAAAAGTGGCAGCCATATTGATTTTCTTCATTTCCAACCCGATTTCGTTCAAAATCGATATCTGAGCGTCCAAGAGATCCCCTAATACGAATTTGAGGTAAAATTTGAAAAAAGTGGCGGCCATATTGATTTTCTTCATTTTCGTCCCGATTTCGTTCAAAATCGATATCAGTGTCCGAGAGGTCTCTTAATACGAATCCAAGGTAAAATTTGTGAAAGTGGCGGCCATATTGATTTTCTTTTTTTTCGTCCCGATTTCGTTCAAAACCGATATCTGAGCGTCCGAGAGGTCTCTTAATACGAATCTGAGGTAAAATTTGGCACTCCATACATGCCTGTATGCAAAAAAGTTTAATGTTACTATATAGACGTGTGGGGTATCTATGGATTTGCTTTTAAAAACGACATAGAGGTTGTGATATTTTTTTTCCATTTATATCAACAAGTACGGTTGGCAGTTTTTGTTGCACTCTTAGCACCACCCAGGGGTCACATGTAGGGTAACCGTGGATACTCCCTACGGACGTGGTGCAACTTCGACCCCCCTTTGTCAAGTGAGTGGGCAACTTGACTGTTAGAAGTTCGCGCGCCCACATTGCTTAACCTCGCACACCGCACGCGGTAGGCGGGTGCCGCTGGGCCACGAGCGCTCTAAATTCTTGATAGTTTGTGCCAAATTTCAATTCAATCGGTCCAGTAAAAGCAACTTGGTTGTAACAGACGGACTGAAGTAAGGAGTGCGAATGGAAGTGAGGCCAAATTTTCTTTTCGGATGCTCCAATGGGAACTGGCAAAACCTACCTAATAAATTTAATTTTAGGAAAAATAAATGTTACACGTGATATTGAATTAGCCGTATTTCTGTACTTCAAAGAACCAGAGTTTATGACCGCTGCGCGCTGCTTGGTCGTTTACAGACCTATTGGTGTTACTGTAGTACACAGATACTTTTACTAAGGGCCATTTAAGACATGCTTTTATTTCATCGGCCCTTTCCCCTTCGGCCTCTCGGAAATGTATGATAATAGTTTTCGATCCTTAGTTTTGCCAAAATCAAATGAAATTCAACAGTTTGCCGGTTCTCAGAATGTATACTGACTTTTCATCCGTTCATCTGTTAATGAATCACAATCACCAAACTTCGTATACCGAAACCCCCAGAATGTAACAACTACTTTTCTGGAGATGGCATCTAAATCGGTTCAGCCAAACGCGAGATAATCGTGGAAAAACATACAAACCTGTTTTTTGTAGACGGTTAAAATATTGCTTAGTACGCGGGCGAAGCCGCGGGCAAATGCTAGTTATGAATAAATGAATATGAATATGAATATCTGCATTTGAATTATTATACATTAATGAACTTTTTAGGGTTCCGTATCAAACATTAAAAAGAAATAAATAAAATTTATTCTGCAAGTAGTCCGCAATGGTACTTTTTCAAGTCAAAATCTACTAGCGATTTTGAAAAAGAAAACAACTGCCGAAAAGAAAAGCTGAAACTAACTCTACTCTTCTGTTAAAAATAAATATGCTTGTTATTCGCAAGTCTTACATAAAATTCTCTCCCAGATATTGGTTATACAACGAGTTATTTAAGTCAGTATAATACGTCGTAAATATAATCGTAGAAAATAATAGTTAGTTCTAGGTACTAATACGTGTGCGTGAACTCTGGAATGCTGCAAAGAAGAACCCACTGTACCTGAAGGGTACTATAAACTGTGCATTGGTTTACAAGATAAGTAGAGAACCGTTGGAAGAATATTGCCACGCTGATTAGGCAAACTGTCATAGACGGGAAGTCATACACTGGCTATGCCTTCCAGTAAGGTGGAGGAACAGTATCCTGAGAGTCAAAAAGCAGTCTACGATTGCTCTATCATCAACGGAAGCCGAGTATATGGCGCTAGCGTCTGCCACTAAAGACGTTTGTTATTTACGCCTTTTTATTTACTAGATATTCTAGATAACAGTATTCCATTAATTTGCCGTGCGATAGCCAGAGCCGGAACCACAGGACGAATCATATTGATACGAGATTTAGCTTTATTAGGTAATACCTTCGTAATCCAATAATGTTATACACACCTAGAATATGGCAAAAGGTAGTGACGTGCATGCAGATGTCCTCACTAAGCCACTTAGGCCTATTGTACATAAAAGGAATATAATACGTTTAGGACTAGAAACTTAACTTATGTTTTGTTGTTGTCGGGCACAACATATATTAAGGGCGGCTGTTGTAGATACTGCCTAATGTGCATTGTGCAGAATGTTCTTAAGTATTTTTGTCTTTAATATTCGGCATATTTTACATATACTTTTATTCAAGATTTTGATGTTCATGTTATAGAAGATATTAATTATTGGAAGATACATTTTTTACATTATAACATTTATAACAGACGATCAGTTTAGCGTATTGGGTGGTGACCTTGACGCTGTCTTGTAGCTGACGGTCCTGGGTTCAAATCGCGCTAAGGGAAAATTGTGAATGTGTGATGATCATCATATCTATGTGTTCCTGTGTCTTGGATAAAATTTAAGTATATTTTTCAATATTAAGAAATACCACATTATTTAATGCATTGAGACCGACTACACAAAGCACATATTAGCAAGACAATAATTACATACTCGTACCACTGCTTTTTATCTACGTAGAACGAAACGTGTATGATAGCGTCCATATTGTGTCAAAAGATTTTGACGACATACTGAGCTTTGATTGGCTACTGCCTACGTCAAACGTCAAAATAAAGTGTCAAATAAAAATAAAATGGCGTCTCCTCGGAATTTCGTCTAGTCGTCTCTGAACATTTTTTTTTTTCTAATGTTGTTATTTAAATTGTAGTATTGATAGTTTACTATGCAGTAAACAAACGAAACAGTGTGTAGCTAATCGAAAATTCATCTAGAAGCGCGTATTAACCATTCTTTGGACAACAAATGGAAGATAGTGAAGTGCATCGTATGTGGCAAGGCATGCAAGTTCTCATTTTGCAAAATGTACGAGTGTTGTGGTTGTAAAACGTAGAACTCTGTGAAAGGACGAAGATATATCGTTTTCCCGGATATGAGATGAGATACATTAAAAAATAAATCTGCTGATAAGTAAAATGTTTGTTTAATTTTTATTTAACTAAGATATGGCTCAACTTAGTTCACGGTATTTCAATTGAACACCAGTGGTGTTCAATTGGAAATGCCGTGAGCTTCTACACAAAGTTAAATTTAAATGAGCTATATATATTTATTGTTGGATGTTCACAGTAAGTTCCATTGCCACAGTGCCATTAAATAATTAAAAAAAAGAAACATCAAAAATCTACCAGCGGGTACAGATTAAATATAGTTGCTTACGGTCTATATATTTTCTTCGTGAGTTGGCGGTCTGAACCCTTACTAGTCTGTGACTCGTACGTACGCGTACGATGTACGTCTCTGAGCTAACCACCCCACAATACTACATTATAAAAAAACATAATGATGCAATATGAACGCCGGCCCTGTATTAGTAAGTGCTTGTAGTCATCACAGTAAATAAACTTTCCATCTTTAGTTAGATTTGGCGAAGGGCTGACGCCGCCAATGTCATGCCCAGACTTCGTTAGCGTCGAGCGTGTTAGGCCACAATTGAGATGCAACAGAACCATGTTCGTCCATTAACAAAGTTATCGATAGCCAGGCCAGCGCAGAAAATTAGAAACCTATTACTTACAAAGTAATTATAAACAAAGACGTCACGTGAAGTGGGATAAGATGAACATTGGGAAAATACCAATATTTAGGGGTATTAGACTTGTGATAATTTTAGATATAAAAAAATGATTTTGAATACCGACAATATTTATGAATGAGAGAACGCTCTGGCGTTCCTATCGTCTTCCACACTGCGTCATGCGTCAACTCATACGCCATACGAAAGCAAAACAAACAAACTACATTCGAACGTTCCTTATTCATAAAAATCATCAAACATCAATCGATTAATCCCACACTTATAAATTAAATACGTAAATCCATTTATTTCTGGTCGCATGATTCACTAAATACTGAAATAGATCTATTAGGTATCAATAGGTTTATGAAGCTAACATATTTACAGAAAGATTTACCTCTATTCAGGAACGAGTATACTGAATCATTCTTATCATCAATATTTTAAACAGGTGTGCAGCAATAATACTGTATTCTTGGACCGTTGGCAGCCGTTAGACGCCATTACCCGTCTCGTTCGGAATTCAAAACGAGTTGGCTCCAGCCGCACATTACCATCCTCCCATGAACATGGATGCGAATCTATCGCTAAGATAAAAAATCTCCAGAGAATATCGTCCATATTTTTTTACGGAAGGTAAAACGACCTTGTTCACCAGATCGTGTCGCCTGTTAATGATAAAGTGCACTTTGCGGAGTTTATTGGGCCTATAAATAAAGTTCAGTATTACACCATGATTCTTTTAGCGACCATTCCAGGTAGAACATTGCTATGGGTGAAAAATGTCTAATCTGTAATCTATATTTGCTTTGGAAAACACGTTTAGCTAATTTTATCTGGTTGGTTTAGTAAAGTGGAAGTTATTACATAAAAGATTTAAAAAGAATAAGCGATCTAGAATACTTACAATATTATTAACAAATAAAATTATGATTTGTTTGATTCTATAATACAATACCTACAATGAATTAGTTACAAACAGAAACAAAAAAATGATATCGATATACATATATTACTTAATACTTAAATCAGAAGCAATAATTAGGAATGCCAACCCGCACTGGGCCAGCGTGGAGACTACTGCCTGTTCCCTCTCACCTGTTAGAGGAGGCCTGTTCCCAGCAGTGGCACTTATACAGGCTGATGATGAATTTTGACTAACTGTCAATATCAAAAACAGACCATATCATCAGCAAAATATACGAATAGTAAAGACATGGAAGTTTTACTACAGTCTAGCAAATCATCAACTCATCAATCATAGGAATTTAGCCAATCATTGTTTTAAACTCCTCCGGTGAAGTGTTATCGTTAAAACTTTCGATATCAAACAACAAGAAATTATACACAAACTAATCTTGATATCGAAATAATATTTGCCTCTCAATTTCGTAAAACATTATGGTAATTAGGTATTTAGTTAACAGCTTGCTTCAAGTTCAAGGATGAACTTTGGATGAATACATTACACATATATTAACCTAAATGTATCTGTATTTATATGCGTATTTATACTTAAAAAAGTAATTTGAGTTGCAAAATGTCATTATCCATACTAAAAACGACAGTTCTGCATAATGTAGGTTTAACACGTTATGCAATACTAACATGCCCCAAACGTAACAGGCCCCAAATTCAAAAATCTGAAATAGCATCCAAAAAGCCTCGAATGATTTTGATTGAGGTTTTGATAAAATCACTACAAAGCTTGCTACATGACGAATTAAAAATAAAAGTACAGGGGTGGTTTGACCAATGTTTAGTATTTAATATAGTCTTTTCTACAAGTCAATAAAATAAAAATGAAACGACGAAACTTTCTGAAAAACGTAGGTCAGTGCACTTTGATGGTTTAATATACCACCCCCGATTAATAAGAATCGTGTCAAATATATTTTTAACCTAACTCGATTACCGTCGTTTGTGGTGTAAGAACGATTTTTCATCGGTAACATTATCGTTGGGGGTAATGAGACGCGTGTCACGGTTCACTTGGAGTCTCCCGTGTCATTATACTTCTTCGCTAGTAGTGAGGAATTTTTATAATTCAATATGATATTAATCCGTTGTATTCAATAACCTAATCTAGCATTCATCTGTAATAGTTATAATATTATAATACGATTGCTGTGCCCTCGCAGGGTTCATGTTTTTGGACATATTTTGAGACTGTAACTTCATGAAAACAACATCGAGCAATGAAATTTGAATTTGAATCGGAGACACAAGTGATCATAATTGAACTTTGAGCTTATCTGTATAGTTAAAAGCATGGCTGACCCTTATGATCAAAAATTTAAGTTGGTCCACTCCTCATTTGTATACATATGTAGTTAAAAGTCCCATTACTTTTTTTAGCGTAATGAAAAATGGCCAACTCACCATGCAAAAGTGATCTTCATGTCCTCTGGTATTCATTACCAAATGAAATTAGAGCAAAGCTGAAACATTCTTGTATTTAGATTAAGTATGATCATCATCATATCAGCCGAGGGACGTTCACTGCTGGACATAAGCCACTCTCAAAAAGTGCCACAATGACCGGTCTTGCGCCACCCGCATCCAGCGAACTTCCGCGAACTTTAACAGGCCTTAAGCTGTGGCGGGTCTACTTACCCACTCTCCGCTTTCTTCTTCTACACCCCAACGGACACCGGTAATACGCGCAATGTGCCCGGCCAACTACCACTTATGTTTAGCGATTCGGCGGGCTACCTTTACTTCTAAGTGGATGGTCTCATTTCTGATGCGATCACGCATCACGAAGAGAAACTCCCAGCATAGCCTTCTCCATTGCTATCTGGGTGGCTTTGAGCATTCTTATGATGCCCATAGGAAGCGACCACGTTTCAGTGCCATATGTCATCAGTGTCATCACTGGCAACACACACTGGCATTTGTTTTATTAATAGTTTATTCTATTTGTCGAATTTCATCTTTTGTGAAGCATGTTTCAAATTACTTTCATCCCAGGAGGATGGGCAGCAGCATCCACGGAGTCCGGTGGAGATACTGCGATCGCTATCCCGCATGCCAAGCGTGGTGATTATGGCATTTACCCCCATGAAATTGGGGGAGGCCTATGTCCAGCAGTGGACGTCCTTCAGCTGAGATGGATGGTGGTATATGATAAGTGTATTCACGAACATAATTATACAAATAATAAGGGCCTCTTTGGATTCGTACATGGCTTTACGGTCCGGGACACTATTGTACTGTAAAAAAGACATACAAACTATACGTTTAAATTGTCTGTTCTTTCTGGTATGTAGGCTACGCAGTAAACAAGTAACCTTTATAGTTTCGATATGTCCGTCCGTCCATCTGCCCGCGGCTAGGCTTAGTATCCGTTACTACTAGAAAGCTGTAATAGGGTATGGGTATATAATATTAATCACGCGGACCAAAAGGTAGAATAAAATCTTCTTTCGGGTACCTCCCCTACACGTAAAGTGCATTTTTTTAAAAACCTATCACGTGGATCTCGTTTAAAAGGAATGTAGGTTTTTTGTAACTATTTTTGATTTAGAAATATTACGTGACATGGCCCACCACCCAAGCCCCATATCAGCCCAAGGACGTCCACTGGTGGACATAGGCCTCCTCCAATTAATGGAGGGTAAATGCCATAATCGCCACGCTTGGCATGCGGGTTGGCGATCGCAGTATCTCCACCGCATTCCAGGGATGATGCTGCCCATCCCCCGGTGGTCCGGTCGTAGTTTTAGGACATACCCGTGACTTGACATTAAACTTTAATGTCTTCATTTTTGTTGGAGTCAAGTGTACCTCTCCTCCACCCCTGCCAGCTAAACTTTTGCCACTGGGCATGTAAAAAAATCAGGGTAGTAGTATATATATTATATCATGAATTTAAAAGAAAAACTACTACTTCTACTACTAGCTAAACTAACTAAAACTATTAGCTGAGTAATCATTTTTAGTTAACGAGTAATAGCCGAACTTATGAAACGTACATTGAAAAGCAAACTTGTTACCTAGTTGTAACAAACACAGACTTGAAAGTTCACAAACTTATATGTACATATAAGTTTGTAAATTTTAAAGATATCCTAATGCGCGTGGAGCGGCATGCACTTGGTCGGATTTTTGATTGTTTATTTGGAGCAAGTCCGCCTTGTTACACAGGTCAAAATATATATAGTAAATGAATTATTTATGTATATAACAAAAAGGTTTCCGTTTCGATCGAAATATTCAGCGGAAACTAAAGCAAAATCCGAAGTTCGCCGGTTTCGGTTCCGGCTGAAAATCGTGTTTCAGTCGGACACTACGTGAAATGTCGTGAAGGTCCCATCGGAAAATCTGTGCTGCCCTCTTATTCACAAACTGACACGTCCTCACCTATCACCTCACCCGTTTTTATATGGGAACTGTCAAATGTCATTTGTCAAATTTTGACAGTTTCCATATAAAAACAGATAAGGTGTGAAGTGAGAGGTGAGAACGAGTCGGCTTGTGTACAACACCCCTGAGTGCCTACCGCGAACTTCGAAAATCGAACTTCGTATCGTACCGTCTCTTTCCGTCATATAGTGTATAACACGAGAGTGAAAGGGACGGCCTACTGGCCTATGGCTCTCTGGCCAGTCAGTTCATTTAGCTTCATATTTTGCGTCACATCGCGTTTCAAGCAGTTCGCTTTCCTTTGACAATCGGATAGAACTCAATCGAAGTGGAACGTTGTATCAACGTATATAGAATGGAACTCATCCTGGTTATTGTGATACGAAACTGATAACTTTGATTCAGTTAGGAACTAAAAGCGCCAGCCAGAGTAAAATATTTTTCTGTATACAATGTAGCATGATAACTGTGAAACTAATATTTTTGGAATGAAAGTAAAATATCTAAATTAGATGATGAGTTTATTCGATGCATATAAATTTATAAGAGAGAAGGATAGTGGTCCAGAAATGATAGATGTATTTATATATGGCGAGAGTAGTGATGCCATTGCAGATACATACTCAATTTTAAACATCCATTAATTTTATAATATAATAATACTTTCTTTCTTTTTATAAATTATTTGAATTCTATATATCTAAAATCCCTATTGGTGATAATTGTTGGAAAAATACTCGTACTCAATAAAGGTACATAATCCCAGAGAATAAACCTATGCAAAAAAAGAAGCAAATATGCCCTGCTGTTTTACAAGGTAGTCTCAGCCAATATCGACACCGAGCGGCAAGCCAATATTAAAGGTATACGTGACACGCACGTTATGGAAATAATCATATCATACGACAATGTCTTATTAAATGTTCCTCGAGCGACGGACGTTTTGAGACCCGATAAAAATAAGAGTACGATAAAAACAGGTAATGTTACGACTTTAATATACACTGTTAAACACTACATTAAGGTAACATATAAAATGAAACCTGAGGGGCTAGTATGATCGCTTATATATCGGACATATAGCATTCGTCCCGTACTGTCAAGTATGTAAGTGCGAGAGGGACGAATGCTATATGTCCGACATATAAGCTATCATACTAGCCGGGCTGTTATGGTAATATACTCGTAGAGTTTTACCAAGCATTTAGGTAAAGTTACATTTTTACACCTGAATCAAATAATTGGCAATTTTGTACGAGTATCATAAACGAGGCTGATTTCGCTGCTCGGTGAATCAATTCTGGCAAACATACGGGCGGCATATAACGCGGTAATGGAGAACCAATCAAGGTAATAAAATGTTTATAATAAAATAAAACTTGTCTAATACTCGTATCATGAGATGGTTTGACAAAGTTTGCTTGTAACTGTTATTAAATTTCGACCCGGGTATGTCCTAAAACTACGACTTAGACCACCGGGGGATGGGAGTGCGGTGGAGATACTGCGATCGCCAACCCGCATGCCAAGCGTGGCAATTATGGCATTTACCCCCTTTGAATTTGGGGGAGGCCTATGTCCAGCAGTGGACGTCCTTCGGCTGATATGGTGATGGTGGTGGTTATTACAATACTTGTTTTTACATTTAGATTGCGTAGCTTGTTATAATCAATAATTCTAAGTCACTAAACCCTGCTTTGTAGAAATTAGACTAAGGAAGAAATACTATTTTTTTTTATTAACTTTTTATTTTCTTTTTTTTTATACCACGTCGGTGGCAAACAAGCGTACGGCCCGCCTGATGGTAACCGGTCACCGCAGCCTATGGACGCCTGCAACTCCTAGGGGTATCACATGCGCGTTGCCGACCCTTTAAGAATTTAACTGAACTGTCATATTAATATAGAAACCATTTAATATTTTCATAATTACGCAGTATTTACATAGAAAAAAAAACCTACACAATCACAAAACCTCGGGTCTACTATAGTTCCCAAATCGATCAAAAGGATCATACTCGTATCTAAAATAAGAACACTTCTGTAAAATGGTCAATTTATCCTAGCTACCCAGCCATTTAGATAAGGAAAATTAATACACGGTCAGAAATGTTCTCCATTTAAGCTGAGAGCTCCATATATTTTAATAATGAGTTACTATAAGTCTGATAATAAGAGTACATACGAAACTCCTAATATTATCAGCTATACGCTTGTTCGAAAGGTTACACAATTACGATGGAGTTTCATAAATGTGTCTTAATTAGGCTACTTGATTAAATTGTGGCACATGACAACGGATTTATCCTGAATTTCTCTAAAACTAGATGCATGCATATACACTCGCCATACAATCAGATAGCTAAAACTGTCGATGCACAGAGTTTGTATATAGTAGGACATACATACGATTGTCTACATGTTAATAAGTGCAACTGCACCTCTGACAGGTTAGTATACGTATAAACGTTTAAATACCTAGGCTTACAATTGATAAGAACTTTAACTGGAAGCCACATGTAAACGAGTTATGTAATAAACTAAGGTCTGTATTGGCAAAGTTCTATCAACTAAATAGTACATTAAATAAAAAAAACATTACGAGTTGTGTACTACGCACTTGCCGACTCGCTGATTAGCTATGGTCTTATTGTTTATGGTCGAACATTTATAACGTACATTAATGATGTCAAGAAATTACAAATTCGATTAACAAAGTTCCTAGTTAGCAAAAAAGTTAAGAAAAACTGCAACAAAGAATATGACAAGTTGTTTCCCTTATGTAACATCTTACCAGTAGATAAAAAAGTTGAATATTTAATAGGATTAGAGCATTATTATAGTGACGATCACAAAACAAGAATTTGCAATAAGTATAACACAAGAAGTGTAAGAGAAAATAAATTAGTACATAAAAAAACAATAAATTATTATGGCGAAAGAACGTCGAAATATGTAGTACCAAAAATATTCAACAAAATTAATATACTAAGGCAAAGTCCCAAAGTAGGTAAAACTGTATTAAAGTCAAAGTTAAAGGGCTTACTTCTTAATAACACGTCACCGTCAAAATAACATCTTAATGATAAGAACTTACTAACCAGCATGCTCAGTTGTTAGAGTGAAGTAAATAGGTTAAGTTATACTTAATTTTAAGCTAAGCATAAAAAATGAGCGGCCCTCGCCATCAAACTTCACAGTTTGGCGAGTTTTATTGTGTGTAAAATTGAATGTATTTTTCTTGAATAAAATATATATAAAATAAAATGAATGTCAATATAGCGTGTGTAAAGCTGTACACGTATTTATTTTCGTTGTTTGTTTTTTAATCTGCGAAGAAAGATGTCTCTATCACGTCACGTCCCTAATATTGGAACAGACGGGATAATGCCAATATCGGCTTTGATTTATTTGTTGGTTAGATGCGTGTTTTGGTGTATATTACACGTTTTTGGACCGTAGACGTGTGCCTCGACTTACCAATCGACGTTTTTATTTGTTTTGGTAGCGGCAGCGGAAGCGGTTTTCCTAATATCCCTAATAGGCCTTTTGTTGACTGAAGCAAATAAATAAATACATTGCGTGTGATCCCAACGAAATGCAGTACGTTGAGCGTCTCGACCGTGCAAACACCAACACAGTTAACTTACCATCCGTGAACCTTATTACAATGTGCATAAAGTGCACAAATGGTCAGTTTTTGTGTTGGTGATCAGTTGGTGATGGTACAATGAACAGATAAAACGCGTACCACCCAGCAATTCACTCATGGTGAGTTCGAGCCGTGACGCTGTTGCGTTTAGCAGATGTACCAAAGAGAATTTTGTAAAATTGCAAAATTCCCATAGAAGATTCTCGGTAGCTTTTATTTTCACGTTTATTACCAAAACTTCTGACGGCTAGTGTCGATTTCGATGATACTTGAAACAGACACCAATGTTTGACGTAAATGTTAATAACGTAGTAGTTATAAAATACGAGTAATCACTAGTAATTTTTTAAGTGCTAAGAGTAAACTTGCATTAGAACTTTTTAAATGTTTCTATAGAAATATACAGAAATTCTGAAAATATTATGTAATTTATACATTACTTTATGGATTGCATTATCATGGACTAGATTTAGTTCAGCACAATACAGCAAAAATACTCTTTATTGCACATCTCAATATAAATATACACACACATAATCAAAGTGGATGCAATAAAAGGCGGTCTTATCGCTGAAGAGAAATACCTAAATACCTTCCAGACATCAAAATTATCTTTTATTGTGTGTACTTCCTAAAATATTTATAGAAAAGAAAATAAACAACGGTAATAAAAGAATAAAATAAGACAATTGGCTGTGTTATCTCTACAGAGGGATCTCTTCCAGACAACCTTCGGGTATTTGGTTGGGGACTCACTTTTGTATCCCAATTGAATTTCCATGTTTAATTGGCTGTTACCTTTTTAACCGACTTCAAGATTTCAAAGGAGGAGGTTATCAATTCGGTTGTATGTTTTTTTTAATGTTTGTTACTCCATAACTCCGTCATTTCTTAACCGATTCGGTAAATTCTTTTTTTGATTGTAAGTATATATATCCAAGTTAGTCCCGTTTTTATCAAAATGCAGTTCTGATGATGGAATTCATGAGGAATTGAAGGAACTTCTCAAATCTTAAAGGCAAACATATAGTGATTTTTATGTTTTATCAACAAGTCGAGCATTTTCATCCAAAAATGTGACATTTGATGAAGTGGAACTGCTGATGATGATCAGAACAGAACTCTTCAACGACGAAAAGTTCACGTATGGTGATTTGTCCTTCTAGCTGTGTTTCTTAAGCAAGTTTTATTTTCACGATTATTTTTTGTCATGCTCGAGTTCTGATGATGGGATCCATTAGGAATCGAGGGAACTCCTCAAATGTGAAAGGCACACAAATAGTGATTTTAGTATTTTCATGAACTAATCAAGCATTTTCATTCAAAAAAGTGAAATTTGATGAAGTGGAACTGCTGATGATGATCAAAATGGAACTCTTCAACGATGCGTAGTTCATGTTTGGCGATTTGTTCTCTTCGTTTTGTTTGTCAAGCAAGCTAGGTTTTCAGGACACATTTTCGTTAAGCTTGAGTTCTGATGGAGGATTCCATGAGGAATTGATTGTACTTAGTCTTCTACCATTATAAACATACTTATAGCCATTTTTATTAAATTGTATGGAATCTAAGAGTGCACCATCTATAGGTAAGTATAATAATTTTTCACCGGCCTCCCCCATTAAAGTCGGTTTTTTTTTCTTAAAAATTATGAAGTGTGTGATCTGGTAATAGCTCTAAGGATATTTTTTATCTGGGAAGGGTGTAAAAGGGGCAGACGAAGTTTCTATAGGAGTGCGATGATTAAGGCTACTCCTGTAGAAATCCAATAGTAAACAACTTTAGGGGTTAATGAAATGAAATTAATAACGAGTACGATTAAGGTAACGAGTATACGCGGAAGAGACCACTACTCGCGGGCAACAGCTATTACATTAGATACAAATACATACATAATATTCAAAGTCGTGTTTGTCTGTCACTATGATATGGATGGATTGTTCAGCCACAATTCTGTCTTACCCAAATCCAACCGTAATAAGTCGGTAAAATAGGTTTTTCGGTGATCTAGGTGAGGCGGGCAACACCGCAACGTAATTACGTGGTACGGGTACTGCCACGCAAGATTAAAAAGGGCACTCTATCAATCAACTGTGACGAATACCGTTTTGATTTGTTCTATTCGGAGCCGTTTATTTTTCAGAACCTTTTAATAAATTGCCTACATTCTGCACTCCCATCAGCAAAGTTTTGTCAGCTCCAAAAACGTAGGTAAATAAAGGATAAACTTACCTAGTGTTGCTACCTCTTTAATTTTGGTAACCAGTGATCAGACGTTTGAGTATTAACGTAAATGTACGAGCAAGTACAGTAATTTAATTATGATTAAACATTGATACACAGTATTTAGGTCATTGACCATCTATCGAAAAGCGACTGATAAATTTAATAAAACAAAATTGCTTGCAAACATATAAAAACATTTAACTATATGCCAAGCAAAAGCTAAATTATTATGAAGAATATTACGATACACATTGATCCTCCTAAGTACACAGGGTTTAACTCATTGGCAATTTACCGAAGAGTTAACTAATTCAAGTGGCCACTGAGGTTCATCTTACTCAATGTTTTGTTTTAGCACACAGATTATCCCTTAACTCAAATGATCTTCAAGGTACAAACCCAAGCAAAACACGATCAGTAGGTATAATGTGTTTTTTTCCTTTTATCTAAAGAAGATATCTGTTTAATTCGTATTTAAGCGTCAGAGATGACTAAATTTGGAGTATAAAAAATATATACGTATGTGAGCCCTTAATGACAAATTAAGCTGAGTTTATAATGTACGAGTATGTTATTGACTATTAAAGTTGAATAAAACTTTTTTTCTAACTATATTAGTCAGACCTCATTCAGCCAAAAGTATTTGAGGTCGCTAATTTATTTAATTTAATTTTGTATTAAGCAGTAACGCTGCTACAGAAAATTCCGAAAGGGGCGGGATAAGAGGGAACTATATTTCATGCTCGAACTTGATTGTTCCGATAGCTCAGAGGCTAGAGCGATGATGATGTCGCGGGTTCGAATCCTGCTCGTAGCACAATTTTTTTCCCTTAAGTTTGAAATTTCAATTTATTTATTTACAATACTCATACGAGGTACTCATGATTAATATCACTGGTATATACTCGTACCTTGTGTTGTGAAATTTTAGAACGCCTTAAAATATATCTTCAAACAAAAATAACTGCTGAAGATTGAGCGAGTATCTACGATCGAAAGTAACACTGTCCTATCACTAGTACAACACATGGACTTGTGAGAACCCTACGCCTCTCTAAGGCGTTGGATGGATTTCGTGCCTGACCTTGATTGTTACGATA
The DNA here is from genome assembly GCA_905163555.1 of Notocelia uddmanniana. NCBI lineage: Eukaryota > Metazoa > Arthropoda > Insecta > Lepidoptera > Tortricidae > Notocelia > Notocelia uddmanniana. The sequence goes on along the minus strand of LR991065.1, from coordinate 12,915,162 downwards.
GCTCAGTTGGCTAATGAGCGATCGGCTGCGTATGCCAGGGTGTCGTAAGGTCGAATCTGGAACACAGAACTATAATTTATTGTAGTATATTTTTTTTAATTTTTAATTTTTTTTTAGAATTTTTAATACCAGACGTCACTGTTTAATACAAAAATACGAGTAGTTCAATGAAGTGCTTACTGATGATGAGTCAAAATGTATACGTATATTTGTGGACGTGACCGTGCCGTGCAAGCTCAATTGTAAAAAAATATCGCAATAATTAGATGCACTCTCTAGCTTTCCTACCTCAATTTCAACTTTAATAAGACTTAAACTAATAATTCCATTAATAGTTTTATGTAATAATAGTAATAAGCTGCACTACCACTATCTATCTAAAAAAAAAGTATTTCTTTAAAACTAATTTGTGGTTAATGTTGTTGGCGGCACAATAAATAAAATGTACTTACTAATATATATTTTAAGCCCTTATTGTGACACTGTTTGTTAACCCTAATAGACAAAAATAAAATAAAACAATTACTACTAGTATGTATACAGTAGTCCGCACTACGCCTACGCAGTACCTAAAACCAACGTCAAAACTAAGAAAGCTTAAAGAGCAGACTCAAAATTGCTTAGGTAAATTTCATGGCCACTGACATAAGCGATCTAAAAACAGCCCTGAAAGCATATCACGATTTTGTTGTATATGTTTTATGATATGGGATTATAATTTGGGGAAATTCGTCATGTATTAATCTTACACTCATAGTGAAATTAAATGTATCAGAGCCATGGCAAACATATCACAAATAACATCATGTAAAAGTTCTTTCATTGAGTTAAAACCAATAACTGTGCATTCTAAAATGAACGTCTAAACTAACGGCTAATGGCGTAACTTATCAGAATGTACACATATTTTATATACATATTATATATTCATTTTAATGGTACCTACCAATACGCCAATTCAAACAGACCTCCTGTGAGAGTAATTTTATAATCCTGGCGTCATCAATTTAATCCTTTGTACTACGAGTATGCCCACCCATAAACAAAATTAAAGCCATATTCATACTCTGTAGGGGATTGTTTAGGAAATATTAAAAAAGCACATCAAATCAAACTCAGTTGCTTCTAGGAAGTGCCTTTGGTTTAATTTTTGAACACAATCCAATTGTGTTGGAATCTTATGAAAGAATAAATCTTTGAAAGTTTTGTTTAAAAGCTGTGTATAACTAATACTGAATAGTATTTTATGCAACAGTTACATAATAAGGTCTATTAAAACTCGAGTGTGGCTCGCTACGTTCGTTTTGTTATAAAATACTTGAGAATTTGTAGATTATGTAACGTTGCATAAAAGACTTTTTCTACAAGAATAAAATAATTTTCTCCAATATGCTCAGAAATCTTCGCCTAACTGTCGCAAAAAAAATAGTCTATGAAGTTTCTCGTTTTTGACTAGCGCAAATTTAAAAAAGTTTAAAATCATTATTGTCTTACTAGCGGCCGGGAAACGATATGATGTGTCATTATTGTATTGTTTTTTACCTTTTAAAAACATTTTTTGACTAAGAAGCGTCACTGCAAAAAGCCAATACGAAAAAAGTTTTCCCTCGTTTTCTTAATTTTTATAATGGCCATAGACTAAACTTTACTTAGGTGACGTTTTTTAAAATGTCTCAAATAGTTTCAAATAAAAAAAAAAACCGGCCAAGAGCGTGTCGGGCCACGCTCAGTGTAGGGTTCCGTAGTTTTCCGTCCGTCACATTAAGTTGACATATTAAGTACAGAAATACAAAACCTTTGAAAGCACGTCATTTCATTGTGATTTTGTAGAAATGACAGGTACAATAAACACCTGTTTATACGGTTAAATTACAAACTTAGTTCAGAAATTATTTTTGTAATTTTTTCAAAAACTATTCAACCTATCAAGTTCAAAATAATTTTCCTACAAAGTTTTTATAAAGTTCTACTTTTGAGATTTTTTTCATATTTTTAAAACTTATGGTTCAAAAGTTAGAGGGGGGGGGACACATTTTTTTTTTACTTCTGGAGCGATTATTTCCGAAAATATTAATATTATCAAAAAATGATTTTAGTAAACCCCTATTTATTTTTAAATACCTATCTAACAATATATCACACGTTAGGGTTAAAATGAAAAAAAAAATCACTCCCCACTTTACGTATAGGGGAGGTACCCTAATAAAATATTTTTTTCCACTTTTTATTTTACCACTTTGTCGGCGTAATTGATATACATATTAGTACCAAATTTCAGCTTTCTAGTGCTAACGGTCACTGAGATTATCCGCGGACGGACGGACAGACGGACGGACAGACGGACGGACAGACGGACGGACAGACATGGCGAAACTATAAGGGTTCCTAGTTGACTACGGAACCCTAAAAAACGAAATATATCAATATAACTATAATGCCGTTAAATCTAAATCCTGTTTAATTTTAAAAACATAAGTATAACATTTATATTTGTTATATATTTTTATACTTTTCAACTTTATAATTATAACTTTGATTGAAACTGGCATTATGAGTCATGCCGTGTCCTTTTATTAAAAAATATGTAGGGCGGGGAAGGCGAACTAGTGTTTGACGTTGATATGGTTATTGTATGTATAATTTTATTTCCTTGCATTACTAGAAAAGCACTATTTATGCCTCGGCGGAAATGGCAATTCGAGGACACGTATCTTCTGACGGAGTCCGCTTCGCGTCGTCCGTCAAAAACAACTTGTCTACGAATTGCTTTTTCCCGGCCTCTGCAATAAATAATGTAATAGTGCTTCTTTTAAAATAAAATAAAAAAATGTTGTAAAATAAATTAATAATGTTTGGAAATCCATATTGATTCTCCCACTACTCATATAATGACATCTATGGTATAGACTTGCATTTGATAAAAATAGTATATTACTACAGAGGCCGGGACGAAAGGGGTTGCCGGCCGAAGACATATAGACGGCCGAGCGAAGCGAGGTCGGATAGGTCTCAGGCGGGCAACCCCATGTTTCCCGCCGAGGTATGTATAGTGCTTTTCTCAAACATGTAATGAAATAAACAACAAAAAAACAAAGTTTTATTTTTAATACGCATAGTGGCAGAATGTCATGATGCCTGTGCCACAAATTTATGTGGAATGGAAATTAAAAAAGAGGACTTTCCCGGCCTAGGCCTGCAACATTTGTATGAAATTGCATTAACGACCTCTTGTCCTAGCCGCACCTGAAACGTCATACTTCGCAGCCTGTTATGAGGAACATAACGTCAATATTTCATTGCATGTTTGAGAAAAAAATATTTTTTGATACTGTTGTCAGTTTAATTGACAGATTATAATGCTGGAGTTGAAAAAGATTATGTTTACTTTCAATAGGTATTTAAAATTTGGTCTAGTGCCAGTTTAAATGGATTATGAGTTCTCCGAAACATACGTGATTCAGGCCCTTCAGGTGATTAAGTAACGTTACAGAAGTACAGTCAGCATCAAAAGTAGCGACGTATATGAAGGCGTCAAAAGATATAATTCCCTTTTAATAAAGACTCATGAACTTTTCAAATGCGTTGCTACTTTTGATGCTGACTGTACTAACGTTAGGTACTTATAGATCTGACTGTAATTTTTTGTACAGGAAAATCTTCCTGATTTGTCGGTGCGTAGGTAGTACGGTATAAGAAAATTGTCAGCAGTCAGTGTCAACTGTCAGTTGAGTCAGTAGGACAGCTTTTTACTGCGCTGCTACACTTTCATTGCCGGCTAGTGCTACGTGCTACGCTCGTAGCCCGTAGCCATGTCTTTCTCGTATGTAGCCCTTAGCAGCTACGTACAAAGTACCCCCCAATCGGGTTCTCAGCACTGGATGTATTGAGTGATTCCTGACTGACGCGCGATGCGTGGAAGTGAAATACGAATGCATGCAGTACTGCCCCGCTTCTGTGCATGACATTACTAGCGCGCAAACGTAATACTGAAAATCTGTGTCCCTCTCCTATACATAAAGTGGGGATGAGTTTTATTTTGCATAAGCCATTTTAAAAGTAATGTGGGGTTTCTTTAATCGTTTTTTGGTCCAGAAGTCCGTTTGCGTGACGTTAAACTTGTCTCTCAGGTGTCTTCCTACTGGGTGTGTATTTGGAAAATATCATGGTGGTAGTATACATACATATAAAGAAAACTATTACAGCTAATGTACTTGGAAAAGCAAACTGTATAAAACAATTAATATACGTACAATTTCCATTGATTACTTAGAAAATGTTGAATGATGAACTTTTAAGTCTGCATAATTTAACTAGAGGACGACTATGGAACCTTATCTTGCGCGTGGCCCGAGACGCACTTCGCCGGTTTTTAAAGTTTTTTCAGTCTATATTGAATTAAAAGCAGTAAAAACAGTAGAATGAACATAAAAACTTTATCACATAAAAATCGAGAATGGCCTGAGACTGTGTTCGACTTCCCTTCGAGTTTTACCGACAGGATTCGCGAAACATTCCAACTTGACAAACGGGCTTTATCCTAAAGCATGTTATTTCAACTTTACTTCCTTATCTTTAAAATTAGACCTTATTGCTGACTCAAATCAGAAGCAATGTGTCTTTTACTTAATCGGAATTGACAAATCATAGAAAAAAAAGTAAATATCAGGCAAAATTAAAATTACTATAATGACAGAAGCACTGCAGGCGTTGTGGATTATAGCGAAAAGTGCCTACGATATGTAAAACAAGAGTATTTAAAAAATATAAGTGTTAAAATAAGTTCCTGGAGACATTCTTACTATTTGGGCAATAAGAAAAGAGGAAGATTAATAGTTTTTCAGGCTCTGACTTAAAACAACGACACTCGTTGAATTTATAGAGTTCTTTTTTTTTGGACACTGCTGGCCGAGAATAGAAATAGCGAGTTGACATTTGGCCATTACTACTAAAATACGTGTAAACGTATCCCTAGTAAGTAAATAACAAACGATCATCTTATACTACATTAATAAACCCATTTGAGGTAGCCCAATCTTTGACGTATCCATCAAAATGTTAATAATACTTGTATTTGAAAATTAGATTGGAACTAAGTATACCAGTGACATTCCATTACGAGGCCTTTAACGTGTCCACTATAGAGACATAAGTTCAAAAATAAAACGGCCGTTAAAATTTTGGACGCATAGGTCGACGAATCCAGCAACGTAAAAACTAGTTCAATGTATTTAATAGGTACTTAAACACAAAATACATCACATTATTAATGGTTTTTTAACCGACTTCAAGATTTCAAAAGAGGAGGTTATCAATTCGGTTGTATGTTTTCTTTTTTTAATGTTTGTTACTCCATAACTCCGTCATTTCTTAACCGATTTGGATAATTCTTTTTTTGATTGTAAGTATATATATCCAAGTCAAAACGGAGTTCTGATGATGGGATCCATGAGAAATTGAGGGAACTCCTCAAATCTTAAAGGCAAACATATAGTGATTTTTGTGTTTTTATCAACAAATCGAGCATTATCATACAAAAATGTGACATTTGATGAAGTGGAACTGCTGATGATGATCAGAACAGAACTCTTCAACGACGAAAAGTTCACGTTTGGCGATTTGTCCTTCTAGCTGTGTTTGTTAAGCAAGTTCTATTTTCACGATTGATTTTTGTCATGCTCGAGTTCTGATGATGGGATCCATTAGGAATCGAGGGAACTCCTCAAATGTGAAAGGCACACAAATAGTAATTTTAGTATTTTCACGAACTAATCAAGTATTTTCATTGATAAAACTGACATTTGATGAAGTGGAACTGCTGATGATGAACAGAACGGAACTTTTCAACGACGCGTAGTTCAAGTTTGGCGATTTGTTCTCTTCGTTTTGTTTGTCAAGCAAGCAAGGTTTTCCACGATTCCATGAGGAATTGAGGGTACTTAGTCTTCTACCATTATAAACATACTTATAGCCATTTTTATTTTATTGTATGGAATCTAAGAGTGCACCATCTAAGTATAATAATCTTTCACCGGCCTCCCCCATTGAAGTCGGTTTTTTTTTCTTAAAAATTATTACGTAAATTAATTAGTTAATTGAAAGGTATATTCAATGGAAAACATAAACTTAATGACTAAAGATAATAAAATACCCTATACACGTACTTATCAAAAAGTTACAAAATAAATAATTTAAAATAAGGGGTCACCCCGCGGCATCGTGCCGAAGATGCTGGCAGCATTTCCTCGCTGTAAAGCTGCTGTGACGCTGTGATGCGTTGTGCGAGGAAGCTGCCAGCCTGGTCACCAGTGGTGTCCACTAGCCTCTTTACCACAGTGGTTAGTGGTTTTAAATGTAGATTAGGAGGTGTCGGTACGGAACCCTTCTTTGTGCGTGATCCGACCCGCACTTGGCCGGTTTTTTTCAATATCTATCGTTAAATTTTAATAATCAATATTATTTATGAGTGCCGCTAGTGGACCCGTTAAAGGCCTCTTAAGTGCTGCATACTGTGAGGGTTTGGGGTTCCTTCAAGAGGTTGGGTTCGGATGGTAAAGGAAACAGGACACCAGGACTGAAGGGTATTTATTAATAAAAAGATAAGGCACAATAATTGTGCCTTTGTAGAATATGTAAAAATGTGTACTTCAAAAAATAACTGGGTAAACAACTCCACTGCACAAAAATCACCAGAACAAACTGTGGTAATCTGTATAGTATAGGTATAAGATAATTATATTTTTTTTAACTTGACCAACTGGTTGTGCTTCTAAATATATGTTCTTGGTACGAAATCTAAGATCGAACTGAGCTGCTGAAAAATGGCTGCGCAGTGTCACGTGGAATTTGGAATGATGGTCAAAATTTTAAATTTAGAATTGTTATCAGCCAGAAAGTTTGTGTGTAACGTTCCGATACACGCATCGTTACCCTACCGGGGAGTGCCCTGGCAGGGGAAATCCTGGGGCTTTAAGGCCACAGGATTAGCTGACTTCAGTTTAAAAATGTACCTCCATTATAAAACGCGATCAAAAATAGATGATGCATCAGTTTTATGTAGTGAATAAATGTAAAAATCTGTGACATTACAATAGAAAAACCGGCTGAAGCAGATCCGCCCGTCACTGCGATAAGGAAACTTCGCGCGTTACTGTCGACGAGACAGGGCGCAATCACAAAACTGCCGACCACCCCGCTAGAGGCAGACCAGTGTAAGTCTGACCTGCGATTACACAAAATTGTTACGAGCCTTGGAAGCGTTTTATACTAGACACAACATCACAGCCTAGTACAAAATGTTTGTGGATAAAGGCATCCCGAGGCCAATCTGATTAACGACCCCGCTGTCTTAAGAACAACCAGTCATCTCAGACTTTTTCCGGGTTGTATCTCAAAACTGTAATCTTTAATTCCTTACAAATTCTTCTATCTTGTCGAGAGGGAGCGATATGCATGGATTTGAAAATATTTGTACAGTTTTCCGGTTCGTAAATAAACTTATGATAGGTAGTTATTTATGTTTATAATATCGGAAATAAATACAATGAAAACTGTTGGTAAGGAGGTTAAATAAACATTGTTTTTCGCAATAAAGATCCATTTGCAAAAATATGTACTTATAATGTAGGCCATAACTATTACGTTCGTATTAAGTATGTTTGTTTGGCCATACTCTGCAGTCTAAGCGTCGAGAAGGATCGAATAGTCAAATTTATATAAGACTGAGATAATTAGAATGTACAGTCAAAAACTTTAATTTGGGATCCCCTAAGGTTGTCAGACAGTATAGAAATCCAAACAAAAAAAAATGCGAAATTGGTTCCAAATTAAGGTCGCGACTGAGCAGCCGGGTGTTTCATAATTGTTCGTATAATCATCAAAATTATAGAACGCCGACGTTTATCTCTTTCAAAAAATGTATTGATTCTTTTATGAATAATTCTTGAATAAGGAGTTTCAAATATTCGTAAAAGAAATATTAAAGGCATGTATCTGTATAAGATTTTTACCATAATCAAGAACTTGTAGTAGTACACAAGTATGTTCTATCAAATAAATATGTTCAATCGAATAAACTTACTAGGCAACGATACACACCAGCTAGCCACTTGTCACACTAATGAAACTAGTAGGTAGTTAATGGCGGTTGGCAATGCAAAGCAATTCAAAATCACTGTTTACGATGGCAGAACAGAACGTATTCGATATCGAATGTACAGTAACTAGGTCAATGTATTTGCAGAAAACGTGGTGAGCTTTTACATTTAACTCACGTGCGAATCTTTACGGCCGATATTCTTAACAAATAGAAATCACGTAATAATGTATTAGGTATTTTATTCTCGTAACTTACCGTGTGTGTATAGAGGTGGAACGCGGTATTTGGAGGCGGCCGTGCAGGCGATCGCGCCCGTTCCGCCTCCGAGCTGCAATCCGTGAGAGATCACTTGCACAATAGTTCCGACTATAGTGACAGTCCAGCCCCATCCTCCTTCGGGGTAGTAGCGACGGGCGAGAGTGAGCGCTGCTCTGGCCCGGAGAGCCGCCGCCGTCTCGGCTCCGACTGTAGCACCAGCGCTCGCGCACCTATTACACCATGACACTTTAGCGAACTCTAGAAGATTCATCTCTTGATTTGCTACCATTTTTAACTATCAAATCAGGAGATAATTCTTCACGAAAACGCTTTGCACAACACTAACCGTCGGAACCTTGTCACTTCGCGCGCCGCTTCGTAACCTACACTTTTAGACCGGCCTCTTTCAGCATACTTGCACTTGGCCAGTTTGTTCACACGCGTACGCCTACACGCACAAATGTCTTCTTGGCGATATGGTCTGGAACAGCGCTCCGAACAGTCGCAATCGGGAGTCCTCCATGAAAGAAGACGCTGCAGCAAAGTCCTGCGTCGTGCTCTGCTCACGCCTTGCTCGGCAGAGCGAACTTGGCCCGTGTCCAACGAAAATGACGGGCAGCGTTCAGCCACTCGAGGGATGACCCCCGTCTGACGATTATCATAAGTGATTCTTCGCGGCACGTTTTTATTGTAGCACGGAAAAGCAGGAATGAAATTGTGCGTAATGGACTCCTTTTCAGCGGCTCGATGATTTGGCAGGTCATTTGCCGGGAAACCATTTTTTATGTTTTTGATGTCTGTGTAAAGAGATTTCCAAGTGGCGATAACCTCTTCACGGGTCGAAGTTTCGCTAATGTTTGGGGTCGTATTCGAGTCGGGTAGTTTAGTTGTCGTTGGTTGAGACGCGGTGGGGTCGGTTGAAGCGGGCACCTCACGCAGCCGCGTGGGTAAGCTGTCACTCCGGCGAAGCGACGTCATCTGTCTGGTTAGTTGGTCTCATTTTTAAATACCAATATGCAATTACTATCGCCTGTTTACATTCCGCTTGCGATTTGTATGTCTGTAACAAAATAAATTATGAGAGAATCCATACAACTAGTCATCTACATCGTTATAATTAAAATCCTTCAATCCTTAGTTTTAATTGCTTGTTTATTACATGGAAGGGCAACTGTGATATAAGGTTAAGTAAACAAGGTAAAAGTGGAGGTAGTTATTTATTTAGTTATGTTGCTAAAAGTGCCAAGAAGAAATGAATTGATTATTCTATTATGCATTACAGTTTAACCCCCTTATTTATAAACGTCCATTAAGCCTCTATTAGTTAACAAGCCGCTAAACTTGGTTTGTCCTTATCTGTCACTTTGACATTTATGTTTGTGAGAAAGGGACAAAACAACTTTTAGTTAACAGAGGTTTGTTAAGTTTTATGAATAAGGGGGTAAGTCTTCGAGAAGCTGTTATTTAAATGTGGACATTTCGGAAATATCGGCAGGGGAGATAAATAGATCTCAAGGGCAGGGATTGTTGCCTACGGCTTAATTTACGCAAACGTTGGCCTTGTACTTTCTGTAATCCCTAGGCTCAATACTACCTACTGCAACAATCCCTGCTCTTGAGATATATAGCAAATGATGTAAGCCATAAATTCAAGAACAATTTTCCGAACTTGTTTATTAGCACTTTCGTTCTCAAGTTCCTCTTTTTCACTTTTTTGTATCAAGAACGGAAGCATATTCCCACTTATAAATTTATAAAACAAAATGTCGCGTTTTACTGACCTTGAACCTCAAAACCCAAAGATGATACACAAGATAACCAATAATTCCTTGAGAAAAGTAATAAATCGTATGAGATACTCAGTAGATATTTGGTCTTCAGACTGATTAAGCGAGTAGAAGTCAGTTGACTTAAGTTGGCGATAGTGATCTGATCACAGACGCTGATTCGTGGGCGTCCACGAAAATAGCTTTCCTTAAATCTCAGCGGGAACTTTAATTGCTGATTTGCCTTTAGCTTATTGCGAAGATTTATAAAAGGAGCCAATAGGTTTAACGAACGTCTGGCTTATTTATACTCTCTTTATCTAAAACTTTCTAAAACTATAAGGATAGAGAAACCACAAAAACTTTCGATCATAAAAAACAGCGCAACTTTACCGAAACAACATATTTTTAGAGACGGTTTTGAAAACTTCCAAACTGTAAAGTTTTCTATGAAAGAAACTCGGCGGGAACAAAACAAGGGATTGCTTTATCGGTTCGCCGTTAGTGGAGTTTTTCTAAGTCCTTTAGCAAACTGTGATCATAATGCGATTAAAACATTGGAAATAATTGAAATAATTTCAGTTTCCATCTTAACGTTTTTAACAAAGTTTTTTTTTCTTCTAGGTGTGAATTTATTTTTTAAATTGAAAATTATAGTCTGGCGTTAAAAGTGTTAAGAAAAGAAAAAGTCTTTAAATGAATTGAAACTACGATATTAGGAGTAAAGTGAAGGCAAAACACCGAACTTTTCAGACACCATTTCATTCCGGCGGCCATTCATAGCTCGTAATTACATGCGCGAATTCTTTTGTTGCCTCATCGCTTTGCAGACAATTGAATTTTAAATCTATTATTTTTATTATCCATGCCATGATCCCTGAATTTTATTTCTATCGGTGACTTTAGTCTCAAAATAGATTTGTCTGTGTTATTGCATTCTTCTTAGTTGAATCGTGCTTTTCAATTTCTGTACCTATGTAGTTTGATCTACATACTACTATGTAGTTTGTATTACAGAAAAAAGAACCTTGCTGGACTTGTCAGCCATTAGCAAAGAATTGTCAAAAGGTGTTTAACTAAGGTAAACGTAGCAGATTTTACTTTATTTCAATAATTGACACCGTGTTTCAATTTTTTTTGATTGCATGCCTCAACTAATGAGGCACTATGGAGCACTCGTGAAATGACATTCACCTCAGCATGCCATAGATTTTGGGAGCAAAAATTACTTCTATATCCTAATTTTTACTGTTACTTCATTAAATTTTATTTATTGGAATTTGCTTACTGCTTACCTTACTTACTTTTGGTCACGTTTTACTTGATTGTAGTAGTCAAATTGCGAAGAATAAGTAATAAATAGTTATATGTTTGTTAGACAAAAAGCAATTGAAATATGACTATATTATCGTTAAAAGATTAACCCGAGTTACTAAGTGACTTTTATTACTCCGTGGAGACCGTACGACAAGTAATTAGATTATGTGATGGCTACTTCTGATTTCAAAATGCTGCATCTGTAAGTATAAAACAACTACGTGGACTACTTTTGTAGTGATTTTATTGCTCCGAATGGTATTTCGGTACAAAGAGTCCATTTACTTTGTCAGCGTTTTACAAAAACGTTCTTCATGAAAGTTTTTAATTATCAGTGGATGGTAGGTGTGCTACACTTTTAGTTCAGAATGGAAAAAAGATTTTTATGAATTGAAGCGACTGAGATGAATATGTAGGTACAATTTTAATTCAAGGAAAAACATTGAAGGTCACGTCACTGTACTAAGAGTGTAATACGAGCTTGTTAGTATATAGTCGTGTTAGTTCCACTTACGTTAATATTAGATTCTATTTCTCATTTAAATCGAATCTACCCACAACTGCAAATATAAATTTATAAATACTTTTCCCGACTTTACTTTCAATAGCCACACTATTTTTAGTTTATGATTATATAGCGTCAGTGAAGTCCATGAATAAATAAATAATTACTTTCTATATTTTCACACGTAATTGTTATGCAAATTGCATTTCATTTAATTGCTACTATTACTTACACTAGTAGGTGCAGTGATTCTTATTTATAACGCAACTTGTATCAATTAAACATTTAGCTGTTGTTAATTTACTCTAATATAAATTGTACCTTATTCTGTATTTTTACAACAATGAACTATAATTAAAGAATTATTTTAAGTGCGAGATATTTTAAAATGAAATTGTATTGACGGACATCCTGGCTGTTCTTTGTTCTGTTGCTATAAAAAGGGGTGGAGCCCAGTTTACAGACACATTCAGTTGAAGACCAGCAACGAGTTAACAACAGGTATGATGTTGCTTCTATTGCTTTTTGAATTATTGTCCTATAACGTATAATATTTTATTAATTTTAGTGTGAAGTTAAGTGAAATGAATTTATCTACATGGTACCACGTGGCATACTGCTTATTCCTAATGATTTGCAGAATACTTTATTATCTATTTAGCTTGTATTCTAATATATATCTACCCGATTTATTAAATTATATCTTAAAGGAGTCCTTTATGTCCATGTTCTATATTGGTACCACGTGGCACACTGCTGAATTCCTAGTGATTCGCTTAAGATTGCTGTATACTTATGATCCATTTTGCTTGTTACTTTTAATACGTATGTACCCGGTTTATTTAATTATATGTTGGTGGATTTCCTCATGATCAAGTTCAAGAGGTTAATTAAATATGGTATTACGTAGAACACGGATACAATTATTGTTATAAACCAGGTATATACAAGAACGATACTATTTAAGATTACGCAATGCAAGTTAGTATCTGTATATCCCTGTTATAATTCAGGCAACCCTTGTTAAATAAAAGAATAACAATAACAGTTTTCTCATTTTATTATTAGTAATCCTCAAAGGGGTCAGCGAGATAGATTAGTACCCTTAACCGTCAAGTTCGTTAAGAGTTTCCTTTTATGGCTTTCGAAGGTATCACCTATAACGAGATAATACCTAGGGAGCATTCCAGATGTATTCCAATATCAATCTTTTACAATATTATGATATTAGTACTTAAATTCAAGTAGTTTTTAACGTATTAGCATTTTTGATTCAATTTCACTTTTATTTCAATGTAAGTAACTATTAATCTGACAAGCTCGTGAAATTTTGGCAGACCGAGCCAGACCAATTATTAACCAACTGAGTAAAGTACCGTACCGACTCTACTAAAATCTTATAATTTGGCTGGGCGCAACCTGCATGCAGTATTTTCTACTTTCCGCCAGCTTAAAATAAGAAGCGATTAATAAGCATTTACATGTAGGCTCGTAGTAAATAATCAGTACCGGCTTGGCTGACAGTCGCCACTGACAACTCACTTATATCGCACCAAACACGGCGCTACGAAATACACGATTCCATGAATTTATTTAGATACATACTTATTAGACTAAGATAAGATGCAACTGGAAACCCTTCCCCTTACTGCCCCTGTAACCCGGGTCCCGGATTTGGATTTAGTTACAATACAATTTCATTATAGACGTTAATCCTTCTAGCTGTACTTCTACCACGTTTCATTTGCGCGCATCAAATTGCAAAGGTAAGTTAAAACCTACATAGCTAATATACTATTTTCCTCTAAAATTCTGGTCAGAGGTGTAGTCGGTTGCGTTTTAGTCCACTGTTTCCGTTCTGAAAAATAGAACACTAGAAATGCTCAGCTCACGTTTCGTCGAGCACATCCGACCCTGCGGAGTCGTTGCCGATTCAAACTAGAGAGGCTCGATTTTGGATCGCGTTTATGATTCTACATCATAATATTAGGCTCGACTGTGTCACCAAAGTCTTGTCTTGCACGCTAGCTGTTGTTAGCTCGATATGCGGCTCTTGTTGCCCACGCGCGGAAACTTGGAAAATCAGCATTGAAAAAGTAAAAAATCAAAGATATTGTACGTTACTATGGAATGAAAATTAGTAAATTTAAGTATAAAATGGTCACAAGTGGAAAAGTCTTTGTCTATTTTTTTTTTAGTATGGGTTTTAAAGAAAGTCGCTTTACTCTTTATATATTAAATATACAAGATTCTGATTTATATTGTTTTAAAATGTTAAAATTGCAATAGTTGACGCATTAAATGGTTACAAGGCTAGTCATTTTTACAATAATTTACAAAAGACGAGCCTGTGAATCATTTTGGTCTAGGTATATGTTCCCTTTCGCGTTAGCGCTAAGGTTAGCGCGAGCGTGATATGTACACTGAAATTCTGATGGAATTACAATGAAATTGAAACTAAACTGTCTGTAACAAAATGGATGCCTAGGTTTTCTTACTGTGTTTGAAATTGCATGAATGAGAAATATTAAATACAAGATTTTGCCCTCGATTCCGTCCATTGCGTATTGCGTATTAAATTGTCGTAGGCGCAGGCTTAAATATCGCTCGCTCATACAAACCTTCTACCCCCCTTTTCACCCCCTTCCTAAGGAATGATTTCCACAATAAAAACTATCCTATGTTCTTACCCAGGGCCTCGAACTATCTTTTTACTTTTATTAATCGGTTTCGCGGTTTAAGTATGAAGAGGTAATAGACATATTAGTATGAAAGCTGGGTAATTTAAACAAAGGATTTTTTTTGTAATGTAGTCGTCGCTCAATTCTGCTACACTTTTAAAAGGTAGGTAGTCAAGACGAGAAGGATCCTTCACGTGTAATACTTTGGAAGTCAAAGAATTTCGACATCTGCGTAGGTACCTGCTAATCAATCACAGGCGCTTTGACGCTGAGATGGAAATGATTGAAGGCTTGTAACGATTTAGTAACGACTCGACTATACTTTGTAATATTAAATAAGAATGATTTCTTAATAACGAGGCAAGGAATCGTTCCATTCGAAGAATTTTTGAAATAAAATATCAAGGAAAAGAGCAGAAATTTAATCTAAATGTAAAAAATATAATTTAAGGATATTTTTCGAAATTTAGAATGGTATATTTTATTCGGTCGATATAGTATGTACGTATGCACGTATTTATTCTTAACTTAATTTAAAGTTTGAAGTAAAAAAATCAAGATCCAATCTGGTTAACGACGCTTCTATCCTCACACAGAAGATTTGCTACTTCTAAGGCCACGTCCACGCGTAGACGTAAATGCGAGCGGCGCCGCACGCTACATAGCGCGTCTTCGGAAGTTTCGGAACATATGTGGATTCAAAGATTTCGCCTACGCGTAAACGCAGCCTTATAACTATTATACCCTGCCTTTTAATATTTCGTACCAGCTCGATAATACTGCATTGATAAAAAGCAGCTAAGTGTGTGTCAGGCCACGCACAATGTAGAGTTCCGTAGCTGTCTACAGAGTCTACCCGTGACATTCACGTGTCAAAGACTTATATTTACTATATATTTGACATAACAACAATATACAACAACAATATATCTCAGTAATCAATGGAAATTATACGAAAGTTTGATTTTTCCAGGTACATTTCTTAGGTTCGGCTATTACTCGTTAACTAAAAATGTCTACTGAGCTTATATAGTTTTCCTTTTAAACCGTTTAGCTGACAGAGGCGGGACTCACTCTAACTAAAAATTTATATCATACAAACGAAGGGTTTTGCAAGAAAAAAATGCATCCAATGGGGATTCAAGAATTACGTGGAGTTTAGGTACATTTCACCCATCCCTCGTTAGCGATCCGGAGGTCTACAAGTATATCGGTTAGTTTGGTTGGTGGAAAAATGCTTTTCTTATGAATATTCTATACCAAATAATTTAGTTGGTATGAAATGTTTCTGGTATGTTGGGCATTCCTGTAATCAGATTGAATTATTTTGCCACACGCTAACCCACATTCGCGCTATTATTTAGAGCGAAGCGGTACTTCACCCTGGGACAAAGACTTCTATTATATGAATCAAAAGTTCGTCCCCACATGGAGTATTGCTGTCACCTCTGGGCAGGAGCACTTAGATACCAGCTTGGGCCTTCTGACTCGCTCCAGATGGGCGAATCATAGACGATACCAAACTTACAAGCGATATTGAACCGTTAAGTTTAAGGAGCAACTTTGTCTCATTATGCGTGTTCTATCGCTTGTATAATGGATTGTGCTCCGAAGAAATGTTCGACATGATGCCCACGGCCGCTTTCTAACATCACACCGCTTGCCGTCGGCAAGGCATTCATCCTCACACCTTAGAACCTAATGATCGCGTACGGTACTCCAGTTGTAGAATGAGCTACCTGCCTAATTTTTCACCGCCATGGTATAAAAATATGTACATCCACTGCTTGAATAATAAAGTGTTTTACACCACATCTTGCCAAAAAGCGCGTTTTTCCGCACACTGCGCGTCCGGGAAAACCCTTTTCTCGCCTGCGGCTCGGGCCTCAAACATCTGCGATATCGGCCTTTCTTTGTTTTACAACCCTTGTATCGTAATGTACTATTAAGTGTAATCATTATTCTCGATACATTTAATTAGATATGACTCGTGAAATATTAAATAGGATGGGTGATGATCAAAGTTATGATGATGTTTATACTCATTTCAAAAGATTTATAGATAAGATGTTAAAACTTCTTTGCACTAAAAAGTGCGTCAATTTCAAGCCGTTATATATGAAATTTTTCTTTTCTGTCTCCTCTCCCCTTCTAGCTAATGTCCTTCTTGTAAAGTAATACTGACGCATTTTAGATGTTAGGTAAATAAAACCCCAAAATAATTTCACGAAGTTCTTTTCTTTAGAGGTTGTCGAACAAATTTTTCGACTTTACCATTTAATCCAAGTTAAAGTTTATGTAGTAAAGGTTCCGCTTATAAAAAGCCGCATCGTAGTAAACAGACTACGGCTCTTACGACATTTTGTGTGTGATGGGCATTCGTGTTTAAAGAAGTAGCGACTAATTCATCTCAGGGTGTTGGGAATCTATTTATTATGCGGGTGAACGCGCTGCGCTCTGCTGTGACATTCGGACTGTGATTAATTTTAATATTCAAATGACGGACAGCCTCGGGGATAATCGGTTTCTTTTGTTTTTGGACCGTTCATTTTGTTTTTTATTTTATTTTCTATTTGATCTCAAGTTCTTGTAAAACCGACCATCATTGTATACTTATAAATAAATAAATAATAAATAAATAAATAATAACTAATAAAGACCTATTCTCATGTCGTTCGTGATCAAATGTCGTGCCATATTTAGTAAAAAAACATACTGAACTGATGTTTCGGTTCGATTGAATTTGAATTTAAATATTTATTAAAATAAGAGCCTATTTAAATTGTATTGGCTTTGGAATATGATCCAGATTTGGAGCTCATAACTTTATATAGGTATATTATCCTCACATTTTTTTTATTATGATTAGCATAAGGGAACGGAAAGAAGAGGTTGTATTATATTATTATATACAAGGTGGGTCCTGTAACTGGAGCAAATATTTAAAAGGACGCTTCCTTAGAGCATCTACAGTAACACCTGGTGAACCTTTTTTGTTCAAAAAATTTTGTTTCTGAGAAATTTGGATCTAAAGTTATGACCTACGAGTAATGGATCATGACACCACGAGATTATAGCACATCAGTCAGTGCAGTGTTTGATGAGTTGTGAGTCATAATTGTTTGTTTTCAAGGATATTTTTGGAATATTTTTCCATTTTATTGACGTTTTAAAATAAATTAACATTAATGTCACCTCAGAAAAGTAATAGATTAGATTATTTTATTTCATGATAAGGAATTACAATATAAATTTGCATACATGTCAAAATTATACGAATTGCTATCATGATCGTCATAACAAGGAAAATAATGATAATAATAGCACAATGTCAACATAGGTAAAATAATATAAACGATAAAAAGTAAAAAGAAAAACAAATGCATCTTCCATTTGGAATCGTCAAGCCAGTTAAAAAATAATTAATGTCCATATAAATACATTTAAAATTAAATTATAAGTACATTTAAAATTAAATTGATTCAATACAAACATCAGTAATTATTATTTACATGTCCATATCCATATACTCTTTAACAGAGTATAATGGATTTTCCAATAAAAGGTGTTTCAGGCGGCGTCGAAATGCTTCGTCAGATGGTTCAAGTCTCATCAGCGGGCAGTCGCTCGTAGTACGTAGGCCCAATGACACGTGGATTCTTGCCTGCAAGTGCCATGCGACGGGGAACTGTTCTCAAACGCCCTGTGCGGCGGAGTGTTTTGCCAATCACATTTACTCTATTAAAATCAGAAAGATTGGTCCTTACGAACATTATAATTTCGAATACATAGAGAGAGTAGTGTGTCATAATACCATGTCTTGAAAAGTGGTTCCTACATGAAATTCTGAATTTTGCTCCGATCATCGCACGCACGGCACGTTTCTGCATGAGCAGAACTCTGTTGGCATCCGTTGAGTTTCCCCAGATGAGTGTGCCGTACGACATCAGCGAATGGAAATGGGCAAAATAAACCTGCTTCAAGGCATCATCGGAGATGATTGGCTTTAACTTACGTAACGCAAAGACTGCACTACTCAATCTATCGCATAATTTGTCCACATGGCACTTCCAGTTAAGATTAGAGTCCAGAGTGAAGCCAAGGAACCTACATTCATCACTTATCGGCATAGGGCTGTTCGCTACACACGGGGGAATTGTAATTTTGCGGCCTGTGAAGACCATGATGCTGGATTTAGCTATGTTCAATAGTACGAGTAAGCCATTGGTAGAAAACCACCTCTGCAGTTGATCACACCCGTCATGAACCTTTTCCCCAAGCTGTTCAAATGTACGCGCACTAACTACCACCGTGGTATCGTCCGCGAATAAGACTGAGAGGCCAGCCGTGATGGCAGCGGGAAGGTCGTTCATAAACGTTAGGAAGAGGGTATTTCCTAACGCTGAACCTTGAGGAATTCCTATATTCACGCTGCCAGCACTAGATTTCAGTCGTTTTCCGCCCACGGATAACTTGACAACCTGTCTCCGGTCGGACAAAAATGATGAGATCAATTCGTGGCTCAAATCTCGTATTCCGTAGTGATGTAACTTATCCAAGAGCAGTTCGTGATTAATTACATCAAATGCCTTGGACAAGTCACAAAATACACCAGCCATCTTGCATTTGTCATCCAGCCCGGAAACAATGCAGTCAAATATTTTGAGCGCAGCTGTGGTTGTGGACATATTTTGCCGATAAGCGAATTGGCGGTCAGTCAGTAAGTCATTGTTCTCTAGGTGGGCCATTATATGCGACGAGAGAATGGACTCCACAATTTTAGAAATTGTGGGAACTATTGTTATTGTATAAAAATAAAAATCTAAGCCGTCTTTGAAGAAAAAAAAAACAAAAGAATCATCTGAGACCACTTGGAATTCATTGCTGGGCCGCTAAATAGTCCACCGTTTAATTTTTTGCTCCTGTTACAGGGCCCACCCTGTATACGATTTTTTGACATTGTACTGTAACATTTTAATACTGACTTAATTGTTAAGTATGTATCATTTTATTTTATTATATGTATAATATTTTTTCTAAAGTAGCCTATGACAGAGAGCTGGTAGCATCCTCGCTCAACGCATGCAGTATTGTAATTTTGCCATCATCTTCGGAACCATGCCTCGGGGCGACCCGTTATTTTAACATTATTTTTTAAATTATTTTTAATCCTCAGTTATGTTTGTGTTTGTTATTTAAGTTTCACACGTTTCATAATAAACCTATGATATACTTTAATTAATTTAAAATATTTAACATATAAATTTCATATTTTATCAATAAAATGAGTATGAGTGAGTATCGTTATAATATTACTACACTGTAACCTACTGCTTACGATAGATGAAAAAATCGACATAATAGGAATGATTGTTGTGGTCATTGCCAACGGTTGCTGAACGCACTTTAGAGGACTTATATTATACCTATTACAGTAAAAGTAGATAAAATATTTTTATTGTGAACACGAGCGTAACCGCGGACTAGTAAAAGGGAAATAATAATGACCACAGAAATTAAGTCAACATAATCCCATATGAGCCGCGAAGTTCAAGGCCAAAGGAGAGAGGGCAATTTATCCTCGCGCTTCCATTATGCCAACAAATTATGTTATGGCAATTTCTGGCGAAAGTGCGAAGACTTTCACACATTTGTTTGTTTTCAGTTAAAAGTTACGTAATTTGTGTTTTTCTCTATTCAATATATGTTGTATTGTGTTGCTTATGTCACTTTACGCACAGAATCTTGGTCTGTTTTTATTTTGTCTACATACATTTAGGGGAAAAATAATAAAAAACGACTTACTCGTAGTTGTATCTTAACAATAATAAAAAAAAAACTTATGAAACTGGTTACAATAATTGAGTTTAAAGCTATCGCTACAGCTATATTAGTGAAGTTAGTCGTTAACATGCTCCAATAAATCCTTCAAAAACATCAGTAAAAGAATTTTAGGTTCGTCGGAGCAGGGTAGTCATTTATCCACAGCTCGATGAATTCCCTCGCGATTCTTGAAGTTTGACAAACTTGAAGCAAATCCGGAATTCCGATTATATGATTACCTGAGTTACCTATAGATGATCCTTAGCTAACTTTAATGACAAGAGAGCAAAACGATACATCTATGTTAGTACTAATACTTCACATTCGTACTAAAAGAAAGAAAGAAAAAAGAATGTAATTTATTAGTACAAAACATATACAAACTTAATGCAAAAATTTCACATAACTATAGGAAAGATCAAATTATATAATTTGAAAAATTAATATAGGAAAGATTTTGTACTAAAACATCCTGACTCAGCATAATGTCACGGAACGTGTCGCACGATACGATAGTGTACAAATATTAAAGTCTTAATTGCACTACATAATTATTCCTTATGCACTACATAATTAGTACAAGTGTGATCTAGGGTATCGGAATGACAGCATAAACATGGTACATTAAGTTACTCTAATACATACCCACCAAATAGCCAGTTAATTGCATAATTAGTACGGACGTTTTAGCAAACAAAATAATCTCAAGTAATTTTAGTAAAATAAATGGACAAACACGGATATTTTTTACAGAGATCATAACCATATCTGTATGATAAATTACTCCATTAGCCGGTTTGGAGTCACTAATGTTTTTTGTAAATAGCTTTGCAGAAAACCGCGTATCGTTGAAATATTTTGCAAAGTTAGAGAATCATGGCATTTCAACTGTCAAAATGACATTTGAAATGCCCTGGCGCACATTGGAAAAAATACACAATTACCATGCTGTAGTTTCAGTTGCAGTAGCTACATCTAGTAAAAATGAGACAAATAGAAAAACAATCAATAAATTAATGATACAACATATGTAACTGGTAGAATATAATATGTAACGAGTAGAGTTTCTGTAATTGGCTCCATATTTCTATTTAACACGCTAATGTGTACTTCCGTTAAAGGTGTTGGAACTCCTAGAATAAATAAATTAACTCAATTAAAGTAAAGGATCCAGTGCTCGACATTAATCCAATAAGTGGCACTTTCAATCTTTTGTCATAATGACAGAGGTGATCAAAATAGGTGTCATCTTTTGGGCATTAAGGTGTCGAGGATTGGAACCCTTTCTTTACTACCTGCTCTACCCTTATTCTGTTAATTTTCATGTATTATTTTATTTGACAGATTACACAGGTAATAATATTTTTTATTTGTATCGCTCATCTCCCACGCATAGTAATTTCGTTGTTACGAGTAATGTATTGTAGCTTCTCTCTGATGGATCCCTTCTTGAGTAAAATCAATTATCTTTAGTAAGCACCATTCGTTGAGGCATGTTGATTCAACCCTTTTTAACTTTGTCGTGTTTAGCGAGTCGTTACTCTACTATTTAACTCCAGCACACATACATATATATTAGCAGCATCATTCTGTGCCCACTAGAGTTATGGTCCAGTTCTAATTGTTAATCAATAGCTTATAAGTCTATAAATGCCTGTAACTTATTCTGTGAGCCTAATAAATAAATAATAACTGTAATTTATGTTCATTATCTATACGGAGGTAGATTTATTTATTTGATGGCAGGCATCAGCGAAATCCTGACAGATCAGCGATTGATTCAAATTTCTCGAAGCTGACTGCATAATAATAATAAATAAATAAATATTATGGGACATTTTTTACTCATATTGAACTAGTCCCATACTAAGCTCAATAAGGCTTGTGTTATGGGTACTAGACGACGATATATTTAATAGATATATACTTAAATACATAGAAAACATCTAAGTCTCAGGAACAAATGTTTCTGCTCAACACAGAAACAAATGTCCTTACCGGGATTCGAACACGGGACCTTAAGCTTCGAAAGAAGTGTCACTACAAACTAGGCTAAACAAGCCGAGATCAATTATAAATAATCAATCTTCTGCCTCCGCATATGTATAAGAGCTAAGTATATGTTACAATTTAAGCTACCTATATACATGTATATATGTAGTTTAAGAGTTGATACCTACCAATGGCGTGCAGGCGTTCACGGCGACAATTTCATATCTATAATTTTTAGCTAAGGTCTTAGTTTCCCCCTTGGGTTAGGTCATATATGGCAGTCGCTTTCGTAAAAATTTGTGCCTACGCCGATTCTTGGGGTTAGGTAGCGGACCCCAGGATGCAACTGTACTGAGAATAACGCTAGGACGATGATGCAATTTTTAGCTAATATGAGCTACTGTTTCCGCTAAAGCTGTAAAATAGTATTAAATGGACTTAAAATTCCTAAGCAAACCGGTGGAAGTCTAATTCTCTAACCTCTCGCAACTGGTATCTATTTTATCATAATTACGAACGAATGAATTTATTTTTCTCTCGAGTGGGGTAAACATTGCTCTGCAAGAATGTTGACTATTCCAAGCGGGAGCGGTTTGAAGCAAACACAAGCATTTTCATCTAATGAAGAATCCAACAGGAATTGTGTGCGACAGAATTCTATATGGGAATATTGTCCAGCCAATGCACATCCATTAACAGATAAATAAACTGCATATTTTATGATTCAACGTTTTTTCTTGTCCTTGTGTAGTGGCTATTTCTATAGCATATGTAGGTAGTGAAAAAGTGTACGTCAAGCAGTCTTGAGAAATAGAATATTTCTCACTTTGTGTCTTCGAGTTGTTTCGAAAATGATAAATTTCTGAAAAACTAAGCAGGTTTGTTTAAACCAGCAAAAATAAATACAAATATCAACACTAAGAAATGTAAAATGTTGACGTTTAGTAGAAATTAGTAGTTCTTTAAGAGCGGTTTTTACATTGTAACCTCAAATGTTGTAGTTTTTTTTCATAGTGTCAAAGTATACAGTACTCGTAGGTAGATGCTCTGTGTCGCTAAACCGTTTTAGAAGTGACACGAACATTATATACGGGTAAGCGGGTGTAGTCTTCCTACGCACGGTATACATTGAAGCCTTTGTTCCATTCCAGCGGCAGACTAAAAGGCTAACGTGGGACGTGAAAGATACCTTTTGTCAATAGAAGTTCCGTCTTAGCGATAAATCTTGCAGAATGTGTCGCCGCCTGCGCTGCGCCCATGCTCACTGAATTTATTATAACGTGTCAGTTTCCCTAACGTTCTTAACTCTATATCTTCTTATCTTATAAAACATTACTTAGACGTACGACTTTAAAGACGAACGAAGTAGTTTTAAACTTTGAAAATCTAATCCACTTGAAAAATACTTGCAACCTGAATAGCTCCTTTGAAAAGGAGGAATGCTTAAATGTTTACGTGGAGAAATGTAACGCTTGTGCATTTCGGTTTTGAGGTTTTCTCGGTTGCTTGAACTTTGGCAAGTGCTTTAGTTTTACTCATTTATATTTGAAAACAAGCGATTTGTTCGTATCTTGCCAAACAACGATAGTATTCAAAGTCGTTTTTGTTAACAGTAATTTAAGGTTGTCGACATAACTACAATGGTACCTACGTATAAAAGTGTTCTCTGCCCAAAGCTGTACTCGTTTATAGGAAAGTTCGAAAGTGAACTATACTCGTATCATAAGAAAGGATCATTTTTGATTGGCTCCGTAAAGTGTCACAGTCAATTGCCCACGGCTTGCCAAATGTGGCGCTTCTCCGTGACTGGCATTTGGTAGGCACATAAATTTCTGACGTAAGTAATATTGAAAAGCGCGTTACCGCTAAAATTTTGTTACTTTTATAATAATAATAATAATATAAATAATCTAACGGAAAAATGAAATAATTTTACTAGGTACTTTTCAAATCTACACAATGGCATTTTGACCACTTAGAGACAAATTATGTAGGTCATGCCAAACAACGTTTACAGTGAAATCATCGAAAACGTGAAAATAAGTCGGCTGCCTCTTACATTTCAAATAGCTTCTGAGCACATGACGCTTTGTATGAAATGGTGATATCGACTTTTGTTCCGAAACCCATCATCAAATATTTCTCTCCAGGTGATTGGGCTCTTCGATCTTTTTGTGTCTGGTCGGTTCGTGGGCGTTCTAACGGTAACATATAGGTATATTCAATAGAAGTTTCTGCTGAATTATTAGCGGCAATTATTGAACAATGTGTCAATGTAATCTTTATGTTGGCTTACATTTGGCACTAATTTCAGTGCGTGTGGATGAGCTAACTTACTTGAGAGCACATATATACCTCGTTCCATATACCATTTGAGTTTTACCGGAAAAAATCGTGAACGTTTCTTCGTTTGTCTAGAACGTACACGAATTTGTTTATATATCAAAAAAAAACATTGTACTGATTTCGATCGTTAATAGTTTTGAAATGTGTTGCAATTTTTAAACGTTCCAAATTTGATACCCTGCAAGGATTTTTAAGTTTCCGTAATAAACTAGGAACCCTGATGATTATAGTATTCGCCATACAAAGCCATTACTACTGGAAAACTGTAATATATCAATCACGCCGACCAGACGGTAGACGGAGAGATATGCATGTATAGAAAAATATATCTATACTTATCTATACTAATATTATAAAGCTGAAGAGTTTGTTTGTTTGTTTGAACGCGCTAAACTCAGGAACTACCGGTTCGAATTGAAAAATTATTTTTGTGTTGGATAGTTCATTTATCGAGGAAGGCTTTAGGCTATATAACATCACGGTGCGACCAATAGGAGCGAAGACGCGGACAAAGTCGCTGGCAACAGCTAGTAGAATAATATTTTGAGAGTACCTCCCCTACACTTAAAGTGAGGATGTAATTTTTTTCTTGAAAAACCCGCCGTGGGGTGTATAGTTGGATAGCTTGTTTAAGTAATTTTTTGATTTAGAAATCCGTTTACGTGATATTTAACTTTAAAGTTCAAAAATCATGGTAATGAGTTCAAAAGGAAAACTATTACAGCTGAGCAAACATTACTACTTAGTTAAAGAGTAATAGTCGAGCTTAAGAAAAGTACTTGTGGAAAACAAACTTTCGTAAAATATATATTGATTACTTAGATAATGTTAAGGACAGAATAAATTTAATATAAGTTTAGTCCGCATAATGTAGCGGGTGGACAACTACGAAATTTACATTGCGCGTGGCCCAACACGCACTTGGCTGGTTTTTCTAACATTATATAGGATAAAGTTTGAAAGGGTATGAATAAATTGAATGTTGAATTAACATTGCCGATTCGAGGAGTAGGGCACAAGTTTAGTGTAATCGGGGCTCCTTCAATATGCAAGGAACATGTTGCGTCTTCTCTGCCGCTCAACATGATATTATGCATAAGGTTAGGAACTGTTGTAACATATATGCATCAACTAGTTATAGTTAAAACTTTGTGGTTTCTCATGTAATGTAAAGTAGAATTAATATCTATAGTAATAATAGCTAATTCATTTGTGTGAGGTGTTCAATAAAGAGTATTTGTATTGTATTGTAGATGCTGATAAGATGATGAATCGATATGTCATACACTAAACCCCTTATTCATAAAACTTAACAAACCTCTGCTAGCTAAAAATTGTTTTCTTCCTTTCTCACAAACAGAAATGTCAAAGTGACAGATAAGGACTAACGAACTTTAGCGGCATTTTAACAGGCTTGATGCACATTGAATAAGGGGGTTAATCTACACATGCCAATTTTTTGTACTATACAGAGTGATTTTAGGGTCGTGATTCGGAATTATTGTACATGGTCAAGAATTCAAAGTAGACAACATCACAGTCGGTATGACGGTATATAACTCAAATAATCTCTCTCTCCATACGGATAGAGAGTAGGGTAACCATGTTTTATTGTGATTTTATATTTTTGTCATCAAAATAAATTAAAAATTAAATGCGTATGTTTCTTGTTATTACATTTTTTTTAAATGGCTTACAGATAGATAACAAGTCTGAAAACTGATTCTGGATCCACGACCCCGAAATCACCCTGAATATTAGGTAATATCCCCGACTGATTGTTCATACTTTATAGTTATAAAATATTTTTTTAAATAGTATGGTTTAAAATGAATGATATTTATTCTTCCGGAGGGGATATGGGTATATTTCATAATAGTCTGATTTATTATAATTTTTACGAGTTATGTAATAACACATCCGTTGTATCCATCTCATGTGGATAGCTATTTATACTTACAAAGGTTCATTAACTAAATTATTTCCACGGGACGTTTATTTTAGTGCCGTGGCCGTTTTTAATGTTGCATAAAAGTAACGCCAGCAATTAAAAGAATAGGTAGGCACTTTGAGACTATATCTTATGGAAGTCCGGGTTAGTTTAGTTAGAAGGGGCCAAATCACGCCGCAGTTCTAATTTATTGTTATCTTTTGAATGTTTATTTATACAGGGTGTTTTTATTGATTTCCGTTCCTTCAAGCATATAGCCGTGTATAGCCATAGAAACGACGTTGCATATGTAGGAGCGGCGCAGGAAAACAAACTTGGAAAAGTCTTCAATTTATTTACAGCTATATAATATTAAAACATCGTTCACCGTTCAAGGCTTCTTTCATACTCAATCCTACGTCAAATCATTCGCCATTCCAAAACAATTCAAACTACATTCGAACGTCCTTTATTCATCATCTAGCAGCCAGCACCTTACACAGCTATCAAAAAGTACCAATCCCACACTCGGCCAATCCTGCAATCATGATCTGGTCCCTCAGTCATGCACCTTCAGACACCGCACTTACCCGTCACCAGCAGTCACATCTTACATACACAGTCACTTACAACACACCCTATATACAACGTCATATAAAAAAATACATCAAACCATCTAACTACTCATAAATACACCGTACAAATAAAACCAATACTTCCAAACACATAAAAACACATACGAGTAAGACATTGTAACTGACGCCGTCGCTGCGTCGCGTTGTAGTAGCGCCGTTGTTCTGTCGTAGATCTTCGCCGTGCCCGTGTCATTGTAACAGAAGCCTTCTTTAAGGGAACTGTCCTCCGCGAAATGAATCTTGGGTCTAGCGGACTTTGAGAAATTGTGGCAGCCACCGCTGCTCTTCAGGTACGTCTTGATTTCTGCTTTCGCCCATTCCTCCAAATTCTTTGATTTTGCTACGTTCGTCGACAGTTTGGCGTTTAAGTTCCATATGACACGCATTCGCATCGATTGACATTGACAAATTTTCTTCTTTTTTTGTTTCGAACTCTTTCGTCAAATTATCAAAACTTGTCACTTGCGCGGTCGGATGCGCGTCGTAGCGTATTAAACCGTCATCGTCATCGTGAATGTCATGATACTCATGATTTTCAAATCCGTCGCCATTGTCTTTGTTTCTTTCATGTATTTCAGACGTATCCTCGCAGAATTCACGCAGCAAGGCTAACTTCAAATCTTGCCAACTGTCGAGTGGTTCTTCCTCCGCAAGCTCCGCCCGTAGCCACAGCGCCGCCGTGCCGAAGAACCTCTTCTTCGCTATCAGGAATTGATGCCTTGGCGTCCAGCCGTATAAACACGCTTTTTTCTCTACATCCTCTATAAACATTTGCACATCGTAATCGTTTTCTGCAGTAAAAACACGCAATATCATAATTTTATGTAGCCTATTAATGTCTCGTCTTCTGTCTTCTCACGTACCTAATAAATTCGTCTTAACTTCTTCGTCGTCCGTCTTCTTAATCTTTGTCGGCTTCTTGAATATTTTCTTCTTTCATCGCCGTATTTGTCTAGGGTTATACTTTCAGTATTCGTTCATCCTGGCGTCGCGATCCCGGACGAGCCCCCAAAATGTAGGAGCGGCGCAGGAAAACAAACTTGGAAAAGTCTTCAATTTATTTACAGCTATATAATATTAAAACATCGTTCACCGTTCAAGGCTTCTTTCATACTCAATCCTACGTCAAATCATTCGCCATTCCAAAACAATTCAAACTACATTCGAACGTCCTTTATTCATCATCTAGCAGCCAGCACCTTACACAGCTATCAAAAAGTACCAATCCCACACATATTTAGTTTATCAACATTAAAAAAAAAAAAATTTTTTAATTTTCACACAAAATAATTAATTATATTACCAAGGGTGAATGAAAAACGGCCTTAAGAGTTAACGCGGAGTTAGGCAAAAGTTAATGTCAAGTATGACAATTCGAAATTCGAATGACACTCACGTCAACATTGTTTAATTGTTAAGAATGTTTTATACTATACTAGTGGTGTTAATTAACGAAAATAAATTCTTGAATATCTTCGAAATGATACGAATTGGGGTATTAGTGTCTTAGAGAATATTACGTTATTTCATCTCAGGATTGTACCCTCATAATTAACGGAATTCAATAAAAGCAAGTAAAGCTCGAAACGCACAGAGCGGGCGCGGCGCGGTGCGGGGCGGAAAAAAAGCGTGCCTTTATTAAAAGTAACAAGCAAAAAAAAAAAAAAAAACCGTTTGTAAAAAATGTCTTTAGTGAGATTTGGACAATTAAGACAAAACGATTGACGTAAGAATCATCAAAATTGGCCGACGTGTTTGGTCTCTAGATTGCCACAAAGGAACAAACATACATAACATAGACTATTAAACACATTATACCCTCCTTGGCCTCGCGCAGTCGGGTAAAAAATTACCTACCCAATTCCAAAATTCTTTCTTGAGGGCATTAACACTAATTTAGTACTAGCCTCATCAGTACTGTACTTTTCTGTGCTATCACTGGACCATTGGATTTTTCGCATGTGTTTTAACTTCCTGCGGTATGATGTACTTGTACAGTTTAACATATTTTATATACATAGTAGAAATTTAGTATTATAGACGCAATGCCATTGTATTGATTGTCGTAACGTATAACTGTACATTAATATTATGTTGAAATCGAAAACATCTTAATGTATGTCACCGTAATATTGAAATTACCGTTAGATTAATATATCTCGCGAGATTGTAACCTGTCGAAAGATAATGAACCTAAAATTGTTTTGTTCTCAAATCTAACTTGAATCAAACCATTAGTAATTGGTGCCACTTTCAATATAAAATCAAAAACAGTGAACGTCTCATCTAACATACTTAATAAATAAATTAATAAAACTCATCAAAAGCCCTTCATTATTATGGTATCAGAATTTGAGTTTGAGCAGTTAAACGATTAAATTCTAGAATACTTTGATGCTCTTAGCTCATACTACTAGAACTAGATAAGTTATAACTAGATTACTCTGTTATTTATAAAGAAAATATCACTAAAAGTACGAGGAATGATAACTGTAAATACACCGTAAAACTTAAAACGGTGGGAAAAAAGTGACTACTCTACAGTTTGTTTTTTACATAGATAAAAAACACAAATTTTATTCCAGTTATTATTAGTACCTACTCAATGGTAGATTGATCGAGCAATAGTATTTCTTTGATTCCTTTGGTTCTAGCCATAGCCTTACTCTTTCGTTCACTGACTGTATTAGGTATATATTTGCAAAACAGGGTGCTATATCAATTGTTCCTCCTCGTCAGACATTCTACTATCAGTATTATCCAGTCAAGTATAAAAATATGTGAGTATACAACTTACTCCAATATATGTTCATAGCTATCGGTGACTTCAGGTTTCGTAAATACATACTCGTAAGGGAGGATTAATTTTTTTTATATTGGGGGACAATCTTACACAAATCGACCTAGTTCCAAACTAAGCAAAGCTTGTACCATGGGTACTAGGCGACGATATACATACTTGTATATATAAATACATACTTAAATACATAGAGAACATCCAAGACCCAAGAACAAAATCCGTGCTAAATGCACAGATAATGTCCTGGCCGGGATTCAAACCCGGGACCTCTAGCTTCGGAGGCAGTGTCACTACCAACTAGGCTAAACAGGTCGTCGGTTTCGATACAAAGTTTTGCATTTAAATGTCCCATCTTAACTAATAGCCCAATTTATATACCATGAAGACAATTTGACGTCTTATTAGTATGACTTTTTTGCAAAATGTCCAATTCATTTTTGTGACAGCCCAAGTCCACCCTTACCGTAAAGCTCTTTAGCAGCTTATGAATGGTTATGATGGGAGAAACCCAAAAAAAATGTTTTGGTCCTACAACGCTGAACTGTTACATACATTTAGGTATACTTAAATTACGGTTAGCCCTGAAAACTCCACTAACGTGTTTTAGGCCACGTGAAAGCGAATCTCAAAGTTTAAAACGCTAAAACAGCGAAAACAAATAAAGACCATTTACAACACCGCCTTCGTTTTATTTAAATAAACAGATCAAAAGTAATGAACCTATTAAATAAATAGGAATCCCTAAAATTAAACAATTGCGTATTCCGCTGGAAAAACATTAACAGTCTGTCATCGGAATTAATCAAATAGAAACAAAACAATAGAGAGCAGCCTGTTAATTTGGCTGTGTCAAAATTTAATATTCGATCCTAAATAATTATTTTCAGAATTAAAACAAAAGAATCTTGGTGACCCTCGTTAACAGCAAAAGTTTAGCCCGATAGCGGCTATTTATTATAATTTAGTGCCGACTTTCCGAAAAAGTTTACAAGGACTCTATCCGTTCGCCAAATTTATGTCTAAAGCAGCTAGCCAGAAAATGTGCGTATAATTCACGATAAGTAAATAAGGGTGATTAGGAGCGGGGAGCGGGCCTAACCAACTCTTAAATTGGCCCGAAATCGTAGCAAAATGTATGACAACCTAACTATTATTTGGCTTATTTTTTGCCGCTGTGTATAATGTACAACCCATTTTATGCATATACCGAATAATATTATGCATAAACCGAATGTTTTTTTACCGCTGATACGCGACGTATAATAAACAAATGCCAAGGGCGCTAGTTTAAAACAAGTTATTTTCTAGTTTTAAAAGTTTGCATTAATAAAACATACACCATTTAAACATACACAGTTTAGTTATACGTGCATATTATAATTGTGATAATGCTGCATATTTGAATAAACGCATATATAATGTGTATACAAATGTATAATAGAATTCCGGATGTAATAAAAGACTTACCTATAAAAAAATCAAAATAGCTCTAAAAATGACTGATAGATAAAGGCTTTTATAGTATTCATGAATTCCTAGACTATAAGTAATGTGGTAATTAGATTTAAGTTCGTCTAATAAGTAATCTGCATGCCTAATAAGGTAGATTTGGTGAAACCTGTATTATACCTGTTTGTGATCTAACATAACCTAAAATCGTGCAAATAAAGATAAAAATAAAAATAAAGATAAATAATAGGTTACTAACATAACTCTCATGGGCACTTTTACTGCTAAATTATCGTTACCGGTAATTTTAGACGTACATAAATTAGAGTGTATATAACTAATTAAATACCTCTACTACTTAATATAAATAAAAAATAAAATTTCACACTAAGTCAATTTGACACAAGCGGTTCCTTTGAAAACATTTGCGTGAAAATGCCCGGTAAACTAGTTCTAACAAGTTAACTGAAGGGAATTTTACAGTTATATAAAACTTTACTGTCGTCAAGTTATAAATTACGACCAAAAACGTGAGTTCACGAGCTTCAACAATGTTTGTAAACTCACCTATGCGAAAGTTGCGAGGGGATACGCGGCACGCGCCAGACGCGTGCGTCTCATACCGGCGTCGGGACGACACTGGACTGATAAACCACTGATATCAGCCGGCTTTCATTTCTACACTGAACGGGCAGGACACAGCCTCCGTGCATACAATAGAGCAGTTGAACTTTTTAACTACCTACTTCAAACGTAACAATGAGGCTTCAAATCTACAAATTTTTTTTTAAATCTGCTGCAAATGTACTCGTATGTAATTAATGTATAATTTGAGCGTTTCTTGGGCACGATTCTATTCCGAAAATGTACCATAGGGACATCTCTGTCTTTTAAAATTATAATTACAGGCATAATACAAGAGACATGACATGAAATACGTTTCCTTTTGTAAATAGAATCAGCGACCCTTGGATGTCGTTAAAAGTAAACGCAGCGTTTTTTGAACTTTCAAGACAAGGCGTATATTCGTATCCAACATTAATTGTATTTAAGTAGATGTGTTGCTTACAAACGTAATGGTAAGAACCTACCTCCTGCCTGTTGTCTACCTCTACCTACATATTACTGTTTTTATTTTCTGTTTGTAACGTTTTATTTGTGTGAGGTGTGCAATAAAGAGTATTCTTATCGTATCGTAAGAACAAGTCGACCAATAAAAAGCTTCTCAGCTGACACTAATATAACAAGTACCTTAAAGACTAGCATAAATATAAACTACATTCCTAAAAACAAATTCGTATCAACAAGGAAGAAGGCGCGTGGCGTTTCTTCTAAGTGTTGAATAATCGAATATTTATTTACAAAAACAAGTCACGCCAATTGCACAATCTACTCAGTAATTAATTCTAAGGAAAAATGTTCGTTCGATATAATAAATAACGTAGAAGGAAAGGTTTTCGATTTCAATTTCTGTTGTTCATTAATAATCGAGCGGGTGTTTAATATTCGCGCGTCGTAACGCCGCGATACTCGCGATCAACCAGATTGCCTCATCGCTCAGGGTCAGCACATAAGTAACATTTGCGCTCTGTCACTCGGAAGACGAGAGTGATCAGTATTTGTAGCCCGTGATGACATTGAAACGTGGTCGCTCGCTATAGGCCTCATGCGAAGGCTCAGAGTCATCAAAAGAGCAATCGAGAGGTCTACGCTGGGAGTTGCTCTGCATCCGTATCAGAACCAAAGTAACCGATATAGGCCTCCGCATCGCTAAACTTAAGTGGCAGTGGGTGTGGCAAATAGCAGGTCACCGTTGGGGCGGAATGGTTTTGGAGTGGCGACGACGTACCGGAATTCGTAGCGTGGTTAGAAGGTGGACTAATGATCTGGAGAAGGTCGCGGGAGTCCGCTAGATGCGGGTGACGCAGGACCGGTCATTATGTCACTCTTTTGGGGAGGCATACATATGAACATGGCATACATCCGGCAGCGGACATCCTTCGGTTGATAATGATGATGATGATGATTCGAAAGTTATTTCTGCGTCGTATTTCTAACTACGCTCAAATAGCGTCAATGTTTCGTTCAAACGTCCGAAGTCAGAGTGAGTGCACATAAAGATAACACACTAAATATCATAGATCAATCTGACACTTGCATTTCGCATTCTGATTTTGTCTGGCTCGCTCTCTAGTGTGTGATAGGCAAACACTCTCATCTAATTGTCCCCAAATACTTATTACTTAGTAGAGTATTGAAACGTTAAGAGAGAGTAGAGAAAGTTCTACGAATGACATAACATAAACCATGAATCAGCACCACCACCACTGAGTCTCTTCTATAAAACCCCATCCCGACGCTACTATAGTAGTCGGCAGTTAAGAAGTCAAACCTGACACCTGTCACTTCCATACAGTTTATAACCTAAAAGTCACTTTGAGGTTATAAACTGTATGGGAATGACAGGTGTTAGGATTGACTTCTTAACCACCGACCACTATACAGGATGATTCGGGAGACGTGAGCAAGAACAACACTACGGATTCAGTAGATCATAAGCTATTGCTTCGTGCCACTATTTGTGAAATTAACGTTCATTTATCTTTGGTGTTAAAAACAAAATGTTTTAAATTATTTACGAAATTCATGGTCACTCTACAATCAGAATACTTCAGTCAAGTGATACGTGTCAAATTGAATGTCATTTGAGTCCGATTACTTTTGAAATATCGTATCTCACTCAATGTGACAATTTACTTTCTTCGAAATCAAAGTGCTGTCATAACAGTTAGAGGTTTAATCTTTATAAACCAGTTGTTGTAGGGTGACCATGATTGTAGAGAATTAAACTTTAACTCAACAAAAATTAAAATACAGCAAAAAGGTATGGGTGTTTCACTTAAATACAATGGTGAACGATTCATTGCCATTTACTATGTATGTATTGTTGGTCTTGCTGACGTCTCCTGAATCACCCTGTATAAGTGAAGTCTACTATATATTGCGCTCGTTGCTCGCGCGCGGATACTTGCGAAATATTTTGAAGTGATTAGAAAGCTTCATAAAAATGTAATGGTATGATTAGTATGGCGACTTCCTGACTTAGCGAGAGAGGAGCGATATGTGACAGGTATTTTGTTAATTGACGTGAGTTTACTGATGTGAGATTTCCTCACTTGACCAAATACTGTCAGTATTACGTTTGTGCAGAAGTAATACCATGAGCAGAAGCGGGCCAGTACTGCATTAGTATCGGTAGACACTGACAGCTGACAGTTTTCTCATATCGTACCGCCTCCGCATCGACAATTCAGGAAGGCGCCTAAGTGGAAAAATAAGGGTGTTATTTCCTGCAGGTTCTAATATACTAGTACGAGTAGGTGGTAAGCACAGTGCTATTATTAGGTGCAAGAATAACTTTTTCATATTCAAATCTATTATCGACTTAGAGCAGGTAAAGTAAATACAGTAAAAGTACATATTAATTGGATTAAACACTTCTTAAAATAAAATTTTTGCGTCCCTGAATCTTTCAAAAATAATTAAATTTATAGATGAATGTCAACTGGCAATTTAATTAAAGCTGAAACCAAGAAGCTTCCGATTAATAAACCAAGCCAACCATATACCAAGACAATCAATCATACCTAATCAATTTCAACAATCATGGACCAATTTTTTTCAAAAATACATTACATTAAGTACATTATTATTTTTTTTTAAATGTAATCCGGTAAAGATGGAAATCACATTATTCATTTTCATCCAAATTTGTCATGTCCCGGAATTGAATATGTTAAATAGGTGTAATCTCTGGCGTTGACATTACAGCAAAGTTACTGGGGGGATATCACTCTTCGTAGGTAATGATTTCCTTGAAACAGACTCAAAAAAAGAGGTTTCTAAGTTTGACCCGTATGTTTGTATGTATGTATGTACGCGATTTAATATAATATGAATATGTATGCGATTATCTCGCGTTTGGCTGAACTGATTTTTATGCGGTTTTCAGAAAAGCATTTGTTACGTTCTGGAAAAAGTGTTATAACAAATGGACACCCCGTGACCAGAATCCAATTCTTATAATGGGATCCATGGGGAATTGAGGACACTCCTCAAATCAAGGGAAACATATAGCGTTTTTTGTATTATCGGTAACAAACCAAGCATCTACATTCAGAAAGTAGCATGTAATTGATGAACTGAACAAAAATTAAATTAGGGGGCACCCCATACATGTAACCGCGGGATAATTTTAAAAACCGACTTCAACATTTCAAAAGAGGAGGTTCTCAATCCGAGTGTGGCCCATAATTTCCGAAAATCATTTTTTCTTCGTGGCAATATTTCCATTCCCATATTTTTCTAGTGGCATTTTTTCCCAATATTTTATTTTCTCATGACAATATTTCGCAAATTGTTATTTTTTTCATTCGCATAGTTTCTCAATATAAAAACGGTCCGTATTTTTCCTATGAAGAAACGACCTTTTTTGATTCAATGTATTCTATAGTGGTTTTAAATACGGACTAGTAGGTGTCGGTACTCATAGGAGGTAAATGCCATAATCTCCACGCTAGGCATGCGGGTTGGCAATCGCAGTATCTCCACCGCACTCCAGGAGTGCTGCTGCCCATCCCCGGTGGTCTTGGTCGTAGTTTTAGGATATACCTGGGTCTGTTGAACATGTTAATATATTTATATAATATTTATTATAACCAGATAATACTTTGACCAGATAACATCGTATACCTCAGAATATGTTCATTTATGTTTAAAACTGGCGGTTTAGGGACCCTAAAAAGGAACAGGTAATCAATACATGTATAAGCCTTCATAAATCAGGACAGTGAAGGTAATGGAGGTTAACAGAACGAAGCGAAGCGCGGTAATCCAATCAAGTACGAACCATTTGCGGCCGCGGCTTAATCGGAGCCTTCGTTATCGACGCAGGATATAAAATCAACTTATTCATGAAAAACTGGCGAAGTTCGCGAGTTCGTTGATAGGGCCTAGACCGGAGCCGAGTCTAACAGGGGCAGGTATCAGGCTGATTTGCGCTAAAGTATTGGTCTAAGAAAAAGTTGGCTGAGAGCATGTCGGGCCATGCCCAGTGTAGGGTTCCATAGTTGCCCAATGAACTCAATAAAAAAAAATCAATAACTATCAAAAGGGAATACCTTTGCAGCGTTTCATACGTCTTTTACTAAGAAGGAAAGACTTTTTACGATAACTCAAAAACAGCTTAACTTATTATGTCCGCTATAGTTTTCGTTGAAAGTCTTTATTAAGCTTTACTTTCATGATTTTTTTTCATGTTATTTGGATCCATTGTTCAAAAGTTAAACGGTATTTTTTTTTCTTTTGGAGTGATTATTTTCGAAAATATTCACTTTATCCAAAAATGATTGATGAACACCTCTATATATTTTGAAAGGCCTATCCAACAAGACCCCACACTATAGGGTTGAAATAAAATAAAATAAAACCATTTTATGTGTAAGGGGATGTGCCCTTAAAATATTTTTTAAATAGATTTTATCCATACCGAATTGCAGCTTTCTAGCACTAACAATCACAGAGCAAAGGCTTGGACAGATAGACGGACAGACAGACAGACAGTCGGATATGGGGAAACTATAAGGGTTCCTAGTTAACTACGGAACCCTAAAAATCACGATCGCTGCGGTTCTAAACAATGCTGAACATGTCGCGACCACGGGGGTGTGCGAATGCCGAGTTTATTCGAAGTGATAAGAGAAACTGGGCTACCCTCGGAATGATAAACCTAACAAGGGGCATTCAAGCATAGAAAACACAATGTTTTATGTGTCCTGTTTAAATTAAAATGATTGCAACAAAAATGATTTACCTATATCTCACAAAATGCTTATGCGAACATTATTATTCCTCTGTTTATAAAATCGGTTAGAGTCGCGTAAAATCAAAAGGACATCAATTTGGTTTATTTGACAGGAACATGAGAATAGTACCCCAACTAAGATCCCGATCGACATAAGCTAAAGATTGATCGTTATATTTTCATTGCTCGTTTAATATAAGCAGGCCCTACAACTTTGTACCTAACTAAAGTAGGCAACGTATCATAAACATGAAGTAGTTACACACAGTCTTATTTTTCATTGTCAAACCAATACAAAACTTAATAAATTATGTTTCAATGTAAACATAATGTTTGAAGAACTTAACTTTCTTATGGAAGGATACATGTGCATTGTTTGGGTCAGATTAAGGTCTGTAAAAGTGATCCATTTTGATACTTTCAAGACGGGGCACTAAAATTAATGAGATTACCAAAGCCTATCGGAAGTACAAGACTCAATTTACGGCGTTATCTCCATGTAATCACACCATAACGTTCCAATTAAGGGGTCATTGGAGGCTTGGGGCCGTCTGAATTTATGACGTCATCGTGAACATGAAAGGAATTGTGGTAGGCCCGGGGTACAGTGTGTCCTTTGTTTATATTATAAAGTGTGTAACCAGTAGATTGTTTCAAACCAGTGTTCAAAGTTGAGAAGTTTCTTGACACTTGAGTAGACAGTTATAGTTTTGTTAAAAACCTTTTTTCGACAACACATCAAGGTGCGATAAGGTTTTGATAATCTTGTGTAAATACGACATATCTTTTCAAGTATTTTTTTTCTGGAAGTTATATTTGAAAATTAGTTTCAAGTCAAATAAATCTAATAAAAGGTTTAGGGTTAACAAAGTATTTTCCCGTATTACTTGCAAATAAATACTTACTTATTTCTTAATATACGCAACATTCTAGGCACTTTATTGTCCGACAAGCATTTGGCTGGACCTTATCGGAGACCTAGAATGTTTGCCAAAAGGTATAGCCAACTTCAATATTCCCAGAAGCAATTGATTTGATCAGTATCCAAATATTAGAATCTAGTTTTGTGTATTTGAGCTTAAAGATTTGTTCACAGCTATGAACTCTACCAGCGACAATGGCCTGCTGCTAGGTTTTTATTCGTAGTTATTTGTAGATATGATTACAATGGTTTTGCTTATCGTTGTGTTATTATCATAGAAAGCACAATTTTATTTAAGCTAACGCGCTGGTATAGCTAATTCATGAAGTATTACTTATAGGTGAATCAACTTTGTTGCTAATTCTACTTATAGGAAGAGACGTGTTGCAGCTAAGTAGTAGCCTCGGTGGGTACCTACTTCATTTTCTTACTATAACAATTTTATCATAACTAATGGTAATTTGTATATAATCAATATATTCAAGATCGTAAATTTTATTTAAAAAATTCAAGTAGTGTATATAAATTATCTATAACGTAGGCTATAGGTAAATATTTTGGAAAAGCTTGACCTGTATAATTGTGTATTCATCATTAAGTACTTTTATTTCCATTGCAAATTTAAGTATTACAATGTCCTCGTACAGTTTACACACCCCATCATAATAAGTGCTCATAAACAAAATAAAGTCTTAGACCAAGTAAAGTTTTTGTTAGTATCTTCATCTTCGCGGTTAAGTGCACCGTGAGTCAACAGCTGGAGGTACGCTCTCAAATGCATCTGACATTGTTAATATTTAAATGATGGCGTTTTATTCTTGTGCTACTCATTCATGCGGTTTCTACTGTACTCGTACCCCGACGATATATAGGCTACTAGCATTTGCCCGCGGCTTCGCCCGCGTACTAAGCGTAATTTTTAACCGTCTACAAAAAAGAGGTTCGTATGTTTGTCCACGATTATCTCGCGTTTGGCTCAACCGATTTAGATAAAGTCTCCAGAAAAGTAGTGGTTACATTCTAGGGGTTTCGGTATACGAAGTTTGGTGATAGTGATTCATTAACAGATCAACAGATGTAAAGTCAGTATACATTCTGAGAACCGGCAAACTGTTGAATTTCATTTGATTTTGGCAAAAATAAGGATTGAAATCTATTATCATACATTTCCGAGTGGCCGAAGGGGAAAGGGCCGATGAAATAAAAGCATGTCTTAAAAGGCCCTTATTAAAAGTATCTGTGTACTACAGTAACGCCAATAGGTCTTATAATTACCAAGCAGCGCGCAGCTGTCATAAACGCTGGTCCTTTGAAGTACAGAAATACGGCTAATTCAATATCACGTGTAACCCTTATTTTTCCAAAAATTAAATTTATTAGGTACGTTTTGCAAGTTCCCATTGGAGCATCAAAAAAGAAAATTTGGCCTCACTTCCATTCGCACTCCTTACTCTCAGTACGTCTGTTACAACCGATTTATCTAAACTATCAAGAATTTAGAGCGCTCGTGGCCCAGCGGCACCCGCCTACCGCGAGGTTAAGCAATGTGGGCGCAGGTCAGTTCTTGGATGGGTGACCGCTTTGAGTGGTTACTAACTGACTCTCGTGCTTTGGAAGGCACGCTAAGCCGTTGATCCCAGCTGCTGTCTACGACAGCAATCGTTAAGCCAAGTTAGAGGCCTTGGGGCGGCTTGCGAACTTCTAACAGTCAAGTTGCCCACTCACTTGACACAGAGGGGTCGAAGTTACACCACGTCCGTAGGGAGTACCCACCGTTACCCTACACGTGACCCGTGGGTGGTACTAAAAGTGCAACAAAAACTGGCAACCGTACTTGTCTTCTCGAAGATCTCACGGTTCGTAAATAAATGTCATACGTTTAAAAAAAATGAAAAGGTTGATTTAAATGTAAAAAATATCGAAACCTCTATGTCGTTTTTAAAAGCAAATCCAATATACCCCACACGCCTATATAGTAACATTAAACTTTTTTGCATGCAGGCATGTATGGAGTGCCAAATTTTACCTTAGATTCGTATTAAAAGACCTCTCGGACGCTCAGATATCGATTTTGAACGAAATCGGGATGAAAATGAAGATAATCAATATGGCCGCCACTTTTTCCAAATTTTACCTCAAATTCGTATTAGGAGACCTCTCGGATGCTCAGATATCGATTTTGAACGAAATCGGGTTGAAAATGAAGAAAATCAATATGGCCGCCACTTTTTTCAAATTTTACCTCAAATTCGTATTAGGGGACCTCTTGGACGCTCAGGTATCGATTTTGAACGAAATCGGGTTGAAAATGAAGAAAATCAATATGGCTGCCACTTTTTCCAAATTTTACCTCGGATTCGTGTTAGGGGACCTCTCGGACGCTCAGATATCGATTTTGAACAAAATCGGGACGGAAATGAAGAAAATAAATATGACTGTTACTTTATTCAAAGTTTAGGTACCTCGGATTTCTATTAAGAGTCCTCTCGGACGCTCAAATATCGATTTATGTCGAAATAGTATCGGACGGCACTGATTAATAAAACCACTTACAATACATTGAATCAAAAAAGGTCGTATATTCATAGGGAACTCACGGCACTTCATGCACCTTTAGACCTTATAAGGAACTTACATGCCAAATTTGGTATCTCTCGAACCAGCAGTTTGGGCTGTGCGTTGATATGTCTCTCACGTTGTCAGTTTGTTCTTGCAATTTGGCACCTACTTTTAAAAGTTTTAATGTCCGCAATACTAAGTTTCAAAATCAATGCCATTTTCGAAATTAACGACCCAAACAATCATAAAAATGACGCCCATATTAATATTTAGACATTCCAACCCCCTCGGATCCCAACAGAGGGGATGGTATTTCACGTCCTTCACGTGGGATTTTAAAATCATTGTTGTTTTCGTAATCAGCGACCCGATAAACCATAGAAACAACACCCGTATCGATTTTCAGAATTTGTCACCAGATTTCCCCATTTTAGGGGTTGATTTCTTAAAAAAACCTGAAACACATATTTACTCATTTATCGTTAGAAATACTCCTGTGAAGTTTCGAATAAAATAATCTAACTAATCTTGATTCTCTAAAGAAACTTCGGACCCCCATTTCACCCCCTTAGGGGTTGAATTTTGAAAAATCCTTTCTTAATGCACCTCAAGACCTTATATGGAACCTACATACTAAATTTGGAATCTCTAGAACCAGCAGTATGCGCTGTGCGTTGATATGTCAGTCACTCAGTCAGTCAGTTATTTCTTGAAATTTGGCACAAACTTTCAAAAATTTTCATGTCCACAATATTAAATTGCAAAACCGATGCCATTTTCGTAATTAACGTCCCAAAAAACCATAAAAACGACACCCATATTAATATTTAGACATTTCATCCCCCTCGCACCCCAACAGGGGGGATGGTATTTCACGTCCTCCACGTGAGATTTTAAAATCATTGTTGTTTTCGTTATCAGCGACCCGGTATATCATAAAAACAATACCCATGTCGATTTTCAGAATTTGTCACCACCTTTCCCCCTTTTAGGGGTTGATTTCTCAAAAAAACCTGAAACACGTGTTTACTCATTTATCGTTAGAAATACTCCTGTGAAGTTTCGAATAAAATAGTCTAACTAATCTTGTTTCCCCATACAAACTTCGGACCCCCATTTCACCCCCTTAGGGGTTGAATTTTGAAAAATCCTTTCTTAGTGCACCCCTAGACATTATAAGGAACCTACGTGCCAAATTTGGAATCTCTAGGACCAGCGGTTTGGGCTGTGCGTTGATATGTCAGTCAGTCAGTCAGTCAGTCAGTCAGTCAGTTTCTTCTTTTATATATTTAGATAGGTAGCTAGTACCTATATAATTATAATATGGTGAGATAATCAGATACGAGTAGAAGTTAGGATGTTGTTTTTTAATTATCGACGTATCTTAGCATTGTTCTGGAACGGTTCAATTCGCTCTCCGTCAAATCCATTTACGCCTACACAGCCGCGGTAATTTAAATTGACGTGTATATAATAGAATCCATTGAGTCTTACGTCCTTGTTGTTGTAAGGAAGATCCCAGCTGCACAAAACTATCAGCAAACTGTGGATAATGGGGATAATGGATGGTATATTAAATAAATACAACTCTTTTAGTTCTGTAAAACGGAAGTGGTGAATGGAAGGATATTTTTTGGTAGACACTAATGGAATGAAATATACAGTTACCTGCTACAGTTGCTGGTTGAAATATTTATAT
The DNA here is from genome assembly GCA_905163555.1 of Notocelia uddmanniana. Classification (NCBI taxonomy): domain Eukaryota; kingdom Metazoa; phylum Arthropoda; class Insecta; order Lepidoptera; family Tortricidae; genus Notocelia; species Notocelia uddmanniana. The sequence continues at coordinate 12,872,522 of LR991065.1, read as the reverse complement.
AAGAAGCTTGTAGGTAGGGTTAATGATTATGCACGTATGTACGAATATAATCAGTTGATGAGGATACCTACTGTTCGAAAAAGTGGCCACGTGCGTGTCGAGCCACGCGGAATGTAGGGTCCGTAGCTGTCCCCCGTGACATTATGAGGGTTAAAAATGTCAAAAACCTATATTCACTGTGTAGGTATTTGACATAACAAACAACATATTATCTAAGTAATCAATGGATATTGTGCGAAAGTTGGCTGTTCCAAGTAGGTACATTTCTTAAGTTCGGCTATTACTACTCGTTAGAAACACTTGGGTTAGGAAAAACAAGACCATGTGGAAAATGGGCTGTTCTTATCCCAATTTTCAACACGTGGACTGCGCATTGCTTCTTTTCGTTTTTAATCACAACAATAAATTTAGTTGTAAAATAGTCAATTTTTAATTGCGCACTGCAATATACCACTGTGATATGTATAATATTTGGAATAATTCAAATGAAAAAAGGTGCATGAGATTTGGCGCTACTTCAGTAGGTATAAATGATGAAACTTGACATTTTGTTTGGTGCGATTCTATACCTAGACTTTGGTGAAACCAAAATTAATTTGGTGGCAATTTTTTATGTTCCCTTAAATAAAAACAATTGCGAAATCATTGAACATAAAACTTTATAAGATATACATCGAATAAAACCATAGTTTTGATTATAACCGTTTATTTATTAATTAAGTTAGATTACACCATGATTTCGTCCTGTTATGAGCTGGTGTCCAAGTTTTGTAGACGTATCTAGGTGCCTACTTATCATTGAAATGAAATAAATTAATGTAAATTTGCGTTCTTATTTTCATTGAGTAATTTCAATAAAACAGGGAAGCACATGAAGTGTTTATTTATTTATTCGATTTAATAATAAAAAGTCGTCAAAAAACCCAGTTTCCCTCCGCCACTTAATACAACTGATAATCTAGTATGTGTATTTATTTAAGTGACGCCACGTTATTATCATTAGAACACTTATGCAAGTAATACTTTATGCAAATACAGAAACAACAACAATACATGGGATGATATGTCATTAGCAGAAACCAGTTAACAAATTGTTCACCGCGTCACAGTCAAAGTGGGACCACTTGCAGTATCTCTCTCACGTAAAAATACAATTGATTGACATCCGATACAAGTACATAATAATAATAATAACAAATAAGAAGTATTTATCCTACTTCCTACTATTATTATAAACGCCAAAGTATGTAAGGATGGATGTTTGTTACTCTTTCACGTAAAAACTACTGAATGGATTTAAATAAAACTTTTTCGGATACTTTGTCGGCAAAGGAAAACAAAAAGTTATATTATTTAAATTCAATTTTGTATAGATTGACTCTATACAGCTGTAGGATTACATATTTCGACACTAACAAATTTGTTAAGAATTTCGTTTTGACTCAAAAGCGTCCATATCTACCGAGGAGGTACTTACGTGATTGTGCTAAATTGTTAGCATATAATATTGTAGACCCCGTCGTGGCTATCACGACGTTTGATAATGTTAAGGCGGTTCCTGTGTTACGTTTTAGTAGCGCGGGCTCCAAAACGGCGTCGGTGCCGGCGAGCAATTTAAACTGACCGATAAGACAACGCGTGCTACCACCGGCCCCGAACCCGTTGATAGATGTAACACTAGTATTAATATGGTTCATTAAAATATACAGGGATTTTCTAGTAAGGAACTTGAAATTGATTTATTCATACAATGTTCAAATATTCATATTCTCTGTATAACGGAGCACTGGCTTAAAGATCATGAATTTATGTTTAACTTTAGCAATCATAGCATAGTAAGTTCATATTCTAGAAAGTCATGTAGGCGTGGAGGATCCTTTATTATGGTGAAACATAATTTGAAATGTAAAGAACGTAAAGATATTGTTGACATGTCCGTCGAGCGTCACATAGAACTCTCTTGTGTAGAGTTAGACCAATTTATAATTATATGCGTATACAGGCCCCCATCGGCGGATTACAGTCTATTTGAGTCAGTGATGGAAGAAGTGCTAAGTAGTATTTTTAAGAGTACAAAATGCGTTATTGTTTGCGGTGATTTTAACGTTAACTTACTTGAGAAATCACCCAAGAGTGTGAGTCTAGTGAATACTTTTAAATCTTTTAACTTAGTGAACTTGTTTTGTGAGCCTACTCGAATTACAGCCACCAGCGCGACATGTATAGATAAAGTTTTCAGTAATAAGGATGCGATTAGTAAATTTATTATAAATACCTTAAGTTCTGACCACTGTGGACAACAGGTCTCCTTTAGCGGGAAAACCGACAACGCTCCACGACACACTATGTGCAGACCTATTTCTGAAAAGAGCTTAGATTTATTTAATCGTAATATTACGAAAAGATTACATTATCTTCCACTTACTGAGGAAAGCCCTGACCGTTTGTGTACTCGATTGTTTAATTGTATCAAAACGGAATTTGATGTCTGTTTTAATTTGAAGAAGATTCAAAGCAAGGTCAAAGCTAAATTTAGCGACTGGGCTACGCCAGACATTCACGAGAAGAGACGCCGACTCTATGACTTGTATGATTCGCGAACTACTGATAAAAGGCCGGAATTTCTAGAGTACGTCAAAAACTATTCAAAATCTTTTAAGATAATGTGTGTCGCTCCTAAAGCCAATTACTTGTCAAAAAAGATCCAGAACTCTAGTGACAAGATTAAAACTGTATGGCAAGTTATCAACAATGAAACTGGGAAACGTAAGATAAAAGATCCGCACTTCAGCCTACGAGTCGATGATACTCTAGTAAGTTCTGATCACGAAGTAGCAAATCATTTTGAGCGGTTCTTTTCTAACGTACCCATCGAGACCACGAAGTCTTTGAAGTCATCACCAAATGTCGCTGAATCCTTATTGAAAGAAAATGTTACGGAATGTACAGAAATCTTTAGCTTCACTTACGTAACCCCCCATATTCTAATTAAAGCATTTAGATCATTAAACTTAAAGAAGACTGAAGATCTCTGGGGCCTTTCAGTGAAAGTACTACATTCCGTTGTAGAATCAATCGCACCTTTCTTAGCTGATATTTTCAATAAATGTATTGATACTGGAGTTTTTCCTAACCTAATGAAGCACAGTAAAATTATCCCGTTGTTTAAATCAAACAGGAACCAAAACTGACCCTACCAACTTCAGACCAATCTCAATACTACCGGCGTTAAGCAAAGTTTTTGAGAAACTTATTCTTAATCAGCTTGTGTCCCACTTTAATCGCAATAACCTGCTCAATAGCAATCAGTTCGGATTCACTAGAGGTCGTTCTACCACTGATGCCGGTGTGGTACTAATTAAACATATTTTTGATGCCTGGGAAGAGGCTCAAGATGCTATTGGGGTGTTTTGTGATCTGTCAAAGGCATTTGATTGCGTTAATCACGAGAATTTAATTAGAAAGTTAAGTCACTATGGCGCAAAAACGGTGCTCTTGACCTTGTTACATCGTATCTGTCGGAGAGAACACAACGAGTAGTGATCAACGGGACTCAATCAGCAGGGACAACGGTTGCTCTTGGAGTTCCTCAAGGATCAATTCTGGGACCATTTCTGTTTCTTGTTTATATCAATGATTTACCAAACCTTGTGAAGGATAAACATGATATAGTGCTATTCGCAGATGATACGTCGCTCATCTTCAAAGTAGGCCGCAAAGAGAAAAACTTTGACGGTATTAATGAGACACTAAGTACTGTTGTGAACTGGTTTACAGCAAATAATCTACTCTTAAATTCCAAGAAAACAAAGTGCATCAAATTCACTCTGCCTAATGTCAAAGAGGCAAACAATTCCAAGATCAAATTGAAGTCTGATGAACTGGAATTTGAAGAGAGAACAGTGTTTTTAGGAGTCACCTTAGATTCAAAACTGCAATGGCACGCGCATATTGCCACTCTGGCTGGCAAACTTAGTTCTGCGGCCTATGCAGTAAGACGTATTAGACAATTGACTAACGTTAAGACGGCCAGGCTGGTGTATTATAGTTACTTTCATAGTGTTATGTCCTATGAAATCCTTTTGTGGGGATAAGCGGCAGACATCCAGACCATCTTCGTGCTACAGAAACGAGCTGTACGCTCCATTTACGAACTAAAGGCCAGGGAAACCCTCAGAGAAAAATTTAAGGAGGCAAATATTCTTACTGTAGCATCCCAATATATTCTTGAAAATATTATGTATGTTCGGAAAAATCTTCATGAGTTCAAACTTAACAGTGATATCCACGACTACAACACTAGAAGTAAACACAAGATTGCAGTGAAAGCCAGTCGTCTCCGGAAGGTTAGCGCGTCGTTCGTGGGGAACTGTATACGATTTTATAATAAAATACCCACCGAAATAGTTAATCTGCCACTGAGTAAATTTAAGTCTCATATTAAACGTTATTTGCTAAGCCTGTATTATGCTGCCAACGATTTCTTAAATGATAAAAATGTTTTTAAGCCAGTGATAGTATAATCTTGTTAGTTAAAACATATATACCTATGCTTCACTTAGCCTATTTCCTTGTACAGCTCTTTCGTTGCGGTTTATGAAACATGATGCTGTTTCTTGCCGAACAGTTGTTTTAATCTTTTATATTATTTATTAATGTCCGGCAGCCTGAATATGTCATGCTCGCTTAAAAGGCTTTGCTTACGGTGGCGTCGTTGATCGGGTCCCCACCTTCCCTAACAAATGGTCGAGGGAGGCGATGGCTGAGATACGCGTCATACTCGTGATCGGGTGCTGTTTGTGGAGTCCGGTCTGTTCATGCTTGCAAGGGCATGATTAATACCTTAATACTAGTGTTATTTTATTGGAGATTGACGAGAGACATCATCCTGTTTTGGATTAATTTTATTGTTATTGACGCTTAGAGACCTTATACATCTCTGAGAATATTAAATTACTTAAGTGCTACTTTCATTTACTACTTATTTTAATTTAGACGCTTAGAGACCATGTACATCTCTAAGGACTTAGGAATAATGGACGCTCAGAGACCATATACATCTCTGAGATATTAAATTTATTGTATATACTTTTGTGTATTCGGACAGAGACCGTATATATACGTCACTAATTTATTTTTTTATATAATGTATTGTAAGTTAATTTTAATTGAATATTGTGAGTTTGTTAATCACTATAGTTTTAAAATCATTATTATTATTGTCTACTTTTTTTAGTTCTGCAATTCTGTTTTGAAAACATTATAATTATCATTGTCAATTTATTTAATTGTATAATTCATGTGTTGACTTGTAAAAGTGCCCTTGCGGCCTATTTGCAGAATAAAATTTTTGATTTGATTTGATTTGATTTACAATAATATAGCTTATACATCAGAATAACACATAGAATACAATTTATAGAGATATTATGTGAAATGTCCAAATACTAATCCTGCGCAGACGAAGTCGCGGGCACCAGTTAGTTTCTCATATTTTAGGTGAACAATGTTTCACTATTATTATTGCATTATATTCACATGTGAGGTACCCATTTATGGACAAAGGCCTCCTGGTCCTTCCAGTGTACCCTGTCTTTGGCTTTGCATGTCTTGACGGTCCGGCTATGCAAGTACATAATGTAACGCGATTGTCACTTTCCACAATAAACAATACACATTCCAATATTGGCGAGATTATTTTTTAAAATTATGCAACTACGGAAGTAAATACATAAGTAAAAAGAAAAGTCTGAATACATTTTTATAAAATTAATTGGGCCAATATCCATCACATCAACAAATAAAATCCTTTGATGTCACATAATATATATACTTTAAACTCGCTGCAGGTTTGAGGGCTTCTCGCCACTCCATTACCGTAATTAATGGAAGCGTTGTCTGCCACAGACGATTTTCCCCATTTATTCCATGGACCAGTAAATTCTATTTTACAACAAAGTAGGCTACAATACAATAATACAATAGACTGCAATCGAAAAATTACGTTTCTATAGCTTCATTAATCAAGAGAAATAGAATGCTTATTGCTATACACGTTTTAGTTTATTTTTCGATTAATATGTTAGTCAGTATTACCAACTCAAACTAGCTTTTGCCCGCGACTTCATGTAGTACTCGTTATCGCCTCAAATCAATGCAATATATTGTTTAAGGCGCAAGCTTGATCACAAACGTAATTTTAATTTATCATATTGTCATAACGAATGCTTATCTATTTGGGAATATCAAACGCACAGATATTAGACACATGAGTCATGTGACATGACTTACCAATCTTCTTCCACAAGAACCATGAATATACTAAAATGTCTTTAAATACGACTGTAATTAATAAATGTATTATTTCTTTATTACAGTCGTTATATACCAATTGTTGCTCGTATAGTATTTGCTATGCAATCAAACTTTCAACCTTCTTACGTCTTTCACCTCAAGAAACGTAAGTGATTAATATATGATTAATATAGTAATCATAATGTTCTTCATTGCATCTCAAAACATGCACGTTTAAGTATTTAGTGTTGTGTGTTACCATATTGCTTTCAAATACTCACGTAAACCCACAGATACCAGAGTAAAGCAGATCAGCTCATTTAAGTTGCACGATTTCTGTACATCTGATCTATTCTCACAAATCAGAAAGTTTGAGAAAGACAGACATGTGACATCTGACAGGTCTTCACCTGTCAGTCTCTCCGTCTTCATAACTGTAAATTGTACTGAACTGACGTTGTGGTGTGTTAAGTTTCCTGTTGTGCTATCAAATGGAATTGCATTGTCTGTCGTATTCTAACTCATTTTGGTGCACCATAAGGATTTAACAAGACAACTATATGAAATATCATCTGGCTTAATACTGCGAGTCTGCTTTTCTCTGATATCTATGCGTAAACCTTGAAAATAATAAGTCACAATCCTAATTGTAATTAAGTTACTGTACTAGATGTCTTGGAATTTGAGTACATTTTTAATTTTTATTTTGATCAATAACTTATATACAAGAATACTTAACCAAGTGACTTAAATAATATTAAAAGTAACTACACCCTACTAACAGACCCTAGAGGCATCGTACCGAGGATGCTGGAGGCATTTCCTCTCTATATCGCAATACTGATACGTTAATTGTGATATTTTGATGGTTTAATATACATTATAGTGACACCATGAATTTTAACATATTGGGAATTACCCTATTAACGATTTATATTACCCTTCCTATTTAGGATTGCTTGCAGCTGCTTTGCGTTCACGTTGTGTGGGCGCAAGTTTTCTGCTCTGTCGTTGATGCAACCACCGTAAATACGCCTTTTCCGTTCGAGCAGCCCTTTCTCAAAAGGAGGTTGCAATTCTTTACAACTTCGTTTGAAATCGCCATGTCTGCTTTGATCATTCGCTACCCACACGTTTTAATCGTTTTTTTCTAAGATCCGTTTATTCGAGACGTCACTGAATCTTTTAATAACATTTTAATGGCAAAATTCATTTACTGAGACTGTCCATGTTACGCCCACTAGAACTTAGCTCCTAGCTGTTATTGGTTTTCTTTTTTAATTAAATATCAGTTGAAATGATGTTCAGACTCTTTTAAATACTATTAGAAAAACTTGCTGTACCTATATTGTTTTCATTATCAGTTAGGAGATAAATTTTAAGAAAAATAATTTGATCTGCACAAACAATAGTACTTACTTACGATTATACGTGCCTTAGGGGTATGGAAATAGATTGCGGCAACATTTTCTCGATTAATTTTATTATGGGTCGTAAAGTTTAACGCTTTCTCGATATCCAGGTTATTGCTTTGTTCTCATTTTATAAGCGTTAGTGGTCATTATTATTAGAGTGCATAATGGCTTCTGTCCATTACTAGTATATTCAATTGGTATGATGAAAGCCTGAAGGGCTTTATCCTCTTGTTTAATATCCTTTTTATTATTTTATTATGGGGAATTCTATTTTCTAAGTAAATATAATTAATTAGTACCTGTTAGGTCCGTTTAAAAAAGAATCCATTACACTTCTTGTTGGCAAGTAATGTAAAATACTGAGTTGATAAATTTTGTTCTGACTTAAAGTCTGATGGACTCCGATAACACCGAGTCAAATGGCAAAAAAGTGGTCTAGTGTAGGGGTCCTAAGTACCGAGTTCAATTTAAGAACTTAGTACACAGTTCAGAACGAAATTAACATAAGCCGAAGCTGAGCGGCTTAGTAAGAAGAAATCGCTATAAAACCCGAGCCGAAGTAGAAGATTAATTTAACTCCTGTAACTGTATAGTCTTAAGTTAATTGAGAAGTCATTTGTTTTATTACCCTTTAAAAACTTTATAAAATGAATCCTTTGATGTAAAATGTCTTAATTAGCAACGCTTAATTTTTACGTTATTATGTAAATCTTATTCTCTGGTACAAACGTCGTATCGTTTATCATCAAAAAAATATGAATGGTTACCTAGGTACATTATTTGTTCTCAAGACAAGTTTTCATGTTTGCCTTGTTAATGTGTATTTAGTTTTGAAATTCAATATCGCACTAACTTTTTCAATTATATCAGTAAAGTGACATTCGATATTGCCCGACTAGTTTCAATAAAAATACTTTCATAAGAAATCGGATCTCGAGCCCCGACACGTACTAATATTTGCTTTTTTATTGGAGAAAATTCACTATCTCAATATAAATTGCCGATGGATTTGACATGAAATTTTCAATATTTTATTATAATCCCGTCTCGACGTGTTGCCGTTACTTGTTTCAGTATCCTTTTTCAATTTTTCTGAATAATTCATCGGACGGGCGACTTTTCGATTTTATTGCGAAAATGTCTTGTCTCGTTAGTCTTGGTACTGTGACGTCCCATATGACGGACCACAAGTCATGATACTCAAATCGATAAAGCATGATAATTGGCAGTATGCATGCTTATTACTTCGTTCATCCATCAAAACATTTTTTTTTTTGGTTTCATACAGTTGCAGATAGGTACAGCTTGGCAATAGATTTATTGTCACTTATTTTAAACTCTGTATACAGTGTGTATTTCTTAAAATAATTGCAAATTCTAAGGGTTGTTAGTATTGGCCCTAACAAATATACTTTCAAGTTTTGTAAAAAAAATAAATTCTATTTATAGGGTTCCAAAGTAAACAAGGAACCCTTAGTTTCGCCATGTCCGTCAGTCCGTCCGATCGTCCATCTGTCCACGGCGTAACTCACAGTAACCGTTACTACTTGAGAGCTATAAGTTGGCATAAGTATACATATAAATTACGCCGACAAAACGCTTTAATAAAATATAAAAATATGTATTTTTAGGGTAGGTACCTTCCCTACACGTAAACTAGGGATGCACTTTTTTGCAAAGGTAAGTACATAATATAATGAAATTCTAAAGAAAACTATCACAGCTAAGTAGACATTAATAGTTAAAGAGTAATAGTCGAAATCAAGAAATGTCCTTGGAAAAGCAAACTTTCGTACAATTTACATTGATTACTTAGATATGTTGTTAGTTATGTCAAACCCATTTTAAATCCGCCAATTGTCACGGGTGGACACCTACGGAATCCTACATTGCGCGTGGCCCGACACACACTTGGCCGCGTTTATTTCCTTACAAAATAATTCAGCACGCAATGTCTTGACACCATTACTACTTAGTACAATCCATTCTGGCACATGTCAAATTTATATACACGCCGTGCGGCAACGTACATATTCCAGCAATACGTTACTGCAAAATTCAAAGATTAATTACGTTTTACACTAAACTTATTGCAATATCGCTTGGTATCATAAAAACTTACGTTTGGTTAAAATTTGTGGCTACATTAAAAATACAGGCTGCTTACATAGAGACGTAAATGAAACGATGTATTTAACGGTTTTGTTACAATTTATAGAGATGACATTTAAATTTGTAAAAACAACCACCGGCCACTATTCGCTAATTCACTAGAATTATTTATGAACTTAAAATGGTGGACCGTGTAATTTTCAACGAAATTTTACCTATGCGTATTGCGCATGTAAAATTGGCTTTTAGTCAAATTGGAAAAAGCCATTGGTCATTCAAGATTTGTTTGTGTCCAAAATTAGCATTGTGTGGACCGAACCGAACAATTTTATGCATGGCGAGTATACCTATCTGGTTGAATCCCTTTGCAAATGGCTCTACCGAATTCCATCCTCCAGCCGAAAGCTTGGGATTCCTAAGTTTGTGGATTTGATGGACTGTACGGAGCCCAAATCCCTGCACTTTGTTTTCGGCTCGGCTCTCATATAATCTGAATTGATGGGCATCGCATTATAATTCACTTTACTTTTATTTGAATACCTCCCGCTCCCTTTTTATGCCTTGCAAATATAATCTACACACTTATCACTATGATAACATCTCTTCAAGTTTGTCTCACATCCCTTCAAGTTATTCTCTAAATACGATATATTCGTTACATACTGAATTATGCTTCGACAAATCAATTTTTTTTTATTGATGTAGGTTTTGGGAGATTTCAAAATCGAGCTGGGTTTATTTTCTATTTATTAGGCAAGTGCCCTGAAATTCGTCGCTAATCTGCTACCGAATTATGAAGTTAGTTGTTATATAGTTTATTGTATTTAGCTAAAGTTGAGCACTAAGATAAAATTTCTTAAGTATATGAAAATAAGTAGGTAGACAGATAGATAGACTTTCTTCCTCTCTCCGTCTTATGTTTGCATTAAGCAGATGCTTGCAGAAATTGATAAAATACCTTTTTCGCTCTTGCCACTATGACAATAAGAGTAAAGACTGAATAAGAGTGAATTTCAGCGTTCACGTGATCCGATGTCAATTGGCCGCTTATCTGGCAGACGCGTAGCTGAACCACGGTCTAGATGGATTGCTGTAAAGTTAGTTGCACACCACACGTTGAGTGGCCATCTCTTTTTAATGACACAAAAGGGAGACCGATGTTAAAAAAATGTGCACTTATTACGGTTTCATTAATTTTGAGTAGACATTAAAATGATTTTCGTACAATATGTTAATAACTTTCTTTACCTAAATCTGCGAAAACGTCGACACACATACATAGACATCATAATGAGGCAAAATAATGTACTTAAACCATGCTGTAAATTTTAGTCACCTTTGGGATGGCTCGGCTAAGTACCAACTTGCCGCACTCGACTCGGTGGACCGCAGAGCCAGGAGGCTCATTGGCGGCAGTACGGTAGTGGGAAATAAGCTGCAGAGCTTAGCACATCGACGCAAAGTAGCATGTCTGTGCGTCTTCTACAAACTGTACTTCGGTGAGTGTGCTCAGGAGCTCCATGAGCTCATACCGCCTTCCCCCTTCTTCCATCGGACATCCAGACGTACGGCTGGCTACCATCCTTACCTGGTCGAAATTCCTCTAATTCGAACCAAGCGCTTTGCATCTTCTTTTATAATGCGCACTTCTAAGGTTTGGAATTCTCTGCCGGCGTCTGTATTTCCGAGTTCATGTAACCTGGACCTTTTTAAGGCACGAGTGAATAGGCATCTTCTGGGTGAGCTCACTTCATCGTCGGCCTCATCTTTGCCCCCTGGCTAGATGCTGGCCAAGAGCAATCCCATTTTTAATAAAAAAATAATAAAATTCAACGATTATTGTCCCGATAGTCGTATCTGTGAACGGTCTAATAGCGAAGAGTCTCGACCAACATCTCAAGAGACTCTCGTTAGATGGCTGGGTCAAGGGTCAGATACAGAAGGCGGTACTCCTGGACACGGCGCGAATAGTCAGGAGGTTCCTCTCTCTGTCGCCCTAACCACCGGTAGCTTAGGCCCTGCCTCGCTGCCGGTGACACCCTAGGTTAGGTTTTTAAAATGATTTTATGTTATGTAAATATCGTTTTATATTTTACTTTTTATAAAAATATTTTAAAAACCTAATCTAAGAGAAGAAAAAATGAATAAAGAGGAATAATAATAACAATTAATTTCAATTAACGAAATTAATTTTGACTGTACTAAATAAGGTTTTGAAGTAGGCGATAAAAGGATGAACAACGAAATCAAGATACCTAATACTGCAATGTTTAAAAGTGAGTTAGTATAAATTGTATGTTTTTCCCACGTCTCTTGTGTGAACGAGGCACGTGTTCAATGACTAGGTACAGAGGTTTAGCTGTTACGGGCACCATGTCTAGACTGTAAACATCGATGACACGCGCTAGTTATGATAACTTTACTACGAAAACACTTCTTACATTCTGCATAATTTTGGTAGCAAACGGGATTATAATTCTTTGTAAAAATAAAAGTAATAAATAAATACTAATGGCTCGCTACTGAGATTTTAGAACTTAAACTTTATTAAAACAAGAGTTTAATATCTTGAAGCAAAGTCGATTTAATCAAGATAGTCAAGATTTTTTTCATATACCATACAATTACAAACAAAGCATACATTTACACAGCAAGTATGTAGCAACTTAAACACAACATTGAAGCTCGCTATTGTCTAAGTGGAAATGACTATCATGCCATCGTGGCAAATGTTTTTTAACCGACTTCAATATTTCAAAAGAGGAGGTTCTCAATTTGGTTATATGTTTTTTTTATGTTTGTTACTCCATAACTTCGTCATGTCTGAACCGATTTTCAAAATTCTTTTTTTGATTGTAAGTATATATATCCAAGTTAGTTCCGTTTTTGTCAAAATGCAGTTCTGATGATGGGATCTATGAGGAATCGAGGGAACTCCTCAAATGTGAAAGGCACACATATAGTGATTTTAGTATTTTCATGAACTAATCAAGCATTTACATTTAAATAAGTGACATTTGATGAAGTGGAACTGCTGATGATGATCAGAATGGAACGCTTCAACGACGCATAGTTCACGTTCGGCGATATGTTCTCTTCGTCATGTTTGTCAAGCAAGCTAGGTTTTCAAGACACATTTTTGTCAAGCTTGAGTTCTGATGGAGGATTCCAATGATTGTATGTATATATATCCAAGTTGGTCCCGTTTTTGTCAAAAGGCAGTTTTGATGATGGAATCCATGAGGAATTTAAGGAACTCCTCAAATCTTTAAGGCAAACATATAGTGATTTTTGTGTTTTTATCAACAAGTCAAGCATTTGCATCCAAAAATGTGACATTGGATGAAGTGAAACTGCTGATGATGATCAGAACAGAACTCTTCAACGAGACGAAAAGTTCACGTTTGGCGATTTGTCCTCCTAGCTGTGTTTGTTAAGCAAGTTCTATTTTCAAGATTAATTTTTTTCATGCTCGAGTTCTGATGATGGGATCCATGAGGAATTGAGGGAACTCCTCAAATCTTAAAGGCAAACATATAGTGATTTTTGTGTTTTTATCAACAAATCGAGTATTATCATACAAAAATGTGACATTTGATGAAGTGAAACTGCTGATGATGATCAGAACAGAACTCTTCAACGACGAAAAGTTCACGTTTGGCGATTTGTCCTTCTAGCTGTGTTTGTTAAGCAAGTTCTATTTTCACGATTGATTTTTGTCATGCTCGAGTTCTGATGATGGGATCCATTAGGAATCGAGGAAACTCCTCAAATATGAAAGGCACACAAATAGTGATTTTAGTATTTTCATGAACTAATCAAGCATTTTCATTCATAAAAGTGACATTTGATGAAGTGGAACTGCTGATGATGATCAGAACGGAACTCTTCAACGACGCGTAGTTCACGTTTGGCGATTTGTTCTCTTCGTTTTGTTTGTCAAGCAAGCAAGGTTTTTCCATGATTTCATGAGGAATTGAGGGTAGGTACTTAGTCTTCTACCATTATAAACATACTTATAGCCATTTTTGTATTTTATTGTATGGAATCTAAGAGTGCACCATCTAAGATTAATAATCTTTCACCGGACTCCCCCATTGAAGTCGGTTTTTTTTTCTTAAAAATTATTTTTTAAATGTTTGTTACTCCATAACTCCGTCATTTCTTAACTGATTTTGAAAATTCTTTTTTTGATTGTAAGTATGCACATCCAAGTTGGTCCCGTTTTTATCAAAACGCAGTTCGGATGATGGGATCCATGGGGAATTGAGTGAACTCCTCAAATCTTAAAGGTAAACATATAGTGATTTTTGTGTTATTATCAACAAATCGAGCATTTTCATACAAAAATGTGACTTTAATGAAGTGGAACTGCTGATGATGATCAGAACAGAACTCTTCAACGACGAAAAGTTCACGTTTGGCGATTTGTCCTCCTTGCTGTGTTTGTTAAGAAAGTTCTTTTTTCACGATTAATTTTTGTCATGCTCGAGTTCTGATGATGGGAATTATTAGGAATCGAGGGAACTCCTCAAATGTGACATGCACACAAATAGTGATTTTTGTAATTTCATAAACAACTCAAGCATTTTCATTCAAAAAAGTGACATTTGATGAAGTTTAACTGCTGATGATGATCAGAACGGAACTCTTCAACGACGCGTAGTTCACGTTTGACGATTTGTTCTCTTCGTTAAGTTTGTCAAGCAAGATAGGTTTTTCAAGACACATTTTTGTCAAGCTTAAGTTGTGATGGAGGATTCCGTGAGGAATTGAGGGTACTTAGTCTTCTACCATTATAAACATACTTATAGCCATTTTTATTTTATTGTATGGAATCTAAGAGTGCACCATCTAAGTATCATAATCTTTCACCGGCCTCCCCCATTGAAGTCGTTTTTTTTTCTTAAAAATTATATCACTTATCGTCGTGGATAAGACACCCGTCACTTTCGCTCTCGTATACCTACTTGTTGGAACGTGACGAATGTCATATCTATGACGATAAGTGATAAAATGGTACCCAGCATACGCCTCATGGCGTTATGTACGATACTTACATATTAATATTGTGAATAAGTTCGGAATTCAGTGATGGGATTTATGGTTTATATTCATCATCATCATCCTAGTGTTATTCCCATCAGTACAGTTGCATCCTGAGGAATGCCTGGGATCCGCTACCTCATCCCAAGAATTGGCATAGGCACTAGTTTTTACGGAAGCGACCGCAATCTGACCTTCCAACCCAAGGGGAACTAGACCTTGTTGGGATTAGGCTTGTCAAGTGAGTAGGCAACTTGACTGTTAGAAGTTCTCAAGCCGTCCGAATGCCCCTAACTTGGCTTAACGACTGTTATCATAGACAGCAGCCGGGATCAACGGCTTAACGTGCCTTCCAAAGCACGGGAGCGCTTAGTTAGTAACCAGTCAAAGCGGTCACCCATCCAAAAACTGACCCCGCCCGACATTGCTTCACCTCGCATACCGCACGCGGTACGTGGGCGCTGCTGGGCCACGAGCGGCTCCCATTTATGGTTTATATTCGAATTGTAGAAAATCGAAAAATAATCCCATGAGGTCTACTTTCTCCCTTGTGTTGGAACAAGGTTGGAAGGTCAGATAGCAGTCGCTTGCGTTCCTACGAAAGTTCTTGGGATTAGGTATCGGACCAACTATACTGGAATAACGATAGGATGATGATGATATTCGAATTCTTAAAAATATTTCAGTTTGGACATCTATTTTGTCACATTTCTATTTTGATTTTATTTTCATTTGCCAGCAAATAAAATCAACCTGTTTGTCTTTAGTGCAATTTAGAAATGAAGAAGTTTGATCCCCAAGGTATGATAGCATTATCTCATCGCTACTTTTATGACAAACAAACGGAGAAGATAATCACACAGCAAAATTATTGGAAATCCTATCACGAAAAGCGAAATCGATATCCAATTAGTATTTAGTAGGTATCAATTAATAAACGAGTATCGATATATCATTAGTGCACCTGGGAAATAAGCAGCTCAAATTGATAAAGCCAATTATTATTACGTGGTCTTTAAATTGAGACGAATATTTGAAAATGATTATATTTTGTTTATAAACAATTGACGTCACAGTGGACAAAATTGTCAAGAATTATTATTGGTCTCTTGCACATCTTTTATCCACCACCACCACCACCATCATATCAGCCCAAAGACGTCCGCTGCTGGACATATGCCTCCCCCAATTTAATACCATAATCGCCACGCTTCGCATGCGGGTTGGCGATCGCAGTATCTCCACCGCAATCCAGGGATGCTGCTGCCCATCCCATCTTTTATCAATACCTACATATTCTTTATGGAACAACATTATGAAACAAATTTATTCCTTGTTAAAATAGTGTGGAATACATAAGTAGATAAGTACATACTTAATATATTTCAAGATTTAATGCGGTTTTTAAGGTTTCATATAATTATTTGCTAAAGGTTGTTAGAAATACATAAATAAAAGCAAAATAAATTTTTGGTAGTAAATTTAAAATCTGACAAAGTATCTGTGAATGGTTCTAGTGATTTCGTTATATGTAATTAATTTCAAAATATAGGAAACTGTAGATCTAGTTATATTGTTATTGTAAAGCTAAGCTAAGAACCTTTATGTATTTACGACTGTTTGTTTCTAATAAAAAAATCATATTATAGTTACCGTCGATAACGGATGATTAAATGTTAGTTACAAGTGATATAGCTATGCTTGGTGTCTGTCCATATATTTTCAATCGCTTTGGCACCCACTATTTTTTTTCCTTAGATATTTTCGTTCGAGCTCGAGACGTGGTTTAGTATCGATGATTCAGCGGCATTTTATATCAATACTAAATTTTATATTTACATAATCGCATATAAAACGGATAATCCGGTATGATGCACTATTTTGAGAGCTTGTCGTAAAATTTATGCTCTCAAGGCAACAATCGCTTTAGGGCGTGATATCGTGCATGTGATATTTTTGAGAGAGAATTTTATTATTGGGCTCTATTAAGCTGAATACTTAGTCTGTCAACCTTTGCGTCCTACCTCGTAATTTCCAAAATTTTCGTTTGCACATCTTAATGTTTTATGAAATTTTAATATAACATTATCATAAAGTTAAATTATCATCCATTATCATCATAAGTAACTTACGTACGCCGCACTGGCACACACCTCTCATGGATTGAAGAGAATGGGAACGTAATCTGCATTCGAGCCCAGCGAATTCGGTACTTCACGTAAAGTATACCGCTCGTTAAGTAATGACGTGAAAACAATTTAAGATGCTGTATAGCTAATACAAGGCATTAATTCGCGAGAAAGTTAAAATTTCAAAAAATGTATTAAAAAAATACATGCTGTATGAAATACTTATTACGCTGGCTCGATGACCAAATGAGGATCTTGGTCTCTGACCCAAGAGATCACTACTCTTCTCTATTACTCCGAGGTTGGCTAGATCTTTGAGGGTGCCGTCTTTCCAACAGTATCTAGGATGACCCACCGGACGTTTTCCGTTGGGCCGACCCACATACTCGTACGCTCTCTTCACTGAACGATCGTCTCCGATCCTTCCCAAGGGGCCGAGCCAACGGAGAGGTTGTCTTGACTTCAATAACACACAAAATAACGAAATTGAAATAGCATGTTATAAATAAAATAAAATAAATTAAATAAATGTAGGGCACATTTTTTTACAATCGAACTAATCCCATAGAAAGCATAGTAAGTCATATTTTGTTATTTTGATCCCATCAAAAACATAAATGTGAAAATGGGAGCCAAGTTCAATATTAAGAATATGCGATGCTCGGTTGATGTCTTCGCTGACAAAATAATTGAGACCTAAATGGGTGCCAAGTTCTGTAGATTCTCTGAAATGGTGCCAAGTCCGGCACTACATTGTTTACAGTAAAACAAATTTACTGTGGCTTAATGCATTTTGAGCTTTAACTTGGCAGTTTTCTAATATATCCAACAGCTTTTATGGTAATATCTTTTGTCAATCTTCGCCAAATGGTGTTTTTTAAGAGCAAATGCACGAGTTACTATATAAGTACATAATACCCAAATCGCTATAGGTGCACCTCAAATATTTGAAGAGTTCCCTCGATTTCTCCAGGACCCTACGATCAGATTCTTACCTGAAAACTATGGGACCACCCCTGAAGTATACCGTTTCAAACAAAAAAATATTTTTCCAGATCAGTTAATAAATGACGGAGTTCAGAGGTAACTAGTATAAATAATAATAATAATATATTTTTCCTTTTTCGTCTGTGCAATTGCGGACGAGGTTATCATGACAAACAACTACCGGAAATATATCCTGAAGGACGGTACGGTCGACATTTTTCGGGCATGCCGCCGTCCCGGTGAGTCACTCAGGCATATTATTTCTGGTTGTAGTCATCTTGCTAACGGCGAGTACTTGCACAGACATAACTTGGTGGCCAGGATTATTCACCAGCAGCTTGCTTTTTTACACGGTCTTGTGGACTTCGAAGTGCCGTATTATAAGTACACACCTGCGCCAGTTCTCGAAAATGGTCGTGCAACGCTCTATTGGGATCGATCTGTCATCACGGACAGGACTATTGTAGCCAACAAGCCTGATATCGTGCTGACAGTTCGATTGAAGCGCCAGGCAGTACTCGTTGATATCACCATCCCCCATGACGAGAACCTTGTGAAAGCTGAGAGGGACAAAGTCAGCAAGTACCTAGACTTGGCACATGAGGTAACCGCCATATGGGATGTTGATTCAACGATTATTGTCCCGATGGTCTCTGCGAACGGTCTAATTGCGAAGAGTCTCGACCAACATGTCAAGAGACTCTCGCTAGATGGTTGGGTCAAGGGTCAGATACAGAAGGCGGTACTCCTGGACACGGCGCGGATAGTCCGGAGGTTCCTCTCTCTGTCGCCCTAACCACCGGTAGCTTAAGCCCCGCCTCGCTGCCGGCGGCACTTTAGGTTAGGTTTTTTATAATGCTTTTATATTTTGTAAGTGTATTATTATATTTTACTTTTATAAATGTTTTGTAAAAAACCTAACTTAAGTTATAAGAAAAATAAAGAGAATAATAATAATAATAATACAACTAGCAAAAAATCACTGTTTTCAGATTTTTTCTGGTGTACACACACTATTACCAAGCTACATGCCAAATTTCAGCTTTCTAGGTCACCTGGAAGTGGGTTAGGTTTTTGATTACTAGTCAGTCAGTCAGTCAGTCAGTGGTAAAAATGCCGTTTTTCGGAATTTAATATCTGAATAACTATTAAACCTTTACTTATGAAATTTGGGGTTCTAGTTGTTCTAAAAGATTTGATTGGACATGTACCTCATTTTTTTATGTTAGATAGATATGAAGTTATTGGGGGGTCAAAAGTGGCTCCAAACGGTTCATGTAAAATAACACACGGCTGCTGTCCGCCAGTTCCTGGGGTGAACTTGGCTGGACACGCTGCCGCGTGTCTAGACTCTAATTTCAATTTCAGAAGCGCGTTCAAAATTGAACACATAATGATAGGTCGACCAAGTTTGTACGTAAAACAAAGCATTGCCAAGTGCAACATGCCCCACCTATCTGCATTAGTTTCATTTTAATTTTTATAGTAAAAATACCCGTTATCAAATCTAATTTCTTCTTTATAGAATAATCCTATACTGCAGCCAGCAGGGAGATCAGTCCACAGCCGAAACATTATAGAAGGAAGTCCTTTATGTGTCTTGTTCTTAACGTAATACGGCGTTCTTCGATTATTAAACGACTGTCCACTTCACTTTGACTATGGTAATCAATCATCCTTCACGTGTCTATGACATGCACGACAAATCGTTTTAATAACTTACTAAAAATGCAGTTTCATATTCAAAGTGGAATATTGCGTATTTGGCTGACTGAAAGAGCAATGTCTATTCATTTCGAAAAGCCGATGACTAAAAAGACTACCGCGATGGTTTTAACTGTTTCGAACCTAAAAACATGACGGTGACATAGTAGAAGTTTTAAGCATCAGTAGGTATATTAATATTAACACACACACATTGTAGCCATTTTTTGATTTATTGGTTTATTTTGTGTGGGCGACACGATGGACTACCGTTCAAATATTTATTTTACTTGGCAGTTTTCTTAAATATCCAACAGTTTTTATGGTATTATAACATACTGCATAGAAAACTGCCAAGTTAAGGCTCAAAATGCATTAAGCCACAGTAAATTAATTTTACTGTAAACAATGTAGTAGACTTGGCACCATTTCAGAGAATCGACGGAACTTGGCACCCATTTAGATCTCCATTCTTTTGTCGGTGAAGACGCCAACCAAGCATCGCATATTCTTAATATTTAACTTTGCTCCCATTTTCACATTTTTGTTTTTGATGGGATATCATTACTTTTTGTCAATCTTCGCAAAATGTTGCTTTTTAAAAGCGAATGCACGAGTTACTTTACATAATACACAAATCGCTATGGGTGCACCTCAAATATTTGAAGAGTTCCCTCGTTTTCTCCAGGACCCTATGATCAGATTATTACCTGATAACTTTGGTACTACCCCTGAATTATACCCTTTCAAACAAAAAAGAATTTTCCAAATCGGTTAATAAACGACGGTGTTCTGAGGTAACTAACATAAATAATAATAATAATAAAACTAATAAAAAAATCACTGTTTTCTGATTTTTTCTGGTGTACACACACAATTACCAAGCTGCATGCCAAATTTCAGCTTTCTAGGTCACCTGGAAGTGGGTTAGGTTTTTGATTACTTGTCAGTCAGTCAGTGGTAAAAATGCCGTTTTTTGGCATTTAATATCTCAATAACTATTAAACCCATATTTATGCAATTTGGGGTTCTAGTTGTTCTAAAGGATCTTAATACATGTACATTTTTTTTTTTTTTTTATGTTAGATAGATTTGGAGTTATTGGGGGGTCAACAGTGGCTCCAAACGGTTCGTGTAATATAACACACGGCTGCTGTCCGCCAGGGGTGAACTTGGCTGGACACGTTGCCGCGTGTCTAGATAACAATATAACACTATAATTTACCTGTATTCATAGGTATATGTTACATTATGGCCCATGTCATTGGCTAATGACGCAATTTAGTGTCAGTTTGGCTCAAAATACAGTTTATGCCACGATTACAACAATCACTTTAGTGCATCGCCTTAGTTTTGGTAACCGTCTAAAATTCGCGGATATGTGACTAGAAACCCCACTGTTTGTTATGCGCCTACTGTGCTACGAGCCCGGCCCCGCATATCAGGGCATATGCGGCATATGACGTGACAATGTAATTGCGTTGTCTATGCGGCATGCATGCGTAATGTACGCATGCACTGCCCCCGTTCTGAATGTGTCATAGCCTGGCCTTACACTATATTTCAACACATTTAATCACAAATCTTATTGAATTTCGTATTAAAGTAACTACGAGTGATAATTATGCCTTTCGAGAGTAATGCGTGTTTACGTACCTTATATAGTTTATTTTTGTGAAATAGGAGGCAAACGGGCAAACGAATCGCCTGATGGTAAGCAATTATCGCCGTATATTGACCTACGCAACACCAGAGGGAGGGTAAGTGCGTTGCCGGCCTTTAAGATGGATGAACGCTCGTCGTATCGGTCCTGAAATTGCGCAGACAACAATTGATTCAACAGTTTAGGACTGCGTGTGAGGATGGAAATGTTGTCGCGGCGGTGGAAAGAATCAGCAGGGATTAATCCAAACAATTCCTCAGAGCACTCCCCGTTATACATGCGGAAGAAAATTCGGAGCGAGGCTAATACATCTTTATTAGTAAATAAAATAATATTATGTAAATAATAATCTCTCATACGTATAGTTATAAAATAATCTTTTGTTTTTTGTTTTATCCATTTCTCTTGGATGACACCTTCAGTTTCAATACAAATAGACTTTTTAAAACGGTATGGTCGATGAATGACGAAGTTTTGAAATCATCCGGTTCCGCTTTGGCATCTAATCCCAAGATTTGGCGTAGGTCCTAGTTTTACGTCTTCCATGACCTTCTAACCCAAATGGATGGAGGTTTCGGGAAGAGCTTAAGAAACGGCTGAATAAGAGCTTCCTCATTTTGATGAACAATAATCAATGTAAAAAATATGCTTTCAATGTCTCTTAAGCTCTTCAATTATAATTTAATTACAAATGGCGTTGTTTTCAGTAGCGTGTGAACTGGATTTTTTTGTCACATACTCCAAATCCATAGAAATACAAACCAGCTAGTTTAATAACGATACAACAGATAGCCGTTTGTTTGTTACGGGATTAGTTAATAAATATCGGAAGCGGTCGGAGACATGCGAGACCCAGAGGGGCCATTAAGTGCACTCGCTGTCGGTATTGCACGCTGTGACACTGTGCGAGAGCTAAAGAAATATACCTATTTAGAATTATTGTTATGATATGGTAAGGTTATACTTGTTATATATATTTTCTATACGTAACCTTCCGCTGGTAAATTTATTATTTTCAAAGTGAAATACTTAAAGACATGGAATGCGCAGGTCATGATTTTAAAACCCGATTGTGGCGAATCATTTTCGTTAGTAAAATATATTCTGACTGACTTGTAAATAACATAAATTTGTTTGTCCTTTTGAAATTGCGAATTGCAAGTAATCAATTGCACTTCAGTAATTGGAACTCCAGGTCATATGCAAATTAATATGGTACAGTTTGCATAATATTGAAGTTGCACCTGAGGTTCCCTAGTGGTTGTGTTCACTTCAACAGATTGGTTTCCAAACAGTCGATATTTAAAGATATACTGTTATGTTTGACGGTTCTCTCTTGTGTAATAACTTTCAGTTATTTGTGGAGAAGGAGAGACGCAAAAGAAAATACACGTTTTGTTTCCTGTTTAAGAGATTGAAATAATAATTTAAATTGACAGATACTTTGGCACTAAAACTTAAGTCTCTTGATTCATGTTTAATATGATATCACTAAAAGTTTAAAACTCACGCACAATTGTAAGGATTGGATAAGGTATTATTTCACTCACTGTCACTCCGAGCGACATGTTTCGAACCCTTCGAGAATTCTTCCTCAGGATTGCCGCTGATGCACTTATCCTTTTAGTGTTGTTGTTATAAATTTTGACACATTATTATTTACAATATAATCAGATTCTTAATGGTTATCTCTGTCTAGATATTGTCCTACAAGTATCATATTTGCTCTTGCATCCATTATATTTTTGTCGTTAAATAAAAATCCCATTTCTTAAATATCCAACAGCTTTTATGGTATTATAACATACTTACTGCATAGAAAACTGCCAAGTTAAGGCTCAAAATGCATTAAGCCGCAGTAAATTAGTTTTACTGTAAACAATGTAGTGCCGGACTTGGCACCTTTTCAGAGAATCTTCGGAACTTGTTACCCATTTAGATCTCAATTCTTTTGTCGGTGAAGATATTGGTTGTCGTCTTCACCGACGCAACGCATATTCTTAATATTGAACTTGGCTCCCATTTTCACATTTATGTTTTTGATGGTATATCATTACTTTTTGTCAATCTTCGCCAAATGGTGCTTTTCAAGAGCGAATGCACGAGTTACTATACAAAATACCCAAATCGCTATAGGTGCACCTCAAATATTTGTAGAGAACCCTCGATTTGTCCAGGACTCTATGATCAGATTCTTACCTGATAACTATGGGACCGCCCCTGAAGTATACCGTATCAAACAAAAAAGGAATCTTCTAAATCGGTTAATAAATGACGGAGTTCTGAGGTAAGTAGCATAAATAATAATAATAATAAAACGAATAAAAAATCACTGTTTTGGGATTTTTTATGGTGTACACACAATTACCAAGCTACATGTTAAATTTCAGCTTTCTAGGTCACCTGGAAGTGGATTAGGTTTTTGATTACTAGTCAGTCAGTCAGTCAGTGGTAAAAATGTCGTTTTTTAGAATTTAATATCTCAATAACTATTAAACCTATATTTATGAAATTTGGGATTCTAGTTGTTCTAAAGGATCTTAATACATGTACTAAATTTCATTTGTTTATGTTACATAAATTTTGAGTAATTGGGGGTCAAAAGTGGCTCAAACGGCTCGTGTAAAATAACACACGGCTGCTGTCCGCCAGTTCCTGGGGTGAACTTGGCTGGACACGCTGCCGAGTGTCTAGATATTGACAAGAAAAATGTTAAATATGTAGAAATAGTATTTAGGAAAACAATTATTTTTAGCCAAATACATTATCGATAATATGCGCACAAAAACACCGATAGGATTCAGGTGTAAACAAGCTTCTATTGATATCAAGAAACTGATTTGTTTGCTCAATTAAATTGGTTTGATATCAAACGTAAACATTTCCTGAAATAGCCATCTAAAGCCGAGCCGTCTTCTAAGGAATTAAGTCGAATACCTACTCGGTAAAATGTTATTGTGCCATGCGTAAAAATGTACCGAAAATATAAAAAAATACCTTTTTACTTTCCCGTAATAATATTCTTGTGTTATTGTGTGTGTAACAAGCACGACACTAAAAACGACTTTCGTGTTGGAAACCGTAAATATTTTATTGGACACTATCGTTGTTAAAATTTGCATTTTATACACCCGACTTGAGGTGATTGTAATAAATCACAAACTTTATTTAGGTTTCAAATAAAGAGACGTGTCATCAACGCATGTGCCGCATCTTATGTACATTGAATTGTTGAAAATTTGTAGCTTTCTCATAAATTATACTTAGTCATGAATTTTATGTAAAAATTTCCATTCGCAGTCACATATATCAAATTATGTACCTCTACACATGCGAAGATACAATATTTATGCTTTATATTGTATGACAGTATAGTACTGTATGTATTATTTTAAATAAAATAGTAATAATAATAATAGTAAATAGAATATTATATAAACATTTATTATTATTATTTTTTGCGTATGGCAAGTGCACAGTTTTGCTACAGAGTAAAAGGCAGTCGGTCCAACCACTTTGAAACCTCTGAGTCAGCTTGGTGGATCTTGGCGATAGAAACATTGCAGGTTAGGGACTTCACATGCAAATTAGAATTTGTGCCCAGATGTAGTTATTTAGCAATCCTGCGATATTATCCTTCATCGAAAAGCTAACACTAAATATCAAATGATATTTCAAACTCATTGATATGAGTATGGGATTTTGAAATAGTGATAACGTTAAAAATATACTTGCATAAATAAAGTACTTATGAGAAATAAAATATTTCAATTTGAGTATGATTCGAACCCACGACCGTCGCTTGACAACCGCATGCTTGAACTACCTATATATGTATACCATTGCTCTACATAGTGATGTAAAATTTAGAGTTAACGAACATACCTCTAGTATTAGACGGAAATTCGAACATCTTTTACTTTACCAGTCAATCTAACTAACTATAAATTCACTTTAGCACGCGAAATTGAAAACATGTACCTAAACAGCATTTGAACCCGACTGGGCACGTTTTTCGTTGCTAGTAGCCCACCGTGCGACGAATATACAATGAGTTCCAGTAGTTGGCATCTCTACCGTGCGTAATAAAAAATAGTTGTAAGTTCCATTGATGAAAGTATACAAAACGATAAGTATCGTGCAAAAATATCTTCCCTTATTCCGTTTAACAGCCTTGTGTAATGTAATATATATAATTATTACCAGTTAGTATAGTTTTATCCTATTTATTTTTATAATAACCAAAATAATAAGATATTGTTACAATTACAATATGTGGGTTTCTGTGAAGCGTCTCTATGCTTACGTCAGATGTGAAGAAACACGTAGGAGCGGTGTTCAGTTTAAGATTGGTTTTATTGAACCAATATGACGATCATCATCATCAGTCGAAAGACGTCCACTGCTGAACATAGGTGTAGACTGCCACAACAACCGGTCATGGGCCGCCCGCATTCAAAGGACTCCTGTGACATGATGCTTAAAATCCTGAGGGGAGCAGTGATTGTCCGGATTTGATGTCGAGGTTCGTAAAAATTGCTGTACCTTTTGTACCTAAGACTCAGCTGAGACCGCGAACCCCTAATATCCTAGCTATTCCACAGACGCGCACTGTTTCTCATAGAAACTCTCCAGTACTTCGAGCAACCAACATGCTTAATGCGCTTCTGACATCAGCAGCTGAATGTGACTTGTTTGCGAGCAGATGGGTACAAGCTGTCGTGAGTATTCAAACTATTGCGAGTTGATGGATAATCGGTAGTGCTTCGTAATAATTTTGTATCGTATTGTTTTGCATTATTCCATAGGTATATTTATTAATTGTGTTGCTTAAAGTTAACTAAATTTTCCAGCGCCTTGGTAAAAACTATAATGCTGTGTAAATGTATTGTTACAATAAAGAAATAAAACATGAAAGTTTGTTTAAAATATACCTTACCGCTAAACTGCTATAATCTACAAACCATTGTATGTAGTGTAATCTAATAATGACTTAGTTAAAATGAACTCCGGCCTTAAATGTTAAATATCGATGTTTTTATTATGTCTTAGAACAACAACAATTCCAAAACAATATACGATTTCAAAGCCGGAAGTAATAATTGGTTATATAAACATAATTAACCACTTTAAGCAAAAACAAACAAATTCAAAATTAGAGTTCCGCGCTCTAGCCTCGCGCCAAAGGATAAGGCGTGACTTTGCGGAAGTTTGCGCAAAAATAAAAGTTAAAAACTTGTGGATATTTCGACCAAACAAGTCGATTCTGAATAAATTCAAGGCTGAAACATGGGTAAGACTTTACGAGTATAATACTACCAATACATATTCATATAGCCCCTTTTAATTGGCCATACTTTCAGTGCCAGGAGCCCGCTCGGCGGTCGCTCGTCTCTGAAGCACTTTCCTCTACATTCGGGTTTTCGCATGTTATCGTCTACGAGAGCAGCGCTACGAAATGTGCAGTGTTGGCTAACTACTGGGTATAAAATTTTGAAAAAAATACACATAATAGTTCTATATCTATTGTAGATTACAGGAAAACTTATAAGAAGTCTATAAATCTAACGGATTTTGAATAATCGCTGAAAAACTGCCTTGTCCCAACAAAATGACGTTGGTGCCGTCAGTTTCTTATGAAGATACGACCTTATTTAATTCAAAGTACAGGATAGTGGTTTTAAATTTGTAGTAGTAGTAGTAGGTACGGACCCTTTCATTGCGCGTGGCCCGACACGCACTTCGCCGCTTTTTTCCCTTATTGTACAGTCAAGGATGAAGTAAGGTTCATAAATTTAAACATATTTATACCCACGACAAAAGCAATTGTAACTACCTAAATAATTTAGTATTGTCTCATATTTTCACTCCACTGTCCAACACAGAATAAACTTAACAGGTGAATAATGGAGACGGATCTAGGTAAGGATAGTTTTTGGACAATCGTTAAGTTAAACACGTCTATAGTTCAATTGATTCCGTTGTGACACGAAAGTTACCCATATAAATTGTATGACAAATCGTGTCATAACGGAATCCAACGATGGTCCAAAAATTCGGTCCTTACCCAACTGTGAATGACGTTGAGACTTTAATACCAACGTCCATCCACATTAAATACGTGTCGTTTGTTCAGTACATCACATCCTACGCCGGACGTTGACGCGCGCGGGCCTAAGGGTGGCGATTAATTTCAGTTATCTACATAACAACTCATAAGTTCAAGACAACCTCATTTCCACATTGCGTGGTATCTTAAAGTGACTCTCAGTCTTGATTAGACTTAAGAATGTAAAATAATCCACTATGAAGTTTTTTGTCATTTGGTTAAAGAGGGCATTGAACGTAAGTACGTATTTAATAATAATAATAATCATTTATTTCGGGGATCCGAGACCCATATTATTACATATACCTTAAAGATTAACATACATATATTATTTTATTTCCTATAATTAAGTTGTATCGCGATGGGATGGGAATTATGTTGTATTTGCCTGTACGTATATAGGTATAATATTATATTTAATTTTTCGAAGACACATTCTACAGATGAGTTTTTTTTTCTTTATCGACAAGTACCCCACGTGGATATATTATGTTTGGTAGTAATAAAATTAAAAACTGTACTTTTAGATGAGCTTGATGCTGGTACGTAGTCTTGGTGGGTAGTTTATTACGTAATGATAACTCCATAGTATTGTTTTAGCTTAAACGATATTAGTATAAGTAAGTATATCACAGGAATTGTCAAAGGAGCGCACTATTCGCCAATAAACTGCTCAGCAGTTTGGCGAAAATGAATGTTACTTACGTTATAAATCGCTTCTTTGGAATAAATAAATTATTTGTAAACGTTTTTTTATTAATAATTTGTTCATTTTGGTATTATTATTCATTTATTCATATATCGATAAACTAATCTGTTAATCTTAGGCGAAGCTAGTGACATTATTCTGATGCTTATAAGCATCAGAAGAAAGTCACTAGCTTAGCCTTGTTCGTGCCTGGAAAATCTCTCGGTATAAATTTGAGATTTACAAGTTTAAGTACAACTTACAATAACACTTAGTTTATTGCGTTATAACGTTTGAAAAAGCTAATTGTAAGTAAACCATTAAATTGATACTTTAACACGACACGAATCGTATTAATATTGTTACTATAATAATTTTGAGTGTGATACAAAAATATCTACATTTGATTATATCTTGAGGAAGTTCTGAAATGTTATGGAAGGCCGCCTTAGGCGTGAAAGTCTCCCTGTTTGGAAACTATTCGGGTAAGGCTTAGTTTGGGATCAATCACGAAGTTTGAAGACAAGTGAAATGTTTCTTTGTAACATTTGGTATTTACTTTATCCTCAACTAAAACGTTAAATTTATAATCCGAGTAAGTATATACGTTTGTTCAAATTTAAAGAAGGATTTACTTGATCCACAACAATTCTTCCCAATTTTAGGCGGAAGAGAATGTACTATTGTATCCACATTAATTGCATATCTTATGCCATGCTTGCTAGGTATTCGTAAAGCTGCATTCATCGCGACGCCACGACGGTCGCAAAGTATGTCGTTTGGAGAATAGTGTTAAATATAGGCGCGGATTATTTCTGTCGCGCCGGCACACAATCTAAACACATTACCCAGAGCCGGCGTAAACTCCTAACGTTTACTACAGTTACGTTTATTGATTAAACTCACTAATTAGACTGCCTGGGTAATGTAAACTCGTTAATTTTTAACTTGCGTGTTATAAATATGAGATAGACCGTAAACTGTATTTAAGGGAAACGAGTGTGGTTATTGAGATGATTAAAGTGCTTTTACTAGTGTTAGCGCAATGTGTTTTAATACGAAGCGAGTTTGTAATAGGTAAATTATTGTCCACATTGATATTGTTTACTAACATTTTAAGATAATTAACATGCTTTGTAACTTAATAAGATATAGTTATGAAATTATTGCACGCACTGGCCTATTCTGAAGTTTTTTTCTTCAAGAACTTGTGCAAATCCAGGTTACCTTTCTTTGAGTGATCCAAAACTATGAGATAATATGACACTAAGACAAGTAATTTTAGAATCCACGTTTATCGTGAGTGCAGCTAGGTTACACTTACTTATGACAATATTTAGTAATTACCCATGAAGTAATTACTACCTGTCGTTTCAGGAGGTTTATTCTACGAAGGTGACGAATCGGCAGCGGCGCTGGACGCAAGCGTCGGTCTCTTCAAAGACTTCACGACGTCGGTCAGAAAAGTGTCGAGGAGGGGAGAACTGATCGAAGCCGGAAAACACGTGTGCGATCTTGCTAATGTGAGTCGGTTACTAATCAAAATATCCCCGTGGCTTCATCCGGGTTAGATAAAGAACACAATTCTTTTTTTATACCGACGGTGGCAAACAAGCTAACGGCTTGCTTGATGCCAAGCAGGCACCGTAACGTACTCTTCTGATTCCATAACAATCACAAGCGGGTTGCCGACCTATGTACTAACCTGAGGATTTGTTGTGTTGCCAATTAGTGACATATGCAAGTCCCTTTATCTCCATACAGCTTACCCGTAGATACCTTAGAATATATGTAATTTGATTAATTCACTACCAGCCTTTGCTAGGTTGACTTATACATATTATCAAACTTATGGTATTGCTCAAAACATAATACACATGGTAACTATCCCATTCCTAACCGTAATTTTATTGTATTGAACTTAACTTTAGTACAGAAATAAACATTGTAACTCGATTCCAGGAAGGTGTAATCGGTATCATAGACGGCACCAGTGGTAAAGTGAGCGCACACGTCCAAGCAATATGTGACATGCTGGACCTCCCTCACGTCCTGGTAGACCACAACGATCTCATTAAAGATACCTGGTTCCATCTCAACCTGCACCCTAGCCCTGAAGCTTTTAATCAGGTACGTACTGAAATCGGCCAAAATCACTAAAGGCGCCTAATCTGCCCGGTTAAGTTAAAATGCTCCTATACTTAACTGATGTGGATAAACTACTGCTAATCTTATTCTACAAAAGTTTTTTGTTATTAGATGCAATATAAAATTAATAAAATAATAATGTATTCTATAGATTTGTTAAATTACTTACATTATGTGAATTGTGTAATGACGATTCCTTTTGGGAGATAATTCGTGGCTGTTTTATGTTTTATTATGTTTTTGTGTTTTGTTCTGTATTGCCATGAATAAATTTATTTCTTTCTTTCTTTCTTTCTTTCATTTATTATTAATATTTTTATTTCTCAATCTCAATTGACGAACATGATGTTAATTCTTATACTATTAATATGAATGCAAACGTATATTGTAATTATTATCATGAAATATCTCAATCTGAATCTGAATCAATAAACTAAAACCTACTAAACAATTACTTTAATAATTCTGTAGACTACCAGGAGGGCGAATTCGCTAGGAATATTTTTAATTTTAAGAGGAAGACCGTTCCAAAGACTTGATATTGATATTTGACTGAAAGTTAAGTACCGCTACCACACCGGCAAGTCTGGAAGTCCCCAGTGTACACATTCTGTCAGGTGGAAACCTGTAATCAGTGCGGGTAGCAGAAGACCCGTAACTAATGACACCACACACACAGCACACGACACCACTGTGACATACTTTGCTTTACCGTCCTAGGAATTTAAGTAATACATTATTATTGTAATATTCCAGGTGCTGATGTCGTTGGTAAAAATGAAAGAATGGACCAATGTTACGATCATGTACGAGAAGGGTTATAGCTTGATGCGAGTGAGCGATGTTTTGCACATGGCCAGCAAAACGCTGACAGTCTCCATAAGAGAACTGAGCGGAAAAGATTACAGGTACATTTATAACTCCTTCAAATCAAGAGGAGACCACTCCTTACTTATATGTATTTACTAGTTTGTATTTAATCCATAAGAAGTGGGGTGCAACAAAATGCAACACAAGTATGTGTGTGTACCATAGGAACTTCACTACAAAGTAAAAGTAAAAAAGTAAAAGTAGTTTATTCTTCAAATTAGGCATATTATTACATGCACCTATACGAGTACTATACCAAAACTATACCAAAAGTTCCCTCAAGGGTTGTGTGGGCTGAAGGTCTAGAACTACAAAGCTCCGGTGGTGAAGAAAACATCTGGTAAACAGACGGATCAAAATATTGGATCCGGTACGGGAGCAGGTATTTATGAAAATTACTATAATAGTAGTAATGTTAGGGGCGATTCGCGACTGTCTTCCATAGGCCATAATTGTCTATACTCAGGAGAATATAATCAGGCAAACCAGAGTGCAGAGGGGAGACTATGTATATATCCAGCGACACTTAAACGGACCTCAAATCGCTTACAGCGCCGGGAGAGGTCCGACTAGTTGAATAGTTTACATAAGCGTCCAAGCTTTGAATAAGCTTGGAAGGCACGACAGGGTGCGACTATAGGTAGTAAAAGGAGTTGGAAACGGGTCACTCACTCTAAGATCGAATATCACAGCCAGCCATAAGCACGCCATATTTTGCGTTTGTATGATATGATGGCGTTTTTGTAATATATTTCACAAGTTGACCTGCAATTGGCTCTTTTTTCGTGAAATAAACCTGTGACCAGGTATTTCCATCTACTAAAAACACGGAGGTTTCTAGGATCTCAGAAACTCAAAATTACTATAGTCCTACTGGCGCCTTTCCCTGCAGGTTTGTTGCCAAAGATCACTGGTCCTGTAATAGTCTATTCACCATTTATTAAACACCCAGGGAATTTGATGGATTCTTAAAGTCGGAAGCACTCTTTGATGAATGGATCCACGTGGTTTGCATTCGTGCGTAACATGCTCAATTGAAGGCTCACGAGTCACGATTATAAGGAGAATTGTTTGCACGTGCACATTTTTTGGGACAATTTAGTGAATTTTAGGCGCCGGATTTGATAATAAATGCCTCTACAAGAAATATGGTAGGTATTTATATAAAATCCGAAAATATGTACAGATTTATTACCCTTTTTTCAGAGACATACTTATCAATGCAAAGAAGAATGGCTACACCAACTTTATCGTAGACTGCCCGTCAAAGAAACTCGAGCAGTTTTTGAAACACGCCCAGCAAGTTGGTTTAGTGGCTGACGAACACTCCTATATTTTCTTATCACTAGATCTGTTTAACACAGACTTAGTTCCATATAGGTATGGGGGTGTCAATATGACTGGTGAGTCAGTAAGTAATTCAAATCGTACATGCCTCTGAAGAAGTATTCAATAAGTGATTTTGATGTAGTTAAAATAGATTGTATTGGACTTCTATTTATCTATTTATTCAGCCCGTATCTGCCCAGTGGTGAGTATAGGCCTCTTTTTTAGGGTTACATAGTAAACAAGGAACCCTTATAGTTTCGCCATGTCCGTCCATCCGCTCATCTGTCCGTCTGTCCGCGGCTTAGCTCAGTAGCGTGTAACTGTTATTTGGTATGGGTATGCACAACGATCTAGGAGGAATCGAGGGAACTCCTAGAATTTGATAGGCACGCATATGCTATTTTCTGTAAGTAACCAAGCATTGGCTCACGGAAACCACAAATTGTGGCATAGCAAGTACAAAATTGGAGTCGGTTTATTTGCGCTTTTAGTAACAGTCATTTTTTCAGGTTTTAAAATCTCAACATATACAGAATGGACCAATGCGCAGGGATTCAATAAAATCAAGCAGTACCTGATACACGACGCAGTCAAGGTGTTTTCTGAGGCGGTTAAAATGATCAACATGAGTGAACTGACCGAAGGCGCTGTCAATTGTGAAAACTACCAGTCCTGGGGTTATGGCTCGTCTTTGTTAAATTTTATGAAAACGGCAAGTTATGACAAATATAATCATAATAACAAACACATTAAACTCTCGCGTTATATACACAATCTTAAAAATATTCGTATACGGGTCTAACTTG
Source organism: Notocelia uddmanniana (assembly GCA_905163555.1). Classification (NCBI taxonomy): domain Eukaryota; kingdom Metazoa; phylum Arthropoda; class Insecta; order Lepidoptera; family Tortricidae; genus Notocelia; species Notocelia uddmanniana. Next base: position 12,839,222 of record LR991065.1, on the reverse strand, counting down.
CGGTGCAACCGTTGTCGAAACGTCGGTAATTAACGTAAAAAAACAAAGTTTCGCGTTACACCCGTATATAAATATTTTTAAGAATGAATGAAATAAATATTTAGCCTTTACTCGCTGCCGGGACTTTGCCCATACCACAAATGTAATTTGCGTATTCTTCAGGAGTAATAGATTCGTTAAGTGGCCGTCGAATAAGTTAGCGACTAGCTAATTTAATGTTTAGGTTTGTGACAACTTGGATGCTATGGTCAACTGAGAGGATCCCTAATTAATAATGGATTCCAATTCAATAACCACTAAATAAAATTTATTTATGTACAAAGAAAATATATACAAGAATACTTAGCCAAAATTATATAAATAAAATTATAACTAACTTAAATCTAAAACAGGCCCTCGAGGCATTGTACCGAGGATGCTGGCGGCATTTCCTCGCTGTATCGCAATGCTGATACGTTTAGCGAGGAAGCAGCCAGCTCTTCGGTCACCAGTTACGTCAACCAGACGCTTCGCAATTTCTGCAAATAACTTGTGCTCCCAGCGCCTAGAGTTTCGACGCCAAAAGGTACAAACATGTACTCTCTGCCGAGGTTCTTGTATTTATTACGCTTTAGAATTTCGGCGTTTTCCGCCGCTGCACCCGCTTTTACTGTAGTTCGTTGGAGGTGAGACGGTGCCAGTGTGTCTACACAGGTAGCATCCCACACCAACATCCGTCCCACGCTCCAAGGAACTAAGGACACTCCATCAGGTCTCTTACTATCGTCCCTGACCATGCCAGTTGGCTCAAGAGGAGCGGGCACATTGACGGTGGCAAGAGACCGGTGGATTATATCATTAAGCGTCGCACTTTTTTGACAACACAATCCATGGTGTCCCAGTTGGTCCACGTCTGTGCCACAAGAGCAAATATGTGGGGTACATACCACGACCCCGAGTTGCAGTCCAGTCGCTACTAAATAAAATACATAAGATTTTATGTTTTGTAGGGTCTATACTTGTGTATCTCATCTGAGTGAACAAACCTTGTTCTTTTGGTAGTCGCGAATTGACACCGGTCGTGTAACCGGTGTAATGACCATTCTACTAGGTGTACGAGTATACAGTTTCTAGAAAAAAAATAGGGCTAATTGCTTCACATCTGACTGTAATTACCTCTCTGTATTATTTATTTACTTTCAGAATAGGATCGAAGGATTAACTGGGCAACTTAGATTCGATGCGTTCGGTCAAAGATCAGACGTGCGTATGGAAATTGCAGAATTGACGCCAGCGGGTGAACAATCGGTGAGACAAAGAGCATATTACGTAACTACTACAGCGTAACTACATCATTCAAGAGTAATTAAAATGGGTCAGTCTGCGAAAAAATTGGATACAAAGTTTATCCATTTTATTTGCTCTTGCTTTGACCATAGCACAACTTGCTAACAAAGTCACATATCGCGCGATTTACAGGCCTACTTATCCTACTTGCACTATACAAGTTAGAAAGAGGTAGGGTAAGTCTTCATGTAGGTATCGCATTGCGGCGCGGCATGAGTTGTGCTAGTTCAATCTACTAGGATGAACCCCACTACTGCATATCCTATAAATAAATAAAAATATATTATGTACTCGCATAAGGAAAACTTCTGAGTGATCCATCACCGTAGAGCCAAAACTACTGAATATGGATGCTTGATTTTCTACAGTAGGCAATTTCGCCGGTTGGCAACCAAAAGTCGTTGTAAAATCTGTCATAACTCTTATAAACCTCGTATATAGGAAGATGTTTAAGTAGGAGTACCTAATAATCATTCTGTTGACCTGTAAATTATCTTTACAAAATAAATTTCAGGGTTTCAAAACTGAAAAAGTATTATTTACTTAGTCAGTTTTGAAACCGTCGACTAAGTAAGTATTACTGATGATTTCCCGAGTATTGCCGGTGTATCTGCTCAGTATATTATAGTTACTTAGTCTGATTTTTGTACTATTTCCTAGTTTTTATGATTTTTGTTTACCTATTTTGGTTTTGTTTGTACGTAATATTTCGCTTAAACATATTAAACATTCCGTTTTAACGTTATGTGGAATTCTTATATTTACATATGTACATTTATTCTTATGTAAAAAAAGTCAAAATTACAAATTTATAAGTAATTTTCAATACTAAAGTTGACGAAACAATACGAGGCAAGATAGCAATTCGGCAATTCTAATATTAATTGAATCGCATAGTAAGTACCGCGAAGACGCTCAGCCTTATTTAACAAAATACAGAGGTGTTACACATACCAAATAACTCTTTCAGATGGGAGAATGGAAGAACAGTGAGATAACAATGACACGACCGTTTGTAGTTGTGCCTAACATCGCCGAGGAATCCATTATGAGAAACAAAACATTTAGAGTTCTAGTTGCGATGGTAGGTAAAACATTGTTTTAGATATACTATCGTACACTACGAGTATGTATATCGTTATATATACCTCCAGTTAAATATTTTTAATTATTCACATATAAAAACGAACTTAGTGTCAAGAATCTGTCCATTTTTAATTTTTTTAGGTATCACCTTTCTGCTACCTAAAAGAATCTGCCACAACCCTGGAAGGCAACAATCGCTACGAGGGCTTTGCAATCGACTTGTTTGAAAAGCTGTCTGAAATCCTAGGATTCAACTACGAAATAGAAGTTTCTACTTTGAAGTACGGTGGGTGGAATGAAACTACTAATAAAACGGACGGCATGGCGGGAGAAATCGATGCTGAGGTCAGTCCGTATTGAATATTGTATTCGAGCACTTAAATGAAATGAACTTCATTTTAATTAAACTGGCTGCCTAGGATACTGTTGCCGCTGTGTATTGTACGCTTGTATGTCTTACTCGTACTGTTGCGTATGAACACATTATTGCCGATGCTCGGAAAGTAGGGGATTGCCTGACGAGCTGGTTGTCACCTATGCCTTATGTATGCCACCCGCAAATAACCACGATTTACCACGTCTGATCTGTCTGACAATCAACATAACATCCCTCGGTGTAAAATTACATAAAGGTAGTTTTACTGAAAATAAATTTTAATAAAATTATTTCTAGCTCTACCTTTGGCCTGTATATCCAGCTGAATATTCTCTCGTTCACCTGAGTTGGGCTTGCCATTTAGTAACCATTAGTTGAGTCGTGTTAATTCCAGCCCAAAATCTGTTTACCTTTCGTATGTGCACGAACAGTTTCTTTACTAACTATAATGTCGTAATAAAATTTTCTTAATATTTGTCTGTTTAATCCTTTAATGTAGTATATATGGTACGCAACTTTCCATTGCACATTTTGGCTTCTTTGGTATATAATATGTACATATTACTATTACAACTGCGTACATCACACTTGCTAGGAACTGCTTCACTTTGTATGGACCTATGCGTAACCATACTGATGTCACAAGTTAATAAAGTTAACAATTTTTTTTCAGAGGGCGGATTTCGGAATTTGCGATTTGACCATTACATCAAATAGACTTTTAGCTATTGACTTCTTGACACCTTTCATGTCACTCGGTATCGCGATTTTGTACAAGGAGCCAAGTAAGCAACCACCGGCGATGTTCTCCTTCATGGAAGTATTTGCACCAGAGGTTAGAAACAGTTCATTTTGTTATCTAGAATACATATATGATCAGCAATGTCAATCAATAATTAGGCAACTAACGTATTTAGTCATACCCCATAGACCCCTCTACATATGTTTAGGCAAGCTCCGCCTGTTGTTGCCTTTATATCTTTTTTAAAATCTTGTGAAAACATTATAAACATATTAAAATTTAATATTTAATGTCATTTGTAGGTCTGGTATTACATGGTACTGATCCAATTGGCTCTAGGGATGGTCATGATTTTGGTGGGTCGACTGTCTCACAAGGAGTGGCAGAACCCTCAGCCATGCATCGAAGACCCTGAAGAGCTGAGCAATCAATTCAGCTTCGCGAACTCCGTATGGCTCATCATAGGTTCTGTCATGCAACAAGGATCTGAAATTGCTCCAATGTATGTTATTTTTTAACGAATTATATCCATTTTATATAATACCTTCGGATTGACTTTACAATGTGAAATGTATAATGAATTGACAAGTAGTTTACTAATATCATTCAACCGAGATTGGATAGGGACTATTTCAGTCGTAAAAAGTCAGTTTCAGTCATAATCATGTCCTGATCTTGTATCTCATAGTCAATTTCCGTAATTCAACACGTCTCGTCTAAATCATCATTAAAATGGTGTCTACCGAGTGTTAAATATAAAGAAAACTATAATATATATTTATCATATCCTTCGTGTGGAAACATTAATCAGACTAATAAGTTGTTCGCTTAAGAAAACCTCTCAAGTAACTGAATTACTTATACATAAAAAGCTAACGTAAAACTAAGTCAAGTAGTCCTAAATCATAGGTATTTTGATCATAACTCTTGTTCACAGTGCTCTGGCTCCCCGCATGATAACTAGTATATGGTGGTTTTTCACAATGATCATGGTTGCGTCATACGTCGGGACTTTGGTGGCCTTTCTAACCGTGGAGAAGAACGTATTGCCTTTTAATAACGTAGACGAACTTTTCAAGAGTCATGGTATCATGTATGGTGCTAAGGACACCGGGTCGACAATCAATTTTTTTAGGGTAATTCAATTACTCAATTACCTAGTATTTTATTTATTTATACGTTGTTTATATGTAATTATATTTTTGGTTGTCCTGAAAACCAGCGTGATTACACAACAGTTGTGGTACATGCCTTTGGTGTATACCTACCATCACCATAAAAATGAACCATATAATATAATGAACCATATAAGTTCAATAACATTAATGTAATGACATTGCATTGTTAAAACATCTGTCACACATCAAACAATTGACAATTTTAGGAATAACTGTGACATACTTCATTTTAATACTAAAAATAAGCATAAGCCCGCAGTTCTCACCACTCGGCTCCTAAAACTTAAAAAAATCATTCATGAGTAATTGTGTAAAATTTTATAATAAGCTTCCAAGAAACCTGAATTATTTGTTAATAAATTCAAGAATTATGTAAATCGTCTCATATCTAAAGAATATTATAGCACACACGACTACGTGAATGACAAAATACCGTGGGATTAATTGTGATTTTGACATTAAATTATTAGTAAATTACTACAGAGGCCGGGACGAAAGGGGTTGCCGGCCGAAAACATATAGACGGCCGAGGTAAGCGAGGCCGGATAGGTCTGAGGCGGGCAACCCCATATTTCCCGCAACAGAAATAAACAACAAAAATATCAAAATTTTATGTCATGATGCCTGTGCCACAAATTTATGTGGAATGGAAATTAAAAAAGAGGTCTTTGCCGGCCTAGGCCTGTAAGATTTGTATGAAATTCCATTAACAACCTCTTGTCCTAGCCGCACCTGAAACGTCATACTTCACAGCATTATAAGGAACATAACATCAATATTTCATTGCATGTTTGAGAAAAATACTTTAATGATTTAATGATTATTTTCGTTGTGATTTTGAGTTTGAAATTTAGATTTTATTCTAGAAATTGTCTGGGCTTCTATTTTTTATATTTACATTTTTTTAATAGTTTGACGATCATATTGTGAACTAAACTAAATATTTTTTTTTGTAATATTGACACCTACAGAAATTAAATATTTTTACTGAATAATAATAGCACCAATAAAGTACTCTACATAATTTTCTTAATATAATGTTTTCACTGGCGATTGGAAAGTGCTTGTTGAAGTGCCTATTTGAATAAAGAATATTTTGAATTTGAGTTTAAAAAAAATAGTTATACGTAAAAATAAATTAGATGAATTACTTTTTCTTGTCTATGCCTTAGGACAAGCTAGCAATGTTTGTAATTGTTATCCATTTTTATAAAAAATAAAACAAGATATAAATACATACTCGTACTTGATGTGAATCCAGCTTACTTTTTTAGTTTTATTTTGTAAACGTGGTCAGAACACGATGGTAATATTATAACATGAATAATTAAATTTTCAGGATGCACCAGAGGGTTCCGTGTACAAACAGATGTATGACAAAATGATCGAAAAAAGATGGAATGCACCCGGTAATGATGAAGGTGTCGCTAAGTAAGTATTGGTTATAGAAAAGAGAGACATCACAATAGAATGCTATTTGCGATTCCGCGGCACCCCACTGAAGGCGCAGCCAGTACCCATTGAGTGTTAGCCGGTAAGTACGGTTTAACCGGTTAGTCCGTTATACCCCGCCCAGGTTTTTTCATCGGGTGGAATTTTCCCAACGTAAATAAATGACGAATAATTTATACCAAAAAAAAACGACTCCAATTTTGTACTTGTTATGCCACAATTAGTGATTTTCGTGAGCCAATGTCTGGTTAGCTACAGAAAATACCGAAATCGGCATATGCGTGCCTATCAAATTCGAGGAGTTCCCTTGATTCCTCCTAGATCCCATCTTCAGACCTTCACCCAATTTATATGGGACCAATGTCAGGTACCCCGACAAAAATTTGAAACAAATAAGAATTATCAAAATCGGCCAACGTGGTCAAGAGTTATCGGGGAACATACATACATAAAAAAAGAACATGCAAATATACAGACGAACTGAGTACCTCCTTCCTTCTATTGAAGTCGGTAAAAAAGAGACGCGTCATGGGATCTATTATTTGTATAATGGGTTGTGCTCCGAGAAACTGTTCGACATGATGCCCACGGCCGCTTTCTATGATCGCACCGCTCGCCGTCGGCGGCATTCATTCTCACACCTTAGAACCTAAATGATCGCGTACGGTACGGTTTCAGAAGGATTCCCTCCCTCGGACGCTTCGGTTGTGGAATGAGCTCCCTGCCAAGGTTTTCCCGAGGGACTACAGTATAGGGTTCTTCAAGAAAGGAGTATATACATTTTAAAAGGGTCGGCTATGCGGTGACTGCTTACCATCAGGCGGGCCGTAGGCTTGTTTTTCACCGACGTTGTATTAAAGAAAAAGATGTCAGAGTAAAAACAATTTATAACCATAAAATTAAATAATAAATAAGTGAGCTTCTGTGTAGGTATAGCACCTTTATGCTAACGTCATATTTGAGATTTCTTGACTGTAAATAAATAAATAATGTATATTTTGAATTTCAAATTATTTTCAGAGCTGAAGCAGGCAATTATGCGTTCTTCATGGAGTCTCCGTCCATAGAATACTATAAGGAAAGACACTGCTCTCTGATGCAAATTGGTGATACGCTGGACTCAAAAAGCTATGGCATTGGAATAAAGAAAGGTACATAAGTACTCTATTTGTTTAACTTGGTCCCGCAGGGTAATTACGCAACGTTTCCGAGCGTAGGTATACGTAAGTAACATTTAAATGCCATGTTCCATACTAAAAGTGACAACTAGATCTATCGTACGTTCGAAAAGTTACGTGTTTAACCTGCCGTTGTACACTAATCATTATTTTCTTTGCACTGATACGTGTTTTCTGAACAATTTATGATAAAATTACTTATTGCCTAGGAAAAACACTGAGCCCCCAGTTCTTTGATTAAAATTTTATTAACTTAAACGGTTTTTTCTACTGTGTACGTTGTCACAAACGCAAGTAGACAATATTCATTTCGCGATATCATTATTAAGTTCTAATATATATCGTTTTCAGGTTCACCCTATAAGAAAGTAATGGATGACGCATTATTAAAACTTCAGGAAAACGGAGAGTTACAAAAACTTAAGGATTTGTGGTACAAGGAAAAAAGGGGAGGGGGGAAATGCGGGGTAAGTGTCCTCACCAGCTATCTAATGACTTAATGAAAACGCATTGTTTATACAGGACCGAATGCATATTCGATCTTATTATTTATATATTACGATGGTGGTAAAGAAGCATATGGCCTGCCAGATGGTAAACATACGCCCATATATGTATGGCCATATATGTATGGTATATATGTGCCTTTGGACACCCACGACTCCAGAACAATCACAAACGCGTTACTACCTTTGATTATAGGATTAGTTTTGATGACAGCTAGTTACAAATGCAGATCCCTGTGTCTGAAAATAGCGCATCCTCGAGAGCTCTGGTGACCGAGCTCGTATATAGGTCCAACACCACATACCTACAGAGCAAATACCGGTTTAATTATTTATGAGTGCGGTCTTGTGAATTTTTACAAGCTTTTACTGAAACTAAACTTGCTCTGTGAGTTATACGAGTATTTACATGTAGGTATATATGTATGTGTGTGAGACATATGTAGCAACTGAATTTTAGACCAATTATCCTCAAACGACTGAGCTGAAATTTGGCATATGTATATAAGTTCGGTGACAATGTAATATTATGGTACCACCGAGCACATCTGATGAAGAAAACAGAAGGTGGCCATAGCGTGTCCTAAACTTAGTAAGATAACCCTTCATAAGAGTGTTTGGGCTAATTGGAAACCTCTTAATGAGTAGTTCATGACTGTGGAGAAAAAAGTACAGTCAGCGATAAATTCTAGTACCAAAAATTGTTTTTATGACAGAAACTTATTTATGAATGTTTCTCATCAAAAACTTTTCACTTTATAGCAACAAACAGAGGAGGCGGATACACAATTGGGAATGAAGCACATGACCGGTGTGTTCGTTGTTCTAGGAGTGGGTTGTATTTTGGGACTTATCATTTCGATACTCGATATGTTGTGGGGAGTCTTCCAGCGGTCTATTAAATACAAAGTAAGTACTTGATCTATTGATACTTAATAAAACCCAAAACTGGAAAACGCGTCTCTAAACAATGCAAGCGGCAAATCATGTAACAGTTTTGACCCTGCTGATTACGGATCTGCCTATCGCCATTGCGAAATTTGAACTGGAAGTACCGGAAAAGGTGCATTCCATAAAAAAATTTTCGTCGTACATTTAGTAAATCGTTGTTCCGTTACCATAAAAAGGTCCGATTGTTATGGTTTTTTGATATGTTGTAAAGGACTACTTATATATAGTCAAAGTTTCCGTCTCTCCAGCTTTATATCTTTCTCCGCCATCTGGGGAAACTGTCACTTTTTTCTGATTTTTGCCTTTACTGTCGTTAAAGTCCATTCTAATGTTAATCAGTGTTAATCATGGTTTTGAAATATTTTAGAATACAACATTTTCTAAATTTTTTATATTCAAAGATTTTTTGTACGACCCCTGGGGACGAAGATATGGAATCGTCTATGGGCAGCTAGCGTTAAAAATTGCTCCATTTTTCTAGTATTCCTCCCATGTTTACGTTAATAGTGCATTTTAGGGCACACTTTAGTGCGGCAATATTGTAAACCACAAAATTTGCTATTACTTTTGGATTGAAATATTTTTTACAAGACCTCTGGAAACGAAGATATGGAATCATCTACGAAGAGTTACAGTCGCAAACTGCTACCTATGTCCAGTTTTCCTCCCATATTTACGTTTTAGGGCATTTAAGCATACATATAGTCACGCCTGTTGCCCAGAGGTGTAGGCAGAGATCACGGATTACCATCTACGATTCTTATATACAACTTTCGCTGTAGCGAATCATGAATGAACTCTCATATTAACATTCTTCATGCATGCGCGCCGATTTAGGGTACTCTTGACCTGGCCTCTCTGCAGAAGACAAAATTATCTACAAATTGAAAGGTTCTACCATATCCAGTAATATAAGAATATACCATACCCAGTAATATGGAGTGCTCAAGAGGGGCTTAGCTCGTATACCTTGTAAAAATTGTGACTTCCAAACCCTCGCATCGCAGAAAATGGAGTTCAAAAATTGATGAGAAAAAATCCGTTCTTCATGCATGAACACAATGGTAGCCAGGCACACTGGGATAAACAGTTCTATTGTAGGATACAATATCCGTGCAGACTTTGGGGACGGGCTCGAGGGTCATAAGAATGGGAATATATTGGTTTTGGTGAAGTCTCCACCCATATAACTCAGGTTCCATCACCACCTGAAAGGTTTTTGAATAAGTATTCAGTACCGCAAAAGTAATTGATTTTACTCACAGTTTGCCATCGTTTTTCGTGAGCGTTCCATATTACGGTTACCAGTTAGTGCTCGTACAAACTTTCAATTTGCAAATAATTTTGTCTTCTGAAATATTACAGACCGATAGCAGACAGACAGACCGCTAAAATGCACTTGAACGTAAATATGGGATGAAAAATGGAACAGGTAGCAATTTTCGATGGTAGCACTCCATATATGATTCCATATCTTCTTTCCTAGAGGTAGTGGAAAAAATATCTCAATTCAGAAGTTATAGCAAATTTTATGATCTATAATATTGCCAAACTACAGTTTGCGCTAAAGTGCACTTAAACGTAAACATGAGAGGAAAACTGGACAAAGGAAGCAATTTTCGATGGTCACTCTCCATAGATGATTCCATATCTTCGTTCCGAGATGTCATGGAAAAAACATTCAAACCCAAAAGTTACAGAAAATTTTGTGATCTACATTATTGTAGAATCATGATAAGCACTAAAATGAACTTTAAGGAGAGTACAGGCAAAAAACTAAAAAAATGTCTGCTTTTCCAAAATGGCGGAGAAATATATAAAGCTGGAAGGATGAAAACTCTGGGTAGTCATTATTATATTGTCCTTTGCAATATATCAAAAAACCATGATAATCGGATCTCTTTTAGGGTACCGGAACAGCGATTTACTAAATGTATGGCGATTTCTCTTCTATGTGCGGCACCTTTTCCGGTATACCGTACTTCCGGTTCAAATTTCGCAATGGCGACAGGCAGATAAGTAATCAGCAGGGTCAAAATTCTCTGAAAATATTCTCACTCCACCTGTTACATGATTTTCTTCTTGTATTCTATTTTTTCAAAAATGGTCTTAGTCTAAAATGTATATTCAATTTGGGTAACGTTAAGGGTCCGATAAATATTGTGGAGCCTACCAAGCGTTTATATATTTACGCACAAGGACATCGTATTGTCAAATGAACGCTCAAAACTTATTGTGCATGACTACATGATCCATGTGCCCAGCTGTGAGACGTGCTAACTATGATGATAAATGTCCACAGACTACCTTCAAATACGAGCTGATCGAAGAGCTAAAGTTTGCCTTGAAGTTCAGCGGTGACGTGAAACCTGTAAAGCGTCCAGCGAAGACCGACGAGAGCGGCGAGGATGCACAAGCCGAGGCAGAAAAAAAAGACGAGCTGCAAGTCCTTCGCTCGATTTCACCATTGTCTATCCGATCAACTAGTACTAGAAGGACGAGCCATTCGCACAGCTCACGCCATTCTCCATCTGATATTAGCGTGCATTTTGCCAGGAGGAGGCGGTATTCTTGATACAAATTGATATGATAATTTTGAACTTGGCCAGTTAACGCGGCACATCCTTATCAATAAACTAGCTACCTTACCTACTTATTGTTTCCAGATAAAACGGGCACTACCACTTAGATTAAGCTCTAACTTTACACAACTGACTCACTTACTCGTAAATGGACGGTCTATGGGATACCATTTGACAAACAGCGTGTGTGCATATATTTTTCATGTCTCAGAATGACAGTGAAGCAAAAACGATGATCAAGGAATGTTCCTTTCTGCCAATTAAGAATCGGTTGCATCAAATCGTCTGTAATCGTAACCACTGTTCATACTGTTCATTAGAATCAAATTGTATAGTCAGTTTTATATGGGATGACAGCTGCTGGTGCTATACTTAACGTTGATCGGTCTCTAAAGTTGATTCAACCCACCCTTAGTGAGTCAAATGCGACTCAGGAATCCTACCTAGTTTTTTGAGTTTTGTATGAAATATAATGGAGAATAGTCGAGTAAGTAGGTTTAGGAGTAGGTATTGAGTAAATATTAATTATTTTTAGGTATACGCTTATTGTTATAACTACAAGAATATTATCATATAAGATGTTGATGATGTTATACATTTTGGACCTTATTAGAATGCAATAAGGTGAAAAAGTGTATACATCCCATTGTATTTGGTCAACTATTCTAAAATATATAGTTACATTGTTAATAACGACGATCTAGTTTTATTTCTCCACAAATAGCATCGTTAATTCCAGAATGTTCTAGGCGATGTTGTACATCGCTTTGATACATGGGGCATTATGTCCGGCTGCAAGCGGACTCCGGACACCGCGACCGCGATCTTTCATGTGCCTCCATTAGCCGGACAAATTGCCGGGAAACTTATAACTACATCCGATCTCACTGAAGCCTATCGTAACAGACTTTATTTGTATAAGCTATTATAATTTGACTTGTGGAGATCACGGGAGCTGATAGTAGCACCCATTGCCGAAACGCTATGAGCCAATCACCTGGCGTGATAAGAGTATGTCATTCAAGTATACACCCAATAATTTATACCATAAAAAAATTGTACTTCGCTATGCCACAATTTGTGATTTCCGTGAGCCAATGCTTGGTTCGGTAGAAAATACTGAAATCGGCATATGCGTGCCTATCAAATTCGAGGAGTTCCCTCGATTCCTCCTAGATCCCATCAGCAGACCTTCACCTGATTTACCTGAAGGAGTATTCTTTAGGAGTACCTGACTTAAACAAAAAAAGAATTATCAAAATCGGCTAACGTGGTCAAGAGTTATCGGGGAACATACATACAAAAAAAACAAGCAAACATGCAGACGAACTGAGTACCTCCTTCCTGCTATTGAAGTCGGTAAAAATATTAGGTTACAACCTATCTTGCAACATATCATTTGAACTCTGTGCCAGTAGTTGATCTTTGACCCAAACCTTCGTTATGGCACCCAATCAGTATAGGATAGAAGAGACAGGACATTTTTCAAGTCACGTGTTAATTAACGACCGACATGAGAGTGATGTTTGGCGCGTGTCCGGCTTGTTTTGGGTCAGCCGCGAAACGCGTAATGCAATCTTCAGAATATAATGAATTTAATAGGGACCTAATTACAGAAAGTCCACCTTCTAAGGTCCAGGTCATAGTTATTTGTCGAAATGACACGTGCTCTTTTCAAATCGCTAGGATTATCAAGTTTGCGAAGCAAACGCCTCACCCGACATCACTGTTGTGAAACGCGGCCAGCGACGAGTGCCAATCACGGCCGGGTGGAGGTGGGTAGAGTATATTCTTAGGTACGGCAAGTAGACCTGGTCTGTTTGCAGGTTATTACAAATAACGGAATACAAAGAGAATGTTTTAAAGGATCATATTCGTGAAACTGTTCCAATTTACCTGAAGTAGGTATATGAAAGAGGGACCGAGTGAATATGGCGTATGACGCAACATCTTGTTTACGTACAGGCGATCAGCACGGTAATCACGTAACTTTTCGAGCATACGACAGGCACGCTTGAAAATGTTGCGTAATTATCCCACAGGTCAGTTTCCACAGTCACCTATCAGCTCGCTTATCGTCTCATCAAACGTATCACCTGTAGGTACACAAACGAGGCAAGGTATGAAAGTAATTTGAACAGTATCCAGAGTGCACCGAAAAGGATTCTAATAGCTACGAAAGTGACGAAACTACTCACCACGCTGACTTCTCCACAAACTCCCGCAAAGGGCTCTGCTTTAATACACTAAAGATTTAAAGTTATTTACTTATTGTTTTATGTATAATTGCTGTAATACAACTTATACAATACTACATAGACGTAGACATATTTTTAGCACTGACGCAGTCAATCTATGCATATGCTCTATGTGGCCAGTAAGTAATTATTTTATGCAATTGAGGCCACAGAACATTGAATACCTATTTAATGTTAAAATTGTATGAACTTATCTCGGAATAAAGTCTTTTCTTGTTTGTCAACTGACTTTAAGCACTAAACATGGCAGTTAAAACGTTAGTAAAACTATCAACTATTCTACTTAAATATATTTAGCTCAAAAGACATTTATATTCATTTACTGATTCTATAACGGGAGTACCTATTAGCAGTCCATTTTGTTCTACGCACGGAACAATATCGTAGCAGAAAACGGACTGCTATAATTTTTAGCCCGTTTTGTTCAACGCGTAGGACAAAACGAATTTTCATGTTCGGTTTGTGTTCGGATGTTCGTCCGCCTTTTGCTACGATGTAACCAAAACCATAGGACAAAACGGACTACTTCATTCTTTCATACATCCAGAAGGCCAATGATAGTAAATGTTCCAATTAACGTTTCACACCCTGATTACCATACCCCTCCTGTTGCTTTGAGTTAGCGAGGGATGTGTTTGTTAAGAACCAATAGGAACACTTCGTTGACCTTTCCTCGCTTAGCGCAGCGCGCATGAAGTGATTCTATTGTCGGCCTGTTTAGCCTAGTTGGTAGTGTCACTGCCTCCGATGTTAGAGGTCCCGGGTTCGAATCCCGGTAAGGGCATTTGTTTCTGTGGTGAGCAGAGACATTTGTTCCTGTGAGACTTCGACTTGAGAGATGTTTTCTATGTATTTAAATAAATATCTATTAAATATACGTATCGTCGTCTAGTACTCATATCACAAGCCTTACTGGCTACGATCAGTTACCTACAAAAATATTAAAATCCATTGTTTTTCCTATTTCAATTCATTTATCTCATTTAATCAATTTATCATTCGAATACGGCACATTCCCTACTAGACTAAAGAAATCTGTTATTAAACCTATATTTAAAAAAGGAGAAAAAAGTGACCCAAACAACTACAGGCCAATAACCCTGATTCCTGTTATTTCGAAAGTATATGAAAGAGCTTTTTACACGAGACTCGATAATTATTTAACAAAAACTAACGCTTTAAGACAAGAACAAAATGGTTTCAGGAAAAAAAATCAACAGCATTGGCTTGCTTCAAACTAAATGATAAAATTACGTACTGCATTGATAAAGGTACTCCGGTTGGAGTACTGTATCTCGATATGTCTAAGGCATTTGACACAGTCTGCCATAAGCGTCTTCTAAACAAAATCGACAAATATGGAATTCGCGGACCTGCTTACTCTTGGATTGCGAGCTATCTAAATGATAGACAACAAAGTACGCAAATAAGTAGGATAACTAATAGTAGACTTTCAGTATTCAACTCAAGCTACCAAATAAACAAGTACGGTGTCCCTCAGGGAAGCATCTTAGGCCCCCTATTGTTCCTTATCTATATAAACGATCTACCTGACTCGACAAAACATGACACTGTCTTATACGCTGATGATACAACAATATTAATTAAAGGTACAGACATAAATAACTTTGAAAACGAGATAAATAAAGCGTTGAGTGATGTTGTACGCTGGCTAGATTACAATAACCTTAAAATAAATCTCAAGAAAACAAAATTTATGCAGTTTATGTCATATAAATCTAAGATTCACCACCTTAAAATAGTGCACAACACAGAGAACATTGAAGAAGTTAATAGTATTGTATTTCTTGGTTTGACATTGGACACACATTGTAGCTGGAAGGAACATTTAGATACGATTTGCAAGAAACTGAATAAATTCCTTTATGTACTTTGGCGCCTCAAACAGACAGTGTCATTTAATACTGCTTTATTGACCTACCATGGTTACATTATGTCAGTCCTAAGATATTGTATAATTATGTGGGGCAATTCTGTCGACGCTGACCGTGCCTTTGTTGCCCAAAAAAAATGCATTAGAACTCTCTGTGGAGTAAATAGACGAGAATCCTGTAAGCCTTTATTCATAAAACATAATCTTCTATCCTTGCCTTGTCTATACATATACGAAATAGTCATATTTGTAAAACTCCATTCGGAATTGTTTACCTTTATCGAAGAAAAGGCATCAACTAGATCACATAGACGGCACATGCTCGCATTACCAACTAGTAACAAGCTGGTACTCAGGAAAAAAAGCGCTCATAATATGTGTGTAAATATATTTAATAAACTACCTACCGCAATTAGAATACTGCCTGTTCATGAAATTAAAACAAAGTTGCACAAAATGTTAGCTGAAAAATGCTTCTATAGTATTCAAGAATTCTTAAGTTATAAATTTGACGAAGTATGTGACTGAATAATATAATCGTTTGTTATTATTATTAATTAATTTAATGAGATATTATTATTTTTTCAATGTTATGTTATTATATAAACCAATCTAACTTATTGTAGCTGATGAAGCATGCGATGAAAACAATTATCAATGTTTTTTTGACATGCGTGACATGACATAGTCAAAATTATTTTCACATGCCTCAATAAGGCCGAATGTATTAAGGGTCAAAAATGTATATTTTATAACATCTACTGTACCATATGTTCTCGTGAATAAACTTTCATTTCATTTCTTATTGAGCTTACTATGGGACTAGTTCGATTAGTGTAAAAAAATGTCCCCCTAATATTTATTATTTTATATATATTTATTGGTTCTTAAAAACACATCCCTCGCTACGCATCCTCGCACATCTCTGGTGGAAACGCAGCCTTAGTGTCATGACTGGCAATTGTATAAACACGACTCGACATTTACCTTATAATTAAATAATTTATTACCTGAAATTTTCTAGCAAGACAATAAAAAACTATGCAAATAAAGAAGAACCTAATTAAGGTATAATATTTTAACAGGAAATCTTCTCCATTCATTTTACAAATGTATCTATGACAATTGCTACTATCCTATTTTTTATGTTATTGTTTGTTTAGGTAGCGGACTCCAGGCATCATCTTTCAGTCTTTCAGGGTGCAACTGTACCTACTGGAATAGCGCTAGGATGATGCTGATGATGTTATTATTTTGAAAGTTTGTTCATACAACATTAATCTACTTTGAGTTTTTTTTATTACAAAATTGTTACAGTATTTCTAGGAATCGAAATATTATCTCAAGTAAGAATCCAATTTATTCAAGGGTCATGTCCACATTATTGTGAGGAATGGTGACATTAATCCTATCTCAACGTGTTAACCCTTTACTTCCGGGTGTCAACCATAGTTGACACTAGTTACACTTTAAAGTCCACCTTATGCAGATTACATACAGTAACAACCTCAGACAGCAAATAATTGCCCCCGTAGGTAAAGGGTTAATAAGTAGCCTTACTAAATTTCCGCATTCGTGCCATTTGGACAGCATTGCTCTGTCGCCTGCTGTGTAACGTGTGTCTCGAATGATGTGATATAGAACGCTCAGACGGTGTAGGTGCATTCAGTTTGTCTTCAACTTCCTTGTGGGACTCCTCATCTTCAGCTTTCGATTTCTTCGAGCCCCCTGAGCCGCTTCCAGAAGGTTCCCTGTGACGCACAGGCTTCGTATCACTGTTGCCGCTGATGATAAACTTCAATTCCGCTTTTAGTTCTTCTAGAAATGATACCTAAAATAAGAATGAATTACATGATTAGTGTCTAAATTATTATTAAGTAATGATACATTTAAATTAGTATTTTTATTCGTCATCTGTTTTACTGTAATGTTTAAAAGCGGTAATATTACCTTAATACGTTACGGACCCGCCGGGGCACCTACTAATCAACTACATAAAAATACTTATCTAGTGGTACTCAATTTTTTCCTGTGGATATTTCTTATGAATACTTAAGTATATATTTTAAACTTTATGATATTTACCCATGGGAAAATGACCACACGGTGCTACTAAATTGGCAGGGGCAGGGGTAAGGGTCACACCGGATCATGCTTTTCTGATGAAAGGAAATAACATTAAGGAAAAAAAGCACATAACAAGGGAACACTAACGAAAGACAAAAAGAGTGTATATAAAAGTTCCATTAAACGGATTATATGATGATATCATACGATCAAATATTTAATTAGCATATGCGACCGGGAAACCTTAGCTAAAATTCGTTTTGTACCTTTCTCACAAACATAAATGTCAATGTGACAGATACGGACAAACGAATTTTAGCGGCTTCTTAGCTCAAATAGGTTTGATGGACGTTTATGAATAAGGGAATTAAGAGGGTTATACTATATCTTCCTTTATATCGAAATCTAAAAGCTGCTGGAATTAAAATGTTCCTTACATTTTCCCTATGAGATATGATCCATATGTCGACGACCATCTCGAATATTGCGCAGATCACCGCCAGGCCGGAGCCCGCTGCGAGGACGATGAACACGCCACCCACGTTCGCCAACACGAGGGGCTGAGCCTCAGCGCTGCCTGCATCATCGTCCTGAAAAAACGACTTTGGATTTCACTGTATATCCTGACATTACAAGAAAGTGCTGGCACATTTATGCTATTTAAAGACATAAATGTGTGTAAAAACTTGAGTTTAAATGATAAATCTGGATTTAGACAAGCGCATTCAATTATTCATAGATTTTTAAATCTCCAAAAAAGGGCCGAAGTGGCAATATTGTTTGAAATATGCATTAAGTGATTTATTTTGTTAAGAATCGTTCCATAGATGTTATTTCAGTGGAAGCATTATTGGCGATTATTTATGGTTCAAATGACCACCAAAAATTAAGTCTAAATATATAAATTGTTTTAGGTGGTCTTCAATAGGCAAGCAATGGCGCTTAAATATGGACGGCGCAAGGTTCGCATTCGTAAGACTGTTGGAAGTCGTTTCCAAAAGCGTTTTTGGCAAGACAGACATCGGGACGACATATACTTAAATTCCAACTGACCGCACACGCTCCTCCACCTCTTTTCTCCTTCCACCATTTGTCTTTCATACGCGTCAGTTTTCCTTCTTCTTGGAGCTGTAAAATCGACTCGCTCATTGGTTGGCGATACGGACTATCTGAAAATTATTTTTGATAAATATCACCTTTAATAGATACATATATTTTGTTTGTGTTGGTCAATTATTTAATAACTATTGGTTATTTGTCTATAACAATACATAAATGTGTACTTTTTTTCATAGCAATCCCATATCCCTTGCTGTCCAGTAGGCCTCCAACTTGAGCCACATCACAATTCCGTTCCACCATGTACTCAATAGATGTCGATTCCATTAGAAATGCGTAATTTTCTTCGGTCGATTTAGCCCTGTAAGCAATTTGGTGTTCAATATAAAGAGATTTAAGACAATCTCTTTACTATGAAAGTCTTTAATACCTTGCCAATCCTTCATCATTAGTGGCCGTTTGGAACTGTGGATTTTCATCCATATATTGATACATTTTTTGATACAATAGGTTGTCAGATTCCTGAAATTATAGTTAAAAATTTATTCATTTCATCTTATTTAAATGAAAACACCTATACTTTACTTCCAAATGTCTAAATAATATACTCTTACTTTAAAGAAACCCAATGTAGCTCCTCCCTTTTTAGCACCATATGTAATGCCGTACGGATTATTGGCTAAGTCTTGTACTGTTTTTATGGCATAGAATTTAGATTCGACAGTCAAGAAAGCAGCCAAGTTAGCGGTATAAGAAGATACCATTATTAAAGTAAAAAACCACCACATACTGCCTGCCATTCTTGTTGACACCGCTCTGAAATGAATACATAATGTCGATGATAATAGAAATTTTAGCTATACGGACTTAGTTGTTTGTAGTGTTGCAAAGTTAAATATATGTTACTCATAACAATGCCCAACAAATGTTACAATGTCGAAAGTTGAAGCTAGGAGTCTTGCTTTATAGCTCAAGGAAAGAAAAGGTCTTACATTGGAGCAATCTCCGATCCTTGGGTGAGTACACTTCCTAGAGTAAACCAAAACGAATTAGCCATTGTAAATTGGTTGTCCAAGGTTTCAGGCTCTTCAATACAGGGATAAGGATTCTGCCATTCTTCTGGAGCTATTCTTCCAAGCAGAAATAGTAACAGTGAGACTCCAACATACGCTCCTGCTAACCAACCCCAGACCTGAAGTATAAAGTAGATGTTGACTACGCATTCAAGAGTTTAGGATAAATGTGAATAATGCTGCAATGAGGAATTAAAAGTGTAATTAGGAAAGTAGCATATAAAGGTCCTTAAGATCAATTATCACTTGGCGAAACATAGAGCGTATTACTTTGCTCCGGCCAGCATGTTTTTTAATAACTGATAAAACACTTATCTCCTAACTTTAGTATGCAATAAGAGATCTGGTGGGTACGCTCACTTCAATAATTCGCACGAGTCCGTCCTTTGATTATGACCTACCTCCAAAGAAAACGGTGAAATGAAAGAAAACAGGTCTGGTGGTTGCTTTGTCGGCTTTTTGTACAAAATGGTGATCCCCAGATTCATGAAAGGACTCGTGAAATCGACTGCTTTTTGGCGCGCCGCTGTTATCGTCAAATCAGTAATTGCGAAATCCGCTCTCTGAAAGTGTTCATACTCAGACAAGACGCTAAGAAATTCATTTTGTAACAATTACATTTGGTAAAAACCTGTATAGACTATACAAAGTATGATTTAAAAAACAGCGCACACTTATTTAATAACGTAACCAACTAGATTGCATCATTAATAAATGATCATACTTTTATTGATGGAACTATTGGCAAATAACGGTATTTCGTAATTTAATTGGCATTGAAACTGGAAAGAAAGGTTAAAAAAATGTTATTTACCCCATCCATGACCTTCTCCATCATACCATTCCATTTACCGGTCTTCTTGTCCAGAGACCCATAAACGCCATCAGCCTGTATATCGAAGGTGTAATTGAACTCGTTCATTTTGGCTAACTCGTCTATGAGCTCAATCCCGAAACCCTCGTATCTATCGTTACCTTCGAGTTTTTTTGAAGACTCTTTTAGCATGCCATAAGGTGCACTCTGTAATACAATTGGAAAGTTCGTCAATATAATTCTAAGTAAAGGAGGAAGAAGGAAGGTAAGAATGAAGGGATTCAAAAGGTACCTATTTCCCTTCTTGAGGACACAATGAGTAAACTTTTTGCAATTATTCGTTTTTAACCGACTTCAAGATTTCAAAAGAGGAAGTTATCAATTGTTGTATGTTTTTTTTTTTTTTTAATGTTTGTTACTCCATAACTCCGTAATTTCTTAACCATTTGGATTTTTTTTTTATTGTAAGTATATACATCCAAGTTGGTCCCGTTTTTGTCAAAACGCAGTTCTGATTATGGGACCTATGAGAAATTGAGGGAACTCCTCAAATCTTAAAGGCAAACATATAGTGATTTTTGTGTTTTTATCAACAAGTCGAGCATTTTCATCCAAAAATGTGACATTTGATGAAGTGGAACTGCTGATGATGATCAGAACAGAACTCTTCAACGACGAAAAGTTCACGTTTGTCGATTTGTCCTTCTAGCTGTGTTTGTTAAGCAAGTTCTATTTTCACGATTGATTTTTGTTCTGATGATGGGATCCATTAGGAATTGAGGGAACTCCTCAAATGTGAAAGGCACACAAATAGTAATGAACTAATCAAGCATTTTCATTCATAAAAGTGACATTTGATGAAGTGGAATTGCTGATGATGATCAGATAGGAACTCTTCAACGACGCGTAGGTAGTTCAAGTTTGGCGATTTGTTCTCTTCGTTTTGTTTGTCAAGCAAGCAAGGTTTTTCCATGATTCCATGAGGAATTGAGGGTACTTAGTCTTCTACCATTATAAACATACTTATAGCCATTTTTATTTTATTGTATGGAATCTAAGATTGCACCATCTAAGTATAATAATCTTCCACCGGCCTACCCCATTGAAGTCGTGAAGTTACGAGTATTCATTTACTGTGGCTCAAATAATCCACATCGAGAAAAGTGTCGGTCAAGCTAGAAACGAATTGTTGTGATAAATTGATAGGTGTGTAGAACGCTTATGAGATATGGGAAAGTCGGTTATATGGTACCAGTTTTTACTTATACGGGTATATTTTCTTTGTTAAAGTACATAAAAATATGGCTGATAGTGCATATTATAAAAGTTCAGTATTTTGGCTTCCTACCAGCAAGACGAGCATTCTGGGATTAAATTGTCTAAATGAACTTTTTCAAAGGGACTCCTATCGGTACGATTTAGCCGAGCTGGTTAAATCATACTATCAGCATTTAAATAGTACCTATGACGCATTTGCATGTAAACTGGTTAATTTTGGTTTAAATATTTATTGCCAGGCATTTAAACTGTCCTGGTACAATACAAAATACTTTATAGTTTAAATCGTACCTATCTCAGAAAGCAATGGTACGATTTAAATACAACTACCATGAATTTTTTCACATACCTAGTAGGCAACGTTTAGCTGGCAGAGGGAGGCGGGGGGGGGGGGGGGGGCACTTGATTTCAACAAAAAATGCACTTTAACGTTTAATATCACGTTAGCGGATTCGTGAAGCAAAAGATATACCTATAGCGTATCCACTTTCCTTGTGGACTCTTAATTTTTTTATTGTACTATTATGTCGACGTGTTTAAATTATTATTATTATTAATACCAAATTATTATTATTATTAACTTTCTGGTAATAACGGTTACTGAGCTAAGCCGCGCATAGACAGACGGACGGACGGACACGGCGAAACTGTAAAAAGCGAAAGCTCTTTAACACCATGTATTTCCAGTGATTTCCATGCATTAATACTGTACATGAATACAATAAATAAATAAATGTTTTTTTTAAAACGCTTTGGCCTAATTATAAAATGTCATACATAATATAATTGAAAAAGTGTAAGTAGCAGCCTACTTACTAAAGCTGTAAGAACGATGAAATGTTTTCCTTTCATGGATTCCGACCCTTCTGCTTCAGCTTCAGGTATTACGATCCTGGTTTCTTCATAACCGTCATCAATATTCCAGGTGGCTACCTTCATAGAAAAACACTTTAGGTACTTATTTAGAACATTTTATTAGATCTAACATCGAATACAACAGAGAGATCTTGAATGAAGGTTTCTCTCCATCTAATACATACACCTAATACATAACTACAAATGGTGCTACTTTACCGCACGAATGAGGTAATCAGCAAATTACGTGCGTATGTCGAAACTTTAAGGAGCCATATGTACTGTAAAACGTTGTACGATACACGTGCGAATAGGTAATTCGCTACTCGTTTCGATTTAAAACACTCCCTTCGGTCGTATTTTAATTTATCACCACTCGTTGCGAATTTCCTGTTCTCTGCACTGGTATCGTAATGTACTATTCTTGCACAGAGTCATTTTGATCGTGCATCGCGTTTTCATAGGCGTCTGCCCTTGTCGAGCATACCAAACGACAAGCTGCAAGATTAGCTAATTACACCAAAAATGAACTTCGGGAAAACAGTACCCGAAGTTTCTCAGCTCGTATAGTATAATTATATTTTTAGCAAGTGATCGATACTAATTAAATAACCAATAACATGATCTACCTGGTACTAAGTAAATATATTTCCCTTAGCACCCCTTAGGCCACGTGTTCTAACCGGCTTGTCCACTTGATCGGATCACGGAGGTTTTTTTTTTTTTATGGTAGCGTGCGTATAACTAAACCTGTTTGTAAACTGTTTGTTTCTTAAATAAATAAATAAAATAATAAAAGTTTCGGTTTTGGCCAATTTGGTCCATATTATCTGGTTTGGGCTTCGGCCAAAATAGCTGGTTCAGATGTGGATGAAACTAAAGTAAAGGCCGAGATTTGGTTTCTGCAGGCAATCGCGTTTCGGACGGACACAATATAAATAAATACTTATGAGAAAAACTACGTACCGTTTCTATACCATGTGCCATAACTTCAAGTATTTCTAATTCAAAATATGATCTTAGCCCATCGTCGTCGAACTTAATAAGACCGGTGAATCCATCAAGTTCCATCTGCGAAGACATAAACGTATAGAACTATTCAGAAATTAGGTGTCATTTACTTGATCGGCAACCTTATTGATTTTATGTTTTTTACTTGGCTTTTTTACATGAGGTACTTAATTGAAAAATGAAAATATTTTTATAAACGATAAGCATTGTTGATACAGTGGTTTAGTTAATTGTTTTTTCCCCTCACTAGCTCGGAAAGCCGTCTTTTATCCTTTAAAACAAGCGGGTAAAAACGCATTTTATCCACAAGTGGGGAAAGTAATTTGACCTTGGAGCGTGTTTGAGTAGCTTTTGACAGATAACAAAACGTAAAACGCTCATAATAATGGTTAGTTTGATATCAATTATCATTAAATAAATGGTTTGAGAATTTAATACAAAATACCAAATTTAGCTTTATTTAATGATATAAGTCGTAAACCTTCAAATTTTATAAATAACATTTGTTTTATAATGATATTGAGTTTAATTGTAAACGCACAAGCTGAGTCGATGCAATTTCAAAACGCATTGTCAGAAAGAAATGTCATCATTGTCAATGTCAACCAAAATATACACAACTTGTCACGGACTCCGACTCACGTAAATATTATACACAACATCCAGAGTTTTCTGTTATAATAGCGTAAAAAAATCGGTGATTCCAGTGATGAAAATCATGCCTGTGGAACTGTGTTTTTTGCAGGATGCACTTTCCTCGCTATAGTGAGGAGAAAAGTTTTGTGTTACACACGGGTGCAAAGTTGTATTTTACTTCTCGTGTGTTGAAACACTCGCTACGCTCAGGATTCTATTTTAGAACCACTCGCTTCGCTCGTGGTTCAACTATAGAATCCTTTCGCTGGCTCGTGCTTCAATTCCACACTCGCGGGTAAAATACAACTTTGCACCCTTGTATAACAAATAACTATTATATTACCTACTTATCTCTAGCAGACTAGCATGCACTACAGAGTGCGGCTTAAAACTAGCAACGGTTTAATACCCGGTTCCCGGTTCCGGTACCCGGTGGTTTCGGTTTGGTACCCGCAATAGGCGTGCCTGTTTCGCGGGGACCAATAACATGTGGTGTGTCAAAATATGATAATGCTGGTTGCCAGATAATAATAATTTTACATGTTTAATATAAGTCAAATGCAACTAAGTCTTAAAACAATGCAATAAACTAAATTATAAAATGATGTTTTTTTAGATGTTTTAATTATTAATCATCTTTCTTTAATATATGTGTAGAGTAAAACCAATTTTAAAATGAATGCCCCTCTACTAGTCCAGCAGACATTGCTTCTGTACATTGAGCTTTACGTCTATATGCTTGAGGCAGATTCTTGATAAATTATCTTTCAAAATGCGTAGTTTAGTAAGCATTTTATGCGTTAACTGTTATTATTAGAATACCAAAATACAATATATCAAAATCTGCAGGATATAAAGAGTAACGAGAATTTCCTCAAAATCCATAGTAATAAAAAGAAATGAATACACCAAATCACTCTTGTTTTCCACTTGCAACTTATTTACTACTTACTGCATTTTTTATCAGAAAATTATAAAATTTTATGATCTTCATTTCAGAATACTGTACAACAGCTTGGTTTTCTTACTTTTTTAAATTAACGATCCGTTTTAGCAGAAAAACTTTTCCAATCGGAGTGAAAAATTAAAAAATTGTCACCCCGGGCGGGATTCAATTATCCACTCCGGTTGGAAATTATAATTTCTCAAAGTGGACGATTCCGCTTGTAAATTATAGCAAATATAGCAAAAAAAATGTTTTGTCCCGTTTTCTGCTAGTTTCCGCGCCATAGAGACGAAAACAGCTCTCGAGCTAACACTAGCGAGCGATCAAGACACAATTTTAGCGACGGTTGAGCCGTAAGTCAGGTGTAACCGGGCGGTATTCATTTTAATTTTGTATTTTCTTTACTAATGTGGTTTAATCTATTCTAGCAAATCTATTATCATTCATTAAAGTTATACATTTTCCGTATTCAAGTACCGTTTTAAGATTGTTAAGGAGAGTAGATCCAAAAGCCCATCCTTTTCCACTCTCACAAGTGACACTTGAACCATCTTCAAGGGCCATAGCTTTTATAGCCGCCACGTATAGAAGCACCGCGTCGTACATCAAAGCTAAACTGAGTGTTAGTCCATTTTCGGCCACAGCTTCTGTTATTTGATCTTCAGATAGTTCTGCTACTTTAGTGTTAATACTTTTTATGTAATTTTGGATGGCTTCCACACTTGGATCGAAAAATCGTACACCTGGAATGAATGTTCACAAGGGATAAACTGTTGATGTGGTTTTTTTATTTAAAAAGATAAAAATAATGTTCATGAACCTGATATATCACAATAAATAAATATCATTACTTTTGTTCTTCGTAATATGCGTACAAATTTTATGGATAAAATATTCCATTATTATTTCACAGCAATGTCACTATCCCATAATTGTCAAGATATTATTTGATGTAGTCATCTTAAATAACCTTACCTGTTATATTCGAACCACCATATTTAAAAGGATCTAAATCTATTGTCTGGAAGTCTGGAGTCATTATGACATAACTGTGTTCATCCGACATAATTCCCACCTGTTGTGCTTGTAAGAGGAAATCTTCCAAAGTCTCTCTTCTGCAGTTAACTAGGTAATTTACAGAACCAGACTTCTTAATAGTTTGTAAACGTGCCCTGAAATAACAATTCGTTATTATTATTATATTAATGTCTCCCTGTGTTCATCACTTTACAATGCCAAGTGAATCCAATATGTTTAGCATGCTCGCTTTGACCCGTGTGGAACAAATGTTTCAGTGCAAACGCTCGAAGGATTCGAACCTGCGACATCTAGCATACGCGACCAATCGCTCTAGCCTCTGAGCTATCGGAACAACCAAGCTCGCTCTCGTAATCCTTCACTAGTTCCCTCTTACGACGCCTTAGGGAGGCGTACAGCGACATCTACCGTAGAAGACTTAGGCCTCTATCATTATATTAATTTTGGATTAGGCCTCGAAACTCATTAAAATTACATTGCGAGACGAAGTGACGGCACACTTCTGACTTCGGCGCTTTCGTCATATACAATGATCGGACACCACCATATCAGCCGAAGTACGTCCACTGCTGGACATAGCCTCCCCCAATTTCATGGGGGGGGGGGGGGGGGGTAAATGTCATAATCGCCACGCTTGGCATGCAGATTGGCGATCGCAGTATCTCCACCGCATTCCAAGGATACTGCTGCCTATCTTCCGGTGGTCTTGCGCGTATATTTAGGACATACCCGGGTCCAAAAGTGTAACATGAATATGACTTAATTTAAATTACGTGTATAATTTATACATTAAAATGGATTCATTTTTGTTATCGAATGATAACGATGAACTATCGCTTTAAAACTTCGCACCGCACACGCATGTTGATGCGGAAAGGTCATTTTCTTTAGATAAGGTGGATCATCTGATGTTAAACGAAATCATTGAAAATATCTAACATAGGAAAAATGCCGGTAAATTACTACAAAATGAAATCCAGTGAGTTTTTTTACAGCACATGTAATGTTTTATTCTTAAGGAACCAGGCTTATCCATGCTAGTTGTTACGTTCGACGTCAAAGTGACATAAATTGCTACCTATCACCGATAATTTCATTCACATTTATAACTAGCAGTATGTACCTAAAATCATCGCCATCAGGTAATTGTACTACAGTCATTAAGACATCTTTACCAGTTTCTAAGTCTTGTAATGCAAGGATGCTGTCAAAAAATGGCAGAAGTTCCGCACCCTCGTATATTATTGTCAATTCCTGCCAGCCCTTGTTATCGATAATGTCAGCGAAAGCCTGTAAAATAAAATATTTTTTTCTTATTTTGTAATTAATTACACAATTTCGTCTCATTTACTCTAATAATTATAATAAATTAGCATGCTATTTATTTCTTTCTAATGACTTCACGTGGATGCTGAGCATCCTTTCCTCTGTATATGTTGTATGCTAGGTTTAGTTTGTTACAGGCTGAGAAAATAAAATATTAGGTGAGGTAGCTTAATAAGTACGAGTATACGAGACATTGTTACGTGCCTATGTAGATAGATCATAACGGTTGTCTGCATAATACAGGGTGTGGCCTGTAATAAGAGCAAAAATATAAACGGTAGGTACACTATTGAGCGGCAGCAATGATTTCTAATTGGTTTCAATTGCAAAAAAAGGTTATTTTTATAATTTTTTATGCAAATATAGCTCACGTGTACTTAATTTTACTCCACTGGAACGATAAATAATAAATATAAATAAATATTACGGGGACTTTTTTTTACACAAATCGAACTAGTCCTATAGTAAGTTCAATAAGGCTTGTGTTATGGGTACTAGACGACGATATATTTAATAGATATATAGGTATATGTAAATATACTTAAATATATAGAAAACATCAAAGTCTCAGGAACAAATGTTTCTGCTCACCACAGAAACAAATGCCCTTACCGGGATTCGAACCCGGGACCTCTAGCTTCGGAGCCAGTGTCACTACCAACTAAAACTAAAATATGTAAATAGATTCCATCAAAGCTACCACTGTGTTGCCATTAGAATAAAACGTTCAATAAATAGAAAAAAAAAAATTTAGCGAAATAATGGACGTATATACAACATTTATTGGTAATTTTAATTATTGTGTTTAAATACTCAGTTTAAATAACCAGACTTCATAAAAAAGCTGTCGCACAAATTAATATTTAATAAAAACTATTTTGTGGTACAAATGTTTGTTTAGGAATGGTAAAACTCAGGTGTAAACCACCTTTGGTAATCAATTTTAATATAATTACCATTATTGTCTTAACATTGAGTGCATATCTTTTCACCTCAAAAAGGAAATTCATATATGGGGTTGTTTATGTGTTGTGTAGTACGCCCTTTATGGGGAACGTATGGCGGCCATGACACTTGTCACTTCATTCGGCATCTGACGTCTGTCTTGAGCGCTCGAATGTTTTCTTTCCTCGTTGTGGTATTTTTCATTGTTGAGTTTTTGTTTACTGTTAAGTTTGTTTTGTGTATTTACGTTGACTCTTTGTTAAGTTTGTACCGTGAACGTGAGTTTTCGTTTTACGTAAGTAAAATGGAACCCGTGGCAGGTCCCTCCCAGGACATGAAAGAGAATATTTCTCTTTCCCCACCAAGGAAAAGACCGGCATCTCATATGAGTGTTTCCGAAAAATGTATGGTGATGAACTGCTACAAATATACGTACAATACGTGGCCCCAGGACAAGTATTGGACACAAGTTGAATGTGCTAAAAAAGTGGCGGAAATATTGGGAATATCCGAAAGAACCGTCAGAAATATACTAAAAGAACATAATACGACCAACGAATTCGCTTCGCCCAAGAAACCTGGCCCGAAATTGGCAGTAATTGACAAGTTGGACGAGTTTACGTTTGCAGCCATTAGACGGATAGTGCATCAATTTTTCCATCGCAATGAGCCGCCTACTATTCAAAAGGTATTTTTTTAATTGTAATCATGACCATTTATTACTGTTATAATGTAATGCTGTATGATGGCAATATTACCATCTTTTAAAAAGCAGAAAATGTTCTAATTAATGATAACAACCTCCGTAGCCTAGTTGGTAGTGACCCTGCCTACGAAGCCAGAGGCCCCGGGTTTGCATAGGGATTTATTTGTGTTTATCACGAATATTTGTTTCTCAGTCTTGGATGTTTTCTATGTATACAAGCATGTATTTAAAAAAAAACACAAAGCATGAATACTTACTTGACAATGTACTAAAATTTGTATTATGTTCTTAGGTGTTGCAGGTTGTTAATGATGACCCGGACCTACCAAATTTGTCTGCATTTACCTTGCGACTGGTACTTAAGCACCTAAATTTCAAATATGCAAGTCGGAAACGCCATAGCTGCCTCATTGACCGGGCTGATATAATATTGTGGAGAAAACGATATTTGGTAAAAATAAAACAATATCGCAGAGAGGGAAGACCAATATATTACCAAGATGAGACTTGGGTTAATGAAGGTATATATATTATAATTTACATAATTTGTTTGGGCTCATTAGAATTGTCTTAATAAGTAATTGAAAAAAGTTCTGGAAAAATAGTTGCAATAAAACATTGTACAATTGACATTAAAAATATGTTTACACTTTTGATCCTTACTCCTGTAAAAATTTGTAAAAGTGTAACAACTAAATATCTTTGATGTTGCCTGTACCAAAAGTATTCATTAAGTGATTGTAAACATTTATTCATCACTATGTTACGAGATTTACGAGTAATTGTAGTAATTTTTATTTTAATCTGATTCTTTCTTGTTAAAGGGCACACGGTAAACAAAGTGTGGCAAGACCCAAAAGTTTTGTCATCTCGACAAGCATTTTTAGAGGGTCTTACAACCGGACTGAAGGCTCCATCAGGAAAAGGAAGGCGGCTCATTATAAGCCACATTGGCAGCGATGAAGGATTTTTAGAAAATGGACTACTATTATTTGAATCGAAGAAAAATACTGATGACTACCATAAAGAAATGAATGCTCAGCATTTCGAAGAGTGGCTGACTGGTATATTGCCAAGGCTTAAGCCCAATTCTGTACTAGTCATAGACAATGCTCCATACCATTCTAGAAAAATGGAAAGTGGCCCTGTAAAGAGGTGGAACAAGGGCCAAATTATTCAATGGCTGCATGAAAGGAATATACCCTGTGACATGTCCATGATAAAAACGGAGTTATGGGCTCTGGTAGAAAGCCAACCCAAGATCAGCAAAATGGCAGTTGATGAATTAGCGGCTGCTCACAATGTAACCATTTTAAGACTCCCCCCATACCATTGTGAACTAAACCCTATTGAATTAGTGTGGGCACAGGTAAAAGGACATGTCGCCAAAAATAATAAAAGTTTTAAAATGGCCGAGGTCAAAACATTATTCCAGGAAGGTTTGGAGCTTGTTACACCAGAACGCTGGAGATCGTGCATAGATCATGTTATTAAAGTAGAGGATGAAATGTGTCAATTAGATCATTTAATTGATGATGTTGTAGAGCCGTTTATTATAAACACAGGTGAAGATGAATTGAGTGGATCGGAACTTGAAGAATAAATAAACTTATTAAAAATATTGTTGTTTTCATTTGACACAATACACTGTTAGGCCACCCTTTTTAGGCCAGCTGTTAAAAAATAGGGATAATTTTCTACCATGGCAAGTCTTTAATTTTATTACAGATTTGGACTTTCATAGACACATAAAAATTACATAAATTATATGATTTGACAGTCTTTAACAGACAGATCAACCTCACTTAATGCCAAGCTGAGCAAGTTATGTACGTAGTGCCTAGTGACGATATCTTTAATAGTAAGTATACTACACCACTAGGGAGATAAAACAGAAAGCCCGAGATCGCAGATGTTTGCGGCCCCAGCTGCAAGCGAGGGCCTCAAATATGCGATCAAGGGCTTTTTCTTTATCTCCCGTGTTGTGTACATCATTTCATGCCTACACGTTTTCGTACGCGTAGCGAGCGTAAAAAGCTACTTTATGGCCAGGTGTGACATAAAATATTTTTCTTTGTATCTTCTACACATAGTATAGAGAAGTCCAGAAAGTTTGTTTGGGCCGCTACTAAAAACATATTTGTTTCATAATGTGTAGGTAGTAGGAGTAGGTATCGCATTATGTAGGCAATTGCAGCATTTCATTAAAGGTATGTATAATAAATTACGTATTTTGATGCAGCAAGTAACTTCCGTATTCCATACATAGACAGGGATTTCAATATATTATTCACCTAGTTAGATAATTGTATTTTTTATTATTAAGAAAGGGTTGGCGACATCTGGTCCCACATATTGAAGTTGACAGATGTCATTGTGACAATGACATTTCTTGGTAGATTTGATGGAATCTAATTACATATTAGAGTTTAGGCTAAAGAGGCCGACCGAACGATATTCATAACTATTTATAAAAAAAAACTGAAATTTTATAAAATAATTAAAAGGTTTATTCCTTTTAAACTAAAAATACAACAACGATTATGAGTAATAACCAGATGCTACCTCAAAATCAGCAGTGACTGCCGCGCTATAATCTCGTGGTGCCAAGATCCATTACTTGGAGGTCATACCTTTAGATCGAAATTTCTCCCAAGTGAAATTGATATTTTTTTGACACAAGTGGTTACTGCAAATGCTCTAAGGAAGCGTCCATTTTTTTTTGCTCCTAGTACATGCCACTCCCCGTATGCTTAAAAAAAGTAATCTAGAAGCTGTATACATAGATTCCAAAGTGATTTTCAATAACAGCTGAACGTAACATACGAGTAGGTACCTATTTCGATTTGTAGCGACTAGAGGGATCAAAGTTACAGCCGGTTGAAAATGCAAAACCATATCAGGTTGCGAATCACCTAGCTGATTCCTATTTATACCACGCCGGTGGCAAACAAGCGTACGGCCCGCCTGATGGTAAGCGGTCACCACAGCCTATGGACGCCTGCAACTCCTAGGGGTGGCATAGGGGTGTCTCCTATTTGAGAGAGAACTAACAGAATAAATGCGTTACCTATTATCCTTTTCCTTTTAGCATTTTTATGACGTCATCCTAATGGAGTCCAGGGTCCGCTTTGGCACTTAATCCCAAGATTTGGTGTAGGCACTAGTTTTACAAATGCGACTGCCTGCTGGCTTATTAAGAATGGTTTCGATTATTTGAGAACCTCCTCCTATTTCGAAGTCGGTTAAAACATTTCAAAAGGAGAAAATACCTGCGAGTACGCCAAATGGTGCGGATACAGATTAATCGCTGACCAGTTCACACTCTGTGCTATTGACTGATCGAGCAATATTTGTGGAACTTCAAGAAAATCAGATATAGACTGAACATGTTTCAGCGATTTTTCGTTTGTTGGGCCAAAAACTCCAAAAACATTTCCCTGGAAAACAATAAATATGAGTAGCGGTATATCAAATTATCACTCTAGCTCTTAAACTGGACACATAGCATTGTGGGCAAAGACCTTAAGGGGCTCAAGTATACACTTCCCCCGGTGTTGTACGCACGACTATAGTCTGATGAACTTCATTCAACAGAGCCCCTACTACCACCGTGAAGGCAGTCTTTAACATAAGACAATTGCAACATTACCTTTAAAATTGAACAAATGACAGTTGTGAGACTCTAGTACATCCCCTGGCGTTATACGCCTGCTTTAGACTCATACGGGTTTTCTTCGCTAGACACGGCCCCCACTGCCGCTGTAAAGGCAGGCATTTTAATTTATAACCCTACCTCTAAAACTGAACATGCGTGTAGCATTGTGAGCCTCAAGTACTTCCTCAGACACGTCTGTCACTTGTCACCACGGTATGATTTTAGCCTTGTAAGGGTCGTCTTCGCTAGACACGGCCTCCAATAACACCGTGAGGGTAGTCTCTAGTACTATGGTATGCCATTACAAAACATTACCTCTAAAATTGAACACATAGCATTGTGAGCCTCAAGTACGTCCCCAGGCGTGGTACGCACTACTTTAGCCTCGTACGGGTCATCTTCGCTAGACACTGCCTCCACTGCCACTGTGAAGGCGGCTTCTAGTATAAATCCACCATCGTCGCAAATTGCACCTGCAAAAAAGTAGGTCCATCATCACATCAGCCGAAGGACGTTCACTGCTGGACATAGGCCTCCTCCAAAGACTTCCACAATGACCGGTCCTGCGCCACCCGCATCAAGCGGACACCCGCGACCCTTACCAGGTCATCAGTCCACCGTGTGGGGGGCCTGCCCACGCTACGTCTTCCAGTAGGTACGTGGTCGCCACTCAAGAACCTTTCCGCCCCAACGGCCATCGGTTCTACGTGCTAAAAAGTAGGTACCTAGTTAAAAATAAGTGCTAAAAAATGTTCATGGTACTTTGTAATTTTCTGGGGGAGGCCTATATCCAGCAGTAGGCGTCTATCGGCTATTTCATCATCAGCTTCATTATCACTGATGATATTTATGATATGAATATGAAATGTACTTTACGTTACGGACAACAAAAACAGTAAACATTTATACAGTCTGTACAATGAGAAATGATGTCATTTACTCGTAGTTTTGAAATAATAAAGATATTAAATAATAAATCCTTTTTGCGATGTCTGGTACCTAGAACATTTTCTTTCATTGACTTAGCATATTATCAAAATAAAATTCTGTAGTGAAATTAATTGAGAAGACATGTTTGTTTTTAAATTTTAAATTAAAGCGCAAAATTAAAAAAAAATTGTGCCCGAGTCATATCTGAACCTGCGACATCTGGAATACGTGGCCAATCGCTCTAGCTACTGAGCTATCGGAACAATCATTATAAGACTTAGGATAACGGCACCAACGTCTCAAATTACAGTGAGAAATCGGATGTCTCTACCGTGGATCGTCAGTCGCAACATAGGCAAACTGTATAAATCCTGCGGTTCTGCATGGAATTTTAGGTAATACGCGGACAAACAGAAAAGATAGCTCTCCAACTATGTGCTTACACTACAATAGTATGGTAAAGCTATTATTATAACCAGTCATAAAAGTAGTTACTTACCTATGGCTTTTTGAGTACTTCCACATGCAAAGCAACTAACTAAAAGCAACCACTGACTTTTACGGAACATGTTCTTTCACACATGACCAATCCGACTTCATATTCTCGGTTAATTTAGTATTCGTTTAGGTTGGGTTATGGGTAAAACTGTAGTAAGATCAATGCGAATGATACGCGTTATTATACTACGTGCCCGTTGACGTTGGATAGAAATAGCCGATGCAGACGATTAGACGATGCATCGAGATCGTTCTGAATGATATAATAGTTTGTTTAGTGTTCTTGTGTGAATAACTGATTAAAATACTGCTTTAGAATGGGATGTCCACTATGCTTAAACATATTAAAAAATAGGCGTGTAAGTAAGGTGTAAGTGTAAGTCTTTATTTTGGGACCCAATTAGCATATTTTTTCTTTGAATTTCTATACAGTTAACGGGCTACCAACCTTAGTGGGTTACAAATTTGTATTTTACAAGATAAGACACAAGGCGTGCAAAAATATTTGATACTATTTACTTAACAATTATTTTGTAGAGAAGTCCTTCGATCAAATTAACTGATTGTGCGTAAGTAAAAAAGTAGGAAAGGAAACCTCTTAATTGAGAAAAAGCTGAAGATTAACGTTTTAACATTTTTTAATTGCAACTTTTTTATTTGCGTTTTGGTAGACCATCGATATCGGTAGCGACATCTAAATTATTTTCAGGGTACGAGGAAGAGCCTCGTCTGGGAAAGCGTGGCACGCCGCAACCCGCCTCTTGTAGGTACGGCAGAAAGGCGACAGCGGTATTATTACAATATTTTGATGTTAGATGGCGCTGTTATAAACCCTATTCAAGTATCAAGGAAATAAGTTTCTGTTCCTGACTCTACTTAATGATTGTAAGGGCAAAGTACACAGGAAAAAACATTGTAAAGATTTTTTTTTAAATAAAGATGGTCTGCATATCGATACCCTAGTTCACAATCGTACTAATTAGGGGAAAAGGTAGCGAAATGTAGATTTTATGATTTGTGCACTTATACATAGTTCTAATTACAGCAATTTTTTCCTCGTAAGTAGTACGATTGTGAACTAGGGTACCGATATGTGAAGTATGATAGTATGAATGAATGAATGAATGAATGAATAAAGATTTATTTGAAACACACAACACAACATTACAATTTGCTTAAACTAGAGAAAAATAAGGGTAGTACAGTGTCTCAAAAAGGAGTCCACTCAGCATGTGTCGCAGCATGAAGTGCCACGACGCTGATTTTCAGTGAATCCATTTAAATAGTACAACACAAAACACAAATAACAAAAGAAACACCAAACGAAGCAGAAATACATCAGATATTTACAGCGAAGACACGGTTTAGTAAAACAAGTTATTCTGCAAATTAATTAAATTTAAACATTCTTAAGTAAATAAACAGGCCATGAAAGCATTTGTTAATTACTTTATCGTTTTTAATAGCTAAGTGGGCATTTGAAGAGAAAAGTACCAAATAAAAATCTGACTAGCTTAAGTCTATTTATTAATGAAAAATTTGACTAATTGACTTTACCTAGCTATCCAGATTATCTCTTTTTTTATTTTACGTGTTTAAAGAACAAACACTAAAATAATAAATATATTTTTTGTTATCTACGCCACTTAATTTGCCAATATAACAAATATTCAAAGATACGGCACTTCAGAAAAATATTTATGGTCCTATTAATACTAAACTACAACTGAATATCGTCATCGTAAATTATACTTTCATTAACATAAACATCCAATAAATCTGCCTGTAAGCTATCAGTAACTAGATAGCTACAAAATTCGCCGGATCTAAAATAACCAAAAGGTTGGTTGGTAACCGAATGTTATGAGTACCTACCCAAACTAAAACACAAAATGCATTATTCTAAGCCCGACAGTGAAAAACATTGATTAATGAGGGGAAGAGACGTAAATACAGGCGTGGTTTACTTTTCTGCGTAACATAGTTTGCCGGTATGAGACAGCACTTTAACTTCATGATTAATAAATAATGACTTCTAATGGCAACATGATTAATCTATAAAGGCGTTTTAAAACTAGGTATTACTAGCGTCACATAATCACTGGAACTTCAGCCGCCCTAAATAACAAACATATAAACACGGACCTAACGTACAGGCTGTAAAATATCTACGAAGATTATTATCCTCATCAGCTTCCTCCAACATGATGCTCTCGGCGGTGAGAGAGTGGGACGCCAGCCCGCTACATGAGCGTTGGAAGGAGTACCATAGTTGTCGTGGGATC
Organism: Notocelia uddmanniana; assembly: GCA_905163555.1. NCBI lineage: Eukaryota > Metazoa > Arthropoda > Insecta > Lepidoptera > Tortricidae > Notocelia > Notocelia uddmanniana. The sequence goes on along the minus strand of LR991065.1, from coordinate 12,802,568 downwards.
GAGGTAACGCGATGTGGAGAAGGAGAAAAAGAGAGTGTTTATTAGTAATTTCAATTTTATGTATCTCAAATGTATTCAATGTTATTGACTAGTTCTGGAATAAATTATTATTTTCATTTCATTTCATTTCATTTCATTAATTCATTTCATCTCATTTCATTTCATTTCATTCATTTCATTATGATCATCTTATGCGTTTCAGGCTCACTTATGGAACCACTATTTGACTGACGTACCTACATTGTCATTTATTTTTTGTATTGGGAAACAAAAAGCTTAAAATTAAACATGACATAAACTTAATTGACTAACAGTAATGAAATAAAAACAAAATTGCTCAAAGGGAACTTTAAAATATGAATGGAGCTTAAAAGTAAAACAAAATATTAATGATGTTAATTAAAAAGAGAAAATTCTTAATTACGAATACAATAACAGGTCAGAATTACCATGCAACACTACAAATACTCGTATATTTAAAACACTAATATTTGTCACTGGGTATTTATATTCAATGACGAAACGAATTTACCAAATTTCGTACTGAACAAATCTAGCTCTAGTATGTGTTACTTATACATATGTCGAGCATGCTCTCAATGGTATGAATTTTTGACACATTTAGTACGACATAATGCAATACGAAACAAAGCATTTGACCTCGTTCGTAAAGTAAGGCATTTATACGAAATATTACTAATGAGTTATTGCGACTCAAATGATTCAGCAATTTAAACAAAAATATGTGGTCTTTATGTTCTCTACGCAGCTGAAAACTCATCATGTTATCACTAGTAAAAGATTTAATCTTGTAATTCATCCATTTAATTTTGAATTTTCTCGATGTTATTGATATGAACCAAATATTGAAGACTCCAAACAAGGTATATGATTGGAATCATATAAATTGGGCTAAGTGTTAATACTGCTTAGCCCAATTGAACAAATGTGCATAAAATTACAATAAGCTATAATTTCGATACATCAGTGGCAAGCAGTATTATACGATTTACGAAATAATTATGAATGAATGAATGAATTTTATTTATTTCAGGCAAGAGTCTATAATAATAATAGGTACATAAATTAAATTAAACAGACTAATTAACATAATAATGCGGCACCATTTTAAATTGTTATTTATTATGAGATAACCCTGTCAGTGTTCCAGCCTATAGTGTTCTTTTTTTTTAGGCTTACAGTTTCCACATGTCATGTCACTTCTTGGTCAGTAATGTAATCTCGAAGTTAAGATACTGCTCGGTTGCACACGCCTACTCGAAGATACTTACCGGTAGTCCTTTGTGCTAAAGTCAGAAGTCGTATTTTTTCACTGTCATTAATTTCCTCTTTCTTTGATACACGTTCTTTAACACTATTAATTTTCATGAATCTGACATTTTCAGATCATTTTGTCATGGCCATTGCTAGCCATTAAATTAACAAAATGCTCTACTAGGTGAAATGGCCAGGAAAGATTACGCAAAATAAAAAATAAAAATTAGTATAACTATCAGCTATAACCATATTATCTATTCTAGATTAATTAATAACATCGGATGCTTGACTTTGATAAGTTTCGAAGATCGATCCTTAACATACAAACTTATAAAATCCAAAACGTTATCCCTCTAAAGTTTCGTTCACCTGTCACTGCATTAGAGCAATTCTCAAAAAGTTTGTACATTCGTCTTTTGTCGCTGTCCTCTTCAATTTAATAATTTTTTGACTTATAACTGACCCTTGTATTTCTCATTTGAACACTAAAACTTAAAAATATTTTTAATCTTTTAAACACAAAATAAGTATCATAAATTCAAATGCAATAAATAAATATCTATATGTTTTTTTTTAATAATGGGTATATTTGATTTGTATGGAAACTTAAATGTCCCCTGAGTAAGTGACTTTACTGAATTAGTTTTTTCATAACTAAATATAGGGCTTCGCTTGGAATTTTTGTATTCTAGTACTACATGGATAGTTTAAGTTTTTTTTCTGTGTGTTTAGCATACTATATTTTAACAAATTATATATTAAATTGAATGTTTAAGTTTGTTCTAGGTAATGTTCCTATTTTGATTCCAGTTTTTGTTACCGTATTTTCGATTTACAGTTTACAGTACAGCGAGAAAAAAATAACAGACAATTTAAAGCATGTTTTTGTTTGTTTCTATTTGACGTGTGCCTATTTAATACATATAGAGTCATTGACATTATTATGTAGATACTTACTTAGAAGGTAAGGAAATTGAAACACGTAACTTTTACGTATATTTCACTCTGACGAGAAAAGACAAAATTTACTTGTGTCAATTCCTTTGTCGAACCTAAAAGTAAGGTTTTAGTCCTGCCAAGTATGTGGGAATGAGATAGGTACCTAAACATTCGTTTGCATTTTCATGTCAAGCTGTATTTGATTGTAAGTAGTAGATTTATAATTAAATTTTATTTTTTGATTTTGGAATGAGGTCAGGTTTCGCACACTGCTGGCGTCATTTGTACTATGAAATATCAAATTCGCTCCGCCTAGCCGTGCAAAGGCAATTTTTAAGACTGTGATTCAAAAAAAAAAAAAAAAAAAATCTATGGCGGCAAGACGTGTTTGAAAATTGTTGTGGTATTTAATTAATTTCAGCTTGTTTTCTTAAGCTTTTCTTCTTTGTTTTTTGTTCAAATTAGTCAGTATTTATTGCCGCAGTGTTTTTATATTCATATGAAGCGGTCCCGACTATCGCGGTCGGGATCTGAACGTAGACAATGTCTCATACTAGCGGTGGGGGCGGCGACGACGGCGCCGACAACCAAAACTCTGAAGTAGATGATTATGATCATAGATCTGCGCGCAGTGATGTATCTAATTACCACGCAGCGGATATGGAGGTAAACGAATTATCGAACAAACGAAAAGGTGGCGAGAATTCTCCGGAGAATGAATGGCATTCAGTAAACCGGCATCGTAAAGTACGAAGATATGGTCAACAAACTGATATTGGAGTTAGTGCTATGGTATCTGTCATGTGTTCGAAGCCTTTGCCTAAGCAATTTGAATTAGCCCGCCTGCTTAAGGATAATAATGTGAAAGGGGTAAGTCGAGTAAAGTACAGTCATCAACATAAAATACTTGTTACATTCGAAAGTGAGTTGGACGCGGACTTCTTTCTTCAATGTCAAGCGTTCCGTGACTTGGGCTGGCAGTGTCAAAAGACTTCGGAAGTAGGTATGTCTTACGGCGTTATTAATAACATCGAGATGCACCTTACGGAAAAGGATATATTAGATAACCTGCGCTGTGATGGTGATGTGAAATTGGTGTCGGCAAAGAGGTTGAATAAGAGAGCTGGCGAAGATGACGAATCTACTACAGGTTGGGTCAAGAGCGAATGCATTCGTCTTGGATTTGAAGGTTCATTCTTACCATCTTACGTATACATTGACTATATGAGAGTCAAAGTGGAGCGTTTTATTTTTCCGGTGACACAATGCTCTCGCTGCTGGAAATTTGGGCATGTTCGTTTGGTATGTCCATCCAAGAAATCAGTTTGCCCTAAATGTACTAAAAATCACGAGAACTGTGACACTTTGTCATTCCGTTGTGTCAACTGTACTGGAAATCATTTAGCCTTACAAAAAGTATGCCCAGTCTATATAAAAGAGAGGAAAATAAGGGAGTTGATGGCCGAGTTCAACTGTACATATAGGAGAGCTCTCACTTTGTACGTTCCGCCTTCGCCTGTGCCTGCTAGAGATGTATCGCCGGCCCCGGGGCTTCATAGTGTAAGCAAGGCTCCAATTGCTAAACCTGTCGAATGCCCCATACCTGCGGAGCCTACCATGAATAGTCTGCCCCCTAAAAGTATACCTAACCCAAACCTGTGGTCTCAGTTATTTACCTCTAGCTCAAAAGATCCAAAAACGCCAGCTCAGCAGCCTAGAAAGCGAAAATCGCGTCGTGAAGGGTCTCGACCGCTGTCATCAACCAAGTCCAATGCTGAGTTTGACTGGTACGACGACGCCGCGGCGGCGGCGCAATCGGAAGTATCTGATAACGAGATCCGTGTTGGTGATAACAGTGAGTCCGTTAAGAAACGACGGTCCGTTAAGAAGGACTTGGGGTTTGTTCGTCTTTTGATAAGACTTAAAAATATTGTAATGAGTGAGGTGTCTTTAGAGGTTAAAATTCAGCAAGCAGTGTCTATTTGTGCGGAGTGGTTAGTGTCTAAAGTAGTTAGCAGCTTTTCTATAGACTCGTTTTTGAATAATTTCGTAAATGGATAGTAATAGTACAAATGTAGATGTTAATATTATTCAATGGAATTGCCAGAGCTTACGGCCTAAAAGCGTAACTTTGGAGGCATTGTTATCACAAGAAAAGATTCATTTTGCAGTTCTATGTGAAACTTGGCTTGAACCGGAGAGTTATTTTCGAATGAATAGTTACAATTCCTTTCGATTGGACAGGGCAGATGCTTATGGTGGAGTTTGTATATTAGTGCATAGTTCAATTAAGGCAGTTCCGTGTCCTACAAGTTGTCCAAATGATGGTATTGAATTATTACATGTTAAAGTTCTGAATTGTCGGCATATTGAGAACATTATTTCTATATATTGTCCTTCCACAGTTTTTACGACTCAGAACGATTGGGATTATGTATTTTCTCTTGTTGGATCAAAATCGTTAATTTTAGGTGATTTTAATGCCCATCACACTAATTGGTCATATAAGACTGATCGTAGAGGCGCTTTAATCTTTGATAGTATGTTAGACAATAATATAATTTACTTAAACAATGGGGAACCCACTAGAGTTCGGCTTGTGAATGGCACGATGCAACAGTCCGCTCCCGATATTTCGTTTGTATCGTCCGATTTAGCTACCCTTTTTTCTTGGAATGTTACTAACGAAACACTCGGTAGTGACCACCGTATTATCAAGTTATCTATAACAATAAACATTCAGCGTGTGTTCATAAGAAATCGAAACTTTAAAAAAGGGGATTGGCAGTCTTACGTATCATTTATTGAAAACTATTTTACCGACTTTACTATTCCTCAAGACCCTCAAGAATTTTATGACGTGTTTGTATTTACTTTACAGTTAGCTGCCAATAAATTTATACCTTATACTAAAGTTCCTCAACATGTGTGTGATAAATTTAGTCCTAAACCATATTGGACAGCTGAATTGTCTAAAGCTGTAGCTGAGCGTCGACTTGCTTTGGCGAATTTAAGACGGTGTCCGTCTCCTGTTAATTTAGATATTTTACAGGAGAAGACACGTTATGCTCAAAGTGCTATACGACAGGCTCGAAATAAGTCTTGGCAAGACTTTTGTTCGTGAATAGACGATACCACTTCGTCGTCGGATATGTGGCGTAAAATGAGGTGGATAAAAGGACATCGTACGAATTCGACTAATCGTTATATTGACAAGGACAAGGCTGAAGAGCTTCTGAATAGTTTAACGCCAGATTTCGCTTGTCCTCCTCCACCTACCTTTCATTCATTTAATGTTAAGTTAGAATCTGAAATAACATTACAAGAATTGTTAAATTCAATCAAAAAAAGTGACACAGCTCCTGGTCGTGACGCTATTTCTTTTTCTATGATTAAACATCTTCCGTTATCGGGTAAACATCTATTAGTTAAGTTGTATAATGTTTGTTTGTTTTCTGGCTTTGTACCGTCTCAATGGCGTGACGTCAAAATAATTCCGATACCAAAACCGGGTAGACATCCTAATTCTTCATCTTCTCTTCGTCCTATAGCTCTTATATCGTGCATTTGTAAAAATTTTCATACAATTCTTAACAAGAGGTTGGAGTGGTATCTCGAAAAACATTTATTGTTCTCAGACAAGATGGTGGGTTTTCGAAAATCTAAATCTTGTTATGATAACCTCGTTCGGTTAGTGAGTCAAATACAAATGGGTTTCTCTAAAAATTTAGTTACAGTAGCATGTTTCATTGATATTGATAACGCGTACAATAATGTGGATATAACTTGCTTGTTACACATATTAGATCAGCTAGGAGTGGGGTCTGTACTTTGTACGTATCTTTGGTCTTACTTAAAGCATAGACAGCTCAATATATCATTTTCGGGTTACATTGGGACGAGAATTACATGTCGAGGGTTAGCTCAGGGTGATCCTTTATCACCTCTCCTTTTTAATGTCGCTACTATCGATATTTGTAAAAATATACATAATGTAGAGATTTCTCAATATGCCGATGATTTTGTTTTATATGTATCAAAAGACAGTACTATGGCTGCCGTATTTGAACTTGAACTTGCTTGTGATACTTTGAGTTGTTTATTGAATAATTTAGGATTAGTTATTTCTCCAACTAAAAGTAAGTTTTGTGTGTTTAAAAAAGGCAGTTTCAGGAGTTTAATAAATTTGAGGATTTGTAATATGTCTATCCCAATGGTTAACCAAGTTAAATATTTGGGATTGTGGCTGGATAGTTCTTTAAGATGGGGAAAACATATAAATGAGACAGTTCTTAAGGTGGCTAAATATGTAAATATTTTAAAAGTGCTAGCAGGTCCAGGGTGGGGTGTCCATCAAAAGCATCTACGACAATTGTACATCTCTATCATTCGTAGTAGAATTGATTATGCTAGTTTTCTTTATGACAACAGTTGTAAATCAAATTTGTTAAAATTAGATAGATTTCAAAACCAGGCTTTGCGTGTCATTGGTGGGTACATTCGATCTACTCCGATTCACGTAATGGAGTGTGAGTTATCTCTTCCTCCTCTCAGTTTTCGTAGGAAGTATTTGGCTGGTAAATTCTGTTTAAAATCTAAATCATTTTTAAATAATAACACCAATGATATATTGCATGATCTGTCACTGACAAATAATTCACGATTTCGGACTAACAAAAATATACCTTTACTTATTTCTATTCATAAAGATTTGAACTCCTTGCCAATACATAGAAGCCCTCAGCTTGAAATGTATTCATTAGAAATTTGGGTTAGTAATATTAATTTGCAAGATGTAATTTTCGATTCGATCCCGTATATTGATCGTGCCAAACGATTATATCCCTGTAGTGAACTTAAATTAATTTGTTCCAACTTTATAGAACAGGAATACGGATCTTGGTACAAAATCTTTACTGATGGTTCGAAAGATAAACTACAGGGAGGTGCAGCTTTCTTTGATCCATATGCTAATTGTTTCAATAAGCTTAAAATTTACTCTGATATATCTATTATGCACATAGAATTAATTGCCATAGAAGAAGCTTTGTCATACGTGACCTCCTTGAATGCTGATATTGTAGTCATTCTGACTGACTCCAAAAGCGCTTTGCAACACCTAGTTCGTTCTACCTCACATGTTAGGGGTTCACCGGCAGCATATCGCATATTGGAGTCAATCTTAAAACTTCAGTCTTTTAATAAGCATATAAAATTGCAATGGATTCCCGGCCATGTCCAGTTAAAAGGAAATGAAGATGTTGATGCCCTAGCCCGACAGGCTGTCGTGGACGGGGTTACTTTGTCAGTTTTACCCTTGCACACTGATTACGTTAAAATGTTAAAAAAACATTGTTTAGTAGGATGGCAAGAGTATTTCGATTTGCGTTCTAGAGAGAAAGGTATTTGGTTCAGAACTATTCAGCCTCAAGTTTCGTATTATCCTTGGATCGACCAGGCACCATATAATAGAACTAAATTAAAAACTGCACTCAGGTTACGTTCCGGTCACATTGCGTCAAACAAGTTTGCGTTTTTGATGGGAAAAGTCCCCTCCCCAAATTGCAATGAGTGTGGATCTGTTGAAGACGTAATACATGTACTGATGGAGTGTGTTCGGACCGAGCCTTTGAGAGCTGCCTGGTTCGAGAGGAATCAGTTGGACACGGGATTCCTAAATAGTATTCTGTCTGTTCCTATATCGGATGATGCCGAGATTTTGTACAAATTAATAGAGGTAGGTTTAAGATCTAGAGTTTAAGTTTTTCTTTGATGTAATATTTTCTTTTTGTTGGCCTTACGGGGCGGTATGTTCGCCTGGCGACAAGCCCCTTTTTATCAATAAAAAAAAAAAAAAAAAAAAAAAAAGACTGTGATTGTCATGAAACTTTGAATAAGGTTAGACGACATTTTATTTAAACTGACTTAGCTTCTTGTTTAAGTTTCATTCAATATTTAAATCACTTTAACAATAAAAAGTAGAGAACTTGAGATTCGGTTCCATTATGGATAAATCAAAAGGGAAAGGTCAACAGGAATATCGCGACACGTGACATCCTTGGTTTACATACAAATGTCTTTGGGCCGATCGTTTGAACCCAAATATATCAGATGTTTAGCATAAATTGCTATGTAAATAAAAACAACAATCCCCTACAGATGCGGGATGACCGCACATCAAGTGATTTTATTCGTAGTATACGTAAAATTTGCAAGTCTGTTGAGAATTTGTCGTGATACGTATATGTTAGATGGTGTTGAAATAGAAATAGAAATATTTAATTGCTGGAATAAGTTACATATTTATAAGGTCTTAAATAATTAAAGAATCAGTAGTCAGCCGACATAAAGGTCAACATGCCTCCGACATCGAACATGCAAATCATTGTATTAAAATGAAATATTAACATTACTTATTAATTATAATGCAAATCAAATAATAAAAAAATAAACATTACAAGACTGTCCAATATGAGGTAAACATTACAATAAAATAAAATATTTGTAATAAAATAAAGATATCTACTCTATACATGTGTCCGTTCGTTTTCTTATGTAAATATTGTTATCTATAAAACTTACTTTAAACTATGTCTACGTCCCAGCCTGGTGACAGTACATCGTCTAGCCACGCATGCAGCCTCTGCCAGAAATCTTTCAAAAGTGCTAGAGGTCTTAATATTCATATCACTAAATCACATAGGAATTGCAACAGCCTTAATGCCACCCCATCAAACAGCAACAATATTATCCCTGCCCCTGTAGCACCAGCTTCTAAACTTTCATCACTACCTTTCCACCTCCTCTTGAGCAATCTTAAAAATAGTACTTTCTTAATCAAAAGAATACCCCGCGGTGCAAGAATCCCACACACACATCCCATCTTTCTAGTCTCATCGAAAAACGCACCGTAAACAATAATATCGATGACTGGCACAGCCTTTTCCTTTTTTCTTATTCTCTCTTCTCTTCATATAAACAAGGATAATTCAATCAATTCTCTTACACAGAAAGTCAAGAACAACTGTTTCATTCAGACATCCATTCCTTCCGCAGCTAACACACAAGTCTTCGGACCCTTCAACCTCCGCAAGAAAATCGAAACGAAAATCAGTGACGGGGATCTGAAAGGCGCCGCTCGGTTCCTTTTTTCAAGCGATGTTTCAAGAGAGGCAGGGCATAGCGAAATGACATCTCGCTCGAGTTTGGAGCAGCCCAACTGGGGAGGTACCTCCGCCTTACAGAAGATCGCAGCCATAATAGCACCACTACTTATTTTGTAGGTATGTGGTGTTGTGTTCCTGATGGTGAGTAAGGTTTCCAGAGCTCCTTGAGGATTCGTTGTGTTGACGGCAGGGGACCTACGGTACTAACAACACTGCCTTAGGTTCGTGTAGGCCCGGAGTGTGGGTGCGGCGATCAGGGAGACCCGGTGAAACGGTTGTCCGCTGGCCGCCCGCAGGTTAGTTGGGTTCCCGAACCCAGGGGTCACTTAATCTCCACCCTGGGAGGCTGAACCGCCAGCCTCGCGAAAAGTCCTTGGTGTGGTAGTCGTGCCGGAGAAGGAGACCGGAGTGGACCCGGCTGCCACAACAGGGGGGGACCGGGGGCCCTTCCGTACGCCGTGCCCACAAACCGTATTACCTGCATCATCCTCTGCCAGGTTACTACCGTGCTTTTGTCCCTGCAGCCATCATCACAGCGAATCCTCTTCTATACACTTCTTAAAATTATATGCCATGCCAAGTAAAAAAAGGAACAGGTTCTCAGCGGTACCATCCTCCACACAAGTGGACTTTTGTAATATCCGGGGACTCCACTCAAATTTAGATGCGGTTCATCAGCATCTGGAGTCTGCGCAACTGACACTTCTATTCCTTATGGAGACACAGATATCCTGCCCGGCTGATACTTCATACCTTCTGTATCCCGGATACACGCTCGAACATAAGTTCTTGAGACGTGCCGGTGTATGTATGTATGCTCGGCAGGGTATCTGCTGTCGCCGCCTTCAGGCCTACGAAGAGATAGATCTGTCCGTGCTGTGGGTGCGCGTTGACTGCGGCGGCCACACACACGCGTGCCTTTACAGGTCTCATAGCGGTGACATGGACACAACTCGGCTCTTCGAGCACTAGCAATTGACATCTGACAGAGTTCTCGAGCAGTATCCCTCCGCGGAGTTAGTGATCTTAGGAGATTTTAACGCCCACCATGTTGAGTGGCTCAATTCTCGGTCCACTGACTACGCGGGTAGGTCTGCTCGCGAATTTTCTCTGGCCTATGGACTCTCGCAACTGGTACGTTCTCCTACGAGAATACCAGACGTCGAGGACCATACCAGCTCTCTCCTGGACCTTCTGCTGACCTCACGTCCGGACGGGTATTCCGTCTCAGTGAATGCACCACTCGGATCGTCCGATCACTGCCTCGTCCGGACAAAGGCACCATGTGTGAGGCCGGAACCGCCGCGACCAACTAGCCTACGGCGCATGTGGCAGTATAGGTCAGCAGACTGGGATGGACTGCGTGAATTTTACGCATCGTACCCATGGAGGCAGCTTTGCTTCACATCAGAAGATCCAGACCCCTGTGCAGACGCTGTCGCTGAGACGATCCTGGCGGGTATGGAATATTTTATTCCCAACTCGCTGGTCGCTGCTGGAGCCAAAAAGCGACCTTGGTTTAACCGGCCCTGTAAGTATGCTACAGCATGTAAGCAAGCCGCATACAGGGCTTGGACCAAGGCCAAAGCTAGTAACGATCCAAACATTTCTGATGTAAAACGGAAGTTGAACGCTGCCTCGAGGTCTAGCAAGAGAGTTATTGCCAGAGCTAAATTCAATTTCATCGGCAGAATTGGCGAGAAACTTTCTGGATATCCCTCCGGAAGTCGCGCCTTTTGGTCGCTCGCCAAAGCTGCCGAGGGAAACTTCTGTCAGTCGTCCTTACCACCATTGCGAACTACAGCTGGAGATCAGGCCCACAGTGCAAAAGAGAAAGCCGATCTATTGGGTAGCCTCTTTGCCTCGAACTCCACTTTGGACGACGACGGCAGCGCCGTACCTCCCACTATCCCTCGATGTGGGTATTCCATGCCGGAAATTAACTTTTCACAGAGGGATGTCCGGAGGGAGCTGCTGTCCCTAAACGTCCACAAGTCGAGCGGGCCGGACAGCATACCAGCGGTGGTGCTCAAACGTTGTGCTCTTGAGTTGTGTCCCGTCCTAACGCGACTTTTCGCGCTCTCTTACCGCAAAAGGCAAGTTCCGTCTTCGTGGAAGACTGCCCTCGTACACCCGGTGCCTAAAAAGGGCGATAGATCAGACCCATCGAATTACAGGCCTATTGCTATTACCTCCCTTCTCTCCAAGCTGATGGAGCGTGTCATCAACACAAAGCTCCTAAGATACCTAGAGGAACACGATCTGATCAGCGACCGTCAGTACGGTTTTCGTTACGGTCGTTCGACTGGTGACCTCTTAGTGTATCTTACACACCGGTGGGCCTCAGCCATTGAGAGTCAGGGAGAGGCGTTAGCGGTCAGCTTAGACATAGCGAAGGCGTTCGATCGGGTCTGGCACCGAGGTCTTCTGTCGAAGCTACCATCGTACGGACTACCCGAGGGTTTGTGCAGATGGATCGCCAGCTTTCTGTCCGGCAGACGCATAAAAGCCGTAGTAGACGGCAGTTGCTCCGAAAGCATGGACATTAACGCTGGCGTCCCACAAGGTTCCGTGCTATCCCCGACGCTGTTTTTGCTGCATATTAATGACATGCTGTCTATTGATAGCATCCATTGTTATGCGGATGACAGCACCGGGGACGCTTACTATACGGGCCGTGCCAACATTCCTCGTGCCTCTGTGTTAAAGAGTCGCGAACAACTTGTGTCCGAAATCGAGAGCACTCTAGTCAAGAGTCTCTGAGTGGGGCCAGGATAATCTGGTCCAGTTCAACCCCACCAAGACACAAGTATGTGCGTTCACCGCTAAGAAAACCCCGTTCACTGTGGCCCCACAGTTCCAGGACACAACCCTCTCCATCTCAGAGAGTATTGGGATCCTTGGCGTCGACATTTCCAGCGACGTCCAATTTCGAAGCCACTTAGAAGGCAAGGCCAAGCTGGCATCCAAAAAGCTAGGTGTGCTCAATAGAGCGAAGCGGTACTTCACCCCGGGTCAGAGACTTATATTATATAAGTCGCAAGTTCGTCCCCACATGGAGTATTGCTGTCACCTCTGGGCGGGAGCACCTGGATACCAGCTTGGGCCTTTTGACTCGCTTCAGAGACGTGCTGTGCGAATCGTGGACGATCCCAAACTCACGAGCGATATTGAACCTTTAAGTTTAAGGAGAAACTTTGCCTCCTTGTGCGTGTTCTATCGCTTGTATAATGGGTTGTGTTCCGAAGAACTATTCGATATGATGCCCACGGCCGCTTTCTATCATCGCATTGCTCGCCGTCGGCAGGGCATTCATCCTCACACCTTAGAACCTAAATGGTCGCGTACGGTACGGTTTCAGAGGAACTTCCTCCCTCGGACGCTCCGGTTGTGGAATGAGCTCCCTGCCGAGGTTTTCCCGAGGAACTACAGTAAGGGATTCTTCAAGAAAAGAGTGTATAAATTTTTAAAGGGTCGGCAACGCGCATGTGACACCCCTGGAGTTGCAGGCGTCCATAGGCTGCGGTGACCGTTTACCATCAGGCGGGCCGTACGCGTGCTTGCCACCGACGTGGTATAAAAAAAAAAATGTACTGTCACCGAACACCCCTGACACCTTTCTGGCCCTACAGAAAACATCCCCCAGCTCCTTCAACCCCCTATTTTTTTGATCCACCAACGGCTAGCCAGGTATGTTTGCAAACTAATAGCAAAGAAATTTGTGACGCGATTTTTTTCATTTAAAACCGGATCCGCAGCTGGTCTTGACGGTATTTCACCCCAACATCTTAAAGATTTGGTTTCTCTTTCTTCTGGTGACGCAGGCTAAAACCTTCTCAATTCTATTACCAAATTAGTAAATAAAATGTTCTCCGGCAATATTAACCCTGACATAGTTCCCCTTTTGTTCGGTGCAAACCTCATCGCTCTCTCTAAAAAGGATGGTGGTGTGAGACCAATAGCCGTTGGTGCAACACTTCGACGGCTTGCCTCCAAAATTGCAGTCCGACATATTTTATCTAAATTACAACCCCTGTTTGAACCCGTACAACTGGGCTTCGGCACTAAAGGCGGGTGCGAAGCAGCTGTACATTCCCTGCGTACATACCTCTCTAATTCATCGTCTGAAGTGTTGATCAAAATTGACGTGAAAAATGCGTTTAATTCAGTAAATAGAGACAACCTGCTGACAGAAATAAAACAGAATATTCCATCTGTTTATAACTATCTTCTTCTTTCATATGCAGACCCGTCAAATCTTCTGTACCGGGAACATTTACTATCTTCAGAAGTCGGTTGTCAGCAGGGCGACCCACTTGGGCCCGTAATATAAATTTAGTTTGGCCATAAATCGTATTATACAAAATTTAAAATCTAAATTTAACGTTTGGTTTTTAGATGATGGAACTTTAGGAGGTGATGTGGATACCGTTCTTTCCGATTCAGCAATGATAAAAACTAAATTTAAAAATATAGGCTTAGAATTAGATTTCACAAAATGCGAGTTATATATTCAAAATGAGACTCAAAATTTTTCTGTCATTAAGCAAAAAATTAATGTTTTGGCGCCTAACATAAGAATAGTAAATAAGAATTCCCTTTACCTCCTAGGGTCTCCAATTTTCACAGAATCTTTTCCAAATTACGTTCAAAATTCGATCTCTAAATTCCAAACCTGCTCAAACCGCCTTTCCGAAATTGAAATTAGTCCGCATTATGCAATAACCCTGCTAAAATTCTGCCAACTCGTTCCCAATACAAAATATTTATTTATTTATTTTATTGCATACAATTAACACTAACAGTCGAACCTTACGTGCTAATCGTCATTACATTTATTAATAACTAACATGCATTATTTAATGTCGGGTGCAGTGAAATTATTATTATGAATACATTCGATTTAAATTTAGAACATATTACATTATAATTTGGAAGCTATTACATAGAAGAGATAGATACAATAATTGATTCAATGTCGAAAGATAAATAAGAGTACAATAATTAATTAAATATTATTGAAAGATAAATAAATCGAAGAATTACAATAATTATTTAAAGTCATAACAATACAATTTCGGATAAAGATCAAAACATTCTAAAATATTTATATATATATTATAGGCATTTTATTAAGATTAAGTCTATCAAACATAAGCAATATCAAATAACTCAAGCAAATGACGTAATTAATTATTACAAATTAGTTACTATTGCGCATATTAGGTAATGGAGCTAGTGGTAACGATTGTTTCAATGTAGCGATTTGATTCAGCGTGATTCAGCTAGGAATTTCGTTTATGTCGTTAAAAAAATGTCTAGTTGGTTATCGCTGATTAGGATGTTGTTAAGTAACGTCAGTGCCTGGTGAAGAGGGGACGTAGCAAGCAGGCGTGTCCGCCCTGGAGGTACAGCAAAGAGACCATGGCTACGAGGTCGTAGTTGTTTCGCAGAGAGACGGGGGACCCGCAGTGTCATTTGTAGTAAACAATGGTGGGTTAGTTACTTGTCCTCGAATTAATTGAAAAAAATATTTAACTAAGTACATATTTCTACGTGACTCTAAGGATGTATAATCTACCATACCTAAAACAAATAGCGTGGGATAAAGAAGCGGATAAAAGCCGTATAACTTCTTATAAAGGAATCTTATGAAAGATTTTTGGACTTTTTCTATTAGGATCGTGTATTGCTTTTCGTGGGGACTCCAAATAACTGCGTTTGTTTCGAGTTTACTTCGAACGAAAGCGTTATAAAGTACAGTCATAGCATGCTTAATTAAATAAAACTATTCACATATTATACGCATTATTTCTATAGACATCGGATCTACATGCTGGCTAGTATAGACGATTTTTATACTGTGCTTGCAGTTCTTTTACGAATATTTCATCATGCTTCTTAAAATACTCCGGATGGCTTTTCGTGAATAGACATGCTTTTAAACTTTGAGGATTAAAAAGGAAATTCTACTGTATCTATAGGTTAATTGAGAATCGCCCTGTAAAAATACGGCAACGGTATCCTCTGCCTGTCGTACAAGGCGACTAAAAGGGGGTCCTTGGATCGATGACGGTCGCAGTTGGAGGCTGCGATCGTCCACGACAACAGATGGAGGACTAGGACTCATAGAGGTGTGAATCTAGGGTGACACTGATGCGTTCCAAAGGAGATCCCAGAGCCGTCCGTAATGAGTTGAGGAAGACCATTGGGGGTTTTTAGTCGGTGTAAGTCCGACATTACCTTCGTACTCTCTCCGCGGTGCTGTGATATCCATAATAGATTTCCCCCTAAACAAAAAAAAAAGGTTAATCGAGAAGCTGACAATAACGTAGTTTATGTTCTAGCTAGCGCTGTTCTAGGCAGCGGCCCCTCTCACGTTCCACATGAACATCATTTACTGAATTAAAAAGTTGCGTGAACATCATTGTCTTCTTTTTCTGGATGTCTATTCTAAATATTGGCAAAGTATTTCTTACACATTTGCTACTCGGTACATACAGGAGCGTACGGGCAGCATCAATAGTACCTACGCATTTGAAAAGTTCAAAAGTACTTATGATAAGGAAATACGAGCTTTTGACCGCTTTATATGCGTAGCTAATTTTTATGCTGACTGTGCATAGCGCAACTGCTTTATATATGCGAGACTCACTTCTACGAACTAAGCAGAGTTAAATAAGGAGCACGGAGCACTGTACCTTGGTTAAGGCACAACACCACAAAATACAAACAAAATTTCTAGTAAGGCTATATGGAAGAGATCGTGCTTCCTCTTCCAATTTATTATTTTTATTTGGGTGAGGTAATAAAGAGTATCTGTATTACAATATAATAAAACGGTTCACTTAGATACGTCGTAAAAATACCGCAAGTTTGAAACCGCACAGTAGACTGAAACATGTCGAACGATATTCGAACTAAGACGTGAATGATGAATGAAATGCGTGTCAAAATTGTTATAAAAATTAGATCCTAAATAATATTTTACTCAAATTACAATCATAATAGTCGTGGCTAATGCGGTTCCATCACAATACCTGTGAGACATAAAGCTTCCACTCGGGACGGTATCACCAAAAGATACTGTTAACAAAATTTAGAATAGCCATTTCTATACTTAGACTGGAGAGAAAAAGCGGTAACTAGAACTTTTATGGCTGTTTTTATTGAGTTGAAATCATTCTTGGAATAGTACTTTGCTTTGATCTGCAAGAATTGTCAAAGCTCTCAAAATCCGCAAGCGTTGTTACATGGATTAAAAGGTGTCAAAAGATGATTTGTTATTATTTAAAATTAAAGGGAAAAATAAAAGGAAGGATTAAAATCCTTCCTTTTATTTTCCCCTTTCCTATTGAAGGATTTCGTGGACGAGCTTGGTTGTTCCGATAGCTCAGAGGCTAGAGCGATTGGCCGCGTATGCCAGATGTCGCAGGTTCGAATTCTGCTCGGAGCATACAATTTTTCTCTTTAATTTGAAATTTTCGTTAGCAGCGTTATTGCTTTAGTACAAAATTATTTTTTATTATTATTATTCAAATGTTCTTCGTTAACACAAATAGTTCTCTGGAACAATTATTTTGCGAAGAGTCGCGATTACATTAAATAGAATCGAAAATTAATCAAGCTTCTTTTGGCTAAAGAAACGCCTTGAAAACTTTTGTACGTTTAACATATGAGTTCAACGGTGTTCACTGTGTAATGTTCCATCCTTGCAGTTTTAAAGCTAAAAGATCTGAATCTAATCAATTAAGTGCTACCTTGTATAATCAAAGCTTACCGAGCGAAAAAACAGCCTTTGGATCACTCGCTGTACGGAGATGCCGTAAAAATCAGAGGTCTTAAAATCCCTATGTAGGTACCTAAGTCATTACTGTAATTAAACTCGTGCCTTTGCATAACCAATTACGTTACTAAAACAAGCCGCTTCAGCGGCCTTTCAGTATTAAGTAAATTAAATTGCCTCCAAATAAATGAGATCCTCGCCACGTTTTGTTATATAATATAACAAATATTAACGCTATACAATTTAGTCATTAAAACGATTTTAAGCGTAATGGCAACGAGTCTCGGCACAAATGTAGGAGGAAAAATGTTACGGTTAATGATATATGTACGTAATTAATCTTTACTGGAGTGCTATCAGTTGCCATTGTTACCCTAGATATACGAGTATCCCCAAACCGCAGGGCGGGTCGTGAATCATTTAAAAACTAGTGTAAAAACGAGTGCAAAATTCGCATCTCTGGCCGCGGTCCAAGCGGTCAACACCACGAGTTGGGCTCATAAAACAACTATTTTCAACGGGCTTCTTAATATGAGCTTCGGCTAGTTAGGTTATTGTCTATAAAACCGTGGTTATACTACAAAACCTAAAATGTTAACTCTTTGTCGTTTATGTTAGTAGAACAAATAACATGATATAGTTATCTGGAAGAGATCGCTCTTTAGCGATAAAGCCACCTGTTGTGTCTCTCTCTCCGTATCCTTGTTTATTTTAGTTCATGCTATTTTATTATATGAGATTTGTAATAAACGGTATTTAGTATTGTACTTATTATGTCATTTGTTTTTATTTAAATTTTGTAATATGAATTAAGAAGTATGATAAATATTTTGCTTAGCTTAGTAATTTCTTTATTGAATTGAGACGAATTATTAGTTGTAATATTAAAGTAAGACACGAAAGCGTTACATGATTCAAGACTAAAGCTAATTATATAATATATGCAACTAATTATATAATAATTCTAACTTATGGCTAGGGGGTACTTGTCTTGCTTTATCTTACATTCCGTCATCAGCTTTACTATCCCCGACCCATATATTAATAAAAGGAGATACATACATCTTTATAAAGGGAGGTATTAAATATCAAACGTACAGAAGGAGATTTAGATATCGGTAATACTACCTTCCACTATGTTTTCATAAATGATGCGATTATAACCGTAAGGTTGCTTACAAATCAGCGGAAAATGATACTTAAGCAAAAACAATACATTCATATTTCGTGCCCCATTATAAAAAGCAATATCGCGCCTCGTTTCACCGAATCACCCCAAAACTCCGTCTGGGGCGTCATTGGAACTTCAAAATTAATTCGTCAAAAGAACCAGTTTTTACCGAAACTCTTTTCAAGAAGAACTCATTACGAGGAAAAACTTCTGAATGGAGTCTTCAAGTAAAGAGATCAGCTAAACATGGCCGTTTATCGACAAAGTTAAAAGCGGCGAGACGTACGAGATACTTGCCGGTCGGAATGCTTTATGTAATGACACAGTTTATTCGTAGTATCTAAGAAGCAACTTTACTTAAAGGGCTTAAATTTTGCCCTGGTTTTGTCTTTATGCGCAATAAAATAATCATATTGAATAATATTGTTTTTTATAAACTGACGATCACAATATAAATTCATTTCCCCATTTAGGCTGCTCCAAGGTACG
Source organism: Notocelia uddmanniana (assembly GCA_905163555.1). NCBI lineage: Eukaryota > Metazoa > Arthropoda > Insecta > Lepidoptera > Tortricidae > Notocelia > Notocelia uddmanniana. The sequence goes on along the minus strand of LR991065.1, from coordinate 12,783,739 downwards.
TACTTCCCCAATTGAGCTACTCCAAAATTCATCTGTTATGTATAAAAAATGTATGATCTTATTTGTAATTCATAGTGACTTATTTTTTAACTGTAATACTATCATAATACTTTTCTATTTACCAACATCGATTAATGCTTGGGAAAGATAGATAGGGCCTTCTCGGTCTCCTAAGATTAAAGTGGGAAATTAGCTTAGGTTTGGGTCCCTGGGCAGGGACGGTGACGATCCAAACAATACTTTGTTGAGACTTCAAGTAATATTAATAAACAAATAGCGTTAGACCCGTAAACAACTATTTTAAGTGATATGTGTATAATGCGCGAATGTTTAAAGTGTTGTAATTCAATTAACGCTCCTTCTCTCTCATCTGCTTTGAGTTGCTACCGCGAAAAGGAAAAGAACGAAGTTCGAATATTTCCCTCTGTGCCGCACTTGCATATTCGAGTGACAGACAGGGAGCTGTTCGTTTTCGTTTCGCGGTAGAAGCTCAGTGCCCAGAAGTAGGGCGTATATAGGGACGATTATGATATTGAACACAATTTGATTTCAATGAGAGACGGATGAAAAGTTCCTCATCACGCTTATTCCTCTTTGAAGTAGAAATTAAAGTCAAAAGGAAGTAAAATAAGGATATAGATTTAAATTAGATCGCTTTGACCTTCAAATAAATTTCTTAAAGGATGTAGGTACCTAATTGTTACAAACTTAAACTTTAAAAAAATGTTTACGCATCATACATAACTAAGAACCACCTCGAAATAAAAGACTTCCAGTGACATATATATGTCTTTTTGCTTTTGGGTCAGGCCGGCGCTGCGGCTGATCAGGCCCAAACCCTCAAACGCCGCAAATACTCATATTTAATGAAAGATTACGAATTTGCGGCGCTTGCGGGAGAAACTTTGGGTCCCTGGTCAGCCGACATGAAAATCTTTATCAAGGCTTTGTCTTCCGGTTGATCAAGGCATCGGGGGGATCGCAGGGCTGGTGGATACCTCTGCCAACGGATCGCTCTCGCGATCCAAAGGGGTAATGCCGTTAGCGTCCTGGGATCCATAACGCAAAAGGGAGAGCTAGACGTTGTTTTCTGTTTATAATTTAATTTAATTTACAATTCATTTTATCTTAGTATTTTATTTATTTTTAAGTTAGATTAATTAGTTCTTTACTTAGTTAGGTAATTTAATTGCCTACGAGTAAGTACAATGTAAATCGCATTCTTATCTTAATCGAGGACTTGTTTAAACTATTGAAAATAATCAGAATAATCTGTACATGGATTAGCGTGCGTAAGGTAGACCTAAATATCATTTTCAATTGTGAAAATGACAGTTATGCTGACTATATATAGTACTTTCGAAAAGTGACCTGATTACTCTTCTGCGAATTCAATAAACGTCAGCTCTTTTTTGCACCTAGCCTAGCCATAAATCGTTCTAAACGTTGCGAAACTAAGAAGTTCAGACAGCTGCAGAAAGATCTATTTGTAATAACACCTCTTTTTGCGGTTTGTTGATCAGCATTTTTGTGATTGTCTGTAGTAATATTTTACTACTTTCTGTTATTTTAGGCTTCCGTGAGGCATTTTACCTCTTAGACCGTAATAAACGAGGTTGGTATTATTGTTTAGGTATTATAAATAAATAAATAAATAAATAAAATAAATATTAGGGGACATTTTTTACACAAATCGAACTAGTCCCACAGTAAGCTCAATAAGGCTTGTGTTATGGGTACCAGACGACGATATATTTAATAGATATATACATAAATACATAGAACACATCCAAGTCTCAGGAACAAATGTCTCTGCTCACCACAGAAACAAAAAAAAAATTAAAATAAAAAAAATTAAAAATAAAAATTAAAATATATTTTAAAAAATTCATCGTGTTATATTCTTGATATACCTTTTTTGATTCGGAATTAGATTATTGAGCTCGTTTTCCAGCTTCAATTGAACATTCCTAAATATAATTATTTTTTGCAAAATATACTTTGGTCCAGCTGGTTGTCCCATGCACATTGTTTGTGTCTTACTAAGTACATATTTTACGAATGGTTTTAGTATTTTTCACCTGCACACACTTACCTAAATTACCATAATTTAATTCATTCATCACATTAAACACAGAAAACGTAATAAATCCTGGCTACGAACGTACTGTGGCATTAATAAGCTACCATTTAAAATTCACGCTTGCTAATATGCTGAATATCTGTTCCACTTTATTATGTACGACTGTAATGTGAACAGTCACCCAGTTTTCGTGTGTTTTCGTTATTACCTTTTAACTCTGGAGGAACGTCCGGGCGCTAAGCACCGGAATAAAAATAGGTTGTGTGATAATCTAGATTATGCTTCGCCAGGAAATTGAGCGCTTAAGGGCCTTGGGTAATTTACTGTACTTAAGGGTTTCTGCTCTATACACAGCTGAATTCTGGATGTTTTTATTTTATTTTAGTTAAAATTATGCTTTATGGTAATAGCTTTTTAAAGTTGTTTCAACTGGAATCTACTGGTAGATGTAAATAAATATTAGACTTTTAAAATTCCCGATTTTTTTTAATTAATTAAATCCATACGGAAAATCTAAAATCAGTTTTACGAGTATGCCAGCGGACTTTGATTGAAATAGTTACGATCAAATCATCGCTGGCGCCAGATCTGGCAAGGCGTTGAAACGGAAAAAGATTCTGGCGTTCGAGAAGATCTCGAGCTTCCTTTTTTGAACAAAAGCCATAAAACAATTGCTGTTCATTCGTGTGAGATATTCGGTTCAAGATATGTTTGCAACTCAGTGGAACAAAACCGAATCTAATCGTAATGATTTATGTTACGATTCTTCACGAAGACGATTCTTTGTTGGAGTGATAACGGAATTTTATAAATAGAGCAAATAAAGAGTGAAACCGACCTTTTAAAGTTAAGGTTTTTGCAGGTTGGATATTTTATATCATGTTTAGTACGGAATAGTCTCATACATTCATAAAACTATGACAACTATATAAGTATTGGTGCACATGCCCTTCTTTTGCAAGTACTACATTTATTTCGTCATTTTATTCTTCCATAAACTAATTAGAGATAATTATCTCTAAAGTATACTTTTTTATTACTTTTCTAAGTTACTTACGAGTATATCTTACCGAATTACGTGAATTCTCAACAGTCTAGCCATTTAGCCCAACCTGTTCCAAATACCGCAGGTACCTATTTCAATGCTCACTGTAATTTGCGCGTCGAACATCGGAATGGCACGGCGGGGCGGCGATGGCCGGCATTACAACTAAGTGCTTTAAAAGGGAATTATTTAAGATTGAAACGGCCCGCAATTTGAACGCATTAAACAGCAGTTGGCGAAACTGTTGAGCCGTTTTAGAAACAGTGAACGGATATACGTTTATCAAGCAATATAAATATTAATAGATTACTATTTTCAGTTAGATGAATAGATGTTAGCAGAGGGCGATTCATACTAATTACTAAAGTATGAAACGCACAGAGTGTGGGACAGCGTCGGTGCAGGGCGGACGAGGTTTTGCGGTCGCACCAAAAACCCGCGCGAGATTGCGGAGCGGAGGCGGCGTGTGTAACATATGAAGCAGTAATTGACACTATCGACAGTTTCGGAAAGATTAAAAATGCAAAACCGCCTCCATCCCGCACCGCGCCGCACCCGCTCTGTGCGTTTCGAACTTGAAAAAGATAATCATCATTTTTATTTTCTGCCCAGTTCAAATAATAGCACTTGTGAATTTATCCTTCGAATTGATGTGAATATAATCAACGAAAAAATATTGGATATAGAAAATTTCCTCCTTCGCTTATCCAGACAACAAAGACGGAGAAGTGAATGGGAATACAGCAGTTGTGTTTTTATGTTTAAGGAAACATCTATTTCTTTTGTTTACTTTGGATTCGTTTGTTACATAAAGAATAACAAAGATGAGCTATTTACCTAGGCAAGTAATTATTTTGTTTTGAGCTGGTAATCGTGCGTACGCTAGCTAAAGCCGTGTATTAGTACGAGTATGTGCGACATTTTAACATTCTAACTCTAACGATACTTTTATGTAACAAAATTAGACTAAAAATAGTCATCCGGTTTAATATAACGAGTGTGGATAAGTTATTATTCTATGTCGTATTTCAAAGTTGAGTATGTAATTATCATTATGATTAACTGAGTACTACCGAGCAAACGACCTCCACCCTCTCCAACCCCCTGTACCTGACGAGCGACCGAGTATTATGGGTATTATATCCGATTAATAATACTCAACGCGTTACCAGATACACGTGGTCCAACTTCACTAAACAATACCGGAAAGGGCATTTATATTATTCGAAATCAACAACACGTGTAAATACTTAGGAGCGGAAGTGCTTCATAATGCGGAAATGAGACCGCCCCTACCCTGGGGCGGGAAAACGTTTGAGTGCAAGGAAATTGAGTTGCGTTGAGTTACACGCTACTCTAGAAGATGCAAATGTGCGCCTAATGAACATGTAAATTCATACTTAGCGCCTTGACACTATCTTGCATGTTGCTAACACGGAATTTATGGACCTACATTTGACTTCGAAATGATTTCTCAGTCCTCTTATGTTTCATTTTGCATTTATAATACCTTTCGTGTAGGAGTTAATAATCTACGTAAAATTAATTATCTACGTATATAATAAAATTACTTGTTGTCACATTTGTTTATTCTGTTTATGAATATATTTGTATTTGAATAACATAAGGTTTTTGCGATATCGAAATATTTAACATATACTTGTATTGATATTCACATTTCAACAGGTATGATGGCAATATGAGCGGTGTCAATGTCGGAGATGGATTTCGATGACTCTCGTACATTTCTACTACCTAGGAGTTGGCTATCTGCCAGCCAAAGTAACATGTGACTTCAAAATGGTACTTAGTCGAAACGCCAGCAAGCTTTGCTCAATACCAGGAGAATTGTTTCACCAAGAACGAATTTAAATTAAATAGGTAGGTATGCCAATTTAAAAATATATAATGTCTTCGAATAAATAAGAATCATATCTTTCGTCTTTGTTATATCAATTCAGGAAAAGGCTTTGATGAACTTTGATGAACTAAATTAAGTACCAAACGTTATTTTAAAACGTATACGATTTATTTAATTTTTTGTATAAGTAATTGTTGTATTATAACATTAATAACCCAATACTTTTATAATTGAACCTTTGCCCTTCCACATTGGTTATAGATTTTAGCTGCACTGTAATTTAGCCTCTTCTCGTTTTGTTCTAAATAGTCCGGCTTAGTATAAATGTACACCAGAAGTGTGAAGCTATGTTTTCATAAAAATGACACCCTAGACTGTTAAGCTTGCAAGGTGAAGGTGACAAAACACCATAGCTCTGGAGAACGGGACGTAACGTGTCTTCATGAGTCAATAACCAACAAACCATTTCATTTCATTTCATTCATTTCATGAGTGAGTGATAAATGGATGGGTATAGGTAATTTTTGTTTACCTGTACACCTCACTCTGTAATCTAATAATAAGTGTAAATAAATAAACATAAAATGAAACGTAAGTCTTACACATCTTCGCCTTTGTTTGAAGCTTTGTTTGTAAGATAGGGTAATGCCGAGATTGCCGAGGCAGCCGTGCATCCGGGGAAACAAATAGATTCGCGTTCGAGCGGAGGTAGGAAGTTTCCGAAATATCGGAGTGCAATCGAAATTCAACGAAAACAACCAAGGAGGATAAGTAAAATCTTCCATTTTCGCTGTACTGGAGCGGAAAAGTTTTGATTACATTAAAAAAGGTCGGTATTTTGCACAATACTTATATCTTGTTCTTGTGTATTTTTAAAGTATTTTGGAACGGATCAAACGCAGTTAGTGCTAAAAGAGAACATCAAAAACTGTTGGTAGGTACCTAATATAACAATCGTCGACAAGCTTTTACTGTGTGCTATTTGCAGGGATTTTACCAACGTTGTTGTCATGCCAAATCACGAATATTGCTCTTGTGTGTCGAACGAAATCGTTTTAACCCCCTTTTGTTGTTTCAAAGTACCTGCCTATAAAACGAGAACGTTAGGTCGTTAGATAATACCAAACGTTATATTATTTCACAATAACAGCAATATTTGGTTCGTGATCGCATTACAAAGTGTCTTCGAAAATAAGTTTGCGTAACACGAAAAACGCATTGTAAGATTTTTAGAAGATATTTACGTTATAAAGTATGCAAATGGCAATTTCATTACACTACTATTTTAAAAACGATTTCATTTTAGAACGAAACGTTTAAAAAAATCTCTTGTGTCATTATAATGCGCATAAAATCTAAAAAATAATTTATAGCAGCGCTTCCAATGAAAAACTATTTCCAGTTAAAAACTAGATCAGACCCGTGTCAAAGATAAGTGCAGATCGAGATTGATCACCTTGGAAAAATCAGAATGATAGAGACATCCAAGTAGGGATTTCTACCATATTGTTTTGTCACCGAACTTGCATAAGTATGCTTTTCAGGTTAATCGGTTGATGATAATTGATTTAAAATTCAGTTGCAAGAGTTGACCCGAACATAAATACTACTTACATACTTTTATTTAATCGTATGGCATTTATTTACGAACCGTGAGATCTTCGAGAAGACAAGTACGGTTGCCAGCTTTTGTTGCACTTTTAGCACCACCCAGGGGTCACGTGTAAGGTAACAGTGGGTACCCCCTACGGACGTAGTGCAACTTCGACCCCCCTTTGTCAAGTGAGTGGGCAACTTGACTGTTAGAAATTCTCAAGCCGCCCGAAGGCCTCTAACTTGGCTTAACGAATGCTGTCGTAGACAGCAGCCGGGATCAACGGCTTAACGTGCCTTCCAAAGCACGAGAGCGCTCAGTTAGTAACCACTCAAAGCGGTCACCCATCCAAGAACTGACCTGCGCCCACATTGCTTAACCTCGCATACCGCACGCGGTAGGCGGGTGCCGCTGGGCCACGAGCGCTCTAATACTAACATCCCAAATTAAAAAAAAAAAACTTATAAAAAAGAAAATACATTTCTATTTATTGTTACAGAAACGAATCGTTTCATTTTCCTAACAATGTTTGGTTTCCTGCAATTAATGGAGCTGTTAAGAAACGTTGCGAAGGCAGCTGACGCCTCGACTGCGCTGGTTGATATTTAATAGCGTACAGAACTCCTCGTCTACAGTCCTGAGCTGAACCAAAGTAGCCTGGTTTTTCAATTACGCGTAAATTTAATGGAGGTCAGCGTCGAGATATGCTGGGTGGGAACGATGGAGTGATTCGAGCCAGCTTGTGAATTGCATAGCTGAACTTCTAAACTGAGAACTGGCACACATCTTTGTCAGTAAGGACTTTGTTTCCGGTTTATTAAAAAGTTGCACCAACAATGGCTATTTCTTGGAAGTTTTGTGCTGCACTTTACTAGCAAGGTATTTTGAAATAGAGATTTATTTATTTTGCATTTAGGTACTAAAATAATTTTGTGGATGGGAAGATTTTTGTTTATTTAGGTTTTTAATTACATAGTACGTATTGATACAAGCATTTTATTAATGGTCAGATTGTATGTATTATCCTATGTAGATAATGTTTATAATTATTGGACGGTCGGTGTTAATTTGAACATAGGGAGCATTGAAGTCGTTGATACTAATTTTCCTCTTACGATGTATTTTTCTAATATAACTTATTTGTTGCTCATAAGAAACATGTATCTATCGTATAATACGCTTACTAAGTGTCGTAAAGCATTCCTCTATCATTCAACTTTAGATTAAAGAAAGTAAATTGTAGTAATATGGGAACGTTAATTTCAATTTTATACGTACCGTAAGTACGAACATTTTATTGAGGTCTATGAAAGTATGAAACAACACTACCAAGTAACTTTCGTTAAGGTACTATTATTATATTGTACGCAAAATGAATTAGAAAAAATACCAGCATGTAACAACCAGACAGCAACTCCACTCCTCTCTATGTTCAAACTACCACCAGCTGTCCACCCCCTTTTAATACATCACCCCTGGAAACAATCAACTACTTATTCACTTAGATCCTGGTCTTGTAAGCTCTGTTATACATCATATAATCTCCGTGTAGTTTGATCCATTCCTGGATAAGCAATGTTCAGCCGCCCCGACATCTACTTGACGGGAGCAGAGACAAACATTTACGTTGGGTGTACGTTATCGCCGAATACGCTCTGGCAATATCAACATGCTGTCCCTGTCTAATTTATAGTGAGTTCGATAGAGATAGTATTTAGACATCGTCCCGGGAGAATTCTATTTCTATGCTTGTATAAATCTGGCGTGTTAACTACAATGACAGCTAGTCAGATCATTTTGATTTAGCGTTTTATGTTCTTGCTCGCTATTTGTGACAGATGGTAGTAAACAGATATGTATTCGCTTATAAAAGGCAACTTTATCTATATTGTGTCATTTTTAATGTGGTTTCGAAATAAATAGACACTAAATAATTATGTAATTAATACAAAATGACGCAAGCGTCCGTCTGCGGAGTAGCTCAGGAACCTTTACTAATAGGAAAAGTTGGCGTGATATTAAGCTTCAAAGAGCTAATTTTTGTAATGGTCCACTGTCCACCCCTGCCCTTTTGTCAGCTAAATGGAACGGCAGACATTACTAGTTAATTAAAAAAAAAAAACTTGAATACTAAACTTTTCGCACCTCACATTTCTATTGATTACTGAGATAATGTTTTAAGTTGTATCTACATATTTCATAGTACGTAAATATTTCATCTTCAGCTAAAATCCGTCCACTTAGGCCTCCATCATTTTGCGCCACAATATTTGATTCTGGGCTTTTTCCGTCCAGCCACTGACAGCAATCCTCTTAAGGTCATCAGTCCGACGAGTTGCAGGACGTCCCACACTACGCATGCCCTATCGCGGTCTCCACTCCAGAACTCGTCTGCTCCACCGGTTGTCGATTCTACAGCAAGTGTGACCAGCGAGCGCACTGCCACTTCAGCGTGCTAATTCTTCGAGCTATAATAATATAATAATAATAATAAATATTAGGGGACATTTTTTACACAAATCGAACTAGTTCCACAGTAAGCTCAATAAGGCTTGTGTTATGGGTACCAGACGACGATATATTTAATAGATATATACATAAATACATAGAAAACATCCAAGTCTCAGGAACAAATGTCTCTGCTCACCATAGAAACAAATGCCCTTACCAGGAATCGAACCCGGGACCTCTAGCTTCGGAGGCAGTGACACTACCAACTAGGCTAAACAGGCCGACAAAACAGCTATGTCGACAATATTCGTCCTTTGACGTATACGTATATGCTCGTTACGTATTCTATCATTTAGGGAGATACCAAGCATGACTATCTTCATAGCACGCTAAGCTACTTTGAACTTGTGGACTAGTCCCCTGGTAAGTGTTCACGTTTAGGACACATTGATTTTAATACTGGTAGGACACATTGATTAAACACCCTCGTTATATATAAGGGGTTGTGGCACGGATGACGCAAAGACTTGTCGAAACTTCCCAAAAGCTGCCAAGCCCAATTCGGCTTCTTCCTCGAAGTTACTATAAGCTGGATGATCTGCCCGAGGTAGACATACATACTCCTGAACAACTTCGATTTATACTCTTAAGTATAAGTATAATCTCTTAACTATATGTATTTAATAAAACATAATATAAACTCATGCCTGTATTACCAAAAGAGGTAGGCAAAGCACACGAAATTAATTTCAGTGCCACTTTTAGCAATTGTAGGTTTATAGATGGAGAAAATGTGATATTGCAGTGACAGGTTGCTAGCCCATCGCCCACAACACACTTCAATCTGGTTTCCATAGTCGACTCTTACAACACCCAAGGGAAGATAGGGGGTGGTTCTATTCTAACCCGGCACCACACGGGGAGTATGAATGAGTATGTATTTTATAGCTCGCATAATTTAACCGGTGGGCACCTATGGTACCCTACATTGTACCTTGTTCGACAAGGCACTTGTCCTCTTTACCTATCGTTAATATTGCAATTTCTTTTAACAAAAATAAAATAAGTAATTGGATAAATGACATACTGATAAGATATCGCTCTTTACTTATTATACTTAAAACTTAAAAGAAAATATGAGAAAGAACTTATTGCTAAATCAATAAAAAAATAATAAATTACTCTGGAAAAACATAAAAACCCTAACTTATACCAACAGACCAAAAAAACTTCATCCGGAATTACTTAATATGAAAGCAACCCCTATTGCGTCAGCGAATTTCATAAATAAGTATTTTGCAAATATAGGTGAAGATCTAGCAATGAAAATTGCACCAAGCGCTCATTCGGGTCCGCCACATCCTGGTCCCCCTGTTCAACTCCAATCTTTTGTTCTGTTACCTGTCAGCCATGAAGAAGTATATAATACGATAATAAACCTGAAATCCAAAAGTGCGCCAGGTTATGACGGTGTACCTACTACATTCCTAAAACACATATCTAAAGAAGTGGTGCCTATCATAACTCACCTGATAAACCTCAACTTTGAGCGCGGTGTCTTCCCCTCACTAAAACAGTCAATTATCACTCCTGTGTACAAGGGAGGGGACAGAGTCGACGTCAGTAATTATAGGCCGATTTCGGTTATACCTGCAGTATCAAAAATCCTCGAAATACTAATTAACGCCAGACTACTAAGCTTTTTAAACAAATTTAATCTGATATCTGATGCTCAATTTGGTTTTAGACAGCAAAAATCAACTGAAGATGCTATAATTGATCTTACTTCTCTAGTCACTAATAACCTGGACTGCAGCAACAAGTGTCTGGGTGTTTACCTAGACCTAAAAAAAGCCTTCGACACCGTCTCTATTCCCATTCTTGTACAGAAACTCTATAACATAGGGGTCAGGGGAACACCGCTGTCACTACTTGAGAGCTATTTAACTGGACGGAAGCAGAGGGTGAAGCTTGGAGATGTTGTCAGTGGGCTCGAAGAACTCACTTACGGTGTCCCACAGGGAAGTGTGTTAGGCCAACTCTATTCTTGATATATATCAATGATCTGCTTAATATGAACATACAAAGTGCCAAGCTTTTCTCATATGCAGATGATACGGCAATAATATTTACTGGAAAATCCTGGAATGAGTTTAAAATCTACGCTGAAAAGGGTTTGTCTCATATAGACAACTGGCTTAAAATGAACCTATTGACACTCAATACGAAAAAAACAAACTATATATGATTCAGCATTTCAGATAGTACACAACCCAAAAACAAAATGTCGATCAGGATTCACTCTTGCCTATCTCCAGCGTCGCCTACATGTGACTGTCCTACAATAGATAGAGTTGCACAAACGAAATACTTAGGAGTTATACTCGATGAGCATCTTAACTGGTATCCTCAACTTGAACAAGTCATAGGCAGAGTCAGAAAACTAACTTGGATCTTTAGGACACTAAGGCACATTGTACCAGGGAAGAACAATCAGCCAAAATCGCGTAATATAATAAACGAAATATATGTATCCTTGGTCCAATCTATCCTGGTGTACTGTAGCTCCATATGGGGAGGATCAGCAAAGAGCCGTTTTATAGATCTTGAACGAGCCCAACGTGCATTAATTAAGGTCATGTTTTTTAAAAAAACTTGGTTCCCTACTGGCCAAATCTATGTAATGAGTGATCTCCTATCAGTCAGGAAATTATATATCTTGCAAATCACATTAAAAAAACATAAAATATTACCGTATAATACAAATAATAAGAACAAAAGAAGGAAAGCCGTTGTAGCAGAGTGTGATAAAACAAGAACCTCATTTGCTCGCAGACAATGTTCCTATAAATCGTCACACGTTTATAATAAATTAAACAAACAACTTGACATTCACCCGAAACTTTATCATGACTGCAAGATAGTAATCACTGATTGGCTCAAGAACATAGATTATTATGAAACAGAGAATTTACTACAGTGATGTTATTGAAATACACACACACACACACACACACACACACACACGCATACGCACACGCGCACACACACACACACACGCACGCATGCACGCACGCACGCACGTACGCACGCACGCACGCACGCACGCACGCACGTACGCACACACACACACACACACACACACACACACACACACACCTTTAGTCTGATCTATATTTTTAGTATTATTTTATTAGATTAAGTTAAAAGCGTAACATAAAAACCTGTAACCTTAAGGAAGAGCGGTGCCACCCAACACAGGCCTATTTTTTTACTTACCGGGTGGTGCCATCATCTAAGATTATAAAGACAGTTTATGTAATAAAGATTTTTGAATTATTGTTTTTTTTTTTAAATACTCTTTTATACACCCTGAGACCCTGAGGTTACCCAGAAGAATACAAATAGCTGTGAGACAGCTCAAGCCCGTAATTCAGATCATACATCAATGTTTAAAAAGCAATCGGAAACCCGTTTCTGTAACAAACGAGTCTCCTTCGGTGATCTGTCTTTGAAATAACTTCGTAAAGTTACACATTGCTCGTAAAGAGCACAAAATGGCACTGGAGCGTTTGTTTACTTTTCACTTGTAAAAAAGGCCAACTGGTTAAAAGAAGAACTGGTATAAAATGCGATCTTAGAAATATTTCTTCCCCATTTATTTCCTACCGCTGCTGTGCGGGGTCGATGCGATACCAGTATAAAGCTGTCAGCTGCCAATGTCCCAATGTCAACGGTCAGCTGAGACGTTACAGGTTCCTTACTGATACGGCATACTGATTGGTGCAGTACGGCATCGGTGCCACCCGGGTTCTGCGCAAAGTACGCCGTGACAGTAAACCGATAAGTAAGGAAATCTGGGAGTCATCAGTATACTTTCGGGAAAGTAGAAAATACCGCAAACAGATTGCACCCCGCCAAATCAGGAAAAATCCTAACTTTAACATTGGAGCAATTCTGTATTTCCTATTATGCAAATCCAAGCGTCTTACAGAATATTAAAGACGCCTAACGTTTTATTTTGCGTAACACGATTCCTAGTGGAAATGATTCATTAAAACTTTAATAGATGTTTTCTCAGGCTCTGTTTTGGACAGAGGAATTTCTCGCGAAGAATTTTGCGACTCCCAGTGGAAAGGCGAACAACAATTACGAAGTTTGGTCTGCTTGCGTTTTATATCCGTGAAGTTAGGCTAGCGGTTGTTTATTCCGAGTTTGAATTCAGCACCTTGCGAATGATTTTAAAGTAGCATAACTGAGGAAAACGGTAAGGTGAGAAGGCGGCAAGGATACATAGTGGATTTTAAAATTACTATGATTTAAGAGGATTTTTATTAAAACGCTTATTAATCAATCCAATCTGAAAGTTAAAAAAATATGTTTTTTCGATTAGGTAAATGTATAAGTTATTATTATTATTTATACACTAGCAGCTACAAGCTGATGCGTGTATATCACTGCACTTGTTATTTAAAATAATGGTTTTTTGTTTTGTTTAAACCCTTAAATTGGGCACGTCCCCTGGGTATCCCACACTCTTTGACCGTCTTTTTGTATTTTTTTCTTGGCCAGTATGAGTATGACTATTCAGCGTTACCGAGGCTAGAATTAGGGACATTCTCTATTTCTTGCCAAGTTAAGGGTGAAATATTTGTCCAGTCTATTTTTCATATTTATCACTGTCTCTGGTAATTTATTCCACTCACGTATAAGTCGATTCACAAGAGCTGGCGCGGAATGTCTATGAAATTAATGACAGTTTCATACATTTTCCGCGCCAGCTCTTGTGAATCGACCTATACTACTCGATTTGGTAAAAAATGCTTCCTCGGATTGCTTGTACTGGATCCCCGAGTAATCTTTAAGCTGTGGCCTCTTAGACGATGATTCTTACTCATTGCAAACAGAGTCTTTAAGTTAGATAGGTCATAATAATCATGCAGGATCTTATAAGTTTCTATGAGGTCGCCAGGCTGTCTTCTCCGCTCCAGGGTAGTCAAACCAAGATTGGTAAGCCTTTCTGCATATGGCATATTACGCATTCCTTTGAAGGCCTTTTTTGCCTAAACCTTACAATTAGATTGGTAAACGGGGCTTAATCGCGTACAACTTTACTAAATTATATTCACCTTTTTTTGAGGTTTGCCCGACGTTTACAACATCCGTGGTCACATATTATAAGCTCTGCTTAGTTTGGGACTAGGTCGCTTCGTGTAAGATTGTCCCCTAATATTTATTATTTTTATTATTTAATACCTGTTAGTTGATCATTATCACTTCAAACTTACTGTAAGTTGACATTACTGACATTTTTAGTTAGGAGAATGACGTTTTGATCAATTTTACGCACGCTCCAAAACAATTAGTAATCACCCTTCTGGTTAAGATGACTTTCTCTAACCAACGTGACAGTTTAGTCTCTTGGTACCCGACCATAGTAAATATATCTGGGTCTGTTTCATTAGCTATTACGCGCACTTAGTCAACGCACCTGCCGCGTCAGGAGTATACTCTATCGATGACATCTATTATTAAAAACCAATGCCACACACTTTAGATAGTCATGTATTACGAGTATATCCAAGTCGGATGGGCAGCGTTGGAGAAACTACGTGGTATCTTTTCGTCCACATTACCTCAGTGTCTTAAGACGGTTTTTAACCCGTGATGACTTACGAGGCTGGAACGTGAGTCGATGGGCCTGACGTAGAGGACTATGGAACAAGCTACTCTCGGTCTTTCCCTCCGAGATCAAAATCGGAATAAGGAGATCCGTGTGAGAACCAGGGTCGTTGAAATAGCTTAGCGAGTTGCGAGACTCGAGTAGTAGTGGGGTATATTGCTCATAGAACCGATGGCTGTTGGGGCCAAATGGTTCTTGAGTAGCGTAACAAGGAACTCAGACAATCTGGTCAAGATCGCGGGAGGACGTTGGATGAGGGCGACGCAACTCCGGTAATTGCGGAGATCCTTAGAAATAGGAACATTTATTGCTGGAATACTTTACATATTTATAAGGTCTTAAAACAATTATAGAGTCAGTATTCAGTTGTCATAAAAGTCGACATGCAAATTATTGTTAAAATTAAAGTATTAACATTATTAATTAAAAAAACCAATCAAAACAAAAATAATTAACATGTCATATTAGGTAAACATTTCAAAAAACAAATCAAAAAATAATGATGTCTAGTATATAATTAAGCCATTAAGTAAAAGTCAAGTAACTAACCATATCCATTCAAATTCAGTGAATCATTCACACTGTAATAACAACTATTTTGTAGCCACCTAGTTAAATCTGTCTTAAATACTTTGCCACGGATCATTTTTAGGTCATCAGGAAGCTCATTGAATAAATCTATACACATATTATACGCCTTTTCCTATAGATATCGGATCTACAAGCTGGCTGGTATAGCCCATTTTTTATACTACCCTCGCAGTTTTTTTGCGAACGCTTGATCTTACTGAACATTTTTTGTGCATTACAAATGCCCTTTGGACGTATACAGAATTTCCCCATAGCAAGAGTCCATAACTAAGAGTAGACGACACATACCCATGGTAAGTTCATAGGTCAATGGGAAGCTAAAAAACGGGCCATGTGCGTGTCGGATCACGCACAAAGAAGGGTTCCGTACCTACACCTCGTAATCTATATGTATTTAAACCACTATACAATACATTGAATCAAAAAAGGTCGTATCTTCATAGGAAACTCACGGCACTTACGCCCTTTTACTTGGGCAAGACAGTTTTTCAGCAATAACTCAAAAACCGTTAGATCTATCTAGTTCAAACTAAAAATCGTTGAAAGTGTTTATTAATGTACATCATCTTGATTTTTTTCAGAATTTTAAACTTCATAGTTTGGAAATTAGAGGGGCAGGGGGCACACTTTTTACGACTTTGACAGCTAATATCTCACCAACGCAACGGTTCACTTAAATAGAAAAGTTTTTTAGAAATCTCTATTTCATTTTTGAAGGCCTGCTCGTATCTTTAAATACCCCACACGCCTATGTGCATTGAAAAAAAAGCCCCCCCCCTGTTACATGTATGGAGTGCCCCCCAGTTTGATATTTTTTCGTAATTTCACATCATATTTCTATAGCGGTTCATAGCATACACCTTCCTACCAAATTTCATAATTGTAGTTCGCATAGTCTCCGAGTAGATCGGCTGTGACATACGGAAGGACGGACGGACGAACAGACATGACGAATCTATAAGGGTTCAGTTTTGCCATTTTCGCTACGGAACCCTAAAAAATCGGCCAAGAGCATGTAAGGCCATGCTCAGTGTAGGGTTCCGTAGTTGCCCAATGAACTTACTCTAAAAAATCAATACCAAGCAAAAGGGAATATTTTCGCAGCGTTTCATGTCTTTTACTAAGAAGGGAGACTTTAACGATAATTCAAAAACAGCTTAACTTGATCATGTCAGCTATAGTTTTCGTTGAAAGTCTTTATTAAGCTTTACTTTCATAATTTTGTTCATATTTTTTTGGTTCAAAAGTTAGAGGGGGGGAGGGACACATTTTTATTTCTTTTGGAGTGCATATTTCCGAAAATATTCACTTTATCAAAAAATGTTTGATGAAGACCTCTATTCACTACAGAAGGACACGGGTACGGAACCCAATCCTACTTACCCTACCTACCTTAGCTAATCTCTTCAAAGGTATGTGCCCTTTCTTATCTGTTGTCTTAATTAAAGTACTTGTATTAATGAGAGTTTTTATTTTCCTATGCCTAATGCATTAGGGATAATTAAAAGTTAGAAAGACAAAGCTATGACAATTAATTGCAACTCTATGATGTTCCTCAGAGAAGCATTCGTTACTATTTTTTTAATATTAAAAGCAGAGCGAGTGGGTCTCGTTAAATTATTTTAATGAGGATTCCCTTCTACGGCACTGGGTCGTGAAATTTTTAAGCGATGTTAATATTCTGTTGAGGAAAGGTTTTTCAGCGTAATGTGTGCAGCACTGTACTAAAAAATTGGGACATGTATTCGTTCTCGTTGTCATGACTTATAACCATAAAGAGTGGAGCTTTCTGTTTAGATCACGTGACTGCGTGACATTGAAATTATTACAAAGTTAAAAGATAATATTGTGACTGATTTGAAATGAAATTTATAGTCATAACCTTGTGTGATAGTCTTAGATTCTACATTATTTTGTTTTAAATCGGTTGATTGATACGATCATTACAAAAGGAAACGACTATGCATGTACCCTCAAAGTTCCCGTATTCCAACACTATTTAACTGCTGTGAGTGCTACCTTTTGACAGGTGAAAAGTAAATGTACCGTCGGCCTAGGAAAACCTCACTGGTCCACCAATTTACGGATAAGTGTCACCTGAGCGAAACTATACTCTCGATCAATGCAGCAAGAGTTAAGATATGTCCGCGATATCTTTGTGGGATGTATATTGAGGCTGTTTGCAAGTCCATTTTCCTCCGTAGAAATTCCAGGCGTTCTGTTTAGGCACATGTGTTTGGCGATGTTTTAGCATAGCTCGTGTTCAAGAACGTGCTGACATTGTTGTGCCTATCATTGAAATTACCTGTAAAAAAACCTATGTAGGTATTATAAAATTTAACTACGGTTAGGCATAATTATGGTCAGAACTTGCATCTTCGTAATAAGCAAGAAGATACATAAAAATTATAATATTTGGAAGATGCATATACATCATAAAAAGAAACTAGTTTAATATTAAATTATTATATCTTTGAGTTGATTATATTCAATTCATGTATGTGGAAATTTTGTTTTTACAGTTTAAAGATAAATAATTTAATGACGTTTAGGCATCTAGCAATAATTCCTATTATCTAGTATTCCTATAACTAAATTTAATATAATGTTTGCGTGCCACAGTCTAGTAATTGTGCTGTCCTAATTTCAATAATCTATTTTTATTTAACCCGATTGGAGGGACAGCTGTGATAATGGGCACTGCGCCCGTAGTGTTAGGACGCGCGAGTGCACTGATAGGTACGCCGCGCTGCATCTGTGTACTGTGTTACTGAATTCAAAGTGATGTTTGCCGTGTGTCAAGTAAACATTGCCCGGCGACAGACAAAGTTGTAATGCGACAGCTGGGCGCACGCTGAATCTCATTGTTCCATTTTGCTACTTTTATCCAGGAAAATCTCATTTCGAAAATGTTACGACACCAGGGCGAGTATTACTTTTATACTTTTGTCCAAGAACTTTAGCGCGAATTTACTTGGAATTGGGTTTTCATATTTTATTATCTATAAAGTCGTCTTAGTCGCACTTTACGACGTTCATGCCGATATTGATTTGGATAGTGAACCTTGTGTAGGCACTATTCGTTGGTAGTATTATCAAAGGCTATAAATAAAATGCGTTAGCAAATTTTCCCACATTATATCGCTTCTTTCTTGAATATGCAGACTTATGCAGATCCAGTTTCTCGTTCTGATTTCATCATATTTTTTCTGCAATTTTGTGGATCTCGTACATTCTATTAATTTTTATCCTGTTACGCCTGACGACATGTTGGTTTCTCAAACTTACCTTCGTCATGTCTAGAAACCTACATTTTCTTTGATTTAAAGATGTAAGCGGTACCTAATATATTTTTATGTTTTACAAAACTTGCCTAAGTCTGTGCCTATAGTAGCGTTGCGAAAATCTGCCCCCTGCTAGAATATAAAATATCACGTACTGACTACGAAGTGAATGAAATGAAATATTGGAAGATTATTAAACACGCCGGGCGCATATTGTCGTAACTGAATTTGTAAGCAAGGTCCGTTTGAACGCTGCCGTTTGAATTTTCCAGGAATAAATTACGTGACAGTTATAACAATTCTGCTTACTGCCGGCGACATTGAAGCTGCATTCAGAAACTTGGAATCTCTTAAGACTCCGATAAATATTGGTGAGGGAACTGTACGGAAGGGAGTCGCTTCATTGTTTGAGAGTTGTGGTTAATACTTTTGAGACTAGTATTACGATATCTCTCGATTTTTACCGAGTCTAGCCGAGGGGCACGTCGTATCGTTTAGACCTTCTATAACTCCATATACACTTGAGTGGCCACGCCACGTCTAGTCTCGGAAAGAGTGTAGGACCAGTCATTGGTAAGACGTGAGTTTTCAGGTGCCATATTACCGCCTAACACGATAACTGAAGTGGCGTTTGCTTCGGCGTTGGCTCGCGCTTCTATGGAGAGTGAACATTATCTTTTTGTCATGAAGGTGGAATATGTACCAAACGAAGACAGTTTCGCTGCGGCAAAAGCAGGTAGGATTATTAAAGTAATGAAAACAATTACAGTATATATATGTAAAGACGACGACCGCTTTAGCCTAGTTGTGAAGACGAAGACGATGAAGCTGGTTCCCGGGTTCGAATTCCGGTCAGGGCATTTATTTGTTTAATGGAGACGAATATTTGTTCCAGAGTCTTGGATATTTTCTATGTGTTTAAATATTTATTTATCTATATAAGCATGCATATCATCGCCTAGTACCCATAGTAAAATCTCTGCATAATTTGGGACTAGGTCGACTTAGTTTAAGATTGTCCACAAATATTTTATTATTTAGAAATATTTGAAGTTATTATACAAATAAATTATGCAAACTTGCTTATCAGTATAGTATTATAAGTGTTTATCTTCTTTCCCGTTATGTTAAGAAATATCACGTGAAAGTCAAGTTTTTGGAATGCATGAAATCTAGACTATCTAACTACTCGTACCTTAGAAAAACTGATACACTTATCGTCCGAATCGAACAAAAAGGAATGAAATATTCTGATTAATGTCGTAATTTGAAATACTACGAGTAACTTTTGGAATACTAATATTGTTCGATTCAGGTCTAAATTTAGAACGTTAATTTGCTTGCTTTGCTTAGGGTTGGCGGTAGGGTTATTGGGAAATGCGTTTTTATTTTTTTGAACAGCAGTTTCTGGCGCAAAGGATGTCCTTGGCTATTCAGTGAGGAATCATGGTTCGGTGCATAATTCACAGGTTGTTTACCGTCATCCTCCATTTGTTTTTAATGAACTCATTTGCTCAAAGGTTAGCTGGAAGAGATCCCCCGAAGGGATAAGCTCGCCTTTGTACGTCTACTTTTTGTTCGTTTCTCATTTTATCGTGTTTTATTATAAAGCAATACATACATACATCACCATTTCCTTTTATCTTTTTTCTTTTTCGGCTCATTTGCACCAGAAACGACAAGGGTCGGATTATAAGATTAGTTATTACGAGCACTCTTTTTTTAATGCTTATAGTAGGTATATAAAAATGTTCTACTTCATTTAATAACGATATGGCCACTTTTATTTTGACTAAAATTTATACTATTAAATTGTATATCAAATTGTTTTAGAAACTTTAAAGACTGCACTAATCGAGCCAAACTTTACCAATCGGAAGGTACTTCCTTCCGATTCATGATTTTTTTTCTTAGCTCCGCAAAAGACTGAGTTGAAACGATACAATTTGTATATTAATATTTGAAAAAGAAAAGAACCTAAAACAGTGATCTCGGATAGCGCCACAAAGCGAAACACTTGTGCTGCTTTGGTTTATGACTAGCCGTTTTATAGCCACGCATTTTATGCGACACTCGCTTGCTGGGCACTGTCGCCTCATATTTATGTCCTGGACTACTCTCGAATTAACGACTAGCTACTTAACACAGAAAACTGCCGTTGCTGTAACGGGATATTTTCGAAGTTTCACTCAGCGTTGTCGTTGTGCTAGTATATAAATGGGATGGGATGGGATGGGATCTCATAAATAATTTAGACACTCATGATTTTAGTTTCCTGTATATTATGTCATCTAGGTTGGTTCAAAAAGTGATGATTTTTTTATATTTTTATGGCTCCCCTTAAATTTGTTACATGTATACCTACTGTATTATCCTCTTAAATTTATAGCTCACTAAAAAAAGTTGATGCTCAATTGGGCTTCATTATAGAAAACAGTTAACATTCAGTTTTTCTATCTCTCAGAAAATATGCGGTGTCAATAAATAATGATTCCTGAAATTATTATTTTTTGGACAAAATACTGAAGACGACTCTGACGATTCGAATATTAAACCTTTATAAGTCTTCTACAAATAAGAGGCCTCTAAGGAGAAGTAGCATATTAAAATCCATTAAGTTCATTATGCGTGACAAAGAAACACACAATCGAATAAACCACTTTCATAGATAGACTCGAAAAAGAACCCTGCTGAAGCCGGGTAATTTTTCTTTTCTAACATTAAACTTGATGTCGTCTGAATTCGCAGCATGCAAGCTGATATCGACGGGGGTGATTGCAATATTCGGCCCCACCGATGCCACGTCCGCTTCAGTCGTTGAAGCGCAGTGTCGAGCGGCAAGGATCCCACACATACAGGTAGTCTGCAGAAAATGCCTATTTGTATAATAGATGAATTGTGGATATAGGCGACACAGGCAGACAGACCATGGTCGAAGTGACTAAATAGTTTACCATGCTATTAGCCTAAACGTCCGTGAATAAAAACTAGGTGAAAATTATAACACTTGAACATTTGAAATCATGATTGTAGGCAGTATGGAGACCACCGCCCGTGCGAGGGTACCAGCAGCCGACTCCTCCAGGGATCAACTTGCACCCCGAAGCTGTGGCTCTGTCGAAGGCGGTCGCACATTTCATAAAGGACAGCGATTGGAACTCCTACACGTTACTTTACGATGATGACTACGGTCAGTTACAACCTTATAATAATCAGTAAAGTTTATAGGTACTTAACCTCGAGTATGAGGATCACCCCGCTCCTGGTTTTAGTTTTTTTCGTACCTGTGCGAAAACTTAAAATTGTTTTCTCTACAAAGAATTTGACACATTGTTAGAGAATCGTTAAAAAGTTTGTTAATTCATTTTGTGTATACCTTGTAATCTGTTACTTCAACCATTTGACATTTTGAATTGACGTTTTTAGTGATGAGGCTAAGACGTATCGTTTGTCAAATGAAGCGATTATTAACGAATGCTTGATTGCATCGATTTTACAGCCGATTTTTGAAATGTTTTTATGATGTCTTTATATATTTTATATCACATGATTGTATCAGACTCCTCAAACAAAAAAATGTTACTTATTATGTATGGCGTTATATATTCCATACAAAAATAAACATTTTTAGAAGAAATATGAAAGACAGACATATTCTCTAAATCACGTCATCACTAAGCTGATGCTGTAGCTGGTCGGTCTGTCTGTCATTTATGTTAATCAATAAAATTGCACATATTTTCCAACATTGCGCAGTTTTACTAATATTTAGGTGTACAGCGTCAACAAAGTGGTCTTCGAACCGCTTCTAGTGTAAATTCGAACCACATATGTGTACGTACACCGCGAAATGTTTTGCACGCCAAGTGGAATAAAAACCCGCAGTGTAACTCGCGCTGAACGCAAGGCAGAATCAAAAGTGTCGACGGCTGCGAAGGCACCAGGCTCTTCACCAGTATCGCTGACATGCCATGCCGCAGACACGACGTTCGTGGCAGGCAGCAGCCGTATGGCAGATAAGGCGCCGTCGTTGAGGGCCGATGATGTGCCGCACCCGCTGTCACCGCACAATACGTTACCGTCCTCATCCACATCCATGTCAGCACGAAAGAAGAGGCTGGATCTAGAGGCCAAACAACGAAAGGCGTTGATTGAACTTCAGTGCGATAGAGAGTGACATCTGGTACAAACAAGTAACTAACATCTTCATAGAAAAATTCGTACTTCGAGCTGAAAGACCGCTGGTATCAGTGGCTCTTATGTGGTATATGTTTTTACAGCTGTCACAGATTTTTCTCTGTCATTTATGTCAATCAATAAAATTGCGCATATTTTCCAACTTCACGGAGTTTTACTAATATTTAGGTGTCAACAGAATTTTTTTTGGTTATAAATTTATCATTATAAATATATGCGTACCTAATCGATATCTATCATTTTACGGAAATATCATCTAAATCGAAACGACGGACCTGGTCACAACACTGGTTTTAAAAGAAAATCGCCATAACACGTGACTGTTTGGGTGGTGAAATATTATCGTAAAATACTCAACAACAATGATCTAAAAATTATAACATAACCTAAATTATGTTTAAGAAAAGTGAAATATTATTTTTAGTGACTTGAGAAGCCCTAATATAATTATGTGATTTTAGTTATAATGTCCATGAGTCTTACGTGTTTACGTTCTATGGGTGTTGTGATGTGTCAAATGGTTGAAGTAACAGATTACAAGGTATAGGAAGTGGGAATCTTGTACTCGAAAAAGAACCCTGCTGAAGCCGGGTAATTTTTCTTTTCTAACATTAAACTTGATGTACTGGGCGACTATTCGATTTGTCTTAGTGACAGAAGAGAACATGCCCAGAATATCGCTTTTCTTGAATGTGTAAATATCTCCATGATATTCCGAGTTGTCAAATTTTGTATCTCGAATCGAAATCCTGTATAAAAATCTTCACCCTGAAATGTAACCTTGAATTCAATTATAGAGATATTATTTTTATTGTACATATATTTTTATCGACTTCATTCTTAATTATTCAAGTATTCTTTACGCTCAGAAATTGTCAGTTTTTGTGTTGCTTTGATACACAATACTAGAATATGCTTCTTCAGTTTTCCTTTCGAACAGGTCTAATAAGACTCCAAGAAATCCTCAAATATGCCGATCCAGAGCACAAATGGATGGTGCGGAGACTCGTGCCTGGCGAAGACAATCGGCCGTTACTGAAATCATTAAAGCTGGCTGGAGAGAGCCGGGTCATCCTGGACTGCCCACCGCATAGAGTACTTGACTATCTACGACAAGCCAATGAAGTTCAGTTCTTCCAAGACTATATGGTATGACCTATAAGTATGCATTTCGAAAATTCATCAAAATCCAATTCAAATTAAATTTGAATAGCGTTCCTACTTTTCGCATTTTATATTTTAAATAATGTGTAAAGGTCTGATGGAGGTAGCATAGTCAGCATGACCGTAGCTCCAAAATAAATAAAATTTATACAAATAGCGAGGGTTACAAAACGCTGAGTGAGGAGCGGATTTTATATGTTTTTGCGTAACAATATTTAAATGTACTCGTATATTTAAACGGGCTCTAAGATGACTTTAGTTTTATATTTACCTCCGTATCTAAATAGTTTAAATAAGTATTTTAATATTGTATCAGATGTTTAAGTATGACTCTGTTGTTTAACTGCTTCATTCATTTAAAAATAAACGATTTCTCATTCGGCAATTTTATAGATACAGTAATGCCCAATGTTAGTTAATTTTAATACAATTAATGAATTCAATGTTTCTAGAGTTATGTCCTCATGTCACTAGATGCACATACGTTGGACCTGGAAGAATTGCGTTACGGTTTGTCCAATGTGACTTGCCTTCGAATATTCGCTCACGAGGATTCAAGAACACGCTCGTATTTATCAGATTGGAAAGTACGAGCATCACCCGAAGTGAAGATACCTAAAGATACACAGGATATTACAGTGAGTATGCGGGTTAAAATTAAATTTATTATAAAAAAATATGTTTTCTGTGTCTTTCATAGTATGTTAAGTTTTACAATGGGCGATTATTTAGGCAGGAAATATACATATAAAGTCATAACATAAATTGCTCTTACGGGGTTTTGAAACCAATACCAAGTCACTACATACTACGCTAAACTGCAATGTGGGTAGCTATTTTGCGTAACTTTTCAAAATCGCGTTGGGTTATGTTTCACATTTTTAAAAACATCAGTTAATACTGATGTAACTGATGTTTCTAAAAATGTGAAATAATATGCGATGTAATTTAACGCTCGTTCTATAAGTTATGCATATGTTTTGCCGATTGTCTATATCGCAATTACTTACCGTTTTAAAAATTACAGAATCCATATTGTCATGACTGTAATGTCTGTAATATATAAAGAAAATTGTGCACAAACAAATCAATATTTGTGCACAATCTTATACAAATCGACCTAGTCACAATAAAAACTAAACAAGGCTTGAGCTGTTGGCACTAGGCGACGATACGCAAACTTATGTACCTATGTATAAACCACAGATCATTAAGTGGTCAGTGGTATAAACAAATACTTAAATAAATAGAAAACATCAAAGACTTCATGTACACCATATAAATATATGCCT
Organism: Notocelia uddmanniana; assembly: GCA_905163555.1. Taxonomy (NCBI): domain Eukaryota; kingdom Metazoa; phylum Arthropoda; class Insecta; order Lepidoptera; family Tortricidae; genus Notocelia; species Notocelia uddmanniana. The sequence goes on along the minus strand of LR991065.1, from coordinate 12,758,494 downwards.
TGACTAGGATTCGAACCCGGAACCACAAGCTCCGTACACAGGGTCACTCCGCTCCGGTCACTTGACTAGGTACCACCTAGACCAAAGTAGGGGTCAAAGTAAGTATCTTACTGCTTCTTTATTGGTTGACGACTGCGATTCTTGTTCATTTAGGTCGAAGTGGCATTAGCCAGTGACGCCGCGAGACTAATTACGGATGCCGTGGAAAGTGCTCCGGAAGAATTTAAAGTTGAAGCGCAAGAACTTGAATGTAATTCCGAAAGTCAGTGGGAAATCGGCGAGGAATTTATCAACCATATGTTAACGGTAGGCTTTAGTAAAATATGCCCCTAATTCATAAAATTTAAGTAACTTCAAATAAGTTTGTCTCTGTCGAGCTCAAAAAAATCTCTAAAGATTCGCTTCATAGCGATCCTGGCATGTTTGTGGTTTGTAGTTATCAAAATAATGGTTATAATTTAATACTCAAAAATCTTTGTGTATCTGCCACAACAGAGAGACAGCTGCAATTTTTTACAAATTTCAACAACCTATGAAACAAATGTGTTAATGCCTTACATCGGTGCCAGATCGGAAACAGCATTTGCCTTAAATCGGTGCCAGAGACCCCCCTTTTAAAATGGTAGTTTTCTTTTTGCAATGACTTAAATAACTACTAATTGCTGGTTCATACAAATACACTACACTTTTCTATGAACCAGTAATTAGTAGTTATTTAAGTCATTGCAAAAATAAATCTACCATTTTAAAAGGGGGGTCTCTGGAACCGATTTAAGGCTCAATAAGTCAGCTAAATAAAAAATGCAAAATGCACGCAAAACTGTCAAGGGACTCTGACTTGGCAGTGTATTTCTGAAACTCATTTTTGTATACAGATGTATGGAAAAAGGTATGGGTGCCTAAATACTTATGAGCGGTAGTGTATGCTAACGCCATTTTAAATGCTATACGGTTTACCAGTAGTCCTAATACTCTCGTAAATATTAATGTCCATTTAATACAATCAAATCCTCGCATTAACCATTATTTTGATTGTTTTCAGAACCCAATAGTAGGGATAACAGACCAGATAATGTTAGACAATACAACCGGTGAACGAATTAATTTCAACGTGGAAATAATGGAATTATCAAACAGCGGCTTTAACAGCATTGCGAAATGGAACCCTGACACCGGCTTTGTATACGTGCGATCACAAGACGAAGTTTCCGACTTACTTGCGGAAAAATGGCAAAATAAAACTTTTCGAGTCGTTTCCCGTATCGGTGCGCCATATCTTATCGAAAGAATACCTGAAGAAGGCGAGGAACTGACGGGGAATGACCGATACGAAGGCTACTCGAAAGATTTGATACACGAAATCCTAAAAGAAACTCTCCATTTAAATTATGTGATCGAGATCGTGCCAGGAAACTTATACGGCTCTTATCATAAAGATACAAGGAAGTGGGACGGACTTGTCGGCCATCTTTTAGAAAGGGTTGGTTGTATGTTGTTTGTAAAACATTTGTAACAATGTGCTATCGTAAAAATGTAGGAACCGTTTTTTTTATATTATTAAACGAGCAAATTTTCCATATTATTTTTTGTAATTGAAATTTCAAAAACCGCTCTAATGGTTTTAATGAAATCTGCAATACGAGTACGGGTTTCCGGGAACGAAAATAATATCTGGCTAGATCTTATCTTCGGAAAATCTTGCATTCCCCGGGAAAAAACGAGCATACCTTAGCTCGGTCGCCCAGGTACTGTAGTTCTTAAAGGTGATATACAAAATGTACATTTGAGCCATTCTATTTAAAAATAGACGAACATGTACATATTTAGAAATAATCAGATTCAGCTGGCAGTAGAAGTGGAATAAATCAATAATGTACCTGATTGGCTGTGATGGACAGGTGAAAATAAATGGGATCCATTTTTCAGATTCGGCGTAATTTCATGAAACAAACGTCATGGTTAATATCCGCTTACTTAATTGCCTGTGTGTGTTAAATAGAGTTTTCACTTTGTATAGGAAATATTTCATTCTACTCTATTAAAAAAATCCATAGCGTCATCGTTAAACGTACCTTTACATAAATATTGGACTAGATTTGCTTTTCTTACGTTATATCTACGTCATAATGAATACGTATTAATACGAGTATGTATCAATCAATTTAATTCCGTTTTATGTTAGTGAAATTGTATGACAAGTTTCTGGAAAATGTTCCTTATAAGTATTCATAAATATTTATGAAATATGACCTAACAATTTATTCTGTTAAGAATTAACAGTGACATAATAAATTAAAGTAACTTTTCATATTCTAAGCCATTAATTCCCTTACAGAAAGCGGACTTAGCGATATGTGACCTGACTATAACGTACGAGCGTCGTTCGGCGGTAGACTTCACAACGCCTTTCATGACCCTGGGCATCAGTATCTTGTACTCCAAGCCGATCCCACCAGAGCCGGAGCTCTTTGGCTTCCTCAAGCCGTTCTCGGTCGATGTCTGGATCTACATGGCTGCTTCCTTCCTTATGGTTTCTTTGCTGCTCCATATTTTAGCGAGGTACGAAGGACAAATAACCGAACCATCTATGGAGCTATGCATGCGAGTGGGCAGGTTTAGAGCAGTGCCGCTCATTTGTTCTCTGACAACCCTAGGTGTCGCCCCTTTTATCAACAGAGTAAGCATTTAGGTGGGTAGTTTGTAGGTGGCAATCGGTGTATATCTTTGATATCCTTTTCGATTTCGACTTCCTAAAATTTCGTAATCCATGTTACGTGGATAGGGTTGGCTGACGGTTTAAGCATCACTATTGGCAACATTTTCTGAAGATCTCGTTGCCACCAGCTATTACCTACACAGGCGCTACTATAGGCGCTGAGAAGTGTGGAGGGCGTTGCAAACCGCAGCCGTGAGACAATTCAACCTGATAAGTAACTTAAATACATGGATAACTTAACTTTATCCGAATATAGCCTGACTTATGTCAATTAAATTTCATAAGTCTACTTCTACCCATAAGTACCTTTGTTTTTTCGATTTTAGAGGTTATATTTCCCTTGTTTAAAAAAAACGTCACACCACAATGTTCGACTAAATAAAAGCTTGTTCCGGAGCCTGCACATCCATGGCAAACAAGAACGCAACCTTTCTGTTTTCGAGCAGCCGAATTCAATTTAATAAAATATTTGCTTTGGCAGAAAAAACAAGAGTTCTCGTTTATTTAATCAGTTATAGATTTCTTATTGCTTTGCAGACTAGCTCCAAATGATTGGGAAAATCCGCATCCCTGTGACAAGTCGCCCGAAGAACTTGAAAATATATGGCATATTAAAAACTCTGCTTGGCTCACGATGGGGTCTATTATGACTCAAGGCTCCGACATTTTGCCAAAGTAAGTTTAAATCATACAGTGTTTACAGTTTTATTAGGATTAAATATTAAGTTTTCGTAGAACTTTTGGATACGAACTGAGTGGTTCATAATTTACGTTTAAATATTTATTTTCACCTACTGCCTTGAATTAACTCGGTAGAATAGAACATCGCTCAGAATTTTCTAGACATAAAAATGGGAAAAAATAAATAATAAAATTAATACAGTAGTTCTTATAAAATGTCTTAAAATATGATAATGTACGATGATAATTGATGAAGGCTTACTTCAGTCAGTAAAATTAAAGTAAGTCCGACACCTTTTGCTACTTCGGCTCTCGCGTACATCCGAGGTGTACTGATGTGCTGCCGCGAACCGAAAACGAAATATATGCCTCTCTGTCGCACTTGCATATTCGAGAGACAGATAGGGAAACATTTTGTTTTTAGGTCGCGGTAGCTGTACGTACACCCGATCTTAAAGATATTCGTATACGGGTCTAACGCGATTTATATCTTTAAGAATGTGTACAAAGCGCGACAGTTTAAAGTGTTCTAAGGTACATAAGTAAGTACGGCCTAGAGCATAAATATGTATACATTTTTGAACCTTATTTCAATGGAATAAAATGAAAAAATGTATACATATTGGTGCCCTCGACGGTACTATTATTCATTTTGTGGTAGTAACCACATCACACCAGTAGGTGACGTCGATGAATGTATTTGCAGGGGTTACTCCACCCGTTGGGTTTGCGGCATGTGGTGGTTCTTCGCACTCATCATGTGTTCCTCATACACGGCGAACTTGGCGGCGTTCCTTACTAACGCTGCAATGGACGACTCCATAAAAAGCGCTGAAGACTTAGCTGCGCAGTCCAAGATCAAATACGGGACTGTGCAAGGGGGTTCTACGTATTCTTTTTTCAAGGTAAGGTCCTTATTTTGCACTTAGAAAAAATTATTAAGGCCGAATTGCATCAACTTAGGATTACAGATCGACAAGCGTTAAATATGGTGCTGGTAGCTGCCATCTCAAATAAAATTATAAAACATGCCAACTGGTGGCACGGCGATAGCACGTGATACTGCCGCATTAACTGATTCCTTCAACACGTTAATTTATTACCATATAGGTGGATTAGGATTAGGATGTCAATAATCAGGAAGTTTGCTTTTCTTACAATTATTATTTCGTCATAATATGGATGAGACCTGTATTAGCGAATCAAGATTTAAGATTCTATTATATTTAGTTGTTGAAAATTCACATATATATGTGTCACACGTAGGCATTTTCTTAGTGAAGCTATGTTAGGTACCTACTTTTTATTTGAGGTACTACTTTTTCGTTGTCACTTTGGTCAAAATTTTAAAGTCGTTTTAAATAGTAGCACTTGGTATTGGCGTATCATTATTACATATCTAGTTAAAGTGATAATCTCTACATTGTTTCTAGAGATCAAACTTTACTACTTACTCAAAAATGTGGACAGCAATGGAATCCGCCAGGCCGTCGGTTTTCGTAGCTAACAACGACGTAGGCGTCGAAAGGGTGCTCAAGGGCAAGAGGGAGTACGCGTTTCTGATGGAGTCCACGGCTATAGAGTATCAGCTGGAGCGAAATTGCGATTTGATGCAAGTGGGCGGTTTGCTAGATTCGAAGGGATACGGTATCGCCATGCCATTTTGTGAGTATTGGGTAAACATTATAATTATGTCATTGTTTAAGGTTTTTTTTTCACTACAATTCTCTCTGATTATCCCCATTTATTAACCAACAGACTGACCAGACTAAGACTAGAAGGAAGGGTGTGTTTGGTGTTCTATGTTATTTGCAATCTCCTTCTAGTTTCGTCCTACCGCACCGCCGTTGACAATGCTGTTTTGAAATTAGCAGAAAGTGGACGACTGGTGGAGCTTAAAAATCGATGGTGGAAAGCGCCCGAGGAAAACGCGTGTGTTGTAAGTGCTGAAACATTGATAGTGTGTTAACCCAGTGTAAAACTTTAAGTCAAGTCGATTTAATAAGTAGTTTTTAAAACTCTATCACAGTGAGAGTGACTGAAACGAGGTACGAAGCTAGGTTGAGTCGCTATCAGATATATCGGAGCAAATAAGTTACTCTTAAATATCTGAATGGGGACCTATTTTCAAGTCGTAGAGTATATATTTTAATATTTTGAGCACCCTGAAGGGTTAAGTACAGATGTATTAGCGACTGTAGACGTGCAGTATGTTACTACTTTACTCGTCAAATCCAGCAACATTAAGAAGCTTGACTAGTTACGAATGACCGATTTAAAAGTCGTTATCAGTTAATTAAATAGATTTAAAACGAAACAAAATGTTAATTAAAACGCTTTTTTATTTAGGTTTTTTCTGTGAGTTTTGATTTTAATGGCATTTTCTCTCCTTACCGTTACCATCATAGGACTATTGCGGCGTACTAAAATTGCGTGTTTAAATTATACTACACACAATATAATAAAAAAGGCTGATACTAACAAAAACTTTAATAAGAGCATCGTATACTTTAATTAATTTATTTGAATTATCAATACTTTTGTCATAATTTGAGTTCGTAACATTTTAAAATGTGTACGTCATCTCAACCTGTTTTGCCGATTAAGACTAGTAAAATTGTAATTTGAATCTATGTAAAATATACGCCAGCAGTATTTTTTTTAATTAAAATTGTGAATGTTTTACTCAGGCAGAAGAAGCAGGCGAAGAAGGGGCGAGTGCTGCCGAGCTGGGAGTTGACAATGTCGGTGGTGTGTTCATAGTTTTGGGGACCGGCTGTGGGATCGCTGCCGCTATGGGAATTTTCGAGTTCCTATGGCATGTAAAGGATGTTGCTGTGGAACAAAAGGTATCAACAACACCACTGTTCATTATTGTTACCAAAACAATCAAAGTACTTACTTAGTTATTTGCATGAATGCAGGTACAAAAATGGTGACAGGTTTATAACGTCATATACATTCATCCATCTGGTGGCATGCAATTTTAATATTGATTTGGATGGACAAAATCTTAATGCAGTAAACAATAAACAAATCTGTGGATCTGCATAGTAGGTACAATAATTAAATTTTAAAATGTCAACAATCAGGAATAGATAAATACAAAATACAATGTCATTTCATGTATCATGTCATAGTTTAATATTCCTACGGAATTATAACTGAATATGTTAATGAAATATGTCAGTGGAAGCAAGTGATTATGTCTATTTAGATTCAAAATGTGTGTGTGATTCTGTTATTTTAATCTTTGTTCAGCAGTAGGCCCTGCGTGTTCATTTTCATTTATGAGTATGGCATGTTCACCTAGACACGATAGAAAAAAATGTCGCCATTGTTCACAAACGTAATTTACAACAGGAATTCACCACATTCTTTCTTCTTCACAGTTGTATTTTTTATATACAAACGTTTTCTCGTATTCGCAATCTTTCGCAAGTGGGATACTTGACTACAGCATTTGATTCTTTACAGTCGTAATCATTATTTCTGTTGGGAATATACAAATACAAATACAAATACGTTTATTTCGTCATCACAGGTCATAAACATAATATAGCTGTTACATTGGTGTTTCCAGTACGAAAACCATGATTTTAGGCATACGAAAATAAAATCACAGTCAGGTCAATATGATATGAAATGAATTAATAAGCTTATACAATGCAATAATACAATTAAAATAATTAAAATTAAAATAAGATAATAGTAACAAAATTTTGATGTCATACAAAGTGGTAGTAGTTATTTATTTATTTAGGCATGCTAGTATCATTAAGATAGTCCAAAACTCTATAATAACACCTTTCAGATAAAAAATTAAAAAGCTTTTTTTTGAAGTCATTTAATGTAGCATTTTGCCAATCTTCAGGTAGTTTGTTAAATATTTTAGGAGCCATAACTAAAATATTCTTTTCTCAAACATGCAATGAAATATTGATGTTATGTTCCTTATAATAGGCTGCGAAGTATGACGTTTCAGGTGCGGCTAGGACAAGAGGTAGTTAATGGAATTTCATACAAATGTTGCAGGCCTAGGCCTGCAAAGTCCTCTTTTTTAATTTCCATTCCACTTAAATTTGTGGCACAGGCATCATGACATTCTGCCACTATGCGTATTAAAAATAAAACTTTGTTTTTTTTGTTGTTTATTTCATTGCATGTTTGAGAAAAGCACTATACATACCTCGGCGGGAAATATGGGTTTGCCGGCCTTAGACCTATCCGGCCTCGCTTCGCTCGGCCGTCTATATGTCTTCGGCCGGCAACCCCTTTTGTCCCGGCCTCTGTAGTAATGTACTATTTTCATCAGAGCTGTTCTAGATTTAACAACGCATATTTCAGGTTTCCTGTATCGAAAGTTTAATCTCGTTGCATTTTTTTTCATCTCAAACAAATTGGGATTGTTTTTAACATAAACACAACATTCATAGATGTACAAGCATGGAAAAGTCAAAACATTCAATAATTTAAAATGAGGTTGGCAGCTTTGTGAGGGAGTCAGTCCAACGATGGCCCTAATACATCGTTTCTGAGCTCTAAATACCATATCTCTATGTGTAGAGTTCCCCCAAAATATTATCCCATATCGCAAAGTTGAGACTACAAAACTGTGATACGCTGTTAGAACTGTTTTACGGTCACTTATTTTCGCTAATTTATAGAGAGCATATGAGAACTTGTAAAGTTTCTTGCACACTGCCAAAGAGTGCGATTTCCATGACATATCATTGTCTACATGGATTCCAAGAAACTTTGTGACATTAGTTTTCACTATACTATTACCTTCATAATTTACATTTAGGGATGGAACAATTTTTCTTTGACTGAATTGCATTATATATGTCTTATCTATATTTACCTTCAGGTTATTACTTTCTAGCCATTTTATAATATTCTCAGTGGTCAAGTTAATTTCGTTTTCGTAATCATTAGTTAGGTCAAATTCTATAAATATGGTGCTGTCGTCAGCAAATAAAATCATGGGATGGTTACAAGAATTAGTGATGTCATTAATATATAGAAGGAATAAAAGGGGTCCCAGGACGCTACCTTGTGGTACCCCGTATTCAATTTTCCTACGTTCTGACATATATATTTTTTCTTGTCTTGTCGCTGTACATATTTCAGAAACCACAGTGTATTGTTCTCTGCCGTTTAGATACGATTTGAACAGATCCAAAGCACTACCACGAATTCCATAGGTCTCTAGTTTTTTAAGCAGTATCTGGTGGTCAACATAGTCGAATGCTTTGGACATATCCATGTATACGGCACAACAGGGTTTTCTATCGTCAAGACAAATGAGAGCTCTCTTCACTAGATCGTAAATTGCTAAATTTATCGATGTACTTCTTCGGAAGCCTTTCTGTTCAGGAATGAGTATTTTGTATTTCTCCAGGAAGTTGTACATATTATAATATATTAATTTTTCGAACACTTTTGAGAAGACAGGCAAGAGAGCAATTGGACGATAGTTAGAGGCACTTTCTTTATCGTCCTTTTTATATAATGGCTTTATTGTTGCTAGTTTCAACTTATTGGGATAAACGCCTGTAGTAAAACTTAAGTTGATGATGTGAGCAAGTGGGGACGCAATTAAATCACTGACATATTTTATAACCCTAGTGCTAATTTCATCAAAGCCAACGCTGTTGGTATTTTTCAAGCTTTGTATGGTTTTACACACATCATTAGGTGTTGTTGGAGACATAAAAATCGAATTCATATTACAACTTTTGTGAACAGAGTAAATATTATCTCGTTTGAAGCTGTTATTTTTTATTTCATCAATAAAAAAGTTATTAAGTGCGGTTACAATATCTAATGGAGCTTTAAAACGTTCATCTCGAATTCTAATTGCCTCGATGGGTCCCTTAGGTACTCTATGTTTAGACTGATTTATGACCTGCCACGTAGCTTTGGATTTGTTCATTGCATTAGCTATATAATTATTGTTCTGAGAGCGCTGAGTTAGTTTGATAATTCTTTTCAACCTCTTACTATAATTAATCAATGCGTTTTTACCATCCCTAGTTTTATTAAGCCGGTGTAACCATAATGCTTCTCTTTTTTTTCGACAACACATCTTTATACCCTTCGTTATCCACTTAGGTTTAATTGTTTGGCTTATTTTAAGTGACTTATGGGGAAAACAAAGGTCATATAAGCATTTAAATATATCCAAAAAGTCATTATATGCCCCATCAGCATCTCTAGAGGCTAGAACATCGCCAAAGGTTAGGCACTTTATATGTTTCCGAAATATATCCAGGTTATGCTTACTATAGTCCCGGCGTCTAACACGCCATGAGTTTAATGTAGAGAACCTTTTAACAGGACATTTCAAGATTTGAGTAACATGGTCTGACAAAGCCAATTCTATTATTTCACCTTGGGCACCCTTTACATTATGAGCAAAATTATCCAGACACGTCCCACTACTCTTTCTTGTTACCTGATTGAATTCTAATGTTAAATTATAGCTTAATAACTGAAAAGTAAATTCTTGACATTTAGGTGTTATTTGCAAAGTATCAATATTAAAATCCCCAAATATTATGACATTCTTATTTTTAAACCCACATGATAATCTTAGAATATTTTCAAGTCTTTCATGGAATGTGTCTAGACAAGTACCGGGCACTCTATATACTCGTACACATATCAAGATCATATTGTGGTCACATAGCTCAATAGCGCAACACTCTATCAAACACTGAATTGAATTTCGTTTAATGTTATCAAGTTCTTTGTATCGATGACCGGTTCGCACCAGGATACAAGCTCCTCCTCTTTTTTTGTCTCTGCAGTAGCTAGTAGCCAAAATAAAGTTTGGAATAGTTAATAGATCCTGATTGTTCGTTGTCATGTTATGTTCTGTTATTCCTATATCTATCGACTTTAGCTGATTTTCCAAGGTATCAAGATGCACTGAGAGCTCATCACTTTTGTTTATCAATCCTGATATGTTTTGGTGGAGTATATATAAATGGCCACATTTGGAGAATCTTGGCTTTTTGTGGTATTTGGTGTTACTGAAATCACTGTCATGCTCAACTTCTAGATTGCTATTAGATCGATTAGCGACGAAAAAATGTTTTCTCATTTTCAGACTTGCTTTGAGGACATGTCGTAACAGGACTTGAAAAAGTTTCCATTTGGGCTTTCATATTTTGCTCTACATACATTTTAATACTCTTGAATATATCCCTCATCCCGGAGTTTAATATTTTACCAGATTGTGGCGAGAACATATCAAGTGTCAGGTTCAAATTGGAGTCGATGAAATGTGCAGTCTTCGTTGTTTTCAAACACTGGTTTAGACAAGTATTGAATGACTCCACTCCATAGTTATATAGCGAAGCGCCGCAGATATACGTCGGTGTGCAGACAATGATATTAGTGTTAGTAATCATCTCTAAGGATAATCTTATTTCCTGCACAAGCGCTGCATACTCGTAGGTTTCGTTTATATCGAAGTCTTTCTCGCCAATTAGTAAAACACAGTAGTCTTGGCTCGTATAACTTTTAAGCTTGAGAGGTAAAGTAGTCAAAAGTTCTCGAATTCCAGCACCCGGAGTTGCAAAATGTATACAGTCAAAGTCATTAAAATTGTGTAGCATTGCTGCCCGGATTTTTGTATGGATTTTACCACTGATATTGCTCACAACACAGAACTTATGTGATTTTTTTACTTTCTCAGTGTGTTTATTACATATTGTTCCTATGTTATTCGTGTTCTGAGACTGCTCTTCAGCTTTTTTTATGCATGGCATGTAGCTTCCGTTTTCAGTAATACGAATTTCCTTTGAAAGATACAGCTCATGTTGTAATTCTTTAATGACATCGTTGAGAGCGCATATGTCATGCTGGGCATTAAGTAATTCGCTTTGCAGTTGTTTGATCCTTGATTCCATAAACAAAATATTTGCATTGTTTCCTGTTCTCGAAGAACAAGGACTGCCTGTGGAGGGGTCAACAAGGCTGTCGGCAAGGCTGGATGACAAGCTTTTCCGATTTTTCTTTGGTGTATGAGGAGTTTTACATATAATTTTTAGCGTGCATACCTCTCGAGTTAGTTTTTCTATTTGTCGAATATATTGTTTTTTTTTTAATAATCGAATTATGTAGTTCTTTTTCAGTGCTTGCCAGATCCAGTTTCAATTTATCAATTTCAATTTTTAGCCCTGTCACAATGTCATGATTATTTATTGACAAATCTAGACTTTTGGATAGCTCATCTTCAAACAGAAAAGTGGAGGTCTGAGCGGAGTCCATTTGTATGGGAGATTCAATAGACTTTGCTTTTGTTAGATCTATTTGTGAAAGCGGTGAGCAGGGTCTAGTCGTCTGTGGCTCCTTCATGCATACAATGACAGAGAGCATCCTCGGTGCTGCGCTCGGCTGCTGACCTGTTCCGCTTAGACGTGTTTAAGTGAATAGACTTGTCCCGTCACTGGTAGTGTACGACCTGGAGTGCTGCCCGCTACCTGTCATATACCGGTTGCGTCCATCCGCGGCCAAAATGGCGCCCAACTCATTTTTAAGTTTCAACTTTTTTTTTATTGTCGGGCCTGGTAAATAGAGGAAGTAAAATTTTGACAGGTCTGGTATAAGGCCACCTCCTGATTAGTTAGTGCGGAGGCGGTACGATATGAGGAAACTGTCAGCTGTCAGTGTCAACCGATACGAATGCAGTACTGACCCACTTCTGCGCATGGTATTAAATACTATTGCGCAAACGTAATACTGACAGTATTTCGTCAAAAGACGAAATCTCACATCAGTAAGCTCACGCCAAAGAACAAAATATCTACCACATATCGATACACTGTGTGGATACTCGTGTTTTAGAACACGTGTAAAAATACGTAAAATTTTCATAGGAAATTGAAAATTATGCTTATTCTTCCCTTTTACATCATAGAAGTTGATTCATTTTTTTAATACAGATCATTTCGTTATACGAGAAAATATTCTATCAGCTAGAATGTCTGAAGCTGAATTAGTTTGCCTATTCTATAATAAAGTAGCATTTAAACTCAGTTGCTGTTTTCTTCTCTAACCGGTTAAATATTGATTATTCAACTTTATTCTATACCTCATTAGACGAATGTAGTGAATCCTATTATACGGAATTGCGTATGCGTAATTCAAATTTGTGAATATTCATTGTTCAAAATACCGTTTTACAACGCAATCGGATATGTGTACATACAAACGTATTATAATCAAACCTTTTTTCCAGAGGGATAGGCAGAGATCACGGATTTCCATTTGCTATGATCCTGACATATAACTTTCGCTTCATGACCTCTCTTAACATTCTTCATGCATGCGCGCCGATTTAGGGTACTCTTCACCTGGCCTTTCTGCAGAATCTCTCCGATTTGGTCGGAGTATGTTTGCCGAGGTACCCTTCCAACTTTTCCATCCACTCTTCCTTCATCCATGTTTAGATGGTTTGGACGTAGTAGACAGGATGGATGAAAGAAGCAATTTTCTTTCATCCATCCTCTCTTCTATGTCCAAACCATCTTAACTTTTTAAATTTTCGTCACTATATCTTCTTTTACTCCACACATACATTAGTGTCGGCCCCAAAACTCCTCAATGCAAAGCAAGAGATACCTACCAAGTATGCATTTCAAACGAATACACAACTTGTTTTTATTGCTGTTCAGATGTCGCGGTCCGAAGCGTTCTGGGCGGAGCTAATCTTTGCGCTCAGTTTCTGGGAGACGGAGAAGCCTGTGGCTCACTCTCGACCGTCGTCATCGGCATCCGGCTCAGGCACTGGAAGTCACTCCCGAGCATCCTCGGTGCTGCGCTCGGCTGCTGACCTGTTCCGCTTAGACGTGTTTAAGTGAATAGACTTGTCCCGTCACTGGTAGTGTACGACCTGGAGTGCTGCCCGCTACCTGTCATATACCGGTTGCGTCCATCCGCGGCCAAAATGGCGCCCAACTCATTTTTAAGTTTCAACTTTTTTTTTATTGTCGGGCCTGGTAAATAGAGGAAGTAAAATTTTGACAGGTCTGGTATAAGGCCACCTCCTGATTAGTTAGTGCGGAGGCGGTACGATATGAGGAAACTGTCAGCTGTCAGTGTCAACCGATACGAATGCAGTACTGACCCACTTCTGCGCATGGTATTAAATACTATTGCGCAAACGTAATACTGACAGTATTTCGTCAAAAGACGAAATCTCACATCAGTAAGCTCACGCCAAAGAACAAAATATCTACCACATATCGATACACTGTGTGGATACTCGTGTTTTAGAACACGTGTAAAAATACGTAAAATTTTCATAGGAAATTGAAAATTATGCTTATTCTTCCCTTTTACATCATAGAAGTTGATTCATTTTTTTTAATACAGATCATTTCGTTATACGAGATAATATTCTATCAGCTAGAATGTCTGAAGCTGAATTAGTTTGCCTATTCTATAATAAAGTAGCATTTAAACTCAGTTGCTGTTTTCTTCTCTAACCGGTTAAATATTGATTATTCAACTTTATTTACCAAACTATCAATCATATTCAAAAGTGTTTTCACGCGTTAAGTTTACTCATCATAGCTAGACAGTGTAAATAAACCCAAATTCATAATATTCACTACTGTATTTATAAATATATATTATGTGCTTTAAGCACGATTTATGGTTAGAGAATCTGCTAGGTTATACTGTAATTGCTTGATTTTTGCTACTCAATCAAAGAGTATCGAAAGCAGTGTTGAAAATAATAACATCCTTGTTTATAACAACCATACTAATCTCGTTCTCAGTTTCAAGCGGAGTGCAAACAATAGTGTTACCGACAAAGAACACCTTAATTACCAGCTGCCATTTCATGTCTGTCAGAAACTTTTAAAAATATGTATTTTGGTTTTTTTTATGGACAAATTGCATTTTTTTAATGACCCATACTTCAAAAACCCCCTAAGTGTAGCTTTTTAACGACATTACTTTATTTTAATCCTTGAGATTAAACATCCGATTTTGTACGTTTTTTTTACCATTTTATATCCTCATTGTCTGACATTTAAGATTGAGTTTTAAACAACTAATTAATACAGTGCCGTCTCAAGCCATCTCATCAATTCAATGAGAGGAAGCCTGTTCCCACCAGTGGGACATATAAGGCCTGATGATGATGAAGATGATGGTGAATTAATACACTTCGTTCAAGTTGATAAACGATTGTGCGAAACTGAGCACAGATACAGCCCTGGACCGGGAGCGCTCTCGTTGTTGCGACGGAGACTTCGTGGACCCAGCGACTGAGCGCGGGGGCGCCGTCGGCTTGTTCAGGACGCGCGGATCCAGGGAAGCGCGCCACTCGCTGGCTAAAGCCTCCTTGTAAGATACCTAAAACGAACAAATATTTTCTTGTTTACAAATATTCTTAAAAAACAAAAATTACAACCAAGTACAAATGTTAAAACATACTGTTTTACTATAGAGTTATTTTTCATGATCAGGGCAGGTTCATAATCAACATCAATAGTAGATTGTAAAACAAGTGAATAAAACAAGTCATTTTATCCGATATGATTTATCTATCCAACTCACAGTTGTAAGTGCGTTACCGGCCTTTAAAATGGGAGTACGCTCTTTTCTTTTTATCAACGAACGCTGATAATGTATAGTGGGTAACTGTTGATAATATTAAAATTAATGTAATTATCGGCGAAACTTGCATAATGCATAGTAACTGTTAATAATATTAAAATTAATGTAACTATTTTAGTTAACAAAGTAATTAATAGTTCTTACACCCTCCTTTACGGCAATTTCGTGAGAGTGCAAGAAGAATCCGATGATCGCAACTATGAAGCCCAAAATCCCTCCGACACCAAGTACCAGAAAGATACCACTCGTGTTTTTCATTTGCACTGAACCACTATCGTCGCTTTCCTTAGAACGCTTTCCTTCCTCCTCACTCTGAAAAACGAAAAGATAAAAAAAGCTCTGATAACGTCACTTAGTTAAATAAAAGTGAAGAAATGTTTTATTATTGGTTACAATCAATTTGTTTACAATTACGAATATGTATCTTAGTCTGTGAAACTCTTAAATCATGGGTTAGGCGACTTCCTGATTTGTCAGTGCGTAGGCGCTACGAAATGAAAAAACTGTCAGCTGTCAGTATCAACCGCTACGAATGCAGTACTGCCCCGCTCTGCGCAAGGTATTACTACTCCGCAAAGGTAATACTGACAGTATTTCGTCCAGCCACGAAATCTCACATCAGACAAGTCAACACACACGAGTAGAACAAGTCAGGCGATTCTAAAATGCAAGTATATTTACTTTAAGGCCTATAATAATTATTTTTTTCAAGGAAAAATACAGTAACCTTGCGTATGCAAGCAAAAAGTACGAATCAGTGCCATAGAAACGTAACTCTATGACAAAAACGAAAAATACAAATTCCTTCACCACTTTCAGTACCTACATACGAAAGGTGAACTTGAAAGGTGACTTCCTGACTTGCCGTTGCGACAGCGGTAAGATATAAGAAAGCTGTCAACTTTCAGTCGAGTCAGTAACGCTATTTACTGCGCCCTACGGATGCGTGCATCCACTGCGTGTTTTGCTGCAGATGAGTGCTTCCTGGCTGGCACGGAATGCGCGAAACCGGCGCGAAACAAATGCACAACTTAGACGACAGCGGAGCAGTTTTTCCGGACGGTGCTGAACTCAGCGCGGATGAGAAATTTCCCACAGCACAGTCAGGGGAGTACTTCGACTGCAGAGGAAGTATCGGAATCCGATCTTAAGCGTATTCGCCCGAACCCACGAATTCTACGTATTTTTCTTATCGTGAACCGATTGAGCTAGTAGAAAATATATTTTTTATTGACCGAATTTCTGACTCCTCATTTTAAACCTTCCCATACTTAGGGACCATAAGGAGGTCAGAACGCTCAAGACGGGACTACTGATGCACTTTTCAAGAAATACAAGATCCCAAACGTGTATTTCACGCCTAAATATGCCCCCCAGATTAACAGTGTTGAACGGGCTCATAAGACACTTATCACCTGTTTATCAACATTTGTCCAAAACGACCACCGGACCTGGGACACTTTTATTCCCAAAATAAAATTTGCCATGAACAACTCCGTTAGTGAGGCCACTGGTTATACACCATCCTTTCTTGTATTTGGCCGTGAGCTAGTTTTGTGTGGATCGCATTAGGTGATGAGGTATTATTCCTACCGCGTGATGTTTACGCTGAAAACCGAGGGTGTCTGTCCTCTGTGTTTAGCGATGTGCAAGCTTCATTGTGGCAGGCACATGTAAAAAACACTGCTCAGTATAATTTACGGCGAAAACCCGCTGAATTTAATGCCGGCGACTTAGTCTTTAAACGCACTTACATACTAAGCGATAAAGACAAATATTTTAGTAAAAAGTTAGCGCCAAAATTTATAAAATGCCGTATAACTGAAAAGCGATCTCCTCTTGTGTACGTTTTAGAAGATATGAGTGGAAAAGATTTGGGCGTCTGGCATATTAAGGACCTGAAGCTGGTCAATAGTCTTAAGTAACGAGTACGCTCTGTAGTTTAAGTAAGATCTTGTTGTCAGTATTTGGTCATATGTGCAATTTATCACAGATGCCTTTTGAATGCAAGGATGCGTCGTCAGCTTATTGAAGCGATGTTTGCTTTTATGTTTTCTAGATGAAGTATGAATGAAAATGATAGATGATGGAATGAAAGTGTAATACTGTTAACAGTACAAACGGGTTTTCTTTAAGAACAAAACCCTTTCTCTGGAGCGGGGGGTAATGTACCGTTACACGTACATACTTACTTAAATAAACCTTAATTCTAACTATTTACCTACTTAAAAATAACATACACAACTTACTTATATATTACACAGTACAGCACATTATTAATCTATCCTAAACACAAGTTATTTACATATATAGATTCATCAATACGCTGTTTGTTTTGAATATGTCGCGGCATCGATATAACGTTCAATTGTTCTTACTTCATTCGCACTCGAACGAATGCATGCATGAGTGAACTGCGCGAGCGTTCGTCACCGCGCGCGGCCACTCACTGATTAGCCAAAAGACATTGAGAAGAACGCACGTCGCCTGAAGTCGATCTCTGCTACGGTCTGCGTCATGGAACCGTAATCGATCTTCTGGTGTTCGTCCCTACGTGTTCCTCAACCCGTATAAAATCACTGTGGTGTTTTATAAGTGCTTTTAGTGTACCCCAAATTGGGGTCCAAGGTCCAGAGAGACCATTTTTTTTACTGGCCGACTGCTTGCCGCCTGCTTGCGCTTCGCTTCTGGCCCTTTAGACGACAGCGGAGCAGTTTTTCCGGACGGCGCTGAACTCAGCGCGGATGAGAAATTTCCCAAAGCGCAGTCAGGGGAGTACTTCGACTGCAGAGGAAGTAGCGGAATCCGATCTTTAGCGTATTCGCCCGAACCCACGAATTCTACGTATTTTTCTTATCGTGACCCGATTGAGCTAGTAGAAAATATATTTTTTATTGACCGAATTTCTGACTCCTCATTTTAAACCTTCCCATACTTAGGGACCATAAGGAGGTCAGAACGCTCAAGACGGGACACTGGCCACTGTTGGTTTCTCAATGAGGGGAGCCGAAATTGGAGACTAATCAAACACCGACCGTATACTATGACAGGTATATTTCGACTCCGTCGCGCGGTCAGTCGTCGCTCCTCTCACATCTTACATCTACCTACATAACATCCCTCCACCTTTACTCTTAACTAACACTAAAATCCAACAAAAGAACTAAAAGAATTGTTTGTAATCGACCTTTTTCCTAGGTCGTTTCCCCAAAGATTCATCAGTTGAAGTGGGTTCCACCGAACCCTGGGGGTTGTCGTATTCCGTCGTCGTGCCAGACGCCGCATCAGTTACGACGGCAGTCATCGGGTCTGGACCAGAATTCTCACACTCCAACCAACGCTCTTCCTCTATCTCGCGCTCAGTGTTAGGTTGGTTAGCGTTAACTTCGCTTGGCTGGTCATTCAGTGAATGAGGAACCTCCGCCGGTACCATAGGCGTCATCTCCGCGAAGACTGGATAGTCGCTTACGCTGGGGGGACCGTGCAAGTCCTCAACCTCGGAGCTGGCTGAAGAAGTCGAAGGCAGAGTTATTACTACTGGCGGCATCTGCCCCGGATCAGGTGCCGCGGACACGATCGTTGCCGGAGCCGCTATATAGCCACCGCCTATGTTATCATCCTCTTCCTCCCCCTTATATTTTAAAATTTGGTTGGCGTGTTTTTTGACACTGCGATTATCGTCCTTTAACGCTACAATATACACTGACGAACCAAGTTTTTTCACAAATGTTATTGGTAAATTTATGTATCCAATACTTTTTAAATATTGACCGCCAGCTGCAATCATATTAATGCTGTGATCCTGGTGCAAAGTGCAGTCAATTAAATGATGATGACAATTATTACTCAAAATTGTCACTGCAGCTCCAGAATCCAACAAAGCGCACGCGTCAATATCATTAATCTTTATGTTTATATAAGGCCTAGCATCATGTTCTGGTTTACTTTGCAGAATTGTAGAAACTTTGTATGAAGAGGTAAAAGTTTTAATAAAGTTAAGCCAAGTTTCCCAATCTTCTTTATTAAAATTACCACAATTCTGCCTCGCTAGTTTTTTGAATTTATAGTAGTTTGAGAGCAACCGGGACAATCAGGTGTTTTCACATCCTTCATACCGCACTTGAAGCAAAAAATGTCACGTTTAGCTTGACACTGACGGATGTGATGTGAATTGTTACGACACCTTGGACAGTATGGTTGATTTTTAACTGCTTGTACTGTATGTACATAGTTTTGTTGCTGGTTTTTATTTTGTGTGTGTTGATTATAACTTTGTTGTTTGTAGTTGTAGTTTTTATTGTAGTTGCTTGCATTTGGAAAATTGTGTTTACTGAAATTATTGTTACATTTATTACTTGTTTTATTTGAATCTTTCGTATATGCAAACTCAGGTGCAACCGTATCTGTAGTAACTTTAGGCGGTTCTTGAAACTGCGAAAGACGTGCTTGAATAGTCTCATAGTTACGACACAATGTACGTAGAGATTCTATATCAGATATTGAAGATACTGATGCCAGTGTGCTTGCATAGCATGGCCTAATATTGTGAAGAAGGACTTCTAATTGATCCGCCTCTGAGAGGGACTTGGATAGACGCGAGAACATCCCATTCATGATAGAGAGATAAATAGTGATGTTTTCGCGTTCACCCTGAGTACGAGAACGTATCTCGGAAATGAGCCAGTAGTCATAATCCGACTGGTCGAAGTCTTTCTTCAATAGGGCTGCTAATTCAGACCAAGAATGAACCTTGTCCTTCACGGACCGATACCAATGTAAGGCGTCTTCCTGGAAAATTTCAGTAGAAAAACTCAGCACCTTACTGGCGGGAATATTACGAGCTTCTATAAATTCATCAACACGCTGTATAAACGAGCGCACGCAAGTCTTGCCGTTAAACTTAAGTTTTGCTAGGTCAGCTGAGCCACGATCGCACGTCACCGAAATCACGTTCTGAATGTCAGGCATTGAAGATCCGGGTTCTCCACCGGAGGCCAAACCCGAAGTGCTCGCAATAGGTCGAGCTGCCTGAAGGGCTTTGAATTTTTTCGAGAGAAGATTATATTCCTTCGTGGCTTCATCATATTCTTTCTTAACGTCGCCGCTACGTGTTATCCTCGCAATACGATTGTATAAATGGTTCAGCATGTTCTGGGTTTTAAGAAGAACAGGGGCAGAAGGGTCAGCTAAGTCTAAGTTTGCCTGAATTTTAGTGAGAACCTCGCAACAGCCCTGAAGATCCTGTCTAGCTTCGAGTGGAGATTCTAAAATGTGCTCTGAAGGATAGTCTTTGGCCAACTGTACGATTTGTTTACGTAAATCCTCAACGGATGACGCCGGAGTGGCACCTCTAATGCGAACTTCATACTCCAACTCCGACTTTTGAAGTGACAAGTACTTCACGGACAGCATGGTGAACCAAATATAACGTTTGGGTAAGTGGTGGAAAGCAAAAGCAACTACTTAAAACTATAATCAACTTTCGTTCTCCGATCTGTTACAAATCAGATTAATGAAGATGAACGTTTGGTTTTTTTTTTGATTGAAATTAGTAAATATAAAAATAAATTTGTTAGCAGCAACAAAAAAAATTAAGGACTACTAGTGTGTACTCAGCTACGAAATTACAATAATACAATATTACTTGCCTAAGAACAGTAATTAAATCCAATGTATTTGTAGCAAAACGTTGAACAAATAAAACAGCAACAAGCAACAGTTCACAATAAACTCCGAAAATAATGTTCTTTTTTTTTTATTAAAGTGCCATAATACATACAATATTGTTAAACTTATTTTTTAATACAGTTGCTCAAAAAGTGCTACTTTACGTAGCTGTTTAGCGTGCGGAAAGTTGGTTTTCGCGCACTAGTGCTTTTCACTTTTCCAATTTTTTTAAATTTATGCTTGTTCCAATGCATGACTCCTTATTGCTGGGTGTTAAATATTAGTTTCCTTTAAACGTCGTAATCAACATAAAAACCTACTGTTAATATCAGAATACGAAAAATATACACATTTCATATTTTATTACTTACCTCTTCATCATTATAACACGTTTATTTTTTAATATTGAATATTGAAAAACCGTTCTTAATAAGTTGTCTGAGTGGAACGGAATAGCTGCCGAAACGCCTGTCAAAGAAGAGGCGTTTTTACTTACTGCAAGCATGTTTTAAGTTTCTAAAGGCAACATTCGATATTGTTTTTATAAATATTACTTGTTGTTTTTCTTATTTTTTCGCAACTGTATTAAAAAACGTCGTTCAATACACGTGCGGAAATGTCATTCTTCACTCGTCCCGAGTGTTGCCACTCGCCTGCGGCTCGTGGCATCCCTCGGTACTCGTGAAGAAATGACATACTTTCCGCACTAGCATCGAAATGTACTATTACGTTATTAAACTTCGTACACCTTAGCAGCAGGAAAAAAACCAGAAAATAAGAAAAGCTAGTGAAAAGAGAAAAAAACGTTTCACAAAATAGGCCACGAACAAACACTAACTACTACTACAAAGAAAAATAACAGAATCCGATGTGTATTACAACCACGTGTAAGGCGCCAGTGTCCCGTCTTGAGCGTTCTGACCTCCTTATGGTCCCTAAGTATGGGAAGGTTTAAAATGAGGAGTCAGAAATTCGGTCAATAAAAAATATATTTTCTACTAGCTCAATCGGTTCACGATAAGAAAAATACGTAGAATTCGTGGGTTCGGGCGAATACGCTTAAGATCGGATTCCGCTACTTCCTCTGCAGTCGAAGTACTCCCCTGACTGTGCTGTGGGAAATTTCTCATCCGCGCTGAGTTCTGCACCGTCCGGAAAAACTGCTCCGCTGTCGTCTAAATGGCCAGAAGCGAAGCGCAAGCAGGCGGCAAGCAGTCGGCCAGTAAAAAATTGTCACTCTGGACCTTGGACCCTGAAACGCGCCATCGAACAAAGGCGTTAGAAGCGGTCCGCCAGTTTCGGTGAACGCCAACGGCATATGGGAAAGCACTTGGTAGTTGTGATGCCGTGGAAGTTCACAATTCAGATACGGAGATTACAATGAAATTAGGTTGATTTAATGTCTGATGAAACTAAATGATTTTATAATTTTAATTTTTAATATGAGGGTGGCTTTGAAAATGACCACGATATTTAACAAGTTTTTGTGAGCGCTAATTATGAGCAAACCTATTATGTGCAATTGGTATTTATATTCTGAAGTTAAAATAAGAGTGAAATAGTAAAGAAATCGATTGGCAAGTTAAAATAATTAAGCACTTAATCAGCACTAAACAGTTCTATGCTATGCACAAATAAATATATCCACTTACCCAATTTGGGGTACACTAAAATCACTTATAAAACACCACAGTGATTTTATACGGGTTGAGGAACACGTAGGGACGAACACCAGAAGATAGATTACGGTTCCATGACGCAGACCGTAGCAGAGATCGACTTCAGGCGACGTGCGTTCTTCTCAATGTCTTTTGGCTAATGAGTGAGTGGCCGCGCGCGGTGACGAACGCTCGCGCAGTTCACTCATGCGTGCATTCGTTCGAGTGCGAATGAAGTAAGAACAATTGAACGTTATATCGATGCCGCGACATATTCAAAACAAACAGCGTATCGATGAATCTATATATGTAAATAACTTGTGTTTAGGATAGATTAATAATGTGCTGTAGTGTGTAATATATAAGTAAGTTGTGTATGTTATTTTTAAGTAGGTAAATAATTAGAATTAAGGTTTATTTAAGTAAGTATGTACGTGTAACGGTACAAACTATCCCACCTCTGCGCATGATATTATTACTGCACAAACGTAATACTTCTTTAACGGAGGAAATCTCTGCGAGATCAGTAAGCCCCCGTCAAAGGACAAAATACTACATACTGATCCCGCTCCGCCAAATCGGAAAGTCGCCGTAGTCAGCGGCCGGGGGAGCGGGGTAGGTCCCTGTTGCCCGTTCACCGTCCCCCTTTCATCTTACCCCTCATACGCCACGCGCCGCACAAAAACTGTCTGGGATAAACGGTAGGCCTACATTTATTTATTTATTTATTTATATGGAGAACCAACAGCTTTTATAGCCCAATAACACTATATTTTGATATGGAAATGGAATACTAGTTTTATTGCTCATGAAGTAAATAAGATACTTCTGATCTTAAGAATCATCCTTCTTTGTTCTGTTCTTTGTACGGACGGGTCGAGCCATTAGAAGACTATAATATAAAAACATACCATATAAATTCAGTTAGCATACCTGGCAATCTTCAACGACTGGTTTCTCAGGATCTTTTACCCAATATTTTTCTTTTATTTTAAGAAGTTTTCCCGATTCCTGTAGGGCCAGTATCGCGTTATTTACGAACATTCGGTAAGGTGACTCTGAAAACCAGTAAAGTCAAAATGAAATACATATACTTAACAGATTAATAAAATAAATAATAAACAAGTATTCGATGCTTGGATGGGCGCTTTGGTCTAGTTAGTAGCCCTGCCTACGATGCCGGTCGTCCGGGATTCGAATCCCGGCAAGGGGTTTTTATCTGTGTGATGAGCACAAATGTTTGTTTTTCTCGTCGTCTAGTACCCATAGCTTCACTTAGTTTGGGACTGAGTAGTTCGATTTGCGTAAGTTTGTCCTACAATATTTATTAATTTAATTTAAATGAACTCACTTTTAGGCATTGCAATCCCGTAATCTTTGGAGTCAAGTTTACCACCAACCATCTTCAAATTACAGTCTTGTTTCAAGTAATATTCGATGCTAGATGATTCCATAAAAAATACATATTTGCCTTTACTCGATAGAACGCGTTCAACTCCTTCATCGTTGTCAAGTGTAAACACCGTGGGATTGGCTGAAGACATCACTTGGAAAATTTTCTGATAAACAGGATCATTTGAGTTCTAGAAATAAAGATTTTAAAATATAAGTTCCACTTATTGTGCATGGACCTCATATTGGCGAGAAGCCGTGAACTCCATAGAAAATATTAATATTGCATCCGGCTCTTCGATGTGGTAACTGGATTGCGGCACTTGAAATCAGAATAGATTTATAGAAAAGACAAATATTTCGTTAAGGTCTGATCATGGGTTTCAGGAGAAATTTAGGGAACACCTCAAAATTTACATACATTTGGCGGTTTTGGTATTTTCTGTAATAAACCTAGCATTTTTTCTCACAAACCAACAATTTGGTGAAACAGAGCTGATAATGATGACCACAGAGGACAATGGAACAAAAATGGATGGTTGGATGGAGCAAGATAAAAACAAAACTGGTTTCTGATGCTTTATACACGGTTGACAAATTTTTCAAGTCACCTCAAAGTTGATGCCTGATTGCTTGCCCATATCGCTGGCAATACATATTTTTAAAAATATTTTTTTATTTAATGTTATCACTATTAATTATCACGTGTATTCACTCACCTAATATTATTATGTAACTACAATATTAAATATAGTTAAGTTGTAATGAATGATATTCTATAAATATTACAAAACTAACATCTAAAATAATAGCAATTATTTATAATAATAATAATATAATATATAATATAATATTGGGGGACAATCTTACACAAATCGCCCTAGTCCCAAACTAAGCAAAGCTTGTACTATGGGTACTAGACGACGATATACATACTCATATAGATAAATACATACTTAAATACATAGAAAACATCCAAGACCCAAGAACAAATATCCGTGAAAAATGCACAAATAAATGCCCTGGCCAGGATTCGAACCCGGGACCTATAGCTTCGGAAGCAGAGTCACTACCAACTAGGCTAAACAGGCCGTCTTATTTAGACATCAGTTTTGGAATATTTATAGAATATCATGCAACAAATGGATTGAATTAAACTACTCAATATTATAGATACTTCACAGACTCCGAAGAGATTTTGTTTTAGCAAATCATCTAAATACAATTCTTGGATTCTTGGAGTGTAGTTAATGATGAGATACCGAAGTTAAGAATGGGATCCTCGAGGATTTGACGGAACTTATAAAATATCATCTGCCCATATGAGTATAGTGCGACTATTTTCTATGGTGACCACCGCATTTGCTATCGAAAAGCAGTTCATGTGGTGTCGGGATATGTCGCAATTTTCATTTATTGAATTGGTAACAAAGTATAATATAATTATGGACTTCTCTAACCTGGAAGAACTTATACGTTGAGCCATTAAGCACTGCACCGTAGCTAATAGCCGTCTGTTCCGAGAGAGCCTTGGCGTCCTCGATGTTGTTGCTGCGTCGGTTGTTGCTCATGAAAGTGGACATGTTGGCGGTGTATGAAGCCGTCACGATCATGGCGAAGAACCACCATGTACCTGCTATCCAGCGGGAGCCAGCACCCCTATAATAAAACAGGTTGAGCTATGATATTTTAGGAGGCAAAACAGCTGACGAGCAGATTGGTAAGTAGAGTTTACTAAGTATGTACAGTTGGAACTCTAAAAAAATCACAAGCACTTTTCCAACCTTATATTAACTTGACGATTGAAATGGACAAAGTATGTAAAAAGGATCGGTTCATGTCTTGAAAACCTATATATGACATCAATTGATTTATTTAGCGTTCAGACAAACTGTCATCATCATCATCATAATTATACTTATTTAAGAGCTCATCTCGGTGGAGCAATATCCATGTTTTTTTTTTCTGACTTTCTTTTAACATCCTGATACGATACGACGTTCACTTTTTCTTTCATTTGGTCAATATAATATATGTTCTTCTTGATGTCCCTCTCTTCCACATTCCTTCTACTTTCCCTACCTCAATAATTTTGATATATTCATCGTGTCGTAAAAGGTGTTCAAGCATCTTTCCTCTTCTGTTTTCAATGGTTTCTAACAAGGACCTCAACAATATCAAGGACTTCTTTAATGAATTTTTTCTCGGTCCAGCTAGTCCTCAAGATAGACAAACCGTACATAATAATATTATTTTGTTGTTTATTTATGGTTAATGTATTCTATGTATGCTGTATTTAGTTTCTTTTTGTAGACTGTTACAATGTTAAAAGTACGAGATGTTTAATGTTACTGTTGTAGGTAGCTTTATATAAAAAAGTAGGAAACAAAAAGTTAGGCTCTTACCTCGGTAATATGTCGCACCCCTGAGTCATAATGGAACCCATCGTTAGCCACATGCAATTGTAAAGACTCCAAATGTTTTCGAGATTCTTGGGATTTCGCTCGCAAGGATGTGGGTTCACCCAATCTGCTTGGCTCATTCTAAAATAGAAACAACCATAAAAAGAATCGCGTTAGTTTTGGAGCTCCAAACGTAATAAGATTAATAAGCAAGTACGGTGAAGGAAAATGAAATACGTAGGTCAATTTTATTCCAACTCATTGTGACAAAAGCAAAATGATGTGCCTACCCGAAGCAAACGGGTTAAGGGCAAGCCAATGAATGTTGACTGTGAAGTGCGTTACCGACATGCGAGCATTTTTAAAACTGAGTTATAGTATGTCCCGATTGCAATTGTTTTATTAGCAAATAATAATTATTTGAATTAACTGTATAATTATATTTCTTAAATCCACAACCTTCAATGTACTGCTTCAGATGACGTCGTGTCGTAGTAAACAGAATATTAAGGGCTCTCATTTGTACTGTCTTGTCAGTTTACTATGTTGTACATACATTGCTGGTAATTTTTTTAGAGTATTAGTTAAGTCAATACTTAAGTTTTTTTTATAAAATAAAGTTCATGATGTTAAGTTTGGGGTAAAGAACTACGTTTCCATAAGCTACTTAAAGAAAAGCCATCATGCCAGTAACACACATAATATACTTATCATGCACAGCGCAAGTTATCATATACTCGTATTTTTCCTACCTGGCACAGATGAGTAAAACAAGCGAAGTTAGAATATACACCACAGCGAGATACAACCAGACGTCAGTAGACAAGGGGTTGACAAAGGAGAACATATCAGGGTCCGGTGGAGGGTCCACTTTGAACAGCATGCTGATGCCCAAGCTCATAAACGGTATTGAGAAATCGACCACAGCATTTCGATCCGATGTTATAGTCAAATCGCAGATTGCAAAGTGTGCTTTCTAAAACATATAAAGAGCGTGCCATGGAATGTAGACTGGTATATTTTGGTAATAAAAATTAATAAAGAACTGATTCTGATATATGGATCTTATATAGGTATTATTATTATAATGAATAATTATTATATTGTTTCTCTGGTTATAGCCGAATCATGATTGCTTTGAATTGCCTTGATGGAAATTATTTTTCTTTTGTAACTTAACCATTATTTTACAAGCTGAAGTGAAGGTATATATTTGTTCCAATTCCCTCCTATACTTATCGAAAAACCTATGTCAAAAAAAACATTTATTGAAGTATTGCATCTCGTTTCCTCCTACGCGGAAGTCCACTAGTTTCCGAGTTTATCGATAACATATTCAGCAGCCTCAATAATGGCCCAACACTTGGCACTTTCAATCTTAAGCCATAATAATATAAGTTTAATAAATTGGCAAAAGAAAAAAAATTAAAGCAACGCATTTACAACCCTATATATATATATATATATATATATATATAGGGTTGTAAATGCGTTGCTTTATATATACATATATATACAAACGATAAGTTTGTACTTACATGCTCGATTACCTCACCCAAAAGCCCATCCCATCTCCTACTGCCTTCTATTGGATTGCCAGGTTTATCACCACCTACATCTATGTAGTGGCTAATTGTTTGATTCTGGTGTTCTCTGATATGACGAAATATTTCATCCATTAAGTCTACCACGTAACCTGTAGGACTTTCGTCGCTGTTTTTAGGAGGTATATAATATGGTTTGTCTATCTTGGTTACCACCTGAAAAGGGCTTATATGATAAACAAAGAATTATAAGGAAAAAGAAGGACGTATACGCAAGCAAATAGTTTAAAACTATAAACGATAAAACGCTCATTACATACATGCAATTTACTTGGCTCCCAAAATGCATGTAACCAAATACGTAAATATGTATTTTACGTGACTCATGTCCATAAATTGTTTCAGGGGAAAATATTGATAAAGTACTGACCAGTGCTTTCGAAAATGAACTCTGACACAAGCTGATTCGTAAATATTAAAAAAACTCCTGCAGTTTTTTTATAATAATCGATAAAAATTAAGAAGTGACCGATTAAAAAAAACACACCCTTGTTTGAAAACAAAAAAATCAAAATCAGTTTAAAATATCTAATTAAAAAAAACTCACAAATTGAGAACCTGCTCCTTTTTCGAAATCGGTTAAATAAAGAAATATTTCTTTATTTATAGTTTTTTTTTGCAGTACTGCCCCGCCTCCATGCATGTAGTATTTACTACTCCTATGCAAATGTACTTCTGACAGTATGTATCTGGTCAACTGAGAAAATCTGAGTGACATCAGTTAGCTCACGTCAAAACACAAAGTACCTCATTACGATGGCGCTCCGCGAAGCTGCTACTCATTTTAGTTCCTTTTATGAGTCGTTATGGATCAGGGGACTAGCCCAGAAAAAAAGGTTGTATTTAAATCAAACGTTGCATCAACGTTCTGACGAGTCAGGCAAGTCACGCGTAGAAAAAAAACATGCCTAATTTGAAGAATAAATTACTTTTAATTTTACTTTTACTTTTTTACATTTAAATGTTTTTTTTTAATTATTGAGTTCCATGGCAATTCAGAGTCACGCTTATACAACTATGCCTATTTTAACGTACTATAGTTAGGTATTTGAGCTCCTTATTATAAAGGAACTTTTTAAACTGACTGTACTATAGGTAGGTGATCGTCGTCGTCGTTTTTGGATAATGAGCCAAGTCTATCCCCACGCAGTATATAGTAATAGAAATAAGATATCTCGATTACCCTTAATTGCTTTGTCTTGACACTTGGACCCGGTTTATTCATCTCGTATATTTTATCGGTGGTTGAATCCCAGTAACCGCCATATTGAAATTTACTCTCAATATTCAATTTGGAGTAGTGCAATTTAAAATCAACTCTCTTTCCATTTTTGTCAAACTGAATATTTCCGGTGAATCCATTTATTGAAGTCTGGAAAAACATACAAGGCAAACGTTTTAGTAAACAGTAAGAGTAGTTAGTCTTTACTCGTTTGCGCACTTGCATAGCTATAGTAATTCTAGCTTCCGCCCGCACAGATTTCATTATCGTAGTAACGTAAGTAAATAATGGTTTATATTTATAGGTAAGCTATATTACTGGAAAATTAGTACCTTTATTTATCGTTGCTTTATGCGGGACATATGTACCTAGTTGAAAACATCGCAACAATGTTACTCTTAATATCGGTAAGAAGTGACATTTTACATACATACATAGACTCAAGCTTATATTCCCAAAAGGGGTAGGCAGAGCACGCGAAAATTCGTTTCAGTGCCACTTTTAGCTATTTATTTAGGTTTATTGATGAAGATAATATGATATTGCATTGCCAAATTGCTAGCCCATCGCCCACAACACACTTCAACCTGGTTCCCATGGTCGACTCTTACGCACTGACTACTTTAAGTGGTCCGTGCTCTTATACGACACCCAGGGGAAGAAAGGTGGTGGAGCTATTCTAACCCGGCACATGGATTTTAACACACCACAAGTGGGACTTTACCAAAGACAATAATTTTAATAAACTACTTTTGGGGTTTGTTCAGTTACTAAAAATCTAACAATGGCTTGGAGTGGATTATGGAAATAAGTAGGTAATTATCTTAATATCACTATCACTACATAGTATAAAACAAAGTCGCTTGCCTCTGTCTGTCCCTATGTATATATGCTTAAATCTTTAAAACTACGCAACTGATTTTGATGTGTTTTTTTTTTAATAAATAGAGTGATTCGGGAGAAAGGTTTCGGATGGAGGTTTCTAATGTGATGTCGTAAATAGTGTACTACAGTATTGTACACCTTGAAAAAGGTCTACAAAAAAGTCCGCGATGGTATATGAGTATGTCTATCTCTTAGGGATAACCTACAATAACCATTTTTTATCCTTTACTTTTTACGAGAAATAATGGCTTATTTACGAAGCAGTTTTAAGCAATACAGCATTAATCCTTATCCAATTAAGTACTTACCGTAAATACATTGTGCGTTGAATATAGATCAATATGGCCCTTTACAGCATGTAATTTAAATGATTATTTTTGAAGATATTACAGATTTAAAATGTAGGGACATGGACATAGCGGTTGCGGCGGTACAGGCTGGGTTGTATATTAAGATATTCTGTAGTATTTATATTTAGTATCAGCATTGCAGCCGTGCGAAACCGGGGCGGGTCGCTTGTTTCCAATAAAATGTAACTTGCCCCGTGGTCCTGTATACTTTTTAAATTGAATAGGTAGGTACCATTAAAAACTTACAGCATCTGATATTAAAGCTTCTTGTAAGTACGGGCCTATTTCCCAAGGCTCTGTTTCAGCATTATAGCACAATGCTGGTGGATTTGGCATTTCTTGACTCCGATCTTTCATTGTACTTAACATGTATTTGATAGATTTGTCCAGATGACTAAGGGCATCAGCCGCTAAATGGGTTTCAATCTGCAAGGATTGTTGAATTAAATGTTAGTTTTATAAACAAATAAATAAAAAATTAAGATCAATCAATCTGACGTTTGCTTTTAGTCGTACTCACGTGGATGATTTTTTGTAATGTAGGTATCTACATAAATTTTAAGTGGGTGATAGACGGGCGAGCAAGTACGCGTACTTATGGCTCGACGACCTTTTTCGCTCGTGTGTCACCGTAAGTACGCGTACTTTAAAACCGCCGAGTAAGTTCGTCGGCGATCCAACCGGTTTGAAATCTTAGTGGGTGATAGACGACCTTCGAGCGATCTTAAAAACCGCAGACTTTAAGTTCGTACGTCTATCACCCACTATAGACTTATATTTGTACAGATTAATAAAACATCGAAGGCAGTTTACAAAAATAACATATGAAGTAATTATAATAGTTCGTCATGTTTCGGACCGGTACCCAGTCTTTGAGTGCTTAAAGGGACTAGCTACGACGCTTTAAGGACCGCGTACCGGTCCGAAACATGTCCAGCGAAATTCTACCTTAAAGACGTAGGTGAAACTCACGGTAGTTTTCGATATAAAATAATTATAGCCGTTTATCGTATCAGGTTTAGTTTCGGATACAAATTTTGTACATGTTAAGTCAATGCAATTAATTCTAATCCGAGTTTAATGGGAGTTGAGTACAAATAATGTTCAGTTGTTTTCTATTTATTGTATTTATTTCAAAAACTCTAATTTACTGTCGACTGTACATTTTTGCATAGTCTTAAACTAGTCGTTAAGAGAGTTTTCGATTCCAATAAGCCCAAACACGACGGATTTATCTTGTGTCGTTAGGGATTTGCTACGACCATCCCACCATCCCCGTCATCAGGTCAGCTTAATGGTACAATAATACTGCATTGTCACCGACCTAACCTATTTTACACAAGTATGCCAAACTTCAACTCAATCGGTTGAGGATAATTGCTTCAGAATTCATCCGTTGCAAGATATACTTGAGATATTTACCTAAACAACCATAGATACATACTAACATACAAAAATAGCAAGTTAAATAAAAGCTTGTATAAACCTTTTGCACATCTCAGATGGTATTCACTTTACGACAATGACAGAGATTGACAACAGTTGCTTAGGCAAGGGAAGGGGGGAGGCTATTGGTCAGCCCTGGGTGACATCCGTCTGCGACGACATCCCACTACTACTAGAGTTTGACAAAGAAACACTTTTCTAAAGGCTGTAGCAGGATAGCCTAGGAAAAACTGCCCCCAGCGATTTTGGGCCGAAACTGTAATCAAACGATGCCTTTTGGGGAGGTTATATTCTGCACAAAGTTTCATCCCTCAGTTACGCCCTGGGGGTGAAAAACACCCGATTAACCCCAAAACTGTTTTAATTATTTTTTCGTAAACTATGAAAGTGACGAATTTCAAATTTTGTACAAATATTAATAATACTAAAAGCTATTTAAAAAAAAATATGAACCCCGTAACCATTTAAATTCTTGTTAAAAAAAAAACAGAAATGAAAAAGAATCAACCTGTATATGAAGTTTGGCTCATGGTACCCACATCATTTTTTTTCCAAAAATGAACTAATTTATATTCTACATTATACAAAAGTTTCATGGATCTACTCCAGAAGGAACATTGCGAAATTAATATGTATTGGCTCTCAGGTGCGTACTATTTATTGAACTTCTACTAAGAGCCTTGCATTAGTAATAAACAATGGCTTGCGATCGGACCGTTGCTCGTACCCGAAGTTCAATAAATAGTACGCACCTGAGAGCCAATACATATTAATTTCGCAATGTTCCTTCTGGAGTAGGTCCATGAAACTTTTGTATAATGTAGAATATATATTGGTTCATTTTTGGAAAAAAATGGTGTGGGTACCATGAGCCAAACTTCATATACAGGTTGATTCTTTTTCATTTTTGTTTTTTTTTACAAGAATTTAAATGGTTACGGGGTTCATTTTTTTTAATAGCTATATTATTAATATATAGCAGTATTATTAATATTTGTACAAAATTTGAAATTCGTCACTTTCATAGTTTAGGAAAAAATAATTAAAACAGTTTTGGGGTTAATCGGATGTTTTTCACCCCCAGGGCGTAACTGAGGGATGAAACTTTGTGCGGAATATAACCTCCCTAAAAGGCATCGTTTGATTACAGTTTCGGCCCAAAATCGCTGGGGGCAGTTTTTCCTAGGCTATCCTGCTACAGCCTTTAACCTATTGTATTACTCACCGATTTCGGGCTTTCCATGACAAGATCAGTCCATTTATAATCATCACTGGCCGTTGTTAAGTGCCACGTAGTCACGTTACCTTCGATGTCTATGTCAGTCAAATCAATTGTATATGCATCTAAAGACGTCAAAAGGATATTCTGAAAAAAAAATACTCATAGGTACCACATTTTTTGCACTTTTCGACTAAGGTCTAAATTAATGAGAAAAATAAGAACGTAGATGTATAAATACTAAGTAATACGTAGGAATGCTGTCTGTTCAATGTCAAGATACATGCATGACCCACCCACGTAACGCGATAAACAAAAATATAATTTATTTGCATATAAATATTTATGGCAATCACAAATAAACTGTACATAGAGTCTCAACCACGTTACTTCCAAGAAGTACCCGAGTTTCCATTTCCTGGGTCTTCATAAATATTTTTAAATTTTAACGCAATATTCTTTATTCTAAATTAGAGCAGAGGCTGTCTGATCCCACAGTCAAAGTATGTAAACAGTATGTGGGACACTTTGAATTAGATATAAATATAAATATTCCTAATAATTTGAATAATAAAATAAAAAATTAGACAAATTTGCACTCTTGAAATCAACTGAATGAAATGACTGCAAATCGAATTATGAAATTAACCTTAGACATGTAACTTTTTTTTATACCACGTCAGTGCCAAACAAGCGTACGGCCCGCCTGATGGTAAGCGGTCACCGCAGCCTATGGACGCCTGCAACCCCAGAGGTGCACATGCGCGTTGCCGACCCTTTAAAAATTTATACACTCCTTCCTTGAAGAATCCCATACTGTAGTTCCTCGGGAAAAACACTGAACAAACTTTCGTTACTTTTGAACTGATACAAACTTTTGATTTACTTATATTTATAATACTTTAGTACCTCTATGGTATACGGTTAAGATCACATGCCAGACATGCCAGTTGCAAGAAAAGAGTACGCAGGAGGCATTAGGTAGAGTCCAGTGCCCATCGTAGGCACCTATACATTTAATTAAAACACTTAAACATAAAAAAAATTTAACGAAAACCTACTTGGTAAGCAGTATAATTCTCCACTTTCATTATTTCTTCCAAATACTTATGAACGTTTGTTGCTTTGCAATCTATTATGTGATAACTAAGACGTGCTACTTTAAAAACATGTTTAAAAGTTTCTCTATTATCGCCATCGGGGTATAACTTTCTGAAAAGTATAGGTTTTTTATCATTTTCCCATGTATTTATCACTTCTTGGAGGCGAATAAAACCTAAAATCACAAGAAATAAGCTGGTGTAAGTATTTTTTGTCAAATACAGCATTAGGTATACGCAGAAATAAAATTTAATTATTGATAAAATATATATTACTCGTACTTTGCTGAATATCATGACTAATACGAGGGCCGTTCAATCAATTCTCGGTATTAGAATGAAAACAAAAGAATATTATAGGTGTTTTAGTTTTATTTTTCAATATACTCCTCTCCTGTGTTTATGCACTTATAAGATCGATCAAATAGTTTTTTTAACCCCTCATAAAAATATTTTTGTCTTTGGTGTCAAAATGCTCCTACACTTACTACTCTACTACTCCTCCTGTCTTCAATGCTTAATCGTTAGAAAATTAATTTCCACGTAGATTCTTTTTGAGATTGGGAAACAAATATAAGTCACTCGGGGTAAAGTCTTGACTATACGGTGGGTATGTAATAGTTCCGAGTCCAGATTCAAGAGCAGCAGCCTTAGCAATATGAGCACTATGCACAGGGGCGTTGTGTGATGTTTGATTGCTTCCCTTATTTGGCATAAAATATTAGCGTAGTGCTCTCCTTTAATACTTACACCCTTTTTTTATAATCGATCAGCAACATTCCATCACAATACCAGAATTTTGTGACCATCACCTTGCTAGCTGAAGACACGATCTTGAACTTCTTGGGATGAGGAGTTCCTTTAATGTGCCACTGCATGGACTCTTGTTTGCTCTCAGGGTCATAATGATGAACCCACGTTTCATATCTAATAACAAAATTTTGCAGTATCTTATCAGGAATTTCACCGGATACCTCAAGAAATTCGGAACAACGAGCAACACGCGTATTCTTCTGAAGCGGTGTCAGTATTCGCGTTACCCATCTCGCACTGACTTTTGACATATTAAGATAGTCATGAATCATGAATTATATCGTGTCTAGTATCAATAAAAGGTTGGTTCTTTGAGCTATTGCTTTCACCTTTACTCAACTATCTTCAGATATAATTTTCTCCATCTTTTATAAATTTTCTGATGAAGAAGCTTCGACGGGCCGACCAGCTCTATGGTCGTCTTCGATACTCTCTCCCCCATGCTTAAATTGACTTGACCACTTCTGAATTGTTGATAAAGAAGGTGCAGACTCACGGTAAACATGATCCATTTCTTTGTTATAGCTTATTGATTTTTACCTGTTTGTCAAGAATTTTATTAGCACTCGGTGCTCTAATTTAACCAACATTGAAAAAACGCTCATAGTGATCACGTTTGTTCGGTACTTGCAAAAAAACAAAAGAACATCGCCGTTTGAATTTTACTTTTTTTTAATATTAATGAATGACTTTTACCGGCCAGTATTAAAAAGTTTACCAAAGAGGTTTAAAAGATGTCAATACCGAGAATTTATTGAACACCCCTCGTAGATGCGAAAATAAGATTCTTTTGCTATTTCTCTAAATAATTAAATATAATAATAAGAAAATAAGCAAAATCATTTTCATGCTAAACTTACTTCCAACATCCTCATATAAAAAAGAAAATCGATCCCAATCCATAATTTTGATGTAATTAGCGTACGCTTTTGAAATAACCTCTGGGGAAGGATAATATGAGAATGTAAAGCCTTCTTTAGGAGCATATTCCATAGGCTGCCAATCCAAAGTCAGGCGTGGAATCTGTTAAAAGACAATATGTTGCGGTTGAGACACTATCGCTTATCACATTTTAAGTAATGTCATTACTATTTATATAGTTGGAGCGAAAGAATAGACGGTAAAGACCTAAGGAAAGAGAGTATTATGGCGGGATGGACAAATTTAAGACCAATTAACGTTAAATATGGCGCCAACCGCTGTGATCTCTTAAAAGCTTTTCAAAGTTACTATACCTATACAATCAGATTTTATTTTAGCAAACAGCTTTACAGTTTAGGGCAACCCACCGCTACACGCTGACACCTCCATTCAATTTCATGTCTTACTCATTACTTTAAGTGTCTGGATCGTATGTAATTTTATATTCTGTTTCAAATCATTATGCATCAACATTAGCTTGCCCCTTTCCGATTTATTTGGTGTCGGCGCGTCATGTCTTTTTCTTCCATACATCTCTGTCACGCGTCATATTTTTATTCACATCCTTCCTATTCTTATCGTCCCTCACACAATCCAACCACCGTTTCTTTGGCCTGCCTCGTTTCTTGCATCCATCCACATTGGTATCCAGTACTCTTGTTATTACGTTGTATGCCCGTATCACGCCGGTGATTGGCTCTTAGTTTTTCGGAAATGGGCGCTACTTTCAGGCTTCCGCTTATACAGGGTGTGGCCTGTAATTTAGGAGCAAAAAATTTAAAAGACGCATCGTTAGAGCATCTACAGTAACCTCTTGTGTCCAAAAAATTTTTTTTCTTTTCAATTCGGAAAATCTTTGATCTAATGTGTGACATCTAAGTAATGGATTTTGGCACTACGAGATGATAGCGGGGCAATTTAATGCTGATTTTGAGGTAGCATCAGGTTGACTCATAATAGTTCCAAATTTAGTTTTAAAGGACATTTTCGGGATTTTGTATTTTTTAATAATTTTTTTAGTGTTTCTAAAATAAAGAGTTATTAATATCACTCCGGTATGGTAAAAAAGTACACGTAAGCTATATTAGCACAAAAATAAAATAAAAAATTATTTTCTTTTCAATTAAAACCACTTGTAAATAGTTGCTGGAGGGCTCAATAGTGTACCGTTTAATTTTTTTTATCCGGTTCCGGTCCATTCTCTTCACACCACACATCCATCTCAACATTTGTATCTCTGTAACATTCCGATCCATATGTGATATCAGGTTTTATTACGGTCTTATAGATTTTACCCTTCAACTATTAACCTCGTAAAAAAGTAACAGTATGTAAAATCGGATTAATGAACAGGGTCGATACGGTAATGTAGTACTTATTCTTATATATGCAAGTGATGATTCAATACTACTCACATTTAATTTATTGCTAAGTAAGCAAACGTTGTCACATATTCCTTTAGTGGGTCGGCCGTCGATTATTGCTGATACTCCAACACCATCCTCGCACACTAAAATAATGAAAAAACATAAACCGCTAAGTCAGGAAATCACCTAACTTGACCACGACAATTACAGATATGGCTTTATGACATCAAGGAATATTGGTGGCTAAAAATTGGGTCTAGCTTACATGTGAGTAACTTGAAACTGAGTGTAAATTATCGTCAATAAAGACAGTAGTAAAGAAGTTAGTATTACATTTGTGCAGTAGTAATATCATACGCGGAAGTGGATTAGTACTGCATTCGTATCACCCCGCTTCCGCGCATCCCAGGCCAGTCAGGAAACCCTCATCTAAACATGTAGCCCACTTGTAGCAGTGTAGCGTAGCCATCTTTGTGAACAGCGAATAAATCCAATATATATTGAGTCAAGCAATACACGACATACACGCTGTATTATATACTTGACTTACTTCTGATACCTATAGTTTTTTTTTTTAGTATAAAGCGCCTCCTGACTTGTCGATGCGGGGGCGGTACGATATGAGAAAACTGTCAGCTGTCAGTGTCAACCGATACTAATGCAGTACTGCCCCACTTCTGCGCATGGTATTACTACTGCGCAAACGTATTACTGGCAGAATATCGTCAAGTGAGGAAATCTCACATCGGTAAATTCACGTCAATGAGCAAAATACCTATGACATATCGCTCCCGCCCCGCCAAATCAGAAAGTCGCCTTACGCTTACGGGCATTTTTTTCCAATCAGTAAAATGGATTTTAAACCTGATAAATGGTAAACAACATGTCTTACTTTCCAACGATACTGAAAATCCATCGTAACTTTGTAAAGTCTTTTCACTCCCATGGTACGATTTTCTTGAGTCATTTGTAAATCTAGTGAAGACTTGTATTGTTTTCACTTCAGAATGCTTCGTAAACAATCCCCCTGTAAGTAAAATTTCTCTGATTACTTATTGTGATACCTATATATGTATACAAAGAAGAAGAGTGACAGTTACTTAACATGTTTTTATAAACATTTGTGTTTATCACATGCACTTGGTTTTTAATAATATTAGTCTAATTTATACAACAATTTCAAGTTACTTACTAATAGGTAATTGCCGCCAGGTACTGATTTGACAAATTTGGCACACAAATGCTAGGATAAACAATAATTTAAAGCGATCCATTATGCGTCTAGGCGTGTGAGCATACTGAGTGCGACCACACCGTCTGATATATTTTTGGAAAACATTTTAGGTCGCGGAGACGGCGGGCGTCGCGTTGTGATTGCCGGCATTTGACGTTAACTCTCCGGAAATAATACCAAATAGCTTTAGTTCTAAATTAATATTCGAGATATAGTCTGTTGATTTGTACGCGCGTCTTTGGTATTGGTATAGCGAAAGTGTTCTTTTAATTATACTGAGCGATTGTTAAATGTTTTGACTAAACATAAAGCCGTGAAATTCTATCGGTGTTTGTTGATGCGTAAAAGTGATACCAAATATGTGGAAGGGGACGCTAATACTATGTATTTTTATTAAATTATGTATGTGCCAGATACGAGATATTCCAGAAGAAGAGCCATCATTAATACATATATGTACGTACTTCTTATATATATTTACAACTAAGTAAACATAGTCAAGAGTACTCAATCGGCACGCATGCATGGAGAATGTTATGAGTTATGAAAGTTCATGAAGCGAAAGTTGTATGTCAGGATCGTAGCAAATGGAAATCCGTAATCTCTGGCTACACCTCTGAGAAACAGGCGTGATTATATGTATGTATGTATGTATACATAGTCAAAGTATTCCAAACGACGTTCTTTTTTCATTGAGAAACTAATTAAATCTTCTATAAACTACTATAAAGACCTCTTATTATTCATTTTTCGTAAAAACTCATTGTTACAATCCGGGATTCAAAACCCTCTTTTTGAAAATACTTGAACCACTAGGCTTTCTTATCGAAATTTGAATGAATAAATAAATAATGAATATTGGGGGACAACCTAACACAAATCGACTTGAAGTGGTCGGCGGTTCAGAAGTCAATCCTGACACCTGTCATTCCCATACAGTTTATAACCTCAAAGTGACTTTTAGGTTATAAACTGTATGGGAATGACAGGTGTCAGGATTGAGTTCTTAACCGCCGACCACTGTAGTCCTAAATGAAGCAAATTTATATGGATAATTAGCCTAAAATATTTTTACATCTGATTTGATAAACAAGTACTTTTTATTAGTTGGGATCTTCGAACCGAGCGCTGTGTTGGAAATGGGCGCGTTTAACGAGAGCATGCGCAACGCCGTCGGCGAGGGGAACCGGCGCCTGGACCCACATATCTACTGCCCGAAGGCCGCCATGATCGACAGTTACTCCGTATTGAGAGAATGTAAGTAGTCAAAATACGATTGATACCTACAAATAAAACTTAAGAATATGAGAAAGAACAATGAAAACATGGATAAATTAAACAAATTCTCAGTTTCATATTGAAGCTAAAATTGTTTTTTTTTTTAATATAGCTTGGATCAAGGATTATTTCGTGGGAAAACCATTCCATTTTGTTTAAATTTCGTTAACGAACATTAATTTTGCACTCCACAGTATTAATTGGTGCAAATTTAACTTGAGTACAGTAATACTGTAGTTACAATGGATGTTCCAGTGCCTATTTGGACCTGAGATGATGTTGCTGCAAACAGCATGTTATATGGAAATAATATACATACGTGTTTCATGGTCGGGACAGTTTTAATTTTGTATTGGGTCTTTTTCTCATTGGCGGCTTTTTATATATATTTGTATTGTACACCACCAATACTTACTATAATATTAAATGTCAGTACTACCGGTTATTTCAACAACGAATTTCAAAACATTGTGTATTGGAATATTTATCAATCCTTCGTCCTTTTATTGTTTTAAATTCTCAAATTTTGTGCTCCTGAGTTGTGTCCCGTACTAACGCGACTGTTCGCGCTCTCATACCACAAACGGCAAGTTCCGTCTTCATGGAAGACTGCCCTCGTGCACGCTGTGCCTAAAAAAGGGGATAGATCAGACCCATCGAATTACAGGCCTATCGCTATCACCTCCCTGCTCTCCAAGCTGATGGAGCGAGTCATCAACACAAAGCTCCTGAGATACCTTGAAGAACACGATTTGATCAGCGACCGTCAGTATGGCTTTCGCCACGGTCGCTCGACTGGTGACCTTCTAGTGTATCTTACTCACCGGTGGGCTTCTGCCGTTGAGAGTCAGGTGAGGCTTTAGCGGTCAGCTTGGACATAGCGAAGGCGTTCGATCGGGTCTGGCACCGAGGTCTTCTGTCGAAGCTACCATCCTATGGCCTGTCCGAGGGTTTGTGCAGGTGGGTTGCCAGCTTTCTGTCCGGCAGATGCATAAGAGCCGTAGTAGATGGCAGTTGCTCCAAAAGCATGGACATTAACGCTGGCGTCCCACAAGGCTCCGTGCTATCCCCGACGCTGTTTTTGCTGCATATCAATGACATGCTATCTATTGACGGCATCCATTGTTATGCGGATGACAGCACCGGGGATGCTTATTACACGGGCCGTGCCAATATTCCTCGTTCCTGTGTGTTAGAGAGTCGCGAACAACTTGTGTCCGAAATTGAGAGCACTCTAGTCAGAGTCTCTGAGTGGGGCCAGGATAATCTGGTCCAGTTCAACCCCACCAAGACACAAGTATGCGCGTTCACTGCTAAAAAAACCCCATTCACTGTAGCCCCGCGGTTCCAAGACGCAACCCTCTCCATCTCAGAGACTATTGGGATCCTTGGTGTCGATATTTCCAGCGACGTCCAGTTTCGGAGCCATTTAGAAGGCAAAGCCAAGCTGGCATCTAAAAAGCTAGGTGTGCTCAATAGAGCGAAGCGATACTTCACCCCGGGACAGAGACTTCTTTTATACCTATACAAGTCGCAAGTCCGTCCCCATATGGAGTATTGCTGTCACCTCTGGGCGGGAGCACCTGGATACCAGCTTGGGCCTTTTGACTCGCTCCAGAGACGTGCTGTGCGAATCGTGGACGATCCCAAGCTCACGAGCGATATTGAGCCGTTGAGTTTAAGGAGAAATTTTGCCTCCTTGTGCGTGTTCTATCGCTTATGTAATGGGTTGTGCTCTGAAGAACTGTTCGATATTATACAGGAGGCAAAGATGAGGCCGACGATGAAGCGAGCTCACCCAGAAGTTGCCTATTCACTCTTTTATATGATGCCTACGGCCGCTTTCTACCATCGCACCGCTCGCCGTCGGCAGGGCATTCATCCTCACACCTTAGAACCTAAACGGTCGCGTACGGTACGGTTTCAGAGGAATTTCCTCCCTCGGACACTCCGATTGTGGAATGACGAGCTCCCCTGCCGAGGTTTTCCCGACGGACTACAGTATGGGGTTCTTCAAGAAAGGAGTGTATAAATTCTTAAAGGGTCGGCAACGCGCATGTGACACCCCTAGGAGTTGCATGCGTCCATAGGCTGCGGTGACCGCTTACCATCAGGCGGGCCGTACGCTTGATTGCCACCGACGTGGTATAAAAATAATAATAATAATAATAATCTAAATATATAAAAGCAGAAACTGACTGACTGACTGACTGACATATCAACGCACAGCCCAAAGGTACATTCATAATATAATGTTAAACAGTTTTTCGAATTATCTCATAATAACCAGTTATTGCGCAAAATAAATAATAACTTTTTTGGCGTAATACAAAAAACTACACTATTGCTGATACTTTTCTTACTACCTTAAGTAATAAACACGAATAATTCATTATTGCCCATAAAAACCGATTATGTTTCGTTGTTGCTCATAAATATGCACCGATTACTCAAATGTTGACCTAGTATACGTATTTTTTTGATGTCTTTATGTTCTCAATTAAGTAAGGATACTGCCACAAAAATAATATTTGATTTTAGTTTATTACAAGAAAAGTTATAACGTAAAACATATTGATTTTTTTATCAAACCTCTCTCCTGAAAAAAACAAGATTTTTCGAAGTACCGTTGTTCAAGATAAGCGTCGATATAAAAAAAAATACTCAGTGCTTGATCTGAAACATATTTGAAGTAATGGCTAAGCGTTAAAAAAGAGGGTACAAGATAACAAACAAATAAAAGCGACGAATAATGTTACTTTTATGCAGAATAGTACCTTTTAGCATGGATTCGTATATATAATACATTGTTGCAGTATGTACAGACACACCGCTGAAAACTATAGCTGTACTTGGACCACACAATTTGATAACTGATAAAGGTGTGCTCAATCATTGTTCCAAGTTGAACATTCCATATTTGCAAGTTACCTGGCAGCCTTATGATCCTGATTCGGAGGAAGAAGATCTGTCAGATGCTAACGCAGAAGATAAAGAAGATGAAGATGAAACAGGAGAAGAAGAACAAGTTGAAGAAGATGAAGATGATGAAGAAGAAAAGGATAATGATGGGGAAGAAGACATGAATATTGAATCATTTAAACATATTGCTATTAACTTTTACCCTGATGCTAATGAAATTGCAAATGCATACTCGCAAGTATTAAACTACTATAAATGGGAAAATTTTGTTGTGCTATACGAAGATGATTACGGTAAGCTTATTCTCGTTTTAAAAAATAGGCACTGTGGATGTTTTAGAGTGAAATATAATAACTATTCACGCTTTTGCAGGATTGTTAAGAGTTCAGAAAATTATATCAAATCATTCTACAAATTTTCCAGTCATATTTAGGAAACTGGACACTGAAAATCGTAACTACGAGGTTAAGTATTGCAAACATCAAAAATTATAACATAAAGGTCACGTCGAGAAACGAATATAACTTCATTTACTTTTTCAGATATTCAAAGAGATAAGTAAAATGCAGGAAAGTCGCATTATATTAGACTGCCATGTGGATAATATTATAACATATTTAAATATAGCTGCTGATCTTAAAATGGTCAACTCGTATCAGGTATCTCGTCGAGGTTTTTTTATGTACTCGAATAACATAATGATATGTTTCTGTTTTTGTACGTTATTTGTTTTTTTTTAGTCCATCATATTATTTTTTTAATACAATTTATACAACGTTATTATTTGTACACCAAAACACCAACAACTAATTTTATTTTATTTGTAATTAAATTCATATTTAGTTTAGGTATATGATTTCTAGCTAGATAAGAAGTTTTGTACTTCACAATTCTATCATTTGTATGCATTTTGTATACGTGACATTGATATTGGATATTAGTATGTTTTCTTCTTTGCATGATATAAAGTATTAGCTACTTCTGGCAATTGTAATAATGTTCGAACTATGTATACGCAAAGACAATGGTAACACTAGCAATTAGGTTTTCAATTCAATAATAATCATTACTGATTTTTATTTATTTATATTATGTTTCAGCATTATATATTAACGTCAATGGATACATCCAAGGTCGCTGAGGAATTAACGAAATATTCATCAGATTTTACATGGCTTAGTCTTACGGAGTACGAGAAGCTTAAAAGTTCACAAGGTACTGACTTGACTGCAAGAGTTGGAAGCTGGACAGCTGGTGGTTTTTCACCACCAGTAGTAAATTTTCCGGTACGTTACGATTATTTATAGCAGTTATTTGTAAATCATGAACCCACACTTGCTAAAAGTTTGTAGAAGGTAACTAATAAAAGCACATGAAATTTCATTATTGTGGCAATAGATTAAGTAATAGATTGCTAGCTTACAACATAATTCAACCCAAGCATCATATTAGACTTTTTCAACATCTATGGGAAAACATTATTACTTTACAGACTGACGCATTGTTAATGGATGACGTAGCAAGACACGTCCTGAAGGCAATGGAGAAATCGGGCATTCCTCGGAAATCGCAGGGAAATCTATGCAGCAATCGTAAACCGTGGAAATATGGCGCTAAGCTTCAAGAAGCAATATTGAGCGTAATACTTGTATTAACTTAATATGACATACCACTGAGACAATTTTGTGACCACGACGTGCATTACCAATTAAGTTACTAGATAGATGTCCAACTGGAACTTGGCAAATACCGCGCCAACGATATATGTCATATGTTTTTGCTATTGATTTTATTTGGTAGTATTCATCGCAGGTCTTAAAA
This sequence comes from Notocelia uddmanniana, assembly GCA_905163555.1. Lineage (NCBI taxonomy): Eukaryota > Metazoa > Arthropoda > Insecta > Lepidoptera > Tortricidae > Notocelia > Notocelia uddmanniana. Next base: position 12,714,150 of record LR991065.1, on the reverse strand, counting down.
TTAAAATTCATTCCATGATTATCCAAAAAAGTCCTCTTTATTATTTCTAAACTCGTACCTCAAATTAGCAATCAATTTCTAATGAGATGGCTCTCTAGTAAATAATACATTTAATTTATTCTTGACCATATTCGACAAACTTGATTTCAGACAACAACTGCAGGCACAACCGGAAATATATCATTTGACTCAGTAACTGGCCGTAGGAAAGACTATAGTCTGTATTTGAACGACATTCACCAAAAATATTTGCATACTATTGCCTCATGGAAGTCTGACATTGAAAAGTTTGTAAGTGACGAGAAAGCTGTTGAAACCCGAAGTATTAAGACTAATGATAACCATAATTTTATTGTAAGTACTTACGTTCTGTGTAAAATCAATGTTTTCTTTTGACGTAATTTTTAGTCAAATTTAGTTGCATTAACCATCACCGTCTGATACTCGTATATCATTTAAAATCCTGAGTATATAATACAAAATGGCTAGCCGTTATGTAATACGGTAAATTATACAATCCGTATAAACGAATATATAAATATAATTTCCAATCGAAAATGAAAAATTGAAAAATTGATCACCCCGGGCGGGATCCCGATCGATTGGAAATTATAATTCCTTTAAGTGTTGTCACTTGTAAAATATTTACATATATAAATATAAGCTGATATACAGTAGACAGAGAACCACGTAGCCAAAGGGATAATTTTTGACTATGCAAAATATCATTTTATTTTTATTTATAACAAACAGGTAATGTCCAGAGCTGCTGAGCCTTACATTGCAAAAAAGAAATGCTTCGTGGATCATCAGCCAAACAATTGTAAACCTGATGATGATGGCCTTGAATATGAAGGATTTTCCGTCGATTTAGTGAAAGCCATATTCGAAGTGCTTAAAAACGAGAACTTTAATTTCACTTTTGAATTCGTGTGGGATCAGAATATCACTTACGGAAAATATGATAAGGTGCAAAAGAAATGGGATGGGCTGATTGGGAAATTGCTTGATAAAGTAAGTTATATACTTACTTTGTTTTAATTAGTTATGTACTTCTAAACTACTTCTTACAAAACTAGCTACTTCTCTCTTCTTCTCTTCGTAGTTTTTTGTGTAGGTACTAATACAAAAACCGTTCAAGTACGTGTCGGATCACGCACAAAGAAGAGGTCCGTACTGACACCTCCTAATCTACATTTAAAACCACTATACAATACATGTTTGGAAATCGGAGGGGGGGGCACACTTTCTACGATTTTAACAGCTAATATCTCACCAACGGTTGGCTTATACAGAAAAGTTTTTTTAGATACCTCTATGACATTTTTAAATGCCTATGTAAAGATACCCCACACGTTTATATGTATTGAAAAAAAAATCGATGCTTCCGTTACATGTATGGGGTGCCCCCCAGTTTAATATGTTTTTCCTAAATCCACACCATATTTCTATAGCGGTTTATAGACTACACCTTCATACCAAATTTTATAGTAGTAAGTGCTCATAATCTCCGAGTAAATCGGCTGTGACATACGGACGGACAGACGGACAGACGTGACGAATCTATAAAAATTAAAATCAGTATCTATAAAAATCAGTTCCTTATTGTACTTACATGTGATATTTTGGTAGAATATTTGAAGGGAAACATTAATGGTTTTTTTTCCACACAAAGGTCCTCCACTGTTTCCTCCCTGATTCTCGATCTTGTTGAGTGTATCTTTAATATTTTAGCACGTTCTTTAGTTGTCTAAACACAGTAGTTATGAGTGCATACGCACATTACGATACATCGACCAATCAGGAGAAATCATCACGGACTCCATTGAAAATAGTGGCGCCCGTTTACTTATCGTTTACACTATCTATAATATACACAGTAAGATTGATATCTAACATGCTGATTTCTTGACAACTATTTCTCAGCAAGCCGATCTCGTCGTATGTGACTTGACTATGACTGAAGCACGGAAGAAATTGGTCGATTTCTCGGTACCAATAATGACTCTTGGTATTAGCATCCTCTTCACTAAAGATCATAAAGTGGAACCTGACACGCTGGCATTTCTGAAACCATACTCGGTGGAGATGTGGATCTACACCGGTACGGCATACTGTATTGTTTCCATCATACTTTTCGTTTGCTCAAGGTAAGGAAATTTTATGAGAGGATTCAAGTTCAGTTTAGTTTCCACAATATCTAGCTAGCTTTATACAAAACACATGTTTGTTAATACGATGTAAGGGTTTTTTGATATCACAAATCTATAGCGCTTTCTTTTTTCGTAATTTCACCGTTAGGCTTTATTAAGTCAATCAAGCTTTATCAAGTAATCATATTTCTTAAGAAGTCATAAAAAAATCAACCGAAGACCGTTTTATTTTCAATGAATAAATACCTCAACTAAGTAGTAGTGGTTGCAGTTTGTATTTGTACTTAAATTAATAAGTGTTATTTTTTTCGAGCAGCTTACTGGCAGATTTTACTTGGCATAAAAATATAAAGTATAAATAAATATAAAGTATAGTAGTAAGTGTAGTTTATTCTTCAAATTAGGCATATTACATGCACCTATGAACGTCAATAAACTACCACCGGTTCGGAAAAATATACCTCTGCCACGAGAAGAACCGGCGTAAGAAACTCGGCGAGGTGTCATTTTTTCAAAACAATATACATTGTATAGTTAAATATAAAATTACAGTGTCAGCTACTACAAAATAATTTAAATAACAATGCTACAGTAGAAAACGTATTTTCGCGATAGATTACCCGTGCAGGACGCTATCACTGCCAAACATCCCTATCCATGTTTTAATCGTTTATCTTATAATATGCTCTTGAAATAAGTGTTTGTTTTACTACAGATTTGAATTTAGAATTGCTAAGTTCAGTAATGTGTTTAGGAATTTTATTAAAACTTGTGAGTTGAGAGAGAGTAGTCGCCCAAAGAACCGCCACTGAGTTATTCATTTAGCTGCCGATTTTTTATTTTTGTGGGCTAGGTTAGACAGACTTCTATTGTTTTAGCTGCCTGGTTAATACGTATATACCATACATTAATATTTTCATACATTCCAGGATATCGCCAGCTGATTGGGAAAATCCGCAACCATGCGACAAGGAACCAGAAGAGTTGGAGAACATTTGGAATTTCAAAAACAGCACTTGGCTAACAATGGGCTCTATCATGACGCAAGGATGTGATATTTTACCTAAGTATGACTTTTTGTTACAGAGACATTGCTATTTTAGAAGACATTAAGAAATTCGATTGAAAAAGTAAAAGAAGATTCACAGTACGCTGGATCGTGTTCGAGCCGCTACCGGGCCGCAGCCGAAGCATCGTCACACTCACAATATTTGCCGCTTAACTATTGACATTCTGTTTCTTACGTATTTTCGACCGGATTCGGCACTATTTTGCGAGCCAGCAATATTCATGGCAAAAAATCACATTCCTTTCGGGAAATAACGTCTAAATTACTACAAAAAGTTGTATTGTAAAGCCTCGTGACACGTGACTCGTGGTATTTCATACATAAGTGTTTCGAAAAACCCAGTAGTACAAACCACGACCTCCAGGCTTCTTATACAACAATACTTTAGAAGTCTACAATTCGATAAAATTATACAATTTCTCATAGAAAAAGTAGAGGATATTGTCAAATTGTACGCTTGTAAAATGGTGTGATACATAGACAGAAAGTCGTGTGCCTTACTGCTCTATTACAGTGGATTCACTTACTTACATGAGAATTACTTTTTTTCTTATAAGTGGATACCTTTAGTGCATATGCATGCCGTAACTAAAGCTAGTGACGTTTCCAGGGCCTTTGGCTCCCGTTGGGTTTGTGCGATGTGGTGGTTTTTCGCCATGATCGTCTGTCAAACTTACATTGCCCAGTTGGCTGCTTCAATGACTACTGCTATGGAAAATGCGCCCATTGAAGGAATCGAGGACCTGGCCAAGCAAACCAAGGTTCTATATGGAGCCTACGAAGCGGGATCTACCTTAGATTTCTTTAAGGTATTTTTAGGCAGTGGTACACATTTTTGTAGAATGGTCAGTAATTGGTATTATATAACAATCTTAAGAAATTGGTGTTAAAAATTGTAGGTATGTTTTATTTAGTTTATCAATATAGGTATAGCACTAAGCTGATATTCGAAACGCTGCAATCCATACATAAAAAACCTTACTTTGGTTATGTGGTTTTTGTCCTTATAATGTGTAATAATTTTACATACTACCGTTTACCAATATAATAATAACAGTCCTTTTATTCCAATATATATTGCCAACAAAAGCAGAAATTTTGCTGACTATCACATCTCTGTCATTTTGAAGACAGACATGTAAAGAAGGATTTTTTTCTTTCCGCTAATTATTGAGTTCGAATCGTGGCCCTGGACTGCAGACAGAAGAGAACATCCCTATGATATCCCTTTTGCTTAGTGTTGCCGTCATTTTGAATTTGAGGGACCGATATATTAATTTACGCATATTCCTAATATGAGCTGGGGACAAGTCACATTTTACGAGTTTATTGACAACCAATTAAAAAAATCTGTTATTGACCAAACTACCTTTCTACTATTCGTGCTTCGCTGACTTACATTATGGAACGAAAGATATATACTTATTCGATAAAAAAGCGATGACGCTAGCTAGGCTGGAATAGGTACTTAGTCTGAGTTTAAATTGTATGGGCTAATCTGGGCAACTTTATTCTTGTTTGGTCGAACTCACACTTAGGCTACGTCCTGATTTGTCGGTGGGAAATTTTGTACGTTACCAAGATCTTACTTTTGTCATCCAGATTTCGTCAGTCATTACATTTGCGATGTAGTGATATAAGCGTTCGTGCATCCTGTACCATTCCGGAAGCACTTAAATGTAGGGACGCAGTAAAATGTATGCACCGACTCGGCCGAAAGTTGACACTTGGTATAGCTCTGACAGCTTATTAATATCCCAACGACCCCGCACTGTCAAATGCGAAAGTTGTATGTGTTATTGTGTTGTTGTTGTTTTCTCGGTCGTTTAAATTACGTTGTATAAAAGGATAAATCAATTACAGAATTCAAAGGATAAAATGTACCGCCAGATCTATGAAAACATGATGGCGACGCCAGGTGTACTAGTGGAGAGCAATGAAATCGGAGAAAAGCGAGTGCTGGCAAGCAAAAACAAATACGCCTTCTTCATGGAATCCGCCAACATCGAGTATAAGATGAAAAGGAATTGCAAGCTTAGGAAAGTAGGTAGCGAACTGGATTCCAAGGATTACGGGATTGCAATGCCTGCAAGTAAGTCGAACTCTACGTTGTGTTTTTTACCTCCGACGCAGTTGTGTCTGTGTGTCTGTGGCATCATAGCTCTTAAGCAGATGAACCGATTTAGATGGTTTTTTTTAATCAAATGTCTTGTCTTATCTTTGATGGTCCTTCCTTAGTTATTTTTGTTGTGTTGGGGCTCGTGGTATTTTTATTTATTTATTTATTTAGCCCTCTAGGTACATAGTAAGTACAGCAAGTAGGGACAGTCTCTCAATTAATTTCTGACACGCAGGCGGTGTTCGGACAGGCAGGCGTTTATAGTATAGGGGCTTTGCTGTGCAGCCGGGTAAAAATATCAAGGGCATGTAAAGAATCATAGAATTCGTAACTTAATGGTTTTCTTCCTTTAAAACTAAATGTACAAATAAAGGATGATTCACAGTAGACCGTTCCGTCCGGGCCGGCCCGTTTTCTATGACAGCAGACGCAACAGCCGGCGTATTTCTTTAGAAGAAAACACGGAACGGTCTGCTGTAAATCATCCTTTATGTGCATCTAAGTTATTTTTTTATTACGTGCGTATATAGAAACGGAGACGCTATTTACGCAGATTATGAGTCCAACAAAAAATAAAACATTCCCGTCCTTAACTTTAAATATGAGACGAGAAAAACGTAAACTTAAATCGTCCTTATTTATCAGTGTGGCTAGTGCACCTACGTAGTATAAAGCCGCGCGTGGGCTATCTCGCGTGCAAGATACAAAACATACTTGTCTTTATCTAGGTGTTCTAATTATAAAAAAGCGGATAGCCTACTTCACGCGCAACCTTGTGCTAGCAGCGCTGACCGAGCTTTTATCAGTAATGCCTAAGATTTTAGAAATTCATGTATACGAGTAAATAAATGTTTGTCGATAATCAACAGGCAATTTATTTGGGCTCAGTATACCCATATAACACATTAAACTCTCGCGCTTTGTACACATTCTTAAAATATTCGTATACGGGTCTAACATGAAATTTATTTATTTACTTTAATTACCGACGTTTTCATCTATCGGCAACTAGGGGATCAGTGATACAGAAACTAAAATCTCGGGATAAATCTTCGGATTTGTGCGCGGATACCTGTGAGTGTTGTGTGTCGTGCCCTAGACAATTAGTAGCATAATGAGCGGGTAGAAAACCTTTTTTCAGATCTACTGTGTACGTTGCGTAAACATATGACGATGGGCGAGCTGAGAGGTATGAATGGGCTTACTTGTGATGAGCTGGTGGTTTAGTGGACTGTATTTGGAGCGGATGCCGTGGCTGGCCCTGATGGGTGATGAGCTGAAGGACGCTGCTGCTGCTGAACTGATTGATGGCTTCTGGGTATAGTCGAGCTGATGAGTCTTTCACGCACACACACACACTGAACACTGCGGGAAAGTCACACGCGTGGTTAATGTCCTGAGCTGATAGTCACTTCACAACTTCACTGTTAACTGCCGGCCGGCTATTCGAATGTTCGTTCTCACGCGAATGCAGAAAATTAGAGAGAGAGCTAGTGACGTCTGCGCTTGACGGCGGCTGAATGTGAGACTGGTGGCGCGGCGTGTGCGCCGCTGAGAGCGGAAAGAGTGAGCGAATGAATGAAGTGTGAATCGTCGCGCTTATTGGCGCGAACATCCTGGGGGGGCCCGGAGTAGAGCCTCTTCTTGAGCTGAATCCAATGGTAGCCTGGCTATCTTGAGTACAGGTCTGCGGAGATGTCCATGGGCAGTGTCCAGATCCACAACTCGAATCACTCCATCCCGTCCGGGTATTGTGCGGGTAATTCGACCCAGTCTCCACTGTAGCGGTGGTAAGTCGTCTTCCTTGATGAGTACCAGTTCGCCAATTTGAGGGGGTGAAGAAGGGGAGAGCCACTTAGAGCGAGTCTGAAGAGTATGGAGGTAGGATCTGGTCCATAGAGTCCAAAAGCGCTGAGAAAGAGCTTGTACGAGCTGAAAACGTTTTAGGGCGGATAATGGCCTATCGTCAAAGGATGGCTCGGGCAGAGCAGTAAGCGGCCGGCCGATGATAAAATGGCCCGCGGTTAATGGTTCAATATCCGAGGGATCGGACGAAAGTGGACAGAGAGGCCTAGAGTTGAGTACCGCCTCAATTCGTGCCAGGAGTGTGGAAAATTCCTCAAAGGTAAGGTGCTGTTCACCAACCACACGATAAAGCAACTGTTTCGTGGATTTGACGTTAATTTCATGTAAAGCACCGAACCAGGGTCCCTTTGGGGGGTTCAGCAGCCAGGTTATGTGCTGGTTGGCAAGCTTGTGTGTGATTGCATCATTATTTGCAGAGAGGAAGTTCTGAACTTCTTTGAGCTGATTTCTAGCGCCTACATAATTTGTGCCGCAATCCGATCTGATTAGGACCGGTGTACCGCGACGCGAGGTAAATCTTTGTAACGCCGCAAGAAAGGCTTCCGTGGTAAGGGCAGAGACGGCCTCCAAATGAACTGCCTTCGTTGTGAGGCACACAAATATGCAAAAGTACGCCTTCAAGAGTTTAGCGTTCCGTAACGTGCTAGACTTAACGAGAAATGGGCCGGCAAAATCAGTCGTGACTTGGCTAAATACGGGCTGAGGGTTAACCCTGTCTGCTGGCAGGTCAGCCATGAGCGGGGCTGCAGGTTGAGCGCGGCATCGGAAACATCTAATGCATTTGAATACCCGGTGTCGGACCGCACGGCGAGCGGATAATATCCAGTATTGCTGGCGCAGAATGGCGTGCAGAGTGTCAGCGCCAGGATGACAGTGTACTTTGTGGTAATAGTCAATAATGAGGTCAACGAGTGGACTAGCGCGGGGCAGAATGAATGGGTGCTGAGCGTCGTACCTAATCGACGCCTGAGAGAGACGACCACCGACCCTCAAGAGACCGTCTTTCATAAATGGCGAGAGACGCTGGAGTCGGTTGGTGCAAAGTTTGTTCGTTTGGAGACGATGAATATCCTCCGCAAATTCATTCTGCTGAACAGAGCGGATCCAGAACGACAGAGCATCCCTACGTTCGCTAACTGTTAATGGTCCAGAGCACCGTTCATCCGGGCCGCGCTTACAATTAGAAATGAAGCGCTTTATGCAAGCCGTCACTCCGACGAGCTTGTTAAGAGAGCTGAAGCGAGTAAGCAGATCATGATCAAAATCAGGAATTGCTATATGAGCCGCCACCTTTTTTGGCTTGAGGCCTGGCAAGGCGTGATGACCCAAAGCGGTTGGCATCTGGGGCCAGGTGTGAGGAGGTTCTTTGAGCCAGCTGGGAGACCACCAGAGGTCATGAATTGAAAGAGATTGGGCTGACATTCCCCTGCTCGCACAGTCTGCAGGGTTGAGGTTCGTGGGAACATGTCTCCACGTTGAGCTGATTGGGCTAGACATTATTTTAGCCACTCGGTTGGCTTCGAACGTCTGAAGTCGGTGAGGGGGCGTGTTGAGCCATGCTAAAACTATGGTGCTGTCTGACCAGCACGTATGTTGATCTATAACAATATGAGCTGACAGTTGAGCTGACACTCGTGTCATGAGCTGTGATAAAAGGGCTGCAGCTGAGAGTTCCAGCTTAGGAATTGAGAGGCGATTCTTGATAGGCGCGACCTTTGACTTGGCAATGACCAAATGTACATTGACATGTCCGTTGGCGTCGAGCTCGCGCAGATAAATGACAGCGCCAAAACCGGCCTCTGATGCGTCTGCGAACCCGACAAGCGAGTAAGTGGACGTGGGCTTGTGTTTGCAGAAGTGCCGAGGTAAGCGGAGATTAGAGAGCTGAGGAAGATCCTGTGAAATGTGCTGCCACTCTGTGTGGACGTCATCGGGGGTGGGTTCGTCCCATTCCAATTTCAGAAGCCATAACTTCTGTAGAAGGAGCTTTGCGCGGAAGATGACCGGTGTAACCCATCCGTTGGGGTCATAAAGAGAAGCTACTGTGCTGAGAATAGAGCGCTTAGTGATTTGAGTCAATGAGGGGAGAGAGATGCGATAAGTGAACTCATCCGATTGAGGAATCCACTGTATACCTAAAACTTTAATTGAATTCGCTTCTGGGCTGATGTCAAAGTCTTTAGGCATGTCACATTGGTCATCTGGGAACTGTTCAAGGAGCTGAGGGGAGTTAGAGGTCCATTTACTGAGCTGAAAGCCACCTAGGGCGAGTAACTCAATCAACTCTGTTTGGAGTGCCTGAGCAGACTCCACAGAGTCATGACCACAGAGAATATCGTCAACGAAGACTGAATGGCGTAGGACCTGAGCAGCTTGTGGGTGGCGATGACCTTCGTCATCAGCCAATTGGAGCAGAGTGCGGAGGGCGTGGTACGGGCTTGATCTCAAGCCATACGTGACCGTATTGAGGGCATAAGTGAGCAGAGGCTGGTCAGGTGACGACCGCCAGAGAATGAGTTGATACTGTCGTTGGTCTGGGCGGATGAGTATGTTTCTGAACATCATTCTGATGTCAGTGCTGAAAACTACGGGGTGTGTCCTGAATGACATGATAATGTCAACAATATCTTGTTGGAGAGCTGGACCTGTGTGCAGGCAATCATTGAGACTGACGCCATTTGAGCTTCTACTACTACCATCGAATACGGTGCGTAGTTTATCGGATCCCGATTTGAGGATTCCAAGATGGGGAATATAGAAGTGAGGCTTATTCGCAAAGGTACTAGGGTGACAAGGTGACATGTGTCCTAGTTTGATATAGTCGTTCATGAAGTCAACATATTTAGAGCGGAGGGGCGGATTCGCTTGTAGCTTCTTTTCGAGGTTAAGAAACCTGCGTAGAGCAATAGCATGAGTGTTGCCTAAGGTCGGCGCTTCTGGTAGAAACGGTAATGTTACCATATAACGACCTGATGGTTCTCGAGTGGTTGTAGTGCGGAAAATGTCCTCGCACTGCTCGTGTAATGGGCTGATCTGTGTGTGAGATTGGGGTTCTTCTGTCTCCCAGAACCTCTCAAGGCTCTTGCAGATATCATGAGTAGATGCGCCAGATTCCGTTTGTGAGCTGATCATGTGTGCTGAATTAGACTGGTTCGTCGGTGTTGCATATAAGTCCTCAATGGGTCCTATCAATGCAAAGTCAAAAATCGTGCCGAAGGCTATGGGCTTCCCGCGGCCTAACGAGACCTTAGTCCCGTCCAGAACTTGGCCAAGGACGTCGGAACCTAATAAGAGATCGATTGGAGCTGGTGTGTTATATTCCTGATCTGCCAAGGGAATCGGAGCTTGGCCTTTCATTCGTGCAATGTGTGGGACCTTTTGCAATGGTAAATAACCTGTGACATTCTTCAACATATGCGCTGTAGCTGTAATCGTGGGTGTGTCATGATGTGTAGGTCGACATACTATTGTGATTGATGCCTTTGATTCCTGCATATGATGGTCTCCCACTCCTGTGATTTTTAGTGATGCTGAGTTTAGCGGTAAATTTAATATTCGAGCCATGCGCTGAGTTATAAGTGTTAACATACTACCACAATCTAGGAGGGCTCTCGCTGTGTGAAACTGGCCATTTACGTCTGCTATTTTTAGCGAGACGGTAGGCAATAAAATGGGTTGAGTGTTGACGTGCTGTTCTCGTTGTGGGGAATTATAAGAAGCATGTTCTGATGTTGGAGCTGATCTCGCAGAGTGGGCTTGTGGTGTCTGTGTATGGGCTGAGTGTATGGGCTTTGGGTATGAGTGTGTGAGCTGATCGGTATCCTCTTCATCGTGTTCTGTTATTGTGGATAGTCATAGTTGACTACCTATACGACACCTACTGGGCGAGTGAGAGTGATGGGGTGAGTTGTTCTGGGACGTGGGGTTCGCCTGTGAGGCGTGTGCTGAGGAGTGTTGGTGCTCATGGGCTGGACGCTGTCTGGGTTGTTCCCTCAAATGTGCTGGTAACAGATGAGCGGACGTATGGGTAGGCGACGAGGCACCGGGGCGATGAAGAGATGTGTGGTGCCTGTCGTTGCCACACTCTTTGCACGCCCGTGTGGACTTGCACTCATTTTCATAATGAGGGCCAAGGCAGCGTCGGCAGCGGTTGCGGGCCTGAATAAAGTCCCAGCGGCCTTGAATTGGTTGGTCGTTGTACCGTGGGCAGGCGATGAGCTTGTGCCCGGTATCTCTGCAGTATGGGCAGGGCATATTGTTGGGGGCGTTAGCGCCTTGAGCTGAAGGTTGAGCTGAGTAAACCGGCCTGTGTTGAGCTGGGTAGTCTGATCGACTCCTGACCGGGGTCATAGGGCGCGGTTCTTGATACGCGGGTTGCCTGGGCGGGCCACGAGGGGTATTGACCGGAGACTGCCTGCGGTACTGGCCCGGCTGTGGCGAGTGCTGAGTGACTTGGGAGGGACCTGGGCTAGACCACTCGGTCTCTACACAACGCGCGTGTTCTTCCAAAAAGGCGATCAAATTCTTGAGGGTGGGCAGAGTCTGGCGTGAACCGTATTTACGTTCAAAGAGGGTGCGGAGTTCACCCTTAAGTTTCCGTACAACTATGGATACGAAAACATAGTCACTATCTTTCATGGGAAGGTCGAGATTATTAAGGGCGCATTGCGCTGAAATGAGCGGTGTTAAAAAGAGCGTGCGGATATCTGAGCGCACGTGAATGTTGGGTAGGCCTAGGATGATGTCGACAAACCGGTCGATCAGGACGCGACGATTTTCATAACGCCGGGTCAGAATGTCCATGGCTACGGTGAAATTTTCGCTGGTGAGCTGAAGGTGGGATACCATACTGCGTGCCTCGCCTGTCAGGCATGAGAACAGGTAGTGGAGCTTTACTGCATCCGAAATGGTGGTCATGTCATCAGTGAGACTCTTGAAGATGGCAATGAAGGAAGGCCAGTCTTCAATTTTTGAGCTGAACTTTGGGAGTGCAATTTTGGGCAGTACGGTTGCAGGCGTGGCTGAAGTGGAGGGGTGAGAAGTCTCCGGAAGGGCTGAGGTCACACTTAACTTTTCGAACGCGACTAGGATGTCGTTATAATCCGCAATCGCGCTGTCGTAATTGTCTGTATACATGTTTTCGGTCTCGTCTGAGAGAGTTTCGTCATCCAGTATTTCATGGTAGACGTCCTCTAATTTTGTTTTGTGCACCTCCAATTTTGTGTACCGAGCAGTAAAGTCCGACACCGAATATTTTTTTGTATCTTTGTCTAGTACGGCCAAAGCGATTTCCTTGAGCTGGGCAATTGCCTTTGCTGCCTCTTGGAAACTAGCTGCTTGAGATTTGGTCGGCATTGTGTTTTTTTTTTTATAAAATGTATGAATCCGAGTGTATATAATGAGCGGTGATTGCTGGATGTGCTGGATGGTTGCCTGTAAGAGATTGTGTGAGTGAGCAATTTACATTAAAAAACAAAAAATTAAATAAAATAAAAAAAAACTGTAAGAAATTTGTAACACCCTGTATATTCTAATTGTTTCAGCAGCCTGTATATTGTGAGAGGAGTGAATAAATATTGTTTTTTTTTGTACTTAAAAATAATTTCAGGAGCAAAGTTTAATTATGTATGTGTTTTATGTCACCCTGTATATATAAAATGTGCTGAGCAGACTGTATGGGACGCTTGAGCGTTTTTATTTTTGAAATTTAAATGGAAACAAAATCGATGAGCAATTATTAAAAAAGGTACCTTATGGTCACCCTGTATGGGGCTGAATTGAAGTCAACCTGTGTACTACTTCGTATTAATATGATATCGGTAATTGCGAAATGAGAAAACCGTATTTGTGCTTATTTGAGTATGTATAAAAGTATTTTTTATTTTTAGTTGAGGGTTTTTAATTATGTGTGCTGAACCCTATGATTTCAATCTTGTTATTGTTAATCCCCAATAGATCGTACCCTGATTCTTTATAAATATTAATCTAACTTCTAGGTTGCGGGCAGTAACGGTACTTATCTAGTTATGTAATTAGATGTATTGAGCTGAATAGTGTCCACAACTTATGTAGGTATGCTATAGTATACTGTGAGTGTCTTATTACTTATATTATAACGCCTGCGGCGCTTGCAACTTTGTAATGATGCAATCACAAACAAGTCTAGGATTAATTTATGAGTAATTCTCCACACTTTCTGGTTATTGTTGTTGAGAAGATGATCTGATTTGAATATGAGTTATTGCTATAACGGGATGAAGGTCGCTAAGCGTAACCTTTGTACCTAGGTACCTACGAGCGGTCGAAATGTTCTGGGCCGATTTTGAGGTAAACAAAGTGAGGTTTGCTACTTGTAAATTTGGTACCTTTATTAAAATGGGCTGAGTTTGCAATGTAATGTGAATAGGTACGTACGTTAAAATGGGCTGGGTTTTATGGACGAGAGTTTTTTTTTTTGAAATGTGGGTGGGTTTTTAGAAACTGTATATCCACAGGACGATGGACTAAAAGGATTCTGACGGTTCGATAGACCGTAAATTCTAACGGCTCGAAGGATCAAAATTATGTGTACGTTGCGTAAACATATGACGATGGGCGAGCTGAGAGGTATGAATGGGCTTACTTGTGATGAGCTGGTGGTTTAGTGGACTGTATTTGGAGCGGATGCCGTGGCTGGCCCTGATGGGTGATGAGCTGAAGGACGCTGCTGCTGCTGAACTGATTGATGGCTTCTGGGTATAGTCGAGCTGATGAGTCTTTCACGCACACACACACACTGAACACTGCGGGAAAGTCACACGCGTGGTTAATGTCCTGAGCTGATAGTCACTTCACAACTTCACTGTTAACTGCCGGCCGGCTATTCGAATGTTCGTTCTCACGCGAATGCAGAAAATTAGAGAGAGAGCTAGTGACGTCTGCGCTTGACGGCGGCTGAATGTGAGACTGGTGGCGCGGCGTGTGCGCCGCTGAGAGCGGAAAGAGTGAGCGAATGAATGAAGTGTGAATCGTCGCGCTTATTGGCGCGAACATCTACCCTTCACATTTTTATAAACAATTGTGGGGTAGTTAAATGCTGTGTATACATATCTCCGTTGACAACTTGCTGGGACGTCAGTCTGCCGCGACCATGACTGCACCGTGTCGAAACGTCGGTAATTAAGGTAAATAAATAAATTTCGTGTTAGACACTTATACGAATATTTCAAAAGTGAATGATATAATGGTACGATATTGGTTCTTGTGTTTCAGATTCACCTTTCAGATCAACTATCAATAGAGCCATCTTAAAACTTAAGGAGAATAATAAATTGAACGCTATCAAAGACAAATGGTGGAATGAAGAATTTGGCGCTATTCCATGTGACGTAAGTTCTACAAGCTCTATTAAAAAATGTTTTCCTTTTTGAGTCAGGTAAAGATACTACCGGTGAACCGATGGAGGCAGATCATCCACTCCAGATGCAACCCTGATGCTGACCACGTTCCTGATTCCACGTTCCGTTCACGTTCAGACATGAGGGACCGACCCAGAGAGAGAGATAGATAATACGTACTGGAAGGCGCAGCATGGGCAGGCCCCCCACAGGGTGGAATGATGACCTGGTAAAAGTCGCGGAAGTCAGCTGGATGCGGGTGGCGTAGGACCGGTAATTGTGGAACTCTTTGGGGTAGGCAGTTCAGCAGTGGATGTCCTTCAACTGATATGATGATTATGAAGGTGATAGGTAGATGATGGGTACCGTGTTATTTATCTAAGAATTGACATTTTTGACGTATAACCCAATATCGTTAAGGTATGTATCACACTGACGATTCGCAAGCGGTTTTCTAGCGCGAGCCGATGATTATAGTCGTAGCGTTTTTAGGATTTACCTATGTACTTTTAAAATGATTTAGGAGTTGAGTACCTACTTTTTAAATAAACATTACTATTTATTGTTCTTTATTAAACTTGTACATAAACAAGCGCAAAATAGGATAAAATACTTCGTTATTAAAACCAGGAACTTTTTTCCTTCACCAAGTACACGAAACATCATTTCGTATTTGTAATATAAGGATATGTATATGACACACTGATGTCGCAAGCATTTCTTTTCTTTTCACAATTATGTTCCACCATCACCACCATATCAGCCCAAGGACGTCGACTGCTGGACATAGGCCTCCTCCAATTTCATGGGGGGTAAATGCCATAATCGCCACGCTTAGCATGCGGGTTGGCGATCGCAGTATCTCCACCGCACTCCAGGGATGCTGCTGCCCATCCCACGGTGGTCTTGGTCGTAGTTTTTGGACATGCCCGGGCCAATTATGTTCATTTCTTACATACTAATGGTAAATTCCTAGCTAGTTCCAGAGTCTACAATTTCGAACACTACGTCCGTTAGACGTTCACATAGTTATTTCATTCTCATTACCAGACAACATAAACTAAAGTATTTTTTTACTTATTGACTGAAGTGAAAAGTTTCTGTACATATTTCAGGTAACGAAAGATGAAAACGACGTGGAAGGCGATCTAGAAATGGAAAATTTACTCGGTGCTTTTCTAGTACTGATTGGTGGACTGTTTATTGCAGTGCTCATTACTGCGGCGGAGTTCATGAACGAAGTCCGCAATATAGTGGTTCGAGAACAGGTAAAGATAACACTTTCATTGCTAACGATATCGTAGAGCTACGCTTGTAGCCGATAGCATGCGAAAACCCATACGTGAGGGAAGCGCCTCCTCGTCGAGTCCCCGGCGCTGGGGTCTCGCACTGAATGTGATAAAGTAATACATTGTGCATTAATGCCCTTGCTATACACAGAATTAAAATATAATGAAACGGGTGGAACGGGTCGGGACGGGTTCAGCGCTGTGCTAAAAAAACCGCTTCCGCGATGAGTAACGACAGCGAATCAGTCTGAAACATGTCGAGCGATATTCGGCCTTAAAGATATGAGTGACCAGTTTCATCACATTTTAATATGGCTCAAACTCACGAGAGTTTTCTCTATAAAATATACTCACAATGTTTTAATCACAATTGCGAGGAATTAAATACATAGATTTGTATCTATGCAGAAGGCACAAGAATTTAATAACTGGAGATAGTATAAACTCGGCAATGATAGATTCAGTAGATTGCCAACTGTCTCTATAGATACTTTCAGTACTTCCATTATAAAAAAAAAATTGGAAATTCGAAAGGAGAAAGCCGCTACAGTTTTTTTATTTCGTTTATTTAAGAATAGCTTTCCAAACATAAATTATTAAATAAATAATTCAGGAGTTTTATAAAGATAGTACAATCGATTAATAACTAATAACACATGATTCAAACAAATAATGGTGTAACTCTGATCCTTCATAACTAGTTCACTCCTATAATCTGACATAGAAATTATTTTATTTCAAGTATGGTACAGTTAGTAAGTAACTAAGGGCAAAAGAGGAATAAGAAGACCCAAATCAACTTATTTAAACCAAGTGAAGGATGAAGTTGCTGTCGAGTCGCATGGGGAAGGGAACTCAAGGGACTGGCAATGAACAGAGAAATGTGGCGGGTATTCAACCGACAAGACCGAAGTTCTTAAGTTTTGATGATGATAACTCATATTTCCTATCACCACCCTATGTACCAAGTGCTTAAGCATACTATCTATTTACCATAATTACACACCGAGCGTCTAAATTTTAAAAATAACTCCAAATCTCCTTCATAGGGAACCGTGCCCAGAAGGCTAGCAGCATTGCTACGTTGTACGGCAATCATGATTGGTTGTACCAGAAATGACCCAGCCTTCTGGTTACGCGTTACCTCCGCCAGACGTTTGGAACACTCTTTATATAATGTAGGGGCGCTCTCACCCCAATGCCTCGGTCCCAAAGTCTCAATCCCAAAGGCGCAAATAGGTAGCCACTATTTATGGCTGTGTATTACTTGAGGAGTTCAGCCAATTTCCCGCAGAGCTGGCCATGTTTAGAAGACGATGTTTCCGCAGGTGACTCACAAGGAAGTATTCATGAAGGAGCTGAAGGCATCACTGAACTTCTTCCAACTGCAGAAGCCGGTGATTCGCAACCCGAGCCGCGCTCCTTCCCTCGCATCAGGCAGCTCTTCTCAGAAGTCTCAAAAGTCGAACAGGTCGAACGTACGAGCACAGCTTGTTAGTAACTTTTTAGAATTTGAAAAGGGGCCGCAATAGTATAAATGGAGAAGTAGCTAAGATCATTCTTAGAATAGGTTTTGTATTATGATTTATCCTATAATGCCATTTTTTTAAAACGACATGTGGCGTTATCGATCACGTCCGGATTTCCCAGCCTAGCGGTTTTTTTGAAGGCATAAAAACATCACGTTATATCAAAATCTCTTGTTCCAAAATAAACCGGCGGTATTTATCTCAATCACTATTTAAGTGCTTAAGTATTTGTACCAATACCGAACTAAAGGGCTATTTATATGGATGGGAGCTTGGACAATATAGGGTAGTATAGATACTTTATCTAATAGTGATGAAGTTGCGGATAGTCTAAGCGTCCCAAGTTTATGAACGGCTTAGCTACTTCAAAAACATGCTAGAGTTCTGTGATATGGCTTACTTTTATCATATTTCTGGGATACATGAATCCGTGTCGTGGACATTAGACCAGTATATCCTGATAAGTAGGTAATTCGAAATAATTTATTGGTTTATGAATACTTAACTTACGAGTATAATCGTAGTAATGTCTGCAATTATGAATAAATATAGTTACAAAAAATTCATTTCGTTTCATATTCCAGCTGAAATGGCCATTGGTCATGTCAACAACGTATAATAAGATATAATTAAGCTCAATAATTATCACTTTGTCTGTCACACTGCATAGTAATCAAACTAATGGAGTGAAACGTCAAATGGTACATATTAATTAACGAAGTGATAGTACATTATTTACGAATTTGACTGTAATTTCCCTCGAGAAACCTACATTTTAAAATTATATATTCATTTACTGTACGATCAAAATCATAAATAAAATTACTTACGTCCCCAAAGCGACAAAAATATCTATACTTTCTTACAATCTTGTTTTTGGTGTCAACATCGAAAATACCGATGCGGATTTTGTGGCAAAAATATGCTAACAGGCCATGTTAACATATTTTTGCCACAAAATCCGCTTCGCCATTAACGTACCCACGTGAGTGTAATCGTTATTAGTAGTATGATTTTAAATATCTGCCTCACGGCAGTCTAAATTAAATAAAACGGTCGTTCTTTACGTAATTACTTTTGCAACAATTATTTACTCCTAGAACTACCTTAGCCTATTTTAATGTAAAGTTATAGAGTATTTTATCAACGTCGCAGTCAGTGGTACAAGATGTAAGGATAAGAAAAAGCAGCGACAACGCCCACGCCATCTGCTGCAGTCCTTCCCATTTGTTTTGTTAGAGCCAAGTGCACGTGTACGATTTTGAACTCTATTGCTTCAGGTTTTTATAGTCCAACGGAAGAAAATTGCAAGTAGCTAATAAGTACTTCTGAAGTACTGCGATAAGTCTCAAGTTGTAAAGCCTAGATTGAGTGCTGTTAGAAGCTTTATTGAAATAATGTAAGGACAATTAAGTAAATTTAATTAATTGCCTTATATTTTTTATTATAATGACTAACATAGAGGATCCCCCATATCAACCCTAGGGCGTCCACTGCTGGACATAGGCCTCCCCCAATTTCATGGGGGGTAAATGCCATAATCGCCACGCTTGGCATGCGGGTTGGCGATCGCAGTATCTCCACCGCACTCTAGGAATGCTGCTGGCCATTCCCCGGTGGTCTTGGTCGTAGTTTAAGGACATACCCGGGTCCAGTACATAGAGGATCGATATCATAGTTTTCAAGGAAGAAAAATAACACAACAGATAGTTATTACGTATACAAATAGTACTTTTCAAAAGTCATATTTCGATACAGGTAGATAAGTTTTAAATATCTCCCACATTTTGTAACAGTTATAAAATTCGATCGGTATCGGTATCGAAAAGTTATGAAGACTTCCTTCGCGTGCTGGCTGTTCGCCAGACTTCACAGGATTACTGATTTTCTTGGAAACAGTTTTTCCGTACTCTTTAAAAGTTGAACCGTGCTATGTTTTTGTTTATACAAACTATTCCAGGTTAATTCATTGATAAAATTATGAATTTCTTGGAATCCCATGGCAACTCACTAGAAAAATATTATTTAGCCAATCCGTATCCTGTAATAAGGATTCGAGAGTAAACCTACACACAGAAGCCTTATTGAACTTATTATGGGGCTAGATAGATTTGTGTAAATAAATGTCCCTTAATATTTATTTATTATAATCATTCAGCCGCCCTTGGCATTCACGGGGACTGGATTCAATTTATCATAGTTGAAAAAACTGCTAGCATATTTTTACAGGTTGTTCATATTCCAGCCCTCTATTGGCACGGAGAAATAAGCCACTAATACAAAGACACTGACAAATATCTACCAAATAATGAAAAACCACACGGTTTTGGCCTCTTTACGAGGCATCATTAGAAGATTCTGGCTGGAGATATGATACTTGTCCCAAGTATACCGGTGAAAATTGTTGATTAACTTTTAGGACAACTTTTTTTAAGACGGCAGAAAATATTTTTCATTGTTTTCCACTATGTGTATAAAATCACCGAAATGCGGAATCCTGTAGGTAAATAGTTACGGGGTCCAGAAGGCAATAAGTACCTACTGTCGAATTATTCGGATTTATTAAAATAGATGTATGTTTTTATTGTTGTCTACTCTCCGTATAAATGGAAGTGCTCGAAGAGATATGGGACGTCGTTAAAAGTATGCTTTTAGAAGCAGTTGTCAATGGCACGAGAGCATTCGCGAGAAGTCAAGTACCAATCCCGTACTGGCTCTATTCCAACGGATAAAAGTCAAGTTGACCGCCGACTTACGTGAAATACAAGATCGCTGTATTCTCTGCAAGTTTTCAGAATGTCGTTTTGACTTGAGATGTTTGTGTAATGGAACAGAATGGCCTACTTTTATACTTAAAAAATATTTTCGATGTAAAATTACCCCAAAGAGATCTAGTTGCAGAGCAAGCAGCAGTACAAATGGTAAAAGAGATCGCGTATAATATTTTGTTAATCGAGGAACACGGTAATACGTTTACTTAATTCTAATTAAAGTCCAAAATATAAGAGTGAATAGAAATATGTATACATGAAAAATAAATAAATATCCAGGTGTGCCAAAAGAAAAGTCACCTAATAAAAAATGCAATATAATAATAAAAATTTAAATAGTCAAGTCTGAAAGCTATAACCTTTTTAGTGCGACCTTGAAAGATGCTACAAATAAGCTATGACTAATGTAATTTGTATTACTCGTAGAAAAAACCAGCCAAGTGCGTGTCGGACCATGCTCAATGGGGACTTGCGTACCTACTACCACTACTCCACATTTGAAACCACTCCTATCGTTTGAATTAAAAAAGGTCGTATCTTCATAAGAAACTTTTAAAAAGTCTCTTAGCTGTTGTAAAATTAGATATATATTATTACTTACACTTTGTACAAGTAAAGAAGTGTCATACTCAATAGGCCTTCCGATTTCATAAATGTTTTGATTTCAAATTGTGACAATATCATAGAAATTTCCTTCATACCTACTGATTAATGTCGTTGAGACGCTAGGGGCTACTGTGACTTGCACATATAGCTCCGAGTGATACAATCGATTTAAATTAATAAGTGTTGAACGGTGTTGGTCACACATATTGTAAACCTTTATTTTAAGAAATCTATCTAAGCTATTTTGTAGTGACTGTTTGTTTACCTAAATAAATAAAATAAAAATACTTACGGCACTTACGTTATGTTGTTGGGGTTTCAGTAGTGATAATTCAAAAACGGTTGGATTTATCTATAGACTTTTCGTAGGTTTTCCGGTAATTTATAGTAAACAACTAATTAGTGTTTTTTTTTTTCAAAACTGCGGCGCCTCTCGAACGTCGACGTCGCAGTGACGTCCGCGCGGCGTCGGCGCCGCGCCTCCTCGACGTCAGTGGCGGCTGTCGAGCGTCGGAGCGTCTTGTCGGCAACCACGCAGCGTCACTGCGATGGACAGAGCGCGCAACCCACCGCGTCTCAACAATAACGGTTTCTTCAGGGACATTTAGGCTATGATTCTCTGGAGCTACGTAGAAATCTAGGCCTAGTGAAGTTCATAGTTCATACTCTGAGAGGAAAGGTGGATAGCATTGGACTTCTTGAAAAAATTGTAAAACTGTCGGTACCTGACGAGTACCTCAGCAGGCGGAGGCGGCCGCCCCTGCTAGTCACCGGGCGCGCGCGCACACGCTTACGCTTGCACTCTCCAGTTTTGCGCGCAACTGCGCTCATCAACTTCCTACTCGCAGCAGTTCCTGAATGTGACTTGTTTACGACTAGGACAGCAAAGCTGATGACGGAATGGAAGGGAGTGCTTGAGAGGAAGCTAGACAGGTTCTCTCTAGCCACAAGTTAGAATATTAAATTGAGTATAGATTATATAATTAGCTTAGTTTCGAATCATGTAACGCTTTGGTGTATTACTGTGATATTACATTCTTGTTGATTGATTCAAATTCAAATAAATAAATAAATATCAGTTGAAAATTAGGCACTAAATAGGATACACGTACTTACTGTTCGAAATTTGTTCGATTATCAAAAAAGTCATGGATTCCGACGAAGAAACACTGCTGTTAACGTTACTGTTGAAGTCCGCCACTGACGTCGAGGAGGCGCGGCGCTAACACGGCGCCGATGCTGCACGGACGTCACTGCGACGTCGACGTTCGAGAGGCGCCGCAGCGTCGCGTCGACGCCGCGCGGGCGTTGGTGAGGCGTCGACGTTCGGGAGACGCTAGATGTGGGGGGGCCGTTAATCGGTCCAGTGGATTCCGAGCAAATTAGCTGAAACAGACGAACAGACAGACAGACGCATATAGTAATCCTGGGTTCCGTTTTTTTTCTTTTGAGGTCCGGAACCCTAAAAAAGGTTCGGTTCTGGCAGTTTGCTTCCATAGCAGCAATTCTACACAATATTGGTTCTGACACCAAAACGGGGCAGTTTCATATATGTACTTATTCCTCTGTTCCTCGTAAGGTTCCTCTGTTCCACTTAATCTCCAATTGAGAACTACTATACGATTTCCATAATTTATTTACTTCCCATGAACTTTACTGTGCTGAAACGCCAGATAAACCTGACAGAGTGCTCCTTGCTTTTGTAACTTAGGTTATTTGGATAAGTTTATGTTTCTGGGTTTGAGCAATCTGGGACGAGAGCCACAGGTCTCTGGTTAGACCGGAGAGTAATAGCAATCCCTCGGGTGGATGGAGGATCCCGGTATCAAAACAATGAAAATAACAGATTATTCTCAACATACCAACAAAGTAAACATAATATCGCAGGCTAGATACAATAATGTAGGTTAGGCATACCCTGCGTAGCCCGTAGGCTAGGTACAACTCCCTTATATAGATATGATGGTTCCGTAAGCTTCGTTAAACCTCGTAGGATAGGCATAATCCATAAGGCATAATAATTGAATTGAATTTACCTGCTATTTAATTATTACTTGATAACGAACTCGCACTAACGTCTATCCCTTAAATTAATTATAGGACTACTACCTATTGATGTGTCCATGTGAATCCAGAACTACCAACGTAATTAATACCTATAAGTAAACACCATAGATGGATAAATGTTGATTAATTGATTAAGTGCTGTAATCTAGACAAAACACTAATAAATCTGAGTAGGGTTCGGCACCGCTTTGCTTACCTCAATGGAGTGTGAAATAAAGCTAAAAGTCGTTACACACAACAAATCGTATTTCGTGAAAATGCCTTTGACGCCCCCGTTAACATGGTAGGGTTTCAACATACGTGGTAGTTTTGAAATGCTTCCATACAGAAATGGAACTGGGTTTATGCTACCGAAAGTTCTTTTTCCAATTCATTCCTTTTAATTGCTTTAATATTCAATTAAGGATGATTCACAGTAGACCGTTCCGTGTCCGGGCCGGTCCGTTTTCTTCTAGAGAAATACGCCGGCCGTTGCGTTTGCTGTCATAGAAAACGGGTCGGCCCGGACACGGAACGGTCTACTGTGAATCATCCTTTAAATGGAACTGCTCATACTTAGGCTTGCCCTTCTAAACACCCTGAAGCTGTAATTAGTTTCATACTTGTATCATACATAGCCATGGCAGTCATGGCAGTCGTGGCCTGTAGTCGTGGCTTGTGGAAACGGAACGGAATGGCCAACACGCGACAAATATGTTAATGTGGTAGTTAATATTCAATACGAATGTTCAAACCAGATTAATAGTATGGCACAAATTACGTAAAACAGGGACAAAATTTTTGTTGTAATTATTTCCATGCAGCTTCAGTTGTTTTACCGATTTGATGATATAAAGCCAACCAAAATTTGTCTATTTATTTATATATAACGGAAAAATGTTACTTACAAGAATTACAAGTTAGTAGTATTACAGGTTAGTAGGGATTTTCTCTGTTCTTTTACACAAGTTTAAGTGGTTATGTACGCTAACAGCAAACAGTCGCACAAAGGCATAGGGTAACAATGAGGAGCTATTCCGCAATGAAACCGTCACAACCAGTACAGTGACTGCATACTGCTAACGAACGCAACCTGGTCGACAATGTTCTGATTTTTAGTGTCACACATGAACTTTACTTTAAGTATAAAACATAACTAGTTTTTTTTTTCAAATGAAACTTAAGCTAGGCAAATGTCATTACGTACACTAAATGTTAAAATGTTTGCCGTCCACATGTAATTAGATGAATAATAATAAAAAGTAATGAAAGTAAAAAAAAATGCGGTACTTATTGTACGTAAATTAACCGTATTTTACGAAGAAGACTATATTCATTCCGCTGAAGTATACATAACAATGACTAGCCGCGGATATTAACGGTAAATAAGATTACAATGACACCAGGGTAGTTAATAAATTATTCATAAATAAATGCCACATGTTGGGACAGCATTGATTTGTGAATATGTATATTAAATAAATTTATATGACATGACTGATTTTATTAGTCTGTCGATGGAACCCTATTCGCTCCTGGTTTCACAAAACACAAAAGAACACACAAAACTACACACAAGTTTATGCATTACGTTCCCTCAAACGTACAAGCAAACTAAGTCTGTCCAGCGAACCGCGTCAAAGTTTGATACTGCGTAAGCGCTGTACGAGTATCAGCATATTAATTACAAGTCAAATAACTGATTATTATACATTTGTTGCACTTCCGGTCTTAGAAACTCGCTAACGAGCCAGTGACAGAATTTCAAAGCGAACGACAAAGAGCAGACTTGCCGAGTTTTACTACGCTTTCTTATTTAACGAGACTGCCGTGCTTATTACTGCAGATTGCAAATTGGCGTACGTAAATCAAGAAAAATAAAAGCGTAGGGGAAAGTTTTTGGGTTTAATACTCGTCGCTATGGCTTACCGCTTTCCAAGTCTGGTAGTATGTACGTATGTAAGCACTTTATTGCTCAATTTACAGGTTGCAACCTATAAATTTCACGTAACATTAAAGTATATGCTAGGTTGGAGGAGTTCCCTCATAAAGTCGAGTTTAGAAGGGAACTCCTCCAGCTAACCTTTGAGCAATGGAGTGGAAGGTAACAAACAATAGACAAAAATCAAAGAAAAAAGGGTACGTTTTTACATAATATACCTATACATATATAAATGTCAAAAATTCAAAATACATTAATTAAACTGTATTTGACCAGTTTACAAATTGAAAAGCCACAACTTCTTGAAATGACTCCTGAGTGGCTCAAAAGACGTGCACTGTTTTTTAGTGACAAGGGCAACTCATTCCAAAGTTTCACGTCGCGCACAGTATAAAATAGCAGGGTAGTAGTATGTAAAAAAAAGGGTAGTAGTGTGTCAGGTAAATGCCTCAATGCCCGACACGGACGTAATACTTGACAGTTTTTATTTTTTTAATAAGGGTAATAGGGTGTCAAACATAGGGACACTAACCTTACCTCAATGAGTAGGAGTTTAAAAAGGCGTACACATACACATTGTAAATTTTTCACAATGCACATTACCCGGTATTTACAATAGAGGTATTTCAATACACGACGAGGTTGCTCAGTTAGAAACAAAACTTATACAAAGGCGCCACTGCTACGCTATTCACATCCCGTCTTGACTCACCTGGGCTATTCTAGTATATCTTGAGCCTGATATTCATAACAATACGCTAACACAGAGGTCTTATTTACATTGGTTGCTTCAGGCAAGTTGTCGGTTAGCATAGCGACTACAAACCCTGCACTAGCACACGATATTGTACTGCAGTGCCCCCATTGTACGAGAACTTACGATCGCGCACTGCGCCGCTAAAATGTTTACAGTGCTCATCATAAATCCCTTGCCAATATTATTTGGTAGCCACAGGCAGTTTACTGGTGTCCCATATCCAATTGTTCGTTAAAGACAATAAACGGGTACTCAAGTTTAGAGCACATTTTACTTCAGGTCATAATTTCTGTTCGCCTAACTGCTTGACGTCATAGAGGCGCTCTGGATACTATTACTAGGTACTAGTATTAGCGGAGCATTCCGGAGTGGCCTGTGGGATGGGCAGGAGCATCCCTCGAGTGCGGTGGAGATACTGCGATCGCCAACCCGCATGCCAAGCGTGGCGATTATGGGATTTACCCCCCATGAAATTGGAGGAGGCCTATGTCCAGCAGTGGATATCCTTCGGCTCATATGGTGGTGGTGGTGGATTCCGGCGAGGTGCACAGATATTGTAGTCGGATAGTACTTATAAGGATTTATTTAGTTTCACTTATCTATTCAAATACTTGTACGAGAATTGCACCTCGGGAAATGTGCCAAGTTTAACCCTGATTATTGTTATGTTTTTATACTCTGTTTATTAACTCATCATCATCATCATCATGTCAGCCGAATGACGTCCACTGCTGGACATAGGCCTCCCCCAAAGACTTCTACAATGACCGGTCCTGCGCCACCCGCGACCCTTACTAGGTCATCAGACGATGCAACGGGGCCACGCCGCTTTTTTAATTTATTTATTAAACCCAAAATAAAAAATATTGCGCTCTCTCACACATTCGAAACTCAGGTATACCTACTTATTTCCTAAACTTAGACTAACTCATGCACTACTTACTATAAACAAAAGCTACAGTAGTGCGTGTGCCAACGACGACTTCGAAGAACTATTATATTAAAATTTGTTTACACTGGCTCTCTTAATGCGAGATACCATACGAGTAAGCGCAATAAGTAACAGCCGTTATCTTGTTGCGATAAGGTTCGCGAGCAGCCAGTCGACCGTATCGACGGTGGCACCCGCACCTCGTTATAAAAAGAATAATAATCTTAATTAATTAGTATTATTACTACGCTATGAAAGGATGCTTATTGCCTACTTGTGTGTACTAAAACAGGCAATTATTGCCTGTTATAGTTTGAATCTAGTTAAAAGGTTGTCTAAAATTCTGCATTGCTATTTAATCTATTACTTGTTCTCACAATTTCTATTAGCAGTCTTCAATATATTACGAGGTAGCTCTCGGTTTGGTTCGCAATCAGCCCCTTGATGGCTCATTATTTGCTCTTAGCGGTAAGTGCTCTCGATTGGATCCGAATCCTTAATGTGTCTTAATGATCGAAATCTGTTATCAATAAGAAACGATGTCCAAATTATACAAAATTGATTATTTAACGGTTTCTCTAATCAAAGAAGTAAGATCTTACAAAAAAATAGTCGAATAAATATCTGGCTTGATGGAATTCGCACCATGAAGAAAACAAAACATCATCATCTCCCTGCCCTTATCCCGCTTATGCTGGGTCGGCGCAACATGTTTCTTCTTCCATTCCTCTCTATTATTCGTCACTTCAGCGCTTACTCCTTTCTTTCTCATATCCTCTCTCACACAATCCATCCATCGCTTTTTGGGCCTTCCAATCGCTCTTCGTCCTTCTACATCCAACCCTAAAATTCTTTTATCAATATGACATTCATCCCTCCTCAGCATTCTCATCTCAGCTGCGTGCACTCTTCTTTGATCCGTCACTTTCGTTGCCCAACATTCTGATCCATACATTACGACAGGTCTTATGATCGTTTTATAAATTTTCCCCTTAAGTTTAAGGGGCATTCGTGGATCGCAAGCTGTTTCAGAGACCTGTCGCCATTTCATCCATCCCGCATTTATTCTATTTTTCACGTCACGGTCTATATTGCCGTCATTTTGGATTTATGATCCAAGGTACCGGAAGTCGGAGCAGACTGGTAGGGATACACCATCCAAGGCAATTTGGGAAAAACTGGATAAACCGCCGAAGTCGCAGAACAAGTGCATTATTTTTGCACAAGTTTTTTTGTGCAAGCCGGTATTTTTCGCAAAGTTGGCGGAGTGCAAATATGGCGTCCATTGTCCCTCGGCCCGGCATAAACCCAAATTGGTTCTGTGTTACCTCGCTTTCTTCTCTCATTCGTCTCGCTATCACTTTCTCCCATATCTTCATACTATGTGACATGAGCTTTATTCCCCGATAGTTGTTGCAATCGTGTATGTCGCCTTTATTCTTAAAGATGGGCACCAGCGAACTGTTGCACCATTCATCAGGGATTGCCTTTACTTGCAACAACTTATTGAAAAATAAAGTCAGCCACTTCCATCCATCCGCTTTCAAAAACTTCCATACTTCCGCTGGTATACCATCCGGCCCAACCGCTTTCCCATTCTTCATACTAAGCACCGCCATCTTCACTTCCTCTATACTTATCTCATTTACCATACCTATATTACTTCGCATATTTTCTAACACTCCGTTCCATGCATTCTCTTCGTTCATTAATTTATTAAAGTAACTCTTCCAGCGTCCTTTTATTTCCTCATCATCCGTCAAAATCTTACCCGTTTTGTCTTTTATACACTTCATATGATTTACATCTCTTGCATTCATCTCTCTCTCTCTCTCTCGATATTCTGAAAAGATCTTTTTGGCCTTGTGGGCTCTCCAGAAAGTCGTACAACTTATTTTGTACCTTGGCCCGTGCAATTGCAACTGCTTTCTTAGCCTTCTTTTTACTGAGCTGATATTCTGATCTTCTCATTTCCTTCTCTCTATCATTTCCATCTTCCACTTTTGTCCATTCTTTGAATGCATTCTTCTTTTCTTTCAAAATCATCTGTACTTCCTCATTCCACCACCATGTATCCTTATCTATCTTCCTTTTTCCTTTTGTTTCTCCAAAGACATCCCTTGCTACGCTCCGTACACACGCTGCCATCTCATTCCAGCACTCATTTACTCCCAACTCTGCCATATCTCCCATTTCAATCATTTTACCAACCACTCTTTCCCTGAATTCTGCTGATAATTTCCTATCATCCAATCTGTACCATTTTGTTCTAGCTGGAGGATACAGGCTCTTCTTTAAACGTTTAACCTTAAAAGTTAAGTCCAGGAGCAATAACCTATGCTGGGAAACAAGGCTCTCACTGGGTATTACCTTGCAGCCCTTGGCGGAAACTAGCCTTTTTCTTCTCAAAAGAATGTAGTCAATTTGAGTGGAGTGTTGACCACTACGGTAGGTGATAAGATGTTGGTCCCGTTTTTGAAAGAATGGGTTTGTTATGGCTAGGTCAAAAGCTAAGGCTGCCTCCAGTAGAGCTTCACCGTCTTGGTTCCTGGCTCCGTAACCTCGGCCCCCATGCACTCTTTCATACCCCTCATTCGTCCTTCCCACATGTCCATTAAAGTCCCCCCCAATATATACATCCTCGCATTCTGGTATTCCCATTATTACCGCATCAAAATCCTCCCAAAACTTTTCTTTCACACTGTCATCACTTCCAGTTTGCGGCGCATACACACTAACTACATTCAAAACCGCATCTTCCATCAACAGTTTTACTATGATAACCCTATTATTCCCTCTCCTTACATCCGTCACCTTGTTCTTGAGCTCGTTATCTAACACAATACCTACACCATTTCTTTTCCCGTCACTGCCACAGTAATAAAACTTATAACCTGCCCCAATTTCCCTTGCTTTCTGTCCCTTCCACTTCGTTTCCTGCAAACACGCTACATTTATCCGTCTCCTTTCCAAAACATCTGCTAACTCTCGTCCCCTTCCAGTCATCGTACCTATATTCCAACTCGCAATCCTCAGTCTTACTTCCCGGACTAGCTTCTTACGCTGCCCCCGTCCCTGGTGCAGCTACCCTCGTCCATTTCCCACAGACGCCGGGTGCTGCGTCTGCGCGTCGCCTGCGGGGTACGCCCTAACATTATCGCACGCTCTGACAACTGTGAAACTCATGTTGCATAAGGATTTGGCATTAATTTTACAACCGGCCGCCTGCCTGACATCAACCCTCCTTGGGAATTCCTGGTATGATAAGAATGATAGACGAAAAGGATTATAGGGGAGATATGTATAGGGATTCTGGATTAGGGATACTAGTGCCACGGAGTACAGAGGGGTGTGTGGCACTAGCAGCTAGAGCAGTCCGGGGTCGCGTACCCGTAGCGGTTCCAGCCAGTTATCGGACAGATATCTGGTGGCCCCACCCTCTGGACATGAAGAAAACAAAACGCACTGTCGTATATGTAATGGAGGATATGAGACAAAAATGACGACTGGAGCGAGAAAAATAGTACATTACTACAGAGGCCGAGACGAAATGGGTTGCCGGCCGAAGACATATAGGTCTGAGCCGGGCAACCCCATATTTCCCGCCGAGGAATGTATAGTGCTTTACTCAAACATGCAATGAAATAAACAACAAAAAAATCAAAGTTTTATTTTTAATACGCATAGTGGCAGAATGTCATTATGCCTGTGCCACAGATTTATGTGGAATGGAAATAAAAAAAGAGGACTTTGCCGGCCTAGGCCTGCAAGATTTGAATTAAATTGCATTAACGACCTCTTGTCCTAGCTGCACCTGAAACGTCATACGGAACGCCGGCGCGCGCGCGCCTCTTCGAAGGCTCCTGACTACGTACAACCAGTACTTTACCCAATTAGATATATGTCACCTACCCGAGGCTAAGTATAGAAAAGACATCTTAGAAACTTTAAAAACCTTAACTTAGCACAGCAGTGTACCTAACACTTAATATAGTAATTTGTTACTTTACTACTTTATTATATTCATAAAATGTACAAATATTTAAATTTAGACTTTAAAACTATACCATATATAAGTAATGTCTCTCGAATTCATAGTATGTAAGTACTTCTTTAGTTTGAATATTTGAATATTGTTTGTTTTAAGTACTCAACCCAATTACATTGTATAT
Organism: Notocelia uddmanniana; assembly: GCA_905163555.1. NCBI lineage: Eukaryota > Metazoa > Arthropoda > Insecta > Lepidoptera > Tortricidae > Notocelia > Notocelia uddmanniana. The sequence continues at coordinate 12,683,524 of LR991065.1, read as the reverse complement.
TTACCTATATAAATATAGTAATACTGTCCTATTTGTGCCAACCTTAACCTGTTTTAGCAGTAATTTGTGGATAATGGCGTTGGCTATACATAAAGTAATACATATAGTAACTGTAAGTGTAATTGTAACTTATACTGTATGGTTGTTTTTTATCCCTAAAATAAATAAATAAATAAAATAAACATAACATCAATATTTCATTGCATGTTTGAGAAAAATAAAATATATGAATATTATGATGAGAGAGTGTAAAAATAGTGATTTTCGGGCGCTTAAATCCGTGAATGATTGGAGATTTTTTATTGAAATTCAGAATTCGGTAATTAGATGATGATCTTACAAGACTCAGAAGGTTGCAAATAAGTATTTAGGTCAAATAGATTTTAAGTCAAAAGTGGCCTGTGATGGTTGGTGTAATATATAAATAATAAATCCCACGGTTGGTGCGTCGCCTTATTTTGCTTTCCGAACTTGGCCGTTACACTTCCGTGTGTCTGACTGATACCTATGGGATACCTACGTTATTTACTGTTTATTATATTTTGCAGTAAAAAATCTTATTTTGGGTTCCTCATTTCACCCGCCTATTAAGTAAACGGATAAGTACCTAGGTATACCATTAAAGTACGCCATAAATTGTATCCACAATACCCATAAGATAAAACCAATGAGGCGAGAGAATCGATAGTACTAAGTTTAATACATACCGGTGCGGTGCGTAAGGAATGTTGACCTTTCCGAAGTTCCGGGGCTCTTGTGGTTTGCAAGATGAGGGTACTCAGACCGCCGTTAACTAATGGAGGCTTGACCCGCGTTCAACTTTGAAAGACTATCGCAAGCAACATATATTTATTGTTATTTAGTTTTAGTGGCAAGGGAAATATTAAATTGAGGGTAAAGTACCTATGTAATTTAAGCAGGGCTTACTAGAAACATATACATAATACATTCATCCCTGTGTTTCTTCAAAAGCATCCATAGGGGTAATTGCTTCGAACAAGCGTTAGGACAATTCAACTGTCGATTACCTTAACGAAATTAATTTGTCTAAAATACATAGGAAACGTTTCGCAACCAACTTGCAGGTCGATGCAGTTTCTGAGGATAGGACACTTCACCCACGCCGGCTTGATGATTGTAGTTTTGCGCCACCACAGTGAACTAGTGAAACATTACTAAACTAACATATTATTTGGAAATTTTCTTGAAACCTCTACTCAATTGTGTACCTACTATATATTTACAGTCACAGTACTTCTATATACTGTAAAGGAAAATGAAACCTTTTATCGGTTACTGTACTGTAAATTGACTGGGCGTCATTCCATTTACCACCAAGCTCTCCACGAGTAGGTAGTTGTGCGCCTATGGACAAAACATGAACTAGTACGCAAAGAAAAGGAATGGAACTGTTGTAAGTTGAACGACTATGGAAGTAACCGACGATTTCAAAAGGTTTATGATATTAAAAACTTTGATTAACGAGAACGATAAACTCATCGGTTAATTCACATCTCAAACATTTTGTTACTGGAATGTGCTTATACTCATCAGTTAACATGCCCATGTACGCAATATGCGCATAATTTCATCCCCAAAGTTAAGTTAAGGTAGGGCTGTAAAACAAAAGTTTTTAATTGTAAGTACAGCAACAAAATGCTCCAGGGTTTAGGGTTCCTCTTCACTCGGGAAACAAACTTCGTGCATATAAAACATGGTAAAGTCATACATCAGACCGACGAGACAATTTTCCTCGCCACATAAATCCGTCGTGGAAGTAGACAAGTTAATATGAGATTTCATATTAGAGAACAACGCAACGGTGCGACGCGATCTAATGAATAAATAAATTGCTCGCGTCTACGCTCAATCTTATTTTAAAATAAAATTATGCGAGAATTTACATGAAAGATGGCACATTAAAGAAAACGCAAAGTGTGGAATAAGGCTTTTAACTGCTTGCGAGCTCGTTTCGCCTAATAAGCTTGTTATGATTTCATATCAGACGCAAATAATGATATAAATCATGTACAAGCAAAATAACGGTACCATCTGAATTTAGAACAAAAATTCTCTTAGGTATAGAGGGGCATGTCTTATATGTAGGTGTAACTTACAGTGCTTAACACTGCTTCATTAGTTTGGCACGATTAATCAAATTCACACAGGTGAATGAAAAGATATGAAACATTGACGCATTAACTTATAAATATGTATTGTATTAACTTTTACTATAGTTGAAAAAATGAGAAATAATATTATTTGAACTTATTCTAATGTTATAAAAAAATCTTTTTTTTGTTTAATTAAACTTGCTAACCTTCGTCTAGCTATTAAAAATACTAGTTGGTACGTGTACTGTAACCTAAGCAACCCGTACATATATGTAGAGATAAACTACAATAACCTGGACAGCCCCTCCAATTTACTATTTCAATGTGTTTAGTCACGTCCTTACGAAGGGTGTGTTTGTTTTTTTGACGGCTGTCTCAGCACGCACACATGCGTTGGGAGTCTTGGTGGCGCTTAATAAATACTTTCACAAATACATTGAAGCGTTTTGAATTTTGGGGGGCGGGCCATGTTATTGTAGTTTATCTCTAGTGTTTTTGATGCGGAACGCAAAAAAAGGGGTGTTGTAAGTTTTTAAATGTGTATTTCTGTGTATGTGTGTGTCTGTTTGCTGCATCGTAGTTCTTTAACGATTGAAAGGACATAAACGCGGTTTTTTTATTTGAAAGCAGGCTTTCCAGCCATGGTTCTTAGACGTGTTTCATCAAAATCGGTTCATCCGTTTTTGAACTAAGTATTGAATTTTTAAATGGAAATGTTAGGGGTTTATCAATTTTTTTGTGTTGTCAGTTATTATTAGGTAAATATTATTGTTATTATAAATATAATGAGTTGTATAATATCGATCAAAATAATTGAATTAAGCTTCAGCAATAAAATTAAATGATAATTTGTGGACAATCTTACACAAATCGACCTAGTCCCAAACCAAGCAAAGCTTGTACTATGAGTACCTACGAGGCGACAATATCCTTTACTATTAAACGAGCAACATTTGTATATTTATTTGTTTGCTTGTTATTGAAATCTCGGAAGCCGTTCTAACGATTTTAATGTAATTTTGTTTACGACGGCGACAAATCGATCTAGCTTACTCTCGTCTTCGGGCAAACTGGTATTATCCGGAAAAACACAACGGAAATTCAATAAAGGGTCGGCAACGCACTTGTGATTCCTCTGGAGTCACAAGTGTCCATAGGCTACGGTGTCTGCTTATGATCAGGCAGGCCGTAAGCTCGTTTGCCACCGTTGTAGTATAAAAAAACACGAGCAAAGCTCGATTGCTCAGGTTGACTTATAGGTACATGTATCAGAAGGCAGGCAGGTTTACTTAGATAGGTAAATAAATAGTCAAAACATAAAAAACCTTCAAGACTCAGAAAACTCTTGTTTTTTATTCTTTTGTCTGTGATTAAATTGTATTTGTTTCTGTTTTGTGTCTGTTGTCACGAATAAATGTTTGCAGTTTGAAGTTTGAGAAATAAATATTCGTGTTAATCACACAAATGATGGCCTGTTTAGCCTAGTTGGTAGTGACACTGCCTCCGAAGCTAGAGGTCCCGGGTTCGAATCCCGGCCAGGGCATTATTTGTGCATTTAGCACGGATATTTGTTCCTGGTTCATGGATATTTTCTATCTATTTAAGTATGTATTTATCTATATAAGTATGTATAGCGTCGTCTAGTGCCCATAGTACAAGCTTTGTTTAGTTTGGGACTAGGTCGATTTGTGTAATGTTAACCCTTATTTAATATATTATTATATTATAAATATTAGCCCTGACCGGGATTCGAACCGTGAAACATAATAAACAACAAGTAGGCAGGGTCACTACTTACTATGCTAAAGAGGTCGACAAATCACTAAAACCACCCTTTGAATCAGCTCGAGTTGATGGCAGTCTGTAAACATTTTCATTTAAATTCACTACACTGAACTATATTTTAACGATCCAGCCATCTGTGTACAAATCGAGTGCGCTAAAATGTACATATACTTATACTAAACTAAAGTACCTCTAGTGTAGCAAGTAATGGTTTTTATCCCAACCTAGTTTTCCCACGAATTCAAATTTGGGAGCAGAAAATACTACACGTTGTACATTTTGTAATTGGTTTGATGACAAACACCTACCTGAGCAATAATGTTAAGCTAGGTACTGTACTGACGCAAGTAACTTTTCATTTAAACACTTTAGTGTAGTTGTTTAACCCAGCATACGAATCTGGTGACCCCGTGTTCAAATCCCAGTATTTATTTATGTGGTCAGCAGGAATTCTTGTTCTCGAGTGTTTTCAATGTATTTACTCGTAAATATCTATTTATCTATAATAAAAATCCACCACCACCATATCAGCCGAAGGACGTCCACTGCTTGACATAGGCCTCCCCCAATTTCATGGGGGGTAAATGCCATAATCGCCACGCTTGAATGCGGGTTGGCGATTCCAGTATCTCCACTGCACTCCAGGGATGCTGCTGCCCATCCCCCGGTGGTAGATTGTCAGTCTTGATCGTAGTTTAAGGACATACCCGGGTTTCTATAATAAATACATTTGCCTAGAATAAACTAGATATCCATTTTGGATCTAGGTGGCTTTGTGTAAACATTGTTCACAAATGTTTATTACTAGCTTTTGCCCGCGACTTCGTCCGCGTATAATTCGTTCTCGCCTTAGAATGATTTGTTTTCCCATACAATCTTTCTCGAGCTCAGGTGGACACCAGGAACTTAGGGGTGACATGTTGGAGAAGGAAAGCCACGAATAGATCAGACTGGAGATATTTGACTTTCAACCTTCTTTACACCCCCTTAAGAAATGATTACAGTCAATATGACGTTCCCTACAAATCCTATTGTCCAAACGAATGATTAAGTGCTTATTTCGGAATATCAAATGTACCGATTCTAGACGAATGAATCTCGTCAAAAACATTACATGTACAATGCACAATGGTAAAAGTCTCGCTACGCAGTTCTGCCGTAAAACGTTATCCCAACAAAGCGAGTTCTTCATGTAAGTATGATGACCGAAGGCCGGAAGCAGAGCGGCAAGGCATGCAAGAATAATCACACAGAGCGGGCTTCTCATGTAAGGCTGAGGGCCGAAGGCCTGAAGCAGAGAGGCGAGACACGCGAGGCTGAAGGCCGAGCCTCCTAACAGAGTAGATTCTTCATGTAAGGTTGATGACTGAAAAGCCGAAGGAGAATGACAAGGCATGCGACGCCGAAGGCCGAGCTATGTCGTCGCCGAAGATCCAGTTGCCATATTAATGAGGGTAAATTATACTCCATTCGTTCGTTTTCACGTGATGCCTAGACATATAAACAGACAGACAAACAGACACAAATTCTTAAAACTGTTGAAACGATTTCTGTTATCGATTCTAAGAATCCCCAGCCAACTTTTTTTCGAATATCTTCCATGTACAGGCTTTCGACTCTCTTCTAAGTGTACATCTAAGATGCTCCAACTGTCTATGCTGACGATTGGGCTGCCCAGCTCAAGTGATCTCTTATATCAAGCAGTTTTTATGGTGTGAAGGGTAAAAATAACGCACGACAAAATTAAATGGTACACCGACGATACAAAGTTTGCATTGAAACAGCTGTTTTTGTATTGAAGCATATGAATAAAAACAATGCCAAAGTATCGCAAATGCATTTTGATGTACACGCAAAGTAGAACTAATTGCGAAAAGGTTGTGCTCAAAAATAGCGTCAACAATCAGAAGGAGTCAAGCATCCAGATTATACGAGTATTCTATTTGCATACAAATCATATTAATCTGTTCAGCCGTTTTTGCGTGGTTCAGTGACAAACATCCAAACATCTAAACTTTCGCATTTATAATATAAAGTAGTAAGATTATGGTATAAAGTTAGTGCACATGAAGTGAACGGCAAAAGTAACAATGTAATTGCATGTTTTGAAGAGACCGTGGTGGCTGGCGCGCACACTGGGCAGCGTCGCGGCGCAGCGCTTGCGTTTACTTTTTTTTTAGTTTCTTTCTTAAGATTTCACAATTTTTGAATGAGGATGTTTTCCTTTGTCATCAAGTATATGCTTACCAATTTTCATACCTGTAACTCATGGATTATAGGAGTTTCCATACAAAATTCAACCGCTCTTTTTACCCCCTTTTAACCCAAAACTGCACATTTTTTATAGCCTAAAACCTGACCGGGTTTAGTAAAGTTTTCATCAAAATCCGTTTAGCCGTTTTCACGTGATGCGCGTTCATATAAACAGACAAAAATTCTAAAAACTGTTGGAACGTGTCCTGTTATCGATTCTAAAAATCATTCCAACTCCAAATTGCCTCACTCTCAGCTCTTCACCATCTCTCTTGCCCAGTTTGGCGTTGAAACCATAACAACGGTGAAGTAGGTTTTGGAACTATGCATGACTTTTGATATATCCTCATACATAGCCTCCAGCTCGTCGTCGGAGTGTGCCGAGGTCGGCGCGTACAACTGTATGGCCGTCAACGAATACCTCTTGGATACTCTGAGTATAAGGTACGCCACCCTGGGCGACACACTCTCGATCTTTACCACGTTGTTCACGAGGGATTTGTGGACGATAAACCCTACACCTCCTTGGGATTGTTGGTCGCCCTCCCGGAAATACAGCAAATTTCCGGACTTGAGGGAGTGTCCTCCGCCTCTCTTCGGACTTCAGATAACCCTACGATATCCTAACGCAACTTGCTTAATCCTTCCTCCAGTTCCGCTATCTTTTCGTCGGTCCGCAGTGTTCGTGTGTGATATGTTGTCAGGGCCAGAAGTCGTCGGTGGTTGTAGCCGGATCTTAACCGGAGTTTCTTCGCACCCCTGACCCCGCTAGTACCCTGGCCGCTACCAGAACCAGGGTACCGGGGGTCGCCGGAACCTCGGGGCCGTAGCCTGTTTGTGTCTGTCATTAAGGGGTAATTGCCATAATCGCCACGCTTGGCATGCGGGTTGGCAATCGCAGTGTCTCCACCGCACTCCAGGAATGCTGATGCCCATCCTCCGGTGGTCTTGGTCGTAGTTTTAGGACATACCCGGGTCCCCTGTACCTTGAATTTAAAAAGGCGATATCTTCATAACAAACTCACGGTACTTACGTCTTTTTGTTGGGGCAAGGCAGTTTTTAAGCGGTAATTCAAAAACCGTTAGACTTATAGATTTCTTATAAGGTTTTTGTAATCTATATCTATGTATGTTGTGTATTTTTTGTTTAAAAATTTTAGGTCTAGTAGTTTTGATGAGGGGGGGGGGGGAGATTTTCGTCTATATTCTTAAATTACTTCAACTCATAATTAAAAAAAAAAAATATTTGAGATGCTCACAACAAGATATATTTCGACAATTTTTTTTTCTAATTTACATTTTCTAAATATCAGAATGAAAACTGGTATTATTTTGCCATTTGACATGACAAATGCACGACACATGTTAAATAGTACGATAGTACATCTGTAAGTATAGATACCTGCCTATAGACGCTTGCGCCTCCAGAAAATTTAATATCAACGTTGACAGCTAGAGACATGCAGGTCGCTCTGACTTAATTCCCGGGAACTCCCGGTAATTTTACGTGCCCTAAGTAAATTTCATACAGATACTGCAAACCTACTCTGACTCAACACAGCGCATCCTCGGGAGATTTGGCGATCCAAAAAAAAACTATTGAATGACTTATAAAGTAAACAATAACTTAATAAGACTGTCAAGAATACTACTTCTCTATTATGCACGTTGATGGCCGAAAGTCGGACCCAATTAAATGCTAAACGTTGAAATCCCGGGATAACACAATTGCGTAATGTAGCCTGATACAGCACTTAGCTTCGCCGGGCCTAATGTCACTGTGGGTAAATTACATTATTAAATATAATTTATTAAATTGTTTTAATTTTCGGGTCCATGAAAACATTATCTCTTACAAATATTTTCATACTACCACCACCACCACGATATCAGCCGAAGGACGTCCACTGCTGGACATAGGCCTCCCGCCATTTCATGGGGAGCGATCACAGTATTTCCACCGCACTCCAGGGATGCTGCTGCCCATCCTCCGGTGGCCTTGGTCATAGTAGGACATAAGCCCCCGGGTATTTTCATACATATTTTGCATAATACTTAAAGCCGTCGCCTACCACTGTATGTTTTAATAATAGATATACTCATATCGTAGCGAATCTGCGGCCGGGAGATAAGGTGTTGTAAATATTTTTAACCTAGTCACTTCGACCTGGCGACGTTTTCACGAAGCTGTCAACTATCTGCGATTTGGATCGACTGCAGAGAAATATTATATAAATAATAAATAATGTTGCATAGTGTAAGACGACTTCCTGACTTGGCGGGGTGGGGTGGGGCCGGTATATGGCAATTTGTTATTTTAAGTGAGCATACTTATGTCGCACAGACTTCTCACTTACTTAACGAGTTACTCTGAGTATAACATTTGCGCAGCAGTAATATTATGCGTAGAAGCGGGGCAGTACTGTATTCTTATAGCCCCCCCCTTATGCGCATCTCGCGCCAGTTTGAAAGCACTTATTAAAAATTTAGTTGGCTGACTTATCAGGAAGACATTAAGACGAGTCACTGAGACAAGTTACACGGCGGAGTCAAAATTCAGTGTGCCCGGGTCAATCTCCATAAAGTCTTTATAATTAATGAATTTGCAGTAAGGATCAAAAGACTGAACAAACTAGTTCAACGAAATAGGAGCCATACAAATATATTTTGTATAAGTATACATAAATTTGACATTTCAAAAGGATCCAATTTGTACTAAGATCTACTTGTTTATTACGAACTTATAATAACAACTTCCTCAAACAAATCAGAACTATTTGAATCAAGAACACTATCGGCCAATATTAATGGGTAACGATTGTTAGTAACTAAACCCCAACAAAATTGGGGCGAACACAAACTTGATTAAACTTCGCTCAATACCGAGCCGAAACTGGACGAAACGGAAACTGAAGGTTGCCGTAAAAAAGGGCAATTCTAAATTAAATTGGCTGAAAACAAAAACCAATCACAACTCACAGCTTGAGGATATGACTCGAGGTTCATTTCATTAGTAAATTGAATGGACGCATGAGTGTATGAACGCTTTCATGAAATCGATTTCAACCCAGTGTGATTTTGGGATTGTGTCTTTATTAGGTACGTTAGTTCTTTTGAGGCTTCCATACCAGAAAGGTAACCAAAGAAGCCCTTGTGGTGCTACCTATTTCGTATGTCCGTCTATCAAATCTATGTATCTCAATCTACTAATACTATCAATTTTAAATTTGGAAACACAGTAACATTTGAAAACAGACCAATAAAAATTTACTTAAAATAATACGAAATAGAATATTAGCAGCCATTTGCAGAGTTTTTTGGACCAAATCAATATGAATTCCAGAAAAACAGAGAGACGCGATAAGCCATATTTACTTTAAGAATAGTAATTTATAGAAAGTTGGAATTAAGCCTGGATACACATGTAGCGTTTATAGATTCATAAAAAGCATTTGATAAAGTTCTAAATGATGACAACAGGGTGACTACGAAACGTTTTGGAGCGTGCATAAGGTAGATCTAAAGTCATTTTCCATAGTAAATCTCGAGCGGGATAATTATACAACGTTTACGAGCGTGCAAAAGATAGATCAAAATATAATCTTCTATAGTAAAAGTTAAACATAGATTTCCCTATTACATGTTCGAAAAGTTCGTGATCCATGTATCCGTGTGAACACCCATATACCAGTCTAGGAAAAGTATCTCGGTTTGTTACACTTCCACCTTTATGTCTCTATTGTCTCTCTTTCAAAGTCAGTATCTTTTTTAATAATAATATATTTAAATGTGTACATCATTTTATTCTCCATGAAACAAACCAACATCAATAAAACATGTAATATCTAGAAAAGTGAAGAGCTTAAGTAATTTGTTTCAGCGAACTTTATAAAGTTTTAAGAATTACACAATACACCTAGATACACAAATCTCGACTATAACAAAACATTGGATGTCTTTCGCTGGGAACTAACCACATAATATAGTACATACTCGTACAAAGCTAGCAAAATTACCGTGAATAAAGTATGTACCTACCCATGACTCAAGTCTAGTGATATAAAGCCAGCTCTCTAAATCTGGGTTTGTAGAGGTAGATCAGCAGGCGCGTGTGATATATCGCCTGCACAACTAGTCACGTCCCACATTCGTTCCCTGCATGTTATGCGATTCACAACCTGTTTCGATTTGTGTCACTCGCGTCTAGTATGTTTTAGGGCATAAAGGGCCTAGCGCTGGCGTGTCATGTCATTAAATAGTCGATGTACCTGCTATGAGCTGACACGTTTGGCGATACGACATGCGTGGAGTCCGGCGACGATGTCTTTTTCATAGTCGCCAAACGTCTATATAGAAGAATAAACAAGGCCTTCTAGAGCATTGCGGAGTCATAGTAGTGTGATTAGTCTATCCAGTAATCAGAGTCATACTCCTTGCGTTGTCTTTAGGTAACCCACAATCTTTTGAATAAGCAGCAAAGTTCATCAAATTGGATAAGTTAAAAACTGGAGCCATTTAAACAATACTACTTGTGATATTTTTATCTATCTTTGTGCTTACAATTGAAAGGTATTAGCGAGATAAATTCTTCCTTAAAAGTCCTTAGAACTTTAAATAGTGTTGACAAGCAACACCGAGTTTTTTTGAATTTGCTGCAATTGTCTGGTGACGCCAGCGGCTAGCTGGCCACACTCTTGACTTTAAGATTTGTAACCACTTACGTAATGAAACGGCGAACTTGAACTGGCTCATTTATGGTGATAAGTTGCATTGTGAATACCATCCCTGCAGTTACACTAGGGCACAGCTGCTGGATCCTATATTTGCTCAGCAGTTTGTCAAGGAAGACTTCGTGAAAAATTTAAGCAAGTTTATTTTTCAAGTTTCTTGGAGCGCACATTATTAACTAGCCTTGGAATTGGAATTTTTTAAACAACAATTCTTTCGTCCTTAAATAATGTTTTGTTCGAGAATTTTCCTTGGTATGAAATTATACATTTTAATTAGATCCAGCGTCACGATTAGTGTTATGTGGTGTTAATTTAATTATTTTACATTTTTTCTATTAACGAACGAACGCTTGGGTAAAGCTCAAGCGTAGGTGGGCGAGTGGACATGTGCTCCGTGCGATATTATAAAGAAAACATCAAATTATTTATTATTTACCGGCAACAGAACACAATCTTGCTGGCCGCAGTATTTGTCGGAGTGGGAATATAATTGGGAAAAGTATTATTTCGGGGGTCATCATACTAAATCAAATTGTTATTATTACACGCGTCTCTTGTAAAATGATGTAGCGTTGAAGCATTTTTTTTTTAATATTTATTTCGTAAAACTGTAACAAGGTATACATGAAACATGTTGAACGAAAATAACAGCATTAGTCATGATTGACTGTGTCGCAGTTATTAACGCCCACTCCGGCAAGTGACAGAGCGTTACAGGTATAGGTATAATACAATTATACAGAATTAACCTTACTCTTAGTTTGAGTTGTAGACTCAACAAACAAGACTAATAAAATCAGAGTGTGTGTGTGTGTGTGCGTGCGTGCGTGCGTGCGTGTGGGTGTGGGTGTGTGTGTGTGTGTGTGTGTGTGTGTGTGTGTGTGTTTTTATTATATTTGATGTATTTTATATGAGTTTCAGTTTATAGTTATATTTAGTGTAATCTTATCTTAATCAGATTTTCGACTTCATCGTAATTCAATGTGTCTAGCCACTCCACAAGCTTTAGTTTGCATTTGCGCAGCGTTAGGAGGTAGATATTAAGTTCGTCATTTACTTTATTGTATAGGCTTGAACCAAGATGTATAAAATGACGACTCGTAAGGGCCATTTTGGATTTTACTGTTGGACAAACCCTGTTTCTTCTTCTTCTGTTCCCAGCTTCGAGTGGTACATAGGGAAGAAGAGAGTGTTTACGAGTTATAACACTAATAATAAACAGTTTCCGTACTGAGTTTACCTTCCAGTAGTTATATGGACTCCTTTTTCCGCACTTAGTCCGTGAAAGTTGGACCATTGTGCGTACCTTCCAGTAGTTATACCACTGAGTTTACCTTCCAGTACTTTTAATAATTACCTACATCGAAGTTGTTAGAAAAAAAGCACGGCCTTTTTAAAAAGACAGGAGTATTTTGTACTGGCCAATATAGATCCGTAAAAGGCCTAAAAACTTCTACGAAGCTAATGCGCACTGCAAGAGAGTAGGAAGCCATCGTCCAAAAAGTCATTGAAGCTCACTCTCAAACTCAGCAATGAAGAACACGACTCAAGGAGAAGAATGATAATGAAGAGAGGAGAGAAAGGGAGAGCGGAATGAGGAAAACCATACTCTAACGCCATGGATAATGGCGTTTCAGTACTTGCTTCATTTGATTTTGACGCAGCTCAATTACCACTGCTCCGTTCTAGGTAATGTAGGTATGCATTACAACGTCGACGTATAACACTCATCACGACATAAACGTCGCGTTAGCGTGTTTTAAGATTTGTGTTGCCGAAACTTTATGACGGAATCCCGAACTGGTATAAAACTCCAGGAAACAATGTATGCGGGTTAAATTGACTTAATATTACTCCTACTAAAACTACGTTTACGACTCTCCGCTTACAGAATATTTACTTAATACTCGTATTATCCTCATAGGCTAATGATTATCTATACATAACGGAGTCCTAAAAAACCACATTTTATTACCAAAAATACTAAATCTAAACCACGTCTCACCACTAATTTATTTTAAAGTGCTATCCAAATGTATAACATCTCATTGACCTGTCGAATTAAACTATTCGTAAATAAATTAATCTCAAACCAAAAATAAATCATAAACACAAACACCAGATGGTATACTATTTTCATACCAAAATAATATAATTTGTAATCCTTTTAAAATTATTACGGCCAAATAATTCATTTTATACCCAAAATTACTAAATTCTTACCAAAAGTCAAGTTTCAATTGTTTTGAATTTTCACACAAAGCACACTTTCGCCCTAATAATGCTTACCTACTAATGTATGGTGGCTACCAACTACTACAGAACTAGAAGTAGGTATAAGATTTTTGATGACCGGTAAACAATTACTAATTTTGAATGAACAACCTTATTTTTTGAGTCCGAAAATTTGATGACATCGAAATTTATTTTGTTGGCTATTTGTTCCCGTTTTCATGTAGGTATTTTTTTTTCTCGTTGAACATAATTATTATAGTGAATGGAAACAAGTTTATTATTAAAATGGGCACCCTCCCCAGTGACAGCGATTTGGGCCATTTTTTTATTTCTATTAGGTAATTTTTTTATTATGCTTTTGGTACCCTTCGAGTAAATAATGTCTACAATTTGGATTCACGTTTTATATTTCACGCTTTTTTGCCACCGCCGTGGTATAAATATATAGAATCTAGAATAGAATGATATGTAGAATCTTCTTCTTCCTTGACCATTTACCCATTTATTTGGGGTAAAAACAATGTCAACGCAGTTGTGGATCAACGTATTATTTATATATATATATATATATATATATATATATATATATATATATATAAAGAATACAAATCGGCCATGCATCGGGCATGCCGGGCCATGCTCAGTGTAGAGTTTCGTACTTGCCCAATGAACTCAATAAAAAAAAATCAATGACAAGCAAATCCGAATACCTTTGCAGCATTAAGACGTCTTTTACTTAGGAAAGACTTTTTACGATAACTCAATAACAGTTTTCGTTAAAAGTCTTTTTTAAGCTTTATTTACTTTCATGATTTTTCATATTTTTTGGATCGCTTTTTTTTCTCTTGGAGTGAATATTTCCGAAAATATTCATTTTATCAAAAGATGTTAGATGAAGACCTCTATTAATTTAGAAAGGTTTATTCAACTACACCCCACACCATGGGGTTGAAGCAAAATAAAATCATCCCAATTTTTTTTGTGTAGGTGAAATTACCTTTTTAGATTTTATTTTACACCCGTGTGGTAATATGGATTACTTATAGAATAGCACCACACCGTTTCTTCTCTTGGGTGTCATAAGAGTCGACTATGGGAACCAGGTTAAAGTGTGTTGTGAGCGATAGGCTAGCAACCTGTCACTGCAATATCACATTTTCTCCATCTAGAAATCTACATTTGCTAAGTGGCACTGAAATTAATTTTCGTGTGCTCTGCCTACCCCTTCTCGGGAATAAACGCGTGAACTTATGTATGTATGTTTCTTGCACTAAGAATCACATAACAAAGTCGACTACGGAACCCTAAAAACTTGTTAAGTAGGCAATTGAGGGCTTCATAAATATATCCCTTATACAAAATGCAATCTGCAATCGTTAAGACGGCAGGCAGAAGGCCGAAAAAAAAAGCATTAACTACTTCAGTCCATTTGGGTAGCGTATAGGATATCCGTGTTTCCTTTTGGCAACGACAACATACATACAAACATACACGTAGCTATTATAGTTACCTATAGGTATAATTTTATTACAAGGAACTAAACCAGTTCACAACAATGACTATCTTATGTCTACCCGGTTAAATAATCTATTGTCTGCCCTAATTACCATGAATAAGTAAACACAACATACACTTAAAAAGTTAAAACTATTGGGCAGCTTTGAAGAATTTTCTTCTCTTCTTTTACCCTCGTAGTATATTTTACAACAAAAGCAACTAAAAGTCTTTAGAATATCATTTCTATTTTAAGGCCGTGTTGAAATGAAATCGTTTATTTCGGACGTCAGGCATCCATATAAACTAAACATCACAAAATTATGTTAGTAATTAGGAAATTGTGTTAGTAAAACACGAAAAGCTCATTGGATTGCACATGTACAGCCATCCAATGAGTTGTGATAGGGCTGTCCATCCTTTCCGCGATCACCTTCAGGAGAGTGGTGGCGTTGCTTATTGTTGTTCACGCTCTATTAAGTGTATAAATCTAGCTACGTTTTTACGGGCCCAAATAAGGTCTTAATGAAAATGTATTAGGTCAGGGCATTCGTTTGTGTGATGCGCACGGATATTTTTTCCCGATTCTTTAATTTATTATTAATAGTATAAGCATTGCTTAGTTTGGGACTAGATCCATTTGTGCGATTGTCACTAATCTATACTAATATTATAAAGCTGAAGAGTTTGTTTGTTTATTTGTTTGAACGCGCTAATCTCAGGAAATACTGGTTCGAATTGAAAAATTGTTTTAGTGTTGGATAGTCAATTTATCGGGGAAGGCTTTAGGCTATATAACATCACGCTGCGACCAATAGGAGCGAAGACGCGGGAAACAGCTAGTATGTAATAAAATATTTTTTTATAAATAAATCTAACAAATATAAAACAAAGCCGCGTTAGTTACACCATTTATAACTGAAGAACCGCTGGGTCGATTTTTATTATTTTAGATTTATTGGATTCGTCTTTCTCCGGATAACAGAATACTGATCACTTTGAGCTCCTTGGTTTGTGCTCAGCTCCAACTTGAACTTTGGGTCCACTATCGAATCCAAAGCTAAAACTGCAGCTAAAAAACTTGGTAAGGCGGTATTTCACACAGAAACAGCTTCTTTCCTTGTACCAAGCACAGGTTCGGTCGTGCATGGAGTACTGCTGCCACCTTTGGGACGGTTCCGGCAAGTATCAGTTAGCGGCCTTGGATTCGATAGATTTCGAGGATGACCCAGCGGTTGAATCTAAGTTACAGAGCTTGGAACACCGTCATCGAGTCGCTTGTTTGTCTGTGTTCTATCGGATACATTTTGGAGAGTGTGCACAGGAATTACATGACTTAGTTCCGCCCTCCCCATTCCATCACCGGACGTCCAGACGCGGTGAGCGGTTGCATCCTTACGTTGTCAGCCTACCATTTATTCGCACGAAGCCATTTGCTTCTTCTTTCTTAATGCGGACAGCTAAGGACTGGAATTTACTGCCGCCGTCTGTATTTCCTGATACATACAATCTGTGTCTCTTCAAGACAAGAGTGAATAGGCTATTACTGAATCAGTGAGCAACATCTTAGGCCTTGTCGCTGGTCAGACTATCATTAAAAAAATTACTATTTGAACATCAGTAAAATACACAGCAAAAAAAAAAATCTCATACATTAATTTGGTACGGAACGGGCCGGGGGTGGAAGGAAGTTCGCCGGGACAGCAAGTATTTATTTTCTGACCTGATGTATATTATTATTGCAAGGTGCTCGTGTAATAAAGGTACTAACCTAATCAAAGACGAGTGAGAGTAGATTGCTAGACGGTGGTGATGTGGAGTGCTTACATTCGTTCGGTTATTACAATTTATCCACAAAAAATAGTGTCATGAATCATGTGATTTATGTTATTGCTACGTTTAACACCCGACGCCCATTTTACGACAACTTAAAACTTTTTAAACCAACAACGCTGGTCTAAAGGGTATTCATAGGTCAAGCGCCTCCCTTTACTGTGTAATAATGTAATTTATAACTTATAACTTTATATAGATCAAAAACGGTATACATATCAATACATGTAGGTACTCGTATTGTTGCTTTAGGTCGCGTTCCATCTTGTCCTGTCCGCGAGGGACAAGGTGAAAATAAAAGCATGTGTGTAATTTTCGTAACGCAGCCTCCTTGGAGAGCACCCGTTACCTCCTTTAATGTCAAATACTATTTATTTTCCCTTTGTCAGCCACGTTTTTTCGTGACGTAAGAGATTTGATATTCTAAATGGTAAATAAAATGTCACAATTGTGTAAAAAAATACCGAGGAATGTGAAGGCGTGAAGTGTCGGAGCTTCCGGCAATTTTACGAAAAGCTATCTATCAGAGTTCTGAAAACATAAAATAAAGATTTTTTGAGTTCAAAATTTTACAGGGACTACTTTTACTGCTGGGTAACCTAACCAAATCTAATGCTTGTTCGAGAAGTTACGGAATCATCATATTATGGATAACTTCATTTTATTACCAATCAATTACTTTTATCTTCATTCTGATGCCATAATCACGCTTCACATATATGTTTATTTATATGTCCTTTATACCTTACCTGCCTTTATTACCATATTTTTTATTAAATAAAGCAATATTATGGCAATAAAGTTTATTTTCTTTCTTTCTTTTAAATATATGGTGAGTCGTTTTAATAAAAGCCTCAAATATGCCTTTATGAATAGATTCAAAGGAATAGTACGAATATGAGCAGTATTTATGGATAGATATTTATGCGGGTACTTTTATTGCTATTTACTTTGAAAGGCTTTTGCAGGCGTATTTCAAGCGACACGTGTTTTATTATTCACACTTTCGCATCATGAAAATTGTATGGTAAACGTTCAAGAAGGTAAGGATATTGTCGCGAGCGATATACATATAGAGTGATACTACATAGATCTCAAGTACCAGATTCTGCGAAGCTGTTTGTTGTATTTTGTTTTCCATGTCAACACGAAAATAACGATGTAAAACAGTTATACCTACATGGGGAGAATTATGTACCTGACCGTTTACCACCTTCAAGTCTTTAAGTTATTCTCTAGCTTCTCTAGCTTTTGACACAATATTTATAGAATGCACCTATTGCTAGTGTTGACATTTTCCTTGTCATAGGAGGATTGAAATATACTTTACTTTTAAAAGCTACGAATCAGCAACACTACTCCTTAAAACTATAAAACAAAACAACGTCACCACAAATTATATTTATTACCACACCGAAAACAATAAAGACGTTTATCACTTTTCTCAATATTAGAAAACGCAGTTTTAACTCGAAAGGGGGTGGTATGAGGCCAGATATTTTACACATAATAGCACTTAAGCCAGTTAGGGTAAAGATCCCGGGTCCAAATTGGCCTTTAGGCAGTCGTGTCGAGTTTCTCGCCTTCATTTATCACACCTTTTTTTCTATTTTCGTGATAAATTATTTATAAGAATTTTGTGTTAAGTTAGAATGTTTTTAAAATGTCCCCAGGGTGTCGTGAAAATGTTATAACCCACCTTCGTAAATAATGTAATGTCATCATAAGCATAAAGTAACAGGTTGACATTGGCATAATATATTGAACTGGATATAATAAAAAATCTAAATCATTCATTCATTTCAATGACACTTTGTTGTTGTGAGCTGTAACGCTTGATATTGGCGAAAGTATTGACATTAATAAATGGGGGTTTATAAAATGCCTTAATTAACAACATGCAATGGTTTAAATGTGGCCTTAATATAGTCCTAATACGATTTTTAAAATATGCATATTTTTGTTACTTTATAAAACGGTGTTAACAGATTAGTTTTGTTAAATAAAGGCACTGATTGTATAAATAAAGGCACCTATTTATACAATCAGTGCCAGCTTAAAAATGTTTTACATATACATTGTTCATTGATTCCACATTAACCACGTAAACAGCCCGTGTCGGAATGTTGCATGAACGCCCCGGGGAATAAGGATGTCAGTTACCCAGTACAGTAAACGATATTTTATTACAACATGTCTCGGGCCGGCTCGGCGGTGTGCGTGAAACTAATGGCGTCGAAAAGATTTATTTCCCGCCCTTGACACCCACTGAAAGATTAACCCCCGCACTGGCTATCTCACCCAAGAATTTAAATCCGATTTATTTAATTGGAATACCTTTAGGGATTCCGGGAGAAAAGAGTGACGTCAAGCCGGTGATTTCTCAATTGGGTCACAGACAATTAATTACCTATAGAATGAGTGAGGCGACTTGCGAAATAAGGGGCGGCGTCGGTATATAACAGGGTGATGTCGCAAAGTTTTACTCACTTGACCCTATCAGTATTGCATTTACTCAGCGGGGCAATACTGCGTTCGTATCACCTCGCTTCCACGCCTCCCGCGCCAGTCAGAACTAGACTAGACTGACAGTTGACACTAACAGGTGACAACTTTCTCATGTCCTGCCGCCTCCGACATCGACAAGGCAGGATGTCGCCTTAGAATCAGAATCAGAATCAGATACATACAATTTTCAGTAGATAAAACAAGTCGGTAAGTATTGTAAAGCACTGAAACTGTGCCTAGAGACAAGATGCTACCTGATTTTAACCCATTTGTATTGTTATGTGAGATTAATTAACAAACAGTAGGCAGTCGAAACCATTTGCACAATGGACGTTCCACAAGTCTGAATAACTTTTTTCGGCGGCCACTGAGCATCATTTATTTCACTAAGCTCACCTCGAAAAAAAGCAATTTGCCGTAAATCTACTTAGATACAATAGTAAAATACGCCCTAAAAGCTTAGGGAGTGATGAAAGAATTCATTGTTCGAATCTTAAGTTATCCATGGTTTTTCCGCTGAAATAATTCCATTCAGAGTCTTGTTTATAACCATGTGCGTATTGAACTGATTGATTAGGCATTCGGGATGCCAACATCCGCTAGAGAAATATCCTGATTAACGGAACAGGATCCATCTGCAAATGAAACCGGTCGCCATTTCTTTGAGGCCTTCGAACATTATTTGTTTCCCTAGCATTTACCATCGAATGTAAGAGAAGCGAGGGGTCAACTTGCAAATACTGGCTTTCTCTTCATTGATGATTTGGCCTGCCGCTTAGGGCTTCCGTATCCGCTCACTGATTGAAGTCAGTAAAGATCCATTAATATCAATGGCTGCGAATATAAAACGTGGAAATCTTGCTCCGTTAACGATATGAGGATATATCTACAAAGTTTATTTAAGTTTATTTTATATTTTCATAACTGTTTTGCATATTAATGTTTAACGTTAAAAGATTCTGCAGAACAGGAAATAACAAGGAATTAATATTCATATAAGGATTACGAATATTTCGTTAGCAGCAAACAATGGAAGGCCGCAATAAAATCCGTTACCATCACCACCACCATATCAGCCCAAGGACGTCCACTGCTGGACATAGGCCTCTCCCAAATTCACGGAGGGCATATGCCATAATCGCCACGCTTGGCATGCGGGTTGGCGATCGCAGTATCTCCACCGCACTCCAGGAATGCTGCTGCCCATCCCCCGGTGGTCTTGGTCGTAGTTTTAGGACATACCCGGGTCCCTAGGACATACCCGGGACAAAACCCGTTAACTGTTATATAAAATATCCCCGAACAGTATGCACAATTCATAAATGTGTTTTTGTTTTATTTACGGGAATAGTTGTCTGAAAAAAGTATAAATATAAAAACGCAGAGATCGGAATTATCCCGGTAAACATCAAAACTGTCACAATCTAACTATTTAGTGTTAGGAACTTATTTTATAAATGACGATAGGGATAAAAGGCGGAAAATCAGTCTAGCTAGGTCTCCTCTTCGGTAAAACTCTTATTCTCCGGAAAAACTGACTTAAAATGTTGAATAAATTCAAATTGAAAACTCGAAATATGTATGATGAGCAAAAGTCGTTCCCATAGGTACTTATATTGTATGGACAAATAACAGCCAAAAACATGTCCTGATTGGTTATACCTACAGCCGTATGTCAAGCGTAGTAAGTACCATCATCCCGAGAGTTCAAAGTCACTAAGGCCGTGTGCAGTGCAGACTAGGTACTTGCTGCACATCACGCCGCGTTCAACAAGGCAAATATGACGTACTGTTTGGTACTGCGGGGTGTAGCGCATCATCTAGCTTATATACTTGAACGCGGCCTAAAACGTTCAATGCCACCGATTTCGTAGCCCTATGCTCGTAACCGATAAATGCGAAAACCCGTATGTAGTGGAAAGTGCCTACAACAAGCGCCCGCCGAGCGGGTTCCTAGCACTCAAACTACTAGGGTATATTATTTCGAGTCCCAACGGCGAGCCGAGCACCAATATTCACAAGTCTCAAGCAGCCTGCTCTCCTACTTCGAGTCCACGAGAAGTCCACATCCAGGCATATCTAAATATATAAAAGAAGAAACTGACTGACTGACTGACTGACTGACTGACTGACTGACTGACTGACATATCAACGCACAGCCCAAACCGCTGGTCCTAGAGATTTCAAATTTGGCACGTAGGTTCCTTATAAGGTCTAGGGGTGCACTAAGAAAGGATTTTTCAAAATTCAACCCCTAAGGGGGTGAAATGGGGGTCCGAAGTTTGTATGGGGAAACAAGATTAGCTGGACTATTTTATTCGAAACTTCACAGGAGTATTTCTAACGATAAATGAGTAAACACGTGTTTCAGGTTTTTTGAAAAATCAACCCCTAAAAGGGGGAAATGTGGTGACAAATTCTGATAATCGACATGGGTATTGTTTTTATGGTTTATTAGGTCGCTGATAACGAAAATAACAAGTATTTTAAAATCCCACGTGGAGAACGTAAAATACCATCCCCTCCTGTTGGGGTGCGAGGGGGATGAAATGTCTAAATATTAATATGGGTGTCGTTTTTATGGTTTTTTGGGACGTTAATTGCGAAAATGGCATCGGTTTTGAATTTAAATATTGTGGACATGAAAACTTTTGAAAATTTGTGCCAAATTGCAAGAAATAACTGACTGACTGACTGGTTCTAGAGATTCCAAATTTAGTATGTAGGTTCCATATAAGGTCTTGTGGTGCATTAAGAAAGGATTTTTCAAAATTCAACCCCTAAGGGGGTGAAATGGGGGTCCGAAGTTTGTATAGGAAATCAAGATTAGTTAGATTATTTTATTCGAAACTTCACAGGAGTATTTCTAACGATAAATCAGTAAACATGTGTTTCAGGTTTTTGAGAAATCAACCCCTAAAAGGGGGAAATCTGGTGACAAATTCTGAAAATCGATATGGGTGTGGTTTCTATGGTTTATCGGGTCGCTGATTACGAAAACAGCAATAATTTTAAAATCCCACGTGGAGGACGTGAAATACCATCCCCTTTGTTGGGGTGCGAGGGGGTTGGAATGTCTAAATATTAATATGGGTGTGATTTTTATGATTTATTGGGTCGTTAATTTCGAAAATGGCGTTGATTTTGAAATTTAATATTGCGGGCATGAAAACTTAAAAGTAGGTGCCAAATTGCAAGAAGAAACTGACTGACTGAGTGACCAACATATCAACGCACAGCGCAAACTGCTGGTTCTAGAGATTCCAAATTTAGTATGTAGGTTCCATATAAGGTCTTGTGGTGCATTAAGAAAGGATTTTTCAAAATTCAACCCCTAAGGGGGTGAAATGGGGGTCCGAAGTTTGTATAGGAAATCAAGATTAGTTAGATTATTTTATTCGAAACTTCACAGGAGTATTTCTAACGATAAATCAGTAAACATGTGTTTCAGGTTTTTGAGAAATCAACCCCTAAAAGGGGGAAATCTGGTGACAAATTCTGAAAATCGATATGGGTGTGGTTTCTATGGTTTATCGGGTCGCTGATTACGAAAACAGCAATAATTTTAAAATCCCACGTGGAGGACGTGAAATACCATCCCCTTTGTTGGGGTGCGAGGGGGTTGGAATGTCTAAATATTAATATGGGTGTGATTTTTATGATTTATTGGGTCGTTAATTTCGAAAATGGCGTTGATTTTGAAATTTAATATTGCGGGCATGAAAACTTAAAAGTAGGTGCCAAATTGCAAGAAGAAACTGACTGACTGAGTGAGTGACATATCAACACACAGCCCAAACTGCTAGTTCGAGACTTGAGAGATACCAAATTTGGCATGTAGGTTCCTTATAAGGTCTAAAGGCGCATGAAGTGCAGTGAATTCTCTATGAAGATACGACCTTTCTTGAGTCAATGTATTGTAAGTGGTTTTATTAATTAGTGCCGTCCGATACGATTTCGACAAAAATCGATATTTGTGCGTCCGAGAGGACTCTTAATACGACTCCAAGGTAAAATTTGGCAAAAGTGGCGGCCATATTGCTTTTCTTCATTTTCGTCCCGATTTCGTTCAAAATCGATATCTGAGCGTCCGAGAGGTCCCCAAATACGACACCGAGGTAAAATTTGAAAAAAGTGGCGGCGATATTGATTTTCTTCATTTCCGTCCCGATTTCATTCAAAATAGAAATCTGAGCGTCTGAGATGTCTTTTAATAAGAATCCGAGGTAAAATTTGGAAATAGTCGCAGGCATATTGATTTTCTTCATTTTCTTCCCGATTTCGTTCAAAATCGATATCTGAGCGTCCGACAGGTCTCGTAATACGAATGCGAGGTAAAATTTGGAAAAAGTAGCGGCCATATTGATTTTTTCCCCTTCGGTCCCCGATTTCGTTAAAAATCGATATCTGAGCGTCCGAGAGGTCTCTTAATACGAATCCGAGGTAAAATTTGTGAAAGTGGCGGCCATATTGATTATCTTTTTTTCCGTCCCAATTTCGTTGTAAATCGATATCTGAGCGTCTGAGAGGTCTCTGAATACGAATCTGAGGTAAAATTTGGCACTCCATACATGCCTGTATGCAAAAAAGTTTAATGTTACTATATAGGCGTGTGGGGTATCTATGGACTGGCTTTTAAAAACGACATAGAGGTTTCGATTTTTTTTTCATTTAAATCAACAATTACGGTTGCCAGTTTTTGTTTCACTTTTAGCACCACCCAGGGGTCACGTGTAGGGTAACGGTGGGTACTCCCTACGGACGTGGTGCAACTTCGACCCCCTTTGTCAAGTGAGTGGGCAACTTGACTGTTAGAAGTTCGCAAGCCGCTCGAAGGCCTCTAACTTGGCTTAACGATTGCAGCCGGGATCAACGGCTTAGCGTGCCTTCCAAAGCACGAGAGTCATTTAGTAACCACTCAAAGCGATCACCCATCCAAGAACTGACCTGCGCCCACATTGCTTAACCTCGCACACCGCACGCGGTAGGCGGGTGCCGCTGGGCCACGAATAAATTCTTGATAGTTTGTGCCCATTTGCAATTCAATCGGTCCAGTAAAAGCAACTTGGTTGTAACAGACGGACTGAAGTAAGGAGTGCGAATGGAAGTGAGGCCAATTTTTCTTTTTGGATGCTCCAATGGGAACTGGCAAAACCTACGTAATAAATTTAATTTTAGGAAAAATTAATGTTACACGTGATATTGAATTAGCCGTATTTCTGTACTTCAAAGGACCAGAGTTTATGACCGCTGCGCGCTGCTTGGTCGTTTACAGATCTATCGGTGTTACTGTAGTACACAGATACTTTTACTAAGGGCCATTTAAGACATGCTTTTATTTTATCGGCCCTTTCCCCTTCGGCCTCTCGGAAATGTATGATAATAGTTTTCGATCCTTATTTTTGGCAAAATCAAATTAAATTCAACAGTTTGCCGGTTATCAGAATGTATACTGACTTTTCATCTGTTCATCTGTTAATGAATCACAATCACCAAACTTCGTATACCGAAACCCCCAGAAAGTAACAACTACTTTTCTGGAGACCGCATCTAAATCGGTTCAGCCAAACGCGAGATAATCGTGGACAAACATACGAACCTGTTTTTTGTAGACGGTTAAAAATTTCGCTTAGTACGCGGGCGAAGCCGTGGGCAAATGCTAGTTACTATATATATTACATTAGCCTTATTTGCTAGTTATAGTTTCAAAATTGGGTATTTAGCCGCTGATGGGAATGATGTAAATCATAGGTTAATAAAGAATTTTTCACTATGTCGGGCTTTGCTATTCACTCATGTATGATGCTTTAACCTATAACGGCCTTTTAGTTTGAGGACGGCAGTACTATGCCAGTTCTCAAAAATGATTGAATTATATACGCATATGTTACTATCTCTCTTGTAAATACCTTCTACAGTAATCCCGGAAAACCTTACAAATGGCAAAATATAGTAATGTCTACACGTCCTTTTCTAAGCACATCCCTAATGGAAAGAAAATTGCTATAAAATACAATGGAATTTGTCAGCGTCAAACTGCCCACTCGCTGAACAACTATAGGTCTTCTTACACAAAATAACCAAAATGCGACGATAATTTAATAAGACAAAGGTTCCCTTAATTACATTTGGAGTGCTTGTTATGTGAACGTTACCGTGAAATCGAAGTCTTCTGAATCTAATTTATTCCCGCACCGCCTCTCTTGTTGTCACTAACAAACACAATTTCGATTTGCTGGCAATAAACCTACGGGAACATTTTGATTTCGCGTCATTTATTTCTGTCTACTATAAAGTAGAATGATTTAGTTTTTTTTTTAATTAACTAGCTGCCGGCGTGGCTTATCCGTGTATTAAATAAGAACGCAGGCGAAGCCGCGCGATAAAACATATACTATATCCATCCTATCATACTTAAATCAGATGAGTAGCTCCAGACATACAAACTCACATTTAACTATTCTTCTTTATTACTAAGTAATCAATTATTGTCAATTTCTCCAAAATTATTTTGAGGGCAGGTTGCATCGGTAAGTTTTAAATATGGCGACGACAGCTGTCATCTCATAGGATAACTGTCAAATGTATCTTACATGCAAATTTTAACTACTTACGAGAAATGAAACAACGGACCACAAATGCACTTAAACGCAGGTGAATATCGCGGTATACACTCAATAATGTACATACGTAGCGATCATGCAAAGCACTTATCAGTAATGCAAAGTACGGAATCCGTTCCCAAGGTGATTTCTAGGGAGGCTTTGACAACGTGAGCCAAGTATTGTTGTGTGAAATTGGCTCCTCGCGAACAGAGCCCGATTGCCAAAAGCTGTGTTGAAATGTATTCCCGAGGGCTTAGCGTTTGTGAACGTGAAAGAGAACTTCTAACGTAACAAGCCTCTGTGAATTAACATTTTGTTAGACAAATGTAGAATTAATTGTCCTTATTGCCTATTCTGTTCTGGCAACTGATTGTAGTTTTGCTTCATTATTATTATCTGAATATGTTACATGTCATACGCTT
This sequence comes from Notocelia uddmanniana, assembly GCA_905163555.1. NCBI lineage: Eukaryota > Metazoa > Arthropoda > Insecta > Lepidoptera > Tortricidae > Notocelia > Notocelia uddmanniana. Next base: position 12,657,545 of record LR991065.1, on the reverse strand, counting down.
TGATTATTTGATTCGTCAAGGCTCTGCTTATAAAGATTTGTTTTACTTTTGTTAGATTAATGAGTGAGCGAGTGTAGTTTGTGACTTTTGTTATATAGTGAGGGACCTACACATTAATAGCATAAACGATAATCCTTGCCTTCGGCTAAAGAAACGTTATTTATTCTAACGCCCAGATAGGTACATATATATAACTAAAAGATACCTCTGAGGTGATGAGCTTATTTGAGAGACGATAAATTCCCATCCACAAGTTTCCGCTGGTTAGCGCTCGCCACAGGACTTTGTAACACTATTATTAGCCTGGAAACTATTTCACTTTGCTTCCAACGTTATGGAGTTAGAGATGGAATTGTCTTCAGTTAACTCTGGATGAAATAAGTGTACAGAGGAAATAAGTTTTAAATGCTTTTTCTGTACTTTATTGACGTTATCGAACTGCTGGCATTTAACTTACTCTTAATGTTATCTGATACTACCTCAAAAACTGCATTGACTGGCGCGCTATTTCCATTTGCTACGATCGTGACATACAACTTTCGCTTCATGAAATCTCATAATATTATTCATGCATGCGCGCCAATTTAGGGTAGGTACTCTTGACCTAGCCTTTCTGTAGAATTTCTCCGATTTGGTCGGAGTACGTTCGGCTGGGTCTTCCCCTTTCAACTTTTCCATCCACTTTTCCTTCATAAACTCGTTTTGTCAATCTTCTTCCATATATATATAAATTATTATTATGCGTTTTATTTCTTACTGGTACAAACATTACCTGTTTGACCCTGCAATCTCTGCATTTAAATCTTGCTGTCAATACGATTAATCTTCAAATAAAAAAACCGGCTGGTTGCGTCTCCGACCACGCGCAATGTATAGTTCCTTAGATCTCCACCAACTACTTGGACTTAAAGGTTCATCATCATGTATAATATAAAAGCCACAGCCGAAAGTAGTAAAGCTAGAGAACTGATTTTTGGACAGTCGGTTACATTTATAGCCTAAAACCCTAAATTGCTATGTGGCTATACACAGCGGTAGTAAGGCCTATAATCACCTACGCAATCAGGCGTAACAAAAGAAGACCAAAAGACATCCATACAAAAGTTAAGCAGCTTACAACGCACCGCCTGCTTAACTACAACAGGAGTCTTGAGTTCAACACCCGGGGCAGCCCTCGACGCACTGCTTGACATAACACCACTCCACCTGCAAGTGCAAAAGGAGGCCAAGCTGTGCATATACAGGATATGCTCATTGACGAGGCTAAAATGGCGCTCAAAAGCACTAGCCAAACTAGAAGCCTCAATTTTTGAGAACAAAACCCTACACACACTGTATACAGTGGAAATACCTCCAAGAGACAAATGGACAAACAACCAAATGGACTTCAAGGAGGGAAGCCACATATGGTATACAGACGGTTCAAAGAAAGGTGAAGATGTGGGTTGCGGGATCTATGGTGAGAGACCAAAGCTTAAAATCAACGTCTGTATGGGCAGAGAGACCTCGGTCTTTCAAGCCGAAATTTTCGCCATTGTTAAATGTGTGGAAATCAACCTTGATATGAACCTAAGACACAAACACATCTACATCAACTCGGACAGCCAGGCTGCTCTGCTGTCATTAGAATCCTTAGAGTCCAACTCTAAGCTAGTCCACAACTGTAAAAACAATTTAAGCGTTTGTGTCTGACATGTGCGTATTATAGGTATTCGCAGATGATGCCACGTTATTGTTTTCAGGTGAAAATGCAAACGAATGTCATATTAATCACACGTTGAGTCAAGTTGTGCAATGGCTGAAGAAACTAAATCTAAAAGTAAATAAATAAAAAAAACTGGATCAATTCTCAAATTATAAAAATTTACCAATTAATTTAAATATATCAGAATCAGGGGTAAAAATTGAGCAAGTAAATAGTGCGAATTTCCTGGGAGTAATAGTAGATTGTCACCTTAACTGGAAATCACATATTGCAAAATTGAACAGCAAAATTTCTAGTGCGTGTTATGCTTTATCTATACTATCTGCGACTTGCTCAGAAGAAATGACAAAAAATGCGTATCATGGAAAAGTGTATTCATTACTTACTTACGGCATAATTTTCTGGGGAGATTCTGTGGATGTGTTATCCACATTTAGATTGCAAAAGAGATGTGTGCGCACTATCTACCGTATACACAACAGATATTCGCTTCGTAGTGTATTTAAAGAAAAGCGGCTGCTAACACTAACGGGCATTTACATCTTAGAGATTTGTTTATTTGTGAGGCAAAATGACGAGTTTTTTACTAAAAAATTAGAGCACAGACACAACCTGCGCAGTCAGTACAGACATAATTATAATATTCCGAGAGCCTACAATAAGCTCATTTACAAAAGTGCCTTCTTAGCGGGAATGCGAATTTTTAATAAACTCCCGATGGAAATAAAGAAAATAGAGGATAGCAAATTCGAAAACTCTCAAAAACTGGCTAATCAGCAAGTGTTTTATTAATACTAAGGAGTTTTTTGGCCAATCACCGCCATGTAATTTAGTATTAGTTAACTCATCATGATTGTACGTCCGAAATGGGCAAGCTGTTGAGTCTATATCCTTTGTCATCACCATCATAATGTACACAGCTATACAATAAATTTTATTTCTATTTCTACGTCCTCGCCAAATCCAATAAAGTAATACTTAGATGGGTACCGGAACACTCCGATATCGACGGAAACGAAGAAGCAGATAAACTTGCCAGGAAGGGTGCAGACATACCCCTGATCGGCCCAGAACCGTTCTGCGGTATAACGAAACGGAGCATAAGCTCTCTGCTAAACAACAAATCAAAAGCCATCGATTTGTGGAAGTTCACAAAAGGACTGGTACAGTCGAAAACTTTAATAGAAGGCTATAATGGCAAGCTGTCCAAAGAGCTACTATAACTTAAAAGACACAAAACCTGCGTAATGACAAGAATACGCACTGTTCACTGCAAACTAAACAAACACCTAACTAAAATGGGTTTAAAACAAAGCACAGCATGCAGGTTCTGCCAAGAGTAAGAGGAGACAGCCATTTACATCCTCTGCTCGTGTGGACCACTTATGTGCAAAAGAAGTATCTACCTAGGGAGGCACATCATGCAACCAGAGGAGATACAACAAATTGCAGCCCAAAGAGTCTGGAAATTCTTGGAAGCAGTGGGTAGTATAAGCAACGAACTATAAAGGCTGCCACAATAGATCAACTACTGGTCGAAGCGGCATAAAATGGCCCACAACCAACCAATAATACTAAATACATTTATAGTGTAGGCTAGGGTTAAACAAGGATTTTTTGAAATTCATCCCCTAAGGGGGTAAAACAAGGGATGAAAGTTTATTTGGGAAAAGTATAATTTTTGGACTTAGAAACTTGAAATTTCGTGTATAAGCTCTCTGTTTAAATATATCAATAGAGTATATCAGCGTTTTTCGAAATTCTTTCTCAAAAGGGGTGAAAAAGGGGTTTCAAATTTTGAATGACAAGCAAATATTTTTTGAAGTGAGAGATTGGAAACTTCATATTCATATTCATTTTATTCATAATAATTCGTATTACATGTCAATTCTAATCATATTATAAAGAAGTTTGTATATAACAATTAATAAAATATATATATATATATATATACATAGTAATTTAATAATAATAAGTAACTTTGTACTCAATAAATTCGTTTACACTGTAGAAAGTGTGCTCGATAAGCCACCGTTTGAGCTGCGATTTGAAGCCAGTCAGTGACGAGGCACCTGTAATTTGCGCCGGCAGTTGGTTGTACACCATCGGGCCCATCACGTGTGTGAGTTTGGCTGACTTTGCAAGTTTGTGTTACGCCAACGATTCTGTGGCCATTCCGTAGGTTACGACAGTGACCGTCTGCTCGCCTCACGTATTCGTCGAGATGGCCCCTCACATATAAGGCCACCTGATAGATTACCACGGACGGTAACGTCATTATTCGAAGGACTTTAAAATATGGTCTCGCGGAAGTACCCTGATCCACCAGTACAATTGCTCGGACGGCCCTCTTCTGCATTCGGAAGACGCGCTCCCAGTCAGCAGCGCGGGCCCACAGCTCTGCGCCGTATTGTAGGAGCGAGTGCACGGTGGCAAAATAACACGAACGCACCACTTCTCTAGGCATTACTCTTGCTAGGCGACGCAGTGCAAAACAGGCGCTCCCTAGCTTATTGCACACTTTACGTATTTGTGCTCCCCATTGAAGCCCGCTGTCCAACTCGAATCCCAAGAAGGTGGTATTTTGGACTTGTGTAATTTTGATGCCTTCGTATATAGACTCTCTGTTTGTATACAACAAATAAGTATTTAAGCAATTTTCTAATTCCCTCCTATAAAGGGGTGAAATGGGGGTTCAAAGTTTGTACAGTTAGAGATTTGAAACTTCGTATATATTAACTCTCCGTTTAAATACAACAAATACGGTACGTCTGATGTGATAAATAACCAAAATATAAATTGTTTATGGTATCATTAAGTCATTTATTAACATAAGAATAAAGTTTCTATGTTTTAAGAATTTAATAGTAAAGTAATAGGTCAACAGGTGGCGTTGGTAGTACTAATTTAATTATCATAAAAGTCGTTTTCTTAATTACTTCACTTTAAAAAAAAATTGGTTTACATATAAGAAATAAATTACCAATGGCAATTGATAATAATGATTTTTGTTGATAAGGAATCTTAGACCGCGTAAATTATGTTATGCAACTAGATTACAAATAAAAGCTCTCCATAAAAACGTTATCGAAGCTGCAGTAATCACAGGTAGCGCTCGAGGCGAAATAGTGTATATTCCTAGAATACCGATAATTCCATCGGACTACCCGTTCGAGTTCAAAAGAACACAATTCCCTCTTAAGTTATGCTTCGCAATGACTATTAACAAATCCCAGGGACAGTCACTGCAAATGGCAGGGATTGATTTAAGAGAAGACTGTTTCTCTCACGGTCAATTTTACGTGGCATGTTCTAGGGTGAGTTCTACCAGCAGTCTAGTCATCTTAGCCCCCAAAAGAATGCCGCTAATGTTGTTTATAAAGAGGTATTACGCTAAGGTGCCCAGCTTATGTTTTTATTTCATTTCCTGTTTTCTGCGCCATGACTACGTCCACGTGATTTTTTCTCTTTTGTCAAACAGATTTGTATTCCCTGTTTCGCCCTATGGTTGACTGGCAACAATATTTTCTTTGTGTTTTTTTTTTTATGTCACATAATAATTATGTGTGCCAAACTTTCTATAATAATTTAATCTTTCATCGCTCTCATATTAGCCTGTACACTAAAATAAGGATCGCATGAACTCGCTTATTTAAGTTTTGGCTGGTCCGCAATTCAGCACATTTTAGGTTGTGTTTTTATTGCTATGCCTTTTGAAATGCTGAGGTACCGTCTAGAAAATTTCATTTTGGCCGGTGTCGGGAACTCCATCTGCCTCCTCTTCTAATAGTCTAGCATCAGGCCTTAAAACTGACAGAAAATGTTGACCTAAGTTATAAAATTTGTTATTACCTAAAATCTTCGCGGACGAAGTCGCGGGCGGCCGCTAGTAAACTTATATTTTTCTATGTGTCTGACACACCTAACAACATTATCTGAGTAATCAATGGAAATTGTACGAAAATATGCTTTTCCAAGTTCTTAAGTTCAGCTATTAATCGTCAACTAATTAGTAATGTCGTCTTAGCTGGGATAGTTTTCCTTTACATTCCTTATATTTCCTACTACCATGATTTTTTCACATACTCAGTAGCAACCGTTTAGCCGGCAGGGGGAGGAAGGCACGTAACTCCAACAATAAATATCATTTTAAAGGTAAATACCACGCACATAGATCGCTGAATGGTTAAGGAAGGCACAATGGTTAAGGAAAACTCACACGCGAGCTATCTAACGATACCCCACACGATCGATCTGGCATGAAAAAAAGTTGCATCCCCACTCTTATGGGTGATATATCTTGAAAAATATTACTACGCAAGTGTAGTGTATTTCGAGTAGCATAACTTTTACTGACCTAAGCCGCAGACCGGCTGTCAGGCGAACGGAAATGGTGAAACTATAAGGGTATCTTGTTTACTACGGAAATAGGTACCTATTATTATGTATTTATTTATTTATTTATTAAACTCAAAAAAGAAACTTAATGGTATGGTACATTCATACTATCGCCAAACTGTTTAACAGTTTGTTGGCGAATGTTCCGCTGACTTATATTTACACTTATACCTACTTATAAAAAGACTACTTATATTCATCAGTACAAAAAAAAATTTAATGAGCTACCATAGATCACCGGTTACTTTGGCCATGACGACAAAAATGAATACTTACATGCCGAGTATAGTACCTTTTAACAATGCAAATATCACGCTCCCGTGATGTGAAAAGGACAACCTACTTCCACTTTTTACATCGTAATATATTTACAAGGACGGATTTCATGCAACGCTTCACATTGAGTGATTCTGAAGTTAAGGAGTATTGACAATCGGTAAAAAGGAAAACTGTTCGAGCTAGCGTTGCATGCATACAAATCATTTATATTTATTTACCTGTACAGATTTATACCATCGTTACAATTGCTAAAAGTGGCACTGAATAAGTGCCTATTCAAATTCGTCTGTTCAGCAGCGTTTTGGGCCATCAGCCCCTTTAGAGAATACAGAAGTGAATATGCAAGTAAATGTACATTTCATTACTTATAACCTCGTAGCACGCATTACTCATAAATTGGAACCCCATACATATGTATGATTGGCATGTGAAAACCAATAAATAATAATAAAAAGGCTCGGTTTTATGACGATCCGTTAAAATTCAACTAGTTATTTCAAAAATATACTAAGTATTAATTTGTTCGTCCGTCTGGCCGCGGTTTATCTCCGTAACTGATACTGGTAGAAAGCTATCCATATCCATATCAGCCCTAGGACGTCCACTGCTGGACATAGGCCTCCCCCAATTTCATTTCAAAGAAAGCTATAATTTGACATAAATTTAATAGCAACCACACCAACAGAATGGTAGAATAAAATGTAAAAAAATGGTTTAGTACTGTCCCTACACGTAAAGTAGGAAAGCATGTTTTTTCTTTCAAAACTCTTCTTGTAGGGTATCAATGTATAAGACTTTCAAAAGTCATTTGAGTTTTCTTTAACCATTTTTTGATACAGGGATCCGTTTTCGTGAAAAAAAGTCGGTAAACGTGACGGTTTTAACGATACACAAAATGTATGCTGTATTATTTTGTAGCAAAAATTCAGTGCCTAATATATCAATTCCATCCCAACCAATTGTAACACAATATTTATTGTTTACGTTTTGGAACCGACACAAAAACTCATACCGAATATTTTCGCTTTTATTTCCTATTTTATGTTTCAAATCGAAATTTTCTACTAGGTAATAATGCAATGTTTTCAAGCGTGAGTTCGTTAGATCTAAATGGCTATTTTCCATAGTAAAAATGACAGTTAGCATTTATTTACATATGGTACGTTCAAAAAGTTACGTGGTATGATTTATTCCAAACTGATTTGAATTACGTGACTTTCAATATTTTTTTTATTGTTTTAACATACTCGTAATTCTTAATATTATAGTGAAACCACTTAAATGGCAGACATATGTTCCTATAAAGATTATCTTCATTTGCAAAATAAAAATATTTAAGTATCACATTACCGCAAAGACATTGAAGTAAGAGACTGATAGCCGATTTGGATTTATCTGCTATGTTAAAGACAGTTTAAGAGAACCAATACGCTGAAAGGAAGCAGTGCGACTAGATATGTTGTACGTCCACTTATTAACGCTATCAGTAATAATTTATACCAAAACAAACCGACTCGTATTTTATACTTGCTATGTCACAATTTGTGGTTTCCGTGAGCCAATGCTTAATGCTGCTGCTGCAGAAAATATCGAAATCGGCATATACATAATGTGCTTATCAAATTCGAGGATTTCCCTCGATTCTTCCCAGATCTCATCATCAGACCTTCACCAAATTTATATGGGACTAAAGTCGGGGTACCTGCTTTGAAACAAAAAAAGAATTATCAAAATCGGCCAACGTTGTCAAGAGTTATCGGGGAACATACATACATAAAAGAAGAACAAGCAAATATGCACACGAACTGAGTACTGTGAGTACCTCCTTCCTTCTATTGAAGTCGGTAAAAAAGACGGCGAAGTCACATTGGTGGTTCCTAGAAAATGCAAAATTAATTTATGCTTTTTTCAAGGTCACACTACAATATTTTCCCATGCATAAACCACAATTTTTCTCCCAGTTATCGTCACGTATTAAAACAGAAAAAAACCGATCGAGTCGTTAACCGGAATAACGCGTTCAATGCGCACTCGAAAACATTTTAATTCGAACCAATTCCATTCGCCGCGCCCATTGACGCCGAGAAAAACAATTCCAATTTCCATTGGTCACGTCTCGTGGCAACTCGCTGCGTGATTGTCACTCGCATTTGATTCTATTTGTAACAACTAATATAAACTGTTTTTCTTAAATTGCCAAGAATTTAAGGGAACATTCCACAGGTTAAACAAAGTTAATATCGTTAAGACACTTATATCCTTATTAACATATTTTGAAGACATATGATTTTTAGATTTCATCTTGCTTTGCATCGTGTTTTTCGAGAGAGCACACAACAATAGTAGATTGTATGGCAAGGGTCTAGAAAAGTAAATGTTTAACAAAAAAACGCCGACTCCAAACTTTGCTAGACCCCATCCTCTTGGTATATAATTTGAGGAGTTCCTTCGATTTTTCCAAGATCCCGTCATCAGATCCAGACTTTGTGACAATGGGTCCAACTAGAAAACACACCCTTTCAAACAAAAAGAGAATTTTTGAAATCCGTCCACTAGTCTCCGAGTAATCGGTGAACATACATAAAAAAAATATTCCGACGAATTGAGAACCTCCTCTTTTTTTTGATGTCGGTTAATAAGCCATATCATAGCCTGACCTGAGATAATAAGATAAGCCTGTTATATGGCAATAATATATATACGTCATGTATAGTTGGGACAGTGTGTGTTAGCTTTCTTAGTCATCTACCTTTTTTTAAATTGTGTATTGGGTCTTTTTAGGATTCCGTAGTCAACTAGGAACCCTATTGGTTTCGCCGTGTCCGTCTGTCACTCCAAGGCTTTGCTCTGTGATTTTTAGTGCTAGAAAGCTGCAATTTGGTATGGATATATAAATCAATAAACCTGACAGATATAAAATAAAATCAAAAAAAAAATTAAGGGTAGATACCCCCTACATGTTAAGTGGGGATGACATTTGTTTTTGCTTCAATCCTATGATGTGGGGTCTTTTTGGATAGGACTTTTAAAATTAATACTGGTATTCATAAAACATTTTTTGATAAATTTGAAATATTCACTCCAAAAGAAAAAAAAATGTGTCCCCCCTCTCCTTCTAACTTTTGAACTATGGCTCCAAAAATATGAAAAAATCATGAAAGTAAAGCTTAATAAAAACTTTCAATGAAAACTGTAGCGGACATGATCAGTTAAGCTGTTTTTGATTTATCGTAAAAAGTTTTCCCTTCTTAGTAAAATACTTATGAAATGCTGCGGAAGTATTCCCTTTTGCTTGTCATTGATTTTTTTAGAGTAAGTTCATTGGACAACTACGGAACCCTACACTGAGCATGGCCCGACATGCTTTTGGCCGATTTTTTTTCATTGGTGGCAACACGGTAACGTTATTTTCTTATTATATATGTTTGTTATTGTAGACTTACCTATACATTGAATAAGAAAAAAATGTATTCGATAAATACTTACTATACTAATATGAAATGTCAGTACTACCGGTTATGTCAACAACCAATTTCAAAACATTGTCTATTGGAATATTAGTCAATCCTTTGTACTTTTATTGTTTTAAATAACTATAAATATTCACAATCAACTTTCTGACAACGTTTTGGATGATTTTCGGCATATTTATTTTTATGATCACGAAATATTTCGTCTTGATGCATTTTTTTGTTTACATCGAAGACATTCGATGACTTCTAACTCTCTCCCCCTCTTTGCCCCCTGGCTAGATACTGGCCAAGAGCAATCCCATTATTAATAAAAAAAGTCTGTTGTCAAAGAGTATGTCTTGCCATTAAAATAAATTAGTACCACTAAAAATCCGCAACATGGCCAGGTCCAAATAGAAGATGGTTAGAGCACATAACATTAGCAGATTGTAGGGAAAATAGCTCGAGGGGTAATATGACTTTTAGACCAGAGTTATACACTCTGCTTTTCACTTTGATTGCAAGAAAATAATTAAGCAGAAATTAACCCTTTATAGGGCACAGGTCTCAAAAACGACCACCCTATAACATCAGCTTTTTGTATTTTATTTTAGTACAGAATTTTTAGGACTATAGATTAGCGATGAGAAACTAAGGTTTTTTTTCAGTCTTGTCCGTTAAAGGGCTATCGTCCCAAAAAGAAATAAATTACACAGCGAATATTTGCATAATGTCAAGGTGATGGCGGCATATTCTTTTTTAAATAAACTGCTTTAGACACCGCCAAAAAACGCCACAGACGTGCCATTGAGCGCTTCAAAGCATTACTCACTTGACTACATCACTTCGGTATGCGCTATTCCTTATTCGGCTTATGCGCCTGCATTTTACGAAGTGTGGAGGGTTTGTTCGTCTATGTTTGCTTTATTCCCACGCAAAATGCATAAGCGCGAATAGCAAATAAGTGTATCAGTCGACTCTCCGTCGGTTTTTGGCACACATCGAAGGAAACGCATAAGTTGAATGGGCATACCGGCACGAAGTGTGGACGGGCCTGTTTGTTATTCGCGTACATAACTAATATTTTCGCAAATACGGCCTAGTCATATAACTAATAGCGCATATCGAAGTGTGGTTTCACCATGACAGTAACACCTACTTAGTGTAACTATGTACCTAACAACTTTCACGGGAAATTAACGAGAAGGACACCACGCTCTTTTTTTTTTCATTTCGTTGGTAACAAAACTAGGGGGAGCCTGTTCTTTTACCGTAATATGTTTGACCAAATTTCATTTTCCAACCAAACTATGCCAACTATTTTTTCTAAAAAATGTTTGCCATATATACCTATTTGCCAAATCCAATTTTTTTCAAATAATCACTTTTCGGAATATTACTACAGCAACATTCGTTAGAGCAATAGTTATTTTGCCAAATGTGTTACTTAGGCAAAACATTTTTAGTGAAACAAATTTTATGCAAATAAATTAGGGGTCAAAATATGTTCGGTCAAATAAATGTGCACCATAGGCTTCGTTTGGTCAATATTTTGACATAACCGGAACGTTGCACAGGACCGTGAAAGGCGGCGCTGTCTTGTGTCGGAGGCCAAGTCTCATTTTGGGTCGCTGAGCCAACGGAGTGAGTGTGAGTGTGAGTAACTTACCTTTTTCCAAATTTCATAACTCCTAACCATTCGAAAAAACATACACATACAAAAATTTTCATTCAAATTTTTTTAAATAATAAGATTCATAAATATTACTTATCCGTATTGCGGGGCTCCGTCGACTCGCTGGCGGATCAGAATTGCCCAGCATCAAGTGGTTTTCCCCAGGTAGGTTCGTTCGTTTGTGTCCCTCAGAGCGGAAGCGTATGGTGGTTCGGAATTGCTCAACATCATAGTTACTTTCCCAAGGAAATCGAACATTGTTATAACAACAAAACAACAAAATAATATATACTTTCATAGTAGTGACATTATTACTAACCCACCACCACCACCATATCAGCCCTTGGACGTCCACTGCTGGACATATGCCTCCCCCAATTTCATGGGGGGTAAATGCCATAATCGCCACGCTTGGCATGCGGGTTGGCGGCCAGTTATTACTAACAAAATAATTAAATTATGAGGTGCGTCTCACGAGAGAAAAATGGAGCAAACGAAAGTTTGTGAAATAAACCATGACAAAATAAAACAATGTCTAAACATGTATTTGCAAAGTGTTGTTTGCTATATTTTTTTCTTTTGGATGTTGTATGTTTTGGAATCTGATGAATTCGGGTAAATAAAATTGACCAAATATACTTCGACCATTTAAATTAGTGTCTAAACTTGTATTTGCTTAACATTCGTTTGCAAAAGATGTTTAAGATAAATGATCATTTGGCAAACAATTTTTGGCAATTGATAAATAATTTATAATTTGTTTAAAAATAATTAAAATATCATTTATTTATTTACAACGAAAATATATACAAGAATACTTAACCAAAATAATATAAATAAAATTAAAACTAACTTAAATCTAAAACGGGCCCTTGAGGCATTGTACCGAGGATGCTGGCGGCATTTCCTCGCTGTATCGCAATGCTGATACGTTGAGCGAGGAAACCGCTAGCTCTTCGGTCACCAGTTACGTCAACCAGACGCTTCGCAATTGCTGCAAATAACTTATGCGCGCTGGGACCCCATGGACCTAGAGTTTCGACGGAATAATTCGGTAATACATTAGTAACCCAAATCTAGGTGCGGCCTACCAGATAAACGACCTTGGCATACAGTTTTTCGTCATACGGAGAAATGCCTGAAATAGAACCTTTCAAGTAGGGTCCAAGTGGCACGCCTAAGGGCACATTTATCGGAACGACCTCGAGTTTCGGACCTTGTCGTACTAGCGTGTGAAGTTTATCTGAGAAATAAAATCTCTGGAATCGCTCTGTGAAACATTATTTTAGCCTATGGTAACCCTTACAAAAATACATTGTACTAAATCGATACGGTAGAAAAGATAAATATGTACCATAAAAATATTTTCTTAATCTGTCTTTGAAAGGAATGTGCACATTTATCCTTTTATAAAAAATAAAAGAGGTGCATAATTTACAGGTATACAAAAACACACAGTTCACCAAAAAGAACCAAATAGTTTCAACATAACATTAACTACCTATGTAATTATCACAATTGGTATCAGACAAGCCGTGGAACCCTGACAAGTCCGAATTGCGTGCTGATCTTATGGCGTAACGCCAGCGGTCGTGTATGCTGTGCCTAAAACAGTCAATATCGACATTAGAGAGTATGTGTCCGCTTTATCTGGAATCGCAGCGGCTGAGGGCGGGATTTATGGTGTATCAGTGGGACAATTGCCGCTATCGCTCAATTTTATTACCTCGCTGCGGCTGTAACACTGCTGCGATCTAGTTCGCATGCTGCTAGGACACTTTTAGGATGTTTTTTTCATCGGTACTAGCCCACTAATCTGGACTGTGATAGATATATGTGGTTGTATGTAGGATATTGTGTTTTATTTGGGTATCCGAGTTATATTCGATATATATACCGAAAGAGCTTTTGTGGAATTTTGAGTAACAACATTAAATAATTTTTAACTGCCAATTTACTCAATTAATACAGCATGTTTAAGCGTAAGTCTTTATTTCATAATACAGACTCAATGTACTTGTGCTATAAATAGCTTACGTTATATGTCTGTTTATATTTATATATTTGAACGATTATTATTTTTCATGCAACAAACTATATATGTTTATGATTAACTCAAACTGCCAGGATTGTCTTAAGCGTCAGTGCTCACCCTTTTGACCAGTGAATAAACAAAACTTGTTAAAATAATCCCATCAAAAATGCATGTTGAGCCTTAACTTGGCAGTTTTCTATGCAATATGTTATAATACCATAAAAGCTGTTGGATCTTGAAGAAAACTGCCAATTTAAAGCTTAAAATGTATTAAGCCGCAGTAAATTAGTGCCAAGTCCGGCACTACAATCTCTGACGTTCCTAAAAACTTTAATATCGCTCACATCAACGCGCAAAGTATTCCCGCCCATTATAATGATTTTTTATTAACTTTTGATCACAGTAATATTGACGCCATTCTTATCTCGGAGTCCTGGCTCAAACCTTGCCTTCCTTCCACCTCGTACTCTTTGCCTGGTTTTTGTCTGGTCCGGAATGACCGTACTGGCAGGGGAGGTGGTGGTGTTGCGATTTATCTCCGTTCTCACATCCCGTACTCCATCTTAGACATGTCAGCTCAATCTTCTTATTCAGACGCCGCAGAGTATTTAATTCTCGAGTTGAGCTTATCTCACACGAGAGTTCTTAACTACTTCGCTTCTTTTGAAAAGCTTCTCGAAGATCTTATGCCCTCTTTCGATCACCATATTATTATGGGTGATTTTAATACTTGCCTGCTTAAAAAAGATTCTCGTTCTAAATCTCTAAAGGCGCTCGTTGAGGCCTGCAACTTGAGTATTTTACCCTCAGACCCCACACACTACTTCCCGAACTGTTCCCCATCACTTCTTGATCTTACTCTTGTCTCATCAATAGATCATGTTGCAAATTATTCTCAATACTCTGCGGACGCTTTTTCCTATCACCAACTGTTGTTTTTATCGTATAAAATACGCCCCCCCAAGCCTAAGCCTAAAATCCTTCTTCAGCGCAATTTTAGTCGGTTGAATATTGAAAAGCTTCGCGAGGACGCCGTAAATGTAGATTGGGTTTCATTTTTGGAAGCTCGTACTGTGGATGAGAAAATATCTCTCTTTAACGCTGCTCTGTCTCATCTCTATGACAAACACGCTCCCGTGCGCCCAATTAAAGTCAAACATCTTCCTGCTCCATGGCTTACTGAGGAGATAAGAATACTTATAGCGAAAAAGAATTTGGCGAAATCTAGATATAAGGGGAATTCTTCCGAAAAAAACAAAGCTAAGTACCTTGCGCTGAGAAATCGATGCAGCACGGTTTGTCGCGATGCTCAGCGCCGTCACATACACTCAGCCGTAGAAAACGGTTATCCCTCTAAAATCTGGAAGTTTCTTAAGTCCTTGGGAGTTGGGAAATCAACACAAAGCTCAGTTTCTAACAAAGATGTAAACTTCGACCAGCTAAACCAGCATTTCACTTCTTCTCCCACTTTTACTGGGCCAGTTAAGACTGATACTCTTAACTTTCTTTCAAGTATCCCAACTCCTGACTTTTCTCCTTTCACTCTTGCTCAATTCACTGTCAGTGATGTTAAGAAGAACGTATTAGCTATTTCCTCCAATGCCGTTGGTGTCGACAGCGTTAGCCGTAAAATGATCCTCCCTCTTCTGTTTCCACTGGTGTCTTTCCCACGCTGTGGAAAGATGCCGATGTTATCCCTCTACCTAAAAAGTTCAAACCTTCCTCTTTCTCTGATTATCGACCCATATCCATTCTTCCTTTTTTATCAAAAGTATTGGAACGGCTTCTTCATCATCAGCTGACTTCCTTTTTGAACAGACATAATTTAATGAATCCTTTGCAGTCCGGCTTTCGTTCTGGTCATAGCACGGCTACCGCTCTCGTAAAGATTACTGATGATATCCGTGCAGGCATGGACAATAGAAAATGCACAGTGTTATCATTACTAGATTTTAGTAATGCCTTTAACACTGTTGATTTTGACATTTTGCTTAGTATACTACGATCTCTTAACATATCTCCTGTTGTGATTGATTGATTTCGTAGTTATTTATACGGTCGTCGGCAGCGTATTAAGGTGGATTCTTCCCGGTCTTCGTGGTGCAGCATGCTTACTGGCGTTCCCCAGGGTGGCGTGCTGTCTCCTCTACTTTTTACCATTTTCATTAATTCCATTACCAGAAACATTTTCTCATCTTATCACCTTTATGCCGACGATCTTCAAATCTACTCCCAAGGGACTATTAGTGATTTACCTCTGGTTATCAACTCCGTGAATAAAGACTTGGAGAGTATTTCTAACTGGAGCGAACGCTATGGCCTTAAGGTAAACCCTGCTAAAACCCAGGTCATAATTATAGGCAGTCCGAAGCTCATTACTAGGGTTGATTTCTCTAACTTGCCGGACATAACATTCAACGGTGTTCAAATTCCAATCTCGCACCAGGTAAGAAACCTTGGTGTCATAATGGATCGTATCCTGTCCTAGGTACCTCAAGTGAGCGAGGTCAGCAGGAGGATGTTTGCTTCTGTGGGTTCTCTTCGTAGACTCCGTAACTTTCTACCTCTTGCCACTAAAATTGCGCTAGCTCAATCTCTCCTTCTCCCTATTTTGGACTATGCTGACATTTGCTATCTGGATCTTTCTGAGGACCAGCTGAATAAACTAGAGCGCCTCCAAAATCTTTGTATTAGGTTCATATTTGGCTTGCGCAAATATGACCACGTTTCTGCTTTTCGTTCTCAACTCAAGTGGCTTCCTATTCGCCTCCGTCGCGATTCTCATATTCTTTCCCTACTTTTTAGTGTACTTTTTGTCCCCACTACACCCTCTTATCTCAAAGAGCGTTTTAATCGTCTCACTTCCATCAGATCTTCACAAACCCATCTTCTCGCTCCATCACCTTCATCCACCAAATTTTATAACAACTCGTTCACCTTTCGGGCTGTTAGGCTATGGAATGCTTTACCGTCTTATATAAGATGTGCCAAATCTCTTCCTATTTTTAAAAACCAGCTGAAACAATATTACTTGTCGCTCCCTTAAGTTGCCTTTTATTATATATATTTATATAAGTATGTATTTATGTATATTTATATATAAATCTATATATATTATGTTAATATGTACTTATATTTATTTAATATTTATTGTGAGATGTACCTTATGTATGACTCTTCTTCCTGTACTCTTGCACTACCTGTTCATAATTTTATTTTGATAACTTTTCCTGCTACCCAAAGGTTGTCAGTAAGAGATCGCTTTAAGCGATAAGACCGCCTGTTGCTACCATTACTAGTTATGTAAGTTTTTTTTGTGTAACATGGTTCTCTTGTGTGGTGCAATAAAGCATATTTATTATTATTATTACAATGTAAACAATGTAGTGCCGGACTTGGCACTATTTTAGAGAATCTACGGAACTTGGCACCCATTTAGATCTCAACTCTTTTGTGTAGACGACAACCAAGCATGGCATATTCTTAATATTGAACTTGGCTCCCATTTTCACATTTATGTTTTTGATGGGATATCATTACTTTCGTCAATCTTCGCCAAATGGTGCTTTTTAAGAGCGAATGCACGAGTTACTATACAAAATACCCAAATCGCTATAGGTGCACCTCAAATATTTGAAGATTTCCCTCGATTTCTCCAGGACCATATGATCAGATTCTTACGTGATAACTATGGGACCACCCCTGAAGTATACCGTTTCAATCAAAAAAGGAATTTTCCAAATCGGTTAATAAACGACGGAGTCATTAGCATAAATAATAATAAAACTAATAAAAAAATGCCATGCCAAATTTTAGCTTTCTAGGTCACCGGTTTTGATTACTAGTCAGTCAGTCAGTCAGTCACCAAATTTCATTTTTCTATGTTAGACAGATTTGGAGTTATTGAGGGGACAAAAGAGGCTCCAAACGGTTCGTTTAATATAACACACGGCTGCTGTCCGCCAGTTCCTGGGGTGAACTTGGCTGGACACGCTAGCGCGTGTCTAGATCAGTGGTCTACTTATACGTTATTTTGCACGGTTACGTAGGACTTTAATGAGAGTCTACCTCTATGCACAATTGCTATCTTTTAACAGAATTATACCTGTGCACACAATTTAATTTAGTTACGGTACCTAGTCACAATGTTTTACACCCTATTTGTAACCTTTATTGCTATGAATTAAGACTGAAGGTGGCAAATATAATATATATAAGGCGAAGCCCATATATATATAGTATATATATGTATATATATATATATATATATATATATATATATATATATATATATATATATATATATATATATATATATATACTAGCATTTGCCCGCGGCTTCGCCCGCGTACTAAACGAAATTTTTAACCGTCTACAAAAAACAGGTTCGTATGTTTGTCCACGATTATCTCGAGTTTTGCTGAACCGATTTAGATGCGGTCTCCAGTAAAGTAGTTGTTAATTTCTGGGGGTTTCGGTATACGAAGTTTGGTGATTGGGATTCATTAACAGATGAACGGATGAAAAGTCAGTATACATTCTGAGAACCAGCAAACTGTTGAATTTCATTTGATTTTGGCAAAAATAAGGATGCAAATCTATTATCATACATTTCCGAGAGGGCGAAGGGGAAAGAGTCGATGAAATAAAAGCATGTCTTAAATGGCCCTTAGTAAAAGTATCTGTGTACTACAGTAACACCAATAGGTCTGTAAACGACCAAGCAGCGCGCAGCGGTCATAAACTCTGGTCCTTTGAAGTACAGTAATACAGCTAATTCAATATCACGTGTAACATTTATTTTTCCTAAAATTAAATTTATTAGGTAGGTTTGGCCAGTTCCCATTGGAGCATCCAAAAAGAAAATTTGGCCTCACTTCCATTCGCACTCCTTACTGTCAGTCCGTCTGTTACAACCAAGTTGCTTTTACTGGACCGATTAAATTGCAATTTGGCACAAACTATCAAGAATTTAGAGCGCTCGTGGCCTAGCGGCACCCGCCTACCGCGTGCGGTGTGCGAGGTTAAACAATGTGGGCGCAGGTCAGTTCTTGGATGCGTGACCGCTTTGAGTGGTTACTAACTGACTCTCGTGCTTTGGAACGCACGCTAAGCCGTTGATCGCGGCTGCAATCGTTAAGCCAAGTTAAAGGCCTTCGAGCGGCTTGCGAACTTCTAACAGTCAAGTTGCCCACTCACTTGACAAAGGGGGGTCGAAGTTGCACCACGTCCGTAGGGAGTACCCACCGTTACCCTACACGTGACCCCTGGGTGGTGCTAAAAGTGCAACAAAAACTGGCAACAGAACTTGTCTTCTCGAAAATCTCACGGTTCGAAAATAAATGCCATATGATTACAAAAAATCTAAAGGTTGATTTAAATGGAAAAAAATATCGGAACCTCTATGTCGTGCCATATTTTACCTCAGATTCGTATTAAGAGACCTCTCGGACGCTCAGATATCGATTTTGAAAACGACTCGGACGCTCGAATTCAAATTCAAATTCAAATTCAAAATATTCTTTATTCAAATAGGCCTAGCAACAAGCACTTTCGAATCGTCAGTTATAACATGCATTAACATATATATTAATTAATTATTTAGAGCAATTTATTGATGCTATTATTATTCTTTACAATAAATATTGTATTGTTGTAGACATGTCAAAATAAGAAATAATTATGTAGTAAAATTCACAATAGGATCGTCAAAACATAATTAATAATAATAAAAATAAAAAAAATAAAAAAATGTATAAAAAATTGAAATCTAGACAGTTTCTAGAATAAAATCAATATGTCAAAAGAATATAATAAGATAATATTAATATCTAATGCCATAATGATTAATTCATTAATATTTCAGTCACAATTAATTAATCCCACGGTGTTTTATCATTCATGTAGTCGTGTGTGCTATAATATGCTTTCGATATAAGTTTACGCTTTACATAATTTTTGAATTTATTTATTGATAATCCAGTTAGGTTTCTTGGAAGCTTATTATAAAACTTCACACCATTACCCATGAATGATTTTCAAATTTTTTTGAGGCGAGTGGTGGGCACCGCGAGCTTGTGTTTATTTCGAGTATTAATATTATGTATGTCACAGTTCTTCCTGAAATTTAAATGTTTTTATGTACATACACAATATTATCATAGATGTATTGACAATGCAATGTCATTACATTAATGTTCTTGAACTTATCTCTGAGTGTCTCTCGGATATCGACTTTGACCGAAATCGGGTTGAAATGAAGAAAATCAATATGGCTGCCACTTTTTCCAAATTTTACCTCGGATTCGTATTAAGAATTCTCTCGGACGCTCAGATATCGATTTTGAACGAAATCGGGACGGGAATGATAAAAATGAATATGGCCGCCACTTTTCCTCAATTTTACCTCGGATTCGTATTACGAGACCTCTCAGACGCTCAGATATCCATGTTGAACGAAATTGGGACGAAAAAAAGAAAATCACTATGCCTGCGACTTTTTCCAAATTTTACCTCGGAGTCGTGTTAGGGGGGGGGGACCTCTCGGACGCTCAGATATCGATTTTGAACGCAATCGGGACGGAAATGAAGAAAACCAATATGGCCGTTAATTTATTCAAAGTTTAGGTACCTCGGATTCCTATTAAGAGTCCTCTCGGACGCTCAAATATCGATTTATGTCGAAATCGTATCGGACGGCACTGATTAATAAAACCACTTACAATACATTGAATCAAAAAGGTCGTATCTTCATAGGGAACTCACGGCACTTCATGCACCTTTAGACCTTATAATATAAGGAACTTACATGCCAAATTTGGTAACTCTCGAACCAGCAGTTTGGGCTGTGCGTTGATATGTCACTCACTCAGTCAGTCAGTTTCTTCTTGGCACCTACTTTTAAGTTTTCATGCCCGCAATATTAAATTTCAATATCAATGCCATTTTCGAAATTAACGGCCCAAAAAATCATAAAAATCACACCCATATTAATATTTAGACATTCCAACCCCCTCGGACCCCAACAGAGGGGATGGTATTTCACGTCCTCCACGTGGGATTTTAAAATCATTGTTGTTTTCGTAATCAGCGACTCGATAAGCCATAGAAAAAACACCCATATCGATTTTCTGAATTTGTCACCAGATTTCCCCCTTTTAGGGGTTGATTTCTCAAAAAATACATGTTTACTCATTTATCGTTAGAAATACTCCTGTGAAGTTTCGAATAAAATAATCCAACTAACCTTGATTCCCCATACAAACTTCAGACCCCCATTTCACCCCCTTAGGGGTTGAATTTTGAAAAATCCTTTCTTATTGCACCTTAAAACCTTCCTACCTACTAAATTTGGAATTTCTAGAACCAGCAGTTTGCGCTGTACGCTTACAATTACAACTAGACTATTGATTCTAATTAGACGATATAACTATATGAGGGAAGCGAGAAATAAATATATTTTTAACAAGAACTAAAACCGAAATAAAAATAAAAGAATAAGTGTGTAACTACGCTATACATACAATATATACAATTGACGCATTGTGGATTCCCTCGATGCGTCATGCCAAAAATTTGGCTTAGTAATAAGTGTGGCAAAAACACAGGTCCTTGTGCAACCGCCTAGGGGTTGTCAAGTGGAACACCCCAGTATCAAACTGGATAGTAAAGAGCTGGAAGTAGTGCCACATTTCAAGTACCTAGGAAGTCAGCTGCGTAATGACAATACCCTAGCATCCGAAATACCATCCCGGATAGCCAATGCCGCTGCGGCATTTGGGAAGCTGTATGACCGTGTTTGGCGATCACATGATCTTAAGCTTACAACCAAGATTATGGTCTACAAGGCTACCTCCGACCGACCGACTCTTCTATATGCCGCAGAAACCTGGTGCTGCTACAAATCAGACGTTAAAAAACTGGACTCTTTCCATCTACGCTGTCTTCGCTCAATTCTGCGCGTAAAGTGGCAGGACAAAGTACCGAACACAGAAGTTTTACGTCGTGCGAAAATGCCTGGTGTCGAGGCACTCATCATGAAACACCAGCTGAGGTGGTGTGGCCACGTTGTGCGAATGGGTGATAGCAGATTACCTAAAGCTGTGTTCTACTCAGAACTCACTCGCGGGAAGCGTAGGCAGGGGGGTCAGTACCTACGCCATAAAGACGTTCTGAAGCGCCACCATACTACTTGTGGTGTACCAAGTGACTCTTGGGAGAAAATCGCGATGCGTCGGCCGGAATGGCGTTCCACTGTTCGGAAGGGTGTAGACGAGTATGAACAGCGGCGCTTAGAAGACCTGGATACTAAGCGCCGTATCCGCAAGGCTCGGCCGAAGCCCTCGTATACTTATACCTACAACTTAGCTAGCCAGCTGCATTGTGTACCGTGTAAACGCATCTTCAAGACGAAGTTTGGATTTGCGAGCCACATCAGGGCGTTCCATATTCCCAAGTAGGGACAGTTGAAGGAGTCGCTGTCGTCGGATACGGCGAGGAGGACTATATATGTATATATATATACTTATATACAATTATTATCAACTACTCAAAGAGTAAATTGAAAGAGCCCAAACTCAGTATGATTGTGTTAACTTATTACAGAGTTCCTATGACCACTTGCCGTTTCCATCATCAGATCAGCTCGATAATAATTTTATCATAATATTGCATTGTCACTGAATTTACATATATGCAGTAAGCTCGGTCCTCCATACAAACGTAGTTTCGTTCTCATTTTAAAATGCCATCCTAGAATAACATGAAACTTTGTATACACAATGGGAGCCGCCATATCTAGGTTGGAAATTGGTTTCCGTTGCATGAAATTATAATGGAGAAAAAATACAGCGATTATTAAGGTTTTCATAAAAGACGTAAAAAACTCAAAAACTCTCTGTATATTTTTCTATTACAATTTCTTGCAACAGAAACTAATTTCCGACCTAGATATGGCGGCTCCCATTGTGTATACAACGTTTCATGTTATTTCAGCAAGGGGTTTAAAATGAGAACGACACTACGTTTGTATGGAGAATCGAGTTCAGCCGAGCGTACTAACGTCAAATATTAGCTCAATGGGAAATAGAGAAGTGGGTCTAATTTAGCTTCTAAGATTTGACCCACACAAACAAAACAGACATAAGTTACTGACACGGTAAGTTAAATAAAAGCTTGTAAAAAATGAGTTAACGTACGTATGTTAAATGTTTGCGTTATCTGAATATACTGTAAAAGTTTCAATTACGAGTGGTTGCTGTTCTCTATGTCTAACAGTGCTTAGCAAGCTATAAATTATGTACATGGTCGTCCAATATGCATAGTATAAGTCTGGTACAGCTTAATAAGCGACTAGTTTGATTTTCGTAAGGTTATCTTATGATATTTAAAAATAAAATAAAACCTAAATTCAAATTTTAATAATATGGCGGTTTTTCGTATGAAGATGACTTTTTGTTGCATGCACCCATCCACCCACTAAGCGTTGTCATTGTCGCCGCTATTTTGACACATAAAACGTCAGCGCTAGGATACCAAACACAGCCAGACATTTTGAAATTTACCTATCACGTTTATTTGTTTTGGGTAATAGAAAATCGGCTGTCAGTTTTGGCAATTCTTATTGGTACAACACCGCACGTATTACGAATAAATGCCCCGTTTCAAAGCGGACTTTTGTAGAAAGCTCGCGTTCTATGCTTTTTGCGTTCACTGCCTCTGAGTTAGCATCCCGTGAGTACGGCATTGGACCAGACAAGGACACCACAAACAATATCGCAGGAAAGTCCATTTCCAGATATATATAGTACGACAGGGACCGAAAAATAGGTGGAAATGTGTAAAAAGGCCACATTAATTTTCCTCCTTAAATGCATTGGTGTTTTGGGGCCATTTTGTTTGCAAGCGGCACACCAGCAACATTTAACGTGAATTAATGGTGGGCCCATAATCATGTGACCCGCCGGGTCAGCATACGGCACGCCGCAGGGCCGTTTCAAATTTTAATGAAAACCCACGCGTGATGGATGTAAAACAAACCGTTGTCGCCACATAAATTAACGCTATAAAACTAATTACAATAATTTAAAGTTTTAGGAATATGTTTTATAAACCCAAATCGCCTCCTATTTGGAGCTTTGTAACAGTGTCGTAATTAAATGAGAGCCAAAAGGTCTCATTAATGAGTTTCAACGTCAATTACTCATACCTAAGGACATTTTCGGTGGTTTTATTGCCGCATGAAACAGATTTATTAGCACTGAAACCTATACTGCGACCGAGATATAATAACCGTTTTTGTCTTCTACCCATAATTTTCGCGGTAACGTGGGAAGGTAATTATATTGTATTAGCACAGGAAGAAAAAATTGATACAGATTTATTACCTTTGAAAGTGCTTAACTTTTAGGTTGCGTTCACGCACAGGCATAAATAAACGCGTGCGACATCGCAACGTAGCGCATGCAATTTGTTGTAAGTACGCGTGGCGTGCCAGACAGCATGTAGACCTATTTCTTGCCTGACAGTACCTGTCTACTTAGTGACAAGTACTAATACTTTTGGACCTTGATATACAAATCCAATATTATATACTCGTAGGTAAAAAACTTAAGAAAAGGACCTGTTGTATGTAGTTGTGACGTGTTCGAATAGACATTACATATTTAAAATGTGTAACACATACAAAACAAATGTCTATTCGAACACGTCACAACTCTATACAACAGGTCCTTTTCTAAGTTTTTATTACCTTTGTTAGTATTTGATGCTGAGAACCTTAGGGCAAGGATGCTCGTAGGAAAAACATGTGACAGTTCTGAGTCACGATCACGGCATAGAATGCCTATTATTTAATCAAATAAGTAACTACCTATTTATACGTTAGAGGTTAACGGCGTTATCGATGATACAAGCAATGTGCGTTTATGTAGCAGTAGTACATTGTGTTGCTGCTAAACACTCAAAGTTGTGAATCACCCTTCTACATAAATATGTCCGCAGCGCCTTTGAACGTCGTAAAAGTATATTCAAACTTTTTATCGACGTCAAATGCAGTTTCAAATAAATTTGATTTGTTCTCATAGTTAATGGCTTCATCAGGCGTTATCACCAGTGGTTTTTAACGGCGAAATGTTGCAATGCAACATTGTAAACGTCAAAGATGTAAATTACAAAGCGACAGTATTTGCAGTTTACCCGAGTGATTCATATCCTGCGATACGTTCGGAATGCAATGATGACAAAGACACGCTTTGTTATGTACCGTCGAGGAATTTAATTTCTGGGCAACTTCGTACCTTGTTCAAGTGAAAAACAATATGAAAGCTGCTAGAGATCTCATATTCTTGTCACTGTGACAAGGTACGAAGTGGCCCAGAAATCAAATCCCTCGACTGTAACCACATGTATTACTTATAGAAAAACATAAAGTACCCACAATACCGGTCGACTACGTAGTTATGTTATTGAAAATTAACGATTAGAAAACTCTTATTTCTTAATACGAATACGAAGCGACGAATAAGTAGATATACCTACCTCCAGTCTGAAATTTGACAGTAGAAAACAGTACAGTTGACCATGAAAACCCAATAATCTACCTCTTTAGTCTACCTCTTATCGGCTCTATTATTTGTCGATTACGGTTCAATGAATGTGGTAGAGCTGCCTCTACAGTGTCCAGATGTAGTTATGTGAAGTATCCAAATCAGTTCCTAAGTCTAAGAAGAATCTAGAATATTATATATTATTAGGATTATATATAGTGAATATTTTATATCAACTAACTGGTCTACGTGTTCGACGTCATTGGTTGGCGTTATCCGCACCCGCAAACTGCTCTCTGAAAGGTACTTTAAATGCAAATCGAGAGAAAGTTCAAAACGTTAACCGCAATGCAGCTTGGCTATTCAAAAAATAATCTTAATGGAACGACTTAATTCAAACATTTTCAATATTTTTATCGAAACTGTTCCGTCCTGTGGTTTTACGACCAATTGGATGGTTTTAGTGCGCTGTAACTCGTCTCCGTGCACGCTTTATAGATGTCACAATTAATAAACAGTTACGTTTAGCTATACATTACACAGGTTGAATATTTTTCACTACAAATTATTTCCGCAATAAACTCACGACAAAAGTACAAAACGTTTAAAATACATAAAAAAAATAACTAAGACATGCGACGCTTAATGATATAATCCGCCGGTCTCTTGCCACCGTCAATGTGCCTGCTCTTCTTGAGCCGACTGGCATGGTCAGGGACGATGGTAAGAGACCTGATGGAGTGTCCTTAGTTCCTTGGAGTGTGGGACGGATGTTGGTGTGGGATGCTACCTGTGTAGACACACTGGCACCGTCTCACCTCCAACGGACTACAGTAAAAGCGGGTGCAGCGGCGGAAAACGCCGAAATTCTAAAGCGTAATAAATACAAGGGCCTCGGCAGAGAGTACATGCTTGTACCTTTTGGCGTCGAAACTCTAGGTCCATGGGGTCCCAGCGCGCACAGGTTATTTGCAGAAATTGCGAAGCGTCTGGTTGACGTAACTGGTGACCGAAGAGCTGGCGGCTACGGCTACTACAGCGAGGAAATGCCGCCAGCATCCTCGGTACAATGCCTCAATGGCCTGGTTTAGATTAAAGTTAGATTTAATTTTATTTATATTATATTGGTTTAGTATTCTTGTATATGTTTTCTTTGTACATAATTAAATTATTATTTTGTTTCTTGTGAAAAATAAAAATAATAATAACCAAAACAAAACATTACAACGACGGACTTAATTCAGTCCCCTATGTAGTTACTTATTAAATAATTATACGTAATTAAAATTTTAACTAGTTTTAGTCCATAAGTAGAATTATATTTGCATTATATGACCTGCCAGCCTGTAATCTCGCGTCAATCCCTCCTAAAACTACATATACTTATATTAGTACGATGATACAATAGTACAAGGTATGGACACTCCGGGGAAAATTCGTTGTCTACGTTATCACTGCTATCGAGCCTATCGGTGGTTGGCGGTCGTAGTGTGATTTCGTGTGTGTACAGGCTGTACAGGGACGTAGGCGTAGGCTTGTGTCACGCTCCGGAGTAGCGTAGCAGACCTTGTTTCCTTAGACCATGTATTAGTACAAGTCTGCTTCACTTTATTGCATGTTATTGGCATGGTAATCGCTTAATATGTCGCGAGTTAGGGTATAGTTGTAATTTTTTGAAGGCAAACGTTAACGGCCTAACTTTTGCTCGAAAATTTACGTTAAATTATGATTTACCAACCTACAAAAGTAGTTATTAACGCCGTGACCTCAAATCTGACCTTATAATTATATTACAATGCATAATATATTAAACAATACAAATGCTGTTACTTGCTCACGAAGAAAAGCAATCCTTACATTTGAATTTTGCATAATGGACTGTATAAATTTAATTTCTGTTTCATTAAAATGTGGCTTGTAGATTTTGTCCCATCAGCCTCCGAATTTAGAATATGTTGGATCAGCACATCAAACAAACTTTGTATCTCATTGTACTTTGATGTGGTTACGTCGGGAAGATTTTATGATACATATGAATATTTTATTATCATTCTCACTGTAAAATACACCTTATAATGAATTTTGGGGGTCGTTAGACACATTCATTGCGCATTGCCTCGCAGAGGCGTAGTAAAGTAACTTTTTCGAGTGTGCTTAAATGTCGTTTTCCATACTAAAAATGACAGGGAGTGCTTTCTCGTTACTCACTTTATCATGTATGTATTCAGAATCTGATCACCATCCTGGAAAAACCGAGATTATTCCTCTAATTTTATAGGCATGACTATAGCGATTTCAGTATTTACATATTAAAGTAACACTTGCATTTGCTCTCTAAAAGTACAATATGGTGAAGTGAAAATGATGAAGACTGGGTCACGGGAACCAAGTATATTATGTTGAAGGTGGTTTTTAGGATTCCGTAGTCAACAAGGAACCCTTATAATTTCGCCAGTTAAAAATAGTTTAGAATCAGACCCGATTTAATATTGAAAAACTTAGGCCCCAAAAATATATTTTTCCTAGACCACGCAGTAAATCATCATTAGGTTCTTTCACCTCCTAGGCTCCTCAGGCCACATTCTAGCCAACAGTTTGTATGGCAGCAGCCCGGGCTACATTCTATTACACGAGTGGTTAGTTTTCTGTCCGCTCTCATTACGTTTAGTGACCGGAATGTAATTAACACGCTGACGTGACATACAAGGAATTCTTTCATCCATTACGGCCTTTCCACCTCACGCTCAGACGAAATTCAGCGTAATTTTTGGTGATAATTTATATATTCAAATAAAACCGTGTAAACATACTTCACGGCATATTTGAGATATTAGATGGGTCAGTACAAAATTTTCGGACCATCATCTAAAATTTAATTGATTCCTTGTATTTCACAATGATGATTCTTTGTATGACAATTATTCGACAAACAAAAAGCCTTAAATATGGTCCAAAAATTAGGCCCTAACCTACTTAACCTGCCTGATGGTAAGCCGACACCGTAGCCTATGAAAACATTTGACTGCACAAGAGTTAAAAGCTTTTTGCCGACCCTTCGATGAATTGAGGATTCTTTGTGTAGAGTCAGCTGGAGACAGCAAGTGCCTACTCTCAACACAGCTCACCCTCGAAAGCTCTGCCGACCTTACTCTCCAGTACATACTCGTAACACCACACAGCGACAGAGCAAGTAGTATTGTGGTGTTAATATGGCTGCGGTCACTGTCTGCAGTTATACATATAAGATAGTCCACTCCTATTCTACTCCCTTTAGACAGATATTACCGCATTTCGCCTAGTTTTTCTTTCAAACATAGTATATTTTGTACAATAATAAAAAAATTAACAACAAAGATTGTTTCTATGGCTTATTTCTCCACAATCCCCATTATTACGAAATGTAATAAGACTATGTGTTCTATTTGACTTCATTGATTGTAATTATAGAATTAATAAAATAAAATAAACCGAACTAGTAAGCTCAATAAGGCTTGTGTTATGGGTACTAGACGACGATATATTTAATAGATATGTACTTAAATACATAGAAAACAACCAAGTCTAAGGAACAAATGTGTCTGCTCACCACAGAAACAAATGCCCTTACCAGGATTCGAACCCAGAACCTCTAGCTTCGGAGGCAGTATCACTATTACCAACTAGGCTAAACAGGCCGATAAAAATAATTATAATTAATTTGGCATTTGCGCACGCACGCGGTCCTGTAGTCCGGCGTGCGTGCGTGGAAGCGTGAACTCTCGAGAAAAACAAAATCAGTTCCAATTTTATACCTAAAAGTATATTGAATAGAACTCCAGGGCTTGATTTAAGATGGGATGCTGCGGTTTGCCTGTTACGGTTGCCGGTAAGTGGGATAGGTGCCGTATAATTTGGTTCCGTACCTTGTAGCGACTAGTGCGACGAATATATAATGTACTTACACTTGTATAGATAATATGTACTAGGTTAAGTGATTGGAACGACGAAACAGGGTTTCCTAGCTCAGAACACAGGCTCGTGATTTTTATTGTAATGTTGCCCTTATACAATGAACTTTTTCATTTCATTTCATTTACGAGTTTATAAAGGCCCTAAAGAAAATTCATCATAGTTATCAGCAGAAAATCATCACATCCTGGACAGCCTATACCAAAGGATCTCGACAATGCCCGGTCAAAAGAAACTTATCGACCCTCAAATTCAGTGGATGCGTGAAATATTACATGAGCATTCACACGAGGGTTAACCCATAACCGTACAATTTTGATCCCTGTCGCAGATTAGATTATTTACAGCTGCGATGCATGCCAGCCTTTCAAAACTAAGCGGCGGCGGCGGCGGCGGCGGCTGGACTTGGAATGGAACTGTATTATTTAGTTAAAACCAGTTTTTTATCAAATATGTATACCTTCCCAAATATTTTGATTACTTTGTTCATGCACATATTTTCGAAGTCGTACAAGCCTTAAGAGTCGCCATCACGATCGATGCTTCATACAAACTAGTAGAAACTAATTTCCTGCCTAGATATGGCGGATTCCATTGTGTACACAAAGTTTCATGTTATTTCAGCATGGTGTTTTAAAATGAGAAAATACTACTTTTGTATGGAGAACCGAGTTCAGTTGTGTCGCGATGAACGCGATACTCACACAAAACGGGTAAGTGTATGGCTCAAACCGCCTCGATTTACTCAACAGGTAACATTGACAGTTGACAGTGAATTAAAAATGTTGAACGTATTTTCTCTGGTAGTGGGTAGTGAACATTCTGTCACGAAACTCACTACAACGGAGGAGAGAGGACGAGACGATAGAAGGCGGGAAATCGCTAAAGTAAGTAGGAAAATGGAGAAGAGGACAGCTGGGAATCCTGGTGAGTGTCCTTATATGTTTCCTATAAAGATGAGTTGAGAGATGAAATGATATTGATAGAATAAGAATACAAGAATAGAAACAGCCAAGAATGTGCCAAATGGCTGTGAGTGGACAGGGTCGGGCTATAAGGGGAGTTGTGGAGGCCCGCGGTGGGGACAAAACCCCGCCAACAAATGAGAATAGAACTAGAATATAAATCGTAGAGAATTAGAAAATCTCTCAAGTCTGTACTATTATGGAAAATGTATATCAATGATATGCCTTTGCATTAGAACCTCTTGTCGTTACGTCTAATATATATGACAGAAAGATAAGAAAAGTATATGGTATATCTTGTACTCGCCTTAAAACTGCTATAGTAGTTTACTACAAAGGCGAGAAGCTCCAATCGCATTTAAGACTACAAATTAACTCGATAGTTAGTTCAAGGAATTATTCACACAGATCACTGCTTAGGGTCCCCCTTAAAACGAAAGCTGTTAAAATGTAGATTTTGTAAATCCGAGGCATTCCGGCTCGTTGATTATGTAACGTGTAAAACTAACTGTAGGTTGACTAATTGTCATTTTTGGTATGGAAAATTAGATGAACCTTAAACACGTTCAAAAACGTCCCTCAGGTTTTTAATCGCTTTACAAGAACTGCCCTCTCAGCAAATACAACGGAAACCAAGCAGACTTGTTCACCCTGGAGAGTGACGCGATTCACTGAATGCAAAATTTCCTATCCATCCTGGCTTTATCGTAATGACGACAATTTGATGGTATTAAATTATTTAAATTGAATTATGTATAATATTGTGAAAGAGCGGGTCCAGTAAGTATACTCGAATGCTTAGGTACTTACAGGGCGGTGCCAGCTGTACTTATTATAAATTCGTAGAATTTAATATAATACTAAATATCTTATTTATTTTTCCTTACGATTACTTATCGATACGCTTGTCTAATATACATACGTAAGTGGGTGAATTTCGACTTTCTACATGTGATTATCATATTGTGAAGTTAATAGAGACTTGTAATAAGGGAGGACATCTTTTAATTACCTATATTAAGGTAGGGTACCTCGCAGACTCGAGGTGAGGCTACTCAAGTGTAAACACACCATAAGGGTCGCCATCTGTCAGGCCGGATTCAAATATTTCTATCTCATTCATACTAAATCAGCTTGTGTTTGACCCTGCTCCCATCTCATGAAAAAGGATGAAGGACCAAAGGTAAGGCGCGTTTGTATTATTACCAAGATTCCGGGATATATTTTTTGTTTTGTTTTAAAAACTATTTCATTGGTTATATATTGGCATTATTGTATCCATTAACATCATAAAAACCTGATAAATCGTATGAATCTGCATTATTATAGTATGACTATTAACTGAACTCCAGTAAGGCGTGGTTGCTGCTGAAATCTGTTATCTATAGTTAAACTAGTATTAATACCAAAAGCGATAGAATATGAACGGATGGCGCCATCCCACCCTGATATCAAAATCTTTTTTTTTAATACCACGTGGGTGGCAATCAAGCTAACGGCCCACCAGATGGTAAGTGGTCCGTCGCGTATGGATGCTTGCAACACAAGAAGCGTCACTCGCGCGTTTTCACGCCTTTTTTGAAGATGCTATGCTGTAGCCCATTGGTAAAAAGATATGGTATATAACACGACCGAGGAATCATAAAGGTGTGTAACGTTATTTAACGAGTCTTTGTGACGTTCCGTCAATCAACTCACCAATACATTAGATTTGCCATATGCAAGATAAGTTCTTAAATAAGAACGTTAAATAATATCAAGTGGAAAACATAAACTTAATGACTAAAGATAATAAAATAACCTATACTTATCAAAGACTAACCCCCTTGTTCATAAAACTTAACAAACCTCTGTTAACTAAAACTTGTTTTGTCCCTTTCTCCCAAACATAAATGTCAAAGTGACAGATAAGGACAAACCAACTTTAGCGGCTTTTTAACTAATAGAGGCTTGATGGACGTTTATGAATAAGGGGGTTACAATATAAATAATTTAAAATAAGGGGTCACCCCGCGGTATCATGCCAAAGATGCTGGCAGCATTTCCTCGCGGTATAGCAATACTGATGATATGTAATATTGTAATGCAAACGTATAATACAAACAAAATCAAACCGGATAACTTCTTTTTCAGTTTTGTGTAGGTGTCGTTTTTTCAGGTTTTAATTGCCTTATAAACAGAAAGACAGTCATGTCGTTGGCAATCATTAGATTGCTGAGGCCATGATAGATTTATTCCGAACATACATATCTACACATACAAACATTGCTAGATGAAAAAAGCTTGTAAAAAAGGTCGGTAACGCGTTTGTGATTATCCTGGGGTCACAGGCGTCCATAGGCTACGGACACCATTGGATGCCTTCACATCAGGCAGGCAGTATAATTGTTTGCGAAAATCATGGTCAAGGCATTTAAAACAACTAATTGAATCTAGTATTTCGCTAGTACAGCTTGTATTCGTATATGGTTACTTTAACAGGAAAGCGCTCCCGAAATTCCAAGTACGTTCACGCGTGGCTGACATGACGTTAATGAGTTTCTCGTTTCACCACTTTGTTTATGTACGAGTAATGTGTAATATATATGACAGAAAGATAAGAAAAGTATATGGTATATCTTATACTCGCCTTAAAACTGCTATAGTAGTTTACTACAAAGGCGAGAAGCTCCAATCGCATTTAAGACTACAAATTAACTCGATAGTTAGTTCAAGGAATTATTCACACAGATCACTGCTTAAAAAGCTCAGCCAAATATTTCGTAGCGCTACGCACGTACTCGTAGCCGATAACATGCGAAGTGCGTATGAAGAGGAAAGCGCCCACAAGACGAGCACCCGCCGAGTGGGCTTCTGGCACTGAAAACTGAAATTTTTAATAGGATTCGTGTCATTATCATGGCTGCTATCACAAGATTCAATAATTTTACATTTAGAAAAAATCTAGCTCTATTTGTTTTCGTTAGATGATTCAAAGAGGAAAATAATTAACGTCAAAAAGCTATGGTGAAAAGTGGTCACGATCCATCGCATCGAAGTAACAAGGAAGTAAGACTATTAAAATGTCTGATATTGAACTAACTACGATAAGACATCTCTGTTTTATTGAAAATATTGTTATTGACATCATCATCGTTATTATTTCGACAGAAAGATGTCTATTGCTGGACACAAGCCTTCCCCAAGGATCTCCACTAAGACCGGTGTTGTGCAGCCCCCACCCAGTGCCTTCCCGCGATCTTGACATAAAGAATCATATTTTAGAAGCAACATTTCAAAAGATATAAGTACGTCAAAAGTGTGGTTTGATATCGCGCTCGGCTATATTCTCTCCGGGGATACAATATCAAAGCAAACTCCAAGTTGGGAGGATTTGAGAAAGATGCCACTTGCCCGGGGGAGCGCCTGTCATAGTAAACTTTTAGCTGCGATAGCGAAGGACGGCTATAGAGACAAATACCTAACAACAGTTGAACAATTCTTCTCATATAGGTATAACTTGTGTTTGAGATATTTTGAAATACATAGATACTTTTCACGACCACTTTGGCTTAGTTGGTAGTGCCCCTGCCTACGCAAAGTAGCATGTCTGTGCGTCTTCTACAAACTGTACTTCGGTGAGTGTGCTCAGGAGCTCCATGAGCTCATACCGCCTTCCCCCTTCTTCCATCGGACATCCAGACGTACGGCTGGCTACCATCTTTACCTGGTCGAAATTCCTCTAATTCGAACCAAGCGCTTTGCATCTTCTTTTATAATGCGCACTTCTAAGGTTTGGAATTCTCTGCCGGCGTCTGTATTTCCGAGTTCATATAACCTGGACCTTTTTAAGGCACGAGTGAATAGGAATCTTCTGGGTGAGCTCGCTTCATCGTCGGCCTCATCTTTACCCGCTGGCTAGATGCTGGCCAAGAGCAATCCCATTTTTAATAAATAAATAAAAAAAAGCCGGAGGTCCCGGGTTCGAATCCTGATCAGGGCATTATTTGTGCATTTATCACGAATATTGTTTCTGAGTCTTGGATGTTTCCTATGTATTTAAGTATGTATTAAATAATTTACGAGGCTTGCACTGAAAGTGGCGGGAATCGAATACTTATTAATTTATTTTTAACATGTATTATATCTTTTTATAATCTCTGAAGTTTCCTTATCTCAACACACTGGCCACTTAGAAAAAAAAAAGTATGGTTCGGTTTCAATTGTTTATTGAAGTCGTCGAGTCACTGCTTAAAATGGAATTGTGCCGTGAAAATTTCAGAGCTATGATTTATTATGACTTTAAAAGTGGACTAACACAAAAACAATGTGAAGAGCGGATGGTTGCTGCTTTTAATATTGAAGCTCCTTCAAAGACTACAATATACAGGTGGTATTCAGAATTTCAACGTGGCCGTGTATCCCTCACCGACGAAGTGCGTGAAGGTCGACCAAAATCGGCAGTCACGCAAGAAAACGTCGATGTTGTGCGTCGTCTGATAAATGAAGACCGACATGTGACATATCGGGAAATTCAAGAGCACCTGGGTATTGGAATGAGTCAAATACAAATTATTTTAAAAGAAGAATTAGGCGTGAAAAAGTTATTTTCCCGTTGGATACCTCACCTATTGTCTGACGAGCAGAAAATAGTCCGTGTCAATTGGTGCCGCAAAACTTTGAAAAGATTTAACAAGGGACGCTCAAATGCTGTTTTTAGCATAGTATCAGGTGACGAGTCGTGGATATACGCTTATGAGCCTGAAACTAAAAACCAATCCCGAGTATGGGTCTTCGAAGACGAGCTCAAACCCACAAAAGTTGTTCGTTCTCGCAGTACGGCTAAGAAGATGGTGGCTACGTTTATCTCTAAATCTGGTCACGTAGCTACTGTGGCTCTTGAGGATCGTAGAACAGTCAATGCTGATTGGTACACCACTATTTGTTTGCCGAACGTCTTTGCTGAACTCCGAAAAACAAACCCTAGTCGTCGCATCATCCTTCACCACGACAACGCCAGCCCACACACCGCTCGGACAACAACTGAGTACCTGGACGGTGAAAAAGTCGAAATATTGGACCACCCTCCATATAGCCCTGACTTAAGTCCCAACGACTTTTTTACATTCCCCAGAATCAAGGACAAACTGCGTGGTCAGCGGTTTCAGACGCCAGAAGAAGCAGTGGAGGCCTATAAAATAGCCATTTTGTCGACCCCTACTTCAGAGTTCAAAAAGTGCTTTATGGACTGGTTTGAACGCATGCATAAGTGCATGAAATACAAAGGAGAATATTTTAAAAAACAATAAAAATAAATAAACTCACTTATACTGCATATTTTCTTCTATTCCCGAAACTTTCAGTTTTACCCTCGTATTTGTCACATAATATTATTTTTACATTTAGTATGTATTTATCTATATAAGTATGTATATCGTCGTCTAGTACAAGATTTGCTTAATTTGGGAGTAGATCGATTTGTGTAGGATTGTTCCCCAACATTTATTTATTATTACCCCCAAAGGTTGTCTGGTAGAGATCGCTTAAAGCGATAAGACCGCCTGTTGTCACCGTTGTTAATATGACCAAATCTTTACACATTTTACTCTTGTATTTGTGGTGCAATAAAGAATATTATTATTATTTCATAAGAAAACATCACGATTCAATTCTTAAAGTTCAAAAAGTCTGCTGCGTATATTTCTATAAAAAAAAATACACGACACAACACAACACACAACATTTTTTTTCCTCCTAGCGTTATTCCCAGTACAGTTGCATCCTGAAGGATGTCTGGGGTCCGCTACCTAATCCCAAGAATTGGCGTAGGCAGTGTTTTAACGGAAGCGACTGCCATCTGACCTTCCAACCCGAAGGGGAATCTAGACCATATTGGGATTAGACTTGTCAAGTGAGTGGCCAACTTGACTGAGAGGTTCTCAAGCCGCCCGGAGGCCTCTAACTTGGCTTAACGGTGCTATTATAGAGAGCAACCGGGATCAACGGCTTAACGTGCCTTCCAAAGAACGGGAGCGCTCAGTTAGTAACCACACAAAGCGGTCACCCATCCAAGGACCTTTTTTTGTTTAGGGGGGAAAATGCGCATACCACCCTGGCGCAGGTGACCCGACGTGGGACTCCCGTTTAGGCTGATGAGACCCACGGTGTACTCACTAAAAACCCCCCATCTGCCACCTGGCTTGTGGTGAGGTCACGGGAACGCTTGCGCACACATCCGCGACCCCGCCGGCGACAGCCGCTCCCAAGCGGCTCCTTCGCGGATGCCCATGCCTCCACGTCAGGCACGCCAGATGTTGCGTCGTGCCATCCTCCTCGATCCCCACTTGTATGGTAGCGGACCCCCCTGAGTCCGCTACAAGGAGGTCATGGGTGCCGAAAATTTTCCGGCACCTGGTGGCGGAGCAGGTCGGTGGTTCCGCCACGAACACCTCGGCCGAGTACAGGGAAAGCATTTCTCTTTCTCTGCGGCCCCACCAACGCCGTTTTAGCTTCACCGTGGATGACCAGTCCACGGTTACTAAGCCCCCCCCCCCCGCCCCGACAAGGTGGGCACCCTCGAGGGGGCCCCATCCAAGGACCTCGCCCGACATTGGTTAACCTCGCATACCGTGCTGTGCCATTAAGTACACTATTAAGAAATGATGGATCATGTTGTCTGAACTGAATAAAGAATTGGAGCGCTCGTGGCTCAGCGGCACCCGCGTACCGAGTGCGGTATGCGAGGTTAAGCAACGTGCGGGCAGGTCAGTTCTTGGATGGGTGACCGCTTTGAGTGGTTACTAACTGAGCGCTCCCGTGCTTTGTAAGGCACGTCAAGGCGTTGATCCCGGTTGCTGTCTACGACAGCAGTCGTTAAGCCAGGTTAGAGGCCTTCGGGCGGCTTGAGAACTTGTAACAGTCAATTTGCCCACTCACTTGACAAGGGGGGTCGAAATTGCACTACGTCAGTAGGGAGTACCCACCGTTACCCTACACGTGACCCCTGGGTGGTGCTAAAAGTGCAATAAAAACTGGCAACCGTACTTATCTTCTCGAAGACCTCACGGTTCGAAAATAAATGCCATACGATTATGATTAGGATAATAAAGAATTATTGTTTTTGTTTATTATAACTTTATAAAGTTTTATTTAAACATTATAAGTTCCTACATTATAATTATAAGTACAAAAAACACACAACATTAACATTTATAATATTAAGTACACTATTAAGAAATGATGGATCATGTTATCTGAATAAAGAATAATTGTTTTTGTTTATACCTTAAAGTTTTATTTAAACATTATAAGTACAAGAAATGTTTGTTACATTTTTGACTATCCTATTCTGTGAGAACTCGAATGACATAAATCAAATCATTCGTTCATTAAAAGTTCATAAGATTTTTTACTACGTATACACTACATTATATAATTTTAAAAGCTAACCTCTAGCTTTAAAAACATTGGACAAAATTAAAGAAAATTCTAGGCCTTTATCAGATTTCATTTAGTCTACAATTTTACAATATGCAATTTTAGGCATCTTTTAAAAAGGTTATTAAATAAACTTAATTTAAACTTTAATAACGGTCTTCATGACAGGGCAACATTTTGTGGTAAATAAATGAGTTGACAGTTAGTTATTTTACAACGTGTAAAATCTTAAACAGAGCAAGAACAGTTTTCTTTTGCGGAAAGCCATTGATGAAACCACTGGTTCGAAAATATAAAACGTATATAACGTTATTTGGCAATATTCATAAAGATTCATAAGCAACTATCTTTATTCAACATCATGGTGCTACATAGCTTTATCCTTGTTACTTGTTACACCCTCGGTGTGCGAGTCCAACTCGCACTTGTCCGGTTTTTATGACAGAACTCAAGCGGTACGTTACTAGAAAAATAATTAATCGTTCTTCGATCCCAGTTCGGAATAGTAACAGAATTGCTAAATTTACTTAAGGAAATGTAATCGTTCGTCGTATAAAAAATTAGTTCCCGATGTAATGTAAAACGTAGTTTTCGATCAAATGTTACCAATCCATAATCATTATTGGGAGCCGCCCTGTCCGTATCCAGGGACCGTAAGATATTCCAAAAGATTATTATATCTTTGGCATTAATGCCTCGTTCTGCTTGTATTTATATTTCAATATAAAATAAATATATTCATAGGTTTTCTTCGCTGTTCGTCCCGGCAATTAAATTTCAATTTGATTTATTTGTAAAACATAGGTACAACAGAGATCTTAAATAAGTACAGTTCTTAAGTCCCATTATGTTTGCCGTTAGGCATACAAAATACTCGCATTGGACAGAAGGTAGGTGGTCTGTTATTCCTTATATTATAATATGTCAAACAATAATAAAACACAACTTAGCTCGTCAATATACAATTCAAAATAGTACTTATCGAAATATGTCATGTTCAGAGTATTAGAAAAATAAATTACAATAAAATTAAAGTTGGCTCCATTTAATTTTGTCAGTCATGAATTCATTAATTGTGTAATATGCTTGCTATGTTATATAACAGATAACATTTATAACATCAAGTGTGGGAGCACCATTACGATTATTCTCTTACATTTAAACGAACACGTTTATCGTTGGAAAAGGCTTACGACTTAAATGGTTCGCGTTGTTAAAATGTAATGAACTAGAAGAGATACCCTAAATGGCCGGCTTGTTTGGGATAAGTTCCAAAACGAGGATACTAATTAGGGTTAAGCCGAAAAGTCGCAATTAAAATAGTCATAAAATATAAGAAATGAGTTTTGTTAGTAATAACATAAACAGAAATTAATGTCTTCGTTATCTGTTAGTAGCCAATAATAGGACAACAGCACGTTAATTATAGTATGAGAATAGCGACTAAAACATTCATTGTGAGTTACACAGCTGTTAAACGCTCGAGTTAGTTAAATAGAATCAAAAAAGTTTTTGAAAATAAAAAACGTAGTTGTTTTCTGTTTTGAGCAGCCGTGTTTTTGACTAATTTACTGTTTTTGTGTGCAGTCTGTCAATAAGCCACAATGTTATTGATATGTTTCGGAAACTTCATCTATTAGATGCTCCTTACCTTTTATCATCAATACAATTTAACAAAGTTGCTTCCCGCTGCGCTGTCTGTCCCCATTACATATGCTTAAATCTTTTAAACTACGAAACGGGTTTTGATGCGGTTTTAATAGATAGAGTGATTCAAGAGGAAGGTTTGGATGTATAAAAAATGCATAATATAGCAGAGAAAGACTGATAATTTTAGAGGTTTCTAATGTGATGGCGTAAATAAACACTTTTTTTGCGCTTACATTGCAAACGCTGGCTGAACCCTACGAGATAGATCAAAATAATGTAGTACAGTATTGTAAACCTTAAAAAGATCTACAAAAAATCCGCGATGGTATATGTCTATCTCTTAGGGATAGCCCACAATAACCATTTTTTATCCCTTACTTTTTCGAGAAATAATGGCTTATTTACGAAGCGATTTTAATCAATACAGCATCCATCTTTATCCAATTAAGTAGTTAACTTAAATACATAGTGCATGTAATATATATCAATATCGCTTTTTACAGCATGTAATTTAAATGAATATTTTCGAAGATATTCCTGATTTAAAATGCAGGGATATAGACCCATGCGAAGCCGGGGCGGGTCACTAGTCATGAATATAACATTCGCTCAAACTCATGCACGTCAAGAATCCATCACCGTTAACAAACATGCCAGGCTTCCATTGACTGATGCGTCTGAGAAGATGAATCGTCATATATTTTCACTCATGCCATTCCTGAGTATTGATTCTTTTACAAGCTTTGATTTGATGTCAAATCTTGCAAATCTTAACCAACTTCAAACTTCAAAACATTTATTGCCACAAAAAAAACGTATACTAGGACATAACTTAATATATAACAATTACCGCTGTGTAGCAATAGGTCTCAGTCTCAGCATGTACTGAGCAGAAAGCCCAGCGCTGGTTTTCAGACTGAGCCTTTAAGTTGTGTCGGTCACAAACAAACAAATTTCAATAGGTAGTGCTTATATCTGGGTGTCACTATTTTTACAATAATAATACACGATAGATAAGATTATTTTTAAAAACAAAATTTCAGTAGGTACATGTACAAAAAGAAACAAGGAGAGAAAAAAAGAAAAAAAAAGAACAACATAAATAAAA
This sequence comes from Notocelia uddmanniana, assembly GCA_905163555.1. NCBI lineage: Eukaryota > Metazoa > Arthropoda > Insecta > Lepidoptera > Tortricidae > Notocelia > Notocelia uddmanniana. The sequence continues at coordinate 12,617,368 of LR991065.1, read as the reverse complement.
ATCAGTAAAGTGCCGACTGTGTGTGTGAGTGTGTCTGAGTGTGTGTGTGTGTGTGTGTGGTGAGAGAGAAACAGAGATAGAGGTCGTTTGGAGAGCTTAAAACTTGCCCTGCATGTCTAATAGATGTTTCTGGACTAACCGCATGAACTTTGCGAGGGGCATTGGTTCTCGCAGGGGTGGGGGCAGATCGTTCCAGACCTTTGCAGCTGCAAATTTGAAGCTCCCTCTGAAGAAAGCAGTCCTGTGTTGAGGTATCGCTAGCTTGGTGCATCGTCTTAGCGACCTAGCCCGCGTGTCGTTAACCCATTTCAGCTTCTCAAATAGGTAACGGGGCTTCTCATACTCTAATATTTTTCGTATTGCGCAGGCCAGGTGCAGTTTCCTCCTATTTGCTATGTTTAATTTGGCCTTGTCGTTTAGGTACGGGGTAATATGCCATCGCCTGGGGATTTCGTAACAAAAACAAACACATGCATTTTGAACGCGCTGTATGTATTTTGTCGTTTCCGCCAATAGCCTAGGCCCATACACTATGTCTGCGTAGTTAAAAAGTGACAATATTAATGCTTCTACGAGAATTTCCCTGACTTTTTCTGAAAGATATTTGCGAATTCTGTAAAGTATTTTTAATCGGTAGAAGGCATTTCTCACTTTAATATTTACATGTTCAATGTATTTCAGTTGTCCATCCATGACTAACCCGAGATTTTTTGCTTTGTCTACTTGTGTGACAGGCTCCACCCCAATCGATACTCTAGGGTTTTGCTCCCTTATTTTTAAGCGTTGCCACTTATTTCCCAATATTATGAACTGGGATTTCGCTGGATTTAGGAACAGGTTATTTTTAACGGACCAGTTCGCTACTGCTTCTAGGTCTGCGTTGATTTTATTAAGAGACATTTCCAAGTCATTCGGCTCAAAAGAGTAATATAACTGGGTGTCATCTGCGTATAAATGAGAATAAGAATGTTTAATATTCTTTACTAAATCCGCTGTGTAAAGAATAAATAACAACGGACTCAAAATAGAGCCCTGTGGCGTACCGCGACTGATTTCTAGTGTTTGCGACTTCAATACTTCACCCTGGTCTGTTTCCATTTCAACATACTGTTTTCTATTTGCGAGAAAAGAGTGGAACCATTTGCATGAAACCGCGGATACTCCACAGTGTGCCATTTTGGAAAGCAGCAATGTCGGGTTGAGGCAATCAAAAGCGCGCGAGAAGTCCTTCACTAAATCCAATAGAGTTGGAAATTTGTAGTCACTTAAAAAGGTATAAATCAGGAAACGTATGGTTGTCATTTTATCACTTATCGTCGTGGATAAGATATTCGTCACGTTGTGACAAGTAAGTATGGCAGTGTGGGAGTGACGCGTGTTTTATCATACGCACACTGAGTGAGTATCACAAAGCTAGTCTTGTAATAGAGACAGAATGTTTCCAAAGTACAAATGATAAACAAAAGATAAGCCATTAAAATCATCTCAATGAGTGCAAATAAATACAGTTAGCGATAAAAGCTTATACTTATCAAAAGGAACTCATTTTAATTTAACTTTGTCTTCTATTTATAGCAGTAAGTACAAATATGTAGTCATAACTCAATTCCTACATGCCGAGTCGTGGACGGGAATCTGTCACCGCCCAGCGTTCTGTGGCCAATAAATCACTCGCTCTTATTCCCTCTTGTATTTATTTGTTGGCTTTCAAAATGCTTGCTTTTAAGTCCAATTTATATTTATTTTGCAGCCGAAATAATAAAAAAGCAGCGAGTTATATCCCCGATATATTCCGCTGCTTTTTTATTATTATCTAATTATATCAAGAGGATAGGTACTTCTTACGTTGCCTACCTAATTGTGTCACTAAATATTATAACCATCAATGTAAAATAAAACCAAACAAAATTGAAAGTATTGAAACTTATAAATACCATATAATTTTGTTTGCCATGTTCTGCGAATAATCACCGATACCATCACTTTTATTTTAGCGCCATCTAGCGTTAGAAACGGAAAACTAAAATTGAAAACTTGCAGTGTAGGGCAGGTAACTCATAACCTCAACTATCCCCTTTAAAAAATAAAATAGTGTTCAGAGATAGGGTAGTATATTTCATTATGAGAAATTTTCCTAATTATACTTGCATCTTTCCCAGTTTGTGTGTTTTGTACTTAATGTAATAATTTATTTAACTAATAACGGTTATCAAGTATGTGCACCAACTCTGCGAAAGGTGAAGCTTAAATAACTAATATTAAGTCCGTACATAACTTAATATTTATACACTGGTTTCACCCCGTGTCAATAAACGAATAAGTTACAATAATAGACGTCGACCCACGTAAAGTAAACGTTTTTCAGGTGTCTAACGCTGGGTCACGAGTAAATCGACGATCATTTGCAAAGATAGTGGGACCTTTGCGCCGTGACATACAATTTATCAATGAATGCTCCTCATGTCACACGTCTTACCAACCTCTTATCTCGAATGTAAAACCTTTGAAAATTGAACTCTTTTCAGTAAGAAACAAGGTCGTTTGTGTCAGATTGGATAGTTTGAGATGGGGTTGATATTAGGCAAGTGTCCCATCGGGGCATTGATTTATAGCTGTATCTCGACCCTTCATTAGCGAAGATAACAGCCAAATGTTTGCATCCTTCACATGCTTGTAACATTCATAAGTCATCAGCTTGAAAAGCTAAGGATTTAAAGAAAGTGGAAGCAAAATATTTCTTCAAGATTTATCGAAACTCTAGGAGTTGTAAAACTTTTATAATTTTTCTTATTTCCAATTAAGCGTCACTGTTATAATCTTATTTGATGACAAGTAATGCTTAGAGTGTCTACACATACTGGGTTAACCAAAACATTTAGACGACCTGTTTAGACTGGTTGCTAGTGACACAAAGCTTAGAGGTCTTGGATGTTTTCTATGTATTTAAGTATGTATACATATATATCGTCGTCTAGTACCCATAGTACAAGCCTTGCTTAGTTTGGGACTAGGTCGATTTGTGTAAGATTGTCCCCCAATATTTATTATTATTATTATATTATTAAACACCAAGATGATTTTCGATTGCATCTAAATCATTAAGGACATCATTCCTTAAGCAGTTTTTTTTTTAAATCAAAGATTATTCTCTACGTAGGTTAACAATAAAACCTGATCTTAATAATTTCAGTGTTGTTTTGTAACAGTGACGTTTTGTCATGTACTGAGTACTAGTTAATCTTTAACCCTTTACCAGGCCAAGGGATATATTCCACCCACATCTTATATCGGTTACCGTAGTCAGGTTTTAACTCCAACACCTACAAAATATTTTGTCAATCCCTGAAAATATTATTTTATGATCTTCTTTCACAACACGCTTCTAAATTGCGTAATATATCTTTGGCAGCCATTTAAATTCAATTGAACGCTAATTTCAGTAAACTACGGAGAAATTCGAACACTTTCCATAATTTCTATGAAACAGAAGTACATAGGTCGAACAATTTTTTGATATTTTGTAGATTTTGAGTGTTGAAAGCTAATGTAATCGTAAACATTGCTAAATATTAATGCATTATTGTGTATGACCAGAATTAGGATGTGGGTTGACATTATCCCATGGCCTTATTAGAGTTTAACTGTGTGGGAGCTATTTTTCCCATGGCCCGGTAAATTATCTTGTCATGTCATACAAACTCACGTAAGTAATAAAACAGTTTTTGTGTTCAACCTAGAGCGAATTCATGTACCTAGCTATAAAATCTCCTTTTAAAGACTTTCCCTGAAGAATTTCTTCTTGTAGATAGTATCATAAAATTGAATAATTGTGTTGCTTTTAACCAAAAAGTAATGATGTAAGTATATAATGAGGTAAATATTGTTTTCAGTGATTGATATAATGTTTCGTAGGAGATTTGGAGTTAAACCTTGACTATTATAACCGATATAAGATGTGGGTGGAATATATCCCTTGGCCTGATCAAGAATATAATAAGACAAAATCTAGTATGACAGTTTATTACTTAGACAGGCGATGGGATAACCGTAACCCACATTTTTATTTCTGGTTTAAAGGAAGATCTCCGACTTTCATAAATACATTTTTTACAAGGCGTTCAATATGGTTGCAACAGCATATAAAGTACGTATTAAGACACGCTGGTTCTTCGGGGCCTGGTAAAGGGTTAAGCAAAGTTTTGTTAATTTATGTAATATTTCAGTGATAGGTTGCCACGGGGAGAAACGGGTGTTTATTTGGAATAACTAAAAACATTTAATTTCCTTCGCAGCGTAACGTGAATGAAAATGGTCGTTTATTTAACTTACCGCAGTTACTAGGGAGCAAATAAATAAAAACATTATAAATGTGATAAAAAGATGCCCTATTCTTCTTAATATGTCCTTCCAAGAAGCATGTAATTTCGAGGAGCATTCATCATTATGAATCAACATTATTATACCCCGGGGGCACGAAAATACTGCGATAATCTTATTAATAATGACTTTCTCGGAAGAAGAACAGATTTCGGGGAAAACGGGATTAATCCTCACATGATATAAAATATGCATTAAGCGCGCTTCAATTAGATTGTGATGGAAAAGGCAAATAATGTAATAAGTAATAGCTATTTACGACACAAGGCTTGTAAAACAAAGAAAGGCCATTGTCGCAGTTGATTGAGGCCCGAGCCGCAGGCGAGGGTCATAAATATGTGAAAGAGGGCTTTCTGTTTTACGACCCGTGTTTTGTACACAATTTTACGTCACCACTTGGCCAAAGGCAAGGTGTGGTGTAAATTATAATAGTTGATCTCATAGTAAAAGTTGTTACGAATCATGATTATAGTCACCTTATTTTATTCTGTATAACGAATGACTCTGATTTCATAGAATATATTTATTATATGTTATATCAAACGGTGTTGTGAAGTAGCCGGAAAGTGGCTAAAGTCCTAAAGCTTGAATTATATTGGTATAGGAATCTTTAATGAATATGAAAATTATTCGACAATGGAAGGAACCCCAATAAAAACGATGGACATAGAACTAAATCAGAAGTTGCGAAAATGGTTTTGAACCGCCTATTATGGACGAGTGACTAATTACTTACTGAATCTTCTGGACCACCCAATTGTCCTCCAATACGAGTGCACACAGCTGATTTCAATCTTGTGCGGTTTGATAATCGATTATATTTGGTATGCAATTTGGTTTTATAGAACATGGAAAAGATAGTACAATATGGACGACTCTTTGATTTGGGCAACTTCAATTGGATATATAATAGTACCATCATATTATGATCGTTTTACCATTAAAAAAATTGAGAAGCAACGAATAATGAAATTACTGTGTAACATCTCAGGCGCGTACAGCGAGTCTGTATTGTTTCAATGTTTTAATTGACCGCCCAAGCTAAGCGAACGAAGCACGCTCAATAAAATAACGTTGCGTACCCCAATAAATAATTAGTTTTTTATTGTTGTTGAATCAGTTTTTAGAAATATGTTTTGAAAAAAAACTCGAAGACCATAGATCACACAGCGACTAGTTTATATCTAGCCATAAACTGTACATTTTCCTTATGATCGAGTAGGCGAAGCGATGGAAGGTCTCCGTTTCAGCTTGGGCAAAAATGTTTTCGTAGGTCCAGCGTCTTTCCGGCTGTTCTTCTCTACAGGTCCGTTTTAACTCACATCAAACAGATTGATTTTTTTGTAGATTTGGAGGCCCCGGTAAAAATAGATCTCCATATACATGTAAAGTGTAAGACGGTAGAACGAGGAAAAAACAAAACGTAAAAGCTGAGCTTGTAGCAGGTGCTACGGCGCAGCATTATTATCAATGAAACGTAACTGAATTATCTATTAATAAATTTAAAAATTATGTAAAGCGTCAACTCATATCGAAAGCATATTATAGCACACATGACTACATGAATGATAAAACACCGTGGGATTAATTGTGACTGAAATATTAATGAATTAATCATTATGGCATTAAATATTAATATGATCTTTTTTTTTTATTTTGATTTTATTCTAGAAACTGTCTAGATTTCTATTTTTTATATATTTTTTATTATTATTATTATTTATGTTTTGACGATCCTATTGTGAATTTTACTACAAAATAATTTTAAAGAATAATAATAGCATCAATAAATTGCTCTAAATAATTAATTAATATATATGTTAATACATGTTATAACTGACGATTCGAAAGTGCTTGTTGCTAGGCCTATTTGAATAAAGAATATTTTGACTTGACTTGACTTGACTTGACAATGCGGGGATTTGCCTACCAACCCTTTTCCCTTCGCCCCCATAACCCAGGATTCGCTCAGTGTCAGCAGGTACAACCTTTTGAGGTTATAATTTACTGTAAGCAAAGTATTGTTTTGCGGAGTTGACTAAACAAATTGTTATTGAGCGGTGTCTGGCACAGAATATCCTGTGTTAGAGTTTTTCAATTGGCTGAAAATGATTTGAACTAATGCTGTTTTTCATCGAAAGGTCTCATTAGACCTTATGCACTTTTTTGCTGAAACATTCATATTCGAATATTCCGAATGCTCACTGGCTTGAACCCGCGCGATGCTAATTTGCCAGAACAATCCCGCAAAACAAATGTTATGTTATACAACTACGTCGAGACAGAGAGACTTATAAAACGATGTTTGCAAAGTTCTATCAATACAATTTAGGTCGTAAACTAACTCAGGCGATTCCAAGGAACAAAATCCAATTGTGACACTGTCAACGGAAGATATTTTATAACATACACAATTAGAATACAATGGAAGACAATGGCTGCCAAATACTGGTGACGCATCGTCCTGACTTGTCGGAGTGTAAACGGTACGATATGAGTAAACTGTCAGCTGTCAGTGTCAACTGTCGGTCGAGTCAGCACCACTTCTTTATTACGCACCTGAGTGCTTCCTGAATGCCGCGGGATGCGCAGAACCAGCTAAATAATTCAGTACTGAGATACCTACTACTGGGCAAGTGTAAATACCGACAGCATCCCGTCAAGCGAAAAAATCTGTGCGAGACCAATAACCTTACGGTAGAGAACAAAATGCCTCATACCGATGCCGCTTCGCCAAATTAAGAAGTCACCTAAAGGCCTTCATTAAGGCTCAACCGTCGCCAAAATCTCGTATAGTATATTAGTCTCGATCGCTAGTATTAGCTCGATATTCTTTCTTCATAACCCGCGCGCTTTGAAAATCATCATAAAAAAAGTTTTTCGGAAAAATGGATCATTATTTCTAAAAAGTAAGAAACCAATTATATCATATTTTTCGGATGAAAAAATACAGTATCAAAATGTTTACAAGTGGAAAATAAATGGTGGCTTGGTTAATGAACGTTCATCACTTTATGGTATTCAATTTGTAAAAGCTAAGGGTTAAAATTGTTGCGTAGTATTTACCGATTTTTACAAAAAAATATCATGGGTTAATGCGTTAAAGTTAGTTAAAGGGTTAAAGAGTTAATGCGTCTAATAAGACAGCCACGATACGTTAAATGTCACGAAGTATCACAAATTGTATGGGTTATAAAACAACTACCTAAATTGCATATGGCATTCATGAGCAGTGCAGTCACTACTGTTTCACTTATTCCATATACGACTAGGTCTCGATGAAAAGTAACGTTTGGATTTGGATGTTGTGTTCTCACAAGCACCTTGTGTTCAGACGTTCGTTAACGAATCAACGTGACGCAGTTTTATGGGATTGTGACAGGAAAGTGGTTCATAAAAATCGACAGGCTGCTACTTCTTTACCTACTTTTTAGGGTTCCGTACCAAAAAGGTAAAATAGTAACCCTTATGATGCCGATCTGTCTTAGTGTCTATCACATCGCTATGTATCTTAAGTTCCAAATTTGGAATATGTAAGTAGTTATAGACAAGGCTTACCCATAGTGTACATCTGAAGTGGGGTGTTATATGAAAAGGCTTGTAGTGAGTTATTATATCATGTTTACATCAATAAAAACGTTACAGGAAAGATATAATTATATCTCCTTCTAGATTATACATTTTTTTATAATTAAAAAAATCTAAATTAAGGTTTAATTGAATCCCCTTTGCATCTATTTTTATTTTCATTAACTCTTATGAGATTGTGCTGAAAGTACCTATTAAAACAAATTGTTAATTTAGTGTAAATAATTTTCTTTTTTTTTTCGAGCAGCAATGTATTGCGTACTCTTATTTGAGACATGAAAGAAGCATGTTTAGCATTGTTGTTTACTTATATTGTTAAATACTTGATTAATGTGATCAATACGACTACTCAATAGCCAGATTAGAGTAAAAATGATGTACTTTAATATTTAAAATATTCATTCATTGGATAAAAAAATGAGATACATTGTATACTGAATTATATAATAGGGAATAAAAATAAAATAAAAAAAGAACTTGTAATGTTTGAGGTTGCATCAAAAATCCACGCTGTATATAAATATGTATTTATTTATTTCGGGGATCTCGGAAACGGCTTTAACGATTTCGATGAAATTTACATCGCGCGGGTTTCGCTCAGATCAGTAGAGATTAAATCAGAATTCATTTGAATGCTTGACTTATTCGTAAATATTATTAAGGAAAATTGATACCAAAGTATATTTTACAGATTAGGCGAGTAAACCTCTCTAAGACGATTACATCAGAATGCATTTTAGTGACGATTTTGTCACTAATTCACCTACTTCTCCGTGTGTTTCCTATCCATACTAATTATTATTTTCAAGTGGCTGACACTAATATACCTTCCTCAGCTTCAGTGTTACCTACGTAGGTGTTTACGAGTTCGTGTCTATGCGGACACGGATCCATTATGTTTAAAGCCTTTTGAAATTACTTCATTTGTTACCATTTAATTGTTGTTAGACGAAAGCAACACCATGGTTGACGTATGATGATCGTGTGCCTCCAAATGTGAGGTCGGGTAGGAGCGCCTTGTTTTGTCATTGTTAGATCGGTTTAGTGAAGATGTATTCCTTCACCAAATGGCTACTGTGATTCAAATGATATTTCGTATAAAACACATACCTACATTTTCAAGAACCCCAGTGGTATAGTTAAAATTATTTAATTACTTCGAGTTTTATCAAAGTAACTAGTTAAAAAAGGCCTTTATTGTCCTAGCTAGAAGATTCAAAATCCAATAATAATTTTATGAATAGTCGGTTCGTACTCACGGTGTCCAGATAAAAAGTCGTGTGCCCTGCAGCTTGGCTACAGTCGCTCGTATGGTATCCAAATATATAGCAATCGAGAGCCAGGGACAAACATAAACAAGTTACCAACACTGAAGGTTAAGAAATGCCAAGATTTTAATGACTGTATTATCACAAGGTAGAAAACAGTCAATCAGTAGGAGTTACACAAAATGAGCATCTACTTGGCGACGTCTAAGCGATCAAAAAGTTCATCTCATATTAACAATAGGAGAAGAAAATACCATGGAGTGAGTAATAAGTAATAAAAAACATGAATAAGTCAAACTATTATAAAACTATTATAAAGTTATAGCTATTAAGCCCAATCGCTGCACGGTACTTTCTGCCACAAAAATCGCAGGTGAATCTGTTGATGGTTGTAACTTTGAAACCTTCATAAAATTGGTATTTTGCAACAAAAGTGACAGGGTTTGGAGGCCGGGTATTTTACAAATACAAAGTACTTTATATATAAAATCGTGATTGAGACCAATTAACACTTTAAGGACACTTAATAAATTGACATTTTAATGCAATTAAGAGTTCACAATCGTTTTAATCCGGGTGTAAAGGAATAGATCCGTTAGACCAAATTTCCGATAAAATTTTGGTAACTTAGTACATTTTTTCCTCATCTTACCGACGTAAGGTCAAACAGATCTTTGTAAAACCGAAGCTAAGTAGCTTTGATTTCGTAGCTGGTAAGCCATTGCAAATACTTTACCTTAGGAGCATAGTTTGAATCATTGTTGTATGCAAACACGTGAATCCTACTACATATATAGTATTCGTGTCACACCATTCAATCTACACACTAAGCACAATTATGGAGATAAATATGCATTGTGCTGCTTCATTGCATAGGAAAGGAAAACGTATATAAATTGACAGGGATTCCAAGCGGTCACTGGTCAATACATTCCAGGTTAGTGTACTTGTACCCCCGCGACCGGAAGAGCCAGGTATCTATGCAACTCCCAACTCAAATAAAATAACTTTATAAGAAGCTTTTGCAAATACTCAATAAGGAATAGTACATTACTACAGAGGCCGGGACGAAAGGGGTTGCCGGCCGAAGACATATATACGGCCGAGCGAAGCGAGGCCGGATAGGTCTAAGGCTGGCAACCCCAAATTTCCCGCCGAGGTAGTATAGTGCTTTTCTCAAACATGCAATGAAATAAACAACAAAAAAAAAACAAAATTTTATTTTTAATACGCATAGTGGCAGAATGTCATGATGCCTGTGCCACAAATTTATGTGGAAGAGAATTAAAAAAGAGGACTTTGCCGGCCTAGGCCTGCAAGATTTGTATGAAATTCCATTAACGACCTCTTGTCCTAGCCGCGCCTGAAACGTCATACTTCGCAGCCTATTATAAGGAACATAACATCAATATTTCATTGCATGTTTGAGAAAAAAATATTTTACTTAGTAGTTTGTATAAATAAGGTATAAGGGCACGTTCGATTTTGAAAGTACTTTTTTAACTGTTTATCTTAACCGCAAGTTCATATTAATATACGTTTATGTTCTGTAAATTCTGTTATCTATTCGAAAGCAGAATGGAATGTGTTTTCCTGCTTCTGTTCGTGATCGCAACGGCGACGTCAATGGTTTCCTTGGAGGACTTGTTTCGAGAGGAATGGCATAAATTCAAGGCAAGTGTCGATCGCTTTAATAATAATAATACGGCTGCAGCTGCGGTCGAAGCACAAGCGACGATGAAACGGCAGAAGTATGCCCCCTAGAACAGAGTTACATTTTCGTTCCCTTATTAGTGGAAACTGCGGGTTGCTGGGGAGCGGATGCAAAACAGTTTGTGCGCGACATAGGCCGTCGGCTCGCAAAAGGGAGAGGACCCGCTCCGAGTCGTTTCTGGTGCAAAAGTTGTCCATAGCTATCCAACGTGGGAATGCCGGTAGCGTTATGGGCACTTTTGCACCAGGAACGGTAAGGGCTGGATTATTTTAATTATAACTAATTGAATTGTAATGTTTTAGAAATAAATTAATATTTCAAGTTTAGATACCTACTTAACTAATGTCTCTACATTCTAGTTCAATACAGCTATCGAGCAATAAAAGAATACTATTATAACTTAAACAACATACGTCATCTACATCCGGAGCAACGTTCAGCCGAGTGCCCAGTCTCATCAAAAATAAATTCTTGATGATACTTAATAATAATTTGATCTGGCCCATGACTCTATGAGGAAACCGCTACATTCCGTTGATTCGATATATTCCGTTGTCTCGATAGCCGTCTCTTTAAACATTCCAATAACGGCGAAAAGTGTCAATCAACATCTTAAGAGACTCATTTGATAGCTGGGTAAAGCTGGGTAATATCTAAAATAAATCTAAATTAAGAAGACGATACTCCTGAACAAGGGGCGGATAGACGGCGACACCTTAGGTTAGGTTTTTATGATGTAAAGTTTTATATTTAACTTTGAAGAGTATCTTTATTACTTGCGACCATTGCAACCCATATTTTTTAATATAGTTTTAATTCATTTTGTTAGGCTCAACACAAAAAGAACTACAAGTCAGCAGCGGAAGACATGCATCGCATGAGTATATACGCTCTTAACAAATACAGAGCGGTTCAGCACAACGAGTTATTCGAACAAGGACTGGTCTCCTACAAGCTTAGGGTGAACAAGTACTCTGACATGGAAAACGACGAGTTCGTACGTACCATGAACGGTCTCATCTACCATGCCGTGTGAGTAGCTTTTGTTTACACTCATAAATATTTTTTCACCTTAGCGGCACGAACATGGCGATTTTGCTGCTTGAAACCAGTGAGCAAAATTCAATTTTGCTGCGAGCTTGAAAATAACTTTTTTCATAGCGTAGCTTAGTCGCAGGTTATCTTTTCATACTGCGGTGTGTAATACAAACTTGGAACATTTAAACTTCATTCTCTCTGTCACTATTCCTATGCATTATATGTTCTCACCGCTGTGGTGAAAAGTTGTATGTATCACATGAGAGCAAAGATATTTGCAACTCATGTTCTTGAGTCCCTCTCTACGCTCAAGATTCTAATTTTGAATCACGAGCGTAGCGAGAGCCAGAGAGAGCAATCATAGCATGTTCGCTTGCTCGGGGCTCAACAACAACACTCGCAGCAACAATCTACTTCGCTCTCTTTTTGAACAAATAACTATAGTATAGCATAAAGGTGGAATCCAAAACGACCTTCTCCAAACAGAAACCTATACGAGTAGACGCTTGCGACTCCATAGAAGTTACAAGCGATATGCATACCCTTGACGACTTATGAGAATTCGTAGTGTCCCTAGCAGCAGGTCAGTTAGGCGCCTTCCTGATTTGTCGATGCGGAGGCGGTACGATATGAGAAAGCTGTTAGCTGTTACTGTCACCACAACTAAACGGAATTTTATACACCGCAAACTATGAATCATCCCTGTCTCTACCCACGTCATCTGTTTCGATTGCATGAAAATCAGCGACAATGAGCAGGTGTGTCGAATATTAGTCTAGGTCACGAGACTAGGGACTGGTCATCATCACAAAAAAAACTTAAATTAAATCATTTAGTGATTTTACATTAAAAGCAGCAAAACTAAGTCATCCCGGGCATTTTCCACCACAGTTGTTAGGGATTTCGATGCCAAAACTATTTTTAGGTATCAAAAATAGTACTATTTTCGCAAATTTTTAAAAGCCCATATAAAAGGCCTTTTGGTAAAATAAATGTTGTGAAACAAAATACTTGCTGCTTACTAACGATTTTATCTCAGCTCATAACTTTTGAAATTACCCACATAATGGTGTAAATAAAAAATATATCGCATGAATAGAGTGAGAGCAGCTAAAAATTTTCGGAACAGCCCTGGTACTACCGCGCAAATGTAATACTACAGTATTTTGTCAAGTGAGGAAATCTCATATCGGTAAACTTACGTCAGAGAACAAAATACCTAACACATATCGCTCCCGCCCCGCCAAGTTAGGAAATCACCTAAGTCTCAACTCTCAATATAGTGCATCCTATGGTCCTTATTCATCACCAACCACTATAGGGACTTCCCCAGGTGGGCTTCTCTAAATATGAGCGATTTGACATTCTGCTTTGCCCTACCCTTAAAGAATTAAAGTTGTTTTGCGGTAAAAAAACTAGATTGTATGACTAGGGAATAAAACGATCCATTTTAGGCGAGGTTTGCATGTAGCTACCCGAGCCTGAACGGCGAGGGTCGATAGGCACAGCGAGGTTAAAATGGGTTTTATTACCGAGTTATACACTCTACGTTTCATTTTGAATAAAAAAAAACAACAGGTAGGTACTTATTTTATTTAACAAAATTAATACAGATACTAGATTTGACAGCCGAATGCTTGCCATAAAATTCCCGATTTTAAAAAGATGTTTTTCCTCTCTATCGCATTGGCACATTTTAAGTAAAAGGGAGGGAGATAAAAGATGGTTTCACGTTACAGACTGAGCAAACAAAAAGTTTAGCAATTTAGTTTTAAATATGCGTTTGGTTTCTGGTATGATGACATTGCCTGAATAATATTTTTAATAATGTAAAGTAGGAACTATAAAACACCATGTCTTGAGACATGAATTACGTTTTCTGATTGGTGAATTTTAATATATCTGTATTCTAATTGGTTGATACCAAATACTAAGTTTCTCTTAAATACTTGCCGTGACGGAATGACAGCCTGTTTAGCCTAGTTGCTAGTGACACTGCCTCCGAAGCTAGAGGTCCCGGGTCCGAATCCCGGCCAGGGCATTATTTGTGCATTTAGCACGGATTTTGTTCTTGGGTCTTGGATGTTTTCTATGTATTTAAGTATGTCTTTATCTATATAAGTATATGTATATCGTCATCTAGTACCCATAGTACAAGCTTTGATTAGTTTGGGGCTAGGTCGATTTGTGTAAGATTGTCCCCCAATATTTATTTATTTATTTACTTAAATAATTACCAAAGTATACCTACCAATAAAAAACCACAGTCCCGATTAACTGCCGATGAGTGCTGTGATTGGCTGCTGTGAAGTGTTATTAAATCAAAAATATATATACATATTTTCCCTATGGACTAAAATACGATTTTTGCCCCGCTCTGCAGGTCTCATATGAAGCACTTTTAGAGCATGAGAAGTGAAAAAGTAGTTTATCCTTCAAATTAGGCATATTAAATGCACCTATGAACGTCAATAAACTACCAACCGTTCGGAAAAATAAACCTCTGCCACGACGTGGACATAGAAGCGTCCCAATCACGGCTGATTGATCGGCCGATGTATGTCGACCGCGGCGTTTGCTCAATGAATTCGTCATTGACGAGGTTTAATTGAAATAAAAAAACAGATGATTAGTTCCGTTGTACTATAATACTGGGCATTGCAGGCCCATTAATTATTCATTAGATATATTTGACAATCCACGATCGGACTGCTTGCGGGCGTTGGCTGGTAAACACGCACTTATACAAATATCATGTGGGCCGATTTTTCTATCGTTGTAGATTTAAATATTCCGTCAGCATTTGATAAAATTTGGTGGGTTTGAAAACCTTGTGTGATTCTGTGCAATGCAATCACAATATCATAATATGTTCCAACAATTTGTACTAATTTTCCATTTAGTTACGACAATTCCAATACATTTTGTCACTCAATGGAATATAATTTTTAAGAAAAAAAAACCGACTTCAAGGGGGGAGGCCGGTAAAAGATTATTATACTTAGATGGTGCACTCTTAGATAGATATACAATAAAATAAAAATGGCTATAATGTATGTTTATAATGGTAGAAGACTAAGTACCCTCAATTCCTCATGGAATCATGAAAAAACCTTGCTTGCTTGACAAACAAAACGAAGAAAACAAATCGCCAAACGTGAACTACGCGTCGTTGAAGAGTTCCGTTCTGATCATCATCAGCAGTTCCACTTCATTAAATGTCACTTTTATGAATGAAAATGCTTGATTAGTTCATGTAAATACTAAAATCACTATTTATGTGCCTTTCACATTTGAGGAGTTCCCTCGATCCCTAATGGATCCCATCATCAGAACTCGAGCATGACAAAAATCAATCGTGAAAATAGAACTTGCTTAACAAACACAGCTAGAAGGACAAATCGCCAAACGTGAACTTTTCGTCGTTGAAGAGTTCTGTTCTGATCATCATCAGCAGTTCCACTTCATCAAATGTCACATTTTTGTATGAAAATGCTCGATTTGTTGATAAAAACACAAAAATCACTATATGTTTGCCTTTAAGATTTGAGGATTTCCCTCAATTCCTCATGGATCCCATCATCAGAATTCAAGCATGACAAAAATTAATCGTGAAAATAGAACTTGCTTAACAAACACAGCTAGGAGGACAAATCGCCAAACGTGAACTTTTTGTCGTTGAAGAGTTCTGTTCTGATCATCAGTAGCAGTTCCACTTCATCCAATGTCACATTTTTGGATGAAAATCAAAATCAAAATCAAAATCAAATATTTATTCTGCAAATAGGCCACAAGGGCACTTTTACATGTCAAAGCATGAATTTATACAATTTAAAAAACTGACAATCTTACTTAATAATAATGATTAAAAAAAATATACTGATTAACAATAAAATGGAAATAAATTTACAAATATTAAGGACGTATTGAATACGATCTGTGTCCGAATAAACAAAAGGAATATAAAATTAATTTAATATCTCAGAGATGTATATGGTCTCTGAGCGTCCAAATATGATTAATAACAATTATTTCAAAGTGCTTAGAGATGTAAATGATCTCTAAGCCCTAAAATTAAAATAAGTAAACTTAATATTGTTAGAGATGTATAAGGTCTCTAAGCGTCAATAATAATAAAACTAATCCAGAACAGGATCATGTCTCTCGTCAATCTACATACAATAAAATAACACTAGTATTAAGGTATTTACTATGCCCTTGCAAGCATGAACAGACCGGACTCCACAAACAGCACCCGATCACGAGTATGACGCGTATCTCAGCCATCGCCTTCCTCGACCATCTGTTAGGGAAGGTGGCGACCCGATCAACGACGCCACCGTAAGCAAAGCCCTTTAAGCGAGCATGACATATTCAGGCTGCCGGACATTAATAAAATCAAAGATTAAAATTACTCTTCGGCAAGAAACAGCATCATGTTTCATAAAATGCAACGACAGAGATAAGTATTTATACAAGGAAATATGCTAAGTGAAGCATAGGTATATTAAAAGTAACAGGATTTAACTATCACTGGCTTAAAAGCATTTTTGTCATTTAAGAAATCGTTGACAGTATAATAGGCCTGGCTTAACAAATAACGTTTAATATGAGACTTAAATTTACTAAGTGGAAAATTAACTATATCGATAGGTATTTTATTATAAAATCGTATACAGTTCCCCACAAACGACGTGCTAACCTTCCGGAGACGACTGGCCTTCACTGCAATCTTGTGTTTACTTCTAGTGTTGTAGTCGTGGATATCACTGTTAAGTTTGAATTCTTGAATATTTTTTCGAACATACATAATGTTTTCAAGAATGTATTGACATGCCACAGTAAGAATATTTGCCTCCTTAAATTTTTCTCTGAGAGATTCTCTGGCCTTAAGTTTGTAGATGGAGCGTACAGCTCGTTTCTGTAGCACGAAAACGATCTGGATGTCAGCCGCTTTTCCCCACAACAGGATTCCATAGGACATAACACTATGAAAGTAACTGTAATATACCAGCCTGGCCGTCTCAACATCAGTTAACTGTCTAATACGTCTTACTGCATAGGCCGCAGAACTAAGTTTGCCGGCCAGAGTGGCAATATGCGCATGCCATTGCAGTTTTGAATCTAAGGTGACACCTAAAAACACTGTTCTATCTACAAATTCCATTTCATCCGACTTTAATTTGATCTTAGAATTGTTTGCCTGCTTGACATTAGGCATAGTGAATTTGATGCACTTTGTTTTCTTGGAATTTAAGAGCAAATTATTTGCTGTAAACCAGTTCACAACAGTACCTAGTGCCTCATTAATACCGTCAAAGTTTTTGTCTTTGCGGCCTACCTTGAAGATAAGCGACGTATCATCTGCAAATAGCACTATATCATGTTTATCTTTTACAAGGTTTGGTAAATCATTAATATAAACTAAAAACAGAAATGGACCCAAAATTGATCCTTGAGGAACTCCAAGAGCAACCGTTGTCCCTGCAGATTGAATCCCGTTGATGACTACCCGTTGAGTTCTCTCTGACAGATACGATGTGACAAGGTCCAGGGCATGCGATAAATAATAAATGCTTGACTTGTTGATAAAAACACAAAAATTACTATATGTTTGCCTTGAAGATTTGAGGAGTTCCCTCAATTTCTCATGGATCCCATCATCAGAACTGCGTTTTGACAAAAACGGGACCAACTTGGATATATTGGGGGGGAAGGGGACGGGTACGGGACAATCTTACACAAATCGACCTAGTCCCAAACTCAGCAAAGCTTGTACTATGGGTACTAGACGACGATATACATACTTATATAGATAAATACATACTAAAATACACAGAAAACATCCAAGACCCAAGAACAAATATCCGTGAAAAATGCACAAATAAATGCCCTGGCCGGGATTCGAACCCGGGGGGGGGGGTATATATACGACCAATAAAAAAAAAAATTTACAATCGGTTAAGAAACGACGGAGTTATGGACTAACATACATTAAAAAAAAAAACATAACCAAATTGATAACCTCCTCTTTTGAAATTTTGAAGTCGGTTAAAAATTGTAGGACACTGTATGAAATTGAGTGGACATTGTACAGAATCTCGAACTCTTCAAACCCACCAAATTTTATCCAATTCTGACAAAAAATCGACAATGATGGAAAAACCGGCACATGTAGGAGACACAATTAAGCTATACATACCTACATATAGGTACATAGGTACATAATAAGATTGTAACGAACGTTTAGGAGAGTTTAGCTTATTATGATGTAGTGTAAGTACTAAATGTACCAATACTACCATGGTTTTCTCTTTCTTCATGAGCTGAACAATCAAATTTCTATTAGAATGATTAATGTTGACGCCTCGAGAATTTGGCAATGTATCACTTGCGACTGTTTATGTTGTCAACATAGCACAGTCGTAAATAATCTGTAGTGCAATCCTAGTTAATCTGCTTGTACTGCATAAATTGTCCCGGTGAAGTAGATTGTCAATATCAGTCAGTTTTGCAAACTATGGAATGAATGGCAAGAATGAATAAATACCAAAGCAATTATAGCATTCTAAAGCACGAAAGAGAAAAGTAAAATAACGTATAATATTTATTGACTCATTCATCTTTAAGCTTATGCCTAGATTCTCTAAAAGTGTAAGCCGAGCCTTTAAGATTTAATCTCCTCAGAATGTGTGACTTTACAATAATTTAATAAGTTTTGGCTATCCCAGCACCCACAATTAGGGAGGGCAGATGTCCCCGCATTTTTCGTCACACTCCTATTTTCAGCGTTGATATTTGGCCATGTCTTGCAATACGTGGATCGCAATTCGGGACAGAACATTGTCTCAAATTTTGAGCAATCAGTACCGAAAACCTATAAAAGTGACTTTTTCGCACTGTTGTCAATAATAAAATGGGAAACAATCAACTATACAAACAATACAAACTAATATTCAAAATTAACTTTACTTTTGTATTTAATGTTTAAATATGTTTTATACTTAAGGGTTTAATTCAGAATGATCCTTGGGTTTCTTTGTATATTTGATTGTTTCGTATTTTATTATTTGCATAGAGTATATCATTATTAACAAAATACAACGATAATGTCCGGGATTTTAATGCCGTGGTCCCGTAAATCGGGTCTGGTAACGCTACCCACAATACACCTCAGGAATTAATCCTTCTGCTGCTCATATTTGTATTTATGTTAAACGGTTATTTTCTATCTTTGACTAGTGACAATTCCACAAGTCAAGGCTCTCGAGCCCGAAGATCAGTTTCAAATTTACCTGACCACGTGGACTGGCGGGAGAAGGGAGCAGTAACGGACGTCAAGGACCAGGGACAATGCGGATCCTGCTGGGCTTTTAGCACCGTAAGTCGAACCGGTTTTGGTCAGTATTGTCGGTTTAAACGCCTACAAAATATGTATATGTAATATATATAGTGCATTCAACTGAATAGCCCGTATATACCTATACAAAAGTAAGGCGATTATTAAATGACAAGTATTTTTTGTAATACTGACTGATAGTATTAAATATTGGGATTAAAATAAAAGATATGTTACCTGATCGCCATTTATTCAGCAGAGCGTAGATGTATATAAAGAGGAGAACCTACATAAGCATTCATGTTCGTTTGCACTGTGAGGGCAGCACTGTTTACAACGTTAATATGGTAATGTTGGACAACATTCTCAACACCCCCCCTCAATCTTAAAACGAAACTAAAGTTATACAACGTGAAATAAAAAACACATCACGCATAAGTGATAAAAATAATTATAAAAGAAACATTACAAACTTCAGTATTAATTCACATAAATGAATGCTATAAATAGAAACTAACGTGAATATACGCACTTATACCCTACGACCTGAGTCTTGGGATCGGAGTTCAAACCACTACATAAGAGGTATTATTAGTATACATGAATATACATACAGTAGTAAACATAATTAAACAGTTAAATTTAATTTGCTAGTGAAATATAAATGTTTTTAGCTGGCAAAGACTTCGTAAAAATGTCAGATACATTTTCATCAGTTGGAATATACGATACAGTTATGAGCTTCTTATTCACAATATCTTTAATATAATGATACTTTATTTCAATGTGTTTCGAGGCTTTGCTATCTAACTGATTGTTAATTAATTTTATGGTACTTTGATTGTCCATGAGCACAGAGATAGGAGCATATGTTTCCTTGTTTGAGAAATCTGACAGTACACCCTTAATATGCATAAGTTCGCTTACAGCGTGAGCGCTAGCGACAAATTCAGCTTCTGCAGTTGACAGGGCGGTGCATGTCTGCTTACGAGAGAACCAAGATATTATATTCTCACCGTGATAGATGACACAACCGCTAGTGCTTTTTCGGTCCGTCTTATCAGCAGCCCAGTCTGCATCTGAATAAGCCAGGAGGAGAGGATCTTTAGACTTCCTATATAGCAGCTCCTTTTCAGGTGTTCCTTTGAGATAACGTAAGATTCGCTTACCTGCTTTCCATAAATCCACTGTAGGCTTGTCTAAAAATCTACTCAAATAAGATGTTGCATATGTTATATCCGGTCTACTGTTTGTTGAAATATAGAGCAATGAACCAACTAACTCCTTAAAAGGAACATTAATTACCTCTGAGTCAGTATTTGCAGTGTATAAGTAGTTTGCTTCCATTGGGGTATTGGTCTTTTTACAATCCTGCATGTTGAATTTCTCTAAAAGTCTTTGTATCATCTTATTTTGTCTGACTTCCATTATTCCCTATTTTCTTGTAATTTCCAACCCTAAATAGTTCTTGACTTCTCCCAAATCTTTCACTTTGAATTCCTTCTTTAGTTGACTGAATATTTCATCGTAATTTCAGAGTGATAGGATGTCATCTACATATAGTAGAAGCCAGGTATTTCCTTTTCGTTATTGGCAGGAGTCATGTGTCGATTGAACATATCCTTTTTCTGTAACAAATTCATGAAACCTAGTATTCCAACATTTGGGTGATTTTTTTAAACCATATAATGATTTCTTCAATTTGAGTAGTTTTCCTTCCTTTATCTTTAATCCTTTTGGGCATTTAATATAAACTTCTTCATTCAGATTTCCATTTAAGAACGCAGTCGGCACGTCTAATTGTCTCAATGACTCATGTCTTTGAACAGCAACACTTAACATAAGTCACATAGCAACTGGAGCACAATAATTGTACGAGTTATGTTGTTGAAGTCTTGGCCACAAGTCCAGCTTTCTTGGTACCATCTTGCTTAGTTCTGAAAATCCATTTTGTATCTGTGGCTTTACATCCTTTGGGTAATGTTGATTCTTCCCATGTTTCTAACTTTTCTTGTGACTCCAATTCTTTCTTAATTGCTAATTCACATTCTTCGCCCTTTATGGCTTCATCAAATTCTTGGGGATCTCCTGATAGAAAGCAATATGCTGTATGGTTTAGTTCATAATCTTCCAGTAATTCCTTCGGCTTTGTTACTACTCTTCCGGATCGAGTCTTATATGGTTCTGTTTCTTGACTATTTTGACTATTTTCTTCATTACTCTCGTCATCTGTTCCTGTATAATATCTAGACGTATCTCCTTGATTCTCTTGTGATACATCTTCATTTCTGTCAATTTCTTCTTCTTGGTCATATTCTGCTTCTTTATTGTTACCATAACCTTGACCTGGTTTCATAGCTTTCTCTTCATCATGATACCTGTAAAATATGTATTTTGGTTTTACGTACTTGATTTGCGATTCATCAAATCTTACATCTCTTGCTACTACGTTTTGATCTGCTTCAGGATTCCACACTCGATATCCATTTGGCGCATATATAAATATTGTATTATAAATATTGGGATCAAAATAAAAGATATGTTACCTGATCGCCATTTATTCAGCAGAGCGTAGATGTATATAAAGAGGATAACCTATATAAGCATTCACTTTCGTTTGCACTGTGAGGGCAGCACTGCTTACAACGTTAATATGGTAATGTAGGACAACATTCTCAGATAGTGATAACACGCGGCCGTGAGCAAGTACCCCACAAAGACTAACTGTTCTCTATTGAGTCCGAGCATCAGTGCAGCATGTGGAGGCTCTCCACAAACTTACGTCAGATCAGATCAGTTTAAACAAAAACTCTAACTGAAGTAACTTCTTTCTTCAACAGACAGGAGCTCTGGAAGGCCAAGTCTTCATCAAGAATAATCGCCTGACGTCTCTGTCAGAGCAAAACTTGGTCGATTGTACAGGCAAATACGGATGTCATGGCTGCAAGGGCGGTTGGATGAACAGTGCTTTTTCATATGTTAAGGACAATGGTGGGATTGACACTGAGGTTTCTTACCCCTATCAAGCAAAGGATGAACAGTGCAGGTACTTGAGAAAATAACTACAAGCAACCCTTACCCCCTCCCCCCTATAATCATGACTTTTTAAGGTGCACAGAATCTTACACACTGTTCTGAGCCCTGGCCAATGCCGGTACCTAGATATAACCGGACTGAAGGGACTGTTCGCCACAGGTTACTGTAAATTTATACCTAGGTGAAATATGTTATTATAAATGATTAACATTCGATTTTATCCGCGTTTTTACGAGTATCGCCGTGTGTCTGTCGGTGAAGAGGCGAATGTGTGGTACTCTACACTCCGACCGAGTGCGCACCAGGTTCGGGCCAGACTCGCAACGGAACGGAATCATCTTAAAGATCTAAAATATCTAAATCTGAATATTATCTGTCTATTATATCAATTACTGACTGTTCTGTCCTTCATGAAAGGAAGAGTTCTTCCGTCTTTTCCTTCTTTGGCAAAAGTGCTCATCACAGATACATTTAATTTCAAAACTTATTCCATATCTCATCTTAGGTATAATTCCAAGAAAATTGGCGCAACTAATAATGGATACGTGACGATTCCGAATGACGAAGACAAGTTGAAGGAGGCGGTAGCAAACATCGGTCCTATAGCTGTAGCAATTGATGCTTCACACGCTTTCCAGCAATACGCAGACGGAGTATACTACGAAAAAGACTGTTCTTCCTCGAAACTCAACCATGGGGTAAGCATATATGAAATGAAACTCTGAGGATTGTGATTATTGGATGATCTATTGATGATTATTTGCTTCTTTTCATCGCAAAACATAGCAAAATTATGAGTTTTTCCGTATATGTATCAAGTATCCGGTAGAACACTTACTAACAGCTTTCAAACGCACGAGTTTTTTTTTTATCTTATGGCATTTATTTACGAACCGTGAGATCTTCGAGAAGACAAGTACAGTTGCCATTTTTTTTGTTGCACTTTTAGCACCACCCAGGCGTCACGTGTAGGGTAACGGTGGGTACTCCCTACGGACGTGGTGCAACTTCGACCCCCCTTTGTTAAGTGAGTGGGCAACTTGACTGTTAGAAGTTCTCAAGCCGCCCGAAGGCCTCTAACTTGGCTTAACGACTGCTGTCGTAGACAGCAGCCGGTATCAACGGCTTAACGTGCCTTCCAAAGCACGAGAGCGCTCAGTTAGTAACCACTCAAAGCGGTCACCCATCAAAGAACTCACCTGCGCCCACATTGCTTAACTTCGCATACCGCACGCGGTACGCGGGCGCCGCTGGGCCACGAGAGCTCTTTTCAGTTTATTTATTATCAACGAGCTATATAGTTCTTATTATTTTACATTTACAAGCCAATCATATGTAATGTTTGTATGTACCTATAATGATCTAATGTAAGTTCGGTGACAATGCGATTTTTTGGTACCACCGAGCTGATCTGATAATAGTGATGATGGAGATAGAGGGTAGTTATAGCAACTCCTAAACTACAATTTCACTAGAACCCTATCAACGAGTAGCTGATGACTGTGAAAAGAACTACAGTTAAGCTTGTACCTACTAAATATGTTTTTGGTCAGAAATTTGTAATTGTGAATTTACGTAGGCGATGGAACTGATTAATAAGCTAACTGCTTCTAATGTTGATAGGTCCTGGTTGTGGGCTATGGCACAGATACAAGTGGAGGTGATTACTGGCTCGTGAAGAACTCCTGGAGCAAGGGATGGGGTAGCAATGGCTACATCAAGATGGCGCGGAACCGCGGCAATAACTGTGGCATAGCTAGCGCGGCATCCTACCCTACTGTTTAGCCTAATTCCTACCAATCGAATGTGGTCGACCTGGTGCTTACATAAACTACAACATAAAATATATTTATTGATATTAAAAAAGTTGTTTTTATTTATTATTATAATACACAGTTACACTGTTCTGTCCCTGAAGCTTGCCCCTCACATTATTTGTTACTGACATCTCACTTGGCCCAACAGTTTTACGTTTCAGGAGAACAAATATAAGGTACACCATTACTTACTCAAAATTAAATTGATATTTTAGATTTGTTATGTCAGCCGAAAGATGTCCTCTCCTGGACATAGGCCTGAAGAGATCTTCAATCCATTTTTATTGAAGTATATATAATTAGGGTGTAGTATATATGTATAATTCACGCATGACGCATTTTGTTGATGTGTTAGCAATAGTGAAGACAAGGTTTGTACGTATAAAAGTACATCAAATCGCATGGAAAACTAAAAAAAATAATTTTCATACAATAACACATAAGCGTGAGAGAGTGAGATAGTGTGGTAGTGACATAAGTGATTGAGTAACAGAGAAGGAAGATAGTATGGAGATCATCAAAAATTTGGAATGAATGAATAGAAAATAAATCACAGTGTATTACCACACTCAAATACAATAAAAATAGAGTAAAGAGGTTTCTCTCAGGCAAACACAAAAGCAATAATCGTTAACTACTACTATTCTATTGGGATTTAAATAAATGGTTCTTTTTTTTTAATTGCATGGTCAAATTGGTCATACGGTAAAGGAAAGGTTAGATTTATTTTTTCTTATTATACAGCTAATTTGGTCTAAGGGCAAAACGATGTCCGATATCACAAAGTAAAGCCATAGGTATAATGAGATTAAAATAACACCATGTAGTATTGTGCATTATAATGCACCAAACCTTGCAAACAAATCAGAAAGTTGAATGCTCTTGAAATTTCCATGATTTAAATTATTCTCTATTTTTATGAAGTTAAAAATATTTCCACTGAATGTAACTACCTAGAGGAAAGCGGGGTAACATAAACTTGTGGGGTAAGGTTATGGGTTAAGAATGTATGTGGTGGAATTGGATGGATATGAAATTGCTGCGGTATTGCATGAATACCGCCGTGTTTACTTGGAGTACAAAATATGACAAAAATATATCTTTATAACTTTGTGCTCCTCTAAATGCACAGTTTACTTACTTACATTTCGTATTAATATATATTTATGGCAACATATGAATTAATTTAGATTTCTTTTGTTTCATTATATTTCTGTGCCAAATAAGTTCAATGGTCGATGTTAATTTCATTTTTGTCGAATATCATTTAAATACTGAACGTGATTTAATTAATTTGGACATGTTTGCATGTTGCTTTAAAACTGGATGATAGTTTGCGAAGCAAAAATACCAAATTAGTTTTATTAAATCACATTCAGTATTTTAATGAAATCCGACCAGAATTAAATTAATAATTCCAGCGTTATTATAAAGCATCATTGAATTTATGTGATTGACCATACTTTATTAACTTTATACTGAAACCATGCAAATACAAATGTACAAGATTTTTCCTATACATTTTCTTCCTCTTTTAAAGCCGTTTGAGGCTTGGAGTTACTAGGTACATATATCCAAAATTCCTACGCTTCCTTTTCGCCGCTAGATGCCGCTTATGGTTCAGGCTTAAAAGAAAAAGTTTAAATAAATGTTAAGTTAGTCCTAATAAAAAATACTTCTATTTAACCCCGGTCTCCCCTCTAATGCGCAGTAAGTAATGCATGAGCATGCGTGGGCACAGGCGCTCTTTTATGCCGGCACCTATTGTAATTAGCGACATGTGATTGTGGCAAGTGCTAACAATCAGCGGTCGCGGTTGTCTCCATAATTGTGCGCACCCAGATGTGATGATCTCAGGTGAAGTTATCTGGTTGTGAACCTGCGCTAATTTATTCTTAGTGTCCCTTTTTCTGAGAGAGTATAATGCAATGCTACAATAAAATTGTTATTTTAACTCGAGTTGTGTATAGCAACATATTTAGCTAGCTAGCTATGCATTTTTGTGTAAACTATTTAAAAGTAACACAAATTAACATTATACTGACATACCACTAACTGTTTGCTATCTTACATTTTGCTGCTAAATACAGCCAATAAACCTTAACAGAAAGCATGAACTTTTACAGCGTATGCAGATAATAGACAGGTCAAGACTCCTTATAGATTAAAATCTAAACCCAACAAGCAGTTTCTAGAATAGTACATACAATTTACACGTTTATTTTTGTATTCTTTTTGTAAATAGGTTCTCGAAAACGGTCCCAGCTCGGTTCTCGGCGGCGGCGGCGGGAAAAGGGTTTCCATGATGTTTAGTAAAGATTAAATGCTGTAGTATTGTGTACTTCGAGTATCTCTGCGTGATCGCATCAGGAATGAAGTTATCCGCAGCAGAACCAAAGTGACCGATATAGCCCTTCGAATCGCTAAACTTAAGTGGCAGTGGGCGAGGCACATACCACGTAGAACCCATGGGCGTTGGCGGGGAATGGTTCTCGAGTGGCGACCACCTACCGGAAAGCGTAGCGTGGGCAGGCCCCCCACAACGGTGGACTGATGACCTGGTAAGGGTCGCGGGTGTTCGTTGGATGCGGCTGGAGCAGGACCGGTCATTGCGGAAGTTTTTGGGCGAGGCCTATGTCCAGCAGTGGATGTCTTTCGGCTAACGTGATGATGATGATTATGATTTCTCATAAATAATATTAACAATTCACTTATTATGAAAATTATAATTAAGAAAATGTATCTTTCAATTATGTCAACAAAATACCTTTGTTGGAAAACATGTTGTTGAATGTTCCAACACTGATTCATTTACCTTGGAGGAATCGATAATCTTTAACATAAACAAAACCTCGTCACGGGTATCTCGGCCCTTTCACATAGCATGCCATTCCTCTCTAACAACTGCTAATTTGGCAGACAACATAATTCGTTTTGGTACTTAATCCTTTATTTTTCATTATCCTTCAGCGAATATAAAACCTGCTTTCAGTGCCAAAGTTTTGTAAAATAATTTCACATCAACGCGCAAGTAGTCGCTTCAGTACCTTAAAGTGAAATTTGTTGGGAAAATACTGGTAATAAATATTAGGTAATCGCTATTCATGTCATAAAATACTATGAGAATTCTGGAGTTAAACTTTAAACAATATTGTGACCATAGACTTTCGGGTCATTTTGGACAAAGTTATAATAATACCATAATTTAGTAAAACATTTAGATGTAAAATGAACATAATATATTCTGAGATTGATCATTTGTTACGGATAAGAAGCTTTATAGCTGACGTAATCAGAAAGAACAAGTTGAATACACTTTTCATTGTTATCCTAGGTGTCATTTTTTTAAGTAAGAGTATAAGAGTTATTATTTAATCTTACTCTTATTACAATTTGCCGTAATAAAAAATTACTTGTAATCCCTCAGACGTAACGTTATACCTACTCCACGACCAAAATGAAATGTGTTATCCTACTTCTATGTGTGATTACGGCACTGGCGCACGAATTTACCTTTGAAGATGTAGTCCATGAAGAATGGCAGGATTTCAAGGTAAATGCTTCTTGTTTTCAATAATATATAATTAATTGATTTACGACTGATAACCCTGATTCTAATCAAGAGTATTGCGCAGACGTTGGAATTGTTAGCAATTTTTAGCACTACTACCTACCTTACGTTTTAACTGTTGTAACACTTTTAACTTTCTTAACCAACCATTAATTATAAATTTTAAAAGAGGTTCGAGTATTGACCACAAAGTTAATCATCGCAAGGGAATATAAATGGTTCAAACTTCAAGGCAAAATAAATATTGATAATCTTGGCAGCTTTAAGGACCAATTCAGTTTGAATCTTCTAAAATAATGTGACTGAATGCAAATTTGACCATACAAGAACTCTTCTTGTTTGGCCCAATCATTTCATCAAGTTAATTCCCAGACAGATTTTCGTTATTACAATTTAACCATAAGTCTTTATCCCAGTTTTGTTAAACCTGGCCCGGTTGACATATCTTACTCTGTATTGGCAATTAGCTCCAGTACAAGAAGCACTTCAATTCCGAGGCAGAAGATCGCCATCACATGGGTATATACGCTCTGAACAAGTACGGGATAGCGAAACACAACGAGCTCTATGAAAAAGGGATGTGTTCCTACAAACTCAAGGTGAACAAGTATTCTGACATGATGCCAGACGATTTTGGACGCAAAATGAAAGGCTTCATCAATCGAGCTGAGTGAGTTATTTTTTATTTATTTCAACCGTACCGCGTGTGGTATGCGAGGTTAAGCAAAGTCGGACGGAGTCAAGTCTCGGATGGATGACCGCTTTAAGTGGTTACTAAATACTAACTAAACGCTCCCGTCCTTTGGAAGGCACGCTAAGCCGTTGACCCCGGCTGCTGTCTATAGCAGCAGTCGTTAAACCAAGTTAGAGGCTTTCGGGCGGCTTGAACTTTTAACAATCAAGTTGCCTACGCACTTGACAAGTCTTATCCCAATAAGGTCTAGTTTCCCGTTGGTTTTTTAAAGCTCAGATGGTAGTCACTTGCTTAAAAATAGTACCTACACCAATTCTTAGGATTAGGTAACGGATCCCGGGTACCCTTCAGCATGCTTACTGGGAGATGAGGATGGTTCAGGATGCAGTACTGGGATAAAGCTAGGATGATGATAATGATGGCCTAGCTTCTGATCTACCTGACTATCTAGAAAAGAAGATAGATGCCTAGTAAGATTCATCATCATCATCATCATGTCAGCCGAAAGACGTCCACTGCTGGACATAGGCCTCCCCCAAAGACTTCCACAATGACCGATCCTGCGCTACCCGCATCCAGCGGACACCCGCGACCTTCACCAGGTCATCGGTCCACCGTGTGGGGGGCCTGCCCACGCTACGCCTTCCGGTACGTGGTCGCCACTCGAGAACCTTTCCGCCCCAAAGGCCATCAGTTCTACGTGCAATGTACCCCGCCCACTGCCACTTAAGTTTAGCGATTCGGAGGACTATATCGGTCACTTTGGTTCTGCTGCGGATGGCCTCATTCCTAATGCGATCATGCAGAGAAACTCCTAACATAGCTCTCTCCATTGCTCTTTGGGTGGGCTAGTAAGATTGCTGTGACTATTTTTATATCTATAATGGATTTAGCGTTAGATTCCATTTAGCGTGTGAGAGACGATATTTTATTGTCTGAACGGGTTTTTTAAATTTATTTTCACTTTACTTATTTTCTTGAACACATTAAATCGTGTTCAAGAAAATACCAATTTAAAGACGGAGTTTTTATTTACATATCACTACTCATAGTACTCATAGTGCTTCATTTACTCATAGTGCCGTCTGTAAGAGTAATATTGTTTTTAAATTGCATTGCCCACCTTCGGCTTCAATCATCAGATCAACTGAACAGTTATACCAAATTATTAAAATCACCATCAACGGTCTTTGAGTCTTTTACTGAGTATATAGATGAAAGCAGTGTGTGAGGCCAGTCAACGTCTGTTATGTGTAAACTAATTGTAATACGGTTGTGCTAACCCTCAGACCTAATACTGCGAATCACACATTCACGAGTCCAATGCTCGCGGACTTCCCCGCGTCGGTGGACTGGCGCCAAAAAGGTGCGGTCACGGACGTCAAGGATCAACGACAGTGCGGATCCTGTTGGTCCTTCAGTGCCGTAAGTTGTATTTTTACAGACTTCATGTATAAGTACTCGTTTTTCATGGACTTACAGTTGCTCGGTTTACCACATATTTATGTATATTGTTACATCAGATCAACATCCATCGACAGCGCGTAGATGTACATTACTATATACGAGTATCATCATCGTATCAGCCGAAAGACGTCCATTGCTGGACAAAAGACTTGCCCAAGGATCTCTAAAATGGCCGGTCCTGAGCCGCCCTAGTCCAACGCCCTCCCGCAATCTTGACCAGATCGTCAGTCCACTTTGTTGGGAATCTTCCCACGCTGCGTCTACTGGTGCATGGTCGCCACTCAAGAACCTTTCTGCCGCAGCGTCCCGATAGACGATAGATCATTTATTTATTTAAAATTTATTGCACTAAAACAGCGCAGGTAGCGGACCCCGGGCATCCTTCGGGATGCAGTTGAACTGGGATAACCCTAGGATGATGACGATTGTACAAAAACAATGGCTTTCTTTACCATAACGCTAAACAGAGACACTTAAACTTGGTAACCATTTGGTCTAGTCTAGTCTACTTTTAGCTACGGCTTGGGTAATTATAATTTATTTGTGCAGTCATTCGCAACATTCGCGACAGATACGTGTGCGTCAACCTTAATTTTTTTTAAGGGGAATTGATAGTTCATATACCCCAGGGTATTATCAGGGTATTATCCCTGACGCTCCATTAAATAGTAATACCAATCTTATTGAATTTAAAATTTTCTAACAAACAGACCGGAGCTTTGGAGGGTCAAGTGTTCTTGAAAACCAAGCGCCTGGTAACCCTGTCTGAGCAAAACTTGATCGACTGTTGTACGACGAACTACGGCAACTACGGCTGCACGGGCGGTTGGATGAACAGCGCCTTTACGTACGTCAAAGACAATGGCGGTATCAATGCCGAGGCCACCTATCCGTACCAGGCGTCTCAATCCCAGTGCAGGTTAGATAAATATCTTTTTTGAATACTATGATGGGAAACAAACGTATACTTTGGCTGATGGTGAGAGCAAACTGCTAAGATACAAAGTTACAGTCTTTTTGACATTTTCTAATGTAACTATAGTTTAGAATGAAATCTAGTTGCAAATGAATTTTCAAGGACTCAATTTAGGACCGCGATAATGTTTTGCGCATAGCCAGAACGTTTGTGCGAGAAAACTACCACCACCATATCAGCCCAAAGACGTCCACTGCTGGACATAGGCCTCCCCCAATTAAACAGGGGGCAAATGCCATAATCGCCACGCTTAGCATGCGGGTTGGCGATCGCAGTATCTCCTCCGCAATCCAGGGATGCTGCTGCCCATCCCACGGTGGTATTGGTCGTAGTTGTAGGACATACCCGGGTCCAAGAACAATATGCTGGTGCGAGAACACTATTCAACATTATTTGATATTTTTATCATCAATTGTAAGTTACTTGGATAGCCACACCTTAGGTCTGTCCTGTGCTATGCCCAGATGTGGGACATAAACAAGATGGTGATAATGAATTACTTTCTTCAGATATGACTCCAGAAGCCCAGCTGCAACCTGCACTGGTTACATGAATATTCCAAAGGGTGATGAAGGCAAGCTTATGGATGCGGTCGCAACCATCGGCCCTATAGCAGTGGCCATTAATGCTCCGAACTCATTTCAGCAATACGCTGACGGCGTATACTATGACCAAGCTTGCTCCGCCAACAATCTTGACCATGCAGTAAGTTGTAACTAGAATAATATTTATTCACCACATTTAAATGAAAGTTTATCGCATCAAGAATATCTAGACGTTTCCAAAATGTGGCATATTTCCACTTGATCTGTCTATGATGTAATACTTCGAATAGCACTGTGTTGCTGTGTTGCTGTAATGCATGATCTCCGACTTTAATTTCACCTGGCCTCATACCTACAGTAATTTTTATTTTGTAGTATATTTATACTCCACCTCCTCCACTGCACTTTATCTGCCCAGTAAATCTACACATTGTAAACTTTCAAGTTTAATAGTAAGTTATAAACGTCCCTTTCATGTATGTAGGTCGTAGGTAGGCTAAGCCTTCTCGTGTGATTTTGTCGTTAATCTAATGGAATTCTTCTTCTTCAACTGCCATGCCCTAGCGTGCGTCTGTGGCCAGCCTTGCAAAGTCCTTCCTATTCTTGGCCAGTCTTGCGAGCATGGCCGCGTCCTTGATGCCTGCCCATTTCTTGATATTGTTGAACATCCTACTACTTCGCCTTCCCCGTTTGTCCTCTATTTTTCGTTCTATTATAACTCTCAATATATCATATTTCTCGTTTCTGTGGAATTGGAGACTTCAGATACACGATCTAATGGAAGTTTAGACTTCAGATACGTTTTAATCTCTTCACAGACAAACCTAGCCTACCTATTACCTAAGTGGATCACACACCAAAAGAAAGCTTATGAAACGGTTTAAGTCAGTCTTGTGGAACAAATTTCCATTGTTTTATGACTGCTATTTCTTATTTTCATACAGTTTTGACATCGCATTATAAGTTTACATTTCATTTTTACCCTCGTTTTTAGGGTTCCGTAATCAACTAGGAACTCTTATAGTTTCGCCATGTCCTTCTGTCTGTCTGTCTGAGGCTTTGATCTGTCATTGTTAGTAACAGAAAGCTGCTATTTGGTATGGATATATAAATCAATAAATTTGAAAAACTCGTAAAATAAAATCTAAATAAAAATATTTAAGGGTACCTCCCCTACACGTAAAGTGGGGATGATATTTTTGCTTTAACCCTATGGTGTAGGGTTTTGTTGGATAGGTCTTTCAAAATCAATAAAGGTCTTCATAATATATTTTTTTTATAAAATGAATATTTTCGGAAATAATCACTCCAAAAGAAAAAAAAAGTGTCCCACCCTCTAACTTTTGAACTATGGGCTCCAAAAATATGAAAAAAATCGTGCAAACGCTGCGAAGGTATTCCCTTTTGCTTGTTATTGTTTTTTTTTATTGAGTTCATTGGGCAACTACGGAACCCCACACTGAGCATGGCCCGACATGCTCTTGGCCGATTTTTTGTACCTACTTATTTTAAGTAGGTTAAATATTATCATTGTAATAAGTTTGTTTTTAGGAGTCTTCGGCAGTTCTCGGCCTAGGTACTAGTAGAATAAAGTTCATTTATTTCATAAGAAACGAAGTTGATTCTCTGCCACCTCCTAGGTGGGAACAAAAGAGCAGATGCTATGTAGTAAGGGCATCCGAGCGGAGACGCCATGATCTGATTTTTCTAGCTGCCAGACATCAATGGTAACAACATTACCATATTAACTAGAAATATATGTTGAAGGACCTAATGCTATTATTTATTCTTTGCTGTTATCAGGTTCTCGTTGTTGGTTATGGCACGGACCCGAGCGGTGGTGACTACTGGTTGGCAAAAAACTCCTGGGGCACGTCCTGGGGTATCGACGGCTACATTAAAATGGCGCGCAACCGTGGCAACCACTGCGGCATCGCAAGCATGGCTTCTTACCCAACCGTGTAACACCAGTTTTTTAAGTATACACCAGGCGGCTTAGGCCTTAGCCTATGAAGGGGCAGCGGGCAGGGAAGGGGCGGAGACAAATTGTCCCGTCTGGTACACCAATGGTAACGGGCGGTAGAAGCCTGCATTCTGCTACCCTTCCGTGCCGTCTCACCAGCAGCAGCGGTCCCTCAGCAGCAAACTAATCTAAGGTCACAGCAGCAATATTTAACTTTAGATTTATATCAGAAGGAAGTCCAAATTATGTACGAAACAAAGTTGTATTAGATAATGTATAACTGTCAGATTAACTTCCAGTTCGTTTCCTATATTTTACGATTAAATGTAGATATTAATGATGAATATGATTATGTTTTAGGTTGTATTTCATGTTTTAGATTTTTTGTCTTGATAATTTGAATTTAGATAAGCACACTTCTGAGGATTACAATATAAGGAATATGTATATGAAGTAATATGTTTTTAGTGATCAAACTTCTCCTTGTCCTCATCCTAGCGCACCTGTTTTGTGGCGTTCTAGTAGAGTCCGGGGTTCAATAGCTACCTAATTACTGGATATACCGTCATAAGTCCTAGTTCGAATTATGCGTATTAAAATTCAGAACCTTGATTAATTCCTATAACTCTTGAAACTGGATCTGAATCCGTGCTTCTATAAGTACAGTCGACAAAAAAGCAAGACAACTCTTTGTTGTGGACAGTACTGAAAGACTATTCGTGATCGCTTGTGCTTGCATAATTTAGACAAACAAACATACGACCTAAAATCAAATTCAGCGTACATTCGGTAAAGTGATGTGTGACCTAAGTAATTAATGTTGTTCTCGGCATTAGTCATGAGCCCGAGATAGAAGATATTGCATGATGCGTACATATGCTCGAGATAGAAGATATTGCAGTTGGAAATTCAATCTACGGTGCGTATTGAACATCAAACAAGATTGACCCGGATAATATTATACCGATTCAACTATTTTACATTTGGGTGTCATCATAAAAAGCTATCTGTGTATAGTGTGTGCTCCATTGTTCATACATCCCACTTTCAGTACATACGTTTATTGCATTGTACCGTAAGAAATTAAGGCAGCTTCTTGACCTGAAGGAGTAGAATTTGTAAGAGGTGTTTTCTATTTTACCGAGATCTTGCTGTTGCCGTCCAGATTTCTTCATTTGCATTTGCACAATAATAATATATTGCATGGAGACGGGACGGTATAATACAAAACTGAATTCGTCCGTACATCCCGTGCAGATTAAGAACCACTCATTTTAATGTAGAAGTAAGAATCTGTACTGACTCGAATGACAGCTGCGAATGACAGTTGACACTGACAGCTGCGGTAAAAGCATTCTAAAAAAATCGGCCAAGACCATGTCGAGCCATGCTCGATCAGTGTAGGGTTCCGTAGTTACCCAATTAACTTACTTTGAAAAAATTTATAACAAGCATAAGGAAATACTTTCGCAGCGTTTCATACGTCTTTTACTAAGAAGGGAAGATTATTTACGATAACTCAAAAACGGCTTAACCAATCATGTCCGCTATAGTTTTCGTTGAAATACATTATTTTTATGTTTTTTTTAATATTTTTTGGACCCATAGTTCAAAAGTTACCCTCCCTCTAACACATTTTTTTTTTCTTTTGGTGTGAATATGTTCGAAAATATTCACTTTATAAAAAAAAATTTGAAGATGACCTATATTCATTATGAAAGACCTATCCGACAACACCCCACATCATAAGATTCAGCAAAAAAAAATATCATCCCCACTTTACGAGTAGGGGAGATACCCTGATTTTTTTTAATTATATTTTACGACTGTCTGTTTTATTGATTTATATATTCATACCAAATTTCAGTTTTCTAGCACTAACAATCACAGAACATCGCCTCGGACGGACAGACAAACAGACAGACAGACGGACATGGCGAAACTATAAGGGTTCCTAGTTGACTACGGAACCCTAAAAAGACCCACCATGTTTGTTACATAGGTATATTATCAACATGTTTCGAGCATGTTTTAAAACATTACCGATTCAACATATGAACTCATAATTGGCAACGAAAATATTTGTATTCAGTCCGGTGTACAGATTCAAAATACGTAAACAATGACAGCAAATAAGCGCAATAATCACATTTAGAACGGGTGCAATTCGCCCGTGTAATGGAGCACACTGTTCGCGAGGCAGACAAAATAACGAAAATTTGTTGCTTAGTACAAAAAAGGCTTAACTTACTAAGACCTCTCCAGTCAGATACACCCTTGCAAGTGTAACAAACACTCGCGCCCGCGGCACTCGCATTCGTAGGTATGTTGTTCAGGCGGACACATGCTGCTATTGTGCCCCCGGGATCTTGCAGACAATGAGCAAATTAAAACAGGGCATGATTTGTTTTTAATTTGCATTTGCTTTTCGGGAGGAACTGCATGTATACAGAGTGTATTTGCTGTGTCCAGTGGTATGTTTTTCTAGGAAAATGGTTAATGCTTTCATTTTATCATCAATGGGGCCACCAGTTTATCCTGGTTGCAATACTGGCGGTGCAGACCTAGTTTCAAATCTCGAAAACGGCAAGTATTTGTGTGGTGAGCACGAGTCGGTATTTGTTCCAAAGTCCTGTATGTTTCCTATATATATAATATCTAGTCTATATGAAAATCTAAATCAAATGTTTATTCTGTAAACAGGCCTCAAGAGCTCTTTTACAAGGCATACCGCAAAGAATTACTACTAAAAACAGGGCCGGCCTGTTTGGGCTGCCGGCTGGCCCGAGGAGGGCGCTCCCAGCGGGCTTGGGTAGCCCGCTGAGTATGCGTTGAGGAGGGGCCGCAGAAGAAGAGGAGTGCCGGTATTGCGGTGAGCCGTTCTCCCTATCTTCTGTGGCCGAGGCGGGATCGCAGGGGGAGAGGCGTGTTGGTATTTCGGTGCGCCACTCTCCCTACCCCCTGCGAACTTGGTGGGGCCGTTCCGTAGAAACGGTGTTGGTGGGGCCGCAGAGGAAGAGAAATGCTTTCCCTATCCTCTGCGGCCAAGGTGTGGTTTGTGGCGGAACCACCGACCTGCTCCGCCACCGGGTACCGGAAGTTTTTCGGCACCCATGACCTCCTAGTAGCGGACTCAGGGGGGTCCGCTACTGCACAAAGTGGAGGTCGAGGAGGAAGGCACGCCAAAACATCTGGAGGACCACCTATCGTGGAGGGCCTCCGGGCGTCCGCGAAGGAGCCGCTTGAGAGCGGCTGCCGCCGGCGGGGTCGCGGATGTGTGCGCAAGCGTTCCCGTGACCTCGCCACAAGGCGGCGAGGCGGCAGATGGAGGGATTTTTAGTGGGTACACCGTGGGTCTCATCAGCCTTTACGGGAGTTGCACATAACCACTCGGGTTACCCCCTGCACCCGGGTGGTATGCGTAATGCATTTTCCCCCCCTAAAAAAAAAAGGATATTTAACATGTAGATTCGTTTTATAGACTTTCACATATTTCGGCACTTCCTCCGGGATTAATCCTTGGAAATGGTGCTTGCAACAGTGCCGAAATATCGGAAACTCGACAAAACGAAACGTACAAAATGTGTATTGTCGTTTATTAGTACAATGTGGTACTCGTAGTTCACCGTGAGACTCCATCAATTTGTGAAAACTTGCAAAAATATTGATTAGTTTATATGTAATTAATATTCAAGTATTCATACGTAATAAGTAGCAGGATAGGTAGACTTTTAAGTTTTATGGAGGCGTGTGGAGCCATGGAAATTTAATGGACTGTGTGGATTACGTACTTTCGAACTACACCGATGAAACCCGCATACTCGGGGAAAGACAAGGCTGACTCACCGTGCTGCTGCCGTCGCCGCACTTGATGGAGGCCTGCTCTTTAGCTTCGTGTGTGCACACTTTTATTATGAATTAAAAATGGGTTACTTTATTTCTTCTCGTTACTAAGTTACTTATTTTTTCTGACACTGGCTTAGTCAACGGCGATCGTGTTTCTCGCTGGCCAGTACCTATTCGTATTTTCTAACAGTGAGGTTTTCATCAGTGAAGCTTATGAGTATATGTCAAGGAATGTACAATAAAGAGTATTTTGTATTATACTGTATTGCAGTATACAGGATAACTAGAAGACTTGCAATACTTGCAAGACAATACTAGCGACCCGCCCCGACTTCTCACAGTTGCAATGCTGATATAATAATTTTTAAGAAAAAAAAACCGACTTCATTGGGGGAATCCGGTGAAAGATTATTAATCTTAGATGGTGCACTCTTAGATTCCATACAATAAAATACAAAAATGGCTATAAGTATGTTTATAATGGTAGAAGACTAAGTACCCTCAATTCCTCATGAAATCATGGAAAAACCTTGCTTGCTTGACAAACAAAACGAAGAGAACAAATCGCCAAACGTGAACTACGCGTCGTTGAAGAGTTCCGTTCTGATCATCATCAGCAGTTCCACTTCATCAAATGTCACTTTTATGAATGAAAATGCTTGATTAGTTCATGAAAATACTAAAATCACTATTTGTGTGCCTTTCACATTTGAGGAGTTTCCTCGATTCCTAATGGATCCCATCATCAGAACTCGAGCATGACAAAAATCAATCGTGAAAATAGAACTTGCTTAACAAACACAGCTAGAAGGACAAATCGCCAAACGTGAACTTTTCGTCGTTGAAGAGTTCTGTTCTGATCATCATCAGCAGTTCCACTTCATCAAATGTCACATTTTTGTATGATAATGCTCGATTTGTTGATAAAAACACAAAAATCACTATATGTTTGCCTTTAAGATTTGAGGAGTTCCCTCAATTCCTCATGGATCCCATCATCAGAACTCGAGCATGACAAAAATTAATCGTGAAAATAGAACTTGCTTAACAAACGCAGCTAGGAGGGCAAATCGCCAAACGTGAACTTTTCGTCGTTGAAGAGTTCTCTTCTGATCATCATCAGCAGTTCCACTTCATCCAATGTGACATTTTTGGATGCAAATGCTTGACTTGTTGATAAAAACACAAAAATCACTATATGTTTGCCTTAAAGATTTGAGGAGTTCCATCAATTCCTCATGGATCCCATCATCAGAACTGCCTTTTGACAAAAACGGGACCAACTTGGATATATATACATACAATCAAAAACAGAATTTTTCAAATCGGTTAAGAAATGACGGAGTTATGGATTAACAAACATTAAAAAATAAAAAAAAATAAAAAATAAAAAAAAACATACAAACGAATTGATAAAATCCTCTTTTGAAATCTTGAAGTCGGTTATAAATATACTACGAGTACATAATGTCTCTTTATATACAAACCGACCGGTACCGCCGCAAGCGCTATGTCCCTGCATTTTTAATCTGTAATATCTTCGAAATTATTTATTTAAATTACATGCTATAAAAAGCCATATTGATCTGCATTAAATGCACAATGTATTTAAGGTACTTAGTTTGATGAGGATTAATGCTGTATTGCTTAAAATCGCTTCGTAAATAAGCCATTATTTCTGGTAAAAAGTAAAGGGCAAAAAATAGTTATTGTGGGTTATCCCTAAGAGATAGACATATACCATCGATAACTTTTTTGTAGACCCTTTTAAGGTATACAATACTGTATTACATTATTTTGATCTATCTCGTAAGGTTCAGCCAGCGTTTGCAATGAAAGCACAAAAAATGTGTTTACCATGACATCACATTAGAAGCCTCTAAAATTATCAGAGTTTCTCTACTATATTATGCATGTATTATACATATAAACCTTCCTCTTGGATCATTCTGTCTATTAAAAAAACCTGCATCAAAATCCGTTGCGTAGTTTTAAATATTTAAGCATACATAGGGACAGACAGCCGGAAGCGACTTTGTTTTATACTATGTAGTGATGATCCCAAGCATGCGTAGAAAGGATCGCGTACAACGAATACCAAACTGATTTCAACGTAGTGGGTACATTCACTTTAATTGCCCCACTTCAGTAACAGCAACAATAACTATCAAAGGTTTCATAAAGAGCTTTCAGTGGGTATTACGTATCACATCCAAAACGACTTGTACCGCACTTAAAAATACAATAAAAATAACTGTTTATTTCATGACAAGGCAATATTTGATAGGTACTTCCTTTTACGAGATCATATAAATGACGGCAGAAACAAGTTTGCGCTACGCCGTATAAAAGTAGTAAAACCGACATGAACACGGGTTCACATTTACCTGGCTTCCTTATCTTACATTTAGGGCTATTTTATTAGTTCAGCCAACACCATTATAAGCGTAATAGAGTAATCTAGGCTGTAATTATCTTTATGAATTGCGTTCAGAATGTTTACTATTATTACTACGAAACATTTATCTATTAGTGTGCGCTGGTGGTAACACTTGAAAGGTAAACACATTTGCATGGTTATGAGACTGGGGATTAGGGTATTATAGATGTCATAGTCATATCATACGAAATGTGAGTATGAAACGTCGGGGAGTTTTATTCAAATTAATGAACATATATTATGAAATTGCCATGGAACATGATACTATAATTTCAGAATTTAAACGCTCTGGCAAGCTATGAAGGACGTAGTTGGAATTTACTCGTAAAAGTTGTGAGTAAAGTCTGACCAGAGAATCGTGAGACTAAAAATAACCTGAAAAATATATATCTGTCTCATAATATATCATACTAAAAAGAGAGATAGATATATTTTTTGCTACCGTTTCATTCGCTAGTCAGACTGTATTTATAAATCATTAAGAAATGAAACTACCCAAATTATTAAAAGTATTTATTAATTTAAAATTGAGGTCAAACTAAAACTTGCAAACTTATGTATTAACATTTTCACACAACATTTTCTCTAGTCACAATTTGAGCAGATCATAAAATTGCTTTTAATATAAAACGCCCGATATCTCTGCAGATATCACACCAAAGAAATCCTTTTCGATATATCTATTCCTTATTAGCGATCGATATCAATAGAATCGTTAAAACGACCATTACCAAAAATGGCTACATTGTTCTATGGTAGGATGACGCATATCATTTGGTGTGATACACCCAAAATGTGGAACAATTTCGGCCTTTTTTTCGTAATTTCGGTTCTTTTTAAGTGTATAATACCTATTAGGTATTGGTTTTCAATTTATAAGAACGACAGCTATTTCCATAGACAATCCGATAGGCTGCAGTCAAAATAGAAGAACAATATTAATGTGTGTTCTTAATATTCTTATTTATATTATTGCATAGTACTTACAAAAAATCACATTGATTACGATTGTCGATGAATCTGTACTCTGTTCGTAAAATGCAGATATCTACAATATTCATTCAGTCCAATATGAAACCGCATCCAGTGGGTATATTATTATTAAATCTGGTAACACTAATTAGTACGTTATTTCAATGTAGTGGTCATTTATTTTATTTCATTATTTGATTAATATATTGCTCATTTTATACACGTATCGCTAAAGTTAAAATTAACTGAATTCGAAATAGGTTTTCCAATCATATTTTTTAACACGCTTATAGTTAGTAAGTTTATCAAATATTGTTTTTAATACAGTCAAAATATACCTCATTATTTTAACATACCATTTTAAAAAAAAGTATGATACCTATAGGTTTTTTTATCTTTACTATATTTAAATGGTTGCGCTTGTAGTTATAGATGAACCTTTCCTCACAATAATTATATTATAATGAGAGTTACATCGAGAATATTTAATTGTTCATTTGTAACAACGTTATACGCAACCACGTGCAACCGCCACAGACACGGCCTGTGATGGTTGCACTTAATCCAACATTAGAACAACCACGTAGATGAGAACCATCTTGATGTTTAATATAACATTTAAACACTCGTAATAAATATTTTCACAAAAATGGCAGTATTAATGTATCTATTTACAACACTTTTACGAGTACAAATTTTATCCTTCTTCTAGTATATTTTAAATTATCCTTATTAAAAGACAAAATCTTAGTCTAACACTTACTTTGCATAAAAAATAAACAATTATAAACATTTCAATGAATTAACATTCTAAAATAAAACAACATATGTGTCAAAATAGTATATAAATAACGGTCACTGTCGCTTTTTAGGTACATTATAATAAAGTCTTGTTCACAATTTATATGAAAATTGGCACGTTAATATTGATTGCACTGTCAGTTAGCTCAAAACAACGATACACTCTTACAGCTATTCAATACGCACTATCCAGATATGAGTTAGATATTTACAACCACCAGACTAACTAGCACGATTACGTTTGTTTCTGGTAAAAAGCAACTGACCCTTGCTATAGATCCACCCGTGCTCTCTCCTTTTGCTCCCCTCTCGACACTGTAGGCCTTTAGCAAGTGTGTGAGTGCCAAAGGAAAGAATGATCACAAACACGATCGTGCTAGTTAGACAAGCAAAGTCACTGAAAGTCCATGGTCGCCTACACATCGCTCGGAGACGAGGAGGCGGACGTTGGCCGCTAGTGAAGCTGGCTCTTAGTGCTGAACCCATAGTGCAGGTAAGGCGAAGACGCCCCGTCCCTCGGCCCGGAGGCGTTGCCCCCCGCCGCGCCGCTGGGACACTTCAGCGCCGAACGCAGCTCCGATGCCATTTCAGAACACAGTGAGGCCTGACCACACAAAGCCACGGTACAGTTTCACACTTTTTTATAAAAATAAAAATTTACTTAGAAAAACTGTACCTCTTCTTTCTGTTGATCCATTTCAAGGCAGCATTAGAAAAAACAAGATTATAAATCACATATCTTATTCTTATTCAACTATGTAAAATCTAGCTCTACCTAGTTTACTGGTGTTTTTAAAACAAGTGCTAGCCAAAGAAGAGTAATTATACATATTGAATAACTTTACCCATTGTTACACTATCTGCAGATTAAAAGTAAACCTAAAACAAAATAAAATAAATGAAAATTACGATGGCTGTCAAGTAAACAAACATAAAGTCTATCATTAGCTTCTAAAAGAGTAGAGGTATTTTAATTCAACATGGTTATTTATTGGAAACATTTTCAGTATTCTCAGCATAAAGTACATGAAGCAAAAATTAACTACATGTATGAATAATATAGTAACATCATGGACAGAAATAAACTCGAGGAGAAAATAATTGTAAAATTACGACAAACGTTACTTGTTTTGTACACAAATAGAAATTAGTAGCAAATCCTTATAGACTTTCAGTTCACCATAATTGTGTACGAGGTATAATAAACATGTAATTAATTATAAAACAGAGGACGACAAATTTTAATTGATTACCGGAATTCGACAATTGAATCTCTGAATCAATTGAACGGGTTATTTCCAATACTCTTAATAAGCTTTGGTTTTGGATGAATGGTGTAGTAAATGATTCCGCAAATCCGTGTATTCAATAAACCGATGCTTTTGATAGGTACTATGAATATATAAACATATACGTTACGTTATTGTTTTTAAACAATTCCAGAACCCGAAGTTATAGTCATTATTTATTTACTGAGTTGATTTGAGTCTCAAATATTTTGACGACCTGTTTAGCCTAGTTGGTAGTGACTCTGCCTCCGAAGCTAGAGGTCCCGGGTTCGAATCCCGGCCAGGGCATTTATTTGTGCATTTTTCACGGATATTTGTTCTTGGGTCTTGGATGTTTTCAATGTATTTAAGTATGTATAGGTATTTATCTATATAAGTATGTATATCGTCGTCTAGTACCCATAGTACAAGCTTTGCTTAGTTTGGGACTAGGTCGATTTGTGTAAGATTGTCCCCCAATATTTATATTTATTATTTATTTATTTATTTATATAAATGAGAAAATAAATATATGTGATAAGACACATCGAAGTAAGTCCAAGGTAAGCACAATAAGGCCTATGTTATTGGTGCTAGATGTCAATAATATATATTGAATAGATATGCTTAAATACATAGAAATCGGCCCAAGACTCAGGAACAGATGTTCATGCTCATCACACAAAATATGTTCTTGCCGGGATTCAAACCCAGGACCGTCAAGCACTTAGTCAGGGTCAATAACCACTAGGTTCAAAAGAACAGATGAATTATGTACGATGAGGGTATTACTATATATCTATATATTATACACTTATACCTGTGTAAACATATTCAAATTTTACAACTATTCCACACAAACTCGTCTGCGGTAATGAAACTCGCAAAAATTCTGTGTCACACACAACCCATTTTTAAACTCATCCGCTCGTCCACAGCCACTTTGCAACTCTTTCAAATGATCGCGCTGAAGGCAATGATGCACAAAAAATCGCCGTGTCATTTACGACCCAATTCTATAAAATTATCTGCTTTTCCAAAACTCGAGGACAACAACGACGCGCAATAATAGGTCTCCCACAAGGTGATCTTATATGCTATGCAGACGATACAGCTGTTCTCTTCTACGGTAGTTCCTGGATTGATGTTTTGCAAAAAGCCGAAATGGGTATGAATGTGATAAAAAACTGGCTGGATAATAATCTCCTCACTCTCAACCTCAAGAAAACAAAATATATTTGTTTTCATAAAATTAAGGCCTCCGAACCTAAACATGACACAAAGTTAACTATTAAGTGTTCCGCTAATTTGGTGCTGACGGCTCCATATAGCTCAATCGAACGGACAGACTGTATTAGGTATCTTGGTGTTGACATCGATCAGCACTTCTCTTTTAAACAGCATATAGCTTCCCTTTCCCAGCGTGTAAGGAAACTCATTTACATTATGCGCTTGCTTCGGGTTTCTGCTGATAAACGAGTTCTAAGGCTAGTCTATATTACTTTGTGCGAGTCTATTTTGGGATACTGTATCTCGGTGTGGGGTGGGGCAGGTGCGTCGATAATGCTAGCTCTAGAAAGGGCACAAAGGTCAGTTCTAAAGGTAATGAGCCGGAGGCCCTTTCAGTATCCGACACATCAACTGCTCTCTGAAACTGAATCACTTTCAGTTCGTCAATTATTCATCTGCAGGACTGCTACGATAATGCACCGCAACACCCTCAATTCCACAGACTACGCAGCGCTGCACCTAAGAAGAATCTTCCGGGTACCACTTATCCCCACAAAAACGCCCTACGCACGCCGTTTCCCACAATTTCTCCAACCTTTCATATATAACCGGATAGTGAAGCTTGTAAACGTTCAGGACCTATCTATTAAAAAGATGCAGAATGCACTAAAGAAATGGTTGCTCACTCTTTCATATAATGATACAGAGAATATTCTGAGACCTTTGCAGTAACAACAACTCACACACACACACACACACACATAAACACACATACACATACACACACACACGCACACACACACACTCACACGCACACACACACACACACACACACACACACACACACTGAGCATTCTCTTCTCATTTCAAGTATTAAGCTGTGTAGTATTTTAATATTAGCTTTTTTACCATTAACACAAAAAAAAATT
The DNA here is from genome assembly GCA_905163555.1 of Notocelia uddmanniana. Taxonomy (NCBI): domain Eukaryota; kingdom Metazoa; phylum Arthropoda; class Insecta; order Lepidoptera; family Tortricidae; genus Notocelia; species Notocelia uddmanniana. The sequence goes on along the minus strand of LR991065.1, from coordinate 12,572,489 downwards.
GTTCTGTATTTCCTAGTTTTTGTTATCTATATCTGTATACGCATCATGTTACTGTTAATTCTTCAAGTAAAGCCTCACGGTCTTCACGACACAGGCTTGACCTAGTGTGAGGGCCACTGTTTAATGATTGAAAAATGTTACTGCTAAATAAATAAATTTTGTATTTTTTTTTTGTATAATAGCCCGAGACAGTCTGAGATGCACGACCCATCCCGACCCGCGCGCTTTCAACGAGCGGCGGTGGGCGGCGGTTGGAGGCTCAACTTACCCGTTCGTCCACGGCGACTTTGCGACTTTTCCACACGAATTCGCAGACGGCAATGACGCAGGCGACCCCCATGCCGCCCATGAGCACCACGAACACACCGCCGACATTCGCGAGACCCAACTCGTTCGCTGTCGATGATGATTTCGACGTATCATCCTAAGAAATAAAAGATACATTATTGCTTATGGCGTACACGACATATGTTATGTAGTTAATTGGTTTCTATGCATTTTATTAAACAGTATTATACAAAGTTAAGTATAAGTATTTATTCATTGTAAACAGTGCACATAAAGATTTTAAAGTGCTAAATACAATGATTCTTGCGAAGGCAAATTTAAATTAACGTAAAATATGCACATTAGGCTGATATCATGATAAACAAACTTTACTTTGATATTATTACTAATAATAATCGTATGACATTTATTTTCGAACCGTGAGATCTTCAATTTGATATTAGAAACCACCTGCCCCTTTGGCCTTTTGTAACTAGAGTTACCTTACCCGTCTCAACTTACCCTACAGGATCCTCCGCCCCTTTTTTCCTTCCACCATTTTGTTTTCAGAATGTGTAACTTGCCTTCTTCTTGCAATTTCAATACAGCTCCACTGATAGCAGTACGATATGGTGAGTCTAGACAATATGAAGAAACATTTAAAACTCTCAACAGTGTCTTGTTGTACTAGGATATTGTAAATATACAATACTTGCAGCATGACTTAATCCAGTAATCATATTTATATATAAAGGAAATTTTGGTCAAAATGTTTGGTTGCATTTTTCTGTGATATGGAAACAAGCTTACTTGGAGGCATCGCGATCCCGTAGCCTTTGGAGTCAAGCATGCCCCCAACCTGCGTCAGGTCGCAATTCCGCTCGACGACATACTCTATGGTTGTGGACTCCATCAGGTACGCGTACGCACCCTTGCCCCGCATCACCCGCTCCTCCCCCTCCTTATTGCTGGTCGTGAATACGGAAGGCCGCGCCGATTCCATGAACGACCACATTCGTTGGTAAGTCGAGAAGTTCGAGTCCTGTTTGAAGTATCTTAATAAGTAAGATAAACGTTTCAGTGCTTGTCATTGGTACCGTAATTGATACTTTACTATCCTAATTTTCATTAAAAACATGAGTGGAAAAGATAGATTCCATTAAATTCCATTTATCTATTCAATTTATTAATAACTTTATAACATTGTGTAATATAAACAGTAAATTACAGCTATGACAGTTGACCTTTTGTTTTGTGTCTTGGCTATTCATTAACATTAAAGAGAGGTCCGTATCCCCTTGTTTCACAGACAAATCTTTCATAGAATGTATTGATTCACAGAATTTTCATTTCTTTTCATTAAAAGTCAGATGTGGGTGTCTACCAGAAAAGTATGTTAGGTTGGGTTAGAACTACGACCCTTTGTGAAAAAAATGCTTTCTATTAAATGAAAATTCTGGGAATCATACATTGGATGAAACATTTTCTGCTAAACAGATTTAAACGAAGATTTTCCACTCACTTAAAAACACACTTAATTTACTTAAAAAGGGATTAACTTGATAAAGAATCCATCATCCAGTCCCTTGAAAAACAAAGACGCGTAAATCCCGAGAATCGTCCCCATAAACAAATTTTTTAAATTCTAGTTTACATTTCATTAACGTTCCGCTTGCCTCTACTCATCCTTCACTCCGCTTGAATATATAAATGAGAGAACTTATTATGCAAAAGGCTTAATTTTGTTATGTAAAACTTTATATTTTACAAGAGTAACGTAAAAACTTACCCTGAAGAAAGCAGCCGTGGAGCCTCCTTTCAGAGCTCCGTACTTGATTTTTGTCTGTTTTGCGAGATCTTCCGCGCTCTCAATGGGCGAGTCCATTCGCTCGACAGTTAAAAAAGCGGCCAAATTCGCAGTGTACGACGATATCATGATCAAAGTGAAGAACCACCACATCCCAGCCACCATTCGTGTTGAAACGGCTCTGGTAATGCATTCAGATTATGGGAGTTATTAAAAACATGTCTAAGTGCCGCTACGTCAAATCAAGTGTTCATATGAGCTGAAATCACTAAACTAACGCTTTAAAATGTTGAGCATCTACTTGATTAGTACGTGATTTTAAGTTCAGTGTGCCCTCAAATGCAATTTTTTGTAGCTTATCTACTACATACTCGTACTGAAATGTTTCCGAACTCATATTTAATATCGATACGGAGATCGATGTCGCATATTATATTAAACTGTTCATTTAGTAGATAAAACAGTAATAAATAAAACGTACTTAAATTTTACATATTTTGCGTCATCGGTCCACGGACCTTATCCATGACTTAAATTTAATTTTGATGCAGCAAGCTATAGATACTACACAAGCACAGAAGTATTATCAGATGCACAATAATGGGAGAGCCAAACCGAGGTTTTCTCAATAATTCAAAATAACACTAATTTATCAAAACCTTTAGCTTAATATTGTGAATCCAAAGCCTGTTGAAGGGGCCGGCACGTTTCTATTTAAACTGGACGGTGTAGGCTTACTTACTTAGGGACTACCGATGCTTTAAATTCACAAAGCGCTGTGGTCGCTTTGAAACTAATTAGTGAAAAGGAGTTCTTCATCCAAGCTTTGTAGTAACCGTAGGCTACATTTCCGTATATACATAGACCTATGACATATTAATTTGGTCTTTTCAACGAATGGGCAACAATGTTTGAAGAAAATCTTTGGCCTAGACTAAGCCTAGTACGCGAAATATTAGAGATCAAAGGTGCAGAATTGTAGCCAACTGTTAGTAGATTAGATGGGACTTACTTCGGTGCGATATCCGAACCTTGCTGCATCAAGGAGCCGATAGTGAACCACAGCGAGTTCAACAGAGTGAATTGATTCTCCAGCACCTGCGGCTCGTCAAGACAGTTCCTCGGGCTGTCCCACTCGTACGGGCTGAACCTGCGCCCAAATACCGCCCGTTTAATCACTCTCCACTACTCACGGTCCATTGCTCTTCATGTATTTGATGGGCCGAGTGTATACGTAGGAATATAGGGCTCTGTCTATCGCACGGAAAGGTACCCAACTGTAACGGATGCACCTGCTAATACTATTCAACAAAGAGGACGCGCCGCGCCATTGCCAACCACCCCAGCTTTTCGTGATTCGGACTGCATTGATTTCGCTGAGCTCACTATCCTCCAACGACGCTAAAACCACACTTGAAACATGTTGCCTCAAATGTGTTTTCAAAATCGCTTTTGGATTTTCCTTCTATATTTATCTTACTTGGGTAAAAAGTCACAGCTCTGTTGCATGAGAGATCCAATGGCAAACCACAAACAGTTAGCGAGTGAAAATATATTTTCCATTTTCTCTCCATCCGGCGACCGCGTTTGATGCCATTCGTACGGAGTAAACCTATTGGATTAGCGCATTTAGCACACAATTAAAAAGAGGATGTCTTTACATAAGACATTTTTTTAGAGTAAACAGTCCATAATAGATTTTGGCTTGAACATAAACGATAGAACTTACCTGGCTAAAATAAAGAGCAATACAGAAACACCCAAATATGCGGTGGCCATATAAATCCAGACGTCCAGAGACAATGGCGAAAGGAACGAAAACAGGTTCGGCGGTTGTTTTATAGGTTTGCGGTAAAGCACCGAAATTCCGAGATTCATGAAAGGCATTGTGAAGTCGACCACTTGCTCCCTGTATAATAAAATAAAACACTGTAAAATCTGTGTAATTTCCTTTGTGCGAAAACACTGCACATTTTTTCTCTAATGTGCTTACCGGTCATATGTAATGGTGAGATCTGCAATGGCGACATCAGCTCGTTGTTCCAACAATTCTCTTATCATTCCATCCCATTCCTTAGTTTCTCGATTGAAGGAACCATATCGCCCATCGGGGGCGAGCTTGAATGTGTAATTGAAGCCCAGAATTTTAGATATCTCATGAATGAGATCGATGGCATACCCTTCAAATTGCGCATTGCCTGTCAACTTTTCGCTTGCCTCCTTCCGCATACAATATGGAGCACTCTAGAAAAAGAAAAGAGGATTAATAACAAACTAAGTAATATAAGTATTTATTGTTACAAACTTGCACAATTTTATTAATAATGAGTGGTTTAATAATAAAATAACTATATATTATTTATTCCAGGCTACATCACGTCAATAGTTTGTTAGAGAAGGCTTATATACGAGTATATCTAAGTTAGTGACTTTCAAATTGCTCCACTCCTTTTATTTGCCCTACCCAAAACTTTTTACAAGTATCTGTTACCGCCTTCAGGAAGCTGTGGGAGCTACGCCTGACTCTTTCCAGCAGTGAGTGAAGCGATCTTTTTTGGAACACTTTGGGAGATTTAATTGCAATAGGGCCGTTAATATAGCTGTCACAGCAACTGGGTAATTAAACAGTTAATATATCCAATCGATATTGATAGTCATTAGTCACGTTATGATAGGGTTATGTCTTATTTCACTGTTAATTCTAGAAAAGTATTCCATACCTACAAACCATCAGATGTTATGTCAGTTATACTCGTAAGTACAATACTGTTTGCTACAGGAGAGTTTCACATACGCAATTCTGAGCGACTATGTTTCTTAGTTACTGGTGTTGTGATTTATATCATACGCAATGCGAGTCAAGAGAGTAAATGTACACGTACGAGTATATAGGTTGTTCTAATTTGGCTTTTGTGGGCCTCACGAGAGCAGTAAAATGTTATTGAAAGATATGTCGGTGGGTCTTACCAAAATCGTTGTCACTATAAGGGTTTTGTTCTGAAGAATCTCGACTATCTGCTTTTGATTTTCGCCATAAGATCTAGTGTAGTTGACGCCTTCTGAGGAATTCCAAATGCCGGCTCTCTGGAGGCCGTCCCTAGTGAGTTCTATTATGTCGAGCGTGAAGTCGCTCCTGAATCCTTGATGGTCAAACTTTATAACGCCGGTTAAGCCCTTCATCTCTACCTGTGTATTGAAACAAACGAGCGTTGTGAAACTTGCTTAATCAGACTGTTAAACTATTTAGTTGCGGAGTAAGAACATAGCATTGTGTTTGCACGGCACGTTTACGTGAATTACTAGATGTGCTCGTGCATAACATTTCTCGTTAAAGCTAGGACGGATATTTTATGAATATGTTAACGTAATAATCTTCTAGGCAAATCATTAATGGCATAAATAATTGTGTCTAACGTGCTATAATTACTCGACATTCCAGATTATAACTTAAATTAGAGAGATCTCGACATAAAACGAAAAAATATACAAGTTCGGTATTATTGTAAAGTGTTAACCATTTTATGTTCTCTTTTACAAATGGCTACTAGTTGCCTAGTAGAACGCGGACAATCGTTAAGCCTGCCCTGCTAACAATGCGGGGACAGCTAATCCTAGTACCAACTAATCCGCCCTATACATTCACAGCATCAAAACCGGGGAACAATTATCTTGTCTCTTACATCATTTTCAATGTAGTGTATAGCGTAGTAGAAAGCGTTATGTTGAAGTCCTTACTCTGGAGTGATGCTTAATCTCGCTATTTACTTAGACAGCTTTTGTTTATCCGTATTACTTAAGTGCCTAATGTGTTTAGAATGTGTTGTTTACCTAACAAAGCAAGAGGATGTATGTAAGGTAGGTACAATTGGCACGCGCCATACTTCTCCCCCCCCCCCTCAAATTTCCAATCTGTGAAGTTTATAATTCTGAAAAAAATGCTGTGGTGTACATTAATAAAAACTTGCAACGATTTTTGGTTTGAACAAAATAAATCTAACGGTTTTTTAGTTATCGCTGAACTGTTTTGCCCGAAAAACAAAAGTACGTAAGTGCCATGAGTTCAATGTATTGTTTAGTGCATTTAAATATGGACTAGTAGGTGTCGGTACAGAACCTTTCTTTCTGCGTGATCCGACACGCACTTGGCCGGTTTTTTCTACATGCTAACGATAATAACTTACAATATTAAAATCATGCATAGCTATTACGACTTCTTTAAATAAAAGAACATGTTACACAAAGCGTCGCAAACACACACTTATTATAGTCGTAAGCAGTTGCTTTCCAACAAGTTGCACAAAACAATAATATTCATATTCGTAGATACTACACCCAAGACTGCAGATATGAGTGCACAGCTTTATATATAGCGCACAACGTCATAAAGTCAGTGCTTTCATGACCAAAGTAGAATAAAATAGATTGGCGAAAGTGCTGACGGTTGTCACGGAGTTATGATTATGAGTCTTAACCCGAGAGGTCACCGATCTTCTGCTTGCTATTATCGCCCACAATTTCCCCGTATTATCAACTCAACATACGAGAGATACTCACGATTTTCATATAGTTGATGAGACTGTAACCGTGAGGCCACGTGTCTTCTGCTTCACAGGATAGTGGTCGCACATCTATTTGTTGCGACGTGTCTAGATCATGGAGTGCCTTCGCGAATAAATGTACGGCATCGTACATCAATGCAGTTTCCGTCTGTATTGATAAGTTAAATTTAAATTGTCAATATAAGAAAGCGCGTACAATAAAACCAAAGGACAAATATAGATTCATTTGATGAATGACAAAAACTGACAACTTAGAAAATATCTTAAGTATGCAGTACAATGATACGCTAAATTTCGATTTAACATTGTTCAAATATTCATAATTTTATTCCAATAAGAAAAAAGGTTTGCCAACAAATTAACTTGGCAGGAAAGTAAATATTTAAATAGCTTGGGAGCTTGTATACTCACTTTAATAAAGGTCATGTTTTCCTGTAAACAGAACAAGTATTAGAATTATGCAAAACATGTTCAATCCACTACAGCTATATTAATAAGAACCAACTTGTAAGGTAACTGTTAAATGTACTAAATTAAATGTACCTTAGCAGAGGTATGTCCGAGTTGTAATTTTCTTCCCTTTCTGGCTTCATCGTAAACCCAGTCTCTGACCACTCTTTGCACGTCTGCCCTCTCAGGATCCAATAATCTCAAGGAAGTTATATTAGTTCCACCATATTTAAATTCTTCTAAATCCACACTATGTAAATCCTGTTAAAATCATTAAACCTTCAACATTTTTCCAGCGCTAATATTTACTAATGCATAATAGATTGCGAAAGTGTCTGGCCGAAATACGATTTTCAGCCGAAACCGAATTTAAACTTTTGCTTTAGTATCGGCCGAAACCGAAACCGGAATCAGATATTTTGGCCGAAGCTGATTGAAATCGAAGAATATTACTTAGTTAAAGAATTTTTAAATGAATCTAATAATTATAAATAACGGAATTTTATGTTCTTCGAAATGGTTAGTTTATGTTGCTATACCCTTGCAGGGTTCATGTCGAGACTACCTATCCTTAGTTTATAAGATCCTCTGTATTACACATGAAATGCAATAAACAACTTGAACTTGAAATCGAAACCAAAACTGAAACTTCGGCCAGACACTATTGCGAATAGACTAGCCAGGATTGGAATAAGAAAAGACATAATCAGTACTATACTCTTGCAATACAAGATAACTCTATCTTTAGTACAATGTCAACAACAGCCGTTTCGCAAATAAAGGCAGTTTCTTTATAAACATTTTGGAATGTTTCATTTAAGGCAAGATGAGCAAAAAAAAACAGTATTTCAACCAAGAAGACGAAAAGTTTTGCCACGGCACATTAGCTGATCAGGGCAATGTCAGTTAAAAAAAAGCATAGAAGCAGTTGTACTCGTAACTCTTTGTTTCGTCGATGGAGACTGACGAAAGCAAAGCTTCTTAATACTTATAGGTAACGATAATTACCAAGGAAGTGATGAGATAGCTGTGGTAGTCCGACATCATGCCAATCTGCTGCGCTTGTTGCAGCACATCCCGTATTCTGTCCGTCGCACAATCGAGCACTATGTGCGACTCCGCGGAGTTCTTTATTTGCTTCAGTAGAGGCCTAACCAGACAGACATTTAATTTTATAACAACTCATGTGTAAAGCTGTGTACAGTATGAAATACACGTCAAAACAGAAGTTGTTTGCAAGGCTTTTATGCACAAATACTGATGTTAGAGGTATGTAGTCGTTTCCCGTTCTTCCTGGTTTGGCGGGGCGGGATCGATGTGTCATAGATATTTTGTTTTTTAACCGACTTCAAGATTTCAAAAGAGGAGGTTATCAATTCGGTTGTATGTTTTTTTTTTTTTATGTTTGTTACTCCATAACTCCGTCATTTCTAAACCGATTTGGAAAATTCTTTTTTTGATTGTAAGTATATGTATCCAAGTTGGTCCCGTTTTTGTCAAAACGCAGTTCTGATGATGGGATCCATGAGAAATTGAGGGAACTCCTCAAATCTTAAAGGCAAACATATAGTGATTTTTGTGTTTTTATCAACAAATCGAGCATTTTCATCCAAAAATGTGATATTTGATGAATTAGAACTGCTGATGATGATCAGAACAGAACTCTTCAACGACGAAAAGTTTACGTTTGGCGATTTGTCCTCCTAGCTGTGTTTGTTAAGCAAGTTCTATATTCACGATTAATTTTTGTCATGCTCGATTTCTGATGATGGGATCCATGAGGAATTGAGGTAACTCCTCAAATCTTAAAGGCAAACATACAGTAATTTTTGTATTTTTATCAACAAATCGAGCATTATCATACAAAAATGTGACATTTGATGAAGTGGAACTGCTGATGATGATCAGAGCAGAACTCTTCAACGATGAAAAGTTCACGTTTGGCGATTTGTCCTTCTAGCTGTGTTTGTTAAGCAAGTTCTATTTTCACGATTGATTTTTGTCATGCTCGAGTTCTGATGATGGGATCCATTAGGAATCGAGGGAACTTCTCAAATGTGAAAGGCACACAAATAGTAATTTTAGTATTTTCACGAACTAATCAAGTATTTTCATTGATAAAAGTGACATTTGATGAAGTGGAACTGCTGATGATGATCAGAACGGAACTTTTCAACGACACGTAGTTCAAGTTTGGCGATTTGTTCTCTTCGTTTTGTTTGTCAAGCAAGCAAGGTTTTTCCATGATTCCATGAGGAATTGAGGGTACTTAGTCTTCTACCATTATAAACATACTTATAGCCATTTTTATTTTATTGTATGGAATCTAAGAGTGCACCATCTAAGTATAATAATCTTTCACCGGCCTCCCCCATTGACGTCGGTTTTTTTTTCTTAAAAATTATGTAACGTGAGCTTACTGATATATCCCTACTTGACATAATACTGTCAGTATTACGTTTGCGCAGTAGTAATACCATGCACAGAAGTGGGGCAGTACTGCATTCGTATCGGTTGACGCCGACAGCTGACAGTTTTCTCATATAGTGCTACCTCCGCATCGATAAATTAGAAAGTCGCCTTAATTGGTTGATTTTTTATTAGGCATTGAAATTATTTACAGAGTAGAATTGTTTACTATAGCATACTCACAAAGCATCAAAAAGTACCTGTAGTCATGAGAATCTGGTAGTTGTCGTACAGCGACCGGCAGCTCCGAAGGCCCGTGGGCTTTCAGTAACTCCTGCAGTCGCACCAAGCCGTCGCTGTTCTCGTACACGATCGTGAACGACTTCCAACCCCACGCTCGAACCAAATCCACATAGGCCTATATAATAAGTATGAGTAATTTTGTGTATATTTTAACATCTTTTAATATTACCTACAAAAAAAGATTTTTCTTAACTGGCGCGGCTGTGGAGGCGTAAAAGACGAAATGGAACACATATAAGGGTTTTGGTGCCCAATACTGCTTCGTACCGTTCATCCTAGCGCCCACGCCCTCTTCAGAGCTGGAACCTTCCCCGCACATCGTATCAGTATACAGTGAGAAAATGCTGCCATCATCTTCGGCACTATGCTTTTTAGTCTAATTATATTTATATTTTTATAGTTTAATCCTAAGTTGTTGTTTTAGTTTTTATTCTCATGTGACAGATACTTATTATATTCATAAACAAATCTCCTTTTTTTAATCAATAAATGGGATTCGGTACACTACGGCTTCCACAAAACTCGTTCATATTCAAATCTGCATCATTTACACGAATTAAATTATCTACGCTTTTCAACACCTCAGTATTCAAAACTGTACAACTATGACAAGCTGTGCATTGCTCGTAGGAAAGGATAGACAAATTGATGTCATAAGCGTTCTATAATATACTGAAATTATAAGACTCAAAATACTTATATTGTAAATGTGAAAGTGTCTGTCTGGCTACGAGTAACTTACGTTTTCATTCACGCATATAGGTACCTACCGCTGCATGGATTTAGCATAAAGATATAGGATAAGTTTTATCCTAGAAAACGTACATTAAGGGGGTGAAAAAGGGTAAATGTGAAAGTGTTTGTCTGGCTACGAATAACCTACCTTTTCAGTCACGCATATACCTACCGCTGCATGGATCTAGCATAAAGATATAGGATAGGTTTTATCCTAAAAAACATACATTAAGGGGGTGAAAAAGGGTAGAAATTTGTAAAGGAGGGTAAAATACCTATTAAAATAATATTTTTGTGATTATTAACTAAGGCGATAACGAGTTCTACGTTGCTAATTCGCGGACAAAAGCTACTTTTCTGCAATTGCGCAGTAGACCTGAATTAACAATAAACCGATAGCCCGAAAAGTTAAATTTCCAAGTCTCGGGTTAAGTAAGATTGTTAATTTCAAAAATGGCAACGGGTTCGTTAACTTTCAAAAAATCCAACTCGTCCTTACTCTTATATCAAAGCTTTCGTCCAGTCTTCGTCGTTTAACGAAATTAACTTGTTTAGAAGCGGATTAACTGTTATTGAAGTTTCCTCAAATTCGGTATTTTCTATAACTCATGCCTTGACTTTCAGGAAGCGTCACTTGTGCAATGAAGTGGAAATATTGATGAAAATTTAGATGAACATTGGGACATCTTAGTAACTTCAGTAAAAAATCGATAGCATCGTATGCTCATAAAAATGCGTGCTATAAAAGGGAAAATGATAATCTCTCTTTAAGATACCTTAAAGATACATTATCATTTTGAGGTACTTTATGATGGAGTGGAACAGGGGTGTAATGTGTGACGTCATATTGACTGGACACTTTAACTGGTTAATTGACTACACGGTATAACAGGCCATATCTAGACAATATTATATGTATGAACTATTCAATCGATCGAAAAGACCCAGACCCCAGATATATTATTAATCTACCAATGTATAGACCCCCTCATATGATTTAAGTCCACGTGGTGTACCCGGCTAAAAGTGGCGGGCGGGATGAGGATATAATATTGATCATACTATGTAAGTCTCGCGGCGCGTGTAGTAGTCCCGCCGAGTTTCTAGGTGTGATGGTAGCTCTGTGCGGGGCAAAGATGATGGCTTAAGTCCAAGTGATACATACCCGGCTCAATGCAGCGGGATGAGGATAGAGGTTGACGAGGCAGGACTCTCGGCGCGTGCGGTAATCCCACCGTGTCTCTAGATGTGGCAGCTCCATGGTGTCGCAGATTGACTGCACGTGGGCAGCGGCCGGCGCGCTCTGCGGGCCGAAAATGGCCGCAACGCCGCTCCGAAGCAGGTGGCATACTGCGTGCGATAAGTTCTCATCACTTGCATTGCAGTACAACTACTCGTTTGTTCCTTATTTTCAAAAAGTTCAAAGACCATTATCATCATTATTCATAAGTTTACATGCAACAGCAGGGCATGTGCAAGCCAGGACATACTTCGTCTTGAAACCTTTAAAATTGAGTTACAAACAGAAGCTAAAAATACATTGTCGAAAAAATTGGAAACATAAAGTACCGAAATATGCCGTGTTGACTAAAATGGCACTCGGTAAATGTGTTATTCTCAATCTGGTCCTTCACTTCGACACGCTGAAAATAACTTCCCGCGAAAGAGTAAATAGTCAGTTCTATATAAAAAATAGGCACTTAAAAAGTTTCCAAAGCTACTTTGTATTCAAAGAAAGAGTTTGTCTTCTCCTCAACCCATCTCGTGAAATTGGATACTTACCTACAGGCAAAGGGTCTAAACAGTGCTTGTAGGCATTTACTGCTTGTGCTTGACCTTTTCATTTATCAAAAAGATTCTAGAAGTGTTTTTCTTTATTCTGAATACCTGTGCGTACACGTTTCTAAAAGTAATACAGGATAGGAAATGCTTCTGTTTATTGCATTGAAGCTAGCTACTTAGTTTTTACGGTAAGCTAATTTTCCTGTAAGCCTGTAACATGATTTTAGTTCCTAAAATCTCCCTTATATGCAGGTGCATTTCACTTATCAACTACTGAAAGGAGATATCCTACAAATACACAATCCCAATATCACGTTTACAACCAATCGAAACAATTCGAAAAAATTCCCTTTTAATTCCTATTACCTAAGTACATACGTACACAGTTAAATTTATACTATCGAGAATACCATTAATGGTGTGGGATCGCAAGCAGTGATAACACTGCATCTAACAAAGAATCTCTGATGAGTTCGAAACATGTCGCCTAAAGTGTCAATTTTATTAATTAATACGCCACTTGCAACCGTTACATTCATCCATTTCTTGGAGCCTTCAATATAATTCAATTTTAAGACCTATTGTTGTTCACCTCATGATGATGTCAAGAATAACGACTTTTACCTTGTCTTTTAAATACCTCTTTTAGAAGCGTGGAAGCTGTCTTGTGGCGAGATGGTCTCAACTTGAGCCAGCAGTTTCGCTCGCGGCAGAATTGCTCGGTCCGCGTTGACTCGCTCCACAGCGTACCGGAACGCTACCTCTTGCTTGTCATCTTCTGGATGGAACAGGCCACCTGCCACAGTCAGCGACCGTTTAAGAGCATTACGAGGATATATACGATATTATGTACAAGGGGCTTAATACCTTTGTACCTTGTCGCTCTAACGTCAAGTTTAAATTGACATATTAAATTTCCAGAGTGAAAACGACAAAGTACCGAAGGAGTCCAGCTACTTATGAGTTGGACCGTACCTGTCCTTGCCTATCATATCACAAAAGAGTTTTTAATAAAAAATAATATATGCAGAGAACCGGAAAACAGTAATTCGCGGATAAGCAATTACACTCACGGTCAAAGAATACGGGTCAACAATTATTTATTAAAATAAGATAAGTAAAAAAAAATTCGTCAATTTTTCCGTTGAAAAATTAAAAGCCGTTACTTTATACCACACAAAAACGAACTTCAAAGCCAAATTAATACTTCATATTGCCTCCACGGACTCTTCTTTTAACGGCCAGATAATCAAGCATGCCATTTTTCAAATTTCTTATGCGATTTTGCGGGACATTGGTCCATTCTACCCCTTATCGGGTCTCTTAGAGTAGCACGGCGGGGTTCGGGATTCAAGGGGCAGCACATGCAATTGACGTCTATTGCCAACGTCCTGAAAATACTCATTTACAATTTGAGCTGCATGTGGCCTAACGTTGTCATGCATGAATATGAAATTTTCACCCATATTAAAAGAGAAGGCAAGCATTCAGTTCATTCAGTTTCAAGTCGGTTGTCTTGACAAATTGAGAGTTGTGTAGAAAGTTTTAAATAGATCTAGACATAGGGCAAAAAAACCTAGGCAAGATAAACTGTTTAGGTTTACTCATCTCTTGTAGGGATATAAAAAGAGATTTTTGCACAGACAAAGCTAAAACCTTTTGTCGTTCCTGTGACACTAATTGCAAAGCCTATTATCCTATTTCAAAAGTATCGTTCTTTTGAAACAGTCTTTCATAAAGCCATTTTTTGGCAAGCTAAGGAGCAGCGAGGCTGGTGGCAGAAGGAGAGAGTTCTACATAACCAATAGCCTTCGCCAGGTGGGGCGGGTTAACGCAAAGCATTTTCAGACCGTAAAAAAATACAGTGATTTTAGATGGCCTTAACTCATAAAGTTTTCATCAAAAATAGATCAATAATGTATTCACGGCATTCACATCTACAAATACAAGTCGTTTAGGTGCTGCTAATATATTGTCTGAGAAAAAAAGTTACTCTACTACAAATATACAGGGTGATTCAGGAGACGTGAGCAGGGCCAGCACTACACACATAGTAAATGGCAATGAATCGTTCGCCATTGTAATTAAGTGAAACACCCATACCTTTTTCCTGTATTTTATTTTTTGTTAAGTTAAAGTTTAATTCTCTACAATCATGGTCACCCTACAACAACTAGTTTATAAAGATTAACCCCCTTATTCATAAAACTTAACAAACCTCTGTTAAATAAAAGTTATTTTGTCTCTTTCTCACAATAATGTCATATTAACAGATAAGGACAAACCAACTTTAGCGGCTTGGTAACTAATAGAGGCTTCATGGACGGTTATGAATAAGGGGGTAAACCTCTAACTATTCTGACAGCACTTTGATTACAAAGAAAGTTAATTGTCACATTGAGTGAGATACGATATTTCAAAAGTAATCGCATTTAGATGACATTCAATTTGACACATACGTGTCAAAGTAAGTAGTGAGTGAGTGAGTAGTGTAGTAGTGTAAGTGATACCACTTGACTGAAGTATTCTGATTGTAGAGTGACCATGAATTTCGTAAATAATTTAAAATATTTTGTTTTCAACACCAAAGATAAATGAACGTTAATTTCACTAATAGTGACACGAAGCAGTAGCTTTTGATCTACTGAATCTGTAGTTTTGATCTTGCTCACGTCTCCCGTATCACCCTGTATACACAGAACACAATTTTTCAAACAAGGATAAAATGTGAATCCATTTAATAGCACTCGTTCTCAAACACCTAATTAAATCGTTAACTTTGAAGTTTATTTGACTTCGGTCTTCAACTGGTTTATTGACTTAGAATTTTCCTTAATGTTCCAGACGTTACTTGCAGTTAATTGACGGCCTGTTTTGTTTAGCCTAGTTGATAGTGACACTGCCTCCGAAGCCAGAGGTCCCAGGTTCAAATCCCGGCCAGGGCATTATTTGTGCATTTAGCACGGATATTTGTTCTGGGGTCTTGGATGTTTTTTATGTATTTAAATATATATTTATCCATATAAGTATGTATATCGTCGTCTAGTACCCATAGTACAAGCTTTGCTTAGTTTGGGAATATAGGTCGCTTTGTGTGAGATTGTCCAAAAAATAATTATAATATTACTGCAAGCATAATACTACGACACCTAACGTATTAATAATTTTGTTGCACTTTTAGCACCACTCAGAGGTCACGCGTAGGGTAACGGTGGGTACTCCTTACGGACGTGATGCAACTTCGACCCCTGTAGGGTAACGGTGGGTACTCCCTACGGACCCCCATTTGTCAAGTGAGTGGGCAACTTGAAGTTCTCTAGCCGCCCGAAGGCCTTGGCTTGGTTTAACGACTGCTGTCATAGACAACGGCCGGGATCAACGGCTTAGCGCGCCTTCCAAAGCACGGGAGCGCTCAGATAGTAACCACTCATAGCGGTCACCCATCCAAGAACTGACCTGCGCCCGCATTGCTTATCCTCGCATACCGCACGCAATAACCTAACCTATTTACAATGACCTTTTCTTAAAGAAAGTCATCATAGTATTTAACTAATAACGACTAACTCCAATCGGACAAATCATTTTTAAAATGGGAACTACCTACGGCGCTGTACCGTAACGTCTTTTCAGATAAACACATTATTTCTGTACACATCATCAAAAGTAGGGACGCATAAAGGATGATTCACAGTAGGCCGTTCCGTGTCCGGGCCGGCCCGTTTTCTTCTAGAGAAATACGCCGGCCGTTGCGTTTGCTGTCATAGAAAACGGGCCGGCCCGGACGCGGAACGGTCTACTGTGAATCATCCTTAATATGAAGGGAACAAAAGCGGTTTTATACTTTACGTTAGTATACATATATCTCCTTTGATTATACCCCTATAATAAAGACTTTTGTACTTTTCAAATGAGTACCTACTTTTGATGCGGTCTGTACCACATAGCAACCTGTTAATATACAATTATAGTAACCCGTATCTGATTTATGATATTTAAAGAAAAAAACTTTTTATGATAGACACGATAGCAACAAGCAAGAGAATTATTTCTTTGCGAAGCTTGAAACTGGTGTTTTGTATAGGTACTAGAATAAAAACCAGTGATACTGTGATAGGTACAGCCGGCAGCCGCAGAGCAATAGTATTTGAAAAGTTCGAAAGTCCTTTTTATAAGGGAATGACGACTTTTGACCCCTTTATATGCGTAGCTACTTTTGATGCTGACTGTACAACAACTCCAAAATGTAGAAAATTGAAAAAAGAAATGTCGATTCTAATATTCAGGTCCCGATTTAGGCTGGGTTGCACCAAACCGTCTGTAATCGTAAGCTGTGTTCGTTAAAATCTGAATGTATGGAAAGTTTGACAAGACCCCAGGCATCCTTCAGGATGCAACTGTACTGGGAATAACGCTAGGAGGATGATGAATGAGAAATGGCCTTTTTTCCAACTTAGCAAAATTAAGGGTATTTAAGTATGTATGTAAGCCATCGTAACTACATTCATGCTGTGCTATTGGATTTTAACAAGATTAGCGTTGAAAAAGCTTTGTTTCTATAGTTTAATTGGGAATTTAAACTATTAAAAATGTCATAGCGTGTTACTTTTAGCTCTACTCAGTGCTCGCAAAATAATATATATAATAATATATTGGGGGGGGACAATCTTACACAAATCGACCTAGTCCCAAACTAAGCAAAGCTTGTACTATGGGTACTAGACGACGATATACATACTTATATAGATAAATACATACTTAAATACATAGAAAACATCCAAGACCCAAGAACAAATATCCGTGAAAAATGCACAAATAAATGCCCTGGCCGGGATTCGAACCCGGGACCTCTAGCTTCGGAGGCAGAGTCACTACCAACTAGGCTAAACAGGTCGTCAAATATAGGGGAAGACGCCCAAGAAAAAAACCGTCTTTTGATTTACTTTATTGAAATAAGTATTTCATAAATGATCATAGGTATTCATTACTTGATCCATATGGTATAAAGTATTATATGAGCGTAAATAAAATTAACAAAAATAAACTTTGAGTGAATTGTAATAAATAAGTTATAAATATACTTTACGGTACATACCTTACGTAGATAAATACTCGTTGACGATCCTCTCTGTCGCTCAATGACTTATAGCTTTGAAATAACATCAAAGGTAATAGGTACAACCTATTAATTTTACCTTGATTGTACCTTTGATGCTAGAGTATAAGTAGATCAATATTCTTACCAATCCTAATTGTATCTGGTAGAGCAGACAGATGGCCGAAAAACAATATCAGATAAATTGCCTTGGCTCCTCTCATCCTGAAACAAAAAAAGCTTTTCTTAATTTCATACTTCTTGGGTGGATCTGTGCAAAATGTATTTCCCTACTTCAGTAATTACCTTGCTCTCCAAGCCCTTTGTTTAGAGGACAATGAGTACCCTATGAAATGCTTACAATGAATAAGGTCTTAAAAAAAGTAGGTAAGTAAAGTCTACTGATAGAACGCATTTAGCCTGCTGGACCACGATTCCGTTCACCTAAATTGACAGAAAAGCACGTCTCTGGGATATCGCCTTTGTTTTATGTATCCATCATTCGTATTTTTTGAAGACAGCCATAAGTGGAGATATCACTATAACTTTCCCGAGATGTGACACATTCTGAAACACGACTGGGCCCTGACAACCGCCCAACTGAGAAAGCACGACAAGGACTTCTTGCTAGGTTTGTTACTTATACGTATAGTTATTAGGGTATAACGTATTTTTAAATAAAAGATACCTTTTAGGTGTTATAATCATACTCTTAATTCTCAACGACTGTGAATTAACAAGTAATGTTTCTTAGTAGTATTATACTGTAATTGTTTAGCTCCACGGGAAGACTCAATCATAGCGAGATAGAAAATTGTTATGAGCTAATAAAACGTTCAAAGGATCCAACGAAATTCAAGGCTTCTTTTGTGCGTATTTAATTGTTACATTAATTACTTTGAGCATAGTGGAGAATTATAAGTATAATACTTTTCCTGAAAATACAGGTACCTATATTAATAGGCTAGAATGGGTTACATCAAAATTAATATCTTGATTGCATACAAAATTGAAGTCGGATTATAACTTCTTCTAGAAAAATATTTCTTTGCTATTCCGCTAAAAACAAGTGCGACTGTTAGTGTTAATGTATCCACTTGCGTTTCTTTGCATGCGGTAAATGCTTCCACCCTCACTCCGCTCGCACGAACATGCAAATAAATACAATAAACCACCACACAGAAACACAAAACCTCGACACGTGTTTCGCCTCTCTACGAGGCAATCTCAGGAGATGCTGGCAGGAGATGTTGCTTGCGCCACGTCCACCGAGCGAATCAAAGCCGCATGCAAAGAAACGCAAGTGGATACATTAAGAGTAACACTAACAGACGCACTTGTTTTTAGCGGAATAGCAAAAAAATATTTTTCTAGAAGCTTGTCATGGATTTCCGCAAAGTAACACATGATTCTATGAATTATAACGTCTTTTTAACAGACAAGCAGGTTGAACTACTGGTGATGCCTGTCTCCAGTAATTAAATCAAGTGTAACAAGTTCGCAAAGGAAAAAAGGCGGCACACCCAGCTGTGGGTGGTGTGTGGGTGACTACACGAACCATTTCGAGCCAAGTCTAAGTTATTTTATTCTGACAGATATCATTGGCCATTCAGCGTGGCGACGCCGCCAGCATCATGGGAACTTTTGAGCCATCTACGATCCGGGGCGGTCCTTTATATTAATGAACCAAAGTTCATTGTTGACGAAGCTCTGATATGTATGTGACGAAGCCTAGTGCTGATATACCTATTCCTGTACGCACCTGACGAAGCCTACGTTGCGGATTAGAATTGGTGAACCTTTTAAATATATGAATAAATTGATCTTAATTTTTTATTCTTCAAGTTAGGCATATTATATGCACTAATGAATGTTAATAAAATACAATTGGTTCGGAAAAATACACCTCTCGTCGTAACAGAGTTTTATCGGCTAGTTTGTTACATCGATTCTTCACATCCTCAGCCATGATGTACGTTTACCCTATACCTTTGCTTTGTATGCTTTTGAAATAAGTGTTAATAAGTAACAACTTAAGAAAAAGTTGTATGTAGTTGTAGCGTGTCCGAATAGGCATTACATATTTAAAATATGCAACACAAACAAAACAAACGTCTTCTTCGAATACGTCACAACTACATACAACAGGTCATTTTCTTAAGTTT
Organism: Notocelia uddmanniana; assembly: GCA_905163555.1. NCBI lineage: Eukaryota > Metazoa > Arthropoda > Insecta > Lepidoptera > Tortricidae > Notocelia > Notocelia uddmanniana. Next base: position 12,552,920 of record LR991065.1, on the reverse strand, counting down.
TTCACCTATATTTTACTACAGATTTGAATTAAGAATCGGTAAGGTCAGTAATGTGACTTGACAGTGACGTCAAGGTTCTCATAACTATCAAAAAACGCAAACTGCAATATTTAGGCTTCATAGTGCATAATGAGAAATATGAACTCCTGCATCTCATCATACAAGGGGAGATCCAAGGAAAGAGACCACTCGGAAGAAGGCGCCGTGGCTGAAGAATCTTCGCAGTTGGTTCAACTTGAGCACAAGATATTTATTCCGCGCGGCCGTGTCAAAAGTCCTTATAGCCCATATGGTAGCCGACCTCCGGTAGGAGATGACACTTGAAGAAGAAGGTCAGTAATGTGTCTACGGCATTTATTGTAGAATTTAATACAAAGTAAAAATTTATAATAGTTATGGGGAGGCCAATTTCGACCTATATTCAACTTATATTTATGCTCCCGTGCCGGAAGTGGGTAATTTGGGCACCTGCTGGTAATTTAATATGAAGCCTATTTATTGAAAAATCATAATTACTTAGTTGACGAAAAATAATGATATCCAATCAAACACATAATCATCATCATATCAGCCGAAGGACGTCCACTGCTGGTTATAGGCCTCCCCCAAGGAATGCAACAATGACCGATCCTGCGCTACCCCGCATCCAACGAACCTCCGCGAACTTTACAAAAACATACATGTGAAAAATGCCAAGTTCGTAAACGCTTTTGCAAAATAATATATATCACTTCCTATGAGATCTAACTGGAAACCATGTTCTTTCAAAGCTCCTTAGATCACAGCTCCTATCATGCATTTCATGCACAACGTTCTTCAATTCCTTAAAATGAAGTGTTATGTTATTTATTTGTTATTTAATAGTGGACTTGGCAAGTTTTTGCTCATCAACTTCAATCTTTGAGTCCGAGTATAAAGTAGTATAGTATTTCATTGGCAATGATCTAGTTAAGTATTCGAAAAAATGTGTTGAATTGAAGTTAAGGAAGTGATTAACTTTACGTTTAATTCAAGTGAATAAAGGCGTTTGAAAATGAAAACAATTGCCAAGTCGCACTTATATATTTACCGTATTGCAATAATTTTCGAAGCGTGTGATCTTACAGTACGGGTAGCGAAATATGTAAAAATATGGTATCTAGTTAGATGTTACTGCTTTTCCTAGCGAAACCGTTATGTTTTTGATGGTATCTCGCAATACATATCACTGTTGAGTTAAAATGATAAAGTTATCGTCTCATTTAAAATACCTCTTAGATGCACGAAATGTGTTTAACTTTAGATTTACCCATTAAAATAGGGTTTGTTAATTATTCCAATTCAGAAGATATGAAAATCAACTCCTACAATTCGATCGATGGCACTGTGGCAGCCTTATCAGCAGCAAAATTATATATGTTTATGCCCTCTAACTTAAAAAATAAGAGGTTAACGTCCATTGTACCTACCGGCCACGATAGATATAATGTTAGCATGTTATTTATTTATTTATTTGGAGAACAAGAGTTAGTATGTTTACTAAAATGAATAACATGCTCATAGATATACTATAAGTTTTATTTCTTCAATAAAAGACCGTTCGATTTCTGAACTGTGTAGTACCAAGTTCTTTTTAGAGTTCCGTACCCAAAAGGTAAAACGGGACCTTATTACTAAGACTCCGTTGTCCGTCCGTCCGTCTGTCTGTCCGTCTATTGTAACAGTTGAAATTTTCACAGATGACATATTTCTGTTGCCGCTATATTGTAGAGAGTGGGCCAGGCAGTGCCTACACTGCCAGCAAAGCAAAATCACCCGTCATACCATTTCACCACTTTCTACTTTCACCACTCCCTCCTCGAGGTTCACTCACATTCATCTCGACCTCGTAGGACCCGTAACCCCTTCACTTCATGTCACAGAGTACGCCACGCGCCTTCGCTCTCACATGGCTAAACTAACACCGAGACCTGCATCGTGGCATACTTCAGCTTCTCCCTTCTACATACCACGTGGTTTAGAAAACAGTTCCCATGTGTTCCTCCGAGTTGATAGGGTACGCAGCTCACTGGAGCCGCCATACGAAGGCCCTTACAAAGTTCTCAAGCGACAGGCGAAATTCTACTCAATCGACATCAAGGGCAAATCTAATAATGTCTCGATAGACAGACTGAAGCCCGCCTAAACCATGCGCGAGATCACACCTGACGGTAGCCGCGCTGAAACGCATGACAGCAGCGGCACCGAACCAGAGAAGCGGACCAGAAGTGGACTAGTCACGCTCCCACGTAGGTTTCGACCGTAGTTACGGTCTGGCCGGGGGGAACATGTGGCAGCCTTATCAGCTCCACCATACTGACGCCTGCGCGACATACCGCGCCATTGTCTAGCAACCAAAAAATAACAGTCCTGTCAGTACTGACCTAATCCCATCCGCGTAGATAAATTTATTTAATGCATTATTATTACTGTATATTTCTTATTATTATTGTATATAACTTGTAAATAAACCGTGTACATAATTCGTGCATTTATAATTTACGTTGGTTGGTAAGAGTAGCAACACACGCTCTTACCACCACAGCACGGTAGGATAGATTAGCAACACTGAGCACTCTGAGCAGTCGTTTTATTGAAGACGTTAGTTAGTTACACTGCTTTAAGAAAGCGAGCAGTTTTCGATGGATCGGACCAGGTTAACTACATGACCGAAGCAGCGGTCAAAATTCAGTAACAAACATTTTATAGAGTTTACAATTCACTCTGAACTAATTGGCGTCACATCTTGTTTCCATTGAACTAAGTAAAATTGCGATACCTTCGTCTTTCACTGTCCTGGGATACTTAATGAAATCAATTAGAAATATCCGCGGCATACTTGTGGCGGGAATGTGGGGCAATTGAGCATCTCGTCGGATTAGCGCATTGCAGGAGCTTCTCATTATAGACGTGTAGGGTTACAATTTCATATTAGTTTGTAGAACGAATATGAACTTGGGCGGTTTTTATTTAAATCTGATCTAGCAAGCTAACCGGATTGCAATTGATAAAGTAGCATCACGTACCAAAACTCGTTTAGGTGGATTTTTCTGTCTAATCTGAGTCGATAATGCCACCTTTATGGGTGAATTGCAAAAAAAATTTTCATAGTTTGGCTTTAGTTAAGAAAACTTAATTGATTCAAAGGAATTCATCTTACATCATCTGTATTGCGATACAGATCGCATTTCAATGTGGTTCTGACACGCTAGCACGATGCATTGAAATTAGTTCTTAAAGATGATGAATTACGAAGCAAAGATACTTCGCTTAGGTTCGGTTGCACCAACTTACGATTACAGGCCCATCAACGTCAAATATGGCGCCGGTAGCTGTCATCCCATAGAAACTTGTCAAATATTCCATACAATTAGATTTTGACGAACATCACAGACGGTTTGGTGCAACCCAGTCTTAGTGTCTAACTGTCGATCAGTATTTTTATAAACGTTAATTTTTTTATGAGATGCGTAAAATCTTTTTCTCAAACATGCAATGGAATTTCATCATTACGTGCATTATAACAGGCTTCAAAGTATCACGTTGTGGGAGGAACAACTCTGGAGAGCTGTAAAGGAATGTCATACAAAACTGAACACCTAGGCCGGGAAGTATTTTTTTTTTATTTTAATGTCAATCATGGCGTCTATTAAATTTGTTTTTTGAGTGGTGTATTTTTTTATTTCATTGCATATGTTTGAGAAAAGCACTATACAAATCTCGACGAGAAACGTTGGGCTGCAGGCCGCGTATCCCCTATCTATATCTACTTGGCCTGCAAGCCTTCGTTTCCCGCTCTCTATCGTAATGTCGTAATGTACTATTTTACTAGGGCCATTTTACGTATACAACGTTGTCTCGGCGCGAAACACAAGAGAACTCGTGATGCAATGCTACTAGGATCCATCTTCGTACATATTTATAGGAGTAGCAGAGACAGTCCTTGAATATAAAAGTATGCAAAGAAAGGGAGTAAATGCACACAAGATACCGTTGGTTTGAGGTGTGCCCCTAACAATAAAGTAGGATAAGACAAGTAGCCTATTGTGGCCCGTGTCATTGTTTCGAAAAAACTGCTTTAAAACTACGCAGAGCAGAGACTCGTTTGCTTCTCTCTCATGGCGTTACCGTGCGTATTTGCTACCTAGTTGCGCGTAGGTATAATAAAATATATCGAATATTTATTGGAGATTGTAAAACCACCTAGGCCCTCAGGTAATCAGTCACATTAAATAAATTGATGCTTAATATTTCCAATTCAGTATTTTATAAAAAAAACCCACAAATATGATAAATGTGAAACTAAATTATTCGAGCACAATAAATGTCGGCCTGTTTAGCCTAGTTGGTATATAGTGACACTGCCTACGAAGCTAGAGGACCCGGGTTTAAATCCCGGTACGGGCATTTGTCTCTGTGCTGAGCAAAAACAATTGTTTCTACTTGTTTGTTTGTGTGTTTGTTGACTTGGATGTTTTCTATATGTATTTAAGTATATATCTATTTTTAATATTATTATTTATTAAATATATCGTCGTCTAGTACCCATAACACTAGCTTTATTGAGCTTAATATGGGAATAGTTCGATTTGTGTAAAAAAACAACAAACCTAATAAATCCCACTAATATTATAAATGCGAAAGTTTAGATGTTTATACTAACAGTATATAATATGGATTCACTTATAGTATACTTTTTGTCCCGGTAATCACCCTCAAAGGGATGAAATCGGAGGTGTGTCAGTATTACAGTACAGTATCGGAGGGCTGTCAATATTGACAGTTGAAGCACCTTAGATCTATGCTTATCCGTATATAATATAGCTGTAGAGGGTCGAAAATCTGTACATTGAAGATATTGGAAAAATCAATGGAGGGATTTGAAGGCCCTTGGCATCGAAACAGAACACATGACAACAGTCTTAAGAATTCGGGTCTGTTTATATGTCTAGGCATTGTGACTCTCGGCCTTCAGCCTCGCGTGCATTTCCGCTCTGCTTCGGACCTTCGGCCCTCAGCCTTACACGAGGGGCCCGCTCTGTTGGCTACCTTGCTACTCTGCTTCCCGAAGGCCCGCCTTCGGCCCTCAGCATTACATGAGGAGCCCGCTCCCCGCTCCGCTCTATGTCCGCTCTGTGATCGGCCTTCAGCCTCGCATGCCTTGCCCTACATAAGAAGCCCGCTTTGTTGTGACTCTCGGCCTTCGGCCTCGCGTTCATTGCCACTCTGCTTCGGGCCTTCGGCCCTCAGCCTTACGTGATGCCCGCTCTGTTGCGACGCTCGGCTTTCGGCCTCGCGTGCCTTACCACACGACTCCAGCCCTTCGGACCTCAGCCTTACATAAGGATCCCGCTCTATGTGAATGCTCGGCCTTCGGCCTCGCATGCCTTGCCACCCTGTTTCAACCCTTTGACGTCAACCTTACATGAAGAATCCACTCTGTTGGGAAGCTTGGCCTTCGGCCTCGCGTGTCTCGCCTCTGTGCTTCACGCCTTCGGCCCTCAGCCTTAAATAAGAAGCCCACTCTATGTGAATACTCGGCCTTCCGCCTTTCATGCTTTGCCGCCTTCGGCCATCATATTTACATTAAGAACTCGCTTTGTTGGGATAACGTTTTATGGAAGAACCGCGCAGCGAGACTTTTATCATTGTCCATGTAATATTTATGACGCGCTTCATTCGTCTAGAATCGGTACATTTGATATTTTGAAATAAGCTTAATCATTCGTTTTGAAAGCACGAGCACGTAGCACCAACTCCCGTTACAATCGGACACTTTATACTCAAAGTTGTAGACGATTATATATACCTAGGACACTTCCACAAAGAGGTTAATCGTCGAATCCGACTCGGCTGGGCATCGTTCGGGAAGCTTCGTCACATCTTTTTGTCCAATATTCCGCAGTGTCTCAAGACGAGAATCTTTGACCCAGTGTGTGTTGCCAGTGATGACATATGGCACTGAAACGTGGTCGCTTACTATGGGCATCATAAGAAGGCTCAAAGTCACCCAAAGAGCAATGGGGAGGGCTCTGCTGGGAGTATCTCTGCGCGATCGCATCAGAAATGAGGCCATCTGCAGTAGAACCAAAGTAACCTACATAGCCCTCCGAAGCCGCAAAATTAAAGTGGCAGTAGGCGGGGCGAATTGCACGCAGAACCGTTGGTCGTTGTGGAGGAAAGGTTCTCGAGTGGCGACCACGTATCGGAAGTCGCAGCGTGGGTATGCCCCTCACAAAGTGGACTGACGTCCTGGTAAAGGTCGCAGGAGTCCGCTGAATGCGGAAGGCGAAGGATCGGTCATTGTGCCACTCTTTAGGGGAGGCCTATGTCCAGCAGTGGACGTCTTTCGGCTGATATGATGATGATGATCCGTTTTGAAAATATTAGGATTTCTATTTAAATGTTGTCCGTGCGCGGTAAAGAACGCGGTGTATGGGAAATGCAAAAATTCTAAAGCGAGAATGAGTTTTGCGCAGACGAAGTCGCGGGCGAAAGCTAGTTAATAATATTAAGTAGTATTTATTTCCCTATAATTTGTTCACTATTGGATATGGCTCCCAATTCTCTCCTATTTCGCTCATGTGGTAGTATTTATAGTGCTTCCTTGGAGCAATAATAAACTGTAGTTGTTTGTCAATAACCAGGCACGTGGGACGGTTAAACGAGGACGTAAATCGTGCCCTATCGTCACTTGGTTGCGATTATTTCTATATCCGACGATATAATACTGTAATTTCAGCTCGCCTTTTCGAGTTTTAATTTCAGACTGTTTTTATTTAATTATTTTATTCATTTATTAAAAAACAATGTTAGTTCACAGGATAAAATAAAAACAAAACACTTACACGATAAATTATATGGATAGAAAACAATACATTTCAAAAAGAAAAGTCGTTAACTCGTGTTTTTTTTTTATATATACTTAAAGGACTTTTTATTTGTGCCCAACCCTTGCTTCGAAAACAAAATGTATGATTACCAAATTGTTTCAGCCGAGGTGCAGAGACGAATTTGAATACTTTTTATGGCTTCGTAGCGTTAGATTCCTGTGCATATGTAACTTGTGAACATCATAGGTAGTCGACATATTTGTAACGTTCAAACTTCATTAATGAAATTCATATTTTTTCGCCTTATGAAATGATGCAAAAGAGTACACGTTTCTGTAATGTCGTCCAATTAATTCAATCTTAGGAACCATGCCTAGGGGGCCCAATTTTTTTAACATATTTTAAGTTTAGATATAGTTTTATTTGATTTTTACATATTAAAATAAATGAAGTTTAAAAAAATAATAATTATTATTATTATTCAACAAAATATAACTATATTTTGACCTGCTCACAATGTACTACGTACTAGATTTACTCATTCACTTGCAAGCAATATGTGCCATTCAGATCTTGTAGTTTTCCCTATATTTTCTTTGAACCACGATAACAAAACTTTACCAAGTTCGTGACTTCCACAGAATTAGTTTACACAGAAGTGAGGATCGATTCAGCACAACAATATCAATAGAACGATGCAACATTTCGCATTCCAATTTTAAACAAATGAGTTTCGCGCCCATATTATTCTAACAAGATCGACGCACATGAAAACAAGCACATATTAACTCGTACATATTTATCCACTGTCATAACCGTTCATAAATATGTAAATTGCGATGCCAAATATATGTAGTTATCTGGATAAACCTGTAACATTTTCCTATGAAAACGAAAACACGTTACGCTCAGTAATAACGTAATAGTCCATCAATCAACGTCGGGCACAAGCTCTTTGAACCGTGGACACAGCCAAAGCAACCCAAGCTAACGGATTTGTTGATGGCTGGAATCAAAATCGAAGTCACTGTTTAATGAGTTGGTACGCATGAACCGGATGCGTCCGAACCAATGATGATAATAAGAAAAAATATTTAAAAGAAACATGTACAATGCATTTGGGACAGCCTTCTTTATAACCATTCCAAATTTCAAATGGATAGCCTAAGTAGTTGTCGAGATATTTATATCGCAATGTGACAGACAGACAGACAAAGCGGCACCATAAGGGTTCCTTTTTTACCATTTTGGTACGAAACCCTAAAAGGATAATAATACTTCGGAGTAACTATTATATGTGAGTTCATCTTCGGTTTTACCAGGACAGGATTCATCGCAACCACCATCACCATATCACTCAAAGGACGGCCACTGCTGGCCAAGAGCAATCCCATTTTTAATAAAAATTAAAAATAAAACATAAGCCTCCCCCAATTTCATAGTAAGTAAATGCCATAATCGCCACGCATGACATACGGATTGGCGAACGCAGTATCTCCACCGCACTCCAAGGATGCTGCTGCCCATCCCCCAGTGGTATTGGCCGTAGATTTAGGACATACCCGGGACCCAACACTCACTCTTCGCAACACTGATGTTCAACTATAAAACTGTTTGAGGAACTATTAAAAGAGTTAGTAAAAGTCACTAGTTTCACTAAAGCAATTGCCATCTGTCCTTTCTAATCCCGAGAGAAAACTAGCTAGTGTAGCTACTGTTAAATATTCAATAATAATATTTAGAAGTTTTTTTAACACCCCAGTTGTATGAGCTGGGGTTGAAACCCACGCTCCCCAGCTTACCTTACCACTCGGATAAAGTTTGGCTTCCACTATGATCCCTTGATAGAGGCTTTAAAATAAATGAAGGATTCTACAACTAGATATAAATTAGCCTTCGGTGGATTCGATTAGTACCTACATTACTCGTTCAACAGTATTTAATAACAGAGATACATGAGCAAGAATAGCCATGGGCTAACTTTCTGCTATTACTTGAGGTAATTAGTTCATTATTATACTATACGGTTAACACTCGCATATAAATTGTCACTACCGGCGACATGTTTCGAACTCTTCGGGGTTTATAAATTAATTTAGTATTTACAGTCCATTACCATATTAGAAGTATTAGGACACAATATGCTTTCTTCTACGGTGTTCCTTGTGTTTAGTTAGAATTAATTACTAAATGTTTTCGAAGACGATCACCGGAATCATGAACAAACTAAGGACATCTGACCCACAAATCAGAAATAACGGTCTCGGTCCTAAAGTGATGATTAAAATATTCCTTTAAAGATGGAAATCATCATAAAAAATAAATAGGTATAATTAAAAATAACCTACAAAACAAATCTTACTACAACAATACTCACTTAAAACTCTGCAAACACTTGTAAACACACGCACACTCATTAAAAAAAAACTAAATAAAATTCGTTGTCATCGTGGTATGTCATTTGACAAATTTGAGCACTCGATTACTGTTTTGGCACTCGATTGTTGGGTATCGATTCGGGAGCCCGAGGCCGGTGTGGCGGCCGTCCGCGCGCTCGCTCTGGTTCTGCTGGGCGGGCGGGGGCGAAGCCTTAGCGCGCTTGCGTACGAGCCTTACGCTTCGTAGGACACCATCCATGAAGATGAAAATATAAAGTGGAAATAAGCAGGGCATTTGCGAGAAGTTTTTGTAGCTGAAAGTCAGTTTGAGTTTTGTCTATTTGAAGCTCTCGAATTCAATGCTTTTAGCGATAGTTATAATTACATGAGAATACATATCTTTCGTGGTACAATCATATAGAATATGTAAATACTAGAATTAGAAAACTTATTTGGATTTTTAAAAACTTAAGACATATTACTTCAAAACCTTTGCTAAATCAGTTGTATGCCGCTCTGGCCCAGTCGATTATGTGTTACTGTATCACTGTTTGGGGCGGGTCATCAAAAACAAAATTTCTTGAGGTTGAGAGAGGACAAAGAAGTTTAATCAAAGTCATGTATTTTAAACACTATAGATATCCTACGAGCGAACTTGACAATATTTCTGGACTACTTTCAATGAGGAAGCTATTTGTCTTGCTCACTACCCTCAAAGTGCACAAGTCACTACCTTATAACCCCCTCTTATTAAATGGAAGACGCAGATATAATGTAGCCCCGATACCTCACACTAGATCCCGATTTGCAAAGTACCAATTTCACAAACTTTCGGCAATCTTATATAATAAAATAAAGAAGGATATGAACATATATCCTATGCCCGTATTTACTTGCAAAAAAAAATTACGAGACTGGTTACTAAAACTTAGCTATGAAGATGTCGAAGCACTCCTGTATATGACGAATTAAAATTAAAATATGCACTCACGCAATACGCATCACAGGTATACTCATATTACACTAACACATACACACACACACACACACACACACACACACACGCGCGCGCACACACACACACACACACACGCACACACACACGCACACACACACACACACGCGCACACACACACACTTATTTTAATATGTTAATATCTAGGTAATTTAAAATTAAATTGTAGTTTATATAGCTTGAGCACTATAGAACTTACCTGTTTTGTTTTGTTATGTAAACAATTAGTTCTTATGGAAGAGCGGGGTCTCCTGTCACAGGTATTATTATTATACTTACTAGGAGATCCCAACCTTTACAAATTGGTACCCTGACCTTGTAACAAAATAAACATTTTTTTTTCATTTTTTCATTTTCATATAATTAACTAGCTTTTGCCCGCGACTTCAACCGCGTATTATTCGTTCTCGCCTTAGAATGATTTGTTTTCCCATACAATCTTTCTCAAGCTCAGGTGGACACCAGGAACTTAGGGGTGACATGTTGGAGAAGGAAAGCCACGAATAGATCGGACTGGAGATATTTGCTTGACCAGGCTAGCCTAGGGCCCACCCGCGGCTATAACGCCTCAGATGATGATGATCATACAATCTTTCATCCTTCTTTACACCCCCTTAACAAATGATTACAGTCAATATGACATTCCCTAGAAATCCTATCGTCAAAACGAATGATTAAGTGCTTATTTCGGAATATCAAATGTACCGATTCTAGACGAATGAATCTCGTCAAAAACATTACATGTACATTGTATACTGGTAAAAGTCTCGCTACATAGTTCTGCCGTAAAACGTTATCCCAACAGAGCGAGTTCTTCATGTAAGTAGCCGAATGATGACCGAAGGCCGGAAGCGGAGCGGTAAGGCATGCGAGAATAATCACACAGAGCGGGCTTCTCATGTAAGGCTGAGGGCCGAAGGCCTGAAGAGTGTAGGCGAGACACGCGAGGCTGAAGGCCAAGCCTCCCAACAGAGTAGATTCTTCATGTAAGGTTGATGACTGAAAAGCCGAAGGAGAGTGGCAAGGCATGCGAGGCCGAAGGCCGAGCTATGTCGTCGCCGAAGATCCAGTTGCCATATAAATGAGGGTAAATTATGCTCCATTCGTTCGTTTTCACGTGATGCCTAGACATATAAAAAGACAGACAAACAGACACAAATTTTTAAAACTGTTGAAACGATTTCTGTTATCGATTCTAAGTATCCTCAGCCAACTTTATTTCTAATATCTTCCATGTACAGACTTTCGACCATCTTCTAAATGTACATCTAAGATGCTCCAACTGTGTATGCTGACGATAGGGCTGCCCAGCTCAAGTGATCTCTTATATCAAACAGTATTTATGGTGTGAAGGGTCAACAATTACATAAAAAATAACGCACGACTAAATTAAATGGTACACCAACGATAGAAAGTGTGCATTGAAACAGCTGTTTTTGTATTTAAGCATATGAATAAAAACAATGCCAAAGTATCGCAAATGTATTTTGATGTACACGCAAAGTAGAACTTATTGCGAAAAGGTTGTGCTCAAAAATAGCGTCAACAATCAGAAGGAATTATGATACTTCGGTTTTGACATAATGAATCGTCAACTTGTTTACAATTCTGCTATACTTTAAGTTAAATTTTTTGACACGCTGTTATACTCTCAATTGGCTGAAACTTAAATTGTAGAATGGCGTATGAGGATTAAACCACCCCGTTTCATAGACCTTACTTGCATCCCCAATTTAATATCCCTTTGATGGAAGATCATCGGGACAAAAAGTACACTTATAATATATATAAGTGAATCCAGATTATATACTATTAGCATACAAATCATCTTAATCTGTTCAGCCGTTTTTGCGTGATTCAGTGACAAACATCCAAACATCTAAACTTTCGCATTTATAATATTAAGTAGTGGGATTATGGTATAAAGTGAGTGCATATGAAGTGAACGGCAAAAGTAACATTGTAATTGCATGTTTTATATAGGATTAGAAGTTATATATGTAGTTTTTGAATCTAGAAAACGGGACTGAACTTTGGGCTTAGAGTCACAGTTACTTAATGGAATAAATCATAATAGTGTTCAAAATTTGAAGAGACCGTGATGGCTGGCGCGCACACTGGGCAGCGCAGCGGCGCAGCGCTCGCGTTTATTTTTTTTTCAGTTTCTATCTTAAGATTTCACAAATTTTGAATGAGAATGTTTTTCCTTTGTCGTCAAGTATATGCTTACCAATTTTCATACCTGTAACTCATGTATTATTGGAGTTCCGATACAAAATTCAACCCCTCTTTTTAATCCCTTTTAACCCAAATTTGCACAATTTTTATAGCCTAAAACCTGGCCGGGTATTTACTCGACAGATAAGTAAAGTTTTCATCAAAATCTGTTCAGCCGTTTTCACGTGATGCGCGTTCATATAAACAGACAAACAGACAAAAATTCTAGAAACTGTTGGAACGTGTTCTGTTATCGATTCTAAGTATCCCCAGCCAACTTTTTTTCGAATATCTTCCATGTACAGACTTTCGACCCTCTTCAGCTTTATTATATGTATAGATAACCAAATAGATAACCAGAACGCGGGCAGGGTAAACTATTCAACATATGACATTAATGATATTTCATTCATGTCATATGTATGCATTGATATGGATGCAATCTGAAAATGAATATGAACACAACCAAAATTTAAACATTTTGAACCCTTATTTATGATTAACCTTTTAATGGATGTCGGCAAGATATTTGCTATCATTCATTTTAATATATTGGCAAAAAAAGTATCTGCCTTTTTCACATCTTTATTTTTTAATAAAAGAAATTATAGGGCCACAAATCCAGAACCCTAAAAAAGGAGAAGTCAAAACTCGTAGCATGAAGGCAGCCTAAACAAAATAATTTCATTACTCATACTCATATTCATTTATTTGCAATGGACATACATTACACGTCAAAGTTTAGTAAATACATTACACATGGGACAACTAGCATTAATTGACAGGGTATGTCCATGTTATGCAAACTCTCAAAACATCTAACCTTTTCCGAGTTCTGTTAGTAAGAAATAGCGATAATAGTACCTAAACGTGTTATTCCTAAGAAGGAAACTCGTAAAAATATTGATGATAAAATGTGATCTATTTAGAAGTCAATAAAGATGCTTGCATCGAGAATGTAGTCGCATTAAGCAACGACCCTATTAACGCTGAATATTTTATACTCTAACTCCGCGTTTAATCTCTATTTACATTTCGCAAGTAATTGCATACGATTTCTATTACATTGCAGGGCTACAGGCTACCGACGAAAGACTAGTTCGAATAAAACCTGCGATATCATTAAAATAGCATACGAGTGCTTGAATCGTATTAATGGGCCTTAACGCAGTAAAATGTTGTCGAAATAGTGACGTATATATGACGTCAAGCTCCGGTGTGCTCAGTCCTTAAGTGGATGCAGAGCTACGCAAGGCGCGCCGCGCCGCTTGTCCCCGCCGTCCGTTGAACTCGCGAGGATTCGCATCGTCAACGCAAATTGTCTTTTCATTATTCACGCCGCGATTCTTTCGCCCTTTCACATTCCACAATAAAAGTTTGTGCATAAAGATGAAGGGTGCAAGCCTAATCAAAGGGCCGTACAGACAGCGGCCAACAATTAATCTTGCGACGACCAAACGGAATGAAAAACGGTACAATTGCGGGCAACCGTTTAATGTTGACAAAACGGAGGATTTGTGGGATTCCGGAGATAGTTTTCAATTACTGCTCTTAACCTAGGCTCACCTACTACTACTGCTGCTACTACTACAGTCAGCGGACGGACGCCACGCTTGGCCTGCGGGTTGGCGATCGCAGCATCTCCGCCATACTCCAGGGATGGTACTGCCCATCCCTCGGTGGTCTTGGTCGTAGTTTTAGTACATACCCAGGCCCACCTCTAACTCGAACTAGAGGAGAGAGTGTTGACAGCTGTCAAACAGACTAGAAGTATAAATAATCGTTGCTATTACTTATAATATATTTCCACGACAAACCTTATTATTCGCCAACGAATACGATGTAATCGTGATCAACATAACCTCAATTTCGTGCACCAATGTTATCTCCAATGTAAACTGTGAGTGTTTTGAATAAAATCCAAAACTGTATTATCTTAACACAATCTCAGAGTAACGCACACATACAAACAGTAAAATAACGATGAAACTTTTGAAAAATATCACAATCTACCGTATAAACAGCTGATTTATCACAACAGCGACTAGTCACTTCATTTGACACTTGTTACTTATGACAGATACGCGAAGGGTGCGTTCCGATACCTATTTACAATCAGGAAAAATGACTCCGACGGTGCCGAACAAGCCTACTAAATATAATATTTGCTGCAAATGTAAAAATGCTGTAAAGAATGCAGACTATTTGAAATGTTCGCAATGCAAAAAAAATTACGACTTATTATGTATGAAAATGAGTTCCAACACATATAACACAATCATAAAAGAAAATAGTAATACATGGAAGTGTCATAAATGTCAAGAACCGGGGAAAGCCCCAACAAAAACTATAATACAAGAGAATGTGTCATCACAAAATACTAATTCTTCTCAGAGTAACATAACGCAAAGAAAACGTATTTTGCGTAAAATTCCATCTTGTGAAAGTTTAAATCAATCACAAAATACTAATTCCTCACAAGATACTAATTGTTCTCAGAGTAATATAACGCAAAGCAAGCGTTTTTTACGTAAAATTCCATCTTGTGAAAGTTTGAATGAAATGGAAGCAATGAGCTCCACGTTAATTGACGATAGTAGCCTACGTAGAAGTTTGCCAAATTTATCAAATTTGGAAAGCTCTCAAATAATGGAACAGAAGCTGCAAATTGAGGAACTTAATATACAATTATTTAGTGCCCATGCGGAGATTGCTAAACTGAATACGGAAAATACGGTTTCAAAAAGACAGGTAGATGACATAATGAATAAATTAAATATATACACTAAGTTATTAAATAACGATGCGACAACGACCAAAAAAACAACGCCGACTAAAGCAAATGGTGTTAACTCGCCGGCACACAACTCAAATATAGATGTTAAACTGTCAGAGGCACATAAGAAGATTCAAATGCTAGAACATGAAATTAGAAAAATGGAACAGAATAATAAACAACTTCAACGTAAACTCAGCAATGTCCTTAAAACGAATATGGATATGAAACGTAAATCAGCTATCCTAAATAATAAAAATGTTACACTTGCACGTATACAACAATCAACAAAATTATTGCAAAAAACGGCTCATCTGATACAAACACAAATCTTCAAGAATATATCCGTAGAAAACCACTGCTCAGCCTCATCTATAAACCTGTCTATGACCCATGAAAGAGAAAGTATCCGGGAAAATGCAGTTGAAGACCATATGGACGGAACTGTACATAAGCTAACCAGACCACTTAAGCCAAAGATGCTACTTCTGTCTGATTTTCATGGTGCTGAGTTGTTACTACCTCTTTCAAGAATAAGAAAAAATGACTACGATTTTACTGCGGACATTATAAAATACGGAACTACTGAACGAGTCCTACAAGGCGTTAAAGAAAAAATTGCCGAATTTACAAAAAGTGATTGCTTAGTTGTTATGTGTGGTGGAAGCGACTTTAATATTAATTCTATAGATAAGGTTATCAGTCTCTTAGAAGATATTGCTAAAAACGCCATTCACACGAATGTAATACTTTGTGATATACCATATAGTATGAATAAATATGCTGATCAATACAATGATTATATCGAAAAAATTAATAATGCGATACATGAGAAATTTACTTAAAAATTCTCCTCATGTTTGGCTTCAACCGAACAGCATTTATTTAGGACATTTTGATTACAAAATTAATGGAAATGAATTAAATTCTAGAGGTAAATTTAAACTCGCTAAAAGTATCAATAGTATGTTAAAAAGTATTAACGAATCTTTTTATAATAAAGGTACTTTTTTATAGCTAACGAACCTAGTCAACCTAGCATGCAACTGAATTCCACCACTAAGGAAGTTACAATTACTTACAAACATATAACAATTTTACACCAAAATATAAACGGCTTAATAAATAAGGCTGATGCATTAAGTGTCCACTTACAAAACTTTATGAATTCTGGAAAGCCTATTGATGTCATCTGTGTCACAGAACATAACATGAAATTTAATGACGAAAGTCAATTAATTATAATTAACTACAACCTAGCTGCTCACTTTTCCAGAGGTACTAGAAATGGCGGATCATGCATATTGGTGAGAAACATTCATAAATATAATATTTTAACAGAAATTGCACAAATTTCTTTACCTCATATAATTGAATGCTGTGCAATCGAACTGACAGATCATAAAATAATAATAATTACTAATTACAGAGTACCTAAAAATGACAATGCAAACATGAAAGTATTTTTCGACAAATTATGTCAAATTCTAAATAAGTTATGTTATACAAATAAGAAAGTCATTATTAGTGGCGACTTTAATATCGATATGCTCAAAAGGACCAAATTTGCAACAGATTTTAAGAATATAATACATAGCTATAATTTTAGAATAGGCATATCAGAGCCAACCCGATTATGTAGTAAAACATGCATAGATAATATTTTACATAATATTAGAGGGTGCAAAGCTGAAGTCATGGAGCTTGCACTCTCTGATCACACAGCACATGTTTTAACATGTCCAGTGAAGAGGACGAATGTCCTGACTCACTGGTACGTAAGGAGAAGAGACCTAAGTCAGAGAAACATTGATAAGTTCATTGATTGCTTACAAAATCTAAAATTTTATGAGGTGTACCTATCTGACGATCCTAATGAAGCTTACAACATCTTTTCGGACCTATTCGAATTATTCTATAATCTGTGCTTCCCATGTCAAAAATTAAGAATACCCTTCATTAAAAAACCTGCATGGATCTCAAAAGGTATAAAAAGTGCTGTAGACGAAAGAGATATTTGCTATGGAAATGCCGTTTATCACCGGAACAAGGAGATAAAGAATATTTCAAAAAATACTCGACACGACTCAAAAAGATTATTATTTTGACTCAAAAATCTCAGAATGATTATCTCATCAAAAATGCACAAAATAAGTCTAAAGCGACATGGAAAATAATTAACAGTTGTAAGTTAAATCAACCTAGACAATATATTTCCCAAATATGTATACAGAATGATATCATAACTAATCCAAAAGTCATTGCACAAGAATTTAATAATTATTTCATTGACCAAATTCAACCAATTAATATATTGAATAATAATAAGTCTAACTCTCATAATTCTTATTCTAGTGTAAATCTAAATAACACGTTGCCATTTAATTCTTGTAATTCAATTTTTATGAAGCCTTCCACTTCTGATGACATTATTAAAATAATAAACAGCCTTAAGAATACAAACAGTACTGGGTTTGATAGCGTAAGTACGTATATAGTAAAAAAAGTATCTCACATAATTTCACCTCTACTCAGTCATATTGTGAATTTGTGTATTGTGTCTGGAAGTTTTCCAGACAAATTGAAATTAACCATTATAAAGCCTCTACATAAAAAAGATAGCAAAGATGACATGATCAATTACAGACCCATAGCACTTATTCCTATTTTCTCAAAAGTTATAGAAAAGTATATTTATAATAGTGTATCCGGCTACTTTGAACGTAATAATTTGTTTGCTAAGGAGCAAAAAGGTTTCCGTAAAAACATGACAATTAACATGGCTATATATGATTTAATAAAAACTGTTCTAACCAACATGGATCAAAGGATCCCCGTCTCAGCGTTGTATATGGACATGTCAAAGGCGTTTGACTATGTAGACCATAGATTACTCTTAGACAAACTGTATCGCTACGTAATACGTGGAAATATCCATTCCCTAATTAGATCGTACTTAAATGGCAGAAGACAAATAACTCAAATAAGTAAAATATGTATCAAGTCGAAAACGGAAAAAACCTATTCATCGAATGTAAAAGAAATCCGTTATGGTGTACCACAAGGGAGTGTTCTAGGGCCTCTGTTGTTTCTCATTTACATAAATGACATGCCTCACAACATTGATTACCCTATGGTACTTTTCGCTGATGACAGTACTATAATATTCTCTGGGAAAAGAATTGATTTATATGAAGCTGACATTAAAAAGACATTGAATACAATCATAGAATGGCTAACAAAAAACAATTTAAAGAAAACTAAACTCATGTCATTTCAGCAAAGAACTAATTACGTGCCTAATCTTAGTATAGCTTATAAAGGACAAAACCATGAAGATACTGACATAACAAAGTTTTTAGGATTAAATGTAGATAATAAGTTGACATGGAAATATCAAATTGACTCTATATGTAAGAAACTAAATCAATTCTCCTATGCATTATATAATCTAAGAAAGAAGGTCAATCAATCTGCAGTTCTTACCGCATACCACGCATTTGTAACATCGACATTAAGATATGGCATAATATTCTGGGGAAATTCCACTGATCGAGAAATTGCATTTCGAGCTCAGAAGAGGTGTCTAAGATCATTATGTGGTATCAATTCTTTGGTATCTTGTAAACCCTATTTTCAAAAATTAAGAATTCTCTTCCTAGTTTATATATCTATGAAATGTGTGTTTTCGTGAAATGTAATTCCCATTTGTTTCTAAGCTTCAAAAGTACACGTTTATGTAATAAAATAAAAAACCCGATGATACCCAAAACAATGTTATTACAGAAGAATGTAGTCGGAATGGCTCCGAAAATATTTAATAAATTACCTAAATGTTTAAGTTCAATCGAACAATTACATAAGTTTAAAGCAGTCTTGAAAAACGTTCTTGCACATAAAAGCTATTATAACCTTAGTGAATTTATAAATGATAATGAATTTGACATGCATGCTCAACAATTTGTAAGCCGTAAGGCGCCACATAGAGAAACTGACTATGAACCTGTAACATCCTCTGACCTATGATGGACAAATAAATGATTTTATCTTTATCTTTATCTTTAGATGCTGTTGATTATTAGAAGAAAAAAATTAATACGCATTTCCGTTCATCTGTGAAAGAAAAATTATATACTCGTATGTATAAGTACATTATCTTTTTCTTACTAGAATCCAAAATGACCAAAAACCACCTTAATGTTTTCGCGGTTGTAGCAAGAATAAATATAGAAAATAAAACGACGACTTTGGGTCCAAGTTTATTACAAAATTGGGAATTGATCCTGAATTCCAATGGATAGGTGACGCAGGTGGCAGATATAAACTGATTGATTGACGCCCCCATAGATTTTAATCAAGCCAAATAGTAGGTATGCTATTTTCAGTTTTTATTAAGATCAAAATTTAATTTTCAAATAAAAATATGGTTCAAATTAAAGAGTGGTGTTATGATTCGAGTTATACCTACCAAATAAATGAGTACTCGACTAACCGTAACTTCAGTGATACATCACTCGTTCCCAATGAGAGTATTTGACATTTATTGAGTCACTTGTGACAAATTTACGTACCTAGTACAGTCAACAGCAAAAGTAGATGATCATTTTAGTACCTTGTCGCTTTCACTACTTTGACGCATCCCAACTGTCGCAGTATTGTTATGTTAATGCGATAAAGTACTAAAATGATCATCTACTTTTGCTGTACATTAAAAACATCAGAAGTCTATATAAGTCGCCCTCAATAACTGAAACAGCCATTTCTCGAGAATTGTTTTTCAATATTCGAGTAAAGATATTCCGAATACGAAGTTTATTTATCTTCCTATCTCATACCGCTTCAATCGGATGGCGTCCTCGTCTTAGTCGTATTTTCAGTACAAAGCCACTTCCCGGACGACTTCGAAATATTACACTATTTGTCTAGACTCCTGCTGATCTGGACTTAGTACTAAAGTTGCCTGAAATCGGAGCTTATCGAAAAGGAAAAGATATACAAAAATATTGAAATTGCTAGGGATTCTTACCCGACACTGAGACACTGACAGAAAGAGAGATTTTTCGTGAGCTTGTATGTCACAGATAACCTTCTGTGATGGATGTAGGGATATCTATTTATTTTCTACGCTCTGCAGTGTAAGCGGCTTTATAGAATTTATCTTATGAAATTTCGTTAGTTTCCTCTATGTCTTTAGAGTAACATTATTCGAGTAATGCGATTTTTCACTTAAAAGGCGACCTCCTGCACTCGGTGGGGCAGGCTTGATATGTGGTATATTGTTATTTGACATCAGCTTCCTGATGTCGCAGGGATCTCCTCATTTGACGAAATACTGTCAGTATTGATATTGATACCTTTGCACAGTAGTTTTATCATGAGCAAGCGGGACAGTAATGTATTAGTATCGCCCCGCTTCAGCGCATCCCGCGCCGGTCAGGAAGCACTCATTTAAATGTAGGGGCGTAGTAAAAAGCGGTCCTGACGTGACTGACAGTTGGTACTGACAGCTGACAGTTTTCTCATATCGTACCGCCTCCGCATCGACAAATGAGGAAGACGCCTTAATTTAAATTTGTTTTTTTCTATGTGTCTTAAAATCGGTGTATTCGTGTTCATTCAAATTTATTTCGTATCCCCGCAGTATCAATAAATAGTATACAATACAATACAAATACTGTTTATTTCACACCTCACATAAATAACCTATCTACTCGTATCTATGTTTGATTCGATTTAAAAATTATAAAATAGTTACTATCTTCCGTTTAAAACCCATATACTTCCCTTTAATTTTCTCACAGTTGGGTAATAAAGCTATCTACCGACAGGAACAATTTCAGATTTATAAGTAAGCGGGGATTTGGCGCTGGATCCAGTAGCCATTAAAGTTTCATTCGTTATATTCCGAGCGAATAAATAAACCGCGAGAAAAAAGGTCGAATAAATGTTTTACCTTAACAAAAATATTAATAAGTCGAGGGGTTGGTTTAACTGGGAAGCGGGAAACGAATTTTTATGTTTTTTTTTAAGTTAATAAATAATATTTTGATTGGCACTCAGCTGAGCGTGAACGCTTGCTTCTGGTTCCCAATACTTGCCACTACAGTTCGCTGCGAGCCACAAATTTCGCACAGTTCTTTAAATGTTTTATGTGTTTGCGTGTGTGTGTATGTGTGTGTTGGTATGGCTTGATGCTTTAGCTCTACATATGTTAATGTTTTATACAATAAATCTAATTACTTGAAATAAAACCAGTCGAACTTTATACTAAATATTCCTAATCAAATATAATATACAATCTACATAGTATACCTAATCGTATATAATACACAATAACATATTGCTTACAACTATGAGTAATGGTAACACTTTGGCTGGGTTGCACCAACTTACGATCACAGATCAATCAACGTTAAATATGGCGCCGGCAGCTGTCATCCCATAGAAACTTGTCAAATAACCGTAAATTCAAATTTTAAGGAACACCGCTTACGTTTACAGGCGGTTTAGACTACGATTCGGTAACCAGGGTTAAATCCTTCTTGGTAAAATACCTAGTCACAAGAGGCTCTATGGTTTTACACTGTTATTAATTGCGGTCTCTAACGACAAATTAAATAATACCATGTTCTAAATATTAATTTTGCTGTTCACTTAATTTAGGCGTCTAAGCAAGTTATTAGCTCGATACTCCTTACGTATATTTTTGCACAGACATTTGACAGGCACCGAAACTAGCCGTCAAATAAAGGCAGCTCGAATCCACAAAGTACAATATAAAAAATCGTACTTCGAGCTGAAAGGCCACTCCTCGAATCAAGAGAACATATCTACTGCAATTGGAGATTAAATTCAAAAGCAGTGATTTGTTGTCGTACTTGTTGTGTGAATTTCAGTGAGATTTATAGCTACCAACTACCAAATAGTACGGACCTTCAACGTTACCAGCGTTCTTAGCTAAAGATTGTCTATCGCTATCATATTTGCACTTGCATGTGACAGTATGTTATAGTATAGATACAAAGATTAAAGATGGACGTAAGAAAATAGAAGCAATTTAATCACGTTTATTTCTTCTATTTAGTTCATAACATAAATAACATAGGTACGTACTTAAGACAATTCAAAAGCTCGGTGTGCTAAACAGATCGAGACAGTATTTCACGCCGGCCCATCGCCTACAGCTTTATAAGGCACAGGTCCGCCCACATATGGAATACTTCTCATCTTTGGGCAGGGGCACCACAGTACCAGCTTCTCCCTCTGGACCGCATCCAACGGAGAGCGACTCGAATTGTCGGCTGCCAGCGGGTTTCGGAACGGCTTGACTCCTTGGCGCTGCGTAGAAATGTAGCCTCGCTCTGCATTTTCTACCGCATGTATTACAGGGAGTGCTCCGAGGAATTGTTCGGATTAATCCCTGCCGCTTCCTTCCGCCATCGCCCAACGCGACAAAATTTCCATCCTCACCACTTAGATGGTTGGCAGTCCTCAACTGTGCGTTTCTCCAGAAATTTCTTGCCTCGCACAGCTAAACTATGGAATGAACTGTCGCCTGCGGTATTTCCGGACCGATTCGACCTTCAAACCTTCAAGAAAAGAGCGTACTCCCATCTTAAAGGCCGGCAACGCACTTACAACCCCTCTGGTGTTGCGAGTGTCCATGGGCGGCGCTAATCGCTTACCATCAGGCGATTCGTCTGCTCGTTTGCCACCTATGTCATAAAAAAAATATCCCCGTTCCTAAAACGTTTTCCAAAAATGGTGTATGCTCTATACATAGAATAGATGAAATAAATATTTGAGCATAATTTTTTCGAGTGGTAAATAAGTATCTGTGAGCTTGTGTTAACACGTTTATTATTGCCGCATTCGCAACGTTGGCTTTGTTATTTTATCGTTTAAAATCAGTGATATTCAGCGACATTTTTTATAAAATTAACGCCGCTCTCTGACCCCTTTTTTATTTTGATTATTTATATTATAGAATATAAGTATTCATTCATTCGTTTATTGCTCATGGTTCGTCGAGTCTTGCTGCTCGTATTTTATCAATTGATGGCAGCAACTTTCGAGTTCCATTCGTCACCGAGGCCCTGGCTAAATGGGCGTCACTATGTCCGTCTAACGATCACCCGGATAGCTTGACGGTCCAAAGAGGATGGGACGACATCCTCTGTAAGCAAACATATGCTCATTTGCTGAGTGATGCCTCAGGGACCGACCTAGCACGCTTCAAAGCTCTCACAAAGCCCGAATCCGGTGTTTGGCTGCACGCCTTGCCCTCCCCTCATCTCGGCACTCTGCTCGACAACGACTCCCTGAGGATAGCAGTTGCTTTAAGGCTGGGGAGCAAGGTATGCGAAGAGCACCGATGTGTCTGTGGGGCAATGGTAGAGGAGAATGGTCACCATGGGCTAAGCTGCAACAGATGTGCGGGTCGGTTCCCTAGACACCATTCAATTAATGAGATCGTGCGTCGGGCTATGGTGTCGGCCAACGTACCCTGTATCCTGGAGCCCCCGGGTCTGTCTCGAACTGACGGGAAGAGACCGGATGGATTGACGTTGGTTCCTTGGCAGAGAGGACGTTGTCTTTTATGGGATGCCACTTGTGTTAGCACATTTGCAGCGTCCCACCTCAGATTTACTATAAAATCAGCTGGTTCGGCGGCTGAAAATGCTGCTAAGGTCAAACACACCAAATACTCTGCCTTGGAACCAACTTACGATTTCGTTCCGGTTGCTGTGGAGATAGATGGGCCCTGGGGCAGTGAGGCTCTCGGGCTTTTCAAACAGTTAGGCAGACGTTTGAGGGAGAGGGGCCTTGACCCCCGCTCTGGGTCATGGCTCGTCCAACAGGTCTCAATTGCTGTTCAGCGAGGCAATGCCGCAAGCATTTTGGGGACCTTTGGTTCGAGCATGACGCAGAGCGGGGCGCAGTTTTAATTTATACTTTTTCCTTTCTTTTAGTTACCTAGTTAGTTTAGCGTTTTATAATGTATATTGACCTGTTATTGTGCTTAATAAATATATTTTACTTTATTTTCAATATCTTTTTGGTCAAGATTTAGATTTTAATTAAAATGTATTGTAAATCTCCACATATTCTAAAAGCACATTGTAGTTAACATATTTTTGCAATTTAGGTATTAAGCCCCGGTAAGTATCATTTGGTGAAGGGGAACTGTAATTAATGGAAGTCAGGTTTTTCCTGGTTAAGAAGTTATTAAATATTTAAATTAGTTAAGATGTTTTCTCCACTCTCGAGACAATGGTGTCCCGGGCCTTTGGGAGACGTGCGTGGTGCCTAAGTACAGTCGGCCTTTTTTGTTTTTTTTTTTTTCCCTGGGGAAATGCATTTTCGCATCCCGCCTAGCCGGGGAACTAGGACAGGTATGACGGACTCCCGGGAACCGCCCGGACTACCGTCTAAAACCACCAGGGTATGCCCATCACATAGCATTAGTGGCGGTGACACGGGATCGCCAAGGCACACAACGGCGAACACCGCCTGCTGTGACAGCCGACGCTGTCCCCTCTCGGTAGAGGCTTGCACCCCTCACCCGACGGCAAGCGTGCAGGGCGAAATAGCTAGCAAGGGCTTGTAACTTTTTATAGAGGTTTTCTCCCTCGCAGCCGCCACCCGGCCCCGGCCTGACGGTGACAGCCCCCGCTCCCGACTATAGCGGCGTTCTGCCGAAGTCAGGGTTACGGGTCCGTAATTCTTTAAACAGGCATACGGCATGGCCTGTCCCTCTCACCACACCTGGGGTGTCATACAACTCCCTGATGCGGAACCCCCCATCCCCCCATTAGTCGCATCTGGAGTGTCCTCCGCTAAACCCTCCAATGATGAATCCACCCATCATGGTGCCTCCAGGGCGCAACGGCCAGAACCCTTCCCCTTCCCCCAGACCCGCGAGGGTCCAGGGGAACGGGAAGAGCCCAGACACTCGTGGAGGTTATCCGACTAGCGCCCGAAGTACAGTCGGCCTGATAAGTAGCTGGACATTTTGGGATTTTATCGATTTCACGCGTTAGACATTCAGTAAGATAATTTAAACATGACGTTAAAGCGACAAGGTACAAAGGTGTTCAGCCCCTTGTGAGGCCAACTGTACCGAGATACCGAAGTACCAAACGAGTACCGCATAACCAACATGACTCTACCTGTATCGTTAGTTATATACCCGGCGGGTATAACTAATAGTGGGTAATATCAAAAAACCAAAGATCGAAGCCTAAATTTCTTTCTTGTTATTTCTTTCAACAAAGGCGGCAAAAACGAACATCGCTTTTCGCGGAATCAGATCAGATGCGCAAATCATCAGGTCATTCACAATTGATCTCAGTTATCCATTATCAATATTAAAATGTTCAAAACAACGTAATTATCCAACGTCAATGGCATTGATAACGTAGAACAATGATTACAAGTATAAGCTAAGCTTATTTCCGAGTTCGTTGGACAAAGGTTTTATGTTCATAATAACTAAGATCTCTAAATATTCTTGGACAAGCCAAAGTACAAACTGGAGAAAGCTTAACTATACTAATAGAACTACACGTAGAGCTGGGTGTTCCCCTGAGATAATCCACATTCTCTAATAAACATCGTATATGCAGGCTGTGACTTCCTTATAGCACCTAGACTAGTGTTCAAAAAAATTCTTTTTTTCAATGACTGCTCGCTGACCAGTCATTGGACTGCCTTGGATAAGTATTGGGTTGAATGACTATCTTTCCAGGCTGTACACCTTTGAAATATTATTAGTTGAGTTCATTGTGTGTTAAAAGTGTACACTTTACTGTAATTCACGAAATTGTAATTGTCATAAGTATAGACATACACGATCGTACGGGCTGCGCTGCATCATCGTCATTGCAAAGGTTAATCAGATTAAAATACAGACGAGTATAGGTGTGAAAAGTCTGCCTTTAGACGCCTCAAAGAGATGATGGCCCACATCCGGGGGCATGCACGTGGTCGTCGCGGCCGCGTGAGCACGAACACTTGTTATTCAACATGAAACACTGACAAATATGCGCAGGAGGTTCGTTTGTTCCGACATTTTGCTAAGGGATATGATGTCAACGTGATGCGCACACTCGTATTGACAGGCTCTTTCTCTTCTTCGTTATTGAGCAGGCAACACATATTTATTTACCCTGTGAAAAAGATATCAGATCTCATGTAGAGCCAAGCTTCTGAATCTACACTGCCTAACTCTACCGACCCTAACCTTCAACAAATTCTACATATCAGTAAATATGTATGGCTTCGCCGTTTCGCTACCGTCGTGGAGGTGATGCGAATATTAAGTTTCTGATCTGAAATAAGTAACGAAACAGCCAAGCCATACATATTTACTGATATGTAGAGTTTGTTGAAGTTAGGGTCGGTAGAGTTAGGCCGTTTAGATTCAGAAGCTCGGCTCTACATGAGATCTGATATCTTTTTCACAGGGCAAACCTTATGTGGTCGTCTTGGCAACATTTTACATGAAATGTTTTTGGTGGGATTTCAGTTCTTTTTGTAAGGCGGAGGTTCTTGTAAGTACTTATTAATAGGTTTTTTAGTTACTGTCTACAGTCCCGTGTAAACTTTCATGTCCTACTTCATAAACTTCCAACCCCCATTTTAGGGGATGGGGGGCGAAAGTTATAAGTTTATGAATTTTTTGTTGGTTGTATACTAAACTTAGATTACATACCAAATTTCAGCTTTCTAGCACTTTAGGAAGTAGCCAAACATTTTGATGATCATCAGTGTGTCAGCGAGTGTGTCAGTGACGAAATCGGTGTATTTTAGATACCAATAAAATCTAAAGTATTAGAGCTATTCAATTGAGACTTTGTATGTTTAATTAGTCTATTATTGTTATCATATTCTGAGAATATGAACTATGTGGTACATCGGAAACCAACTTTAAGAGCGTTCAAAAAAATGACGAAACACTTCGAGAAAAGGTAGGTAGTGCCCTTGCGCTTCGCTTGGCTCGTCTTGGCGATTCCAAAAGTTCCTCATTCTAATAGAAAGTAAGTGACAAGTAAGGCGTCCAGGGTAAAAAATGATACAGAAGTACTATTAGTAACGCGGATTTACTAAGGAAAGTGTACTGCTGTTTTTTTTGTGCGCTGTGACTGTTATATTCAGCCTTCTGACGTCATAAAGATGGTGGTAGGCATTTTTCACATTTTCATGAATATCTTGAAGACTAATAGCTATAAAAATATTTTTGTTGTGTCTTATTAACAAATGACCGAAATGAGTTCAGATTTCATACTACTTGGAAATTGGAAATGTAGTCAATTAAGTACTTCGCTGTTTGAAGAAAAGTGAATATGTAAGGTCAACGTCAAAGGTATGTTTACACTTCTGCATCTTATGCTTTTTTGCTTTAATAAGGTGGAATTTTTATACATATCCTTGACGTCGAATGTTGTACAGAGATTGTCGGTCCTCTTTATTCATCAATGTTCTAACGTAAACTGTTATAATAAGTAGGTAACCCGCGACATTATCTGTCTCTAAACAGTCTGGGGTAACTCGAAACTCTTAAGAAAATTCGATGGCCAAGTTCGAGATACCACAATCACCACAAACCAGGGGCTCCATTTTACTGAACATTGAATAGCAATCACTATCGTATTGTTTGTCCATCTTGATATCGCATTGTGTCAAGTTTTCTTAGCGTAAAATCCAATATTTGTCGTTTAGTCAAAACCATCCGTGTGTAATTGTAACAACCCCTAAGGGGAGAAAATTTATGAAAACTTATGGAAAGTCCAAGGACAGTTTATCTAAAGAAAGCCTAACTAAAATTTCCCTAAAGTTCCTAAAGTATACCTAAAGCTTTATACTTACATTACCAGAAAATCTGAAACCCAGGATTTTCCTCAAGTTGCTAATACCTACTGAAGTACTAAAGCTTTTATTAAAGTTTCTCAGATCTAAATGATAGGGTTCCTACTATAGGGAAAGAAAATAAATCAAACAAGAAGTTGAGAGAGAGAAAATAAACAAACAAAACATTTATTTAATAAAAATGAATTTACTCGAAACTCGAATCTAATAAAGTCCGGGGAGAACTTTATTAGACATCCGCTTGATTACTAGGCCAACCTAGACAAGGGAAAACAAGCGGACACACAAAAACCCTTGTTGCCATAAAGCTAATACAATAAGTAATTTAAATAACTTATTACAATATTATAAGAAATACTAAACATACTACAGTTTTAAGTAAATCAACAGCTAAATAATTGAAAGATTAATGGCATGATCATCTAGTGACATATTTAAGACCTTGTTATAAACGTAGTAACCATAGTTCACTGAGGTGTGAGAAATGTATAAACAATTGAGAATTGGACAATGTTTAAACAATATTACAACATAACCTAAAATTAGGATAAGCTTGCCTAAACGAATAACAACAATATCCTATAATATCCTATGAATATCAATTACTAACCATGAACACAATATTATGAAACCTATAACAAACATACTAGAGATTAAAACATTATTCTCATGAGAATAATAAAAGTAATAGAACAACACTAGAAGAAAATAATTCTAAATTATCAACACAATGCTATATGAAATAGAACAAGTTTAGAATCTAGCCCTACTATTATAGTACCGTCGTTGGCTGTGTGATCAGTAAAGGCTTAAATAAATTGCTTGGAATTAAATGAAGGCAAGTATAAATGATCCGAAGTAGTCATGTAGTACCTAGAAGATTAAGTGTTTGGAAAAAATGGTAGAAAATAGTTAATGGAGCAAAATAAGTTATTGTAGCACATATAGTTAAACGTGGTAGCAGATAAACGTAGGTAAATTCCTGTGAAACATATAGTAAGAAAAACCTTAAAACTAAATTTGCTATGTCGAGATAGCATTAATGTTTCCTACAAAATAGGATATAACAGGTAAAGTCTGGCTTCTTACCAAATATGGCGTAAATCTCAATCTAAAAGATATGAGAACATTGTAAATATAAAATAGCTGATTGCACGCAACCATAAAGCCACAGTTTCTCATAAAAGTACCATGCATAAGTCATATAAACCACCAAGCCATTACTGGACATGATGAGGCAACTATGTCGAGGCAGAAGTCTCGCGAAGGAACCTGAGCCTCAAGCTAGCCGCTTGGATATGTCCCTACCTAACACCTAACACGAGCAATCAGAGTATCCTCGCAGGTGGTACAGGCACAAGGCACATGACCGAGACTATGAGAGTTATGTGACAATAGTGCCTGATGAATGAACATATACATGGTAATAATAAGAGCGTAGCCCATAATATTATGAGACCAGCCATTTTATAATGCATAAAAGCATAGGCAAAGTAAACAACTGTGATCTAAATTAGAAGCCAGTTGGAATAAATGCATAAAACATAAGTAGTATATACTACTATGATCCACAGATCAGCTGAAATATAAATATATTATAGTGGCACTCTATAAAGGAGGCCTACGTCCAGCAGGGGACGTTAATCAGATCATATGATAATGATCAATCAATGTTACACAACTGTGATCTGAATTAGAAGCCAGTTGAAATAAATGCATAAAGCATTAGTAGTATAAACTACTATGATCCACAGATCAGCTGAAATATAAATATATTAGTATGGCACTCGGCGAGGGAGGCCTACGTCCAGCAGGGGACGTTAATCAGATCATATGATGATCAATCTATTACCTCGTACCCAAATATTGTGAAAACAAGACAAAGCTGTTACTATTCAGGTTTAGCGTCCAAATCGAATCATACAGTCATCCCATAAGCTAAGTATCACTACTGAGTTATGCAACCGCAAAGCCTCAGCATTGACCAGCGTTCTCACGACAGCAAGGAGTTTTGCTCGAGTCTTCAATAGACTGTATCGCCGTTGAACTTTCACATCCCATCTCGCCCATATAGTAGAGTATATAAGGGTACATATATATTGGGGTCTTTAATGATCAGTTTCAGCAAACGGCAATACAGGTTTCTCGTCGGACGGATCTAAAAGGTCTTGTAAGAATCAAAGATTCCGACAAGCAGTAATAGAATCCGTACCTAACCGGGTCAGCAGCCCTTTTCAAAGCCCGTCCCGTGGATTCAGACCAAAGAAGAAAGCCTGTCGTTGAGAATCTGTAAAGACTGTCCCTAACACCCATTGATGATCGTATTTCATCGATCTGGAGAAAACCGTTATTTAGTAAAATAGTTATTATTAGGTATATTTGGGTACTACATGTACAACCAAAACCTCTCGTCATAGACTGGAACAAACCACACATTATCGTATCAAACGATTGGCAGTCCAGGCTGTGACGTTACCTCATTGCTGGAAATAGCCACGGATAAAGTCCAATGCGGCCAGTTCCAACAACTACAATAAATCCAAAACCTTTTGTCATAGGCTGGAACAAACCATACTTAATCGTATCAAACGATTGGCAGTCCAGGCTGTGACGTTACCTCATTGCTGGAAATAGCCACGGATAAAGTCCATTGCGACCAGTTCCAACAACTACAATATAACCAAAACCTTTTGTCATAGGCTGGAACAAACCATACTTAATCGTATCAAACGATTGGCAGTCCAGGCTGTGACGTTACCTCATTGTTAGAATTAGCCACGGATAAAGTCCATTGCGACCAGTTCCAACAACTACAATAAATTAGTAGTAAAATATGTCAGTTGGTAGATAGGTATAGAATACTGAAACAGTATCTACTCGTAACACGAGTAAGTATAGATGAAAATATTAACGTAATATGAATTACGTGTGACAGACTATGCTGTAATTGGAAATCAAATTCCATCAAGATAAGTAAGTCAAGATCACTCAAGACATTTGTCGTACGTGAAATATGGTTGTAGAACAAAATCAGATCACACAGCCAACGATAGCATTTTAGGCCTGTTGTAAAGACAACAATAATTATGATATTTAAATTGCCAGAGAACATAAATAAGTATCATAGATTGAATAATAGAATCAGAATAATGATGAAAATATTGACGTAATATTAATTACGTAGTAGACAGATTTGCAATTGGAAACCAAGTTCCATCAAAAGATAAATAAACCTAGACTTAGATCACACAACGCAACGTTAGCATTTCGGCTTGCTATAAAGATAATATCATTTATGCCATTTAAATCGTAATAGAACCAAATATCATAGCTCGCACAAGAAAAGGGTTTCAGAGATTAAGAAAATCATATCACATAACGCAACGATACCATTTCGGCTTGCTATAAAGATATCATTAATGTCATTTAAATCGCAAGAGAATATAAATAAGTACCATAGCTCACACAGTCAGAAAGTTTTGCGAAACTTAGAAAACCATCCAAGGATCTCTTCATCTGTGCGTGTACAGCCGTGTTCTTCAAAGCCGTCATGCCGGAACAATTCCCATATGTAGTAGTTGAAGCCTTGATCAACCAGCTCGATGTTGCAGCACATCTTCGTGACCGTCTTCTGGCAGTGGTAAGGAAAGCCGTTGATTGCCACTCAGGGTTGTAGGAGATAACCCAGAGATAGAATGGTATGGTGTTCAGGAACTCCCTCACAGGTTGAGCATTGGAGGTATGGCAGATTGTCATGGTACAGGTGTAGTTTGCGATGGTCTTCATTGGTAGTCAGTTGTTCGCAGCGCTGGAAACTTCTGGTAACATATGGTGATGTGCGCAGGAACGCCGTTGGATATAGCGTTTGATGGATGCTTGGCGGATGTCACATTGTCATGGCACAGCAGTAGATTGATGGTGGCCTGGATCTGGTCATCGATTATCCACATGGTATCTTCTGAGTATCAGTGATGTGGCTGGCTAACTATCCTTCTCTAAAAAAGGTTTGATTTCGCAAAACCTTCCAAACGCCCGAACTATGGCATAGAAATCTACTAGATGTAATAATCAATTGAATATTAAAGACTAATTGAACCCTAATTATTTAACTACCTACATTGACACAACCAGTACCTTTCACTAATAATGCAAAACCAATGTTAACCGCAAAACCTATGAAAATATACAAAACCTATACAAGAATCCGTAATGAATGCGTTGGATATTATTAGTTATATTTATCGTGTATAATTTATAAATTGTAATAAAGTTCAGGCAAGGTTATAGAAACAAAATACGTCTAGACACCTAAATCATCCAAATATTTTAAAGGAGATTAATTCAATACAAAACGCATAACCACTGTAAGTATATCACGAAATGTAAATCAGGCGCTACGTATAATATAACATTATAAAATGATACGCCCAAAACACATCAAAACATTAATAAATTTCGTAACATTAAAATAACACTGATCCGATACTATAATCAACATGAACATTACACACACATTATTATAATTCTATCCTATAAAGATATCCTACAATCCTCAAGTCAGTAAAGAGTCTGTAACGCGCCCGTGATTCCTCTGAAATCGCAAGCACCTACATGTAACCGTGTCTGCTTACCATCAAGCAAGACGTAAGCCTGTTTGCTACCGTCATTGTATAAACAGTATAAATAATTTATAATTTATGATAAAGGCATAATAGTTAAAAGTATAAAATTCGGTAATAACCAGCTCGTATGAATAGCACCTACGCATCTCAATAAATGAAATAGTACACACAAAATCCGCCACCATAATTTTGTAAATAGTTAGCATGCACAATAAATGTAGGTCCAATAAAAGACAAGTTATTAATTAAATCGGGTAGTAATCAAACGTCGCCGATGTAACTCTCATACAGCAAATATATGGATAACGCAGTTGTTAAATAAGCTAATACGACACTCGATAGCATAAAATGCATTTTTAATGGATAAAAGAATAAACTGAAATTATATTACCATTCATTTACGGCAAAGTGATATGCTAATCTTGAATCATCATACATACCTAAATCCAGAGGGACTCTGGCGAGATAAATATGCATGAATTAGCCATATTAATCTCCGGACTGACAAATATGGCCCGATTCTTGGATTAGCAATACCTAAATAACGTCTCACTTCAATAAAACAAAATTAAGAGAGGAAAACGGACTTACGTTTGTGGTTTATCTAGTCAAATAACGAAACACTTTAATATATCACCAATATTTGCTATACGAGGTTTTAGGACATTCGCTGACAAATAAATCCCTGTGAACAGAAAGGATTATTCACACACATCCTAAATATCCTAACATAGTGAAAACCCTACAAAAATCCCTAGCCTAGACACTACACTTTAAACGACTCACAATGATACTCCTGAAGCACCAAGACTACTGTTTCTCGTTGCTCTGGTGAAGGCAAAAGTCCCTAAAACCGTTGTGAATCTCCTTATATACCCCCCTCATCCGATCATCAGCGCCACCAATATCACGCGATCACTATGTTTTTCCGTAAATTTGGAGGGAACGATTCTCATTGGTTTTCAACCTAAATCTGAAATACTATTGGTTGACAAAACTCGCAAGTTCTCCTACTTGACACCAGACACCTCCACTCTCGCTATTCCTTTTAAAACCTCACTAAAATAAAAAGTCACCTATGCAGAAACAATTGCTTACTTTATCATAAATTTCATTTTAGTTGGGTAATCATAAAGTCAGGCGAGAGTCTACCCGCTCAAGCCGGCTCGGCAGCTATTACTATTCGACTAATAACTTCCATCAGCGAGACTCACAGCTCACGCCTAGTATATCTTGACACCGAGATCCGTACTAACAACTCGTAGTCGGAGGTCAGACCTACACTGGTTCGCCTAAGGTGAGGTCATTTTTACTTCAACTTTAGCGCTGTGAATTATGTGCTCACAGCTACCCGTATAAATTCAGATGGCTACAGATATCGCTACCGGACCTACCAAATGACGTACTTTTGACACGGTTGGATTATTATCTCTTGTCAGTTAAGCAACTTGTCGCTAGATGGCCCTGCCTGGCCTAAATAAACATTAACAAAACTTTGTTAAAGCTGTTCTAATAATTATATTGATATACTATTCTGAAATACAATAAAAATACATTAAAACTTGGAAGATTTTATGAAGAAATAGTAAACAATCGAACTTATTAAAACTTAATTTAAAGCCCGTTAACTTTTACCATGAAAACTTTCATCGATAATGAAAATTCAAGAAAATAAATAAGCTTTCCCGATTTTCCTAAAGCTTAGAGAAGCTTTCATGGGCTTTCACAAGCCTGAGGGATGTCGTTCTGTTACATGCTTTAGTAATGTTAGTCTCAACATTTTTTCGCAAGTGATTCATTTCGCCTTAGTTTAATTTCCATTTTTCGGAAACTGTAAATCTTTCGCGCACCTGGCCTAACCTAACGGACTCTATACGATGTTTTTTTTAAGTTACTTATCCAAAATGAAAAATTGGTAGGTAAGTACTTGTATTAGGCCACACTTGCGGTAGCGCGAGCGCGATATGCGTGTTCACCA
This sequence comes from Notocelia uddmanniana, assembly GCA_905163555.1. Taxonomy (NCBI): domain Eukaryota; kingdom Metazoa; phylum Arthropoda; class Insecta; order Lepidoptera; family Tortricidae; genus Notocelia; species Notocelia uddmanniana. Next base: position 12,518,213 of record LR991065.1, on the reverse strand, counting down.
CAGTCATAACTTTAGAACATAACTTACGCCCCTGTTAATAAATAACAATATCTCCTAACCAATGCCATATATTTGAGAATGGGTGACTACAATACAAATATGACGCGGGACGCAGGGTTCGCGACGCTGCACGCGTGCTTGTAAAATTGTAAATAAAAACCTTAGTAAATTTGACATGTAAACCGCTCACGGCAATAACCTTAGTAATTTTTTTTTAATCTGTTTTTAAGGAGCTTTTTCGTTTAACGAAAATGTCGCTCCATACGTCCGCTGTTGGATATGCCATAATACAATTATTCTAGACATATTTTATAATTCTTATATAATAGGATAGCTTCAGCTGACTCCGGCTGAGCCAGGACCGCATTGCACAATCCAGTGTGGTAGGTTGCGCGAAGAGGCTCCCCTCTTACACATTCCATCAGAATGTGATACACGTCATCTATTACCCCACAGTCAGAACAGAGAGGATTAACCTTAGTAAATTTGACACGCATAACGGTCACGGCAAATATCAACCCTATATCATTTCAATACGTCTACTCTAATAGGCCCTCGGGAAGGCGGTAGTGGGCAGAACTTTGGCGTGGGTATTCGCATTACACTGATTAGCAGCCTAATTGGGAAATGGTCACAGAAGTATGTTTCAATTGATATTACTACTATTCATCTAACGTAAAACCAACCGCATGGAATAGGTTTTGATCAATTAAGTACGGACGGAAGGGAGTCATTTGACGAGTGGGTCACTATGCACAAGTGGTTTGCGAGGAGATGCTCAGTGATTTTTTTATACCACGTAGGTGGCAAACAAGCGTACGGGCCGCCTGATAATCCTGTAAGCGGTTACCACAGCCTAAGGACTCCTGCTCCAGGGGCGAAACATGCGCATTGCCGACCCTTTAAAAATGTATATATCCCTCAAGAATAACTAGGCGGGAGCTCATTCCCCAACCGGAGAATCCACCGACGGTCGAATTTCGTCTGAAACCGTACCGTACGCGACTATTTAAGTTGAAGGTTAGGTCAGGTTAATTAATGTATTAAATGTTAGATTATTTACATACCTATCTGTGCGCGAGCCGATTAAAATAACTAGTCAATCAAGAGTTTGTATGAAATATCTATTATAGAAAAAATATAATGTGAATAAAATGTAGCCGCAATCTTATAAATTTAACTACGCACTAGCGCAAGTTAGAGTGCACCTGACTGATAAAATTCTAAACTTATTCTTATGTAGTCTGATGACCTAAGCCTAAATGCTGAAAGTGTGGTAGCTTAGATGTTCAAAGCAGATTCATGTTATATTTTGACAATACGCGCCCAAGTCGCGTGCTTTGCACGATACTCAATCGGAAGTGTGGGAGCAGTCGGAAGCCCCTACACAGTCACTACCATCACCACCACTATGGTTGAAAACGTCTGCCGCCACGCTATCCACGCCTTGCCTGGTACCGATGAGGAAGCGAAACTGTTCATATCTCGTGTGGATGACGCGTAATGTATGTTCATGTTGCGCAAGAGTGGCTGGCTGATAAGGCGAGCGTGTGTGTGAGCTGAAGATATTCAGTTCAGTGGCGCGTTAGCCACCGGCTGAGATGGCTGTGTCGTGGTACGCAGTGGTTGTCCTCGTAGCCACCGCGCTCGGCGCGTCCATTGGCCGTGAGTTTTTTTTCGTAATCGTTACGTATTTGCGAATGCAAAATGTGCGGCCAGTTGTTTTTTCGTTTCGTTTTAAGCAGTGTTCTTATGGTGCTTTTTCACCAGCGAAACGCATGGGAAATTTAAAAGGCGATTAAATGGCCGTTTAAGGTCGTCGATAGCCTGCAATTTAAATTCAACGAATTTGCCGGTGAAAAGGCACCTGTAGATATTTGCAAAAGGCAGCGTTATTTCCTTTGCTTCGGACGAATTTCCTATGTTATTTATTACCTTCCTTTTAGCGTAAGTATATAAAATATGTATTTTATAAATGTATTTGTAATAAGTTCTCTTGTAAAGTTAAATGCCTGCACCTGATGTTTCTGTTTAGCCCAATGGTTGACTGGTAGAGAATGCCTTATAGCATTAAGTCCGCCATTTGTACATATTTCTTGTATTGTGCAATAAAGTTTAAATAAATAAATAAAATAAATAAATAAAAGTGTCATGCTCCCCAATGGAATAGTTTTGTATGTCAAAAATGACATTATGATTTTTAAGTGTTATTTAATATATTGATATATTGAACCTTTAAGTTTAAGGAGAAACTTTGCCTCCTTGTGCGTGTTCTATCGCTTGTTTGCCGCCGGCAGGGCATTCATCCTCACACCTTAGAACCTAAATGGTCGCGTACGGTACGGTTTCAGAGGAACTTCCTCCCTCGGACGCTCCGGTTGTGGAATGAGCTCCCTGCCGAGGTTTTCCCGAGAAACTACACTATGGGATTCTTCAAGAAAAGAGTATATAATTTCTTAAACGGTCGGCAACGCGCATGTGACACCCCTGGAGTTGCAGGCGTCCATAGGTTGCGGTGACCGCTTACCATCAGGCGGGTCATACGCTTGTTTGCCACCGACGTGGTATAAAAAAAATAACAATTAGATACTGTAGATTTAAATGGCATGAAAACAATAATCTTTTATATGAAATCATAAATAATAAAATAATACCAGATGTAAGTTTGAAGTAAATAAGCTAAAAAAAGAAAAAGTTCTTAATTTATTTTGAAAATTAACCGTGGGAAATTATCTGTGTCAGTTCACATGACATCTTGAACCTTGAATTTGTTTACTCAATATTAAGGAAGACGACAATCCTATTACTCTCTGAGATCTAAGGACTCCCTTTTGACACACCGTAACAACCATGTAACGTAAATGCGCGTTATATACCCATAGAAATAGTAAATAAAAACAAGTAATGATATTAGAGCTTCAAGCTTCAAGAGTTTATGACAATAATTTGCCATGATAACAGTGACGTACTGGGTATTGTGGTGACTATCTTTCGTTTTGATTCAAACGAATGAAGTGTGAAATTAATTACTTTTGTCGTAGACTTTGAAATAGTTCGGCATCTAAGTTGCTTCGAATAATCATTCACCAAAATCAATAATCGCTAAATATGACAAACGATTCGTCTTACTATCATCACTACAAACTTCAATATAAAAATGTCAAAGGTAGTATGTCGTAGGTATGGTTTAAACATAAAATTGAACAATATCATCTGGAGTACCTGCTACTCCCTTCCGCGCCAGTCCGGACGGAGTCAGGGATAATTCCAAATACAAGAAGTCGGAGACCAATTCAAACTGAAGCCCAATTCCGGAACCAAATTTGACGTACGGGCAACCCATTTGATTTCTGGGTCACTTCGTACCATGTCACAGTGAAAATATATATGAAAGCTGCTACAGGTCTCATATTATTGTCCATGTGACAAAACAAATTGGTTGAATGCCTTTCCTATGTATATGAATCGTCTTGGTTCACGCAAGAGTGAGAGCAAAGCAGTAACGAGGGGTTGGTTTAGACTTTTACTTATCCTACACAAAGCCGTCTTTCATACTGAATCAATACGTCAAATCATTCGCCATGTGAAAATAATATAAAAACATATATCGTTTGGTTCCTTATTCCTCATCTAGTAGCCAGCAAGATGCATAGCCATCCAAAAGAACCAATTCCACACTTCTAGCATCGTAGGTATACAAATGAAAAAAATGTGATATTGCAGTTATAGGTTGATAGCCCCTTGCCCACAACAAACTTGATCCTCCTCCTATGGTTGACGCTTCGACGCCGACGGGAAGAAAAGGGGTGGTGCTGATTGATACCACTTAGGGCCAAACAGGAGGATATTTTTTGTATCAAACTCAATTGTTAAGTCAGTCCCGCAACATCAATATCTATTCGTTGAGATTCTTAACACAGATGATCAAAACTACGTGCGATTAACGAAAAACGTGTTAATATCATTTTGTCTCTATCTTGTCTAAACGTCTTCTCAGTAATGTAGATCTAATTCACATAGGCAAGTAGCATGTCTGTGCATCTTCTACAGATTGTACTTCGGTGAGTGTCCTCAGGAGCTCCATGAGCTCATACACCTGGTCGAAATTCCTCTAACTTGTACCAAACGTTTTGCATCATCCTTCATAATGCGCACTCTAAGGTTTGGAATTCTCTGCCGGCGTCTGTATTTCTGAGTTCATATATCCTGAACCTTTTTAAGGCACGAGTGAATAGGCATCTTCTGAGTGAGCTCGCTTCATCGTCGGCCTCATCTTTGCCCCCTGGCTAGATGCTGGCCAAGAGCAATCCCATTTTTAATAAAAAAAAAGGCTTGTGGCTTATATGTATTTAATGCTTGTGATAATACAAAAGATGATTAACCCAGCCTTTCCCTACCAATGTCACTTCTGCATTCGTTCGGCTTGTACGCTGCACCAAACAAAATTGTTTATACAGTTAAAAAACCGCGCCAAATATTTCATAACACTTAGATCGCATTGTCATAACAGGCGTAAAGGAAACGTGCGTGTGCACTCAAAAGCAGAGCCTACAACAATTGCAAAAAGTAATATGTTAGCTTCAACGACGAAGAGTCATACGCTCTTCAGGTACTACAGTGCGTACAAACATTACCAACCAGCAATTATGTCATTAGAATCCGCGTTTTGTAATGTCGGAACTAGTGTTACTACTAATTAACAGGCACCAAGTATCACTAAACCCTCACGAGGAGTTGGACAACTTAATTACCACCTTAGTAACATTTTCAGAGAGCATAATTCTAGAGCGCGGTCCAAGTTTTTCTTATTAATTCTATATACTTATATTCCCCTGCCCTGTCTCCCTGTATGTTTATTAATTCTTCGTGTATATGATTATGTATTATGTGAGAAGTTCAGTAAAGGGTATTTGTATTGTATTATACATATTTTTGACATGTAAGGTAAGGGTGCAAAGTGCAATACTTTTACACCTTTGATTGAAAGTATATTTGTTCAGAGTCTGGCGCCTTCACCTTACTAAATAGGAACGTAAACTGCTCACGTATTGCAAACACATAACGAAAAGATATTATGTGTAGCGTCAGTAAATAATATGGTAGAAGTTGAAATTGAGCCTCGACACTGATCGCAAAGTGGAATCCTGGGATAAGAATCGTCCAAACGTAAAATCAAATATTATTTATCAAGTTGAGCTTTTTTATCAATGGCAAAATTTTCGGGGTGAATTTGTCGGTCAACTTTCACCACATAATACGAGCACCTAATGACACCATTTTCATAAAAAATCGGTGGTTAGTGTTCACAAGATAATAGTGTTTTTAAATAGTCTTAGGCCTATGTTTGCCCATCGAAAATAACAAAAATGTAATAACATATACGTGTATTAGCGATTGGAAGATATGAGGGCCAGGTAATTTTAATGATATTATAAAATTAATTACGGTAGAGTAAAACCACTTTTAAAATGAACGCCACTTTTCTAGTATATACTACTTGAAACTGACTGTGCCTATATGCTTAGGTACAGTGAACACCAGAAGTAGATGATCATTTTACCACCTTGTCACTTTCCCTACCTTGACGCATCCCAAGTGCCGCAGTATTGTTACATTAATGCGAGAAATACTAAAATGAACATCTACATTTGCTGTTGACTGTACGTCAGATATGAGCGGAAGGAAACTCGCTAGACGGGTGTTCAGTTCAAAATGTTTTTACTCCTGTAGCGCAATTGTTAGGATAGGTAAGTTTCAAAGATAGCTTATTTTATTGGTCGTTGGTAAATACATAACCTTCACTTAACTGCGTCCGTCTGAGAATTTAATGTCAGTCAAGTTCAAACCATTCTCGTTATCAGCAACATATATATACGGTCAAGGAAATATAAACATAGACATTTTTGTACCTTGCTTCAATAACAATAAGGTGCAAAGTTGGTACAAATAACTAATTATACTGCTTGATACCAAAAACTAATAAATCAAGAGGACTGCTAATGAACATACAAAGTTGCGCTCCTTAAAAAATGGATGTTGATAATTATAATATTATTTATTCAAATATACAATCACATTAACTGTTTACAATAAACGCGCCAAACTGGAGTAAGTACCTATATAATGTGGTAGTCCCTACGTAAGCAGTTTGTTTGCGCTTCGAACTCAATACTTATTGCTGTAGGACTGTAGGTAAAAGTAAAAAAAGTAAAAGTGATTTATTTTTCAATTTAGGCATATTATATGCACCTATGAATGTCAATAAATTACCTCTGTCACGAGAGGAACCGGCGTAAGAAACTCGGCGAGGTGTCATTATTGTTTCGGGTAAATTGACTTTAAGCTGATTTAAGGTTTATAAGTGGCAGACAGACCTTTTTCCTGGCTGATTGGACCACGCATTTCGTATGGCACTTGGACATCTTCTATTTTTGTTTTTTACTTATTGCTGCCATCTATTGGTATTGAATGTTTCGTGTACGCTTTATTTTATTTACGTAATTTCACTAATGCAACTCCCATAACACATTTTCCGAACTTTTGCCCTGATATTAGTTTTAATATGCTCTGCCTACCTTTCCGTCGGAATGCAGGTGTAATTTTATGTATTTGATAAAATGTAATTTATTTCGACGATCATTGTCCCGATTATCGTCTCTGGGAATGGTCTAATAATGGCGTGTCTTAACCAACACCTGACTCTTGCTAGATGGCTGGGTCAAAAGCAAGATACAGAATGGGGTACTCCTTCCTGGACATGGCGCGTATGGTCAGAAGGTCCCTCGCTGTGTCTCACTAACCACTGGTAGCCTCGCTACCAGCGGCACCATTTTCATAAAAAAACCGTCGGTGGTTTTTTATAATCATTTTATGTTTTGTAGGTATATATTTCTATTTAACATTTTATCATCTGAGCGACCGAGTTCATACGAGTTTTCCCGTTTTCGGAAACCCCTATATTGCTAATTTCATTAAAATGGTATATATATTGACACACATTTGTACACAAAATTAAACAAAGAAAATATATAGAAGAATACTTAACCAAAATAATATAAATAAAATTAAAACTAACTTAAATCTAAAACAGGCCCTGAGGCATTGTACCGACCGAGGATGCTGGCGGCATTTCCTCGCGAGGAAGCCGCCAGCTCTCCGGTCACCAGTTAAGACTTATGAAAATTGTTAGAGCGGGTTTCAAAATTGCAATTATAAACAAATAAATATAAAATGTTGCTCGTTTAAATAGTACAGGATAGAAATGATAAAACACTCTAATCTGAGATGAGAAATAAATAAAAAGTGTAGTTACATCAATAAGTCACAGTAACTTTGATGGTGCCTACGCCAAGAGAAAGAGAAATACCTTATTAAAAAGCCCTACCAGGCTACCACGCATGATGCAGTGAACATTGCCACTCATTTTTTTGCCACTGGATTTTTGAAGCTTCCAGTGCAGTTTTAAACTATATCTGGGCATTAGTCACAGATATCCAACGAACCGGATATTATTTTTGTTTACATTTCCTTGTAATTGTCTCAAGAAAATTAAATGTAGTAGATATTGAAATATACCACCATCAAATAAAAAATAGAAATGGATTATTAATTTCGAGGTTTGAGGTTTATTTAGTGTTTAGTTTTTACATTGAAAATCAGCGTCTCCGTATTCCGTGACAACATGCTGATGGAGTGTCCTATTTAGCACTAAGAATTTAAAATTTTATTCATCTGCATTTTTATGTACGATTAATGGCTTGATCGCTAAATAAATAAATTCTTCTTCTTATTTAGAGAATTAACTGTTAGCTAATTATACACAAATCTCTACTTTTTTAAGTGCTCCATGACAAACAAAGAATTCTTTTTCTCTGTTTTTAATAGCCTAGGAATTTCGACACTTCGATTGAGAGATTCTACTATTTAGACTAGACTTGATACAGGTACACACTATTTTATCATTGGTCATTCTCATTATTATCATTCATCAAAATACATCACAAGATGTGGTCTGTAATAGTAGCAATAAATTAAAAAGACGCTTCCTTAGACCATCTGCAGTAACCTCCTGTGTCCAAACAAATATTTCTTTTCGTTTCAATCCGGAGAAATTTTGATTCAAAGTTATGACCTCCAAGTAATGGATCTTAACATAAAGCGATTATAGCGCGGCAGTCAATGCTTATTTTGATGTAGCATCAAGTAATGACTAGTTGTTACATTATTGATTATAGAGATATAATTGGGATTTAAAAAAATATTTTTTTTGGTTTTAAAATAGAGTTTATATCTCACCAGTAGAGTAAAAAACTACACGTCAGCTATATTTGCATGTTTTTTTTACAAAAACACTTTTTTTTATTTGAATTGAGACTTGGAAATGACTGTCGAGAGCTCAATAGTGTAGCTTTTATTTTTTGTGATTTTACATTATAGCGTCCAATTTTCACCAACTTCCTACTGCTAACCATTGGCACTCTTACCAATCATATTATATTTATTACGATTGACGACTAAACGTACCGCAGCAACCGCAAGTATACGCAACTCCAACACTTACTACCCAGGAGTACCCGGTCACAACAATTGTGCACCTCGATGCGTGACGTCATACAGAAACTCGCATATGTTTTGTACGGGGAAGGTGCACAGATATTGTGGTTAGGTAGTACAAGTACTTGCCAATAGCAGTGTTGAATGCTCTGTGGCATGACCGAGCTGTTATATAACAAACAACGCACGGTTTTTGTTTTTGCTGCGTCGCGTGCATTCTAATGTTCACGGGCAGTATAAGCGACATCCTTGCTCTTGCGACACGGTAATTGGAACTGGGGTAGCATTATTTGCATTTTAATTGGACGTCAAATAGCGTTCCTATTTTCTAAATATGTCATTGTCTCATACGTAGCCACAATGGGTTTTACAAGCTTTTATTATTAGTATTATTTACCTTGCCGAGTTAGTACGTACGTATGTGTGGAAAAAAAACTTGCAACTGAATTTTAGACCAGTTAACCTCAACCATCATCTTCCTGCCCTTATCCCGCTTATACAGGGTCGGCGCAACATGTTGTCTTCTTCCATTCCTCTCTATTATTCGTCACTTCAGCGCTTACTCTTTCTTTCTCATATCCTCTCTCACACAATCCATCTATCGCTTTTCGGGCCTTCCAATAGCTCTTCGTCCTCCGACATTGAACCCTAACATTATTTTATACCATGCTCACCTTGCTCCTCATTGTCTCAGTTACGGGTGCCACTTTCAAACCAGTTATCCTGAACCGATTCAGCTAATTTGGCAAAGTTATAGAGCTGATGAGACGATGAAGACAGAACATGACCATGGCAACTTCTAATCTACACAACTTGAACCCTTCACGTTTGAGCTCATTGAAACTCTCTCAACGAGTACTTGTTGCCTATTATTATTATTCGTATGGCGTTTATTGTTCGAACCGTGAGATCTTCGAGAAGACAGTACGGTTGCCAGTTTGTTGCACTTTTAACACCACCCAGGTCACCTGTAGGGTAACGGTGGGTACGCCCTACGGACGTGGTGGAACTTCGATCCCCAACAAGTAGGTGATGACTAAGGAAAAAAGGTACAGTCGGCAATAAAAGCTTGTATCAAAATTTTAATTATAGGCAGAAACTTATTCTATTCCTATAATATTTAACTTACTTTCACTCTTTCAAAAGATATAAAATGTTAAAGTACTTTTACTAAGTCCGTTCAAATCCCTTGGGAAATGTGTATTTCCAGCCAGGGTCTTTTCTAAATAATTGTACCTACTTGTCCATCGTAACGTTATTTTCATGACTCGCGCGACCGTTTGCAAACTACAATTGATTTGATCGCGATACCTTGTCATGCGGATGCGGGTCACACTCTTAATATACCCAAATCGTAGTCCTTTGAATTCAATATAATGATTAGGTATTCAAAGTTGTTCATACTGGATAATACTTGTAACAGGAGCAAATAAATCTCTTTAGAAATTTAATATATCCGCAGTTACTTTCGCCCGGCTCGTTCCAAAATTTCGCATTTTCACAGTTCAGTACAATGGTGATAGGGATGATTAGTTTGTATAAATTGCCATTAAATTATCTGCTCCTATTACAGACTAATTAATATGTACAGTTTCGTACCGATGAGCCATGTATTTATTTAAATGTATATTCACAAACAAAAATGGGTCCAAGATCAGAAGGCAGCATTGCTGCGCTGGACGGAGATATCGATACACTGATCAAAAAAGCACCAGCCTTCTGCAGGTCGATTACGTAACGTTTTGAACGTAAGTAGATCTTAATGTGTTCTTTAAGGAAAAATGACAGTTCATTTGTCCTAACGCTCGTTCGAAAGTTACGCAATTTAGACCTCTGGTGTTTCATCGCCAGTTTATTTATATAACGTTTATTTACATAGTACATATTATATATATTATCATCATTTTGTGTGCATTTTCAGTAAAGTTCCTCCCATACCGCGTACCATCTAGCGAGCCTGTCATAAAGACGAGCCGCATCCTCAGGACGCTCAAACGTGTATGTACGTAAGTCTGTGGCATCAAGAAATCAACGGATGCACGATTGGTGGCGGTGGCACGCATTGTATATAGCTGAATTGTTCATGAAATTGCTGCTTCTAAAAAGACTGTATCTCCTTTTATTTGGAATTGAAAGATTTTTTCCTAAATCTGGGATAGTTTTTATTCCAACATTCAAAGCCGAATTTACGCGTTCCATCCGATACACATTTCAGACCCATGATGTAACCTAATGTGAAAATCATAACATTAAATGAAAATTGTGGAGATACTGCTTTTTATAGAGGCGCCGCAAATATAATTGTTATGTCTTCAGTTAGTGTTAATTGTGACTTATACATAATAGCACAAAATATTTACTTATATCCATAAAACACATAGTCTAGCCCTATTTTCACACATATATCTAAGTATGGTGACGACCGACATTACGCTGCTCACAACTAGCAATGCACCGAGGAGAAGTTTCATAAGTTGCGAAACTTCTATGGAGAATATTCTCTGGAACTTAAATTTAATAAACAATCTTATCGTGTCAGGACCGACGTAGACACACGCCATTTTAAATATTACACAAAATGTTAAAGTTCTCATGGGAATATTCTCACAGAGAACTTTCTAAGTTGCTTTCATGTAATTTCTCGGAAATTTCCGAGAACATTTCTGCAATTTCTGCAATTTGCACATTGCTACTCACAACTCACAAAATTACGCTCGTATAGTTACTCTTACTATGACAATTCTTTAATTCAGTATTTATAAATCTAACTCGACCCTTTATTAACATATACTCGTAATTAACCTACACAATTAATAAAATGCAAAACTCATAGGTTCTATGCAAAATAATGTGACAGAAGTTTTAACATATACTTACCCTAATTAACCGCATTTAAAGCTAATTCAGAGCATATAACTTTAGAACAATTTACTCGATTCAAGCATTTAATTACGCTTGAGGTAATTGAATCCGAGAGTTTCTTAGCACTTTCCTTGACAGTGACATCTCAGCATTTAGAAACTGGAGGTTATTCTCATGCCGCTATAATCGAATAATGAATTGAACTATGAGTAGTAATGCCGCAACGCTACGAGATATGAGAAATTCCTTCCATCCTTTTGATTTTTTTTATACAAAGTTGTGAGCAACAAGCGTACGGCCTACCTGATGGCAAGCAGATACCGTAGCCTATGGACGCTTGCGACTCCAAAAAATTGGCCGACCCATTATTGACTTTATTTATTACAATACTAGTGAGTCAGGGTCTCTGAATCGCGCGTGACACATCTTGGCTGCAAATTGTCATAATCTGGCATCCTGGTGGCATCCACTTCTAGTACTTCCCAGCGTCCGGTAGGGAAACGCCACTTAATCACAGCGTTATCCTAGTACCGTTGCATCCTGGAGCATTTCCAGTGTCCGCTACCTAATTTCAATAATTGGAGTAAGCACTAATTTTTACGGAAGTGATTAACATCGGACCTTCTAAACCAAGAGGGAGAAGCTAGACCTTATTGGGTTTAGGCTACCTGACTGTTAGACGTTCTCAAGCCGCCCGATGGCCTAACATCTCTCACTCTAACTTGCCCTAGCGACTGCTAACGGAAATGCCTTAAGGTACCACCACCTCCATATCAGCCGAAGGACGTCCACTGTTGGACATAGGCCTCTGTACACACATACGAAACTCGCATACGCGTTTCAGTACATTGTGAGTTACCATGTTATAATGACCATTGATTAACGAGTTCAATCGATCTGTCAAACCCGCCCACCTTACTGGATCCACTGAAAACCAGCGCCGTTGGCAGTACTGTGTCAACTGCATTGCTGAGTGGAGGCCTTTTCGGTAGCACATCTCTGTTATTTTTAGTTGTTAAGTTTTGCTGTATTACTTGTAATGTCATAGTGTGTTATCCGAATAAATATCTTACTATTCTATTCTATTCTAAACTAGCATACGAGTCTCGTACGTGTGTAAATAAGGGTTTTATTTGCTTAGTTTGGGACACGGTCCATTTGTGTAAGAATGTCCCCCAATATTTATTTGTTATATATTTAAATCAGGCCTAAGAGTGGATCGCTACCCACTCGACCGGTATTCAATTTCTATTCGCTTTTAGCGGTACTAGAACTGAAGCAGTAAAATGAGATACTTCAACTTACTAAATTAATATCATACTAATTAAGGGGCCAACGAGAAGGCATCGAGTTTTTTCTGGGTTTCCTGTTGAAATCACTTTGTGCAATTATTCTTTTAAGACTAGGGGAATTGCGGGCGGTTATAAAATTATCAATTTTCAAATTTTTTTCGTTTATTTTTGCACTTTTGATTAGTACAGTCTCGTGATCGTTTTAATTTAAAAAAATTGAGAGTTACTTATCCATAATACGAAATAGGTCCCTTAAGAATATTAATTCTTTAAACCTTACATTATCAATGTATGTAATTATTTTGACACATGAAGTTTTTTTTGAAAACTATGAATGCAGTTATTTATGTTAAGATTTGTTTTCTTTTATGCAAAAAGAGCCATCTTAACAATTATCTCTATATAAAATTAACAACAAGTATGTTATATGTTATAATGTTATGTTATGAGAGATCATGAAGCGAAAGTTGTATGTCAGAATCGTAAAAAAATTGAAAACCGTGATCTCTGCCTATGCCTCTGGGAAACAGGCGTGATTATATGTATGTATGTATGCATGTAAAATTAACTATGCATTTAAAAAACAAAACTCATTTATACAATGACTGCATAATAATCTGCGGCGATTGGCACTGGTCTCACCTCATGGAATGCGATGACAAGGCCTAAGATAAAAAATAAACTGGTCAAGTGTGAATCCGACTCGCGCACCGAGGGTTCCGTACAACGATCGTGTAGCTGGCCAGACCAGACCCCATTAATTCAGGAGAAATTAAACGCCATCTGTCGGAACTTTATACAAATTTAGATTAGAAATGTTTTATGATGTTAAAAAGATATATAATAGAGCTGATAGAGATATAATAATATTTTTCCTTTATTTTTTATAATGATATTAACCTTATGTAATTTTTGCCGTGGTAAGCTTTGGTACGGGATTGGATTTGGTACTGATGAAGAGTGTTTCTAAATAAGTGATTATAGTTTTAAAAATCTTTTATTTATTATGTTAATTTTGCAGCGGAGAAGCAAGTCCTGGAAAAGTCGGCATGCGGCCGAGTGTGGGTGACGGTGCACTCGCCGGACATCAGGCAGGCCGACCGGGTCGTGCTATCCGACGCGGTCGAGCTTAACTGGGACTTCTCCAACTGCGACGCCATACCCAAACAGGTAAGGTAACCTAGACAGACACTGGCGTGCTGACAGACTTGCATTTGTCACTAGCTGTCGACACAACGAATCCTCTAAACTGCCCTGTCGTTTTTATTGAATTCCGTTAATTGCGAGGGCACATACCTGAGATGAAATAAAGTAATCTTCTCTAAAACACTAGTATCCCAATTCGTACCATTTCAAAAAGATATTCAAGAATACATTTTCGTTAATTAACACCCCTAGTATAGTGTAAAAGCTTCTTGACAATTCAAGAATGTTAACGTGCGTGTCATTCGAATTCCGAATATTGTCATACTTTTTTTTTTGATAAACTGAATATTTTCGGAAATATTCACTCCAAAAGTAAAAGATAATGTGTCCCTTCTAACTTTTAAACTAAAGTTCAAAAAATATGAAAAAAATCCTGAAACTAAAGCTTAAAAAAGACTTTCTACAAAAACTGTAGCGAACAGATAAGCAGTTTTTGAGTTATCGTAAAAAGCCTTCCCTTCTTAGTAAAAGACGTATGAAACGCTACGAAAGTATTCCCTTTAGTTTGTTATTGATTTTTTTAAAGTAAGTTCATTGTCCAACTACGGAACGGAACCCTATACTGAGCATGGCCCGACATGCTCTTGGCCGATTTTTTAAATATTTATCGTTAAATTGATACATCTATCGTTAAATTTAAATAATCACAATTATTTACGAGTGGTGCTAGTGGAGACGTGGACACAAAAGCCCTCTTAATAGCCCGAGCTACCTAGTGTGCCCAGAGAAAAGACCGTAAAAAACGGCCTAGAATGTCATTGATTGAATCATAATATATGAAATCGAGAAACATAGTAATCTGAATAAAACAATTATTATTAAATCATTGGTATATAAAGAAGATCCAATTACCTACTGGGAATATACTCTACTGCAGTGAGGTTCGGAATTTACATTTTTCTGTCAATGAAATTTATATCAATGTTCCAAAAAATATCTAACATAATGGCATCAAAATATTGATTACCACAGTAAACTAACGCACCGTAATCAGTCGTTCACGAAATCGTCATAACTATTTGGTGAACGGAGAAGTGTTAATACAACATTAGTCAGCCGTAATAGTTTGAAACTACGACGACCGCGACCGCAGTTGCGATTGCGACTAAACAATGTAATTGTGATTTAAGATATCGAGCACAAATACTATAATGTAGTAGCATAACATACATAGCTATGCAGAATCAATCCGCTTACTATTTTCTAAAGTAACGGTAGGATAAGACCCTCAATGTCTTTAAATATTCAAGCCCGTGAATAGATGTTGTAAAGACACATGCCTATAGCAAGAACGATATATCATCTATAGCCAGGCTCAGAAGTAATCTACACTAGAATATAAGCAATTAATGTCCATGTGTGCTCTATGTATTATCAGTGACAGTAAATTGTATAATCGTTGATCCCGGCTGTTGTCTATGACAGCAGTCCTTAAACAAAATTCCTTCGCCTTCGGCAAAGGCCTTCGGGTGGCTTGAGAACTTCTAACAGGTAAGTTTCTCATTCACTTGACAAGCCTAATTTCAATAAGGATGGAACTGTAGGTACTGGGATAACGAATCTTCACAGCTTCACAGAACAAAGAAACATTACAGTGAAATCATTACACAGTTTATATTACTTATATATACGCATGTCCGATTGAACCTGACGCGCAGGACAGCAATAAATCCGAATAAAAGCGGAGACTGTTGAGCTTATTTAGATTATTCACGGAGTTTAATTAGATAATAAAGGAAAATGATACGGGGCTGACCTTTTTAGCTGGCCTCGTAACCGATTCCAATACTGTGAACACTTTCTTCGTTTAGCAATAATAACAGAAATTATCCAACACATAATTTCAGTTAATTTCAAGACTTAAAATGTTTGTACGAGATTAAATTACTTTATTTATTTTGCGTACAGTGTTATAAATGCAACAGTCTAAAAGTGTAGGATGAGGATCGTCATGTACGAGTAGGTAATGTATGTACCTACCAGTCAACCGCAAAAACAAAATATTATCCCGTGTGCGTTACAAGAATAAAATCCAACGAAATTTGATGCCTATTACATTTTTATTACTACAGAATATAATCCATAACTGAAAAGGTAATACCCGTGCCTTCCTCGTAAACATTGAATATTTCTGAAATCCCTTACGTAACCAGTAATTGGGATGTGACGATTGTCACTGAAGATCGCTTTTTATTTACACACACACGCATGTAGGTCAAACTCTGTCATCCACAATTGTACTCAAACACCTTAGTACGTTACGAAACGTAATAACAGTGGAAGTGCCCAATTACCAATCACATGGTTTACTCGCCTGGCAACGGTTTACTCATACATTGCATGTTGGAAACAAATCACTAATCACGCTTTTTGCACTGATTCAAGTAATAACGTAAATTATTTACCGGAATTTGCATAATTATATGAGAGTTCTAGACGATTCTGAATGAGAGTGGTTAGTTGGTTACACGATCCATCGATTACCTACTGCTTTCATTAACGGAAATATTACGTTTATAATTTCCATCCCTAGTACTTTCTTTCGCTTTTTTTGTATTCTGCATACCGAGTTTTATAACAATGCTACGGCGGTTGGATATGACTAATGAAACATAAATATATATTTATTAATACCACGTCGGTGGCAAACTAGCGTAATACGGCCCGCCTGATGGTAAGCGTTCACCGCAGCCTATGGACACCTGCAACTCCTAGGGGTGTCACATGCGCGTTGCCGACCCTTTAAGAATTTATACACTCCTTTCTTGAAGAACCCCATACTGTAGTCCGTCGGGAAAACCTCGGCAGGGAGCTCATTCCACAATCGGAGCGTCCGAGGGAGGAAAATCCTCAGAAACCGTACCGTAAGCGACCATTTAGGTTTTGTTGAGAATGAAGATGTAAGGGTCATTGTTTGTAGGTACCTTAATTCTAGTCATTGACACCCAGCATGTCACCTTTGCTGTTATTTGCATTGGATTAAAGGTGCAAACTGTGAGTGGTCTGATCAGTGGAGTGCACTACGACATTTACCATAGGTACTATTGCAGTCAAGCATGGTTATTTTCAATAAAAAATATCGTTCCTAATGCGGACTTCAGCTGTGCGAGTATTGTCAGCTTTATATACCCTCGCCTTTTATTTATTCGGTTCTGCGGAAAAACATGTTATCTACTTGTTTTTGGGTACACAGAGATAAGATTACCATAGTCATAACAAGAATACGTTTTAGGAAAGAGCTTGACGAAAATAGCAATGGATAGATATTTGTATGTACCTACTCGTACCTACTTAACATATTTATTTGTATGTGATCTATAGACGAACTCCGGCTACACGCAAAAGATAGGTAAATATTTTTATTAATTTTCGTAGCACAAATACGCCATTTATGAATATGAATCATATTTCGATTTTTTTTATATAAAAAATATTTCGATTAAATTCCAATCACTGTTTTTCTTTGTGCGTGAATTCAGCCTTTACAGAATTAACTTTCGTGTACAACTAAATCATGTAATTATATCTGAACTTTGATTACTCTTATTTTTTCCTTTTTTTTATTATTGCATATTTTTCATTTAAAAGAAGTTTAATTTCAAAAGAATTCATGTAATACCTACGTATGTATATTACAAACAATACGTACCTATTGACAAGAAGGTACCAAACTTCTGCAACATTATTTTATCCTTAAAATGTCCACAGATCGGCCTATTCGACGACCGGCCAGGGTCCTGGAACAACGCCCTACAAGTATTCCCAATAGACGCGGATCAGGGATACGTCGTCACCGCCATATCCCTGGGTGAGCCCACCCTGCCCGCCGGTTGGGACAAGGGTCCCGGTCTGAAGGGACCACACTGCCTATGGCCGTGGGCTGGCGCAGGTGATGCGTCAATCACATCCTACAATTGCTTGAAGATACAACCCTCCTGGATGGAAGATAACCCGTAAGTCACACACCATTTTATAAAACTTTTAACCTGTTTGCACCAGTTTATAGTCACCTACTAAAAGGTAAGGCCAGGCCTATTCCTCTTGCCAGTTCAGCTCAACTCAGCTCTCGCGGACCTCCGAGGTAGAATTAACTCGAAGCAGTTGGCATTTACCCTCCATGAAATTGGGGGAGGCCTATGTGCAGCAGTGGACGTCCTTGGGCTGATATGGTGGTGGTGGTGGTGGTTGACAGTGAGGCTCTTGGTCAGGCGGCCGGCGTTGTACCTACCACGAAGATAAAAAGCAAAGCTGAGAACTCTAACTAGACATGAACCGTTTTTAATAAAACATGTCTAAGAACCATCCCTATAAAACCTGCTTTCAAATAAAAATTGCATTAAAATCAGTTCACCCATTTAAAAGCCAGGATGCTACAGACATACACAGCACACATGATTTATAAAATTATCATGTATTTTTGATATAATTGCAGAAGTTTCTGCAGAGTCCTAGGTACGACAAAATTTCCATCCTCACCACTTAGATGGTTGGCAGTCCTCAACTGTGCGTTTCTCCAGAAATTTCTTGCCTCGCACAGCTAAACTATGGAATGAACTGTCGCCTGCGGTATTCCCGGACCGATTCGACTTTCAAACCTTCAAGAAAAGAGCGTACTCCCATCTTAAAGGCCGGCAACGCACTTACAACCCCTCTGGTGTTGCGAGTGTCCATGGGCGGCGCTAATCGCTTACCATCAGGCGATTCGTCTGCTCGTTTGCCTCCTACGTTATAAAAAAAATTAAGCACATCTATGAGTATCTGTCACTAATTCAACCTTGTCTTGGTTGCACGTCTACCAGTTCCACCACCGCATTAACACCGGTAAATCGTTATTACTTCCTCAGAGCAATAAAATAAAAAAATAAACAAATGTTAAGTCAGTGAGAATACTGCATACATGAGATTGTGTATGCAAAACGTACTGGTGACAAACTGTGGCACAGTTTCGTACGGTATTTACTGCTTAAATTAGTTCAGTAATGTGGAATACAATCAACAAATGGTATGCCACACGTTACATAATTGCAATAAAATTAAATTGCAACATTGTTTAAGACCAATTGGTCATAAACAATGTTGCAATCTCATTGATAACCGAGATTCAATATTAACCATATACACAGTGCACGTATGTAGTGACAATAAGAGAATATTAATTCACGCGTATAAACCGTGTAACATACGTATGATATGTAAGTGTAAACGGCGACGTATCATATGTATCACGAAAGAATATTACTACGTAAAAGGACAGCGTATTAAGCTTCAGAGTTTCAAGTCTTAAAAGTAGAAGGAGAGAATAAGAAACCCTTCTAACACCTAAACAAAATGTAGTAGTATGTTTTAAAATATTTTTTTTCAGCGATATCAACAAATTGCGAATCGGCGAGCTGGCGCTAGCTGGCACCCACAACGCGGGCGCCTGGCGGTTTGACACAGAGATCAGCACCGTGGCTCGGGACAGCTTCGTGCTGTGCCAGGACCGCTCCATCTGGGCACAGCTCGTTCACGGCATCAGATACTTCGACTTCCGTGTCGCTTACTATGACTTCTACTCAAATGAGGACGATAGGTAACTGATGCTTGGCTACTAAGTATTAAGCTTGTGAAACGCTAGCTGGCACCCACAATGGCGCCTGGAGTTTTAAAGAGATGCATTACGTACTTAATGCTTATATCTAGAGAAAACATAATATTGAGTGTTTCCTTAAAAAAGTTATATCAACACTCATCAACGAGCACAAAAAATAACCCAAAGACTTCGATTTCAAGTAGATCCATCCATTATCACTATTAACTAATAGCAAAACTTGTGAAACATTGGTGGGTTTAGCCTGTGGTAACACCCTTAATCTGTATTGAACGATTGGGGTGCCTTGGTACAAAGATCAAAGCCGGGTCCGATCCCTGCCGGGCACAAACTGACCGGGAATTTCGGTCTCTTCCGCTAGTTGCTATTTTTAATTGTGCATCTTTGCAGCAATCATTCGATAGCTACTGACTATTTACAAACAATAAATAAATAAATAAAAAATCTGTGCGTTAGGCATATCGTTAAATATCTCAGGAACTACATAGGTACTTATATAATAGATTTGAAATATGGAATAGTTGTAAACTAGTTGCGTATCTTCTTACTTGAAACTGAAAAAATTAAACAATTTTTATTTTATTTATATAAGTATCCCGGAAAGTATGAGCTCCGCATGGATAGAAGTTGAAGATCGGTATGATGGGTACTTTCTAGATTTATTACCGTGGATAGCAAACACCAATTACTACAATACAAACTCTTTTGTGCACCGTAATAAAATTAGCAAAGAGAAAGACTTACGTAATTACTCCGGTTTTTCGTTCATCATCCTTTGAGTTTTTTTGCATACCTATTTTAATCGCTCACAGTTTGATAGCCTAAATTGATAGAAAGCAAAGATCGTGGTAATCCCTTTGCTTACTTGACTTTCCTATATCTGGGAGTACCTCTACCTAGGTACTTATTGCATTCGTGTGATCACTTAGTGACTTGCAGTTGTGACACTGTCACGCCCATGAAATTAGTTGATGTGTCGGTATATCCGGTCAGAAGTTGGATAACGTTACAACGATTATTTCCTTATTCCATAATATATGCAATCGCAACCAATGCTCAAAATAAAAATATTACGATAAACAATACTTTAGTTTAAACTATAAAATCCGCTCACTTTAATCAACGTTAGAGCAATTGGCTATTATGTTATTAAATATTGAAAAATGTCAACACTCAAAAGGCGAAATTTTATTTGAAATAACCTGAAATTTTGGACAATATGCATAAATAATGTTGGAAGTAACTAGCCAAACGGTTTTAATTTTTCAATTAATATGTAACAATATTTATCCACTTCTAAAAGAAATCCATCTTTATCAACATTTTGTATATTCTAAGTATAGATCTCTGTTTTCTGTTTCAGTTCATCCGCATTGCTCTGTCATTTTTATATTGTGACTGTGACTTTTTAAGTGTTAACAAAAACCCGATCTCGTAAATCGATAACATTTGCACTGTATTACGTTACAGACACACGAACCGAGATAAACAGTGTTACGTGGAAACAGTGCAAGCAATCGGCTTTGCATGGCTTCCGTGATTGCATCTTGCATAACTTGGACCTAATGTCTCCTACAGAACGCCATGATATCGATGCGATGGGAAATTAGTAGTGACAGGACTAACAGCAGTAACCCCAGCAATACTTTGACCAAGTTTTCATGTTCTTCAATACTCCGAATGAGGTTTCAAAGAGAAACATTTGTATTACCAGCCGCGCCGTATATTAATATGCGGGATATTGGAACCAACCAAATTATGGGACCTGTTACGGTGTAGGTATATTATTTGCTCGCAAAGTTTGAGATCGATATTATTAATGGCATTGAGTGAAAATCAGACAAGGAAGATACAATCAAATTGTATAATACATTTTTAGGCATGTATAGGCAATTACGAGTAGTTACATACTAATTTATAGCTCTTTACACCCGAGAAATCGCCAGATGTTGAAACGGTCGACGTCACGGATGTCGTAATTTTTTTCGCATTATCATGAAAAAATGTGGTTCGAAAATGAGAACATAGGTTAGGACATAGGTTGGGGTAGCGGAACATGTTTCGCGTTGACCATTACTGTTAAACAAAATATAGAAATGAAAACTTTAATATTAAGACCCTTTCTGTTGCGGCAGTCAAATAAACATGGGTCTAATAAAAATGTACACGTGCGAAATTTCAAAACACGTTTCGCGCTTTTATATTTATTTTGACGTTGTAATAATATATGGGTAAAATAGGCATTGGTGGCTGTGATGGATGGGAAGGTGACAAGACCTATTTACATTTTATTTGTTTATGGTAATATTGATTACGCAATCAAAGCACTTCATTAATCAAAACCCTGCAAGTCTAAAAAAGTCTACTAGCGATCTCAAACATATAGAAATAAAAGTATTGGCGTACCTACCCATTGATAGCCCCTTAGAAAGTATTATTGCTGAATAGGTAACTTACTTTTGTCTTACTAATACATATCGGCTCGGCGGAGCCTCACCTTGGTACGCTTCTTTCTTCGCTTAATGAGAGGAAATTTGACCCCACATCCATCATTACAATATAGTTTTTAAGCATTGACTACCTTATAATTAACACTGTTTTTCATTAACTGAACTTTTATTGATATTCCAATGTATTAAATTATATTTCTTTGTCATGTTTGGTGTAGGCTGTAAATGACATTGTATCTAATAAATAAATAAATAAATATACTGAATGGTAGTTTTTAGGGTTCCGTACCTAAAGGGTAAAAACGGGACCCTATTACTAAGACTTCGCTGTCCGTCCGTCCGTCCGTCTGTCACCAGGCTGTATCTCAAGAACCGTAATAGCTAGACAGTTGAAAATTTCACAGATTGTGTACTTCTGTTGCCGCTATAAGAACAAGTACTAAAAACAAAATAATAATAATAATTAAGGGGGGCTCCCTTACAACAGAGTAGTTGTTGGCGTTTTTTTTTTTCTGGTACGAAACCTTTTGTGCTCTAGTCCGACTCGCACTTGGCCGGTTATTTTTATCAATAATAATGCCGTGACCATTCCACGGCGATAGGTTACTCGCCTCTTCTGTTCATTATTTAAGTCAGCTAGTGCGTTTTTTTTTTTAATTATGGAATTGTAGAAGTATGATTATAATATTTTTATAAAATCAGAGTTGGTCGTTGCATAAAATATTGAGAATATTGTTATTATGTTTTATACCTAATTTTGTCTCGTTTTCAGGTATTGGTTGAACCATAACTTAATAAGAGTCCGTCCACTAGTGCCTCTGCTCAAAGAAATCAGGGCCTTTCTGGATAACACAAAAGAGGTAAGAATTCCATAAATACCTAAAACATCCACGGCGTCTAATGTATGCGAATTTCTGCGGCCTTAAAACCTATTATTATGTATAACACCGTCCTAGCCTCGTCTTTGATTTTACTATGCAACTTGAACCAATCGTGAATGAAATAGCTGAATGAATAACTGTGTAATGAAATCGGGCAACTAAGCGAAAGGATTATAATTCACGGGCTTTTATAAATCTCAGATAATTTGTGTAAGAAACGATACGCCAGGATCATACTAATTTACTAAAATTATACTGGATAAAAATAAAATAATTTATTCAGATCATAATAACGTTCTAACCTCATTTAGATTTTGTTTGACCTCTGGCGATCTACCGACCTTTAGGAGTATTTGCTTAATAAAAGGGATCAGAGAATTGAATGGAAGTGTACAGATATACCTTTAACTTTAATACACTTAAGACGGCCTGAAGAGAACTGGGTAAATAGGAGTTATTAGGTACGTAATTTGTGAAAGGCTAATGTATAAATATTGAATTAATATAATATATGCAGACATTAGGTTGGTCGCCATATAATTTATTGTACATTTTTAGGGTTCCGTAGCCAAAATGGCTAAAACGGAACCCTTATAGATTCGTTGTGTCTGTCCGACCGTCCGTCCGTCCGTCCGTATGTCACAGCCGATTTACTCCGAGACTTTGAGCACTACAATTATAAAATTTGGCAGGAAGGTGTATGCTATGAACCGCTATAGAAATATGATGTGAAATTACGAAAAAAGTACTAAACTGGGGGGCACCCCATATGTAATAGGGGGTCAATTTTTTTTTACACTGCTATGTGCATGCCTGTGGGCGTATCCATGGATAGGCCTTCAAAAATGACATGGAGGTTTCTAAAAAACTTTTCCGTTTAAGTCAACCGTTGATGAGATATTAGCTGTCAAAATCGTAAAAACTATGAAGTTTAAAATTCTGAAAAAATCAAGATGATGTACAATTATAAATACTTTCAGCGATTTTTGGTTTGAACAAGATAGGTTTAACGGTTTTTGAGTTATTGCTAAAAAACTGTCTTGCCCAAACAAAAGGGCGTATTAAATGCAGTGACTTTAGAATAACTTTAATATATGAAAATACTTACCTCGCAGCCCCAACAAAAAGAAAGTAGGTAAAAATCTAAATGAAAATAAGATATCCTTAAGATTTTCATAGGCAAACCGCAATCGAAGTTGTAGTCGCTTCTAAAGTATTTTTTTTTTCAAGTGATCTACCTGTCAACTTTGGAAACGAACCTACTACATTTTAGAGTGTAGAAAACGAAAAAAAAATATGAAATTTATTTTCGTTTTTGTACTCAAATATTGCGCTTAATACATTGAATTAACATTCAAGAGGCGAATGATTGGAGGGGGGCCAACATTACTACAGCTTACCCTACTATCAACTATTTTGGGTTTGAATAAGATAGGTTTAACGGTTTTTGAGTTATTGCTGAAAAACTGTCTTGACCATACAAAAGGGCGTAAGTGCCGTGACTTCCCTATGATGATACAACCTTTTTGTATTTTCTGTATTGTATAAGTGGTTTTAAATGTAGATTAGGAGGTGTCGGTACGGAACCCTTCTCTGTGCGTGACCCGATACGCCACTTGGTCGTGGCCGGTTTTTAAACAAAAAGGTACCTACAGAGTAACGATAATGTTACCATGGTATTTGTAATTTTAACCCGGAATCTAAATCTGGAGACCGTATGAAATGAAATTACGCTGTCGCTATGAAATCCTCTACAAAATCCCCGGTTCTTGACGCCATCTTTTGTTTTCAACTTTTCACCGGTAGGTATCCAAGATAGCATAAAATTTCCTAAATGTAAAACAAAAGTTGGGATCCAAATTGAAATATAAGTGCCCAGCCAAAATAACGCCTATCATTTTTTCCATTGTAATTGACCGAGCGAGCGAAGCGTCTCCGTTTCAGCTTTCGACAAAAATTCTTTCGTATGTCTGACCGGATGTTCTTTTCTACAGGTCGCATTTCTCAATCGATTCTCGTGAAATTTTGTGAGCAGGTATCGATAATTATATAGATTTTTTGTCGAGTCAGTTTTTGGGAATTTTGAAACTTACTCTAGTATATCTAATAAACTAGTCTTTAACTTATTTATTAACTTAAACTTTATAAAATATATCGACATAACATACTTATTAGATAATTGCCGTATTGCTATAAATTTTTTTGCTACTTTATTAACTACTTGATGTTTTATCATTGAAACGTATTTGCCATATTGCTGTATTTGCATGTACTTACATTAACATCTACATCTAGATTTGGATTCTTTCCATGATCATTGAATTTATGAGACCTCCCGGCCTAAAACTCGCACATTTAAGACTTACCGTACATTGCTCAGGTCGTCTTCCTCGACGCTCACCACTTCCCAATCGGCTTCTACGAGCCGGACGGCTCACCGATCCGCGCCGTTCACCAGGGTCTGGTCCGCCTCGTACAGCGAGAGCTGGGCCCTCACCTGGCGCTCGCGACCGACTTGGGCACAAGCGCCGGCACCAAGGGACCCACGGTGCAATCCCTGCTGGACGCCGATAAACGGCTGCTGTTCAGCTATGTGGATAACGCTATTGTATCAGGTAAATAAAACAATCATAAGCCAAATCCACTTGAAACGAACAAGACCTGCAATACGGTCCACCAATCGACCCCGCAATGTTTCAACTCACCACCCACCCTCAGCATATGTTGACCCCGAGATTCTTGACAAGTAAGGCCGGCGATACACGGAAAGTTTTAAGCTGCCAGTATTAACTGTCTCAAGCTGTCCATCTCAGTCTTCTTGTACGTAGAAAACTGACACGGACAGCTTGACGCAGTGGATACTGTGGCAGTTTCAAGCTGTCCGTGTATGGCTCCACTAAGTGCAATAAAAAGGTCAAACCACCGTGCAGTCTCAGCTTGACAAGCGGTTGCTGTTCAGCTACTAGTATGTAGGTAGACAACGAGATTAAGTCAGGTAGATACTCATCTTAATAAAGCAACCATGAGCTGGAGTAGACGGTATCTGAACATCTAATTATACATACAGAGGCACATTACATTACGTTAATTACGAATACATCTACTTAATTCGGAATTAAGCAGTAGAAACACTGGTGGTATGAGACATGAAGATAACCGTAGAACCGTACCGATGTAATTGTGTATTAGATCTAAATATTAAGGAAATCAGGTCGGCCGCGATTCCATTCCTCTTAACTGGCAGAATTACCTAGGATATCGCTTTCATTTCGAATCTCGATATGTGCATTAAAGTTGTGATGTACCATAATGATTGTATCACATATATAATCTAAAATGAACCCAGGTAATTCCCTCGCACACTTGATGATAACTAAAAATAAGTACCTCATTCAAAAACATAATTGCAGATTATTCTGATAACTCCATAGGTAATTATCGCGTTAACAACTTAATACTTTCAGATTATGTCGGTTTCAGCTACGAAAAATATACGACGTACCTAATTAATCAATAGAATGTCAATCTGATTGATGGACATGGATAGTGTAATTAGGTGATTACTGAACACAAATTAGCTGCATGTGTAACAGATTAATAAAGTGTTCAATTTCCAGGGGGTCTACTTTCCAGTATAGTATAGTCTACAGAGTATAATTCAGTTCGAATTCTGTTAGCTATCCTCAGCACCATGACGAGAAAGCGACGATTCAATAATTAGTAATTCGTTATTCGTAAATTAGTAATTCGTTTCGACGGCACACTGTCCTATATACGACAGTGTGCCGTCCAAACGTCTTAAACACGATACATAATTTATATATGCAAATAATGGATTTTAAGATATTATTACAGTTAATTTACTCGTGTTCGTGGCCTAGCGGTGCCCGCGTACGTGCGGTATGCGAGATTGAACAACGTCTACCGGGGTCAGTTTTTGAATGGGTGGGTTTCAGTGGTTACTAACCCCTCCCGGGCTTTGGAAGGCACGCTAAGCCGTTGATCCCGGCTGCTGTCTATGACTATGGGATATTGGGAGTAGGTAGCGGACCCCGGACATCCTTCAGGATGCAACTGTACACTGGGATAGCGCTAGAATGATGAATTGATGATGATTACAGTTAATTTACCATTGAACGTCACATAGCACACACATTTGATAACTGCAAAAAACATTTATAATGATATTATTGGAATATCTAGATTACTAAAAATGTCTTGTCTACAGTTAATCTACTATAAACAAAATACGCGTACCTACTTTGTACAGAAACTAAATGGCGATTTTTTTTATAAAATAGATTTTATATATATTTACCTAAATTAAACGAAATTGGACTAAAAATTCAGGACTCTTTAGTTACGCAGGGCTCAGACAGATTAATGAAAATGAGACGAAAGGTTCGAGTGAAGATAGGTAGTGCCCGCTGATTCACTGATCATGATTTTATTAAATCTAGCATATGATCGTTACCACCTTAACCTTAATAAGAGTTGGATGTTAAATCCAGTTATTGTACCAGTGGTAAATTGTCAAAAATTACAAATACATACATAATTTTATGCCTATATTCCCAAAAGGGATAGGCAGAGCACATAAATATTAATTTTCATTACCACTTTTAGCAAGCAGGTTTACCTATAGATGAAGAAAAATGTGATATTGCAGTGTCAGGTTGTTAGCCCATCGCCCACAACACATTTCAACCTCATTCCCATAGTCGACTCCTGCGACACCCAGGGAAAGAAAGGGGGTGGTGCTATTCTAACCCGGCACCACAAGGGTTAATAATAAAAAAATACTAATTTGCTTCAGTTTAGCTACAGGTTGTGATAGCAAAATTTACAAATAGCTAGAATTTCTAAGTCACTAGCTGCTCGCGCGGCTCCGATTGCCTTTTACAAAAAACGCAAGCAAAACCGAAATTCCGAGATCACCCCTGCTTCTTACTGCAAGGATTATGTAAATAGGTTGCATTACTAAAATGACAATACTGGCACGTTTGTAAAAAGGCAAATGAATAAAGTCAGTCAGCTATCAACCGGCGTTTCATTCGTTACATTGGCGACGAGTTGATGAATTTTATTTATTATTTCGGTGATTAAACGGTGCAATCGGGAGTTTTAACATGCCAATTAGAAAATTAGAGCCGTTTGACTTAACGTCCAAACAATGGCCAGCTTATATTCGACGAGTGAAGCAATTTATTTTGCTTAATGAAGTGAAGGCGGATCTTGAGGTGCCGTTGCTTATAACCGTTGTCGGAGATGTCACATATGCGCTGATGTGTGACTTGTGTTCGCCGGACCTTCCAGAAGGCAAAACCTTCGACGAAAACTAATTACCGGGCACCTGGAGCCACAACGGTCCGAGATCGCCGAGCGACACGTTTTCAGGTTGCGTCGACAGTGCGTCGGCGAACCGCTCGCCGAATATCTTCAAAATTTAAAACATCTCGCGAGCACTTGCAGCTTTGGAGCAACGCTCGAAGAAAACTTGCTGGACCAATTCGTGTCGGGGTTGGCAAACGAAGCCATGCGTTCGCGTATATTTGCCGAGAAAAATATTCAATACAAGGAGGTGGTGGAGCTGGCTCTCGCACTCGAGGCTGCGGAGGGCACGCGGAGGTGAGCGGCGCGGCGGCGGCGCCGGCGAACACCTCGGGTGGCTGCGGTAGCGGCGGCGGCGGTGTAGGTGAGAACGAGGTCCTGCACCACGCGAGTGCGCGGCGCGGGCGGCGCGGCGGGGGCGCGGGCCCGGAGCCGGCGGCGGAGAGGCCGCGGCCCGGCGCGACCCGCCGTGTGGCGACCCGGCGCAGTGTTGTCGGTGCGGGAGGGCGCACCGAGACGGAGCCGGCGGCGAGAAGGCTGCGGCCCGGCGGGACTCGTCGAGTGACGATGCGACGGAGTGTTGGCGGTGCGGGAAGGACCACAGACCCGACAGGTGTAAATTCACCCAATATAACTGTGATAAGTGCCACCAACGAGGTCATTTGAGGTTGATGTGTGACAAGGTGCACCGTAAGAGCCGTTTATTTGAGCGACAGAATTTCGTGAGAGCAGATTCCGACGAAGATTTCTTTCACATACGGGAGTCAGATGGAGACAAACCATTCTTGTGTGAAGTTAACGTTGACGGGCGTGTCATCGTGTTTGAGATCGACACTGGTAGTCGCATGTCTGCCATTAACGAGACAACGTACAAGCAAAAATTCGCAGAGAAACTGATAACGATGGACGATGTACAGCTGCGCAGTTACGATATGTCACGAATCCATCATCTTGGCTATATATCGGTGGATGTGGAGTTAAACGAGGTAAAAGTGACTCTGCCATTGTACGTGATAAAAGATGGAGCGCGGCCTCTTTTGGGACGCGAATGGATGCGCGCCTTAAAATTATATCAAGTGACATTAGATGTGGTAAAGGATGGTCTGGTGATACCGATACATAGCCTATCGACAGAAGGTTACACTAAGCATGATGGTGATCGCGCGGGACCCAATTCCGAGTCCTCTGTAAAACGCCTGACCATCGCAATCCAGCGCGAGCGTGTTGAGTAAGTGCTATATAATCCGACAGGCGAACAACGACGAGACGGCTTGAAACGCGCGCGGCGGCAGCGACGGCGGCGGTGGCGGCGAACGTGCCGTGGCGTACCACAACAGTCTAGCGTGGGGGAAATGGGAGACTTATCTTTGGGCAATGATTTTAGTGCGAGGGAGAAGTGCTCGAAACATAAACTAACGCCCAAGATCGGTCTGGATCCTTCTAAATCGGACTCAGCATTTGAACAGATGACGGAGTGCGGCATCGCTGCGACACTTGATAATGTGCCACGCGATGTTTGCGCGAGAAACACTTAACATTGTAATTATTATAAGCTACAGTCATTAGTAATGTCGGTGACTTTCGTATATTCTTTCTTATTACTTTTGTACTATATCTATAGGCATTTCTCGCCTTCATGTGCTTAAGGATAATTTTAGTTTAGTTTGTGATAACTGTACCTATTTGGATTTAGTGATTTAAATTGCAGTCTATTCTTGATTATAAGTGTAAATTAGTTTTTTTCTTATGTTTAGTTCCTAGTTTGTGAGGGAGAGATGCAAGGATTATGTAAATAGGTTGCATTACTAAAATGACAATACTGGCACGTTTGTAAAAAGACAAATGAATAAAGTCAGTCAGCTACCAACCGGCCTTTCATTCGTTACACTTACAAATCTACAACCTCACAAATAAACAAAGTTCACAATCTTCTCCTTTGTTTAAAAACAACATACTCGTATGATATTTATAATCAATTCCATTTACCACAAATCCACATACGTACTTAAGCCACTACCTAACAAATGCCGAGAATGGTTTAATATCTACAACAGAATTATTAGTTTCGCGCTCCTTTTCAAATCTTATAACCTATGCATGACTAAATGTACGAATGATTGTTTCAGAAAACAATTGGCTGTGGCCGATTCTACCTCATCTTTGGGCGAACACAAACAACCCAACAGAGTTGTTCACGTACTTAGACCAGGCGATCAGCGCTGTGCACCAAAGCAACGTGCGCTCGCCCATGCACTCCGCGATGGCGCAGACCACGCCGACCGTGCTTGACATCCTCTTCCTCCGGGGCTCGCTCAGACACAACTCTGACGCCGTCAACCGAAACGTTACACAGCGTCTCGCGACGCGCTGGCGGCAGAACGCCAACATAGTCTCCAGCGACTTCTTCCTAGGCAATGACGTCGTAGATGTCTCGATAGCTTTAAGCCTCGAACGCGGCAGAGCAACCAAACAAAAACAGTTATGACGTCGTTTGAGCCCCCGTCGCGGCGGACTACATCTCCAAGTTCTGAAATCCCTCGTGCGCGCTACACATCGCTCGCCCTGGCTCCCACAAACACATACCCGCACCGAACCGCCTCACCTAAACTGGCCAATTTAAACAGTCATCAGCTGATCAGAGACATCCGCTGCGCGAAGATCACTGCCCGACATTCTTAATATAAAGTCCACCGGACAATAGTGAGATAATTTTAGTATTGTATATTTACGGCCAGAACTAGTCCTTAGGTACTTGTTGTTACTTATAAAGTAACGAATTATTGTATATAAATAAATATATCTTGTGCCAAATGAACGAACGGGTTTTTCTTTCTCTGCACACAATATAAAATATAAATACAATAACGCTTGACGCAGCACGTGGAAGTTTTATTGCGAAATTTACGACAACCTACGTTTACGCAAGCGAGGAACATCTGTTAGAAGCCATAATAAAATAACTGTTACGTGTGTCACTTTTTTACTTAAATAATATCAGATACAATAGTATCAGCAAACAATAAATATTAAAAATTAATATTGTACTTGTACAACAAAAACGAGGTAGATAAATCGTGCTCCATGCACAAACAGTCTCTTTTTCAGCATCAGGTATGTGACGCTAGGAGGGACAAGAGCTCGCTGTGACTCATGCGCGTGAGGGCGCGTGCGTCTAGCCCCATGGCGGCCGCGGCGCCGCGCACGTCCAGGCCGAAGCTTTGCAGCAGCGCGGCCAGCGCCACCTCCTCACCCGTGTGCGGGTCTCGCAGCCGCGGACACGACCCGTTGCACTGCGGCCACGAACACCGTTCAATCAACCGTCTTGGCGCGCAACCCCCTTTGCGACGCACTCCGCCGCCGCCCCATAACCGTCTCTCCCAACACCCTAACGCTCGGGGCAAGGATATCCCCGATACGTTTATGGCCAACCACTCCGGCCGCGCTAACGCGCCATGCGCGAGACAGGCCGGCGCGAAAGTAGCACGTACCCGCTTCAAACTGTCGCGTATAGCCGAGCCCATATCGTGAACCGCGTTCCACTGGGCTCTGGTCCGCGGGGCGCGCACACCCTCCGCCGCTAGCTGCGCAGAGTCAAATAGATATTGGAACACGAAAAGCGGCGTGCGAATGTGCGGGTACAACTGGTAGCCGAAGTAGCAGAGCCATGGTTTTTGCGAGTGTTCGCGTACGCATGCGCTCGGGGGTGAGCCGCGCCACAGCGAGTGTCCGAGTCGGGCGACGGAATCTGCAGAGGAAGCGCGTCGGTTTCTAGTCGGCCGGTCCAGGAACCAGCCAGAATCTGCGACTGCAGCAACTCTGATGCCGTACGGGCGGAGCATTCTTCGGGCTGTATCGGCGTGAAACAAGACACCGGCACCGCCTGCGCTGGAGCCGACAAGAAGGAGGCGACCGGAGAGGCCAATGTGAAGAAGCTCGGCGAGGACGGCGCGGACAATGAGCCGGCCGGCGAACACGAAGCTGCCGTTACGCGTGGCCCGTGTGCCGGCCCACATGTCGCTGGAGCAGTAGGGCAGCAGCACGTGGTTGGATGCGTGCCACAGCGGGTTGGAAGCGGGGTCGGCGGAGAGCAGAGCTGGTGCGCGGCGCGCGCGCGGCCAGCGCGTCGAAGACATGAGGCCGGGGCGCCGGCGCCAGCGCGCGCCGCACGACGCCGCGTCCCAGCAATACCCGCCGCCCTCGAGGTACACCACCCAATGATTGCTGTTACTGCCGCGCCGGATATAATACCTGAAAGTTACAAAAAACAACTTGATTAATAAATGAACTCAATTCAGTACTAGTAGGCCTCAATGCCACTTTTACAAGTCAAAATCTACTAGTGTTTCTGAAAAATAACCTCTGCCGAGATAATATGCTGAAACAAACAGTTGGTCATTTTCTCCTAAAAGTATGCTCATTAGAATGATAATTGATAATAAATAAGTAGGTAAATCTTAATTACAATACATATAAACGAGAAAAGTCATTTACAATGCTAATCATCATTTACAATGTTCAGCAAGAGAACATGTCGAAAGTGTATTACCATATTCGAGATAAAGGGAGAAAATAGCCTGGTGGAAATTACCTCCTCTAGACACCTCCACTAGACCTCCACTAGAGACTATAAAATTAAAGCGATGGGTATTTTCTTGCAAGAACTGTGTCAACTAGTTCCCTTCACGTGATTACTCAAGTTGAATAAGGTTAGCATTTGCAGAGATCCTATAATGCATTACGAGTAGATAACTTATACCCGCCGCGGCCAGACATGAGTCCTATGACACTGACAGTGATATTTCTGATAGCGTTGTGCAAGTTTCGATACTTCTATTTTTTTAGATTTCATTTCTTATGCAAGTTTTGCACCCAAGTCGGATGACATGTTTATTAATTTTATTGTATCTAATACCCATATAAATAAGGTACAGTATACACTACCGTCAAAAAGTTTAGGACCAAACACAATTTTTAGTTTCATTTTCTAAAATTATTACGTAAACCAAACAAGGGAAAAAGATTGCAAGAGAGTACTACGGACAAATGAAAGATTGAATGAATAATCAATCAATGTTGATCATTTGCATATTTGGTGTTTGGTCTTAAACTTTCTGACGGTAGTGTAGATATTATTACAATATCTCAACTCAGAGTAATAGAGATTCCTATACGCGTCCGAATTATGACGACCATAGAATTCAACGTTATCTTCTTTTTACACAATCTTGAAAGAATAAAATTGCTAAAAAACGCATTTTATTACAGTCACTTCAATTATCGACCTCTGTTTATCGAAATAGAGCGCTCGTGGCCCAGCGGCGCCCGCGTACCGCATGCGGTATGCGAGGTTAAGCAATATGGGCGCAGGTCAGTTTTTGGATGGGTGACCGCTTTGAGTGGTTACTAACTGAGCGCTCTCGTGCTTTGGAAGGCACGTTAAGCCGTTGATTCCGGCTGCTGTCTACGACAGCAGTCGTTAAGCCAAGTTAGAGGCCTTCGGGCGGCTTGAGAACTTCTAGCAGTCAAGTTGCCCACTCACTTGACAAAGGGGGGTCGAAGTTGCACTACGTCCGTAGGGAGTACCCACCGTTACCCTACACGTGACCCTACCCACGTGGTGATAAAAGTGCAACAAAAACTGGCAAACGTACTTGTCTTCTCGAAGATCTCACGGTTAGTAAATAAATGCCATACGATTAAATAAAAATAAATATCGAAACACCCATTCCTTAGTCGATACAGACTAACGATATAACTTTTGCCGTACGTCACATCATATATTCGCCCGGAGTGACAATTTATACGTGAGTTCTAACCGTTTGCGTAATATAACATATATTCGGTTACGCATATTTATGGAAATAAGGATCAAAACAATTTTCTTTCATATTATTATTATGTAAATGTTACATTGCTACATAAAATAATTAGCTGCATTACCAAAAGATGCTTATTAACATTTCAATGTGACAGCAACGCCGTTCCAAGGTTATATAAATGAACTCTCACTGTCAGTGTCATAGGACTCATGTCTGGCCGTGGCGGGTTAAGTATTGAGAACCTGACAAGGTCTTCCAATGTAGGTAGGTAAACAGTGAATAGAATAGGCACAAATATTCATATTCCAATTCGTCTTTTTAGGGTTCCGTAGTCAACTAGGAACCCTTATAGTTTCGCCATGTCTGTCCGTCCGTCTGTCCGTCCGTCCGTCCGCGGATAATCTCAGTGACCGTTAGCACTAGAAAGCTGAAATTTGGTACTAATATGTATATCAATTACGCCGACAAAGTGGTAAAATAAAAAGTGGAAAAAATATTTTATCAGGGTACCTCCCCTATACGTAAAGTGGGGAGTGTTTTTTTTTTTCATTTTAACCCTAACGTGTGATATATTGTTAGATAGGTATTTAAAAATAAATAGGGGTTTACTAAAATCATTTTTTGATAATGTTAATATTTTCGGAAATAATCGCTCCAGAAGTAAAAAAAAATGTGTCCCCCCCTCTAACTTTTGAACCATAAGTTTTAAAAATATGAAAAAAATCTCAAAAGTAGAACTTTATAAAAACTTTGTAGGAAAATTATTTTGAACTTGATAGGTTGAATAGTTTTTGAAAAAATTACAAAAACTACGGAACCCTACACTGAGCGTGGCCCGACACGCTCTTGGCCGGTTTTTTGTGGCTTATATCACTTATTCCTTATACTGCTCTTCGTTGGAGAAGTAACTAAATAATAGTTATATTAGTCTAGGGCTAATAATATTAGTTACAAGAGTCTTACCCGGCGGGAGACGCATCGTTGCAAACGAGCGATGAATTTGAGAGCCACGTCAATCGTAGACTGTCAGGCGGCATAACGGCCGCAATAGACGCGTTTAAAAGTTCCTGTAAATCATAAAGATTACTAAGTTAGTATACAACGAATAAATTAAATAAATGAACTTTATTCTGCAAGTAGGCCGCAATGGCACTTTTACAAGTCAAAAAAACTATTAGCGTTTCTGAAAAAGAAGACCACTGCCGAGAGAAAAAAACGCCGAAATTGTCGTCCAATATTTATTTATTATTATTATTTCAAGACGGTTTGGTGCAACCCACCCTTAAAGATGAGAGGCACCAAAGTATATGTACTTTGGAAATTTGATAATTTCATGTAAGATTAAGGCCTCAGCTCGGCCCTCAAGGACTAGTCGACAGCATATCCTTATGAAAAAAAACAGTGAACAAATTCAACTAGTCCCATGTCCCATAGTAAGAAATAATTTTAAAATTTATTTATTTAGATTTATTTTATGAATAATTATTATATTGTTTATTTTATAGCTAAATAAGGCTTGTGTTATGGGTACTAGACGACGATATATGTAATAAATATATACGTAAATACATAGTAAAATATCAAAGTGTCAGGAACAAATGTTTCCGCTCACCACATTAAACAAAAGGCCCTTACCGGGATTCGAGCCCGGGACCTCCAGCGTCGTAGGCAGTGTCACTACCAACTACGCTAAGCCAAACTTAGGCAAACATACATATTAAAAAAATGGCCAAGTGCGTGTCGGATCACGCACAAAGAAGGGTTCCGTACCAACAACTACTACTCCACATTTAAAATCACTATCTTGCGATCGAATTTAAAAAAGGTGGTTTTTTCATAAGAAATTCAACGAACTTACTTTCTTTTATTGGAACGAGCCAGTTTTTCGGTAATAATTCAAAAACCGTTAGACTTACAGACTTCTTATTAATCTTCCTGTAATCTATATATAGGTAAAGAACTATTTTGTGTATTTGTTGTTTTCAAAAATTTTTAGCACATTATCTAATTATTTTAAGAGTCTCATACTCATATTCATTTATTAATAATATTACAGAAATATTACATGTCAGATATTAAAATAATAAGATAATTAATCAATCATTGTGTTTAGTGTTATAAAAATCATTTAAATTATAAAACTACATAACTCAAGATGCTCACAATAAGTCCTTTTATTCGATATATCATACAATATAGTTTGGAAAGCTTTTTTTAATTTTCAAATAACCCCTCAAAAGTGGCCCCCATGTTTAAAATTCGTTTATGTACATCTTTGGGTCACCGAAACCACTTTGTCTAGTGGTTTCGGAGGCTATGACAAACGGACGGACAGTCGTATGAGGGTTCCATTTTTTCTTTTTGAGGTACGGAACCCTAAAAAACTAATAAGATTAAGATTCATACTTTTGCATTAAACACATACTCGCACATTTCGTCCAAGTGAGTTTTGGGCTACAAGCAATGTAAGGTTCCGTAGTTGCCCACATGTTACATTTTCAGGACTTACAATCTCACAACTTTTATTGACCGAGCGAGCAAAGCGTCTCCGTTTCAGCTTTCGACAAAAATTCTTTCGTATCTCCGGATGTTCTCCTCTACAGGTCGCATTTCTCAACCGATTCTCGTGAAATTTTGTGGGCAGGTTCGATAATTATATAGATTTTTTTTATCGAGTCAGTACTTGGAAATTTTGAAAAACAATTATTTGCGATGTCTGCAGCTCACAGAGCCACACTAGTTCATTATTTGTTTGATACAACACAACAAACAACATTATTTAAGTACCTAATCAATGAAAATTGTACAAAAGTTTGCTTTTCCTGAATCAAACAAATGATTGATGAGTTTAAAGGTAACTTGGGTGCCTTTAAACGAGCTATTTATCGACACACCACACGATGGGTTAATTTGCAAGACAAAAAATTGCATCCTCACTTTACGTGTAAGGGTACCCTAGAACAAAATATTTTAAAGATTTTATCCTAACGGTTTTGTCGGCGTCTGCCAAATTAAAGCTTTAAATAAATAAATAAATAAATATTGGGGACCATCTTACACAAATCGACCTAGTCCCAAACTAAGCAAAGCTTGTACTATGGGTACTAGACGACGATATATATACTTATATAGATAAATACATACTTAAATACATAGAGAACATCCAAGACCCAAGAACAAAATCCGTTCTAAATGCACAAATAATGCCCTGGCCGGGATTCGAACCCGGGACCTCTAGCTTCGGAGGTAGTGTCACTACCAACTAGGCTAAACAAGTCGTCTTTCTAGGAGTAACCGTTACTGACCTAAGGTTGGGTTGCACCAAACCGTCTGTAATCGTAAGCGGTGTACGTTAAAATATGAATGTATGGAAAGCTTGACAAGTTTCTATGGGATAACAGCTGCCGGCGCCATATTTAACGTTGTTCGGTCTGTGGTCGTAAGTTGGTGCAACTCAGCCTGAGTCGCGGACGGTCATGGAAACTATTAGAATTCCTCGCTTACTGCGGATCCCTAAAAACGATAAAATACTATTTACTATTAATTACCCTTTAAATGTACAAAGAACATCAGTATTTTTACTAACTATATGGTGTAACAACTGCAATCGTCAATTCTTTCTTGAATTTGTGATGATTAATCGATAATAGTGTGTACCGTTTACCGGAAACATTGAAAAGTTTCCGGTAATAAAGCAATATTTCCGACAACTTGGAAACTGTCAACCGCTTGTCAAATTTGTAAGATGTTAATATACTTATAAAACGATGTTTATTAGAAAAGATTTTTTTTAAGTTACTAAACTTAGAAAACTAGTGGCTCTGTGAGCTGACCTGGCAATTATTTTTTATCAAATTTCAAAATTTCCTAAAACTGACGACAAAAAATATCTATATTAATTATCGAACCTGATCACAAAATTTCTAGAGAATCGGTTGAGAAATGCGAACTGTTGAGGAGAACATCCGGACATACGAAAGAATCTTGGTCGAAAGCTGAAACGGAGACGCTTCGCTCGCTCGGTTAATAATGCAGCGCTCGTGGCCCAGTAGCATTACCATGAGTTTGCAGTGACCGTACTCGCTAGCGACTGCGTAAACAATCAGTATGGAGAATAAGTACAGCGCCTCTGGTGGTCACTCGTAGAACTACAGATCGGTGCTCGCACCATGAGTCAATTAAGCGTTTACTGTACTCGCTAACGTTAACTCGATTCATCGAGTAGTTTACGTTACGATCGGAGTGACGTGCCTAACTTCATAGCATACAAAGCTCTCTTTCTAACTATACTGAAAAGATAGAGCAAGGACGATATTGGACAAAAGGCTAAGTACCCAAGGCTTCCTTTCAAAAGTATAGAAATAAACCTGCCAATTTAAAGTGTCGTAGAACAGTAGCACAAGGTCGAATGTTGGTGAATCTTGTATTTGCTTTGGTTATTTTTGGTTATTATTGCCATACCTATAAACTGAGTGATGCAGTCTTCCCAGTTTTTATGATGTTTTTTTTGTTTCATGTGATTAGATGTACATAGATTATATATAATATAATTAATAAATCTAATCTCATTTTATAGTATGTTGAAGTGGATTTTTTTATTTATTTCTCATATCAGCCTGAATTTATCTTTGTTACCTATTTGTCGTTCATCTTCTTACGCAGCCGTCGCTAACATATTCCACACAAAATAATGCCTTGCCGATATTATTTAGATAAATAATTATTACAATAACTTATGAAACAAGATCTCCAATAAGCTTTCACGCTCCAATTTGCTAGTGAAATAGTTTACTACAGTCGATATAGCGACTGTCATATTGGTGACTCATGGTACCGATCTACGGCAACCGCTAGAAAACGTTAGACGCTAGCGAATATTACGTTAGCGTCTGGCGGGCGCAGTGAACGCGCGGTTGACTCATGGTACGAGCACAATCGAAATCTATTCGAAACGCGTTTATTCGGTAGCGACTGTAGTAAAGTAATGTATATTTTCGATAGCATCTCATGGTAGCGGTACAGTGGCGCTCGCGTAACGCGTGCTGTATACGAGGTTAAGCAACATCAGCCCAGGTCAATTCTTGGACTGTCGTGGTAGAATGCTTGCGACCCCATAACGTCCCCCTATAACGGCAGTGCGGGTGACACCGGTATGTTTTGTTTTACGTTACCAATAAACGGATCATACGAAAATACTCGCAAAATATCAAACTTCTGCTTATTTATGCAATTTTAAAGATTTCCAAATATATAAACATGAAAAAAAAAGCAATTTTTACATAGAAATTTGTGACGTCATCAGGTACATTTCCCTACAAATTTCATACTTACCGAGTGTTATTGACGTGTCATAAATAAGTTGCTGATTCGACTATCAGTAATAGGTAAACCTTATTCTCGGGGCTAGGTATCCTTCAGGATACAACTATACTGGGATAACGCTAGGATGATGTTGATAATGAAACTTAGAATATAATCGCTATACTTCATGTATAATCTGACTGCGCTAGGACAGGGGTCGGCAAACCGCGGCTCGCGAGCCGCATGCAGGTCTCATCAAAAATATAGTGAAAAACAGAAACGAGTATTTTTGGCTCTCTGAGGTTCCCAAAAGGTGATATTTCTACTGAATTTGGCTCTTTGGTTAAAAAGTTTGTCGACCCCTGTGCTAGGACAAGCCGTTTAAGTTCAAAGATTTTTATGAACGGTCACAAATAGGTTTTTAACAGAATTGTCTGTATATCCAATATTCATGACATTATTTACGCATCAACGCCGCAGGACACAAATAGGTACCAGATCAAGTGAATCGACTTTCTCCACAGGCTGGTTAAAAACAGTTTAATATCCATATCATAAAGATTTTACAATCAAATATATTCTCAATTTAACTATATTAACAAGAACATGATAGACCAACGCACGGAAATTAAGATATTCGCGGATTAATACCCAATAAAATAAATTGTTTCGCAAATCCCTGTAGATTCCGATCATTTATTTCATCTAATCCGAATTACCAATCCTTATGATTACCTTCCGAACAGAACTCCGCTTGAGGGGATTTTTTCCTTTTAATTTTTATACCCTTCTTGAGAACTTAACACCGAGATAATCATGCGAATTAGCCTATGATCCTTGCTAATTACTACTACGACATTTATATATTTCCTTTTAATAGACTTTTTGATTTTAGCCTACTAACTACCTACCTGTAACTAGTGCCTAAATTCATACGCTATTCAATAAGGTTGAATTTCAAACTAATCATTTTTCTTATTTAGCGTTCCGTACCCAAACGGTAAAAACGGGACCCTATTACTAAGACTTCGCTGTCCGTCCGTCTGTCACCAGGCTGTATCTCAAGAACCGTAATAGCTAGACAATTGAAATTTTCACAGATTGTGTATTTCTGTTGCCGCTATAACAACAAATACTAAAAGCAAAATAATAATATTAATTAAGGGGGGCTCCAATACAAAAAACGTGATATTTTAGCCCTTTTTCATGGCTACCACTCGCCGAGCTAGATCTCAAGAACCGTAATAGCTAGACAGTTGAAATTTGCACAGATTATGTATTTTTATTGTGGCTACAACAACAAATACTAAAATCAAAATATGAATAACAATTAAGGGGGGCTCCGATACAACAGAGTTGGCGTTTTTTTTCTGGTACGGAACCCTTCGTGCGCGTTTCCGACTCGCACTTGGCCGGTTTTAATTTGAATATCAACAATAGTATCTACCGTACATACCTCTTTTGATACCAATAAGAATTTGCCTTATAGATATTCCGTAGCCAAATTGGCAAAAGTAATTATAATTTCGTGATTTCCGCAAGTTTTTCTATCAGTTAGTTGTACATGTGCGTAGTAGGTGCAGTGCATGTTTGAAGAATATAAGTATACAAAATTAAACTAAAACCCCTATATTATGTTTACCTAATGTCACATGTACGAAAAAATCATTACCATTTGGCATCATTGGATATACTTTCTTGAAGGTCGTCTAGGAACTTTTTTAATAAAGTATCTTTTGTGGGAGAAAAACACTTCAAAAGTCGCAGAATTTGTTTTTCTAACTTTCACCCCGCGCGACGGAAAATATGAAATAAATCAAGGAAATTGTGCAAGAATAATAATTTCAACGGAAACCAGTTATGATGAACTTTATAAGTTGAGCGTGATTGAGTTAATTATGATAAAATCCTTAATGATAATAATTATATGTCGATTTTTTGTTTACACGTGTCGACTCGCACTAGGCTCGTTTTTTATTTATGTTTTATTGCATAAGTTTTACAAGGGGATAAAGGAGAGAAATAATCAAATGCATACATATACCACTATTTTAGTGAAACCAATAATTTTGTTTAATACGATCCTACCTACCTACTTATTTATTATGTTAGTTATCGAAATAAACCAGCAACATGTTCACTTAATTCGATTCTCATTTTCAATACAGAGGCAACGTCACAACATAAACAAACACTGTTATCAAAATAATAAATGAATGCGTACACAGAGTATCCATGTGATCCAGAGGGTTCGAGACAGGCAGGCGCGGCCGCGTCCGCCGCGACGCGCACTCATCACTGGCAGCGCCCGCGCCGAGGCTGGCAGAGGGCAGGGTGGGCAGCACACAGAACACACCCCATACTGACGCGCGCGCACGGCCTGCCCCAGCGCACTACTGCAGGCTCCTAGCCTTAGCCCGCGCACAGTAGCTCTCCCGCTGTTTACAAAATAAAGCCTCTATTTAGAGCGAAGGGCCGAACTTCTCGCTGCGCGGCGTCGGACCGAATAAAGGTAAGGCAAGCGGCGGCTCGTTTGTGCGCAGGGGCAGCGGGACCGGCTCCGCGGCGAGATCAAACGCGGCGCAGATCAAAGGCGCCGCCGCGCGATCGGCATCCGTCATTATTATTATGCAAGCATTACGAGCGCGTGACTCAAGCGAGAGGGCCACGCGAGCGCGGGCGCCGCGCCGGCTGCCCCTCCCCTCTCCCACCTGTCAACGGCATCCCGACATAATAAAATATGACGTCTTTTATCCCTCACCGACCACTTTGACGGTCACCAACCCCGATGCGAAAGGATACTTCTCGATTCCCGAAATGTCTCCAGCAAAACATCACGCAATGAGGGATAATGAATGGCTCATCGAGATCATGCCGCCTACCGGGGAGCGTCTGCGCCGGTCCTCTGATTAGCCACGCATTACACACATGTTCTTTTTGAACATTTTTGGCACCTCATTAAATTTTATAACTTTGTTTGGCGAGCACTGCTAAAATCGCTACCGGGGCAGCGCTGTTTACATTTTATATTCTTATTCTGATCTTAATGACCAAAGATCGCACTAATATACTCGTATATATATTATGGATGGGTAGGTTCGGTGTGTGAAAAGTTTGTAAACCAACGTTTACACCTAAGTTTGTAAGTGTAAATTTGCTCATCCTAAAAAACTAGAAGATCTCAATACAGTGTTTTTTTTAATGATACCGGTACAAACCATCTTATTCCTAGAGCTTTTAAGTATATCTCATATCTATGTCGTGAGGCTCAGCTTAGTATAAAAATATCTCCGCTAATAATAAGTAATATAAGTAAAATAAGTCACTTAAAAATTGGTTGAACCCTTCTGACTGCGTTCGGTTTGATAAAACTACATGAATAACTGAATTTTCTTCGTTGTTTAGTTTACACCTTTAAATTTAAGAGATTGCATCAATTAAGTACTCAGCTAATTTTTTCGAGTGAAGCATAAATAGATGAAGTAAGACATAAGACATTGTAAATATCTAATAATTCTATTAGAAAATTTTTAGATAATAGGCAATTATTCAGCACAACTTTAAGAGAGGTAATCGTCATCTCGCTTTTATTTGAAGCAGCCCAGGGGAAGTAAGCAGACCGCACAACCCTGCAGTAGACCACAGCCATCATAATACCACTACATGTTCTTTAAGTTCCTGGTGGAGAACCTTCTGGAGAGAAGAGTGCGGAACCTTTACCGCACGCCCGTCGATAAATCTCCAAGAGTCAACAGAACTAATACTCAAGTCAAAAAAGTGCCGGTAACGCGCTTGTAATTCTTCTGGAGTCGCAACCGTCCATAGGCTACGGTGCCTTCTGCTTACCATCAGGCAGGTCGTAAACTTGTTAGCCTCCGTCGCTTAAAAAAACGTGGAAATAAATGAGATCAGTGAAGCAGTTGCGGACACATGCTGTTTATTTTGCAACGGGTAAAAACAAAATCGTAGCAGATTACTTTTCTTAACAATCCCGACCAATCTATCCTTAAGACAAAAATTTTCAACCAATTTCTTGCATCACTCGATTACTTCGTTTAATAGTTCAAGGTAGGCCCAATAGGTGCGAATCGGTCTCGATGAAAAACGACCTCCCAACACCTGCTGTGGGCGGAATAACAAAATAATTTACTACGAGCTCCGAAGATGTTCCCTCGCATGTAACCAAGTAAGTAATTTTACATCGTTTCTGGGCTAATTTACGCTTCTCAGAGTTTTAGTTGTAGGGTGTAGAGTAGCCAAGGTTTGGCTGAATATTTTAATTCATATGAACTGTGTTAATTTTTTACTATATAAGTAAATAATATATATTACGATAATAATTATATTCATCCAGCTGAGTAAGGAAACGTTAAGTTCTCGCTCGCTTCATTGCGAACTTTTTCTGTAATGAAAGCATACTTGCGTATAGATTTTAAAATGTATTATAGTTTACTTCCCAAAAAACCTAAACAATACTACTCACAATATTGCCGAAATACCGACTGTTACCGACGACGGTCGTTTTATTTTAGGCAATATTTTCATATTCCCGCGAACGACCCATCACTAAAGAGATCAAATCGAATTGTTGCACATGAAAAAAATTTAGCGTTAATGCAAGAGCGTGGGGACGCATTGATAGTGATATAAAATTGAAAATACTCGTTTTTTTTATATTGGGGGACAATCTTACACAAATCGACCTTATCCCAAACTAAGCAAAGCTTGTATGTACTATGGGTACTAGACGACTAACTTATATAGATAAATACATACTTAAATACATTGATAACATCCAAGACCCAAGAACAAATATCCGTGCTAAATGCACAAATAATGCCCTGGCCGGGATTCGAACCCGGGACCTCTAGCTTC
Source organism: Notocelia uddmanniana (assembly GCA_905163555.1). Lineage (NCBI taxonomy): Eukaryota > Metazoa > Arthropoda > Insecta > Lepidoptera > Tortricidae > Notocelia > Notocelia uddmanniana. Next base: position 12,474,053 of record LR991065.1, on the reverse strand, counting down.
GGAGGCAGCGTCACTACCAACTAGGCTAAACAGGCCGTCCATAATTGAATTTTTATCACAGAATGTTAGGCTCAGCATAACTTAAGGAAGTCGAGGATAGGTTCTTTCTCCGTATTTCGCATCATCACTGCCGTCCATCATTAAGCTAATCCTCGCTCCAGAACTGTGCTATTATCATAAAAAGCATGCTAATCCGAGAGGAGCTATCCCGCAGGAGCCATGCGTGTGTGGACACCAAGTTAAGTAGAATATAATTGGCGGGCGGCACGGCAAGCGTTCAAAGCCTGTACCTACCTGCCTGTAAAAATGCCATCATAAAGCCGGGCCGCTACAACGAGCCCTTTGACAGTTGCACCGGCCTTGTGATGCCGCTCTCATTAAACGTTTTATCGGCTGCCAGCATCCCGCTCTACTCACCGACTAGTAAATCAACACTCCTATCCCTTCCTGATCTCCTAGTACCCCCAGCCGATTCAAAGAACCTTTTAAACCATTAAACCTTAAGGCCTTATTATTCAATTCCATTAAGATTTAGTAAGACGGCCTTTTTAAAAGCGTTTTAATATAAAAGACTATTATACGGTTCATTTTACTTAACAAAGAATACAATATATTTTTTATTCGGTTCGTTAAATCATGTCCTTCCTTTTTATTAATACATAAGAAATATGTGGGTCCGTTGTTGTTTTTTTTTTGTTCATTTTCTTATCTTATGCTACCGCGTACGGTTTTTAGATGTATTTGAATGATGCTTGTAGGTAGGAACATACATATAGTGATTGATGGTTCCTTCAATTTACTGAGAAAAAATTTCGAGACCATTCGGATCCAAAATAAAGCTAAGCTACAGGAAATCTTGGAATGCGGAATAAGATTTTGTGTAACCTACGGGTAGAGAAGAGACGAAATGCTACTATTTGTACATGACGCAACTCAATATTATTACACTCTCTTTATTCATCTTCCTTTTTTTTCTGAGAACAATTTTTAGAATACCTTATTCTTATACAAAGTACAATGTAAAACAATCAGTCAACATACAAAATATAAAATATTATAAAAAGCCTAACCTAGAGACCCCGGAAGCTAAGCGGTGCCTAAAGTACAGATGGTTAGGACGACCTACAGAGGAACCTTCGGATTTTAGAGATCACTGCCGGATTGGAAAAAAGTGGCCGCTACTTTAGGCTAATTGGAAACCTCTTTGAATAAATACCCGAAAAACTTATACCTAGCTACTTAGAATTAGTAAAACTTTACAATGCAACGAACTCCTGATCTAATTAAATTAATTAACCTAGGCCATATATGTGGTAGCAATTTTTGCGTTAATATTTTGAATGAAGTACTTCGTCGTCATAATCTCCTTCTTAATCGTCATAATCTCCTTTAAAGTCTACTTTTTATTACATATCCAACCACTTTATAATAAAAGCTATTCAGTAATCGATTTTCTAAATCATGTCACATTCACATCGAAATAGAAATGTACGAGTAGATACATTTATTCGGCTACCGAAACACTTGCCGAAAGCGTGAATACCTAGATCGCGTTCTTTTAAAAGTCGTAAGTGTCATTCAGGGTCATACACATACCAAACAAAAAACAAGGCTTACTTATTTCCTGTGGTCAATTTTTTATCGCATAAAATTATATAAGTAGGAAAGAGGCCATTCATACGGATTAAGGGCAAGTTGCACCAACTTACGATTACCGACCGATCAAAGTTTAATATGGCGCCAGCAGCTGTCATCCCATAGAAACTTGTCAAACCTTTTCATTCCACAGCTGCAATATATGTAAATCGTTCTTATTTATGGGATATTTTTCGACAAAACCTTATTTAAATAGATAACAGAGATTGTTTCTTTATTATTATAAAAGAAATCAAAACTATTCGCAAAATATACCTATATATTTATCAATCATCAAGAAAGAAGATATTTTCGACTGCGTGTGGGATAATTTCAATTCTATTAAATTCCAGCGCTTCATATGAAGAGCCTTAATTCATATATTATTATAAGAGTTTAAACTTCAATATAAAATTGTTACAAATAATAGTCCTGCACTTTTTAAATAATTATCATATATTATTTTTAAACATCGATCCATTAAGATTAGCAATTTCATAGCTTAACCCCTAAAATTGTATCATATACTACTACTCGTAGTTTTTGTTTCTGTTTCTGACCCATTAGGCCGTTTCGGCATAGTACGGTAGTATTGGTCCCCGCGGGCCTGCCTCCGCATCACAATAAATCTGAACCGATAAGTAGCGGCCGGATTGTCGGCGGCCGATCAAAAGGGGGAGGCACATCAGGCACATGAAAGAAGCCGCCAGCCGCCGAGATGGTTCATTTGATTCTGTTTCCACCGCCAACCGTTAGCTGCGAGCCCTTTGTGCGATGACATATTAATTAATTTCATTTAAATTGTGCGTGACGCGTGCGACAAGGGTATTTGATTTCCTAATCCTCTGTTTTTATTCGCTTTATACTTTATATTATATATATGTACATACTTATTGTCCCTTTGTTTGTAATAATTATAACATCGATCAGAGCATAATTGCACTTAATAACAATGTAGACTTTACATGTTTAGAATATGAATAAAGTTATTATCCAGCGTAATCAATCAATATAAATAAATAAATAAATATTGGGGGACAATCTTACACAAATCGACCTAGTCCCAAACTAAGCAAAGCTTGTACTATGGGTACTAGACGACGATATACATACTTATATAGATAAATATATAGAAAACATCCAAGACCCAGGAACAAATATCCGTGCTAAATGCACAAATATTGCCCTGGCCGGGATTCGAACCCGGGACCTCTAGCTTCGGAGGCAGTGGCAGTACCGACTATAAATGTTTAAATCTTTAACTCTCTGCGTCATGAAATGAAATGCAATGACATATCTTCTTTAAAGAAATGGCAGCGCGCTCATCTGGAATCGTAAGCGTCGATAGACTGCGGCACCAGAGGTGTACCCTGGCGGTCTTTGTCCAGTATACATTTGATCAAAGAAATTTAATGATTTCATAAAATTTGGATGGGACCCAGACATTTGATTAAAGATTCTGATGACATTTAAATTAATATGGCTACGCATGAAAAAAAAATGAATGGACAAAGATATTCGAAGGGTGGTAACCCTTAGACGGGCCGTCAACTTGTTTGCCACAATAAAACACACTTTTATACGTTATTTGGAAAAACTAGATATCTACTTACAAGTATTCAGACGGCCTACTGCGAACCGAAAACGAAGTTACTGGTACGACGAATATGCAAGTGCAAAAGAGAGGGAGATACACAAACGAACTTTGTTTTCTGTTAGCGGTAGGCCCTCGGAACTCCTGAAAAAAACCTGTCACTGCATGTTTATTATTATTATTCTCAGAGTTCGCACCGTACATAGCAATGGACTCTGAGAAGTAGTGCGTCCTCCCCAGTGGCTTATTGCCCACTTTATATGCATGAGGCAATATTCCGTAGTGGTAGTGGTATACCTTGGTCCGATACCGCCTTACTTAATTAATTTTCCATAAATACCGTATGTAAATACGTAATGATGTTTACGGGCCGTAAAACAGCAAGGTGCTTTTGTACAACAGGGTACAAACAAGGTCTAAATAATAAGATGCCGACGATTGGAAAAGATTACCTATTTAACAATTTTATTGATCAAATTCAATCAAGAAGGTTTTTTTTATTCTTTTGCATAATATTTAGAATTTAAATAGAGTTATTTTATATGATAAATGCAGGTTACAGGTTAGTATTTAGTCTTTCATCATTATAGCAGCACTTTGTTAAGGGAATACCTGTCATAAAGTTTCCTTATAATAACTATCCTTAAGATATGAAAATCACTTAATATACACATAATCACTTATGTTGTAAACTTCGTCGTGCTAAAATTTTAATTTTTACATCACAAATTTTAGTTGAACAGTAGTCTTTCGTTATTTTGAACCGCATTATTATTTTGCAAAAGATAAAATACATACAATTCGCAAAGTAAAGTGTACGCATGTACCTACACTTTATATAAACAGGGTGTTTTTGTTGATTTCCGTTCCTTCAAGCATATAGTCGTGTATAGCCATAGAAACGAATTAGCATATTCAATTTTCAAAATTCAATCGAAAATAAATTCTTGAATATCTTCGAAATGGTACGAATTGGGATACTAGTGTCTTAGAGAAGATTACTTTATTTCATCTCAGGATTGTGCCCACGGAATTCAATAAAAACATTCAAAAACAACTTTTTATTCGTATAGATACGCCGAGTGTCTACTCATAGTTTCATATAATTAAAAGCATCTACTTATAAGAGTAAGAGGTATCACTTATCTCCCTCGATCAGTGGAACAAGGCTGTCGGGTCTAATTTATTCCGCAGATTTTTGCTAAAAATATTCATAATATTGTAACACTTGCAACTTATACGTATGGCCTGAATCACAGGCTGCGCCAGTCTGTGAGAGCCTTCAACTTAGGTACTGGCTTTTGTCCGTGACTTCGTCTACGTTAACCCCTAGTGTCGTACCAAATCTGTCCTCATTTTAATCTCCTTGGGGAGTATTACCCGGGATAAAACGTATCCTATGCTTTAAGGGTTACCGTAGTACTTATAATTTTAATTCTGTCATCAATATTTTTTATACATATTTTCTAATTTGTATGCTTATTCATAAAAGTAAAAGTAGTTTATTCTTCAAATTAGGCATATTACATGCACATGAACGTCAATAAACTACCACCGGTTCGGAAAAATATACCTCTGCCACGAGAAGAACCGGCGTAAGAAACTCGGCGAGGTGTCATTTTTTCAAAACAATATACATTGTATAGTTAAATATAAAATTACAGTGTCAGCTACTACAAAATAACTTAAATAACAATGCTACAGTAGAAAATATATTTTCGCGATAGATTACCCGTGCAGGACGCTATCACTGCCAAACATCCCTATCCATGATGTAATCCAGGGGTTCCCAAAGTGGTCCAGGTGGACCCCCAGGGGTCCACGAACGATGTGACAGGGGTCTACGCTGGAGTGGCAAAAAAATAGGGGTTCACAGTTTGTACGTGGGGGTCCACGAAAATTTATCTGGTTTCGATGGTAAATAACGAAACAGATAATGATTTTTGTATTATTTTTATAGCCTGGACGACTGATAAATATATAATAAAAATATTGCGTTCCTCCGTGATAAATATTTCGGTGAATCAAACTACCTATACTATAATACTATATTATTAAAATTACAACTTTCGGCTCCAAAACTTGTCGACTGCAAGTCTGCAACATATCGCGAACGGGGATTATTACAGATGTGCGACACCGAGTGTGCGACACATCGTTTGTGCGACGTATGAGTAAGCGATGCACGGTATTGCGATATGTCATTTGTGCGACATGTCGTTTGTGATAAGTATGACTCGGCGACACTCAGATTAGCGACAGGGCATTTGTGCGGCACGTCGTTTGTGCGAAGTATGAATAAGCGATACTCAGATTAGCGACAGGCCATTTCAGCGACAAATAATTTGTGCGAAGTATGATTAACGATTGCGAATACTGCGAACATTGTTCGTGCGGAGAATGGTTAAGAGGGCGCAGTACGTTTGGTTCTCCATACAAACGTATTTATGCTCTCATTTTAAAAGGCCATGCTAGAATAACATGATACTTTGTATACACAATGGGATCCAGCTTGTCTAGGGCGGAAATTAGTTTCTGTTGCTTGAAATTATAATGGCGAAAAAATACAGCGATTATTAAGGTTTTCATACAAGCCGTAAAAACTCAAAAAACCGCTGTATTTTTTTTCTTTTTCAATTTCTAGCAAAATAAACTAATTTCAGACCTAGGTATGCCGGAACCCATTGTGTATACAAAGTTTCATGTTATTCTAGCATGGCGTTTTAAAATGAGAGCCTAAATACGTTTGTATGGAGAACCGATCCACACCGATCGTACTGCGCCGTCTTAATCGGTGAATAAATATGCGACTTGTCGTATGTGCATTTACGTTTTTTTTTTGTAGAATTGACGTAAAACATCATACTTCTAAAATATGTAGGAGTATGATCAATAATAGTGTAGTAATTATTTACAGCTTGCTGATTAAATGTCAGACAGACTGGTTGAAACTTGCTGTAGCCAACACGAAATTCACATCTTTTTCAAGGCTTAAAGGTTAAGTATTAAAACATTTTTATTTTTGGCATCATTTCATGAATATACGAGTATGAGTAAGATAAAAATTTATCGCATTCTAAGTCTTCGCTCATAAGACCCTAAAAAACTTAATGATGGGCCTATCACATTTAAGCTTTCTAAGCAAGGAAGACAAAGACTCAGTCTAGTGCGTAAGAAGGGATAACAAGTTTTTTTTTTATATGAAGACATCTAGTTAGTCCGTAGAAAGTTTGCTTAAAAGGTTTAATGTAATAGTACGTACATTTGTATGGTAGAAGAAAATCGCATACTAGGACTTCGCTCATCCATATTGTCGTTTATTTGTTAGTCGAATAAAAGTAAATCGCATACTATTTAGCACTTCGCTTATCCATACTGTCGTACATTTGTGTAGTCGAATAGAAGTACATCGCATACTAGTACTTCGCTCACCCATAGTGTCGTACATTTGTATAGTCGAATAGAAGTACATCGCATACCAGCACTTCGCTGATGCATACTGTCGGAAATTTGTATTGTCGGACACAAATACATCGCACAATTCAACATCGCAGAATTGCCTTGTCGATTAATAGAAATGTCGCACTAGCGTACATCGCACATTCGTTGTCGCACATCTGTAATAATCCCTCGCGAACGAGCTGTTGGACAAACGAACAAGTCTAGGCTTGCGAAGCACCGTCGCGTCGCTATCGCCGGCGCCGACCAAAACGCTTGTTCGGACGTGCAAAGGGACGAAATACCTATGACTTACGGTAATGTGCTGTGCTTGTATGCACTTGTTTGATTCTTCACCAATAAATACGAATGCTAAGAACAAACGTTACTCATTTGTTTCCGGATTTCGACTACAAAAGTAAAGTGAATTGCTGTTCCTGGTTGCCAGAATCGTGTCGGAAAAGTAAGTACATTATTTGTTTATTTGCTATACAACTTATAGGTATCTCTTTTTGTAGTTAATATATTTGTCTTCTTTGTGTATGATAGACATGTATGAAATATGAAATAATGAACATTACGATTATTACCTACCTACTTCCATAAAACAACAGACAGCCGAAAAAAGTTTATTAGTATTCTTTTTTTGATTCATAGCGAAAAATTATAAATTCTGTTCTATAAAATAGCCATATCCTGTTAAGTAAGACTAAGAAGAAGTTAAGTAAGAATGTTAAGATCACAAAATCTTTTTTATACTTACAGGTAGCTAATTTGAAACATGGCGGAGCCAAAGAAGAAAATTAAGTGTCGACAGTACAGTGTGGAATATTTAAAATTTGGCTTTCTTCCATCAAACGCGGACAAGCGATTGCCCATGTGCCTTTTATGCAATAAAGTTTTGAGCAATGACTCTATGAAACCATCGAAGCTCGAAGATCATCTAAAAAGGTGCCACCCTGATAAAACAGGTAAAGATTTGAAATATTTTCAATCATTGAAAGAAAAATATGAAAAGAGACCCACCCTGCAAGGTATGTTCGCTTCAACATCTGAAAGTAACGATGATGGCTTGCGGGCATCTTACAACATCTCATTACTCATAGCGAAATCTGGAAAACCCCACACCATTGGTGAACAGTTAATTTTACCCGCTGTTGAAGAAGTTTTAAAAACTGTTCTGCACAAACCTCCATTTGACATACTCAAAAAAAAATCAATTCCGTTCACAAACGTTACATCGGCGGCAACAGATGGAGCTCCTGCAATGGTCGGGAAATATCGTGGGTTCATAAGCCATCTAAAACAAATGATACCAGATTTAACTGCAATTCACTGTGTCATCCACCGACAACACTTAGTAGCAAAAAATTTGAGTGCTAGACTGCACCAATCGCTCCAATTTGTGATTAACGCGGTTAATAAAATAAAAAGCAATGCTTTGAATACGCGTTTATTTGCCCAATTGTGCGATGAAAATGATGAAGACTTCCGACGATTGCTCTTACACACTGAAGTACGCTGGTTGTCGAAAGGTGCATGTTTAACAAGATTTTACTCACTTTTTGAGTCTGTCTTGGAGTTTCTGGATAGTAAAGCTCCAGATTTAAAAGAAAACCTGATCAAGTTCAAAGCAGATATCGCGTATTTGACAGATTTGTTCAAAAAGTTTAATGATATTAACTTACAACTGCAAGGGGACAACCTCAATTTAATTAAAACAAAGAGTGTGATTTCCGCTTTTCTTGGAAAATTGAAGTTAATGAAGCAAAACATTAGTCGACGCGAATTTTCCCAATTCTCAAGCTTGTCACAGGTAGAATGCGAGGATGATGATATTCAGACATATGTTCAACATTTGATTGCCCTGCATGATGACTTCAAAACCAGATTTGAAGACATTCTCACGATGGAAATACCACCACGGATTATAAATCCATTTGATGAAATGGAAGTGGAGAACGTGATATTGCAAGAGGAGCTACTTGAGCTTAGCACTAATGAGGAGCTGAAGGTGAAATATAAAAAAGGGTATCAAACTTTTTGGCTGCAAGCAGAAATACCCGAAAAATATCCTGGACTGTGGAAAATTGCGAGAAAGCTTTTGATATCATTTCCCTCGTCATATCTTGTGGAAAAAAGTTTCAGCACCGTTACAAACCTTTTAACGAAAAATAGGAACAGACTGAATATCACAGAACGAGGAGATTTGCGATTATTCCTGACAAAACTGAACCCAAATATTGACAATTTGTTGTCAATTCATCAAGCTCATCCCTCCCATTAATTTTGAGTGTCATTGTACTTAGAAGTTACGTAACAATGTTTAATTTTAATTATTTTACGACTGTTATTATCATCATAAATATTATAAAGTACTCGAATAAACACAACACAAGCAAAATATACTATATTTAATTTTATTTCACCACTCCGAGATTTAGATTTGATTGATTTTATTTTATTTGATGCTGGAATAGATAGGTTGTGAGTAGATGTCAAAAAAGTAAAGTATTTATTATTGACAGCATATTAACCAATCATTTTTCACTTTTTTTTCTAAACCTGTAAAGAACATTTACGTCACACCTGGCTAAAAGTGGATTTTTTCGCCCGATACATGTGCGGAAATAGCCGCTTTTTCGCCAAATGTTGACATAAAATGATGTATACAACACGGGAGATAATAAAGAAAGCCTTGATCGCACATTTGCGTCCTTCGCTTGCAGCTCGGGCCGTAAATATCTGCGATCTCGGCCTTTCTTTATATTATCTCCCTAGGTGTACATATAATATACTATACTATTTCATAGTTATATCGTCACCAGAGTTAGGTAATAGTCACATTTTTGTAATTTTTTGGGAATATGGTGTAGGCTGTAGAGTAGGGGGTCCACCAGAACCAGCAAATTTTTTAAAGTGGTCTATGAGAAAAAAAAGTTTGGGAACCCCTGATGTAATCGTTTATCTTATAATATGCTCTTGAAATAAGTGTTTGTTTTACTACAGATTTGAATTTAGAATTGCTAAGTTCAGTAATGTGTTTAGGAATTTTATTGTAGAATTTGATACTTTTTCCCAAGAACGACTTTTTCGCCTTTACTTGTCTCCGGAGGGTTGCTTAATTTAAAAGGATTTTTTATAACAGCCTAACTACTTCACGTGATCGAATTTACGTGCTTAAGGATAAGATACGATGCAATTTTGCTATAGAACTAATTTAACTAGCTAATATAATATTATACCTCACTATATTTTCGCCTGCGACTCCTAGTTTTCCCATTTCACCCCCTTAGGAGATGATATCCGGGCTCGATGGTTCAAACTATCTCCATACCAAATTTCATCCAAATCGGTTCAGCAGTTTAAGCGTGAAGAGGTAACAGAAAGACAGGCACACTTTCGCATTTTATATTAAAAGTTTGAATATGGATTTCATTAGCATTTCTTTGAAAAGACTCACCATTAGAATCCATCGCCTTTAAATTTTTGCAATTCAAAAGAATGAGTTCAATTTGTCCTCAACAAATCGTACACTGACGGTCAGGATTCCCAGTACTGATCCTCTTATTGCTTGTAGCTGCTTGCACCTGTATAAGTGATAATCATATCCAGGTCCTCGTTTTCCGTGCTTTCCAATTTCTAGCTGTCAACACAACGAATCCTCAAGTCAATAAAAGGTCGGCAACTCACATGTGATTCTTTTGGAGTCGCAAGTGTCCATAGGCTACGATGTCTGCTTACAAGGCCGTAAGATTGTTTGCCACCGTCGTTGTGTAAAAAATACTTGTGACATACGGACAGACAGACGAACGAACATGACAAAAGAAGAATGATTCCGTTTAGGCTACGGAGTTCGGACAATCCATGGTGTTGAGTATCACACTTCTGGTTGAGTTCTTATACCAAATATGATCGAGCGAGCGGAGCGTCACCGTTTCAGCGTGAACAGCAACGCTGTCCTATGTCCAGATTCCGGATGTACGGCCGTTCTCCTTGAGAAATGCGCAATATTTTTTTCCGAAACATAAACGTAAACGCGTTCCTTTGCGTTTAGTCTCAAATTGTGTAGCAACGCGAACACCGCCTCTGGCGGCCTTTGGTGGTAACTATTTGTTGCAATACAAATTGTTACCACGCGACGCCCGACGTGCGCTTCGCACCGTTAGAGCACGGACCGTTTTGAACCGTATTGTGCAGGAGGCAGGCGACATAGATATATTTGCTGACAGCATTGGAGTGTTCTGTAGGAAAGTATTAATTTTAATATCCTAGTGCCTTTAAGTAAGGTATAGTAAAGAGATTTGGCTATTGATTTGTTATCCATATATTGATTTTATTCTGTTTCTTTTATTACTTTTAGTTTCTTTATTCTTATTGTATAAGCATGTGTACCTCAAATACAGTTCCTATATGTATTAGATTAGTTACCACGTTAGTGTTTTGGTGTCAAACTGTTAACTTACGTGTGAATAAATGATTATTATTATTATAATTATAACGTTTGCGTTTATGTTTCGAAAAAAAAATCGCATTTCTCAACCGATTCTCATTCAACGTCGTGAGCAGGCTCAATATTTATGGAATTTATTTATCGATTCAGTTTGTAGTTCTTTTTAAAACGACGGAGGGGTTTAATACGTAAAAAATGACACTCGCGAGGTCTACAGCTCACAGATAATTAGTTATAATTATAATAGTGTATCATTCTCAAGCAAAATGTCCCTCTGTCGTTCTCATGTCAGTGTGGATACGGACTATTTGTAAATTGTAATTGCATCAAGAAAGAAATGAGAATGAGAGGATACATAACTAAAAATAACTTAAAGGTAATTGAAACAATGGGATAAGTAAATACAATTTTATAGGCATTTATTTCATATCAAAATATAGATACTACAAAAAACAATAAATATTTTGCTCAAATGGCGAAACAAAACAAAATAGAAGAAAAACCTTTCAGAGAAGAGTAGATGCGTAGAAATAAGGTAAGGCACATCTCTATATCACAGAACATAGCAGCTACTAAAATTAGATAATTTATCTTTAAAAAATAAAAATGATTTTGTATAAAAGTTTTTACATTTCGTCACTTATAAGCGAAATACTCTTATATAATTCCGTAGAAGGGTGTAACAATTTCGCATTCATTATTCATACAAATGCTTTTTGTAAGATGTTATGGTCCTACAATTATGTGAAATAAATATCTCAAATATTTGGAAATAAAATGCAAAGTGGAGGAAAGCCTTTCCTTGGTTTTTCTATATATTATTTATTGCACAGTACCATTTACGACGAAAGGATGCCAAATCGAAAGCTAGACGAATTTAATTACAATTAGGACGAGATTCCGAACCAATATTTGATGCTCTCTTCACACAATTATATACATTAATATCATAAGCCCATCTATCAGTCTATAAAACACACGTATAGGTACTTAATATTGCTTACGAAAATTGAGTAGATTCAGATGCTTAAATTTCATCGAATTCTGGCTTTTTACAAATTCGTGTTCGTAGTTGCCATAAGATAATTAAGACAACAAGATAAACACGCATTTATCCGACAAAATAATATGGCAAAATATATTCATAGCATCTGCAAAATATTATTCATCCAACTCCAAACATACATAACATTTCACAAAGTAAGAGAACATGTTATAAAAACGGCCCGGACATATTTTTAATTGACCATCAGTTTAGGAAAATAGGTAAAATTATTGTCACCGTTATGCACAGAATGAAATAAATTATTGCCGAGTATACAATATTTGTGCTTACTCTTATTTAAGATATTATGACGGCTTCTTAATTTTAAATTGACACTACTAATAAATGTACTATCAATATTATGTTATGTAGGACTTTTGTCTAGACCAAAAAAGCCTGACATTAGTTATATCTCATTCGAACTGATAAAATATCATGTCGGGTTTAGACCAAATACCGCACAAGTTGCTTTAACAAAAATGTTATGTCAAGAATTTCTCAGTATTAGAAACTGATCTAAAAATGTTCGTTTGTTAGTTTGGTCAAAACGCAGCATTTTAACTTCTACCTCACGGAACACAGCCGCCATGCTTATCGAAAAATCATATTAGGTCGACTCTGTGCGGAAAAAGAAGAGTCGTGAAATTAAAGGGAGCCCGTACATTCTACGACTCTTCACTTTCCGCGCAGACTATATATTAGGAAGGACGGTGTATGTTTCAACTGAGGGAGAAGAACTGCTTGCCAGGCATCTTCTGTCTCTGTTTCTTGAGGAACTCCCGTGCTTGTTTGTCACCCTGTCGCGACTCGAGCGCTTTTATCGCGTCACCATCTGAAATAACATTAAAATGTCAGTTTCTTACCAAAATCTTATTTTCTATGCTTTAGTTTTTAGGTTACAAATATTTTTCAATGTAAAACTAGATAATAAAAAAATACACTGCCTTGTAAAAACTGAAAAGCAAAAAAATACTGAGATTTCCAATTCAATCATAAGACGAAATTTATACCTACGATTTCTTTACACAAAATGTACTAAACATACTCCAATCCTCAATTAAACACTAATTAAATAAAGACGAAATACGATTGTAATGATTAGCTAAGTACTGAACAAATATACAATTTCTATTTAAAAATACGTACCAAAAAATCATTTTAGGCACTTTGTGTCTTCACGTCCATAACTTATTTTCCCTTATTTTCCCATACAACAGTGGGTTATAATATTACAATATGACGTCAGAATATAATATCAAATTGTAGGAGCCGTTTGCAAGGCCGCTGACGGCGAACTAAGTTTATCCCAAATTTTACCCTCCCTAAAAACTGGTTCGAGTGGAACCACATTTTTTTGTCAAGTAGCCAATAAGATCTGTGAAAACTACAAACGGTGAAATATGCCTTTAACTATACCTATGGCACTGGGCCTAGTGAGCGGCAGGTGCTGCTGCTGCAGGCTGGAGATGGGCGCCGGCGTGTCGGGCACCTCGCCGAAGCTGAGGTAGGCCTCCCCCACGAACGCGTTGCTCACGCTGAACATGTCCTTGTCCTTGATCACGAAGTGGATCAGACCGTCTCGCACGCGCCGCTGCTCGCTGGTCAAGGGGCTGAGGGAGTATAGGTAAAAAACTTAAGTAAAGCTTGAAACGCACAGAGAGCGGCGCAGCGTCGTTGCGGGGCGGAGGCTGTTTTGAGGTAAAGCGAACGCGGTCCGGGGGACATCGCACTAAAAAACCACGCGGTATTCGGTAGCGCGGTAGAGCGTGTGTGACATATGAAGCAGGAATCGACCCGCACCTCTGTGTGTTTCGAGCTTTAAGCCTCTCTTGCAGGGCTCGGAACCGTTTCATCTCAAAATCACGAAATAGTCAAATATTTTGAATTAGTTTATGCTCTTTATGTAGGACTTTCTAGACACGCGGCAGCGTGTCCAGTTCTATGCAGTATGTTATAATACCATAAAAGCTGTTGGATATTTAAGAAAACTGCCAAGTTAAAGCTCAAAATGCACTAAGCCGCAGTAAATTAGTTTTACTGTAAACAATGTAGTGCCGGATTTGGCACCATTTCAGAGAATCTACGGAACTTGGCACCCATTAAGATCTCAATTCTTTTGTCGGTGAAGACGACAACCAAGCATCGCATATTCTTAATATGTATTTAGGGTGCATATTGCTTTGTATTATTAGATTGCCTGATTAAACGGTTTTTAGTTAGTCCTTTTGGTTCCGTACCCAAAAGGTAAAACGGGACCCTATTACTAATACTCCGCTGTCCGTCCGTCCGTCCGTCTGTCTGTCTGTCTGTCTGTCTGTCTGTGTCTGTCTGTGTCTGTCTGTCTGTCTGTCCGTCTGTCACCAGGCTTGTATCTCATGAACCGTGATATTTAGACACTTGAAATTTTCACAGATGATGTATTTCTGTTGCCGCTGTAACAACAAATACTAAAAAACCAAATAAAATATAATATTTTATACAAAAAAACCTTTAAAAAATTGCTACTTACATGAGGAACATTTCGTCGTATAGCGGGAAGAGATTTTTGTTGTGTGTCTGAGTCTTGGGTTTGACGACGCTCGTGAACGAGTCCTCTGGAAGGAGTCCCACGCGCACGTACGAATCGCACAGACCTGAAAAAAATAGATCAATCGTAAGCCATATATATATCCTAAGCGCTATAAATATTATGTTCTGGACCTGAGATAAAACACACTGGAGGAACATTGAATGTCATACAAATAATTAAGCGACTGATCCACTTAACATCTCTTCTCCTTCATTTCATTCTGATAGTGGGCATCAGGAGATGAGCGAGTTTAGGGGCCCACTGTTTTGGGCCCTGACGATGAGAGATGCTATCGTGAGATGCGGCTTCTAATTCGTAGCGCTACTGGTGCATTCATGCAGTGAACAGCATGAAGTAACTTAATATCTACTTGATTCATTTATTCAATCAGATAATAGGTAGGACTTGACTGTGGGAAGGAGTGTAGGCGACATTATATGATGCGGGTACAGTCCTTCTGATTCCTTCGGCCGGCACTCTTTATGTGTCGCGTAATTACTAATCTTACTATATATAATGGGCACAAACCTTATTACATAACATGAGTAATAAGAGGGTAATTCTAAAATCCGTTGGAGAAAATGATGTCCCGAAACTAAAATACTTTCTTTTCGCTGAGATATAAGAAACATTTTTAGCATTATGGGATCATTCGTTAAAGGACACATCACATTATTTAATAACTTTTTAAACATTAAACGCTTTTAATATTGACTAATTACGAATTTTTGCATGTAACAGAGTAGTCATTCCTGGTAACAGAGTTGTTTTTCATACAAAAAAAAAATGTGTCCCAGACCGCAGACTATCATACGGTAATCGTGATAAAATTTTATCAAACCATATGGACCTTTTGTTTAAACTCTATAGTAATTACGCAATTTCAACATTTTTAACAACACGTTTTATTCCTATAGTAGATACAATTTATTGATCCATTTATGATTACTTCAAATTTTGTCCCTCTTTATTTCAAACTAGATGAAAGCCCGGCTTCGCTCGGGTGAAATAAATAAGAAAGAAATAAACAAAACATTTATTCGTGACAGTTATGCAAACGACGAAAGAAATAGTGTACAAAAATGTATAAAATAAAAACGTTACAACAACGGATTATGATGAAACTTCGAATCGTATAGAAATATAGTCTGTAGTCTGGATTGGGAATAAAAGTATGGAATGGAATTATATGGAATTGGGAGTAAAAGATTACGCAAACGACGTCACGGGCAAAGGCTAGTATCTTTGCAAGTTAATCCTAAGCATTTTTATAAGGGTAGTATTTAAAGGCACATAAAAATTTGACACCGTAATCAGTACTGATTTGTATAGCTAAAATACTAATCGTTCATTAAAATTCAATTCAGATGTGCATTGTTAAATATTGATGTGCCAGTCAGTATTTTTGGTGCGAAGTCAGAGCTGCTAACGCGAAAAACAAATGAAGTTCGTGTATCTCCCTCTCTGTCGCTCTTGCAAATTCGAGCGACACAGAGGGAAATACACGATGTTCGTTCGTTTTCGTTTCGCGATAGAAGCTCTCTATTCTCCGCCAAATTCTATTCAGTGGGGCCATTTACACTCAATATTATCGCGATTTTTAAAATTGTATGGGGTCTGTTAAACACATTAAGCGTCTAACTATCACAATACTGGTGTGTCAATATTATCGTGGATTTCAAAATCGTATGGATTTTTATTCAATTTTCATTGCACGTGATACGGATCGTGATATGAGTATATCGCGTGATAATAATAACCATGTAACAGGCCTCTATGAATGTTGCTTCAATATTCAGTGTTTAACGTGATAATAATAACAGTTGGAAATATTTTCTCCAATTAATGGAAGCTATTTAACAACATGTTCCGTTTTGCCAAAGGTATTTCACATTCCGATACGCGCACCATCCAGGGGTGCTACCGCGAACTTCGAAAATCGAACTTCGTAGCGTGCCGTCCCTTTCACTCTCGTGTTATACACTATATGACGGAAAGGGACGGTACGATACGAAGTTCGATTTTCGAAGTTCGCGGTAGCAACCCAGGAATAGGAGCCGTCAGACCAGAGGGCCTACCACGATCTGAAAACGAAGTATTTCCCTCGCCGCGCTCGAATATGCAAGTGCGACAGAGAGGCATTTATATTTAGTTTTCGGTTGGTAGCACCTTAGTCCGAGCGTGGCGGACGGTCGAAGAAAGTCAAAGAACATTCCGTGTGTTGTCTGTCACACATATAATTTTTTAGCTTCCCATCGACCTATGAACTTGAAATTAAGTGATAATGTTTATTATGAAGTATATTTTACCAAAATATCACTATATTGATAAATCACATTTGTTTTTTAGTTGTACGGAACCCTCAGTGTGCGACTCCGACGCACTTGGCTGGTTTTTATACATTTTGAATTTTATTTCTCTTATAGTAAAATACCCTATTCGTTTTAAAGTTGACGCCTGAGGGCCTACCGCGAACCAAAAACGAACTATCTTCCTCTCTGTCGTTCGAATATACATGTGCGAGAGAGGCAGATACTTCGTTTTCGGTTCGCAGTAGCGCCTCTAACGTCCGAGCGCGGCGAACGGCATGAGCTGAGGGTCTTCTCCGAAATTCAAAATCCTGACTTCGTATGGTGCCGTCCCTTTCACTCTCCTGTCATAGACTATATGAGTGAAAGGGACGGCACCATACGAAGTTCGGATTTCGAATTTCGGAGTAGTCCCCCAGCACCACTAAGTTATAAGATAGAGCGAGATAGGGATAGAATTTTGCTAGACGTTTAAAAGCCATAAGTCACCTAGTAGTTTGTCACAAACAAAATAGAGACGCAGCTTTAAGATGGCGGACAGACTCAGCAAAAATTCAAGTGGTGTCCTTTACACGATTAATATTATCACAATACTGGGGTGTCAATATTATCGCAGTTTTCAAATTTGCATGGATTCTGCTTTAATATTCACGTGATACTTATAGTGATATGAATCCATGTAACAGACCCCATACATTCGCTTTGAAGGCGGTTGTTGTGACAATCAGTCTAGCTAGCACGATAGATTATACCGTTACGTTTTATGTGACGTTATAATACATTTCGCCCATATAAAGTGACGGTATAAGTTATCGTGCTAGCTAGGCTGATAGGTGTATAGAACGCTTGAAAACTACAAAAACAAAACGCTGCAGACGCGGCTAGCCGAATCCACACAATGGGCGATGATGGCCCATCACCCAGAACGCAGCTCAGCAACCTGGCCAACATACCGGACGCAAAAATAGTTCACGATTTTCGAACGTAGCCGACACTGTCAACCAACAAATTTAATATAGCAATATAGTCTGTGGGCAATATGGCCGACGTTTTGTCATCAAATTAACACTTTTAAATGCAAAATACGCGACAATCCGAATTTTGCGGATACATATGTTCAACTCAAAAATCGTTATTTTTATACGTTCTTCAATTTGAGACAGGTCTCGTTCGGGTCTACCGTACCCCTGCACGAAATTATTAATATAGATAGTAAGCGTACGCTCTGTTACCATATATATTTGACAGTTTCCAAGAGATGGCGCAACCTTTTCAATGGAAACAGTTGTGCTATTATGTCTACTGCTTCATCCACACTGTTCGTTGTAAGTGAGATGGGGGGTATACGAACCAATTGTCCGTTGACTGTGAAGTCAGGCGCGTGGTTTTATTCTGTGTCTACTCAGTTACCGGCGTTTTTAGTAAGTATTTATATATTTCCTTACACATTTACAGCTTTCATGTTGCTCGAGTGGAATAATTACCTTATGTGTATTTAATTTAACATAATATTGTTTTGTGTAAATAATAAAAGACACAAAGCATTAAATTTACTTTTCTGTTACTGCTCAACTCTGTTACTTTTATCTAGTGATAGAGTTGCAAACTGGTAACAGAGTTGTTATTATACATATTATTTAACTGTTTGAAGCTTTGGTCGTCGTTAGTCTGTATTTATCTTGAATAACAAATTAAACAATTTGTTCTAGATCATTATATGACATTATATAAGTATTGGGGGACAATCTAAAAGAAAGGATTTAGAGAGATATCACAAAAATAAACGCTTGATAAAAGACATGACTGCGGATGCGAATGCGGAAAGAAAAAAATGGTATAGAGCGCTACGAATAGTTATGAATACGCCAGAATCAACGCCTGTAGCTGAGACACCACCATATCCTGCATCTGATAGGTTTACACCTGGTTTTTCATCAAGATTTGCCACTCCTCATCGACTCTCTACTCCTAAGCCTTCAACCCCAAGATACAGCAATTCTAACCTTTTTGCAAAAGCTTTTGGTAGAAAAAGTAAAGAGAGATTGATATAAACTATTTAGAGAAAATTTGAAAGTGAAAAAGAGTTAGACAAAATTTAATAAAGTATGAGAAATACAATAGAGTTCTACAAAAAAAATAGGGATGTCTCGCATGTGACGACAGATACAATGCTCTATAAAATGCTTTTAAACAACAGTATAAGAAAATTAAAAAGATCGAGGAGACGCATTATTAAAAAAATTATTAAAAAAGATAATATAACGCAATCAAGGAAGAAAGTGTAAATAATCAAAGACTGTTTAAATACTAATCCGGGTTATTTTAGAAAACACACACAAAATAATGAGAAAAGCGTACGAGTTAAACTACACGAATATTTCAATCGTGACGACGTATACCGCGGCGGCGGCTACCGCGAGTAAAAAAGAAACTGTGACCTATAAATATTCAAATTGCAAAAACGCTATCTGTTGGACAGTATAAAGAATCTATTCCATTCATTTCAGCGAGCAAACGAGACCAATTGTTGTTACAGAAATTTCACTGCCTCCCTCCTTCGGTTGATGAAAGGGCCACTCCATACTAACATGTTGAAGCACCTTACAAGTGCTCTTTTTAAGACCAAGCTTATTCCTACGTCTAATTTAAACAAGATTATTCAAGAACAAATTTACGATGAACATTCATTGCCGCACTTTTTTCATGTCTAATTTTTATAAAAAATACATTGTTCCGTGATCATATTCTATAAATTAGTTGCAAAAATACAACTACGTTACTGTTCCTACAACTTTGTTACTTTTATGTCCCCATTTTCAAAAGAGTGAAGTTAGATTTTTTTATAAAAAGTTGGTACATGATTGTATATATTTTATATGTCAGATGTTTACTAATTTTATCAACGAACAATAACTTAGTTAAATTCTTATTTTTCATTCAAATTAAGCAATTTCAAGAAAAAAAAATTGTGTCATAAAACATACAGAGTAACAGAGTATCCATAATTTTTAATTTTATTCATAATTAAGAAACAATACTCTTATTTTTCATGTCTAACATTATTGAAAAATACTTAATTTATGTTAATTCCAAAGAAGAATAAACAAATATATTTTTGTTTCTTACCTAATAATAAATAAATGATTGTAACAGAGTTGTTATTTTTTTGAACCCTGATCCAGGAAATCCGCAAAAAATCTGAAAATACAGACAAAAGATCGCGCCTACCTTCAAATTTGGTTTTTATAAAGTTATGTAGATAATATGAATATCATTACATCAAACTTAAACAAATTTTTATTTTTTATATAACTTAGATTTATTGCCATGTTTTGACTAAAGAAACAAATAGACAACTCACCATTAGAATCCGTCGCCACTAAATTCCTAGCATTCAAAATCTCTAGCTTCAAATTGTCCTCGATAAACTGAGCCCTGACAGTCAGTATTCCCATCTTCGGTTCAGTAATCGCCTGCTGTTCCTGCCACCTCTCTAAATGATACTGCTGTATCAACTCCCTTGTCTCCATGCCGTGAAGTTTCAGTAAATATTCTACGCGTTTTAGAGTCTCTGAAGAGTATATATCTTTGTTATCTTGACGGAAAGATCGGATCATTATCTTTAGGCATTCGTGGAGATTCGAGAAAAAGCTAGGCGGTCTCCGTTTCTGGAAAATTAAGCGGCTAATGTTATCAAATTATAATTGTTTTTTCGGTGCTTTTTTGAATAGGAAACAAACTATACGATTTCGAGGTAACATGGTCACTACCATGTATGTTAATATTGTTGAGTTTCCGATATTCGATGATCGTGTTCGAGTTTTGAGCGAGAGTGCGGGCGGTGGTATTAGCACTGTGCGGAAAAAGCGAACCAAGAAGAGGGTAGATCGCTATGGAGTGTGGGTAGACCACAAATAAAACTCGCAGCACGTCAGTTAATCCTTGAAAATGGTGCTTGCAACAGCGCCGAAATATCGGAATCTCAACAATATTAACATACATGCTAAATACCCTGTTTTGAACAGTAATTTTAGGAAACAAACTTTGAGTGAATTTCAAGAAAGGCGACAAATGTTAATTTAAGAGTTAAATTACTTAGTCTTATAATTGACACGACAGAATTTCGTTACGTTTGTAGTTAGGTATGCTTTCAAATAGGTAGATTTCTTGCAGGAATATTAGATATTATAATTATTATGAGTATGTGTTATTTAATTAAGTATTAATATATTTAATTCTAAAATTATAAAGGCAATTACTAAAAGCATAGAATTCCATCACCGCAGTGCGAATTGATATACCTAATACTTACTTAATACAATATAGTACATGTCGATGCTAGTGCGGAAAGTATGTCATTTCTTCACGAGTACCGAGGGATGCCACGAGCCGCAGGCGAGTGGCAACACTCGGGACGAGTGAAGAATGACATTTCCGCACGTGTATTGAATGACGTTTTTTAATACAGTTGCGAAAAAATAAGAAAAACAACAAGTAATATTTATAAAAACAATATCGAATGTTGCCTTTAGAAACTTAAAACATGCTTGCAGTAAGTAAAAACGCCTCTTCTTTGACAGGCGTTTCGGCAGATATTCCATTCCACTCAGACAACTTATTAAGAACGGTTTTTCAATATTCAATATTAAAAAATAAACGTGTTATAATGATAAAGAGGTAAGTAATAAAATATGAAATGTGTATATTTTTCGTATTCTGATATTAACAGTAGGTTTTTATGTTGATTACGACGTTTAAAGGAAACTAATATTTAACACCCAGCAATAAGGAGTCATGCATTGGAACAAGCATAAATTTAAAAAAATTGGAAAAGTGAAAAGCACTAGTGCGCGAAAACCAACTTTCCGCACGCTAAAGAGCTACGTAAAGTAGCACTTTTTGAGCAACTGTATTAAAAAATTCTATAATTGCATGCCAAAAACACATGCAATGATATCTATGTTAAATAATGCTGATTGCAGTAGATAAAAATAAGTAGACTTGAAAGTCTTTTTCTCTAAATAATATCACGTTGATAAAACTGGATTGGAAAGAAGATCGCATTCGCTAAAACCTAACAAAATAATTTCAAGACAGAGGATAGCATTTGCTAAAGTTCACAATACATTCTAAATTATCCAGACCACTTGCTAAAAGCAACATTCATCGTAACAACACAAACGATAGTACCACATGAAGGTGGCTATGACTGTTCTGACGAGGCGAGGCGAGAAACATAACAAGCCCACATTGTATAAAGATCTATACAAATATACATTCAACACAAGTAACATAATATAAGGTAGGTACATAAACAAGGTGCTTTCTAGGAACTATGTTTACCACATCTAAATTGGCAGCAGCCGTTTTGTTCAGGCGCCTTGGGTCGATATACCGTGTAATCTTTGCCTTTCGGTGCTATATCAAAACATAAAATTATTTATAATAATCATACATAAAATTACAACATATAAATAAAATATAAACACTAAAAAACTGGGTGCACTCATAAATATTGCATTAGCGTGTGGTAATATGCAATATTTACCCGAAACAGAGTGTAGTTGCTATGAGGGGCTATTTTGTTTTTGTCGAAATACCTACGCCTAATCAAGCGAATACGGGTGGCGAGTTTCTCTTTCTACAATACAAAATTAATGTACATTTAGTGTTACGAATGATAGAAATATTAGTTACAATGAGGATCAGGTGAAAGAAGGAATTATTAAACGAAACAAGTAAAAAATATTTAAATAAAATTACTTGTGTGTTACCAAATCTAATGATACCTAATATGCACAATGCATGGCATTGGCACCGTCACGCACGAACATATCCAACATCCGAGTCGTAATAAGCTGGTATTATACCCTTGCCTTTTCAACTAATCCTCCAATAAGGTACGTTAAAATTAGTAAAAAGATAAAAATGATTAAAGATACATTATTAGTAGGAATTTTACAAATCTAAGCAATATTACAATTAGCAGCATTAAACAATTAAGTAACAACATAGTGTAAAATAATTCTAACCTCCAAGTTGGCCTGGATTAACTCATAAAGGACCTCTCCTAACTGCTCCCAGACGATGTCGAGGGTTCGCGAGAAGTTGTCGTTATTGAGCTGCTGGTAAAGCGTATCAAGATTGGCTTCGAGGTAGCGCATAACGCGGTCCATGCTCGAACAGTCTTGGTGGAGTAGCTCTGCGCCCTCCATTAGAAACCGAGTGATGGATGGCATCATCTGAAAATAACCAAGCATTTGTTTCGTCAATTCAACAATATTACGTAAGTCGCTAAGTATAATTTGCATGAAGGGTGAAAAGATTAAAACGAATACTCTTTTATAATGCAAAGCTAGAACTACTACCATCTCTAACAAAACATTAAAGTATGCGCAACTCACCTTTTTAACCATTATTTCCAAAATCTCCACAATCTTATTCTTAACAGTGTCTATAGCGTTTGCAATAACACACTGTAAGGTGTCCTTGCATCTGTAACATAAAATGATCCTCTTTAGTTTCAGACTTGAAAGGGGCCTGAATGGCGTGATCTAAACGAATGGTTTTCATCAAGAAAATAAAGTGTAAGTAAAGTGTGTGCAGTAAAGGAGAGGGCATGAAGACCCCAACGCGTTTTGTAAAGTGGTATTGGGGACAATCTTACACAAATCGACCTAGTCCCAAACTAAGCAAAGCTTGTACTATGGGTAATTGACGACGATATATATACTTATATAGATAAATACATACTTAAATACATAGAAAACATCCAAGACCAGAGAACAAATATACGTGCTAAAATAATGCCCTGGCCGGGATTTAACCCGTGACCTCCATCTTCGGAGGCAGTGTCACTACCAACTAGGCTAAACAGGCCGTCATAGTCACGTGGAATCAATGTCCTATTCACCTCTGCGCCTCCACCGGCGACTTGCACTCGCACAGCTTCTGTATAATGTCGTCCATGCCCAACTCCTCGACGAACGGCTCAAGGCTCTGGCGCACGTAGTCGATGTTGTTGATGGCCACGCACCACTCCGTGGTGACCTCGAACCGCTCCTCGAACACCGTGCTCACGTGGCCCGCGCTGTCCACGCGCCCGGACATGCGGTCCGAGTAGAATACGCAGCAACGGCATATGTCCTGTAAAACAACAGTTTATAACATCCATTCTAGTCTATAGGTACAGCCGAGATCATAATAGTCTGCCTCCATGAAACACTGGGACTCCGTTCACATGCGGTCCAGAGGAAGTAATGTATATGGTATATTTTATCTAGCACAGGATTTTAACAAAATAGATATAATAACTAATATAGGAACTATAGGAAGTAAGACTCTTGTATTTATCTATAATAATTTAATTTGGGACTTTGTCTGAATTAAATAAATTGAATTGAATACAAGATACAAGATTATGATACAAGTGAGGTACGTTGATCATTACACTAGCGGTGATAAGGGAGCCGAGCGTGTAATGATCAGCCTCACGAGTATCATACGACGTTTTTCAACACAATTACGAGGAAAAAATAAATTCTATGAGATACAAATGCTATATCCCGTGAATGTATTTACATTCCCAGAGGTCCAAAAATTAAAAGCAACCTTATGGCCTTAAGAACAAAGTCATGTTCACATATTTTGATCACTTTAATCTAGCACATATTCTTGAACAGGATGTGCAAACGTACAGTAAGTTTACACATCCAAAGCTTGAACGACAAACATGCAAAAACGAGCTAACTAGGCCCTTATTTTGTGGAGTAAGATCCGTCATATTTAGTTAGAGAGATGAACGAATGACTATGAACTGTAAGAACAAGAACTTGGTTGATTTTTCTTATCCAGCCTTGACAATTTCTCTTGTTCTATAAGAACGTTTCTATCTATGCGAACTGCATAGAAGGAACTGCGACTAGCTCAAAACGTAAAACATAAAAGGAAGGCAATTTTCCTTTGTATTTGCAAACGTTGCACCAAAGAAGTAAAGAAGAAACAAATGAATACTCACATCAATAATCTTAGCGACAAACGTGTAACACCCCTCTACATCAGGCCAGGCCAACTGCGTCCAGAATATCTTTATCTGATAGAATATCTGGAGCGTGTCCACTGCAGAGTTACTATATTTCACGTTACTATCAATAACAGTCAGTGTATCCAAGTCCACGGCTTTCTCGATGCGCGTGAGAGCCTTGTATGCAGCGATGTCAAGCCACTGAGCAACGCCGCCGAAGAACCACCAATGGAATTTGGATATGGCGTATGAGCTCCAATCTGTTTCATTTAGGCCTTGGCCTAATCTGTAATATAAAGTTTAGTTTAGTTTTATTCATCATAAAGCATATACTTTTGCTTGTGCTACCTACTTGTTGCATAATGATCGTTAGGCGCTAGCAATTGCGTATCAATAATGAAAATATTAAATAATAAGTAAGAATATAATGAAATATTAAGTATATATCAGCGGTCGGCAGCAGCGGGCCGCATGCGGCCCGTGAGCCCTTTCCTTACGGCCCGCAAGCCTCCTGGCTGTTTTGTATGTAACGAAAATGTGGTAACCTTATGTCTGATAAAGTAAATTATTAATAAATGCGGCCCGCGTTTATTTATATATTTATTTAGCTACTATATGGCTACTATTGGCAGAGGCCCTTGGTATATATTATTAAACACATAATTAATTATATGTACAGAAATAAAACCACATAGGCAAAAGAAAAAAATAAACAAAATAACTAGGAACCTCGTTCCAATAAATAATTAAAAAACTATAAGTTCGGAAAATGTTGTACCAAGAGAGTGATAAGTGTCATCCTCATCATTAATTTAAGGGTATATTGCACCAACCCGCATGTAAATTTCAGCAAATAAATATTATTATTATCAGTAAAAAAAAATGAAAAAAGTAATTGTTTGCTTTCTAGGTTTATATTCTAATACTAAGGCTGGGTTGCACCGAATTTCGAGCACAGACTGATCATCATTAAATATGGCGCCGGCAGCTGTAATCCCATAGAAACTTGTCAAACTTTCCATGCACTCAAATTTTAACGAACACAGCTTACGATAACAGACGGTGTGGTTTGTGGTGTGGTGCAATCCAAACTAAGTATGTTTTGTGAAATATGTTTAAAGAAACATCTTAATCAATTCGACGATCGATTTTGACGACCTCTTTAGCCTAGTTTAGTTGGTATTGACACTGCTTCCGAAGTTAGAGGTCCCGGGTTCTAATCCCGGCCAGGGCATTCTTTGTGCATTTAGCACGGATATTTGTTCTTGGGTCTTGGATGTTATCTATGTCTTTAACTGTGTATTTATCTATATATGTATGTATATCGTCGTCGTCTAGAACCCATAGTAGTACTCATAGTAGCTTTGCTTAGTTTGGGACTAGGTCGATTTGTGTAAGATTGTCCCCCAATATTTATTTATTTATTTAATCTGGCATATACCTATTGTACTACTTACGTATATTCTATTCTACCTACATAGTTCTTCATTTGTATGTTTCTGTTTTATTTTAAATAAACAAATACCTAATCGTATTGGCAAGAGGTAGTGTTTAGTGTTAGGTATGTAAAAATGTTATGCTATCAACATAGTAAACACATCGTAACAATACATAGCGCATACATAATAATGGATGCTAATACATATTTAATCAGCCTGTGTCGGATATTCTTTATATAAGATGTGACATTGTACAGATGTGGCGAATAATGCTTTCCTATCCACGACTAGACCCGAAGAAATGTAAATCAATTACCGCGTTACTTCTGACATTTGACACTGACTTATAAAGTTTTACTTTAACAGACATGAACTTGTCAATCATTTAGGCTTGATTGCACCAAACCGCTTGTGATCGTAAGTGGTGTTCGTTAAAATCTGAATGTATGGAAAGTTTGACTAGTTTCTATGGGATGACAGCTGTCGGCGCCATATTTAACGATGATCGGTCTGTGATCGTAAGTTGGTGCAACTCAGCCTTAATACGATATTTAGTAAATAGGAAATAGATTGGAGTTCGTTTTGTTTTGAAATCGACCGAAACAAAACAAATGCAACTCTATTCCAATTTTGTAAGATATAAATTCGATTGAATAGGATGATACCTTTTAATAGCCCTTTGGGCAGCTAGAGGATATTATGCTGTTTAAATAAACGTCACACTCACGTCAAAAACCTCTGCAAAGCCAGATACAGCTCGAACAGCGTAGTCCCCATAGCCAAAGGCTCGTCTTCAACCCTGGGCGCACCCAGTCCCGTGGCTCCGTTGATCCCCCCCGCCAAATGCACGCTGTTCGTTGACCCCTCATTGTAGTTTAACCGTTTTAAACTCTTGCACACTTCAATGACTTCAGGCTCCACTAGAGAAGCGATCTTACTCTCGTAAAGGCCGTACAGCGCTTTGGAGTAGGGGAAATTCATTACCCTGGAAAGAGGTAAGTACTTTGACTAATTAATTAAAAAGGCATTTTGTGAAACTGCTTTAAATCTCGCTTCAAGTGCAGTATAATAATAATAAGGTTTTTATTTTCTTCATTTCTTAGCTACTTCAAATGCTGACTGTACTGTATACAAGGCAATTTAGGTAAAAACACTAACTTTAAGCAATAGCATTTATTACGCTTCTTCATCAGAGGAGCTCTATGCCATAATCGTACATAGTCAAATATCGTAGTCAAAATCAATATTTAATGTAGTTTATAAATATACAAGTCACCCAGGGTAGTTGCGTAACTTTTCCAACAAACGTTAGGACATATATCAAAAAATCACAGTTGATATGTCCTAACTTATGTTCGAAAAATTACGCGATTTCCCTGCGGGACAGGTGTTTAGCAACACCAAAGCTTAAAGTACCGAAATACTTACTCAATAAAGACTCTGTCATGATATTCGATAGCTCTCTGCAGATCAGAGCGCACAAGCTGAATCACCCTAATAAGGTGCTGCAATCGCGACTCCTCAGTCTTATCGTTCACCTCATTGTTGTCCAGAATATGCACGAACCAATCGGAAGCGCCCTGGATCGCCGCCTGGTTCAATACCTCATGAATCGTCAATTTCCCCTCTTCACTGCTCCTCAACCAACCATACAAGTTTGTTGGAAACAGGTCTACGGAGTCTGGAATGTCCAGCATTGAAAGTCTGTACAGTATTTTCATGACTTCCCTAAGTGTTTTCATGGCGGTTTTGTCGCCAGCCGTCTTTTTCCTCAGCTTTCTGATTTGTCCGAAGCATGTCGGGAGCAGCTTTTTGGCACCATCCCAGAATAGCTTGACGTCCTCTTCTTTAATGAGACCTGTAATGTAGATTCATTTATGTAAAAGATCTGAAAGGGAGATTATGGGTACATCGACTTAAATCTACTGTAATATTTCACATTGTAGATACAGTTCACTAGTAGGTATAAGTGTTAGTAGTGTCACCGTCATCTGGACAAACAGGTCTTATCAGTTTTTAAATATAGTCATTATCCTAATCTCCGGTGCCGTAGCAACAAAACACCTTACGACTAGATTTCACACTAAATGTTAATGAAAATGTAAAGTAGAAACACAGTGCAAATTTTCATGTTTCCTTTAATATTGTTTTAAGTAAAGTGCCATGAAAAGTAAATGGTTGCAGCGAAGTCATTTTCGACTATTCGATGTCAGTATGTCTCACCAGATTGCAGTGGTTTAGTGATTTTCTCTAACAGCGTGTTGAAGAGGGCGAAGCTAAGCGGGTGGTCTACGGTGAGCGCGCAATACACGCTCCATTGCGCTAGCGCGTTGTCTGTCGCTGACAGCCCGCTTTGTGCCACGTGCTGCGTCAAGATGGCCTCCGCCGGCCCACTGAAGTTGCCGCACCACCAGTATGGCGCTACCTAGAACCAAATGCGGTCATCATATTATCGTCATCTTATCATCATCATCATCATCATCAGCAGCAGCAACCTATATACGTCCCACTGATGGGCACTCACTATACTGGGTTATATAACAGTATATAATAGTCTTGGACAGCATAGTCTTTCCTCGTATATTCTTCAAACATTATCCACGAAGATGTCTAACCTTGGAATTCTCCAGTTCATGGAGCAGCAATATCCTGAGCAGATGCCTGTGCTCCTGCGCAGCGACTTGCGAGTTCTTCTCCGAGGAGAAGTTGAGTCGCACCTTCACCACGCCCTGCCGCCGCAGCTTGCTCTTCTTGCTCAGGTTGAACCACATCGTCATACCGCTCGCTGGGATCGACTGGAATCATGGGGATTAGGGCGGTCTATAATCGACAACCGTTTCAGAAAATCCCAATTGATTTTCACGACTCCTTAATTAAGTACAAAGGAAAGAAAGAGGACTTTTAACACATGGTATTTTCGCTCTACCCATTCTTTCGATCATTTTCATTACACGAGGCCAATTTGCCTGCCTGACAGTGCCTGAGGTAAGTTTGTACGGAACTTGTTTTATAGGACAGGACATTGTAGATAGTTTAATTGATTGTTGACTGAATTAAATTAAAAGGTTTTACGCTTATATGTATTTTCAAACAAACTTTGACATTGTTTAATTAGCATCATTTAGATAACTTAAGAAACTGAATTAAATTGTTTAAACCTACTTTGAGTGGAATATTTGCGGTGCCGATGAGCTCGTTGTCATGTTTTCCATAAGACGCTGTGATAGCGATCTCCTTCATCAACTTGCGGAAGCCTTTTACGCCCTTCACTTCAAACACTTTTGTCATCTTTTCCTTTACCGTCTCGGCTGGGTCGAAATCCCTGTAAAATTCGGTAAAATTACTTGATAAGTAAGTAGATACGTATCATATTTCTATGGGGTGAGCGTTTTGCTTGACTTTCCTGTCGGGATTCCCAAAGATTTTTGCACTGCTCTGATACCGTTTATACCAATTTACTTAATTAAATAAATATGAAATACCATTGGAGTATTGTTAACGTCAACGGGATATTCGTCAGCGTCTTAATGACGCGTAATTTGAACAAAAGAATATCAAAAACAATACAATGACGTCTGTGAACTTACCAGACTTCTAAACAAAGAGAGTCTTCCTGAAGGTTTTCTCGCATAGGTCTGTAACATACAAAACCAAGATTTAACAACATTAATCTGTTAATTGACCTAGTAACATTCACTCGTTAAAATTAACGTGAATGGCTACAACGGAAACGTTTCAAAGTTAAACATTTGTTTAATTTTTGGCAAGAGCAAGGCCGTTACCTACACGTTCGGCGTGCAATCGTCAAATCGCATCGCAATCGGCAAAATTACGTCTATGATTGGCCCACCTACATTTCTCGTGGTCTACATATGTATCGATCATTGAAGTACTATTTTACGTAAAGCTTATGTAAATACATTGTTTACAAGAGGGAACAGGTACTACATTACAGAATACTAGAAAAGACGTTTGGAAAATGCCTCTGCAAGATTTATTTGGCGATGGTAGTGAACCTAGCTTTTTAAAATCTGGCGCTTTGCTTAAGCTCTATCTACTAAATCTGCTACATTCTAAGCCAAGAATGAGCTTTTTTCATTAAAATTAAGTCATAAAAATTAATAGACTTATCAAAAACATCCCAAAAAGTACTTACAAACAGGCGCAATACATGGTCATTATTAGTACATGGTCATTGTGTTTGAAATACATACAAAAGTTAATTAAATACTAACAACCATCATCTGACTCATCATCATCTGACTTTTATGTGTTTACGCTAGTAATTAACTCAAATATGATATACTTACAGCGAGAAATATTCTTCCCAAACTGGATTGAGTGTGCCGGATTTCACTGACGTATTATACCTATGCGAGGAGTTGGACATCAGGTATATCGTCACAAACGGATCGCTTAAACCATTGGGATCCTTTGGCACTAAGTCTTTAGCCTCTACTAGTTCCACGTTCAGCATAAGTTCTGGAGGTTCCTTAGCCTCTGCCTGTGTGAGGAGTTGCGTGTGTTTCTCATTGGAGATCTTGAAGGCGTCCTGGACGTAGGACAGCATGGCCAGCTGCCCCGCCTCGCAGCCTACGTCACATCCGCCGACATTGTGTAGGATCTCGTACAGTATTTCCAGGTAAAGTTCATCGATCTGGAAAAAACGTGGTTTTATTTAGTCACTGACCACCAGACAATTTGACGTTGCCTGCACATATTATCGAGAAAGAAGCTTAAAGTGGCGTAGCGTAGTTTAACATAAAAATTGCTCTAAAAATCACGGATACAAGATTGAGAATTACATAGGTAAGTACACGTAAATCTTGTACTAATAATGATATGATGGTGCTTCAGACAAGGACAAAGTTTATCTCGTCTAGATTGCTTTGCCTTATTCTATAATCTTCAGGCCTGGTGTTCACAAGTTATACAACGCTTAGGTACTGACAATTCGCCACAAAGTAACCAGTTTAATTTGACTTCCGACAACGCATAGTTCTTTTGAATCTCGGGTTTAAGTTACACAAGAGACAAATGGTGAGGTGGCTTATGAATCATTTACCTGCAGTGTAATTTATCAAACCGATAGTGGGCCACACGCAAGCTTCTATTAGTGGAAATTACTCACAGTCTATCAATTTTAAATAAACCTGCCTGAAACTACTGAGAACACTGTGACAACTCATTTATCACTATTTAAAATACAACTCCTTCACATCATATAGGTACAATACTAAGGATATGAATAGAGGTGACACTTCGTATAGGCTAACTGTTAAAAAAATCCCCACAAGTTTCATTTCCCAAATTGTGATGAAACCGTTAAGTCTTAATACTTTGAAAAAAATAGAGTAGAACAAAGCAATCTAGACGTTCTAAATGTTGTCCTTGCCTGACGTATTACTACCTATAACAATCGTGAAAGATAACTATAAGTCAGAAAAAAAAGCATATGGAAAATAAAACTAAGGCAAAATTAATAAATTGCGAAATTATGTTAAGGACGCCAAACTTTAATACTTAAACCATTAATTGGTTTAAGAAGGGTCCACCGTCCATAAAGTTTTAAAAAGTCGTTAGCAGAAGCTTGGTAGGGCCCATTACAGCTTTATTTGCCGATTATGAACTAAATTTTCCGAAACCGTGCTATAAACACCCTATAGTATTATGTATACATAATCAAAGGTTTGTTATTTTGTAGGAGTATACTTAAATTGAATTAAGCATCAAATAGACCTTTAAACAAATGATATCATACATAATTTTGGATAATTGTTACATTTTACGTAGTTACGCGTGGCTGCGGCGACGGTGGAAATCACGGGGAAAATATATTTATAATATTGTTAAATGAGGAAATTATCAAAAAAAGAAAGTCATCCCATTGTGTATTTCTTCCGGGAACTTTCAGAGGTTTCGATTTGGTACAGAGATTATTTAAAATTCTGAAATGTTTTATTTCATAAAAACGTACTTACGTATTTTTCTTGAAAAACTTAAAATCGTATAAAATGAAACGGTGATCCATATTTTCCTTGATATACGAGTTTCATAAAAAACGTGAAAGTAAAGTACCTAATTTCAAATGTAATTTTCCGTTACGTATACCTACAAACTTCAATATAATATACCGGTGGGTACAAAATGTTAAGCAAAATATTACATACATACCGATGTGTCGTAATAATATCGTAATTTCATAGACGTTTCGGCGACACTATATTCC
The DNA here is from genome assembly GCA_905163555.1 of Notocelia uddmanniana. Classification (NCBI taxonomy): domain Eukaryota; kingdom Metazoa; phylum Arthropoda; class Insecta; order Lepidoptera; family Tortricidae; genus Notocelia; species Notocelia uddmanniana. Next base: position 12,441,319 of record LR991065.1, on the reverse strand, counting down.
TCGCACCGCACTACACGTTTCCTATTCAATGAATTGAAGGGGTGTCGTTACTACGATACCAGAGGAACCAACCATAATAATACGAACAAATTGAGACTGCCACGTCGCGAGGGTGAGCTGTTTGAATTAAGGGTATTCTCCTAATCCGGTGGGGTTACAGCACCGTCGTGGGAAGCGAGCTATTGATCTCGCACCCAGTGCTGCTTTCTGTTAGCCGCATGGCTCACTATAAACAGACAAGGCCTGTGTGCCTCAACTGAACCGCAAAGTTCTCAAGTCAAAGCGAATCACGCAGAATGTGACTAAGAGCCGTTGTCTGTAATTATTATTTTTTAGGTTTGTGTATTAGGTTTTTCCTGTTTTTTTTACCATGTTTATCATTCGAACCAGTTATTAGAGAGGATTTTATGTCTGCTTGGGGGGAGGGGGAGGAAACTATTCAACAAAGCTGTGCACAAGACAGTTAATTGTCTTCAATATTTCAACCAATCACAGAGCAGTATTGTTGTGGAACGCGGCCAACATTTTTTTTAAACCAATCAGATCACGAGTCCCGCGGGAGGTAAATCGGCTATAACTGGTATAATACACCTGCGTACAATAAGCCCCTTTACGAGCAAGTGTAATAAAATAGTACATTGTTTAACGAGGGGCGTAAGCGGGAAATTTTCTTACGTCCCGAGGTAGTCACAATGTTTTCATCACATTTGCGAGGAAATAAATAACTCCAAAACTAATCAAAATTGAAGAAATCGACCACTTCATCTCCAGTATCAATGCATGGATGCCGAGAGGAGCGGGCAGGGAGGGCGCGCGTGTGCGCGCGCTGCGCGTGCAGCTTCAATATTGCGACGAATCAGAGAGCAGTATTCTTGTGAAGCGCGGCCAACTAGATTCTTTAAACCAATCAGATCACAGATAAATTCATAACTCCCTAGGGAGTTATGAAAATCCATAACTCCCGCGGGAGCTAAATCGGCTATAACTGCCCTATCCCTATACGCCTGCTTACAATAAGACCCTTTACGAGCAAGTGTGATGAAAAATATTTAATGCATTTATACGGTGCTTACCTGAGCCTATACAGTAACCGAGTCGTTCATGCGTACAAATCTCAAATATGAGGAATGGGGAGGGTCATGGATTTTTATTTTCGATTATTTCAGCCTTACTACTTTTTCATTTTTTTTCTCAAACATGCAATGAAATATTGATGTTATGTTCCTTATAATAGGCTGCGAAGTATGACGTTTCAGGCGCGGCTATGACAAGAGGTCGTTAATGGAATTTCATATAAATCTTGCAGGCCTAGGCCGGCAAAGTCCTCTTTTTTAATTCCATTCCACATAAATTTGTGGCACAGGCATCATGACATTCTGCCACTATGCGTATTAAAAATAAAATTTTGATTTTTTTTGTTGTTTATTTCATTTCATGTTTGAGAAAAGCACTATACATACCTCGGCGGGAAATTTGGGGTTGCCAGCCTTAGACCTATCCGGCCTCGCTTCGCTCGGCCGTATATATGTCTTCGGCCGGCAAACCCTTTCGTCCCGGCCTCTGTAGTAATCTCAGAACATAAAAAAAAGGGAGAAGTGCCATACTGCTTCATTACAACTCCATTATTCCCCCACCGCAGACCACACACACACATTGAACCGTGTAAAAACAAAACCTCGGGCGGAGCCACCGAACCTACGAGAACATGCAAGCAAGCGCTATGATTGGCTTCGCGCACCCTTCAAAACAGAGCAATATGCGCAGGGGTGGGAACAAACGTTAAAATGAGTTTTATCGACATCGATATTTTAATTATTATGTTAGGATGTTGGTGAATATCGAAATAGTTAGTTTATATAGTGTTATTTTAACATATAGTTGTTTAAATAAAACCAATCGAATAAATACAGTTACATACAGGCAAAAAAATGCAATGAATGCGATGAATTTAGATCAACAGAAGTATATAAATATAAATACTCGGCTTTTATAAAGCAGTACCTATATACATTCATGATTATGCTTTCATCAATATTTTTTAACCTGTACCGGGCTTGTCCCACTTGCATTTTGGCGCGAAACGACACTGTCTGTAGTAATTTTAATATTATAACTTTATTATTTCTTATGTTGAAATTGCATGCCACCATGCCTAAGTCTGCACACCTGCTTAAGCGTGATGAATATGTAGTTCCGTTAATTCCTTACCATACATGATGAATATGTAGTTCCGTTAATTCCTTACCTTCAGTTTACTCATCATCAGTTCCAAAACAACATTTCTATTTGGTTAAGCATTAGTTGCTAAGTCAACAAAACCTCATCGGAATCTGGGAAGTAATTACTTCGTTGAGGAGTTCCATACCTTAACATCTGTTATCATCATCACCAGTTCCTCTTCACCAAATTTGTGGTTTCCGAGAGCAAAGGCATAGTTCACTAAAGAAAATGCCGAAATCACCAAGTGCGTGCCTATCACATCTGAGGAGTACCATTGATTACTCCTTGATGTGATCTTCAGACCTACACCAAATTTATATACAACCCCTCTGAAGATTTCTTTTCTAACAAAACATAAGTATCACAATTGGACAACATATTAAATAATTATTATAGCTGTGTATATACATAAAATAAACATGAACACGCACTGAGATCCTCCTTCTATCGAAGTCGGTTAATAAAACTACTTGAGAAAATAGTTTGTAGTAATTTGGAAGATAAATATAGTGGTATTAAATTATGATTTTTGATTTAATTGTTGACACTAAATTACTAGTACGACATCGTTTTATCGATAACGCATAAACGGCAATTACAATTGGCACCGCTCTAATAGAATTCGCGCGAATTTCACGAGCAGCGGCGGGCAGCGGCCTCGTTCCTCGAAACAGTTCACGCAACGACGATAGCTACACTGGTTTGTTACATTGCGCCGTGGTTTAGCGCGGTACGGGTTGGTTGTTGTACTGAACGTTCAATGTATAACTTTTAGATAAAAAAATACGCTTTTTCATACGATATCTTAGCTCGAGCGTGCGGCGCTGCGTGTACTTGTTAAAATATTGGTTTTTAGTGATTTATAAGTAGAAATTCCAATACTTACACGTGGTAAGTGACTCCATTGTTCTTGTAGTTTTTGGTTACACTCCTATTTTTGCAGGTAACGACGGAACAGTTCGGCATTTCATCGGCACGGCTAAATTGCGACTAACCTGCGGCGGGCAGTGTCACTGCTTTTTGGCCATGTCGCGGCGACACGCGCCACGCCCCCGTTTCATATCTATTCCTTTCTATGATCTGAGATCCTGAACTTCTGTACGGAATATCATTTGATGTTTATAGGTACAGGTAGTTTTTTAGTGAACCACTCATAACGTAGTGGTACCTACACGATTGCATTGATTATGTGGGTTAAGCAATTTGGCGGCCTTCAGTGGTTATGAACTGAGCGATTTCATGCTTTTGAGAGCACGCTAAGTCGTTGATCCCGCTTTTTGTCGTTGACTAAAGTTTTTACAATAAACTTGCACACTAATTTGACGAAAATCCTAACTAGGTTGTGGCATCCAACAATTAGACAGCTGTAAACCCTATTTTCAGAAATTGCGGATACTAACTCTTCCCTGCCTTTATGTGTTTGAGGTTGCAATGTTTGCTAGATCTAATCTTAATTTATTTCAAAATTTAGAAGTACGAGCCTTAAATATAAAATAAATGGAACTTTATCAAATACTGCTTTATACCGGAAAAGCATTCTCGGAATGGCCCCAAAAATTTACAATAAAATACCGAAAGATATTGTAGAAGTAGAAAATATGGAAGGCTTTAAGCGAAAATTATTTGAGCACCTTGTAAAAAAAGCTTACTACACCATAAATGAATATTTGTTAGACTGTAATTAATGGGCCAGAACACTGATCCTCCATTAATTACTACTAAAATTTGTATGCCTAACGGCCCAGCATAGCGATACTTAAAACTATTGTAAGATCTTTGTGTACTTACCTATGTTGTACAAATAAAGCATTTCATTTCATTTCATTTTAGGTCAAATCGCAGTTATACTTAAGTACTTTTTCCAAAAGTAGTGCCTACGCCAATAGTCCCAATATTGGCGTAGGCAGCATTAGGTAGCATTTGTGGCCGGGGCTTGTTAAAGTTGTTAAGGTGTTGAAGGCTTATTAGTTGAATATGACATTATTTATGGTTATAGACATTCCTTCCATAACCCATACCAATATTTATTATTGACTGAGCGAGCGAAACGAGCGAAGCGTCTCTGTTTCAGCTTTCGACAAAAGTTGTTTCGTATGTCTGTGAGGCTGTCTGTCCGGATTTTCTTCTCTACAGGTCGCATTTCTCAACCGATTCTCGTGAAATTTTGTGAGCAGGTACGATAATTATATTTTTTTGTCGTCTCAGTTCTTGGCAATTTTGACATTAGAGAAAAAAAATTTTTTCGGGGTCTACAGCTCACAGGGCCACTAGTAAGTAAATTAGTAACCCAAAGGCGTATAAAAAGCAAATTCAATAACGAGTTAACAGATTAACAATTATAGGTAACGTCAGCTTCCGTTAAATGTTTCAAACCGAATGAGATCTTTTTAACGTTTAACAAAGTTCACTTTTTATTTAACGGATTAGGGAGTAACGAAGTTAACTTTTTGATTAACGGTGCCCGGCTCTGCTATTCAACTACAAATACATAGAAATAAAAAAACAAAAATGAGAATAGTAACGATAAATATTGCTGCCATTGCTGCCCAGCTCTGAAAGCAATTAATACTTACTACTAAATTTAAAACTTAAGTGACGTCACAACGTGGAGCGTAGCCGCGTGCTAATGCCATGCGGTGTATTGAAAATACAACAACTTTTTAAATTGATGTTTTATCGTAAAATATTGCAATTACGTATAGATAGACAGTTAATTGTTATACAACTTGCTTTGTTTGTATGTTAAATAGCTTTCAATTTACTTTTATCAATACAACGAATCTAATGTTATTTATTAACTTACAAGTTTCCTACGTTAGAGTTTGACATTTTCTACGTACGTACTGTACGTAGATAGTAGGTAGCAATTTTATTCATCTCAACGACGGCTCGCGCTTCAGTTCTTGTTAAACTTGTAAAAGAGGAACTTCGGCAAACCCTTTTAAGTGGATTTAAATATAATATCGCCAAGTATATTAGATATTTTATATTACTACAAATACCATGGCACACAACGACACGATATTTACTTGTGTAGTTTCACTTGTAACTCTCAAACTGTACTTTATTTACTTTACGTGCAAGATATTTACGTACGCAAGTTAACAAGACAACCACCGTATCAGTTGAGCGAGTGTCAAATAAAAACACTGTTTACGGTTTTTCCTTATAAGCCAACCAAAGTCCAGGTATTCCGTACGAAGCGGGAATCCCATCTAAACAGGTTCACTTGGAATGACTAAACCAAGAATTTAAATCCGATCACAATAAACCAAATAAACCTAATTTACATGATTGAAACAAACGCTAAGCTTAGAGAATAAAAAATCTGAAAAATTAAATACCGGTACCAATTGGATTCCATATAGACATGTCACCGCATATAGACCGAGTTGCAGCGAGATTCAAAAGTGAATAATACCATATACTAAGAATAATTTTCTTTTTTTATATACGACGTCGGTGGTAAACAAGCGTACAGTCTATCCCTGATAGTAAGCGGTCTATAGACACCGGCAAGTCCAGGGGTTCACATATGCGTTGCTAATCCTTTCAAAATTGATACACTCCTTTCTTGAAGAACCCCATACTGTAGTCCGTCGGGAAAACGTCGGCAGAAAAAATACGGAATATTGTATGCAATGCAATGATATGGTTTCGTTATTGACGGATATGTTACTGGTACAGGTGTAGCAGGCACAAGCATCCTTTCAAGTCATATTCATTATAGCGTCGTTATTAACAAAATCAATTAATTCATCTCACATAATCACAAAGAAAATCATTACGAAACGTAGATTTAATGAGTTGTATAATATACGAGTACTACACACTAGTTACTATAATTACTAGAACTATGTACTACTTAGGACTTATACGTGTATTATACGAGTATATATCAATAAATAAGGCACCTAGTCTCTGTAAAGAGAAACACTAACTTCATCATGAAACGGCTTTAATTTATTCTGTTTTGTTTCGTTAATTTATGAACGATTGTAAGTATAGGTAAGTACCTATCCTAACAATTTTAAGGAGTACTTATTGCTAATGAAAATAATAAAAAAAAATCTAAAAAAGTTGCTACCAATAAACTACGTCAATTAAGCATAGGTTTTTTGCGGTTAAATTTTCGACCACTTCTTTGGTACGTCATAACAGAACCTGAATTATAAAAGCAGTGTCGAAGTTCATATAAAATTACAAAAGAAATAAATAGTACCTAACAAAACAGGAAAAATAAACATATGTCTTAATTTAATTGACGTTATTAAATTAGTACAAACTTTTTTTGGGATGCTCATGAAGTCCTAAATACCGAATACACACAGTCATAGACTGGATGAGCAGGCTGGTCTGCCGCTCCAGGAGTTCCTTCTTCACGCCCCTGAACTTGGTCCGCAACGTTGCCGTCCCATTCATTTTCACAACACTGCACTACACTCTCATCACTGAAAGCTCTACAGCTAACTGAGACCACGATCTGTACAATAAGTTATAGTTTTCATATGTAAGTCCCTCGGGACGTGAGTCAATTCGATAACTCTCAGGTGGGACTCCCCGATGCACTGCGCTCGAGTCCGCCCGGGACTCCGGATCGCACCACACTACCGCCAAATTCTATTTTTGCAAGACGCCGCAGACGTATGTGAACTCAACGAAATAATAAAAAATGTTTAATTCACTCTTTGGCACGTCATTTCAAAGGTACGACTTCATTATTTATTTATTACTGGATTCTCCGCCTATCAGTCGATTTTGGTAAACTGGAAATTGATGTTAGATTATACCTATAGGTACCTATAAAAACTTGAAATTATATTACGAATATACTCTCTTGGTTGGACAAATAATTATTTACCAATAATTTAAAATAAAAATCAAGATCATAAAAATTAACATAGGTATGTAGCTGGTCAGATAATTATGCCATAAGGCATACAAATATTTAATGTCAAGATGTAGTCACATAGTGATGTCTGTAGTATATTTATTATTTATTAACATTTCCTTTACCGCTAACGATTCCTTAGCTACACTTACTCATGTATTTTCACTTTCTGACTTGTTTCAGGACCTATACATGATATCTAACGTTTAACTAGGTATTGATACGAGTATTAAATTACGATTTGTTTACACGCCTTGCTAACGTCACGATATTTAATTTCAAAATATATACCTATATATTAGGTAAAACAAAAAATCTCTGATTGAAATGGTTTAGCTTATTGAAACAGTCAAATAAATTGTATTGGTATAATAAATTTACAATAATGGTAATTCAGTGTCTTAACAGTTATTTAACAGGATATAGCTGGTATAGTAAAACTGCCATCAAGTATTAGCTAATGGATAAATTCGATTTATGTATCTGTTCAATTAAATGAAGACGCCTATAAACATTATGAAAAGTTTTATGGATACCATTTAGGCATTCGAGACAAGTAATGTAAAACTATAAAAAATCGTTTTAGGCACTTGAGCCGAATGTCTATGAGCTAAACTACATTTTATTGCCGTGTATCTTTCATGAGTGTTATGTGCATATAATAAGGAATAGATATTGTTTAATTACAGGAACATTTTTAGCCCATTTATGATCGACGTCTATATTATAGACGCATGACACCTATTTACGCGAATAAAATTAATGATTAAGGGTCTAAAGCCTCACCTATTCTCCGTCCCCTCCCAATAATTCGAGTCGTGACATAAATCTAGCCTCAGCGGGGACTAATAATCTTTCCAGGCAAAAAAAGTAAGAATACATTATGTAAATCGTGTAAATCAATATAATACCTGTCTAAGTATCTGCATATTCCAAGCCCATCGACCGAATACAGTCCACAAACGTTTAGTCTCACAAAAAAACTATTTTAGTGTTATAACACTCGCCAAGGTTCCTGTTTCCACGAAGCACACGTGCCGAACGATTTATATATTTTATTCGGTACTTCGTTTACCGTGTGGCGGGAACCACCAAGGATTGTTATAACAATAACTGTTTTATTTACTCCAAGAGTTCAGCGATTATCAAGTGAAGTGGTAACCGATATGGATGTATCTAGGTGATGAAGTGATGAAGTAGTTACTTAGGTAGTAGATACTTAATGACAACCTCTCCATAATTACAAGTGTATCTACGATTGAGCTAGGAGATACGCAAGAGGTGCAGTATTGCGTCAAATAGAAATATCATATAGGTCGATTCACAAGAGCTGGCGCGGAATGTCTATGAAATTAAAGACAGTTTCATACATTTTCCGCGCCAGCTCTTGTGAATCGACCTATACAAGGAATTCGTATATTGTTCTAAAGATTCAAGATGTTGGTCGTATAGTAAGTCCAAAATAATAAGCGCACTGCATTTTGTTGTATTTCTAGTTATGTGTACAGTCAGCACAGAAGTGCGATTAATGCACAAACGCTGCATAATAGCTTCTATGTAGAAAGTGAAAGCTTTTCTCTATATGTAAGCTAATTATTTTACTTACTTAACAATTATTTACACGCACCTCAGAAGCAATAATTGACATTGTTATGCAAGAATTCACCTAGTTATTGTGGTAGTCAGATAAGATAAATCCTAGTTTCTCGACAAATACGTACCTAAGAAGCTACGACTTACTTCTTGTTTCCGAATGGCGTTTGATCGTAAAGTACCTAATGCAACTCTTGAGCCTACGCAGATCTACCAGATGCGTAATCTAGACATTACACTAAAATAGGTCTGCTGTTTGAAAACAAACAGATTCTTAAGGAGCTGGGCAGATGCATTGCATTGAAGGGATTGGGATCAAAGAGATGTTCAATTTCGCAAACTTCTTGTAAAGAGGTCCAGCTGATTTTTTTTTATTGGAGACTGAAGCATCCATATGTTACGGAGTCTTACCATCAGAAAGAACGTAGGCCACTATCGTGGTATTAAATCAATCGAACACATTCAAGAATTTCCAGAGATACCTCAGGTTGGTATGTACAAAGATGAATATTTAATTGATGATGAGTGAAGAGAGATTCCGAGCATTTAGATAAAGGTCAAAATCTTCGCAGGGCCTGACCAATATTAGGTATTTTTAAAAACCGACCTTTAAAATTATAAGAGGAATGAAAAAGCTTTTAATAAGAGGAATGAAAATACTCGTAAAGACAAAACCCGTTGCCTAGCTTTTTCTTGTAAAATAAAGGGGAATGACATTGGAAACGAGAGCGCATTCTCTAATGACGTGGGTCATTCAGCGGCCCTGACGGGAAGTTGACAAAATAGCCAGAGGAAAGTAAGAGCTGGCATCGCGCCATACTGACTATTGTGAACCGAGTCTTTTGACTTCTGTAACTCACTAACTCAGTTCCACAAGCCTCACAACTCATATCTAGTATTGCTTTGCTCTGAGATCCGTAACTACTACGCGTAATCAGAGATCGGACTTAGACTGGTTGGCAAAGTGATCGGTAAGCGTTTGTGATTAAGATTCTGCAGTCATAGTGGTGCAATTTTAGAAAGAAGCAAGAGTGAAAGACCAACGCAATGCTATTTGTGTCAAATCCGGGCCCGGATCTGCACCCGGGTATGTCTTAGAACTACGACCAAGTCCACCGGGGGATGGACAGCAGCAGCCCTGGAGTGCGGTGGAGATACTGCGATCGCCAACCCGCATGCCGAGCGTGGCGATTATGGCATATACCGCCGTGAATTTAGGGGAGGCCTATGTCCAGCAGTCGACGGCCTTTGGCTGATATGGTGGTGAATAAAATAGTCGTGGCATTTTAAACTAGCATATTTGTAGCATGTTTACATAACAGTCATTATGAATTCCACGCTCGTAGGTGTCCCACTTACGCCATTCTAACTCAATGTCTAGTTCAGCGCGATAAAAACAAAACCGACCGAGAAATCCGCTTATAAACAGCTAAATATACTGCACGGCCCTACGCTACGTCATTCGCCTATTAGGTACCTGTGCTATTAACGAATCGTAGAGATTTATCTACGGGTATCAAGATAGCAACATTATGCAATTTCATGTGATCCATAGCCTTTAAGTAGAAATTAATTAATCCACTACCGTTATAAAAGATTTCTTTTTTTTATTAAAAATGGAAGTGCTCTTGGAGTGGCCCAGGGGGCAAAGATGAGGCCAACGATGAAGCGAGCTCACCCAGAAGATGCCTATTTACTCGTGCCTTAAAAAGGTCTAGGTTATTAGAACTCGGATATACAGACGCCGGCAGAGAATTTCAAACCTTAGAAGTGCGCATATGATCTTTCATAAAAGATAAGCAAAGCGCTTGGTTCGAATTAGAGGAATTACGACCAGGTAAGGATGGTAGGCAGCCGTACGTCTGGATGTCCGATCCACTTCCACCACTACGGTCTGGATTCCACTTCCTGTCCAGAGGATTAAAAGCGGGTAAAAAGCAATATATCGCATTATAACCGCCCCTTTGCTTTGGAAGGCTACTAGAGCCGTTGATCCCAGCTGCTGTCTAAAACATCAGCGGCCAAGGTGCTTTGTCAAGCCCTCTTGTTCACAAATGGACTCGTCCTCACCTATCAGGCTGTCACCTCACTCGTTTTATATGGAAGCTGGCAAATGGCGTTAGTCGAATTTTGACAGTTTTCGAATAAAAACGGGTGAGAACACCCAAGTTAGAGGCCTTCGGGCGGCTCTAACAGTCAAGTTACCCACTCACTTGACAAGCCTAATCCCAATAAAGTCCCAGTCCCTAGGGGTTGAAAGGTCAGATGGCAGTCGCTCCCGAAAAAACTAGTGCCTACATTTCTTCGGAATGCAACTGTACCGGAACAAGGCTAGGATGATGATAGCATTTTAACCGCTTTCGTCTCTGACAATTAATTGCCTGCGATCTGCGAAATTATTTGGTTTACAACCCCACGTAAAAAAAGTATGTTAAATACAGTCAGCGGCAGGCGGCAGAAGTTGCTTCACGTCACGTTCCAAGAGGTCACAAACACTTTTGTATTAATATAAAAGCTAAGAGGTTATTAGATTACGAATAGAAACTAAATACTATTTAATTAATAACTTAATCCCATAAAAACCCGCCCCTAAACGTTTCCGGTGCAAGTGTCCATAATACTAGCAGCATTTCCGCGTTGGATAGCGATGGAGAGCTATTGCACCAGAAACGACTCGGAGCGGGAGTCCCCTCCTTGTTTAACAGACTTAAATAATTTTTAAGAAAAAAAAAACCGACTTCAATGGGGGAGTCCGGTGAAAGATTATTAATCTTAGATGGTGCACTCTTAGATTCCATACCAAATACAAAAATGGCTATAAGTATGTTTATAATGGTAGAAGACTAAGTACCCTCAATTCCTCATGAAATCATGGAAAAACCTTGCTTGCTTGACAAACAAAACGAAGAGAACAAATCGCCAAACGTGAACTACGCGTCGTTGAAGAGTTCCGTTCTGATCATCATCAGCAGTTCCACTTCATCAAATGTCACTTTTATGAATGAAAATGCTTGATTAGTTCATGAAAATACTAAAATCACTATTTGTGTGCCTTTCACATTTGAGGAGTTTCCTCGATTCCTAATGGATCCCATCATCAGAACTCGAGCATGACAAAAATCAATCGAGAAAATAGAACTTGCTTAACAAACACAGCTAGAAGGACCAATCGCCAAACGTGAACTTTTCGTCGTTGAATAGTTCTGTTCTGATCATCATCAGCAGTTCCACTTCATCAAATGTCACATTTTTGTATGATAATGCTCGATTTGTTGATAAAAACACAAAAATCACTATATGTTTGCCTTTAAGATTTGAGGAGTTCCCTCAACTCCTCATGGATCCACTCATCAGAACTCGAGCATGACAAAAATTAATCGTGAAAATAGAACTTGCTTAACAAACACAGCTAGGAGGACAAATCGCCAAACGTGAACTTTTCGTCGTTGAAGAGTTCTGTTCTGATCATCATCAGCAGTTCCACTTCATCCAATGTCACATTTTTGGATGCAAATGCTTGACTTGTTGATTAAAACACAAAAATCACTATATGTTTGCCTTAAAGATTTGAGGAGTTCCTTCAATTCCTCATGGATCCCATCATCAGAACTGCCTTTTGACGGGACCAACTTGGATATATATACATACAATCAAAAAAAGAATTTTTCAAATCGGTTAAGAAATGACGGAGTTATGAAGTAACAAATATTAAAAAAAAAAAAAACAAAAAAACAAAAAAAAAACATACAACCGAATTGATAACCTCCTCTTTTGAAATCTTGAAGTCGGTTAAAAAAGGGAGGAGGTTCTCAATTCGTCGGAATATTTTTTATTTTTATGTATGTTCACCGATTACTCGGAGACTAGTGGACCGATTTCAAAAAATCTTTTTTTGTTTGAATGGATACGTTTTCTAGTTGGTCCCATTGTCACGAAGTCTGGATCTGATGACAGGATCTTGGAAAAATCGAGAGTTCTCCTCAAATTATATAGCAGGAAGGGCCGAGTGTGAGTATGGAAAAGTTTGGAGTATCTTTTTTTTGTCAAAAATTTACTTGTACTTAGTCGACGGCGTATTTCACGCACAAACTCTTGCGTCTGCCCAACAGCCCGCCGTCAGAGATTATTTATATCATTTTAAGCACTTCACCCGCACACCTATCTACTTGTGCTGCTGATTGTACGTTATTATTATCAGCTGGTAAAACGTCCACATTAAATGACACGTATGCCTTAGTAAACAAAAGGAATTAGAATTAGAAACCATTAATAGGAAGCCATTAAGGGCACCCCAGTTAACTCATTTGTCATAATTCATGACTCGATGGAATGGGAACGAAAACAAATAGTTAAGTGGGTAAGCATCGTTCACTCTACGAGACGCTCTTTTGCTCAATCTTTTTCATCTCTTTGCGTAATAGTTTGTATTTTGAGATATTAAAATATAATGGAACGGATTGTCTTTAAGGTTAAATATGGTTCGACATGTTTCGAACCGGTACGCGGTCCTTAATTGTGAGCGCTGGTTCCGGCGGCAGATTCATTACATCATAATATGCCCAAACTTACGGGAGATTTCTACATAAAATTGCAAATCGAAACGGGAAGTGTGTACCTATCTTGTCATGGCGTAGTAAGACTGGGACTATAAAGTCATGGATAAAAACACCACATATCCCAATCAATCCCCCTATGGTTGAGGTAGGTTAGCATCATATCAGTATGGGGTTCTTCAACCCTCTGTCCTTCCCAGGCTCTCAATTCATCCATTCCAAATTTCATCTTAATCGGTTCAGCAGCTTACGCGTGAATAGGTAACAGTTTCTTTCGCATTTTGCATGACGACCACTTTGGTAGTGACCCAGCCTGCGAAGCCGGAGGTCCCGGGTTCGAATCCCGGTCAAGGCAATATGTGTATTAAACGAATATTTGTTCCCGAGTCTTGGATGTTTTATATGTATTTATCTATACTAGTATATAAGTATGTATGTATATCGTCGTCTAGTACCCTTAGCTTTGCTTAGATTGGGACTAGGTCGATTTGTGTAGATTGGCCCCATTATTTATTTATAATAAGTATTAGTATGTAGTATGGATTATATACATAGTACTTACATTCCAGTCAATAGCCTCGACTAGTCTTTCAATCTTATCAGGATCTTCGGGCTCTGAATCTGTGTCCATCAGCGTCTCATTCCCGCTGTCAGAGTCCCTCGCGAGACTCCTACACTCTCCCTGTAGATCTGCCTCCACTTTCTCTCCATCATGCTCTTCTACTTCTTTCAAAGGGGCCAGCGGTGTCGCCTCTTCTATAGCGGCTTTCTGTGACGCTTGCTTCAATATAGATCCGAATTTCTCGAAGAAACTGTCGTCCACTTCTTGTATCCTGTGAAATAAATATACTGTGTTAATTATTTACAATAAATTTTGTATAGAAATTAAATATAAGAAAATGTGAGAAATTACCATTTTTCTGCAGCATTCACTTCATAATAGTTTTGATTAAAAGGTCAATGAAACAAAAATAAACAAGATAAAAGTATATTTCCACAATATAACACGTGTATTATTCACAGTATAAGTAATTCAAGTACTGTCAGCAGCAGAAAGTAGTTATATCTGAACAATAGTGTACATAACACTACTGTCAGCATTACCACCTTTGTTAATAACTGTACTACTACATAGCATATGTAATACTACTATATGACTTATATAACATAAATCAGTAAAAAAAGGTCAAGAGCAAATAAAATGGATGTACTTAGTATCAAATTTCTTTACAAACTGAGCAGTTTATTTGCTCCTGGGTGTATTAAATGCATTAAAAATAATTATTGCACTACTGTTTTCACCAATTATTACATGCTATATATTAATTATACTGATGTATACCACTTCCTAGCACTACCACTGAGTATTATAACGGTAATTACAATCATCAATTGGTGTTTTTTTTCCTACACACTGATCAGAAATTACATTGTATAACTGATTTTCAAATTCACAAACAGGAATTTTATTAATTTATATCACAATTTTCTGGAAGACTGGAATGGCTCAAAGACATCTTTTATACAAACTTATACAAGTTCATATAAACACATACAGATGTAGTGCAAAATGATTTTCTTTCGGGAAAACTCGGATCTCAATCGGAATAAGATGGCACCCGAACTGTCAATCAATGATTTTTCAAATGTCAAAATAAAAAATGTTACACTTTGACATTTGACACTAAACAAAAAAGTTCCATAATAATGGATATGAAAACGTCACACATTTAATACAATCATTGATTGACAGTTCGGGTGCCACCATATATTGAGATCCGAGTTTTCCCAAAAAGAAAATCATTTTGCACTACATCTGTACAATAAATATGATAGATATATGACAAACTGGAACAAACAAAATATGAAATATATTTAATTTCAAAAAGGGCATGTTTGGAAGATAAGATAAATCCAATACAGTAAATTTAAATTTAGAATATGGGCAGTTCTCAGAGTTTCAACCACTGTGATTTAGGTGGTCGCATAATTGAAGAGTGAAAACACCTCTACAGAGTTGTTGAGTAGGTGATTATTTCAGGCTGTAATATAGTACGACCCCCTATACTACAGCCTAAAATCATAATTTTCAACAGCTATTATTTTTTGTCATGGACCACAGAAACATAAAGGCATCGTCAATAATACGACCACCGAAATCACAGTGGTTGAAAAACTCGGAGAACTGCCCATATAGTATAATTACAGAATTTTCTATTATATAATTAATTACACTTATGACAAAGAGTTAATCAACAAATGCTTAAAAATTATAGTTTAGATTGAGTAAAAGATATCTTAAGACTTTCTCTTACATAACTATATAGCACACACTGAAGATATTATAATATGATTTATTTATCCAAACCCGACATTAAAGTATATTTAATGTCAGTGTACTCTTCAATACCATGCTTGCTTCCCTCCCTGCCAATTCCAGATTCCTTTATTCCTCCGAAAGGTGGCTCAGCAGCAGATAATATTCCATCATTAACTGCAACCATTCCGAACTCCAATTTCTGAGACATTCTGAATGCTTGGCCTAAGTCTTTAGTAAACACATAGCTTGCCAAGCCACTTCTAGTGCTATTTGCAATCTCTAATGCTTCGGTTTCCTCTTTGAACTTGTAGCAGACAGCCACTGGCCCAAACACTTCTTCACTATATATTTCCATACTAGATGTCACATCAACTAACAGAGTAGATTCATAAAACTTATTGCCTATTTCTTTGGCAATTTTTCCTCCTTTTAAAACCTTGGCACCTTTAGACACCGCATCTTCAACAAGTCCGGACACTTTATCAGCTTGCATTTTATTAATAAGAGGTCCACATGTCACACCTTCCTTATTTCCTGGCCCCAGAATACATTTCTGTCCAATACGACTCTTGAATCCCTCTACAAACTTATCAAAAACTTCCTCATGTATCAAAAACCTATTAGCTCCTACACATGCTTGTCCATTATTTCTAAACTTAGCCAGCATAGCTTGGTCAAGAGCATTATCTAAGTCGGCACTAGGAAATACTATAAACGGAGCATTGCCTCCTAGCTCTAAAGATGCCCTTTTTATACCTTTTGCAGCCATACCATACAATATTTTCCCAACATGGGTAGAGCCGGTAAATGAAATGCAGGCTATAGAAGGATCTTCACATAGAACTTTACCAACATCAGCAGCATTATTTCGGCTTGATGTGATCACATTAACTACACCTTTTGGTACACCTGCTTGAGTAGCTAATTCAACCACTGCCAGAGCCGTCAGTGGGGTATCTTCTGACGGTTTAATCACACAAGTACAGCCTGCTGCCATTAGTGCTCCAACTTTACGGGTTATCATTGCGAAGGGAAAATTCCATGGAGTGATAACCGAGACCACACCGATTGGGTGCCGTGTCACAAGGATCTGCTTATTAGGCCAAGGACTGGGAACAATTTCTCCATTAATAAGGCGCGCGGCATCAGCGAAGAATTCGAAGAAAGACGAGCCATATATAACTTCGCCCTTAGCTTCTGCCAAAGGCTTTCCCGACTCGGCTGTCAGTAGTTCCGCCAGATGATCAATATTTTTCAAGCAAAGATCGTTCCATTTACGAAGGATAGCTGCACGTTCCTTCGCAGTTGTATCTCTCCACGTCTTGAACGCTTGAGAAGCGATATTGACGGCAAATTTCGCGTCTTGAGCGCCCATGTCCGGTACTTCGGCAATTACCGTGTCGTCCGCAGGATTGGTAACAGGAAACACTGCATTATTTGCCGCAAACACCCATTCTCCGTCGACAAAAGCTTGCTTTTTCAATAGATGCATGTTTCTGTAACTCGTCGTAAACAACTGCAAATGCCTCGAGGCACTGAATCGCAACAGTTCCATTATCACGGCTTTATATGGACACTAAACTGATAACACGCGAGCGATCCGAGTGTCGGACGCTGCCGCTTTGAGTAGCAGCCTTTGATAAATACAAGCTTCAATTGAGAACAATCAATTCAGTCACAGTTTATCTGAACGGAATAGGTATCTATAACTCAATGAAAATAATCTTTTATCAGTTCAAAAGACCACAGAGTAATGTCATAATGTCATGTTACGGATTAGAGGACTATTTCATGCATAATAATATGAATATACAATAGTGCTGCCATCTATCCGTGATTATCATAAATGCTATGTCTTAATATGTATGTAGTAGCGTAACGAGGGCATCGCGTATTAATTCGCCGCTAGAGGCGCTAGTGCAGCGTGAGGTATCCGAAATGACAAATTTCACTGTTTGTAGGTGCCTGCCCGGCTAGTATGATAGCTTATACCGTCACGTTATATGGCCAAAATGTACTGAAACGTCACATAAAACGTAACGGTATAAGCTATCATACTAGCCGGGCTGTTTATTTATAATTAGAATAATGTGATGAATATTTTGGGACACTTGAGATTAATTATAACAAATGAAAATTACGGGTCAATACGGTACGGTTTTATGGTATTAAATGTGAACTTTGTTTTCACGCCCGTAATACCTAATAACTGGAGGCCGGACAGTTCCTGCGCATTGGAGTTGTTGTTACATAATTACCACTTATTATTGAATAATATATTTTTCTACAGTATCAGTAGGCAAATTATCAATTGAAATAAAAAAGAAGAGGCGGACAGGCCGACAGGCGGACTTAATGCCATAAAACATTCTTTATCTGTTAACTTCGAGCCAAAGCAAATAAATTGTTATTGAAATAATTTGAAATGATATTTTGCATGATTTCATGTAAGAAAGTATGTTTTTAGAACAATAATTTCAAGTAATGTATTTACATAAGTATATTTAGGTTGATATCTTTACAGATATCAACATTATATTCAGAAAATCTGTAGAATTATGGGACATGTTTAAGGGCAATATGTGGCATATTCGACGGGATTCGTGCAAACCATTATTCATATACATGGCATTTGAACCCTGCCTTGTGTGTATATTTTTGAGCCTTCTGTATTTGCGAAGAAACACCCAGAGCTATATTTAAAAGTACTAAAGATGTATACCCCAGAAATACCAGATTTCTCTATAACCTCGTACTGGATTTCCTATCTAATAATGTCCTCTTTATGAAAGTAATTATTATGTGTTTGAGAATATTTAATGGCCTTCCAGAAGATATAAAATCTTTATCTTTCAACCAGCTTGAAACACAACTTGACGATGGCTCAAAGAGCGAATGTTCTATTCCTACACTAGACGAACTATTTTAAAGGTAAAACTAAATATTCAACTATCAATAATAATGATAAGTGCACATTTGCATGCTATATCTAGCAAAGTATGTCATAGTACAGGAATGAATATGTAATATGTTACATATTCATTCCTGTACCTGTACCATATTGTGGTAAGTGAAATTTTGTGAGCAGGTTCGGTAATTATATACTTTTATATCGATTCAGTTCTTGATTTTTTTCGAAATTGCGGTGTCATGGGGGCTGAAAACATAAAAAAACATCACTAGTGACGTCTCAGAATCACTAGTGTTAATTGTTAATGCTTTTAATATAATTTGGATACGCTGTTATTTACCTATTATCCCAGCGCAATGAAGTTAGCTTTTTTTAATTACGTTAATTGCGAGGGCACATTTCTGAGATGAAATAAAGTATTTTATTTTTATTTAAAACAAGGTATTTTCAGCATATTCTCATAAAGTTTACATTAAAAAATACATGCAAAGGTGATTAAATTACAAACTTAGTTTAGAAATGTTTTAACTTAAATATATTTAGTAATTTATAGGACACAGAATTGTAATAAAGTCACAATATAAAACATAATTTAACATTAACTAGGCAAAAATTAACTACTTAAAAAAATCCTAATACCTACCTAATTTACAAATAAAAATGGGTTCTAGCGCGGAACTCGACGGTAGGATGCCCAGAAGGCGAGCCGAATTGCCGCGCTGCACAGCAATGCTGATGCGCTGAGCGAGGTACGCGCCAGCCTTTTTTTTGGTCACCCGATGCCTCCAAAGGGCGCTTCGCCAGCTCCTTAAAAGTGCTATGAGCACGAGGTCCCCACGGCCCTAGAGTTTCCCCCTTTTGATATCGAGTAATAATTTCATATTTTCTTCTATGTAAATTTCGGAGATAGGAGCGACGGAATTTTCCCATATTTTCCTTGATGAATCTAAATTTATAAAAAAAAAACTGTTTCAGAATGTACAATTCAAGCCCTTTCATATGACACCCCAGTCCCCATATGACATAATCACTAGACTTTGAATTTTTTACTCCACGTTGTACTAATACTCATCAAAGAAAATTAAAAATATAATTTAAAAACATATACAATGCATCTGGGTTATAACTATTCCAAATTTCAAGTTTATAGCATAAGTAGGTCTCGAGATATTTAGCAATGTGACAGACATGCAGACAGACAAAGCGGCACCATAAGGGTTCCTTTTTTATTTACTATTTTGGTAGGGAACCCTAAAAATGATCAGATTGTTTAACTTAGTCCAATGCATTAATGCTTTTTGAGCTTTAACTTAGCAGTCTTCTTAAATATCCAACAGCTTTTATGGGATTATAACATACTTCATAGAAAGCTGCCAAGTTAAGGCTCAAAATGCATTAAGCGGCAGTAAATTAGTTTTACTGTAAACAATGTAGTGCCGGACTTTGCATCATTTCAGAGAATCTACGGAACTTGGCAACCATTTAGATCTCAATTCTTTTGTCGGTGAAGACGACAACCAAGCATCGCATATTCTTAATATTGAACTTGGCTCCCATTTTCACATTTATGTTTAAATGGTGCTTTTTAAGAGCGAATGCACGAGTTACTATACAAAATACCTAAATCGCTATAGGTGCACCTCAAATATTTAAAGAGTTCCCTCAATTTCTCCAGGATTCTATAATCAGATTTTTACCTGATAACTATAGGACCACTCCTGAAATATACCGATTCAAACAAAAAAAGAATTTTCTAAATCGGTTAATAAATGACGGAGTTCTGAGGTAACTAGCATAAATAATAATAAAAAAAAAATGTTTTCTGGTTTTTTCTGGTGTACACGCACAATTACCAAGCTGCATGCCAAATTTCAGCTTTCTAGGTCACCTGGAAGTGGGTTAGGTTTTTGATTACTAGTCAGTCAGTCAATCAGTCAGTGGTAAAAATGCCGTTTTTTAGAATTTAATATCTAAATAACTATTAAACCAATATTTATGAAATTTGGGGTTCTAGTTGTTCTAAAGGATCTTAATACATGCACCAATTCTTTTTTTTATGTTAGATAGATTTTGAGTTATTAGGGGGTTAAAAGTGGCTCCAAACGGTTCGTGTAAAATAACACACGGCTGCTGTCCGCCAGTTCCGGGGGTGAACTTGGCTGGACACGCTGCCGCGTGTCTGGATTAGCTACTATAATTTCTTTCAGGTAACAATGCCACGATGACATCTGTCAAATCGGGACAAGAATTTATAATGATTACGAATACGAATGATAAAAACCGGCCAAGTGCGAGTTGGACTCGCGCACCTAGGGTTCCGTAGAAATTACTTAGTTTTTGCCATAAATACATTGAGTAGGGTTTGCAGTGCCGGTCCCGATTTGTATTAAATTTCCCGGGAATTCCTGAAAAATTTACATACCCTATTTTTGAGAGAAAAAATATATAAAAAGGGCGTTCTCAATGGACCGGATAATTCATTCAAAATAATATTGACAGGAAGTGGACGGGAAGTCATGGCCGTGAGAACTAGTGGGATTGCTATATTATACCTATTTTCACTTTAAAATTTATTGGTGTGTTACATTATGGTTACATTGATGAAAAAGAAACACGTATATAGGTATAGATATTTTTGAAAACTTACCTGTACCTACCTACGTATGTCTTAAAATTAACTTACCTACCTACTACCTACCCAATTATTTAATTTACAAAATTTTATTTGAATCTCGAGATTAGATAAGGAAACTACGGCACGCACACTTCCCCAGAAAGGAAATGCTTAATTTTATGCACAGCAACGCCGATCATAACAAAGAAACATTCACATTACTTAAATTAGTTTCCTACGTATAGTTATCAGTATCACGACCGGTAATGTTTATAATTACCCTCAATAATAAAAAGACTTACTTGCTTTCATGCACTTGTTCTTCTATTGATTTCTGCTGCTGTAATTTGTCGTAAAAGCCTTTCCACATCGATTCCTCATCCATTTTAGAAAGTTTTAAGAACAACACAAAATCACAAATGAGTAGTTACAGTGTAACTAATCTAACTACATATATCAAGATCGGCCGGTACTGTGTTACCATACCAATATACAGATACCTACAGTGAGTCACTAAAATAAGATCGAGTCATAGATTCTTCCAGTCAATGACGCAAACGGTACTAACTTCACGGGAATTTTTAACCGAAACAAACACCGTCTCGCGTCCGAGTTAACTAAATACTGAATCACTATTTCGTCTTTATAATATAAAAGGTCACTGACTTTAAAACTTGTATATGTAGGCGTTGCATTTCGCGGACTTCGAGGTACACTCCGAACTTTATCGTGCCTTACATAAAGAAAATAAGAAATAACTGGTTTGTTGTGCTTAGAGTTTAGCGTTTGGCAGGTCGAGCCGCGAGTCTGCGTCCTGCGAGGTACGCAGCTTGGCACTACTGACGTAATCCAAAGACAGCTGATGAGCTGGCGGGGCGTTTCGCGTCGGTCACGCCGGCAAACCGACTAACGCCGTGCAATAACACACGTGCTTTTAATGTCATACAATCGCTATGTAAACAATGTGAATGTGAGCTCATTAACGGGCCTAATATGCATTTCCTTCTTTATAACTCGATCGAGTTAAGATTGCACAACGCTAGTATGGAACGCCATACTGGCGAAGTGCACACTTCATTCAACAGTGGTGCACTTGATATGGGTTTTAACGATTGTCATAGATGGTATAACGAGATGACAAATTGTTTATCAGAATTTAGCTACATACTTACTGATATATATGAATGTTATGTAAAGTATTTGTTACAACTAGCTCACTATATCTATGCACTAGCTACAATGATATTTTAAGTAAAATATCATTGACTAGCTATTCAGAGTTACACACATGTATTGTATACATATGGGCTACCGCATCCAAGTAAACAGTATAGCTTTCAAGAAACAGGGACAGTACAACTTACATTAAGATTCCTTTTCCCAGAGATACACTGTATATATACTCATTCCTATAAGTCCACTATTTACCCACGCCATAAAAGACAGTGTCTTGCAAAGTATGTAATGGACAATGCTAATAGCATGTCAGTTATCATGAGTTAATGAGCCCTAACTAATAAGCGATGCTTATACATTAAGGGTATTTATAAATACAATAAGGGAATTTACACCTAACTGTTTTGTTATTGAAAATATTGACTAATTTAATTGGATTAGGGTAGTACTTTGTTTTGATGACTCTGCTTATTAGATTGATTAGAATTTTTAGTGAAGTGGCGCTATACATATAGGAAGGCCTTCCATTTTTAAGATAAAGTCATATTTGTTTTCTTTCATACAATTTAAGAATAAAATAATTGTTGTTGCTGCTAGGCTGTTACCGAATAACATAATATCAAATTAAGTAATTGGGGGTCTGCATTGGCTACGTAGGAGTAACAGGTATATGTAAAAGTATTTCAAATTTAAAAGACACGCAGACATGTTAAGAGGCATCACCATTGTATGCAAATTGTGGCTTATTATTTTTGCCATAGGTTACCTATTCAAATTTTGTACAGCACTCTAGCTAAGTACTTAGGTATGTATAGGTAGTATAGGTACCGCACTAACTACTGGGTTTAGTGGTCTGTGAGGTAAGTACCTAAATATGTTCCTTAATAAAACGTTTGGCACGCTAATTTAATGTTATAGCGTATGATGTGACGTCATCTCGGCCATGGCCATGACAATGCCTGCAGTGCGCAAAACCAATTGGAAAATTATAAAATAATGTCACAATGACAATGTTAATATTTTAAAAATAACCATGGTAACGCGTTGTTTTTCTTTTTTTTGTATCGTGATATCTTAAGAGTTACCCTTGAAAAGATTGGAACATCATATTAAGATGACATTATGGCTATCATTTTGTTAAATCAAGCCTTGATAGAATTTAGAATTATACTAAACTGTGCTATTATTCTTATTGGACTACTGTTTACATTGTGACGGAATATTACAAAGAATCCTCAAAAGAAATTGTTTTGGACCGCCCCCGAATTTTATTGGTGGACGACGGCTGACAAACCTCGGGCAGATGTTACCCGCTGCATCCTTATATGCGTTCGTTTTGTCGATAGTACACCACAATAATAAGCCATGACTTTAAATGCCGAACTAAGTAAAGCAGCACTAGGTATATTTTGTTTTTTCAATTTTTATGTCTCAAGTATTTTCGGAGATAAGGGGAAATAGTCTAATATCATCTTTTCTGTTAAATAACTTATAATCTAAGTGTATTAAATTGAATTTGAAATTAAATATTTTGATCCACACGCCAAGATATTTCATATCTATGTCACACGGTATTTACGGTAATGTAAGTAATAAAAATAAATAAAAAATAAATATCACCTTATATTGCTTAGGTACGGCTTAGGTACATTCAGCAGCAGAAGTAGCTAAGCAGTAATACGTTCACAATTATCTACACAGAGCCTTATCATGACATTAGCCTGTGTAGCTCATTTTGAGCACAAGGTCCGCGCAGCTACTTCTGCTGACTGTACATATTTGAGGATGAACGAGTGTATTGTGCTCCGAAAACTAATTAATTTAGGCTAGGTACCCATTCTAGTTAGTGCCAAATTCGATGCAATTCAATTATCAGCGACAGAGAGTAAGCACGTGTGATTGAAGAGTGGTGTAAAATAAAGGGTTCCAGAAACCCTAAAACTTCAATGGCAAGAACACCGATCATTTTGACGGCCTGTTTAGCCTAGTTGGTAGTGACACTGCCACCGAAGCTAGAGGTCCCGGGTTCGAATCCCGGCCTGGGCATTATTTTTGCATTTAGCACGGATATTAGTTCCTGGGTCTTGGATGTTTTCTATGTATTTAAGTATGTACACTACCGTCAAAAGTTTAGGACCAAACACAATTTTTAGTTTCATTTTCATAAATTATTATTTATTACGCAAACCTAACAAGGGAAAAAGATTGCAATGAGCTATTTCTCACAAGGATTGGACTTTTGCAAACTGGTCGACAGTACTACGGACAGATGAATCAAGGACATCAAGGTTGAATGAATAATCATTCAATGTTGCATTTAGGTACATATTTTGTGTTTGGTCTTAAACTTTCTGACGGTAGTGTATTTATCTATATAAGTATGTAATTATGTATATCGTCGTCTAGTTCCCATAGTACTAAGCTTTGCTTAGTTTGGGACTAGGTCGATTTGTGTAAGATTGTCCCCTAAAATATGATTATATATTTTATTATTATTATTTTAGGGTTCCGTAGTAAACAAGAAACCCTTATAGTTTGCGAAGTCCGTCTGTCCGTCCGCGACTTTTGTCAGTAGGTAACTTACCTACTACTAGAAAGCTATGTTACTTGGCATGGGTATAACTACATATTCTTCCATATCAATCAAGCTGACAAGAAAAAATACCACGTCTAAGTACCTATACCTAGACATTTTATACTAGATAACGGGAAAAGCAAACTTTCATAGAATTTCCATTGATTCAATAAGTTGTTAGTTGTGTCAAAGTCATTGTTAGTATACTTACCTAAGTTTGTGAACTTTAAAGTCAGCATAATGTAACAGGTGGACCAGCTACGGAACCCTACATTGCGCGTGACCTAACACGCACTTGGCCGGTTTTTATTTAAACGACCAGTGATTCAGCCAGATACGTAGCAATCACAACAATGGTGTTTTACTGTGGTATTACTCAAGGTTGGCCGGACGTAATAGAGGAACTTATTGCCTTACTTCAAGGCTATTAGCAACTTGTTTGGGCTTTTTAGGACAATTTTCTTATTTACGTAGCTTAGTTTCTTGACCTTTAGAAGCGGGGAAATGCAAAGATACCTAATATAATACAAAGATATTATAATAAATACAAAGATATAATCACATTTTGATGCAAAATTGGCTTTTTTGAGGCTAGAAATATGTACATTAACAGCTTACGTACTAGTATTATAAAATCTGTGTTACGGCTTTAGTGGCCAATCTATATCTTTAGACCACCCATATTAAAACAGTCAGTCCTACGATTGTTAGGCTAGTACCTTACCTACGTAGGTACTAACATAATAGCCAGCATAAATATGGACTGTTATCCAATCTCAGAAAGAAATAGTAACTCGTTGACACGCATTCGAAAAAGGAAAACCTGGCAGGAAGGAAAAACTTGGGGGGATAGGGCATTTGACATCAATTCGTATAACAAGAAATGGACTAAAGGGCACAGTAGTGTCATGTTTTCAAAACTCATGACAAACATCAATATTATTTTATAACATGTTTCGTATCGTGAATGTGTCGAGTCAAATAGACCTCCAGTATTCGGACCGATGATTAGGTGATCCCGACAAAAGTCTCATTTGTTTGAGAAAGATTTTGGCTGATTTACAACATTTGATAATTCGAATATGTCGCCAGTAGAACAAGCATAGGAGCGGTACATTCGACGTCTCAATGACAGCTGACTGATGAGACATCCCCAAAGAAATACTTAAAGATATACGAACTTTTTTTTCTTTGTCATATCGATACTTTTTTGTATTCTGTAACATAACACATAAGAATTTATCTCTGCCCTCCGTCCTCCGTCGGTCAATCACTGTATGTTAGCCGACTCATGTCATGGCTGAGGCTGATATGAAATATTACAATTATCATTATAAGAAACGGCTTGGATTCCAAGTTCCAAAAGATTTTTGTGGAGTAGTTTACGGTTAAAGTCTCAGATTACGTGCACCCTGACCTTCCGGATGCATATAGATACTTAGTCCGAAGTCCGAACCCAAGGTTTTGTTTCTTATTCCAGATGTTGCCCATCTATGCTACAGCCTGCCTTGCTGAGCCTTGACTGTCCAGTCTTGTGTTCATGTAGTCTCTTTAGAGATCATACAAATTGTTGTTGGTGCGAGCCCTATTGTGCTAGCGCGTTGCCAAAGGCAAAGGTATGAGAACACTAGCGCGACGCGCTGATAATTAAATTGAATATCGTGTCAATGCCCCAGTGCGACTCCACTCAGTCGTTTCAGTTTTTTTGCAAAGTTGCGGGACGTAAAGTTTAGTTACTTTTGGACCTTGTAGCATCACAATAAAGTCGAAAAGTGCGAACCTTTTAATTCTTATACTATATTTGCTTCCTATTTGGACTTTTTGTAGCAGCATTTGTTTACAAGGTCTCTTTTTACCAGTCAAACAAGATAACAAAGTCACGACACGACCGGTCCATGGAGCTGGTGTGCGAGTTCGTGGTGTACCTACCTAGGAAAAGCTTTTTGCAGAAGGTAACTAAATATTATCGACAGGAACTAATGCATTTTTGCCGGATTTTAGTCCGCAAATGTCGGTTATGTGACTATTAATTGTGCGTTTGAGCGTAATGTACAGTCGCGAACCGGTATTATTGAGGGTGCTTTGCTTTTTTAACCGACTTCAAAAAAAGGAGGAGGTTTTCAATTCGTCGGATATATATATATACATTTTATATATATATATATATATATATATATATATATATATATATATATATTTATGTATGTTCACCGATTACTCAGAGACTAGTGGACCGATTTCAAAAATTCTTTTTTTGTTTGAAAGGGTGTATTTTCAAGTTGATCCCATTGTCACCAAGTCTGGATCTGATGACGAGATCTTGGAAAAATCGAAGGAACTCCTCAAATTATATACCAAGAGGATGGGGTCTGGCAAAGTTTGGAGTCGGTGTTTTTTTGTTAAAAATTTACTTGTCTCATAAATTTTTTGGCCGAATTTCACTTGCCTACCAACATTTCGCCGATAATTCACTTTGACAACTATTAGCAATTTTTTGTATGATAACGTTAAAACGTTTCATTAGGTAGAATTATTTTAAAGTAGATTATTATTTATAATGACTTAAACTTTCAGGATACTTATCATTTGCCAAATTAAGACAGTAATGATTTATTTTCGCAACTAACTAATATATACATTAAAAGGATTCTATAAAACTTAAACTAGCCCAGGGCATTGTCCCCAGCACGCCGGCCGCATTTCCCTGCTGAATTGCCATGCTCAGCCTTTGCCAAATCTTTCTGCTGCTTTCCGGCTGCATAAATATTTCTTACGTTGTAACTGACTCAACGAATTTCCTTATCCGGTAAACGGTTGAGTTAAGGTACTTTGTTTAGTTTTCCCCTAATAAATACAAGAGTCTCTGAGAAACGTGAGATTTATGAATAAAATATGCCACCAATGTGTGTGATAAGTATTTAAACCGACTTCTAGTAAACTTGGTAGAGATTTGTTTAGGGGTGGGTTTAACGAAGCTTCCGCGTAATTCGCAGATCAGCTCAATTTGGGTATATATTTATCTCACATCTGAAGACATATAAATTTTCATCATTTTTCGCCAGAATTTAGTAGATTGATATTAAATGTATTATTATATAATACCTGCGTTTATAATATAACTTGAAAAGAAAATATATTTTTCCTCGAAAAAAACGTCAAACGTAATATATATTTTTCTTTCCTAAGTTGTATGGCGCGGTACAGAGTAATCTCCGTTAATAAATGTTTAATACTCACTTTCTTTTGCTGATAACGTCCGTATCTCGTAACTTTTTAAACACCATCTTCCAAGGATCATCGTGTTTCGGTTTATGTAACTTTATTCCTGAACTCATAATTACAAAACTTCACAAAGCACAACTTGATGTTTAACAATTTATCACACGCGAGTCTAATGTCTCATAGATTTTCTGAAACTGCGCATTTAAACCACAAAAGAACCACAAATTGCTTATTTTTAAAATTTGTTTAATACTCGTAGATCGTGAGCTGAGGGCTTTACAGACCCAACAAGAATTAAGAATCACTTAAGTTTTGAGATTTGATTTTTTGGTCCAAGCGAAATTTCAGGCTTCACATAGCGCAGAAGGTTACAGACTGACGGCTGTTCTCAGAATTGTTTGCGTGAGGTTTACCCGCGTTACTGCCACCAGGGTTCGTTGGGATGTAATAAAACCCACTAAAAAACACAATCTAGTATCGTAAATAATTGGGCTTTGTTCTGCTTTACCGATAATAGTCACCTCATTATTCGTCCATAATTGTTTAAAGATTTTGGTGTCAAATCCATGGAGAAGAATTCCTATGCCGCCCCGCCAAGTCTGGAGGTCGCCTAAGTATACTAGAATTAGATATACGTATATATTAGTCAGCGCAAAAGGTACTACGAACGCCCAAAAATGTATTTGTCTTTGTCAAGTTTGTCAGTATGGGGTTCTTCAAGAAAGGAGTAAACGTGCAGCACCACACCACGCCGGCCACACGATGTTTAATTTAATTTAATAATTTATAATGAATTTGGTTAAATGTAATTTTTAAATATTTTTTTTGACAATTTATACTTTTTTACTAACATAGTTGTAAGTATCATTATTATTACTAACATTTTGAATAAATTGTAATCATGTATGATATTTAGGAAGCCTCATCCATCACTGCTGACTCTAGGTGTACCTACACTGTACACCCGATATTAAATCCAAAATAGCGATGGCCAAACAAGCATTTCATAATAAAAAAAAATACCTACTAACTACAAACATATCCAAAAACACGAGAAAGAAATTTGTAAAAACATATATACGGAGCATAGCCCTTTACGGTAGCGTACTTGAGGCGTTTGAAATGTGGTGTTGGAGGCGGATGGAGAGGATTAGCTAAACTGAGAGAGTGACTAACGAAGAAGTGCTGAAAAGAGTAGAGGAAAAGAAGGTAGTTGCTGGATAGCATAGAGTCAAGAAGACGGAAGATGATGGGCCACCTCATACGACATGACAACTTCATAAGGAAGATAGTTGAAGGAAAAATAGAAGGAAGGCGAGGAAGGGGAAGACCTAGAATTAATTATATGGAACAAAAATAAAATTACTGTTAATTTCATGTCGTACCAACCAAACGAACAACCAACCAAAAGATCAAGGAAGAGGCCTGGGACCGAAGTAAATGGAGAGCCCACTTTGAGTTGCACCGACAAGAGCATAGCTCTTAAGTGTTTTGTTTGATCTATATCGACCATGTTCAAAAATAAACTATTTGAATTGAATTTAATATTTTTTTAAAGGGACGGCAACGCGGAATAGGCTTCGGTGACCGCTTAACATTAAGCGGGCCGTACGCTTGTTTGCCACGACGCGGTATTAAAGAAGAATAATTATAATGATATCTAAACCGAACAACTACCGGGACAGTGAACATTATGGAACCCAATATTCCCTCTGTTTTCGAGGGCTGGAAGGCATTTTTAATCTATTTGGGCAGAAAATAGTATTTTTTGCATATTTTGTACATTTACTATTACTAAATAAGCAAAATTTAGAGCTCCGATGGTGATGAATGATAGAGAACTCTCAGGTTATGTACCCAACTCGCACTTTTCTGGTTTTTGCCGCTCTACAGGCTGTTTTTATTGATTTCTGCTCCTTCAAGCATATAGCCGCGTGTACCCATAGAAACGACGTAGCATATTTAGTTTTTCAAAATTCAAGAAAAAGTAGTTTTTGTTCACTTTCATACAAAATAATTAATTATACATATCGCTAAGGGTGAATGCAAAACGCCCTTAAGAGTTAACGTCGAGTTAAGCAAAAGTTAATATCAAGTACGTCAATATTCGGAATTCGAATGACACGCACATCAACATTGTTTAATTGTTAAGGATATTTTATACTATACTAGGGATGTTAATTAACGAAAATGAATTCTTGAATATCTTCGAAATGGTACGAAT
This sequence comes from Notocelia uddmanniana, assembly GCA_905163555.1. Classification (NCBI taxonomy): domain Eukaryota; kingdom Metazoa; phylum Arthropoda; class Insecta; order Lepidoptera; family Tortricidae; genus Notocelia; species Notocelia uddmanniana. Next base: position 12,411,020 of record LR991065.1, on the reverse strand, counting down.
GGGGATACCAGTGTCTTGGAGAAGATTACTTTATTTCATCTCAAGAATGTGTCGTCGCAATTTACGGAATTAAAAAAGTATCTGGTTAAAAAGCAAATGCAAGAACTAAATCAGCTTTATTTATTGATGGTCGGTATGAGAACCTACACGTTCGTTTAAGCAGTTTAAGGTTGTGTATTTGTATGAATTATATGTACCTATGTCTCATGTGTAACTAGATGAGTGCACTCACTCAGTATTTGGATGAAGATTAATGTCATGTGCAGTAAAAGTACACAGAACTGGTGGAAAAAAATACAAGTGAATCATCATGGATGGCAAATCATTAGCACTACAAAAAAATTGCGATGTTTTTGAAGAATGACGACGCTCTCATAACAGTAATTATCTTTAAAATAGAGCAATGTCTAATTACTAACATTCCCATATGTATTGTCCATGATCTTTGGCTATATATAAGAAAATAAAATATCTAAGTAGGGTCGCTAGGCCGGTTACGCGACCAGCGTAAGTTTGCGACCACCTGGAAGGAAGAAGTTTTCAAGATATTAATATGTTTAGAGACCCAGAAACATTGGGTTATTGAATGGGAATCCATTAAAAAAACCTAACTGGCACATCAAATTTACTGGTCGCTAAACGATCTATCGACCCTATATCCCTAATCAGGATAAATTTTACTCGTGATATCGAAATATGGCATTCGAATTGTAGCTTATTCGGTACTCTATGGAAATATTAAAATTCAATTTAAATTACGTGAATTATACTTGTTTATATCGCTTGTATTGAGTAATGTAATGACCGTATAGGTAGGTACACTTCAGTCATAAGTACGTAGACTTTAAAACAAAAGCCAGAAATAAAAAGTGACTAACATGCTCAATATTTCAGTGTCAAAATCAAAATACAAAGCTGTCTATACTTATATATAAACACATATATTTTTCCTGCTAAAGCACGCTTGAGGCAATACTTCAACTTTATGTTCACGTTTTTTCTCTATATTTGAATTTATCCTGTTTAGATAACCAGTCATTTAGATCCAGAATCATAATATCAAGGCAAGGCTGCACGACAGTAAACAAGTCCCGCATGCCACGTCACGCAGTAATCTGCTGCAAACAAGCTGGTTATCATCAAGGCATCGCGATAAAATGCCTCTCAGCATAATATGACTTCAAAGATACATTTACAACTTTGACACACACATGTGTTCACATGTTTATGACGTGGAGTTACAAAAACTGGCCAAGTGCTAGTCGGACTCGCGCACGAAGGGTTCCGTACCATTATCTATAAAAACTGCAAAGAGTCCGACTCCCACTTGGCCGGTTTTTAATATTTGTTGTTATAGCAGCAAAAGAAATATATCATCTGTGAAAATTTCAACTGTCTCGGTTATATCTAACTATCGCGATTCTTGAGATAGCCTAGTGACAGACATACGGACGGACAGACAGCGAAGTCTTAGTAATAGGGTCCCGTTTTTACCCTTTGAATACGGAACCCTAAAAACGAATGTGAGGCAGCCAAGCGCATCGTCGAGGCCTACGATTTAATCATAGGGAGGCCGCGACCACTCGACTAGGTACCGAAAAACGATATTCTTTAGTATGTTACACTCCGGCCTTTGACATGGAAAAGTATTTACTCAAATTATGACTAAATTATTAACAAGTTCAATAAACGAATTAAAGGATACGATGTTTATTACTTAAAGGTTTAGTTAGATGGAGCTATGTTTTGTCATTAAAGCGTGAGCTGTAGTAGAATTAAGCGAAACAAAAACAGGTTTTAGCTTGATTTTTTTCTAGATATTTATATTTAGACTGTAGTGCGATGTTTGAAACGATACGAGTATAATGTCTTTTAAAAAATCCAAAAAAATTTTTTTTTTCTTTAAGCTTTATTGCACAAAAAACGAATGTACAAATGACGGACTTAATGCCAAAGGGCATTCTCTACCAGTCAACCACTGGGCCAAACAGAGACACTTAAAAATCTTAAAATTAAATGCTGGGTAAATGTAGAAACGTTGAGAATGTAACACAGACGTTAATTAAGATATAAACTTACATAGACCTAATAAACATTGATACAAAAATATATTTACACATAAATATTATATATATAATATACATGTAAAACCTATATATTTAATCTATCTATCATGTAATGTTAGACCGGAATACTGCTGTACTAGATACTAACGAAGAGAAAATGACAAAATACGTTTCAATTCACATAGAAAATAGCTTAAATAAATTAGTATGAGTAAGGACGTCTCGAATTGAGTGTATCAATTAAGTGTCACAAACAGCAGAGATCACAGTTTTAATTATGTACCTATAGGACCTACACTGCAATGACTTAAATAACTACTAATTGCTGGTTCATAAAACACGCTACACTTTTCTATGAACCACCAATTAGTAGATATTTAAGTCATTGCAAAAAGAAAACTACCATTTTAAAAGGGGGGTCTCTGGCACCGATTTAAGGCTCAATAAGTCAGCTAAATAAAAAATGCAAAATGCACGCAAAACTGTCAAGGGACTCTGACTTGGCACTCTTGGCAGTGTCTTACTGAAAGTCATTTTTGTATACAGATCTCATACAGATGTATTGAAAAAGGTATGGGTGCCTAAATACTTATGAGCGGTATTGTACCTGTTACCAGAATTCCATGATGATTTCTTTGATGCACATGCCAGATATGTGCACCTGCCCAGTCAGCATGATATAGATTTTATGGTTTCATGGACTTTTGGGCCGTAAAATATGAGCATTTAGCAAATTTGGTTTCCCCTGAAATGTAATCCTGTCATCCATCGTTTGAATACACAGATAATCTCATTGCATGTAAGTACTCTACAAGCGCACTGAGAATTAAAAGACTAACTTTTAATCTTTTTATGAGTATGCGCAAATTTGTTGTTTGGGTAGTTTAGCAAAAAATTTTAAAGATACTTATATAGCCGGATACATTCAAAAAGCTAAAAATAGACTCAGATGGAGCGCTCTGTATATTAAAACACAAGGCATTTTTGATATAAATATCTTCAGATAACATCTTAAGTAGTCATGTTTGCCTTTGTTTAGGTACAGAGAATCAGTTCGAGTACTCTTTGGCGTGACGTGTCTTTAAGTAGCATACTTAACATAATGTATTGTATATAGATGACCAAGCCGAGGACACCTCTTTTTATTTGTCTATGCTTAACGACCCACACACATTAAGCAGGTTATTGTGTTGCGTTAAACTAATTTTAATGATCTACAACAGGCCACGAAGAAAAATAAAATGGATATAACACAATACATAACCCAATCGAAAACAGACTCAACTCCCGCCTCTTCTCAACAATTATAGCAACTAGCAGCAACCCCTCTACAAATTCCAATACGAAACCATGAAACCTCGAAAAAAATAAACTACGACCTAACGGTCACCTCTCCCAATACGGCTGGTCCCCGCGGGAGTAGTAGACCACCACCCTCCACATGTGAGCTATATATAGGAACACTCAACGTAAGATCTTTAGTAGGAATCGGTCGCCAAGAGGAGCTAGAAAATGCCCTACAAAATATAAAATGGGATATTCTAGGCCTATCCGAAGTAAAAAGAAAGGGAACAAACATAACGGAATATGAAAATTACATCCTGTTTTATACGGGAAATAAAAGCGGAAGAAATGGCATAGGATTTATAGTGAAACAAGCATTGAAAAACAATATATTGAATTTCAACGCTATCTCAGACAGAGTAGGCAGATTAGACATAAAAATTACACACTGCTCAATCAGTATCATTCAAGTTTACGCGCCAACAGAAAAAGCACCAGAGGAAGAAATTGAAAAATTTTACAATGATACCCGACGTGCACTGGATAATGCTCTATCACACGTGATATTACTTGGAGATTTTAATGCAAAAATCGGTCAGCCAAAATCTAATGAATCATCAGTTATGGGGCCTTGGGGATATGGAACAAGAAACAAACGGGGGAGCGTATTAATAGATTTCTGTCATGAAAACGAACTCTACGTTTTAAACACGCACTTCAAGAAAAAACCTAAGGCGAAATGGACTTGGAAATCACCCGACGGAAAAACGAAAAATGAAATTGATTACTTCATAACACAGAGACGAGATATCCACTTTGTGAAAAACGTTGAGGTAATACATACTACTCACCCAACAGACCACAGATTATTGCGAGCCACGTGGGTTTTGAACACCAAACCTCAAAAGTCCAGGTCTCATTTTCGAAGGAAACAAACTGGATTCTTACCGATTGAGATAGAAAGTCTCAAAAACATATTCTCCAAACAAAACGAAACAATAACTGACACGGGAAACATTCAATCGGCCTACACAGAAGTAATGAACAAAATCAACGGATGTGTTAACAAGCTACCTCATATACAAAAGAAAAAAAGACTGGAATATATCATCACTGACAAAGTAAAAAACTTAATTTTAAGAAGAACGCAACTCAAAGAAAAATCAAATAAAACCAAATTGGATAGAAGGGAAATTAAACGACTCTACGCAAAAATTAGAAAAAACATAAAAAGAAACAAGCACTATTATAACTATAAAATACTCGAAGAAGAGTTAAGCAAAAGAAGATCAGTAAAAAGAGGATATAAAAGAATAAATGAAGCCAAACAATGGATTCCAGCACTCAAAAATAAAACAGGCGTATCTACTACCAATAGAAACAGTATCATACAAGTAGCAACAGACTTTTATCAAAATCTTTATAGCGACAAAAAAAGACCAGCAGAACCTCTACTTACCCCAGAGTCGATTCCAACCGATGAAAACATACCGCCTCTGCTAGAAAGCGAATTACGACACGCGATAGACAGGCTAAAAATAATGAAGAGTCCCGGAGAAGATAACCTTACCAACGACGTCATTAAAGCTTTGAACGAGCCTCTAACCCCTTTCTTAACTCAATTATTTAATGAGATTATAACACAAGGAAAAATACCTATACAATGGGAATCATCAGTAATAACCCTACTCTACAAGAAGGGTGACCCCCTCAATATTAACAATTACCGGCCAATTAGCCTCCTGCAAAGTACATACAAACTCTTTACAAATGTTGTGCTTTCACGAATAAGAGGACAGCTGGAATCACAACAACCACGAGAACAGGCTGGATTTAGACGCAATTATTCTACTGTAGACCACATATTTACGGTCAGGCAAATCATTGAAAAATGTACAGAATACCAAAAAACTATCTACCTATGTTTTATAGATTATTCGAAAGCATTCGACTCTATTTCACACCAAAAGCTATGGACAGCCCTAAAAGAACAAGGAATAAACACTAATTACATAAATATCTTGAAAGTTATATATAAAAATAGCAAAGCTTTAGTTAAACTTGACAAAAAGGGAGACAAATTCAAAATACAACGAGGAGTGAGGCAGGGCGACCCAATATCGCCAAACCTTTTTAATTCGCTCTTAGAACATATATTTAGAAAAGTAGAGTGGTTTAAAATGGGAATTAATATAAACGGCGAGTATTTAAACCATTTACGTTTCGCTGATGATATTGTTTTAATGTCAGAAACCCACGAAGACCTCCAATACATGATCGAAACACTTAATATCTACAGCCGGGAATGTGGTCTCGATATGAACTTCGAAAAGACGTGCGCTATGACCAACGGAGAAGAGAAGAACATATCTATTCAGAATACAAAATTGAACTATGTGGCAGAATATAAATACTTAGGCCAAATAATCTCCCTGAACGGTCGCTATGTAGACGAAGTGGACCGAAGGATCAAGAAGGCTTGGAATTCATATTGGTCTCACAAAGATATTTTTAAATCGGACCTCGACATCTCTCTAAAAAAGATAGCGATCGACTCTGTAGTGACACCTACTCTACTCTATGGTTGCCAGACCTGGGCAATATCCAAAGAAATTATAGATAGAATACAAAAATTTCAAAGAGCCATCGAAAGGAGTCTACTAGGCGTAAAAATCAAGGACAAACTGAAAAACACCTACATCCGCAAAATAACAAATGTAGCGGACGCAGCGGAAATGCTTTGCCGCCTCAAATGGCGATGGGCCGGACACACGGCTAGGACCAACGACAACAGATGGAGCGAAAAAGTGCTCCACTGGTACCCGCGGGGTGAGGAGCGCGCGCGAGGGCGCCCGCGCCGGCGCTGGCGAGACGACATCGTAGAGCAGGCAGGCATAACCTGGACCAGACTTGCCGTCGACAGGAAAATGTGGAGTAAAATGGAGGAGGCCTATGTCCAAAAATGGACAAACCCATTCAACATTTAAGCTTTTATTTTAGTGTAGTTATTTGAATTAATTTTATCTATCTTTTTTATTCTCATGAAATTCTATCTCGAAATCTACTGTAATGTTTGGGTAAATAAAGGGCTATATTATTATTATTATTATTACAACTTTAGACACAATAGTCAATCTTACATACATACATAAACTCACGCCCATATTCCCAAAAGGACTAGGCAGAGCACACGAAAGTTTATATCAGTGCCACTTTTAGCAATTGTAGGTTTATAGATGCAGAAAATATGATATTGCAGTGGCAGGTTGCTAAACTGCCCACAACACTCTTCAACCTGGTTCCCATAGTCGACTCTTACGACACCCATGGGAAGGAAGGGGTGGTGCTATTCTAACCCGGCACCACACGGGGCAATCAATCAAACGGGTAGTGAATCTTAATCGCGTATATTCACTACAAAACTATACTTACATGCAACCTGCCTGCCTAGATGAATCGTTTCAACCAATCTCACTGTAGCGCCTAGTTTACTACCTACAAAGGCTACAAATCACAGTTTTCACCGTAAGGGGCTTGTGTTTTTCGCATGGTAGCTCTATTATATATATATATTTTTTTTTTTTTAATTTATTTATCATAAAAGAGAAAAATACAAAAAGTGATCTCGTAACAGCGGCCAAAGCCATACAGGTTTAACTGCCGCTGTATTCGCTCGAAAACTGTATAGGATACATTTCATTATTTGATGAACTTATAATAGCTAAAGTTCTATCCCTATGAACCCACTACTCACACATTTATGTTAGTAAATTAAATATTTTTTTATGATGGAGTTGATGACGCATGGAATGTGCGACTGTGCGTGTAGTTAGTACATCAGCATAGATATAGCGCTTTCATAGATCGTTTACATTTATGTGGGTTATCACTAATCTCAATGAAGATTTCGGCGGGTAGTTGATTGAGAATGTTTGGTAAAAAATATTCCCATCGTCGTTTGCCGTACACATTGCTACATTTGGGAAGGACAAAACGAGGAAAATACAATAGTTTCCTAAGACGTTCCCGTCTTGTTGTTTTTTTGAGACTTTCTATTTTGTCGATTTCCTCATTAACAATTGAGATTTTGATTTGGTTAAATATGTGAATAATCTTACAATGTTTGAATAACTGAGTTTGGTAAAATTGTCTTTAGTAAACTTATTTGTAATTTAAATATCTTATCAATATAAGTTTTGTAGGTTCTGCCATAGCTACTCAGCCCATATTCTATAACGGATTGCGCGAGTGACAAGTACAACATTCTAAGAATATTATATGGGAGTTTATCTATACATATACTAAAGCTGAAGAGGGTCGAAAGTCTGTACATGGAAGACATTCGAAAAAAAGTTGGCTGGGGATACTTAGAATTGATAACAGAACACGGTCCAACAGTTTTTAGAATTTTTGTCTGTTTGTCTGTTTATCTGTTTGTCTGTTTATATGAACGCGCATCACGTGAAAACGGCTAAACGGATTTTGATGAAAACTTTACTAATCTGTCGAGTAAATACCCGGTCAGGTTTTAGGCTATAAAAATTATGCAAATTTGGGTTTAAAGGGGGTAAAAAGAGGGGTTGAATTTTGTATGGGAACTCCTATAATCCATGAGTTACAGAAATGAAAATTGATAAGCATATACTTGACTGCAAAGGAAAAACATCCTCATTCAAAATTTGTGAAATCTTAAGATAGAAACTGAAAAAAAAGTAAACGCAAGCGCTGCGCCGCGGCGCTGCCCAGTGTGCGCGCCAGCCACGACGGTCTCTTCAAATTTTGAACACTATTAATTAACTGTGACTCTAAACCCCACTTTCAGTACCGTTTTCTAGATTCAAAAACTACATGTATAACTTTGTAATCCCACTAATATTATAAATGCGAAAGTTACTCAATCACGCAAAAACGGCTGAGCAGATCAAGGTGATTTTTTGTATACTAAACAGTATAAATCAAAATCAAAATCAATTTTTTTATTGCGTTCAAACAGTTTAACACAGTCGTGCGTGATATTTGCTTCGGTTAGTACGACGATATCCACTAGCCGTGAACTATGTGTTACGATGTATTCCAATTGCGCGAAGTTCTTATTGATCTGATGTTTACATGTAATGTAATTAATGAGCTGCACTGTGTTGGTATATTATCTGTGAATTCGTTCCAATTTTCTCTGCTTTCTTCGGATATATATGATGTAATAATATCCTCCATCGCTGTGTTTTGAAGTTTGTTAGGTAGTCCGGTTGTGTAGCTTATTTATTCATTGTTTTGGCTTAGCTCTGAGACAAGTTTGTCGATATCACTAGTCGATCGCACTGTATGGATTTTTGCATGTTCGGTTTTTCGCACCTTAACCGTGCCATCTTTACACCATACATATTTACATATATTCGTCTCTTTGAGCGCTGTTTTTGCTTGCCATAAAAGTGTCGACGTGTAGGGTGTTAGAGACTCGCGAATATATATTTTCGTGTCGTCTTCCATGTCTAGGTCTCTGGCACACAACTTGGCCTCCTTGGCGGCGGCAAGCCAGCTGTCACGTCGGCCCTCACACAATGACACTACTATGGGGCACTGTTTGTTAGGCCCCCTTTTTCAATTTTTGGACTTTTTGCGGTATACCTTAATTATATCATCCTTGTTTTGCTTAATTTTTTTGCAGAGTTGTTCAACCACTAATTTAGTATCTTCCTGTTCTAATTCCTTTATTCCATCAATTTCGATGTAATTTTTAATTGCGTTTTGCTCTATACCTAGCACCTTCTGTTCAAGGGCATCATTGCGTAGCGAGAGGTTTTTACAGAGGTTTCTTAGGTCGCTGCACTGTGTCTCGTATTGTTTTATTTTCATTTCGTAGTCGTCTATTTTATCAGAATAGAATTGAAGGACTGACTGGAGCTCCAGGCGCACGACTTCACGAACTTCGCGGCGAATGTCGCTCAGCATTTTGTCGGCAGAGCTGCTGCTGAGTTGCTGCGGCTGCTGCTCGCCGTCGGTGTCCACGTCGTCTTCCGTCTCTGGCATTATAAAGGAAAGCCGCTTTGGCTTGGCACTGCTGCCCAAACAGGTCCGACACTTCCAGTCCGCTGCTTCCGTGGCATACAGAATACTAAGTTGTTCTGTCGTTAACTTTGCACAAGATCCGTGAGTCCACTTCGAGCACTTGTTACACTGCAATCCAGGACTTTTCTTGTTTATAACTTTGCTACATTTAACACATTTCACCATTTTAACTCGTGTCTAATCGTTATTATTTGTAAAGGAGTAAAGAGGGTAGATGTCGCACGAGAACGCACCGTGTCGATCCCTTGCGCGAGCGGATGAGCGACTTATTGAATTATATTGGTACTGTTCAGTTTTGATATGTTTATTTGTGTAAGTCAATTGCCGCAGCGGCCTCAAATTTGGGTAGCACTAAATATTTTAAATAAACTAACAGTAGTTTTCTGAAGAGCGCGCGGAGTTATAATATGTTTGAGCCCTTAAAAACTTCAAGATTTTATATGAAAATCAAGTTGTTTAAATATTTTCACAACCGCAATAATATAAATACCTACTTTATATATCCTATGGCCAAAATTTTTTGGTATTTTGTACATATACATTTATAAGTCGCGCGGGAAAATTCCGAAATTCTATGAAAATTCAGTGTTTAGTGAAAGGGTTCTTTCTTACGTAACTTGAACAGCAAGTAGTTCAATATCGATCAATTTTGTGACTGTAAACGCCATCTACCGACGTGGTACCGAACGTCAACGCATTATAACCGGACAATGACCGTGCGTGTGGGAGTCCAATTGGAACGTGAGTCACCATAATGTACGCAATAGGATGGGGGCGCTAGTTTTGCTGATGCAGAACGGTATAATACTGTATTTAGTTAGTTCGAATATCGAATCTATACGCTAAGCTAGAAGCTTCGCTTTTAATTGTATTAAAGACATTAGAGTTTTCATTAATTTTCACGATGGCAGTTTAAATAGAAAATTAGATTTTAACGTAATAATAATAATGAAGTAAATATATAAATAAATAAATAAATATTAGGGGTCATTTTTTACACAAATCGAACTAGCCCCACAGTAAGCTCAATAAGGCTTGTGTTATGGGTACTAGACGACGATATATTTAATAGATATATACTTAAATACATAGAAAACGTTCAAGTCTCAGGAACAAATGTCTCTGCTCACCACAGAAACAAATGCCCTTACCGGGAATCGAACCCGGGACCTCTAGCTTCGAAGGCAATGACACTACCAACTAGGCTAAACAGGCCGACGATCTAGTAAGTAACATTATTTTATGATGAGCTGATGAATCACTGAGTTTACGGACGTTTCGTTTTCAGCCAAAAAAACTTCGCACATGTAACTTCAATTTACTTTGCGGTTTAGGGGATTTGAGTGACGTGACGAGGACGTGACGTTAGCAAATATGTTCCAATAATGTCAACGTAATTGACGTAGATTAGTATTAATGATCCGTTCATTTGGCTGGCAACACTTTTTAGCCGTTCCTGCGTCCTCAGCAGTGATCTTAACTTTTGTATGAGCTTTTATTATGTTAACGGAGTTGGTATGGACAATCACAATTTAAACGGTTAATTAAGGTTAATATTAACGTTATTAACGCTAATCATAAGAATTTAAATCATTGATCCCAATTCCGTTAACACCACTACGCTGCACCGAAAATGCTACAAAAGTTACGATCACTGGTCCTCAGTTTTTCCGTTATACGTTTAATTTCGTCAATGGTTAATGTGTTGCCCTAAAACAATAAACTTTTCAAAGTAGGTAGGTAATGCAATAGTGTTTTATGCAATCCAAATACCGCGTTTAGACCACGAGGCTTACCGAGCGGTCTACGTAAAGGTAATTATTGTAACGGTATTTTAGGTATCCAAGTCAATCGAAATTAATTAAACAAACTGAAATAATTAAACAAACTAGTCCTGCGGAACCGAAGTGCAGTGAAGGCTCAACGAGTCAGCTTTCGTTGATGTCCTTTACTCTTTTATATGTCCGCTGGGACACGTGATTGGTCATATTCATTATAGTTCACTAAGTGTTGTCTTATGAGTTCTTTGTCGGGAACTCCATAGAGAAAAGTATGTGATTTTATATATTTTGCTCTACGAAATCTTAATTCAAACATTTAAGGCGACGAGTTGAAATGGGTATATTATGCTGCATCATCATCATTTATTTAAGAGCTAGGCTCTTGTCGGTGGAGCAATCTCCATGTGTTTCTTTCCTCAGCCTTCCTTTTAACAGCCTGATACGACACGACGTTTACTTTTTCCTTTATTTGGTCAATATATGTTCTTTTTGGTCTCCCTGTCTTCCGCACTCCTTCCACTTTCCACTATAGTTTTAAAATATTCATCGTGTCGTAACAGGTGTCCAAGCATCTTTCCTCTTCTATTCTCAATAGTTTCTAGCATGGACCTCTTTTCCTCGACAATGTTAAGGACTTCCTCGTTAGATTTATTCTCGGTCCAACTAATCCTCTCCATCCGCCGCCAGCACCACATTTCGAAGGTTTCTAGCCGTTCCCTGTCCTTTTGTGTCATAGTCCACGTTTCGCACCCGTATAGCGCTATACTCCAGATGTACACCTTTATAAGCCATTTCTTGATATGGCCGGATATTCTTGCTTTAAATAAGCATTTTAGTGTTAAAAGCTTTTTTAGCCATAGCTATCCTTGTGATTATGTCTTAATATTATGCTTATTAATTATTATATGCAATGTTTAATAATCTTTTTAGTCGAGTACCGCGTTTAGACGACGACGCTTGCCGAGTGGTCTAAGTAGAATAATTATTGTATGCAACGTTACATAATGAAGTCTTAAAATTCTCAAGTCCTTAATAACAACGCTCGCTCGCTACGCTCGTCTTGTTACAGCGAGCGCTTAATTATTATGTAATTATAAAATACTATAGACGCGTGTAACCAGTACTTGCTCTGAAGGTATACAGCTCCCGATAATCCGCTGTCCTGTGGAATCTCAAGCGTACATAAGCTAATGTGTCTGATCTGATCACAATGAGGAAAATGCTTGTTTGCCACCACCATTTAAATTAAATACGTAAAGCAGTTTATTTTCTTGAAATTTTAGTGAATAAGAAAATGCGTCGGTGGAAACTTCAATGTAATTGCAACGCATTGGCAATGGAATATATTTAGGATATTATGTACATATCGTGCCATACGAATTTGTGTAACATTGTCCCCCTAATATATTTTTATTTTTATTTATATACACTTGAAAATACGAAATATCTAACCAATTTGACTTTTTCTGAACGTATTCTGCTGAATTATTTATTGGACTTATCCAATATCAGTATCACATAATTGAAAACTTGAAAAGTTAATGTGAAGCTGCCGATTGCTAAATTAGTCATTTCAAAAACGGACAAGAAAATTGTATGTTATTTTGGTGTAATGTGTTGCTTGTTATTTTGACCCATAAAGCTCTTTAAAATGGAAGTGGAGTGCATGGAAGCATTCAGCTGTACTGGAACTACATTCATTACAATTACAAACAGACCAAACGATAGCAAACAGTTCATAGTTCATTACTCATTCTCATGTATCACTATGATATTTATGCTACCGCCATATCTTATCTCTGTAGGTACAGTCAGCATCAAAAGTAGCTACGATTTGAAGGGGTCAGAAGCCCTTATTTCCTTATAATAAAGACTTTCGAACTTTTCAAATCCATAGCTACTTTTGATGCTGAATGTACACAACACAATACATATTATTTATTTCAGTCTTTATTTACCATACCTTATTTACAAAAAGTGGAACAATTGGCTATTAAAAATAAACTAAAAATAAATGAATACTAAGAAAATCCCCCAATTATAAAAAACAAAACCCCGTCCAACAGGTCCGCCTGCGGCATGGACCCCATTATGCTGGCGGCGTTGCCTCTCTGCACCGCTAGGGCGATAGGCTGGGAGAAGTACGCTCCAGCCCTGGGGTCTCCTGTAGAGTCGACCAGCCGTACCGACAGAGTAATTTTTTCATATGTTTATTTATTTTAGGTTGCTTAGATTTAGATACAGTTGTAATTACAGGGTGCCCATAAGGCTGGCCACATTTCCCCGCTGGATAGCGATACCTATCCGTTGACCGAGGAAGTGACCAGCCCTATGTTCAGCCGTATTTTCTAAAAAAAATTTTTAATGGCTTTATATAGCCGATGTGCGTCCGGGCTCCAAGGGCCGACAGTTTCGACCGCGAACGCCGCAAATATGTGGCTATTTGTCAGGCTACTGCTGCTATTGCCGCCCCGCCCGCCCTCAAAGACGTGGAGGCTAAATGGGACGGCGCTAGGGTATCCACACAGGTGGCATCCCAGATAAGCGGCCGTCACAACTGCCATTTTATTTATTTAATCTTTATTGCACAGACCAAAAAAGTACGACTCGCGGACTTAAATGTCTTAAAATGCCTTATAAACCTTTTTTAGGGTTCCGTAGTCAACTAGGAACCCTTATAGTTTCGCCATGTCTGTCCGTCCGTCTGTCCGTCCGTCCGCGGATAATCTCAGTGACCGTTAGCACTCATCATCATCATCATCATCATGTCAGCCGAAAGACATCCACTGCTGGACATAGGCCTCCCCCAAAGACTTCCACAATGACCGGTCCTGCGCCACCCGCATCCAGCGGACACCCGCGACCTTCACCAGGTCATCGGTCCACCGTGTGGGGGGCCTGCCCACGCTACGCCTTCCGGTACGTGGTCGCCACTCGAGAACCTTTCCGCCCCAACGGCCATCAGTTCTACGTGCTATGTGCCCCGCCCACTGCCACTTAAGTTTAGCGATTCGGAGGGCTATATCGGTCACTTTGGTTCTGCTGCGGATGGCCTCATTCCTGATGCGATCATGCAGAGAAACTCCTAACATAGCTCTCTCCATTGCTCTTTGGGTGACTTTGAGCCTTCTTATGAGGCCCATAGTAAGCGACCACGTTTCAGTACCATATGTCATCACTGGCAACACACACTGGTCAAAGACTTTCGTCTTGAGACACTGCGGAATATTGGACGAAAAGATGTGCCGTAGCTTCCCGAACGCTGCCCAGCCGAGTCGGATTCGACGATTAACCTCTTTCTCGAAGTTGGACCTACCTAACTGGACAGTCTGTCCTGGGTATATGTAATCGTCTACAACTTCGAGCGTAAAGTGTCCGATTGTTACGGGAGTTGGTGCGACATGGGTATTTGACATGATCTTCGTCTTGTCCATGTTCATCCTTAGACCAACTCACTCGGAGGCTTTACTGAGGTTATTGAGCATTGTACTTAAATCTTCCATGGTCTCAGCCAATACTACTATATCGTCAGCAAACCGAAGGTGAGTGAGGTACTCGCCATTTATGTTGATGCCTAGCCTTCTCCAGTCCAGAGTCTTGAAAACATCCTCCCGTGCAGCGGAGAACAGTTTAGGAGAAATAACATCTCCTTGCCTGACTCCCCGCTCCAATGGGATAGGCTTCGAGCTCTGGTCCTGGAGTTGGACTGACATAGTGGCGTTCTCGTACAAACACTTCAGCACTTCGATATAGCGGTAGTACACTTGGCACCGCTGGAGAGATTGTAGTACAGCCCAGGTTTCAATCGAATCGTAGTCCACGAACGCTAAACAGAGGGGCAGGTTATACTCCTTCTGTATAACCTGACGGAGCGTATGGATGTGGTCTACGGTGCTAAAGCCTCTTCGGAAACCGGCTTGTTCGGGAGGCTGGAAGTCATCTAGCCTGCGTGCGAGACGGTTCGTAATGACTCTTGAAAACAGCTTATAGACATGGCTCAGAAGTGAGATGGGTCGGTAGTTCTTCAGTAAGGAGTTGTCACCCTTTTTGAAGAACAGGACCACCACACCTCTGTTCCATGCCTTTGGAGTTTTCCCTTCTAGTAAGACGGAATTGAACAACTTCTGAAGGGCCCTAAGGACCGGTTTTCCACCCGCCTTCAGGAGTTCCGCTGTAATTCCGTCTTCACCGGGTGCCTTATTGTTCTTAAGCTGTTTAAGAGCCATTCTAATCTCGTACAGGCTGATGTCCGGGATATCTTCGGTATAGTGCCGGGTTAATCTAGCTCTTCGGTCTTCCGCCAGACCAACTTCGGGTCTGCTAGTTGACGTGTACAGCTGTCCATAAAAACACTCTATCTCATTCAGAAGCTCAGGTTTGGACGAAACGATTCTACCATCTTCAGTTTTTAATCTGGCGAGCTGGCTTTGCCCAATAGACAGATCTCTTGAGAAAACTTTAGAGCCCTTATTCTGCTCGATGGCCTCTTCAATACGATTTGTATTGAATTGGCGCAGATCACGGGTAAGGGACTTGGAGATCTGTTTATTGAGCTGCCTGTATAATGTCGCATCGGCTGAAGACTGAAGAATCATCTCATTCCTTTCCTCAATGAGCCTCTGAGTGGAGATAGAGAGCCTTTTGGCTCTGTGAGTTCGTTGGGCCTTAAAGAACTTAGACCCAACGCTATGGACAGCTTCCACAAACCCGTCGTTGAATTCGTCCACATCGCCGCCTAGACAATCGAAACGGTTTTGGAGTTCCAGCTGAAAGCTCTCCCGACCGTTAGCACTAGAAAGCTGAAATTTGGTACTAATATGTATATCAATTACGCCGACAAAGTGGTAAAATAAAAAGTGGAAAAAAATATTTTATTAGGGTACCTCCCCTATACGTAAAGTGGGGAGTGTTTTTTTTTTTTCATTTTAACCCTAACGTGTGATATATTGTTAGATAGGTATTTAAAAATAAATAGGGGTTTACTAAAATCATTTTTTGATAATGTTAATATTTTCGGAAATAATCGCTCCAGAAGTAAAAAAAAATGTGTCCCCCCCCCCCCCCCCTCTAACTTTTGAACCATAAGTTTTCAAAATATGAAAAAAATCTCAAAAGTAGAACTTTATAAAAACTTTGTAGGAAAATTATTTTGAACTTGATAGGTTGAATAGTTTTTGAAAAAATTACAAAAATAATTTCTGAACTAAGTTTGTAATTTAACCGTATAAACAGGTGTTTATTGTACCTGTCATTTCTACAAAATCACAATGAAATGACGTGCTTTCAAATAAAGTAAAACCGGTGAAAATCGGTTCACGCAATAAAGAATTATTCCATAAAAATCATCTTCCATACTTTAAGCTCGCGCGCAATAGTTTACTTAATTTGCCGATAGATGTCGCTGTACGTGGAACGCTCATTTCTACATGGCGGTGTTAAGATTTTTCCTGATTTAATGGGGTCTGAGCAGGTGCGCCCAAACATTAGGTAAGGTTTTGTGTTTCTGTACTTAATATGTCAACTTAATGTGACGGACGGAAAACTACGGAACCCTACACTGAGCGTGGCCCGACACGCTCTTGGCCGGTTTTTTTTTTGTTATTGTTTTGAACCAAATTCATACAAAAGTATTGACCAATAAACTGATTAAAGGATACGATGCTTTCAAGTTTTAGTAACCAGTAACTTACTTACTTACAATAACCAGTAACTTAACTACTACTACTACCCGTACTTAGTACTTATTTGTTAATGAAAAATTAAAAAAATGCATGTAAATATTTGATACTAGCTGTTTCCCGCGACTCCGTCTGCGTGAAACTCGTTATATTGCAGAAATCATTGCTATTAAATTGTTGTAGGCGCAGGCTTAAATATCGCCCATTCAAACTTCTACCCCCCTCTTCACCTCCTAAGGAACGAGTTCCGGAATAAAAATTATCCTATGTCCTTTCCCGGAACTCGAACTATCTCTATACCAAGTTTCATCTAAATCGGTTTAGCGGTTTAAGCGTGAAGATGTAAAAGACAGACAGACAGACGGGTGACTTTCGCATTTATAATATTAAGTATGGATAGTATGGAAGTATGGATATGGATGGATTAGGCCATTGCGGCCTCTCTCTGTACTAGACAGTAGCGAAGATAAATTTTTTAGATAACGAAGGAAAAAGCCTAAATTGATGAGCATTTTAACTGATAATAGTGATAATGACATTCTCTATCAGTTACCCATTGTTGTTGTTGTCGCAGGATCTTAAACTTTGAGACACGAAAGAAATCAAAAATTATTTATCTATTACATATAAAATCTATTTATGCATATGGGTGCAAACTTACATACATACATTACAAACGTACAGTCAGCAACGAAAGTCGCAGAACAAAATAACGTTACAAAAGATACTAGACACATTAATTGGATATAAGTTATTGAACTGAGTAACGGATTATTTCGCATACAGTTAATTGTGTAGGTAAAAAAACTCGACGTTTGTAGTCATTTCCAGCGATTTGTTGTAATAAAACGCGTAATAAAATTTAATGAGACATGAGAAATAGGCAGGTAATTAAATTAGTACAGTCAGCGTCAAAAGTAACTGAACAAAAACAAGCTATCAAAAGTAATAGTCATGTGTAGTGTCTAAAGATACATGATGTGTTAACAATTCAGAATTATCTGAGATTTTTAGTGTTCATAATAAATGATCATGGCAATGATGCAAAAGTAAAATACCAGACATTTCCCAAAAGCAATCGAAAACAATGAAATTTCAAAATTAACGGATAGTGCACAAAGTCACAATAGAATGAACGCATTTGGCGCCTTACAATATTTTCTTTTGGACATTCATCGAGAAGAGATCAGTAATGTCATGCGATACATTCGTCACTTTCATTTCGGCTCCGACGTCAAGGAGTCTTCATTTGTTCATTTGGGAATCGCTTATTACACATTTTTATATATTTACACTTTACTAGACCAAGTGTAGAGTAAGTTGAGACAGATAATTCAATGTAGATACCAAAATAGTTAAATATTCGCTGAATGTTATGTGACATGATAAGCATGAAATGAGCGTCGTAGTTCAGTTAGTTCCTTTGCTAATATGCAAAAAAAAACTTGTATGCGGCGGCAGCCCGAAGGTTGTCACTTGTTTAAATTATCTTGTGTATTGAAATATCAAAAAAATATACAATGTCACACGCACAGTCTACAATTTTTCACAGCTTACAGGTAAACAAAAATATTTCTTTTCTTGTTTATCTGACTGCTCTGTTATAAGCTGTGATAGTCTGTAGAACTAATTTGACTTGATAAATGTGCACATATTTCTCATCGAATTGGCGCACGGATATTTTTGGCTAATAGATCGTACATATATTTATGAACTCGACTGAACAAAAATGACGATACCATTTGACTGCAGTTTCTACGAAGTTCGGAATTCGTGGTGGCCCTCCTGTACAGACATGTCTATAAATATAAATATATTTCGGAATTTAAGTGTGAGAGATAAGATACAAAAACACATACACATTTTTAAACGTGACCGTATCTTGTGTTTGGACTTATAAAAAACCGGCTAAGTGCGTGTCGGTCCACGCACAATAAGGGTTCCGTACCGACACCTCCTAATCTATAAGTATTTAAAACCACTATGCATTTAATCACAAAAGGTCGTATCTTCATAGGAACCTTACGACACTTACGCTCTTTTGTTTTGACAAGACAGTTTTTCAGCAATAACTCAAAAACCGTTAAACCTATCTTAATTATTCAAACCAAAAATAGTTGAAAGGATTTATTAATGTAACATCATCGTGATTTCTTTCAGAATTTTAATCTTCATAGTTTGGAAATTAGAGGGGGGGAGGGGCACACTTTTTACGACTTTGATAGCTAATATCTCACCAACGGTTGATGAAATATTTTTTTAGAAACCGCTATGCCTTTTTTGAAGACCTATCGATAAATACCCCACACGACTATGTACATTGAAAAAAATATTTTACCCCCTGTTACATGTATGGGGTGTCCCCCAGTTTAATATTATTTTCATAATTTCATATCATATTTCTATAGCGGTTCATAACATACACCTTCACACCAAATTTCATAATTGTAGTGATCATATTCTCCGAGTAAATCGGCTGTGACATACGGACGGACAGACCGACAGACATGACGAATCCATAAGGGTTCCGTTTTTTGTGTCCATTTAGCTACGGAACCCTATAAAGGTAGAAAGAATAAATTATACAGCAGTCAGCGTTATTAACTTACATAAATAAAATCACAAATCTATCGTACAAATGATCATGAACGATATATAAAAAACTGACTCGACAAAAAAAACCTGTATAATTATCGAACCTGTTCATAAAATTTTACGAGAATCGGGTGAAAAATGCGACCTGTAGAGGAGAGAATCCGGACAGACATACGAAAGAATTTTTGTTGAAAGCTGAAACGGAGACGCTTCGCTCGCTCGGTCAGTAACCAATTTGATTAAATAGCTTCAAGAAAATAAAATTGAACAGTTTTTTTTTTTATTTTAGAACAATGATTTATTTGTATGCATTCCAAAGAGTTTTTAAAACTTTTAAGTACTTATGAAACAGTATTTTCAGATAATTATGAAATGACACATGGTCAAATAATTATGACAACTATAAAGTGATCTATTTTTGAAATTTAAAATTAAATTTATTTTGAAGTTAGCGCTCGTCATATATTTTTGACTCAACGGTTGTGTCAGACAATTCTGGCCATTTAAGCCGTCACAATCATTTGATAATTTCATATGCTAAGCTACTTTTGATGCTAGAACATCACTTTACGATAGGTGATCTAGAGTTAAAAGTATTTGTTATTACGAGTAAGTAGCGGTAAGCTGATATTAATGATATTATATTTAGTTATCATCAATCTCAACAACTATAACATATTATGCCCTTTGAACGCAATGGTACGTAACTTTTAGAGATATTTATTTAGCAATGTATCTACGACGGCTACGACGTTGTCCGTTAGATGACCGAGCGATTAATCGTGGAAAGCTTCCGCGTGGAAACATCCACTTCGCATTCAGCTTGTGGTTAAGATTTAAAACGGGAGCAATTTATGGCATGCCGCTAAAAAAATGGAAACGGCACCAAGTACCGTCACGATCTAAAATAAATGATGACTCACCTCGTTTCCTGATGGGACCGCTGCTTCTTCCCTCGCCACCGTATCAAACAATCCAATGTTCCTTTACGGAACGGAGGCTTCAACAACTTCCACCTACTCTTTAAAGTTTTTTTAGAACCCACCGTCCCCAATGATTCCTCACTAGGACTCACACTAAGAATGTCCGGCTCTGAACTGCCCTTCCTTAATGCACTATCTCCACTAGAATATTTAGAACACTTATCGAAACCCGGCACATTTTCACTCACTGCTCTCCTCCTAGAAATAGGAGTCGATGTAGCGAAATTCGATGTCCTCACTTCAATACCACTGTCCTTGAGATCCGATGTGTCCAATCCATCTTCACTGATACTTTGTAATCTTTTTGGTAACACGTCCTGAGTAACGACTTTAGCATTTAAAATACTGTTTTCTTCAAAATGCTTGCTTTTCTTGTTGCGATCGATGTCGACAAACGCAGTGATATCTTCACAGCTTCTGGCATTGTATTTACTGAAGTTGAATCGCGAATTGATTTCCGCTGAGGGGTCAGGGTGATCCATAATCGTCGCTTGCACGAGGTTATCTTCGCTCTTGGATAATTTCAAATTAGATTGAATCTTTTTGTGTCTGGCAGGACGTTGGGGCGGCGTCTGGACATTATTTATCGGTGCAACGCTCGGTTCGACTGTGCGCTTGTTGGGCTTGGAGTACTTTGCGATAATTCTGTTTATTTCAGCGCTGTTTTTGCGTCTGTTTGTGTGTCGCTTGAAGTGGAGTGGTTGTTGATAAGAGTCGGCCACGCTTGCCCCGGCGACCCGCGCTGACCTCTCGCGCCACTCGCTAACTTTGTCTTCAAGCAATCGCTGCAGCTCTAACGCGCGCATCACTGGTCCTATCTCGGGCATTTTGATTTCGGATTTATATCAAAGTATTAATATATAATTTGTAATGTAAGATTTGGTTAATTCTTTGGTATCGAATTCGTATAATAAAGCTGTTTAACCATTTATATCTTCGATTCCATCTTGTACCTGAAAATAAATGTTTTATACTTTATTAATTAATAATGTATTTAGTTTCAGGCATCGGAAATCACATAAGCACCTAACAAATTCTATATCCCATATCTGAAATAACAATTGCAAATAAATCACGATAAATAATATTTCGCAGGATTTGCTAATTAATAGGACTACCTAATAAGGGGTCATTACCCGGCGTTCGTTTAATTGCCTTTGAGGCGAATTAACGGTGCGAGGCCCTTGGGTTGTATGCATTACAGCTGTCTTTACTTAGTACAGTATACTGTCTCAGATAAATCATTGTCTACGTCTATGTATCTAATATCATCCAATTTTTGATACCTATCTGCTTGTGCAATTTACTACAACGCTGCATTATTGGTAACAGCATATCATTTATCGCCAACAGTCGAAATGTTTTCGAATATATACTTGCTTGAAAAATAAAAAAATAATCCCTAACACCTAAACATCGTAAAATTCGTAAACATATCTCGAATAGGTACTACCACGTACTACTTATGTACAGTCAGCGTCATATATTATGTAGGAGCCAAAGTGGCCAAATAGACATAGACACCATACGGTTCACCATATATTTTGTATGGTGTACCAAACTATTTGGCCATTTTGTACCTACGTATGATGGCTATATCCCACGAATCTTGACTCTCGTTTATTGTTACGAGTAGCTGCAGCGACGACGTTAGGATAAGACGCTGGGACAAAGTCGATATCCAACTAGTTGCTAATCATTCAATGATTATTGCTGTTTCCGAGCTCTCGTGGCATGACAAAGGATGTGGCACGATTTCTATAATAGCCACTGCGTCCTTCCTAGCAGCAATGAGTTGGATACCGCCGACCGCCTCCGGTAACGATTATCGACTATGCCGGCTTCGCCCAACGCGCCTAAATCTCGGGAAGTATCGATACTTATTCAATTAGATATAAATCTTTGTATTACAAGAAACTAAGTAAGTATTCCTGTTTCCCGTCTGCGAAGGTTTTCCGAATATCTATAACCGATTTTACTTTTTATAAGGATATTGTATGATATATCGTTCTAATAATGTAACGTGAACATTTGTAAGAGGATGTTTGTTACTTACAAATGGAAATTGGTTTTAGGAGTTTACGCGAGCAAAAGCTAAAGTTTAAGAAATGAGTTTTATAGTGAAAAATTATATTAGTTAAGTTATTTTGTCAGTATATTTGAGTCGGCTCTCCTCGTTCTCACTCAAGCGCCACACCAGGTCGATCTACCCTGTGAGTCTCTTGAGATTTGAACTCTTTTTAAGTCGCTGGTTTCTGCAGATCACTCAAGTCTAATCTATCATCATCATCTATAGAATCTCGTATATTAACGAAAAAATAAATCTGTGAAATGTCTAGACATTGTTTTTTATGTCTAGTGTAGCACCTAATATGAGTTGAGAATACTCTTGAAATCATGTTAGTCCGTGATACGAGGTTCTCATTGTCCATATCACTTTCAATAGATAACTTGTCAATATCACACCATATTCACCATAAGAACACACTGAACTGATCAATATTTACCAGATCTATAACACATATGCAGACTACGACAACGATGCTTGTGATGAACTCGTACGTGAAATGTTTGCAGTTAACGTAAATATCACTATTGAGATAACTGATAACAGTTATCGTAGATATATATGTGAGAACAGATAACATTCTAGACTAGAAGAGACATTGGAACAGATAGTTAGACTAGTCGTTCACATACAGATAGATCTAAAGCGGACTTCACATCATAATATTCGTAATCCATAATATCCATCATACCTACTACCTAATTGATATTGATAACTTCAAAATTTTAGTTTAAACAATTCAAGAACTTCATATTCACTATCTTTTAGATAATTTTGATATGATTCATCTATTTTGGAGCGGCATGTAGTTAAGTGAATGGGAATCAATGTGGGAATGAAAACAAAGGAAGAGTGTTTCCTAATGCATAATTCCCTCGTAACCTATGGTTGGTTGGCTAACTAGGTGTAGTGTGTACAATTCA
The DNA here is from genome assembly GCA_905163555.1 of Notocelia uddmanniana. Lineage (NCBI taxonomy): Eukaryota > Metazoa > Arthropoda > Insecta > Lepidoptera > Tortricidae > Notocelia > Notocelia uddmanniana. The sequence goes on along the minus strand of LR991065.1, from coordinate 12,387,576 downwards.
GATCCTATTGTTATTTTTGAGTCATCATCGCATGTTAAATTGAAACTCCTTTCTCTTCTGCCATAAACTGTTCACTAATAATTTTAACAACAATGTTTACCTACTTTTACTACAAATTATTATGTTTTTAGCAACATTTATTTTAAAATTAGGTAATCGGCCTAATTATAACCGAGAAAGTTGTGTCTGGAAGTTTGTTACTCATTCATCAAAAAAACATCCTAATTCTCGTGAAATTCTGTGAACAGGTTCGACAATTTTGTAGAATTTAGGTACTGTCTAGTCAATTATTGGAAAATATGAAAAAAAAATCGCTTGGTCTACAGCTCACAGAGCCACTACTAGCTAATAGGTATAAATATAAAACATTACTTACCTACATGCTGGAGATCGAAGCAATTTTTCCAACAAAAACACAAAACTTCACAATAATCCTCGTATAGACATTCGGTTCGTAATGCAGGCAAGTATCCGGGCTAGAACACACTGACTCTCCACACGATGCAGGTTGCTGATGGGAATGTTATGGTGCGTCAGACGCACGTGTGTCTACGTCACGTGCGGGCTCCACAGTGAGCGCGCGCGTTCCAAGCGACCGACTCTGCACTTGACTCTGTGCCCTGCCCATCCTGGCTATATAACAGGCTAAATGGACCACCATACATGTATCATTGTTGAAATTGTAACAATGGGGAATACTAGACGAGATGCAATCGAACTTCGTAATTGCGCAAATGAACGGATGTTATAATTCTTTATGCACATAAATAATTATTATATTACGTGATCATGAGAATTCCATCTTATACAGAACAAAATGGTATTACGTACATAGATACTGTACTGTGTCTACAACTACGAGTAGCTAGTTATGTATGCGGCCGCAGATGTGCTTGACTCATATTAGGTGATTGATTAGCGCAGATTTTTCATTTAAACGGGAAGGTCGAATAACAAAAAGACCTAGCGATTCCTTGAAGTAACTCACAAGAATTCACTTAACTTTTTTTGGTTTGAAACCATATTGGCATTAGAATAAAAGCATGCAAGTATTTTACCTAAACAAGGCCCTCTAGGGATTGTAACTGTCTACGTAACATGGAATCATTTGATTTGCGGAGAGCTCGTGGGCCAACAGCGCCCGCGTACCGCGTGCGGTGCGGTATGCGAGGTTAAGCATCGTGGGCGCAGGTCAGTTCTTGGATGGGTGACCGCTTTGAGTGGTTACTAACTGATCGCTCCCGTGCTTTGGAAGCCACGTTAGGCCGTTGATCCCGGCTATTGTCTACGATAGCAGTCGTTAAGCCAAGTTAGAGCCTTCGGACGGCTTGAGAACTTCTAAAAGCCAAGTAGCCAACTCATTTGACAAGAGGGGTCGAAGTTGCACCACGTCCGTAGTGAGTACCCACGGTTACCCTACACGTGACCCCTGGGTGGTGCTAAAAGTACAAACTGGCAACCGTACCTACTTGTCATCTCGAAGATCTCACGGTTCGAAAATAAATGCCATACGATTATTATTATTATTTGATTTGAGTTGCAATACACAGATCGCTACCGCTGTCCAAAATTAAATTGCAGTTGAACAGCACAATCGATGAGAAAACAAAAGCCGGCGCTAGAAAACCTCCATTGATATCATTCCTGAAACACTAAAGATGCTGCACTGAAGCCGAAGTCCTTCCCAAATTTCATCAGTCCCTAGCAAAAAATCGTTATATGGAAACTTAAGATTGTCCCGATAGATAGGTGCGAATGGAAGTGTGTTTAGATTTAGAATACTACCCAATCACAATTAATCACAAAATATATGCATATCAAAGCGTTGACGTTAAAATTAAAAAAAAAAACAATACTTCCCCGCCTAGGCCTTCAATTTTGTATGAAATTCCTTTACAGTTCTGAGTTGTTCCGCCTGCATCGTGAGACTTTGAAGGCTGTTATAACGCACGTAATGACGAAATTTCATTGCATGTTTGAGAAAAGATTCTTTACTCTCATAACAATTTATATAATTATATACATACAGTTAAGGTTACATGAAGTAAGCACAATAAATAAGTTAATTGAAAATTAGCAATGAAGCAGCGGATAGAAGCGAAATTGGCATTATATTATGACCGGGCAGTTCACGACTGTTCACAATACCCAAATGGTAATGGTAATAAAGCAGGACTTGTTGAATATCTACTGGTAGCACTCGAGACTGTCCTAAATACGAATGTTAATGGTGTTAGAATAGCTAATTGTCACTATCGGCGGGGGCATTGTTCGGTGCTGCGGGCGTGACAATGGTTTCCGCCAAGTTCATTGTCGTGTCAACGCTCATGCACTGCTAAACCGAACATGCTCCTATCTACTGCAGCGCTTGAGTACGTACCGTTTCTTTAAAATAAAAGAAACTACGTTTTTAGGGTTCCGTAGTAAACAAGAAACCCTTATAGTTTCGTCATGTCCGTCCGTCCGACTGTCTGCGGCTTAGGACCACCGTGGGATGGCCAGATACTGCGATCGCCAACTCCCATGCCAAGCGTGGCGATTGTGGCATACATACGAGTACATACATATTTACTGCGATACGGCATTGAAGTGATAATTACTTGTTATAAATTAATTAGGTATTTAAACAAATGTTTGATTGAACCCGCTAGAACTCTGTGGCCGTGCTAGAGCGATTGCTCTACCAATTGAGCGATACGAGGTTAGGCTGACTAGCTATCATGACAGCTTATGCCGACGACACGCTTTATGTGACGTTTTAGTACATTTAGGCCTTATAACGTGACAGTATAAGCTATCGTGCTAGGGCAGGTAGAAATGCTAATGGACTATTCACATCGAACGGCCGGAGTCGGCACGCACGCCACCAGAGTCAAAGGAATCCGAACCCTCCATACAGAAGCTAGACTTCCTATCCAAACGGCAGCGGCTCCGACCGGCTGCCCGCAACCCGCAACCCATTCAAATACGAAATCTAACTTCTGTATGGAGGGTTCGAATTCCTTTGACTCTAGTGGGGTGCGCGCTGACTCCAGCCGTTCGATGTGAATCGTCCATAATATTGGTTTATAAACGCAACATATAATCCCGGGATTTTCGGGTATATAAGATAAGATTACTGAAGTTAATAAAAAGTAGACTCCATCCATACATAACTTTTCCGAGGGTTTCGGAAACGTAGATGATTATGAGCCCGAATATCCCAGCCATAGGGCTCAGTCACACGCACATGTAAAGGAATAGGTCATGTATTTACAACTTATTGTTATAATGTAATGTGTTTGTTTTTGAAAATTGTATTGTTTGTCATGAATAAAAAATATTATTATTATTATTATTCCTTTATTTATTTTTCGTCTTAGGTTAAGTTTGTACAATGGATTTACAAAAGGTAAAATATAAAAATTATTATTATTATTATTGTTCATTCTTTAACATGGCACGCTATAAATTTCACATTACAGCAGGGTAATAATACCTTACGCACCCTCGAAAACGTTGCGTTGTATGGACAAATATATCCGATTTGTTAAAAAAGTACAATCAGGTCAAGAGCCTCGATACCTCGATATCATCGCTTCTCTATCAACAGTGTTATAATTGCAAGGCCGCCACTTCCACACGGCTAACCTATTTAAATAACGATCACTACAATTACGGCTATATACTGAAACAAGCATGTAGTTTATTTTCGAGACACTTGATGTCAAAAATAGTCCCGGAACAAGTAATTACGTACTAAGAGATGTTTATTCTTCCTTCACTTCGTAACTTAACAAATACTTTATTCATCGATCATCATAGGTCTACACAACATAATATTGCACAAACAGAATTATGCACAAATTGCATAATATTGCAACAAAGGAGTGATAGGTAAAAAACTTAAGTAAAGGACCTGTTGTATGTAGTTGTGACGTATTCGAATAGAGATTTGTTTTGTTTGTGTTATAGATTTTAAACATGTAATGTCTATTCGAACACGCTACAACTACATACAACAGCCCGGCTAGTATGATAGCTTGTACCGTCACGTTATATGGCCAAAATGTACTAAAACGTCACATAAAACGTGACGGTATAAGCTATCATACTAGCCGGGCAGGTCCTTTACTGAAGTTTTTTAAGCGACTTCAAGATTTCAAAGGAGGAGGTTATCAATTCGGTTGTTTGATAACTCCGTCATTTCTGAACCGATTTGGAAAATTCTTTTTTTGATTGTAAGTATATATATCCAAGTTGGTCCCGTTTTTGTCAAAACGCAGTTCTGATGATGGGATTCATGAGGAATTGAGGGAACTCCTCAAATCTTAAAGGCAAACATATAGTGATTTTTATGTTTTTATCATTTTCATCCAAAAATGTGACATTTGATGAAGTGGAACTGCTGATGATGATCAGAACAGAACTCTTCAACGACGAAAAGTTCACGTATGGCGATTTGTCCTTCTAGCTGTGTTTGTTAAGCAAGTTTTATTTTCACGATTATGTTTTGTCATGCACGAGTTCTGATGATGGGATCCATTAGGAATCGAGGGAACTCCTCAAATGTGAAAGGCACACAAATAGTGCTTTTAGTATTTTCATAAACTAATCAAGCATTTTCATTCAAAAAAGTGACATTTGATGAAGTGGAACTGCTGATGATGATCAGAACGGAACTCTTCAACGACGCGTAGGTAGTTCATGTTTGGCGATTTGTTCTTTTCGTTTTGTTTGTCAAGCATGCTAGGTTTTCAGGACACATTTCGTCAAGCTTGAGTTCTGATGGAGGATTCCATGAGGAATTGAGGGTACTTAGTCTTCTACCATTATAAACATACTTATAGCCATTTTTATTTTATTATATGGAATCTAAGAGTGCATCATCTAAGTATAATAATCTTTCACCGGCCTCCCCCATCAAAGTCGGTTTTTTTTCTTAAAAATTATTACCTATACTCATGTAGGTAGATATCGTTCAACGGATAGATATAAATGGCAAACTAGCACACAAGTCACAGATTCAAAGAGGGATGACGGCCTAAAGGAAGTTACTGTGTTTTGTTAAAATAATAGCAAGAGGGGCAGCTGCCAACAATGATTTGTGACACTAGCTTTTATTGCCTGTACACTCTGTCCCTGTATTACTGTACCTCATTTCCACAGTCATCAACCTCTCGTTGAGACAGTTCCAATTAGCCGAAACACGATGGCTATTATTATCTTGTGTAGTTTAGGAGTCGCTATGGCCACCTTATGTCTCCATCATCAGATCAGCTCGGTGGTACCATAATATTATTGTCACAAATGTAGGCCAAATTTCAGCTCTATGGATTGAGGATTACGAGGGTAAAACTGAAAGTTTCGGGAATAGAAGAAAATATGCAGTATAAGTGAGTTTATTTATTTTTATTGTTTTTCAAAATATTCTCCTTTGTATTTCATGCACTTATGCATGCGTTCAAACCAGTCCATAAAGCACTTTTTGAACTCTAAAGTAGGGGTCGACAAAATGGCTATTTTATAGGCCTCCACTGCTTCTTCTGGCGTCTGAAACCGCTGACCACGCAGTTTGTCCTTGATTCTGGGGAATGTAAAAAAGTCGTTGGGACTTAAGTCAGGGCTATATGGAGGGTGGTCCAATATTTCGACTTTTTCACCGTCCAGGTACTCAGTTGTTGTCCGAGCGGTGTGTGGGCTGGCGTTGTCGTGGTGAAGGATGATGCGACGACTATGGTTTGTTTTTCGGAGTTCAGCAAAGACGTTCGGCAAACAAATAGTGGTGTACCAATCAGCATTGACTGTTCTACGATCCTCAAGAGCCACAGTAGCTACGTGACCAGATTTAGAGATAAACGTAGCCACCATCTTCTTAGCCGTACTGCGAGAACGAACAACTTTTGTGGGTTTGAGCTCGTCTTCGAAGACCCATACTCGGGATTGGTTTTTAGTTTCAGGCTCATAAGCGTATATCCACGACTCGTCACCTGATACTATGCTAAAAACAGCATTTGAGCGTCCCTTGTTAAATCTTTTCAAAGTTTTGCGGCACCAATTGACACGGACTATTTTCTGCTCGTCAGACAATAGGTGAGGTATCCAACGGGAAAATAACTTTTTCACGCCTAATTCTTCTTTTAAAATAATTTGTATTTGACTCATTCCAATACCCAGGTGCTCTTGAATTTCCCGATATGTCACATGTCGGTCTTCATTTATCAGACGACGCACAACATCGACGTTTTCTTGCGTGACTGCCGATTTTGGTCGACCTTCACGCACTTCGTCGGTGAGGGATACACGGCCACGTTGAAATTCTGAATACCACCTGTATATTGTAGTCTTTGAAGGAGCTTCAATATTAAAAGCAGCAACCATCCGCTCTTCACATTGTTTTTGTGTTAGTCCACTTTTAAAGTCATAATAAATCATAGCTCTGAAATTTTCACGGCACAATTCCATTTTAAGCAGTGACTCGACGACTTCAATAAACAATTGAAACCGAACCATACTTTTTTTTTTCTAAGTGGCCAGTGTGTTGAGATAAGGAAACTTCAGAGATTATAAAAAGGTATAATACATGTTAAAAATAAATTAATAAGTATTCGATTCCCGCCACTTTCAGTGCAAGCCTCGTACTGGTCAAAATTTCAGTTGCAAGATTTGGCCCACACATAAATACTAACTAATTAAGTAAAAGTTTCTTATAATAAAGACTTTGTCAAAACATTTTGCGCCTAGTATAAATAAATACAGATTCCTTCACAACATAGTTTTTTTTTGATAATCTTGTAACAGATTTCCCATCGCACATATTTCACGCTTGTTCCATTTTCTTATTATAGTAGGTAATTACTAATTACGAGTGTATACGAGTATGTTAGACACCTACCGCCTCTTAGGCGGGGCGCTAGTCGGGTAACCTCCATTAGTGTCTGGGCTCTTCCAGTTCTTCTGGACCCTCGCGGGTCTGTGGGTAGGGGAACTGGCCGGTGCGCCCTGGACGCAACGGTATCTTCGGAGGGATCGCTTAAACCGGTGCTACCAATAACCCGGAGATGGAGTCGCTCTGGGTCTTCCTCATTTTTAGCAGAGGAGACTTCAGATGAGACTAGCGGGGGGATACGGGGTTCTCCATCAGGAAGGCGAAAGACATCCTACTTAGGTGCGGCGTGGGGGATAGATAGGCCATGCCGTATGCCAGTATAATAATTACGGACCCGTAATAGCAGAGTGCCGCTATAGTCGGGAGTAGGCTGTCACGGTCAGGCCGGGCCCGGGTGGTAGCTGCGAGAGAGAAAACCTCTAAAAAAGTTACAAGGGGGCGGTGAATCCGGGGGTTTTCACTCTCTCCTGGCGTCCTTTGGTCGGCAAGTGTGTGCACGCTGGCCGACGCATGGGGGGCGCTGGCCTCAACCAAGAGGGACCACTTTCGGATGTTGCAGCAGGCGCAGGCGGTATTCGCGGGTGTGTGTGTTGGCGATCCCGTGTCGCCGCCACTTATGATGCATGACGAGCGTACCCTGGTGATTTTAGACGGTAGTCCGGGCGGTTCCCAGGAGTACGTCATACATACCCGTCTTAGTTCCCCGGCTAGGCAAGATGCCCATAAGCGCATTTCCCCAGGTAAATAAAAAAATACACCTAAAGAGGCTAAGACAAATTAGTTATAATATAATACATACTCGTAATACGGATAGTGTAACATTCTTTATCGTCTGTTGTGTTCCGAGTGCGTCAATTGCTTAAATTGGATTGAATTAACTTTAGTCTGCAGAGCTTACATGGAACTCAATTGGAACAAGAATAGCCTTAACAGAGATGTTTAGTGGGTTCCAAGAAACTAATCAACGGATTAGGAGTATAGGACAGGAAACAAAAACACGGCAAGCCAAGCCATACAAAATAACCATTGGAATACAGTAGTAAAACTAGGTATGCACTCCAAGAGGTCAAAATGATCCACACACTTACACATTATAAGATAATAAAAGCTTGTCTAGCTCACTTTGGACACTTAAACGTAGGTATTTCTGCTGCTGACAGTATATACTATTTCTGAAAGGAGTCGTACGTACAATTTCTACATACAAAGCAACAAGAATCTGATTGTTATAAACTAGATGCTGAAGTTGACTAGGTATCTCTTCTTGGCGAAAATGGAAGGAATCATCAAGAAAATAATACTAATAAAAACATAAAAGTCAAACCCATTGAGCTGAAATTTAACATACTTGTATTCGGTTACAATGCAATATTATGGTACCACCGCCAAGCTGATCTCATGAGGGAGACAGAAGTTGGTCATAGCCACCCCTACACTACACAAGATAAACCCGTCGTGTTTGGGCTCATTGAAACAGTCTCAACGAGCAGTTGATTATCGCGCAAAAATAGAACATTCGGCAATAATAGTTATATAACATTTTTTTACTGATACTTACAAATGTACAAACTTTTCCTTAAACTAAGATTTATTTACAAGTATTATGGAAGAGTGATACTTCCTGTCACATGTAGCTAATATATACTTACCAATTATATGAAGAACCAACCTTACAACCATTTATGTAATAAGAAAGAAATAAATATTTATCATTTTTTCATTTTCAAAAATTTTCGTGAGAGAACTACATCTCTTTCACTTCGTGTTTTTAGTCAGAGTAGGAACTCTACTTATATGTATTTCCCTAGTATTTCCTCTCTGAATTCGGCTTGATCCCTGTTTCGCAAGCGTATTAGCCACGTGCGTGAGAGCGAGATGCACTGACATTGAAATGGGATTTTTAATTGCCATTTGAGGCCCTGGAGGTTATTTAATAATCATCCAAACGCGTGATATTATCCAAGCGTGATGACTAACTGCCCGGTTCCTATCATCTACAATGTGAGAGGAGGCCTGTGCAGCAGCGTGATGTATATCCACTCACTTGTTTTTGGCAACCCTGGTTGCCAGGCATCGCCCTTATTACAAGGGAATAGAGTTCAACTCATGGGCTGCTTCATGATGATCATCCAAACAAACTAATTACACGAACATCTTGACGCCAAAATTTTTTCTGACCTTTTTCTTAATTTCCAATTGCTTTTATACATATCAAGTAGGTATGTACTCGTAGGTACAGTCAACAGCAAATGTAGATGATCATTTTAGTACTTTGTCGCACTAACCTAACAATACTGCGACAGTTGCGATGCGTCAAAGTAAAAAGCGACAAGGTACTAAAATGATCATCTACTTTTGCTGTTGACTGTACATATAGCAAGTACTTCGCTCACCTAATTTTCTAAATTGACACGGACAATAACAATTGACGGGTGCATTAGTATGCAGCGGGGGTACCGAGCATGCTGCGTCGTGGGTCCGTGATCCCTAAACTGATATGGAGAAAGTAGATTTCACCGAAAAAGGTGAAACTGATTTTTTTATTTTAAATAATGATGACGTACTAGCAGAATGTTATGATTATGAGAACTATAATTTTAAGAGTCGTATTCCTCGCTTGTGAAAATTGGATATACTGTCTTATGATGAACGCTGAATGGGTTAAAAAGGTAGAATGCATAATTCCTGTGTAAGAAATTCTTTTTATTTAATTAATTTGGTTTTGGCTGCATCCCAAATTACATATTTATATAGTTTTTAAAAATAGTGGGGATTACAACGGGATGCAAGATAAAATTGATATACATACGTATATACAAATTAATTTATTTGGCTAAAGGATTTTACAAATTTAATAAATACTTAATCTAATACAATAATTTATGACTTTTACCTTGTATCGAATGGCACCTACAATTATATATGTCACCTAGGATCACGAATTGTGCCTGAAAAGAAATTAATTGTTAGAAATATTGCATCAAACGTATTACTCATAAAACCATAACAGTTTGCATAACGCGATCATAACATTATAATTATGTGTCAATCTGTTAGGCGTTAGAGTTTTTTCCGTACAAAATAAAAAGGACCTTAACGAAGAGCTCTAAAGTCCTTTTTCCACTTTATCACAAAATACACTAATTCTTTTTCCAGAGGACGGCAAAAGGGAGAGAAGAATGTTAAATAATGGGCTTTGTTCACCTGACATAAGGTTGGAATTCGTAGATGTCATCGACGATCCTTCGGAGCCGGCACATGACCCCGCAGGCGGGCTCCTGCCGCCCGTACACAGATATCGCGCGCTCCAACAGCTGCTGTGCCGATGTTAGTTGCACAACTACACAAAAAAAACATTCTCTAAATCCATAGAAACATTAAAACACGAAACTCGAGGAACAAACGTACCTAGTCAGCAGCAAGCTACGCGGACGTAGTTTTTTACCGACTTCAACAGAAGGAAGGAGGTACTCAGTTCGTCTCCATGTTTGCTTGATCTTTTTTATGTATGTTCCCCGATAACTCTTGACCGCGTAGGCCGATTTTGATAATTCTTTTTTTTTTGTTTCAAAGCAGGTACCCCGACATTGATCCCATTTAAATTTAATGAAGGTCTGATGATGGGATCTAGGAGGAATTGAGGGGACTCCTCGAATTAATAGGCACGCATATGCCGATTTCGGTATTTTCTGTAGGTAACCAAGCATTGGCTCACGGAAACCACAAATTGTGGCATAGCAGGTACAAAATTGGAGTCTGTTTTTTTTGGTATAAATTATAATATGATCAACTCACTTCTACGATTACTACAAGGTAATAACTTGTTTAGTTTATTTATTTAATCTTAGTCTTAGTCTACTTCTGCTGCTGACTGTACAGTTTTATTATTTTTCGTCTATAGCACTAAACATTAGAATGGATGCGGGATAAATCGGGACTCGAACCCTGTAGGTACCTCTGCTATACCGGTCGTCTCATTTTCAAATTCTCTTCTTGTAACAACAACAACCGAATTATGCCCCACTGACCGAGAACTGAACGATGCATATAATAAACGCAATATTTCATTTATTCTTTGCATTTGAAGGTTATTATATTACAAATCGAACCAGTCGAATACTAATTTATGAAACATTAATTTCGAATCGTCTGAAAAACTTACAGATTTCAGAGGCTTGAACGAATTTTCAACCAGTGTCCACGGGAAATATAAGTAAAAATCAAACATTTTTAAAGAAATGATTGGGGCGCCAGTTGCCACAGCACAATATTGAACAAAATTCTTGGTCTTTAGGAGTTTGACTAAAAATGGAATAAAAATGTCCCAACTATTACGGGAAAACTCACCATTGTTATTTCCAAAGGTTCTCTCATCCTCATCATTACTGGCGCCACCGTCCTTCTTGAATGATATAAGCTTCGGTATCACGAGCAGCATACACACAACGGCTATCATAGTCACAATCTTCTTGAAGATCAGTAGCTTAAGCAACAACTTGGCAATCGTCAAAATATCCAACTTCAGCGACAACTTATCAAGGAAACCCAGTCCTGGAGCCGTGTACGGTACGCCGTATGAAGGCTGAGGAGGAGGCCCGTAGACAGGGGGCAAGGGCTTGGGTGGTCCATACGCGGCTGCAGGGGGCCCGTAGCTCTGTGCAGGGGGGCCGTACGTCTGAGTAGGAAGTCCATAATGCTGCGCTGGCGGCCCGTATGTGTTCGCCGGAGGCCCATACTTCTGTGGAGGAGGTCCGTAGTTGTTCGTTGGGGCGTTATAAGTGATTTCAGATTCGAATTTAATAGGATTCGAAGGCAGGTAGTTATTTGACGGAGGGCCTGAATACCCAGAACCTGAAGAACTGAAGCTGCTGTCGCTCGAATATGATGGGGAATAGTCGTAACCCGAATAACTGTCGTCGCGATTCGAAATCTTCTTCTCCCCGTCCTTGGCGGTTACAATGATAACTCCTTTTTTAGCCTTTTCAGCTTCGATACGCGATTTGGAGTAAGCATCCAGATACGTATCAGTCTTGGACTTAGTCCCATTTGCGGCCGGTCCTACGATCGCAGAAACACACACGCAAAGCGACAATACTGCTACGCAGCGCGCGGACAATTCCATTGTGAGGGTGTAAATTCTTGAGCTTCCTGGCGAAAGACGTTGCCTCCATCGATCGCAGTTGACGAGTGACGGGGAGCGCCGACGTCCATTCCGTTTTCACTTTTGACTTACCGTAAAAGAAGTTGAGTATGATAATGGAACACAATTAAATTCTCCAAGTGACCTGTGTTCCGCATCGCTCATGGTAAGTAGGCGCGGGCGCGTGGCATGCATGTTAATACCGATAGAGATGGAGCCGCCTAACCTTGTTGGATGAGCCGCCCCGAACCTTTCATCGCATAAAGAAATAATAGGCTGCCATTTGTACGTGAAAGTTCTATTAGTCTTTTAAATTGTTCAATTTATCCTTTTTGACATGGAAAGTTCAAATACAAAAATAAATAGCGTTTTTGCTACTTGCCCGGAAGTGCCTTTCTTATTTGACAAAAATAGCTGTTTTCAGAAGAAGTACCAGTCGCCTGAGAGGCTAAAGTAAAGACAGCTTTTTACCTAGTCGCTGCAAGTATGTATCAGTAAACAAGTATTCAAGACGCCTGCACTTTTCCGATGTTACTTATAAATCGAAAAATTACATTGGCTTCAGCCCAATTCTCGATTCAATCGACTTTTATATGTTAGGGTTCGAATCAATTACATTATTTCATGTTTAACCACATTGCTACGATCGAGAGAATTGATCTCTGCGTATCATGGTAGCATGGCGCACTGCCACGTGATAAGTAAACGACAAAGCATCCGGCACTTTTTATCAAATGATATCAGCGTTCGCTTAATGGAAATCGACATTTAGCATTTCTACCTCTGTCGCTCGAATATACAAGTACGACAGAGATACATGAACGAACAAGGTTGACTTGAGTCCAAATAACTACCTTTTCCACAGGCACTTATATTTAATCTTTATATCAATGTCATAAAGACTGCACGGATAATTTATCTTTATAGGCTATTACTGAACCTGTGAGACTAGTTCGATTTGTGTAAAAAAAATCCCCTAATATTTGCTTATGACCATATTTTGTGATTCTGCCATTGTGTAGGAGTGAGATACTTCATCTAAAATTGAACGACCGGTGCTGTGCCTAATCTCATTCATCATTATGACAACACAACATGTTATTTATGCCTGCATGCGTACAGATTCAAAATTGCAAGCTTGGCACCCCGCCAAACGCATTTGCCGTGTCAAATACTTAAACATGTATACAATACATTGTTTGGTGTAGGCGGGTAAAGAAACGCCGTTACTTACATAAAATGTATTTAAATTGACGACGATTTCTACTGATCAGCAATGCAATAACATGAGTTTTCACTTGCAAAGCAAAATTAACATTCGGGCTCTGGGTTTCAATTACAATTGCACGTGTAGTATACATTCGAGACTAATTCCGAAATATTCTATTTCACTATGGCACTATGTTTGGTTTGGTAGAAGCGAGGGCCGTTGGGGTGGAAAGGTTCTCGAGGGGCGACCACGTACCGGAAGGCGTAGCGTGGGCAGGCCCCCGACACGGTGGACAGATGACCTAGTAAAGGTCGCGGGTGTCCGCTGGACTGGATGCGGGTGGCGCAGGACCGGTCATTGTGGAAGTCTTTGGGGGAGGCCTATGTCCAGCCATGTTTGCCATGCGAAAAAAATACAGTGCCATTTTTTTTTTTTTTATTGGAATCTGATATTTCATGCATTTAATAGCAAACATACATGTCAATGTCAACTTATACATATGAATCCACAGATGTAGTTGAAAAATAAGTACGACTAGAGCCGAAGACGATAAAAATAAAATAATAAAAATAAACATCAAGTCGTAGCTAAAAGAAAAATAAGCATATAGATCAAAAATAATAACTGTAGCGCAAACATAAATGACGAAAAACGTGCACAGTTTGTATGGAAAGAGCTAGCCTACTCCTTCGCCTTAAGTATTTTACCTACACTACCGCTCATAATTATTTAGGCACCCATACCTTTTTCCATACATCTGTATACAAAAATGACTTTCAGAAATACACTGCTAAGTCAGAGTCCCTTGACAGTTTAGCGTGTATTTTGCATTTTTTATTTAGCTGACTTATTGAGCCTTAAATCAGGGCCAGAGACGCCCTCCCCCCCCCCCCCTCTTTTTAAAATGGTAGTTTTCTTTTTGCAATGACTTAAATAACTACTAAAAAAATATAGTAAGTAACAACATATTTTAATTAAAATGATCTCGAGACTTTTTCTTAATACCTATTTTCATCCAGAACTTACCCTACTTCACTATTATTATACTTATTCAAACGCATTACCCATGGACAAGTACCTTTCCTCAAAGAACTTATGCCGCTTCCGTTTCTTCTCCCCATCCTCCGATTTCACTGAGAAGAAGGAACTTATGGGTTTGGGTTTCTTCTTCGGAAGCTCATCATCAATTTCCTCAAAGGTGCAGGTGGCTGCTCGCTCTTGCAGCATGAGTTCGGCGGTGGACCAGCTGAACCGGACAAGCATGGGGTACCCGAACACGTAGTCGATCTGGTCTCTGATGAACTTCTTTGTTAGGGGATCTGTATTTGAGAGATGTTGTTTTAAACCCGGGTATGTCCTAAAAAACGGGGAAAAGGAAAAGAGGTAGACAGATTCGTAGGTGGGAGGATGACCTTAAACTAGTAGGAGGAAATATTTGGAGAAGAAAAGCTATGGATAGAAGAGAGTGGAAATCTTTAGAGGAGGCCTATGCCAGAAGGCAAGACGACAGTGTCGATGTCTGTTAAGTGAAAAATATTATGTACATTGTACATTAAAACATTTATATGTAATTGAGATGTCGTTAAATAAAGACTTATATTATTATTATTAAGTCTTTACCTCATCTCGGGACCATGGGGTCCCGGACTTTTGGAAGGCGTGCGTGGGGCCGAAGCCAACAGCGCAGAGGCCCTTTTAGACAATTTAATCTAAAAGCAAAGGGATACACATGGCGGATACCATCCCCGAACGCACAATACGATACATCCAGAGATGGTCCCCGCCAGGTGCAAAGACTATGGCAGTGCATCACTGTGCTGCGATGGAAACTAAGGTAATGGGCTATTGTGTTGAATGTTGGATGGGCTGGATAATGGGCTATTGGAGGAGACTAGCGGACACCTGCCGTGACAATCAGTCTCAATATTGTAAAAGGCAGGCGGTGACTCGCCAGCTCGCTGAGCGGGCCCCACATACAGTCGCACGCACAGTGCGACAGTGGGGCAACATCTCGTTGAGCGGCTGTAAGGTTGTCGAGAGGCGAGTCTGCGGTAGCCAGATCCCGGTAATCCAATCAGCAGGCCGCCGGCGTTATGACATTTTACACTTCCAATCTGGAGCATAGGTCTCGCTCTTGCGACTCCACTCTGGCCGGCCAATTAAAGCAAGCACAGAGGCGAGGGCCAGATGGATAGGGCCCTCTGGAGATTAGGGGTCCGCGGTGTCGCCACTCACCGTCAGCTCGCCACAAGCTGCTTAATATTATTATGTCCTAAAACTACGACCAGGACCACCGGGGGATGGGCAGCAGCATCCCTGGAGTGCGGTCACTGCGGTGGAGAAACTGCAATCGCCAATCCTCATGCCAAGCGTAGCGATTATGGCATTTACCCCCCAGGAAATTGCGGGAGACCTATGTCCAGCAGTGGACGTCTTTCGGCTGATATGGTGGTGGTGGTTTTAGATATTGCGAGAAAACTTGCATACATCTGTGAAGAAATTCAAAGGTGTATGCAAAGTCCCCTGCCAACACTGAGCTAGCGTGAGGACTGCTGCCCGCTCCCTTTCATCTAAGAGATGGTTTTCTCATGATGGTTTCTTTCAAAAATTGAATATTGGAATTGATATGTATTTATCTATATAAGTATGAATGTCGTCGTCTAGTACCCATAGTACAAGCTTTGCTTAGTTTGGGAATATTATTTATTGTTGGTTGGTTGTGGGCCATTTTATGCCGCTTCGACCAGTATTTGATCTTTTGTGGCAGCCCTTATAGTTCGTTGCTTATACCCACTGCTTCCAAGAATTTCCAGACTCTTTGGGCTGCAATTTGTTGTATCTCCTCTGGTTGCATGATGTGCCCCCCTAGGTAGATACTTCTTTTGCGCATAAGCGGTCCACACGAGCAGAGGATGTGAATGGCTGTCTCCTCTGACTCTTGGCAGAACCTGCATGCTGCGCTTTGTTTTAAACCCATTTTAGTTAGGTGTTTGTTTAGTTTGCAGTGGCCAGTGCAGGTTTTGTGTCTTTTGAGTTGTAGGAGCTCTTTGGACAGCTTGCCATTATAGCCTTCTATTAAAGCTTTCGATTGCACCAGTCCTTTTGTGAACTTCCACAAATCGATGGCTTTTGATTTGTTGTTTAGCAGAGAGCTTACCTTCCGTTTGGTTATACCGCAGAAAGGTTCTGGGCCGATCAGGGGTATGTCTGCACCCTTCCTGGCAAGTTTTTCTGCTTCTTCGTTTCCGTCAATATCGGAGTGTCCCGGTACCCATCTAAGTATTACTTTATTGGATTTGGCGAGGACGTTTAAATTGTTTTTACAGTTCTGGACTAGCTTAGAGTTGGACTCTAAGGATTCTAATGCCAGCAGAGCAGCCTGGCTGTCCGAGTTGATGTAGATGGGTTTGTGTCTTAGGTTCATATCAAGGTTCATTTCCACACATTTAACAATGGCGAAAATTTCGGCTTGAAAGATTGAGGCCTCTCTGCCCATGCTGACGCTAATTTTGAGCTTAGGTCTCTCACCATAGACCCCGCAACCCACATCTTCACCTTTCTTTGAACCGTCTGTATACCATATGTGGCTTCCCTCCTTGAAGTCCATTTGGTTGTTTGTCCATTTGTCTCTTGGAGGTATTTCCACGGTATACAGTTTGTTGTAGTTATGTTCGATATGCATGTTATCTGTAGTCATGCATAGGGTTTTATTCTCAAAAACTGAGGCTTCTAATTTGGCTAGTGCTTTTGAGCGCCATTTTTGCCTCGTCAATGAGCATATCCTGTATATGCACAGCTTGGCCTCCTTTTGCACTTGCAGGTGGAGTGGTGTTATGTCAAGCAGTGCGTCGAGGGCTGCCCCGGGTGTTGTACTCAAGGCTCCTGTTGTAGTTAAGCAGGCGGTGCGTTGTAGGCTGCTTAACTTTTGTATGGCTGTCTTTTGGTTGGTTTTGTTACACCAGACTGCGGAGGCGTAAGTAATTATAGGTCTTACTACCGCTGTGTATAGCCACATAGCAATTTTGGGTTTTATACCCCATCTTGCTCCTGCCATTCGACAGCTTGTCCACAAGGCCATTTTTGCTTTGTGTGTTATGTTCTTCAAATGTGAGTTCCAAGTTAACTTTTGGTCAAAAGTAACCCCCAGGTACTTGACTTCTTTTGAGAAAGGTATTACTTGTCCATTAAGTTTTACTACTGCGAGTCGGTCTAGTTTCCTCTTTTTTGTGAAAGGTACTAGTAGAGTTTTACTTGCGTTTATGGACAGGTCATTTTCTTTACACCATTTGTGTATAGTGTTTAGTGCTCCTTGCATTAAATTTGAAATTGTGTGTAGGCATGGGCCTCTAATTATGACAACAAGGTCGTCGGCATATCCCTGTGTGTCATAATCGAGGTCCGTCATAGTTGTCAGGAGTTGGTCCACTGCTAGAGTCCATAATAGTGGGGATAGTACGCCTCCTTGTGGACATCCTCTTGTGGTGTAGAATTCATACATAGTTGCATTGAGGGTCAAAGTGGCAATTCTATTTAAGAGCATGTTTTGGACCCATCTGATGGTGGTTTTATCCACACCCTTTGATTCCATCCCCTTGAGGATGGTCTCCGTGGGTGTGTTGTCAAATGCACCTTCTACGTCAAGGAATGCACATAGAGCTGTCTGCTTATCCTCTAGGGTTTTTTGCACCTTGTCGACCAGATCTAGTAGGGCAGTTTCCGTAGATTTACCCTTTTGGTAAGCATGTTGGTTCAGACTGAGTGGTCTGATTGCTAGGTACTTTGCTCTAATGTGCTGATCGATGACTCTTTCCATAGTTTTGAGTAGAAACGACGTTAAACTGATTGGTCTGAAGTTTGGGAATAGGTCGATTTGTGTAAGATTGTACCCCAATATTTATTTTATTTATTTTTTATCAATATTTTAATTATTATATTTATGTGTGGTGCCGGGTTAGAACCCGTGTGTTGCCAGGTTAGAATAGTACCACCCTTTTTCTTCCGTTGGGTTTCGTAAAAGTAGTGTATGAGAACCAGGTTCAAGTGTGGGCGATGGGCTAGCAACCAGTCACTGCAATATCACATTTTCTCCATCTAGCTGTATTCAGAGGCGAGAACCCCATACATAGAATTTGTTAACAGTGTGAGAACCCATCATCCTTCTAATGTCTTCCAATTTTAAAGAAGAAACGAAACTAATTTGACAGTAGTTAGCTAAATGACAAAAAAAAATTAATGATGCAATTCAAACCAGTTTTAGAGAAGATAATAAATCTATATAGGACCAATTACAATACGACACAGCAAAAGCCAATAATTAGGGTAAACATTGCTTGCTGCTAGCATCCTTCCAAATGGCTCCTACAAATGAACATGCAACCAAAAACATTTTCATGTAAAATGTTGCCAAGACGAGATTTATAATTTGCACTCTCAAAAAGTTATCAGATCTCATGTAGAGCCAAGGTTCTAACTCTACACGCCCTAACTCTACAAGCCCTAACTTCACAAACTCTACACCTTAGTCAAAATATGTGGCACTATGTTATAAAACTTATAAATTTTAAGGGTACCCCACACACTTGACTCAACTCGATCCTCGATTTTGTTCTCATTTTAAAACGCCGTGCTGAAATAATATGAAACGGTGCTGAAATAGCTAGGCCGGAAATTAGTTTCTGTTGCTATGCAGATACAGAATACATTGAGTTTTTTAGATCTTGTATGAAAACCTTAATAATCACTGTACTTTTTCTCCATTATTCGATTCGAGCAACAGAAACTAATTTTCGGCCTAGATATTCTGGATCCCATTGTGTATATAAAGTTTCATGTTATTCCAGCATGCCAATGATACAAAAATAAAATGAGAACAAAACGTATGTTTATATGAAGCAGTGACCATGCGGGCGACTCTTAACATGTGGCAATTAATAAATGTAGAAAAAAACTTACCACCAGGATATCCACTGCCAAATTCACTGTGAGTCAATTCCAATCCTTCCTTAAACTGCCACACCTTCAGTGCATGATCCCTTGTCACCTTAGCTACTATACTAGCTGCTGACACTATGGGATATATGGAGTCAGCCTTTTTTGCTACCTGGAATTACGATAAGGAGATTTAATGAGCATGATTGGCTAGGAAACTACAATGCAAAGTCTCTATCAGTTGGTCTCTATCCAGTCTAAATAAACAAAATTCTAAATAAAGAGTAAATAGCAATTGATTAACTTTTTTTATATACTAAGACAAGCATACAGCCTGCATGATGGTAAGCAGACACCATAGCCTATGGATGCTTGCAACTCCATAACAATAACAAGCACACTGCCAATTGTTTTTATTATTTATCTGTTTAAATAAAACAATTAGGGTTTGCAGTCCCAGTCCTGATATGTAAAAAGAAAACCCGGGAAGTTCCAGGAAATTTACATGCCCTAAAAACAATTGGTGTTTATGATATGAGGCTTTGTAGTAAACACAGCACATCTTCAGGAGCTCTAGCAATCTTAATTTAACCTTTTCAGCGCTCTGTCAAATATAAACACTGTCACTCACACACCATGACATGGGAATGTCAAACACGAAGTTGAAGCCTATAGAAAAGCATGTAGGTTAATATTGCATTAGACACCATGACAGATATATGTGCTGTTAGCATCAAACAGATAGTACTCATATATACCTAGTCGGCTCATAAGTTCTGTCATATACATAGTATCAAATAAAAACAAAAGTTTAAGTTTATTCCGTATAATTTGTACAGCGTTTGAAAGCTTATAAACTAGAGAATCTAAATGTATAACATTTATTCAAAATGACCGCCATAATTATCTACACAGGCTTGAAGTCTGCGTGGCCAGTCGTCAATGATGATGATTCACGCACCACTTTCATGTCGATATTGGCCACTGCCGTAGCAAGGGATTTTTTCAGCGAGTCTAGATTTGCATGAGGTTTTGAGCACACCTTTTCCTCTAAATACTGCCATATTTTATAGTCTAACGGATTAAGATCTAGGCTAGAGGAGGGCCAATCTTCATGCCGTATAAAGTCGATTTTATTGGAGGCGAGCCAGGCTTGTGTAGACTTTGCCTTATGGGCTGGAGCAGAGTCCTGCTGGAAAACCCAATGCTGGTTTAGAAACATCGTATGGGATAGTGGTTTCACAATATTAGTCAACACCGTGTCTTGGTACACTTTGGCACTAGTTTTTACTCCTTTCTCACAAAAATGCATACTAGTGACGCCCGCATAAGAAACTCCCAGCCAAACCATCACAGATGAAGGGTGATGACCTCGTTGAATACGGAGAATGCTATTAGACGCTTCTTTACTATTGCGAGCGTACACTCTATCATTTTGTGTATTACAGTTTTCTTCTATGTTCAAAATTTTCTCGTCCGAAAACAGTATACAACGATGCTTATTTTTAGCATACTTCTTCAATAAAGCTTTAGATCTTTTAAGCCTTAAAGCTTTAAGCCGACCATTGAGAAGATGGCCAGTTTTTCGTTTATAAGCACGAAGTCTCAGGTCTTGATTAAGCACTCTTTTCACCGTGTTTCTGCTCAAACCCATCTGGAGGGCCATAACTTTTTGTTTCCTAGCGGGATTTCTGGCAATGCGTGCCCTAATTGCTTGTACAACCGCTGGAGTCCTAGCTGTACGCGGACGACCGCTTCTTTTCTTGTCATTTAAACTAGAGACCTCACTGTATCTTTCTATGGTACAATACACAAATCTTAGAGAGAATTTTAAATTTTCAACTAGCTTAAAAATTTTAGTCGGCGAGTGTCCACAACGATATAGTGCAATTATTGAGGTACAGCTATCTTTAAGCATCCACTCCATGTTAAAGAAAACAGAAAATTGCAAAATTATACTACTCAAATATTTAAAAAAGATTCGAAATTCAAATGCATAACGGTTTTTGTTTTAGGAGTTCCAAATTTAAATTTTAAAGGCCAGTGACAGAACTTATGAGCCGACTAAGTATGTTGTTGGAGTTGAATAAGTTAATGAAGTAGTTCAAAATGCACTTACAGTAATTTTATACTCAGGAAAAATCTCACTCAATTTGGCTTGATACTTCTCAGGAGGCCCCACAGTGTCTACATACACCTCCGTAATGTTCGCCCCAGCTTCAGCCACCCTCTTTATTAGATCTATTGCCGAATTCATTGATACCTGAAGCATTATGCAATAGGAAGTCAGACATAAAAAAATCAGTTTCCATTGGAGCAGATTTGGTTTAAAAAACTAAAAAGGGCAATTTTCAAACAGTCAGACTGGAAAATGGGTGACATATTGAAAACTATTTTTAAAAGCAAAATATCTTGGCATAACTTGGGATGGCATGTTTTTTTTTAAAAAGTGATAATTTTTTCTAACTTTAAAAAAAAGTAATAGGTTTATATTCTTTTCACATTTACTTCTACTTGGGGGTGTGGATGACGTGATGATGTGTAACAGATGTAAAGAAGAACACGACATGCTATTCCAACCCCAAATAAAGGGAAGGGTGAGCAACTTTACAGCTGTCACCATTATTAAGTAATTTATTATTATCCACAATAGGAAATATTTTAAGAGTTAAAAAAAAAGAGTATGAGATGTGATTAATTAAATTTACCTCATTTAAAGAGTGCTTAGCTCTTCTGTACATGGAATTAGATATGTAATTTGGAGATATGATTTCTGCAGCCCAACCCACATTATTTAGTGAAGCCTCTTCAGTGAGCATTTTTGTAAATATATCATCTCGTTTCTGTTCCGTAAGAGCTTTCGAGTCAGCACAGCCTAGGTCCTTTAGTACATTCATTTGACTCAATGGACAGTAAGCCACTCCATACACCATGGGTCCTGAAACGGTTTACAAAAGCATTTACATTTGTACTTATTGAATAGCTCACTGACTATTATAAAGACATAGTTTTGGCTCAACTTTAGAATATGCAACACCGAGTTTAGCGTTCATATTTTTTTTATAAACAGTACTCATGATCAGAAAGCTTTCCACAAAATTTCAAGTTGCGGAAACGTAAAAAAAAATTGGACAGTTTCTATACTAAAATCGGTAATAAACACCACGCCATGACAGTCAGATGATTACGTCACTCACGTCACTGGGGCCTAGGTATATCAAAAACCGAATCAGAGCACCCCACTATCCACGTGGTCTTGTCTGCCCTACCCCTAGAGTGTATATAAAAATTCGGAGGCGCGAAGGGAGAGCAGCCCTCGCCCGCCGTGACAAAGCGCGGGAACCGTGCGAGGTGGAGCGGCTGAGCCTGGTCGCCGAAGGCGACCAGCAAGGCGAAGCTGCGGAGCCGAGCATGGACGACCGTGCTTTGTTACGCGAAGGCGGAAGGGCTGCTCGTCCCGCAGCTCCGGAGCTAAGGCGGAGTCGGACTGTCATGGCGTAGTATTATTTACCGATTTTAGTATAGAAACTTTCAACTTTACTTTTTTTTTTTCTCTTAAACCGTACGTCTCCGCAACTTGAAATTTTGTGGAAAGCTTTCTAATAGTGAGTACTATTTATAAAAAAAATATGAACGCTAAACTCGGTGTTGCATATTCTAAAGTCCTTCCATAGTTTTCTTTACCCAGCACTGGGCCACGACCCGCCTCATCTACCCCGAGCATGCACGGTTCTGCTTTACAAACAGAAGGAACCTCTGAGGAATTCACGAAGTTTCTAAAATTATCCTTAGTTTTTATAAAATCCTGTAATGCTTGTAACGAATCCATAGCTACCCGAACTTAAGTTTCGTTTTACTTATAATATGCAATCTATAAATATTTCAGTTTTTATAGCTTTCGCACTTAAATATTTTTGTGATTTCCGATTCCTAATCAAATTATTGAAATTATTCAAATTGACATATATGACAGTCTGACTGACATTGACATATGGTTTTAGGATTGCCAGTGTATGGAATACGAATCCCCTTATAATAGCGACCTTTGCTTTCAATTCCAACGACCTTCGATTAGACAACTCTCGGTTTTATCATGTCTCATGTTTGTTTATGCTTGTCGTATTAATTCCACATTTCCTACTAAACTCACTGTATTCGAGAAATACGACATCAAACTGGCAATTTTAGGCCAAAAAACGATTTTTTGATCGTAACTTTTGTGAAACTGAGTTTATCTGTGTGAGTAAGGGGGAGTGGGCAGTGTAAAGCCGGGTCCCCAGCGCCATGTTTTTCGTGTTTGCAAACATCAAACATGTTTTTGAACACAAAATATGCGTGGCCTCAATGTTAAGGCCGGTCCACTGCACCTAAAAATCCAACAAAACATGTTTGATGTTTGCAAACACGAAAAACATGGCGCTGGGGACCCGGCTTTAGGTTGCCAATTCATGGACATTTAATAATAATAATAATAATAATATTGGGGGACAATCTTACACAAATCGACCTAGTCCCAAACTAAGCAAAGCTTGTGCTATGGGAACTAGACGACGATATACATACTTATATAGATAAATACATACTTAAATACATAGAAAACATCCAAGACCCAAGAACAAATATCCGTGAAAAATGCACAAAAAAATGCCCTGGCCGGGATTCGAACCCGGGACCTCTAGCTTCGGAGGCAGAGTCACTACCAACTAGGCTAAACAGGTCGTCTTATGTTTAGTAATTAGAAATATTCTTATTGGAATTTCGCATTAGTGGCGGCAAGTCATTCCAACACTTGGTGGCAGCAAAACGAAAGCTACCGCGGAAATCTATGCTCTCAATATTGGTACGAACTGAAATTTCCTTGGGTAAAAAATAGAATGTATGAAAGAAGTGCATATATTTGCTATACGAGTGTTCAATTACCTTGAAGTTGACTTAAAAATGTTAAATGGTATAGTTTTTAAACGTCACTTACATAAGTAGTTGATTATGAAAGGATTTTATTCCATGAAAGAATTCTTTGATTGCAGGCCCCTATAAGAGTACCGAAATGTAATTATTCTGTGTCTAGCCTTAAGTTAATATTGTATACTCGGTGTGGGCTACCGTTAGAACCTGTAATAATTTAACAATGAAACAAGGTGAAACAATAAAGTTTATTCTGTTCTATTCTATAAATAAGGGGTTTAAAATTTAATAAAATGGATACTTCTTTGTGCAAACAACTTGCAGCTTATACGAGTTAGTTGCCTTATATTCCACATTTTTAATTCTATTCCCGTAACTAACGCTAGATGGCGCTAAAATAAAAGTGAAGGTATCGGTGATATCACAAGCATAATACTGTTTTAGACTGATGGTTATTCTATTTAGTGAGAAAAATAAATAGGTAGGTAACGTAAAAAGGTTATAATCCACAACCACCATATCAGCCCATAGACGTCCACTGCAGGACATAGGCCTCCCCCACTTTCATGGGGGGGTAAATGCCATAATCGCCACGCTTGAAAAGAAAGGCTTGAAGGTGAAAAGGTTATAATATACGGTTGCATTCCCGATACCACCCGCTGCTTTTTATACAAAGTGGGCCCTGTAACAGGGGCAAATATTTAAAAGGATGCTTCCTTAGAGCATTCACAGAATAGATCCGCAGAAAATTCATTCTAAAGTTATGACCTTCAAGTAATGCATTTTAATACCACGAGATTATAGCGCACCAGTCAATTCAGTTTTTGAGATAGTATCAAGTTATAAGGTGCGAAGAGAGTCGAGCCGTATTGGGTCACCAATTGCACACCTTGCGATGCATACACACGATCGGTTGCAGTACCCGGGTGGGTGTTATTTATATCTACGTAACATTACCTCCTAACGCAATTAATATCACTTTACACTGTAACAGTATTTTTCCAATGTGTCATACAATTAGCTCGTAAGTAACAAACCCGATAGGGTTTAACGACACTTTTCCGTCAAACCAATGTATAAATTTTCTATAGTAAATAAAAAAAAGTCATAAGAGTTGATTTTTAAGTCATAACAGTTTTGTTTTTTTTTTGTTTTAAAATGTAGTATTACTATAATTTTTCATTTTTTTGTGATTTTATAATAAGTAATTATTAATATACCTCCAGACAAGTAGAAAAACACACGTAAGCTATCTTTGAGGAAAACAAAACTTAAGAAAAAACCTTTTTTTGCAACTTGAACCACTTGGAAATAATTGCTGTCTTGCTCAATAGTGGACCGTTTGATTTTTTTTTCTGTTACAGGGCCCACCTGTATATACCTGTATTAAATGAGTTTAGTTTTGCTTATGTTTACTTTTAAACTGATTGAATACAACCACTTTACAACTAATTCTATGGTATGATTAATGTTCCTCTGGAAGTTGTCGTCTAGTGTTTGACCAGAGAACAATATAGTTGCGTCATCGGCGAACATCACACATAACTCGTCCATAATGTTGGGTAACTCATTATCATTAACGTTGATTAAATATATGAAAATATTATCATAGCATGTTTTTACAATTATATCGGTGTTTTTTTATTAATGGCAACATTCGTCTATGGTCGATTAGTTTATTTTTATATATTGAGTGAACTTGCGTGGTTTATCCATTTTAGACTGAAAACACTGAAAACAAAATAAAATATTGTAATAATTTTTTTCTTTCTACACTTTAATTAATTATAAGTGGATATTCTTAATACTTACGCCTAATTTTTTTTCCTTCAAAGAAAAACATCACTGCTTTTTGTGTCCATTGCCCGTGAAAGTCGCTTGTACACTACACTCAGCGAGATGCAGCGAGCCCCACGTGACGTCCCTTTCTTACCTAAGTCGTTTGAAGAGTATAGCATACAGGTCTCGCTGTGTCTCGCCAAGAGTGTACGGGCGGCATAAATGAAATGAAATGACAAAGAGTCAAAAACGCATCCATAAAGATCAGGAGTAGCGCAGTGCATAATATTTTTAGATGTAGATCATAGTGTCATCTGCTTATTTATTACTCAAAAAACGCGTACTTATAAGAGGTAAATAACTATTTTATATTTTTTTCTTAATGGCTTATTTATAAAGGTTTCTAATCTGGTAATCAGTGAATACTCGTTTGTAGGTTATAGTAGTGCGAGTAATATGCAGAACAACCCCCAAGAGCTTTCATGGCAGGCGATTCAGGCTATCGTGGGGGTGAAACTTCCTCCTAACGTGCTGCGATTCGATGACATTGGTTTCCATCTGGTCAAAAATTCGGTCTCTAGCGCCGAAGACTCAGATTCGGATGTGGAAATCGTGGAAAATGACTGGGAGTCCGACAACAACGCGTCTTCGCGTCCTGACCATTCGGACAACGAGAAGACGTCCCCGGAGCGGGCGCCGAGCGAGTCGCCGATTCTACATCTCGTAGAGCCCGACAATAACAATTTGACCAAAGACTCATTAGATTTTAGGAATTTTTTAGAGAAAATGGATACCAAAGAAGTTTCAGACGGTGACCAAGTGTCCCAGGTTCAGAATGACGACGCTGACAGTTCCAATGGGAATGTGATGTCAATAGAGAACTACTTGGAGGTGACTCTGTCGACCGACTCTGAGGCTAGTCATGTGTGCAGCCAGTGCAACCAGATGTTTCCCAGTGAACAGCTGCTTTCGGCACACCACTGTAGTGCCAAACCCACCGAGGAAAAGAAATATCCATGTCATGTGTGTGCAGAAAAATTCCCCAGTTACTGGGAGCTAAGAAAACATATCAATAGTCATTTCCCTGGGATGCTGGATTCAAAATCTAGTTTCTGTCATCTCTGTCAAAAGGACTACACCAAGACAGGTTTCATGAACCATCTCCGCAAGCATACTGGTGAGAGACCATTTGTCTGTGAACTATGCCACAAAGCATTCTCACAGTCAAGCTCACTCTCTATACACATGAAATTCCATCTGAATGTACGCAAGCATGCTTGCACAGTATGTGAGAAAAAGTTTGTGACTAAGAGTGAACTGTCTCGACATATGACTGTCCATACAAAACAAAAGTCATACTATTGTGGAGTTTGCGATAAAGCTTTCACTCGCTCCGACAATATGAAAAAACATGAGAAAACCCATGGGTGATGGAAAATCATGTTTACTAGGGTTTGAACTGTGATAAGCATCTAACATGGCACTGAAACTTCCATATATTCTAATACATTTTCAAACTTTTATACCTCTTGAAGTTGGCAAGACATGTGGGATGCTTTTTACAGACAATTCATTTCCGATTCTCTAATTGCCAAAAACTTAGTCAAGTATGTTTGTTTATTTAAAATTTGCATTGTTTTATACCAAATCGAAAAATCATGATCTAGTTCATAATTTAGTCATTATGGTGTGTTTATGCGAGTGTCCTCACTCTGGTGTGCTGCTACAGCTGCTTCATTTAGGTTAAGGACTTCATTATTTATACAATCTATATATGCATGTTTGGGATACTTTAGTGTATTAGTAAAATGCCTTTACAGGTGCTCTATAATAAGGTCACACATATCTCAATCCAAAGTTGCCTTTTAGATATGATAAAGTGATATTAACTTGTGGGTAATATAGGTCAAATGTCCAAAGATTCCGATAGCCGACAGCCTAATATTTGCTTATGATAGCTCAGACCTGGTACAAAATGGGGTCAACAGCACTAATAATTGTTCCTGCGTCTCTGAAAGAGCTTTAAATTTTTATATTTTTTGTACATGTTTCCTACAAGGTAATAAAAATACCAGTTGTACTTTGTAAAGGACTCCCATGCCAAAATTTAGATAAGTATTTTATAAGTGATTCTTGTGTCTGTGTTGTAACCAAAGCAATAATATTTTTAATGTGCCTATTCTATGCATATGAATACCTTTTATGAGGACAATACCAAATAATTTCTTAGAATATATTTATACATTAATGGATAACAATATTTACTACAGTAAAACATTAATTCATAGTTTTTTAAACAATGTATTAAGGAGGGATAAATTTGCTAAGTGACTGTTAAATGAAAGAAAAATATAATGTTATTCCTTTCAAGTGGTCTCAAATAATGTATTAATGTAAGCCAAATGAACAAGTAACATGTAATAAATAGTTGGCAGATGTATGTATGAATAATCCTGTCTATAAATAGAAACAAGCATCACAAAATTAGGACCTAAAATTAAATGTATTTTCCCCTGAAAAGGATACTACTACTAAGCACACATTGCCTTAACAGTAGCTGTAGAACAGTTTTTACAAATGTGTTACTTTTATATATTTTTGCTAAATAAACTTGCCTTCAGGCACTAAATATACCAAGATGAAATCCCAAAGATAATTAGGTGTGTAATTTAGTTTACAATTGGCTATAAAACCAAAGCTAATTATGTATTTGTGCCACTTTTTCAATTAACTGGTTGTCAATATCATATTTTGTCTATATTTAGGTTTAATTAGGAGTATGGATTTATTACATTTTAATATATTTATTGTATTTAAATATTTAGATGTTTAACTGCATGACTTGTTTATAGAATAAGAATTTTAAATTGAGCCAAGTGGAAAATACACAAAATCTACAAGACTGACAATAATATTCAGAGTAGATATTAACTGTGCACAAATCTTTTATTTATTGATACGATAACAATGCGCCGGGTCGTAGCGCTATGCACCTTGTTGTAGACTCAACATGACAATTAGTATTAAGATCCGTTTGATATGAATTATAAAACTGTTTTATTGAAAATGTAATAATCTTCGATTTATTAAAGAGTTGTTTGTTTCAAAGGATCTTTTCTTTAAGCTTAACTCGCGTTTTCCCTTTGTTCTAGGTTACGCTAGCGATGTCTGCGAGATTGCGTAATCTTAATCCGTATGAGCTACATAAGTACCTAGTTAACGTTTATTGTCTCAATAAGAAAGGCTCTACTTCGGTGTTGACTCGGGACAAGTCCCGTGACCGAACCGACCTCGATGTTATCAGGGAGAACCACAAGTTCCTCTGGGAGGAAGACGATGTCGCCGACACCTGGGAAAGGCAGTTGGCTAAGAAATATTATGACAAGCTATACAAAGAATACTGCATATGTGATTTGACCAGATACAAAGAGAACCGAGTAAGTACTAGTTGCATTTACTAAAGCAATCACTCAGGCTTCTCAATGTAGATGTAGGTAAATTACAAACAATGCCATTATCCTGTATTTTCAATATTATTTATCTAATTAGCTGATTTGTTTACATCCTAATTAATGAATGATTATTTATTTACATCCTGTTCTTGGCCTAGTTAAGTAAATATCGTATTGTACTTAGCTCGAGGGTCATTTAATAATTGTGTAACTATAACATAACGGCTCCTATTTTGGGAGGAACCGGTGTTTAATAGTTTGCCATTGAATGAAATGCAACATTGAAATTAATGTATGTGTTGAATTCGGAACAAAAGTGTCTGGGTAATTCTCCCCTAACATTAAGGCTCGGAGGGGGCCGCTCCCCTGACTATTGCCTTTTTTGCCCGAGAGACCTTCCTTTGTGTGTGATTTACTGGGGAGCGCTGCGCAACAATTGAACCGCAGACGCAGGCCATAGTGCCTTTCGTTGGGCTAAATATAGAACGCGGCTGTGCGGCGAAGTTAAACAGTAACGCGCATCTGTCGGTCGGCTCGAATAGGATGTTTCGAATCAATGGGCGCAACCTGAATTGCTCGAGCGGGAACCCTCGCCTCTTTCCACTTTATTATTATAACTCGGCGCGCGCGCTAACGGAAACTTACAGCCTCCTTTCATTCGGTTTATAGCTATTTGTGTAAACAGTTTGTCGATGTGGATAGAGATAAACTTTGTTTAACGCACGCTATCGGTAGACCTATAGTGTGTTACATCTTGAACTTTACATGATATGTTATATATTTGACTGTGTTGGTTTTAGAGGTACTTATTTGTGTTATAAATACTTAATGCTAAAAAGGGGCTGAGCCTTACACTTCAGTGTTAAAAAACTGAACACCATTACTTACTAATAGCCTAATAGAGTCGTGTTCAGTTCAGATGCTTCTGAGCATCTTGTTCGGTCCGATCGATGTGTAAGAATCTGATAGTGAATGTAATGTAAGTAGGTACCTTAAGAGTAGGGTAGCCATACGTCCCGGTACGTCGACGCTGGGACAGGTCCCGGTGTCCCGGCAATTTATCCGGATTGAAAACCATAGTTAATAAGTAGGGACCAACACACGGTCAATATAAATACCTAGGCATGCATCTCCACCCCACCTGCATACGAACTTCTATGTAGGGGTCGGGGTCAGGTTTTTCTGCTGCTGACTGGACCTACCACAACAAAACTTTTAGATAACTAAAAACTTTAAAAAGCTCTAGGTACTATACATATATTAGAGGTCTATTCTAATAGGACTTTCGGTTGCAGTTTATTAATTACTGTCCTTAATACAATGTATCATCGCAGTCCGAAAGCTGTCTTCACGTTCGGGTTCGCCTATTTTGGCAATGGAACATGTAAGAAACAAGCGAGGAGAAAAGTACCTAGAGAACTACGGACCCGAAGATAATTATTTTCAGTGCTCAGGGACTACTACAAGGTATCTTTATCTTATCTAGGTACATACATACTCGTATTCGTCACTCAGTTGGCAATTGCCGCCTGTATTTTGGCTAGTATAAGACTACCTTTAAGTAACTGTTATGTTTAGGAATCTCTGTAGGTAGGTAACTACAAACTATGGGCTAAAAGAACCATCAGCTTACCTTTATGGTTCTTCACTTCGGGACCCTTCAATAATTGTTTATTTATTTAAAATAATTACACAGTATTACAGTTGAAAACTAAGTCACTGTGATTACAAACTAGATTTATTCCGATGCTGATAAAAGAAGCGGATAAAGGCAGTGTAGAGCTCGAACGAGAGGAGAGTTTTTGCGCGATATGGTGCCCGCCTCTGGAGCAGCCAGTTGCAGCCGGTTACGCGGGCAAAAATTGAATCTTGATAAAGAGCTGACCCACCAGCTCTGGGCAGTTTGAACATCCTCGCAAGATTTTGCAAGGGCTCGTTAGTAGCACACAGTAACGCCTCGCCTCAAGTGAATTAAAACCTAATACGGCTAATAGAAATGTTGGGTATAAAAATGGATAATAACCATATTTTTCTCGTATAGAAACCGTAAAAAGGCTTTTTGTATTTTCTCCAACAATACGAGTAGCAAGATGTAAGGAGCTTTATGCGGATTCCAGACTATATTAGACGCTGTCTCAAGTTATTAGTAAATGAAAGAGCGTACCAAAACTAGAAGAAACGTTCTTACTGCCTGCGATTTGACCAGTATATATAGCTTATACAAAAAAAAAGTATTATCCTTAGAATCTTAGAATAGAGTTTTGATGTATACAGGTGCCCAATTAACAATCCTGTGTCGTTTTAAATAAAAAAGGAAGAGCCCACTTAACAGTTTATGGCTCATAACATAACGTTAGAGGTGTTCGTGATGTGGTTTGTTTGTGACATAGAATGGTATTACTCCATCTTTCTCTGTGCTTGTTACCATTTTATTTGAGACTTGTTTTCTGAGAAATAAACCAGGTTTACCTTCCGGAATTTACAATAATAGGTATGTACTCTACGACGCAGGACGCACCAGTCCCTACGTTGGAGTAAGTTGCTTCTGTGGAGTTTTTTTTTTTGCGAATAACAGTCCAGACCACCAGAGTTGCCAACTGCTTAAACTCAATAGGTTCATAGTTAACCCTTTATAGGGTACAATCAAGGGGCACTAGGGGTAGGGTGGTGTCGGCCTGTTTAGCCTAATCGGTATAGTGTCACTGCCTCCGAAGCTAGAGATCCCGGGTTCGAATTCTGGTAAGGGCATTTGTTTCTGTGGTGAGCAGAGACATTTGTTCCTGGACTTGGATATGTATTAAAGTATATATCTATTAAATATATCGTCCTCAAGTACCCATAACACGCCTTTTACTGAGCTTACTATGGGAGTAGTTCGATTTGTGGAAAAAATTATCCCCTAATATTTATTTATTTAATCTAAATATGTAGGGAAAAAGACCACCGGGGGATGGGTAGCAGCATCCCTGGAGTGCGGTGGAGATACTGCGATCGCCAACCCGCATGCCAAGCGTGGCGATTATGGCATATACCCCCCGTGAATATGGGGCAGGCCTATGTCCAGCAGTGGACGTTCTTTGGCTGATATGGGTAGGGAAACTAGTTTTGTTTGTCTTAATAAGTAACGCTGCTAACGAAAATTCTTTTCAAATTAAAGAGAAGTTTATAAAAAGTGCTTTTGGGAAAAATGACCATATTTATGATCGATCACATTTTTGTATTCTTTTCTGATTCGCAATATTTTAGTGACTTAAATTAAGGATTAATTTTAATTATTATGGGACGGGATATCCTTTCCCCCAGGGCACACAGAGCCCCAAGGATTTAAAACAGTTGAAGAGTCAGGATTTGGTACCGGTAGCGGATTTAGATTTAGTGGGTTCAGATCACCGCGAGGAGTCGAGATTACCCAACTCTAGGGGTGTGCCGTTGCCGTTGCGTCGCAGTTTTTATATGAAACCGCACGTTATGATCCGCAACGCACTACGCGGCTGGCCGCAAGCCGCAAACCGCCTGCAGCAGCCGCATAGTGCTTCGCCGGGCTAAAGCTTGGGTGTTGAACCAGGTAGCACTTCGGTGGCGCGTGGAGCGGGAGGTAGTGGCCGGTAAAGGTCAGTTCCAGTGCGGCAGCAAGCACTGCATCGCCGCCGCCGGCCTGCGCTCCTGGGAGGTCAACTTCGCGTACGTCGAAGACGGGGAGAAGAAGAATGCGCTTGTCAAACTACGTAAGTGCAATTTGTGTTTAAAGTAGGTAAGGTCGACAATTGTTCCTACTTACTTACACACTACCATGCCTACTTTAGTCACACAAACCTCTTTTCGGCTCGCTAGGGTCAGTAGAGATTTATCTAGAGTTGAACCCTGTTTGGCAGATAAATGTTTCATCGAATGTCTGTTTCCCAGGATTTTGATTTCATAGAAAGCATGTTTTCACAAACCGTCGCAGTTAATGTTCTAACCTAACCTACTTTTCTCGTAGACCTAAAGGGTTCTACTCGTACGCAATGACTTTTAGCTGTACCTATAATTACGTTAAAGGTTTGTGAAAAAAGTTTTCTATGAAATGAAAGTTCTGCGAATCAACACATTCTATGAAACATTTGTCTGCGAAACAAGGGGATGCGGATTTATAAAGCTGAACACGCTGAATTAAAAAAGAACGGTCAAGTGCCAGCCTGACTCGCGCGCCGAGGGTTCCTAACATTTAGTTTATAAGGGTTTAATGATAATTTATAATAATTATAATATAACCTGGATAGTTAAGGTTACATTTTCCCTGTAATTAATCATATGTACCTAATAATTTTAAATTTCTCGCTTAGATAACTTCAAAGGTGAGGAGGGGAGGGGGCTGGGGGTGCCAAGAATTAGATTTTTTATCCTCCAATGACATGTTCCAATTTTTAATGTTCAATAAACTTGGTTGACCTGTTTTACAAGTATTTCAAATCGATAGCTTATGTTAAAATCACTTATGTGAGTTTTTGAGATACAACAACACAAAGTTGTGACAGAAGGAAGTCACACCATAAGGGTTCCTGTTTTACCTTTTTGTATGAACCCTAAAAAACCCAACCGCTTTCCATGGCCGTGGCTTCCAACTGTCAACCCTTAGGTACACTAATAGAAACCTTCATTCGCTACGTTCTATCATCATCATCATATCAGCCGAAGGACTCCACTGCTGGACATAGGCCTCCCCCAACGTAGGTACATTACTTACTTATACGTAATTGAACCATGTAATCCAAGTAACAAAATTTTTTTCTCCGTTGGTAGGAATATCCCAGAAGCCTGTTTTGCAATCGCGACTACTGCCAAAGGCTAAATTTAGTTCACCGCGGAGGACTTACCACAACCTAGCGCTGCCATTTGGCGCCCAGCCAACTCTTGAATTCTATGAAATTTGTCTGGTTGAACCTTACTGCTATATGAATTAGGTATAATTCAGTTTAATCGGGATCGAGGCATCGGTTCGAAATATAGCCAGCCATCGCTACGTAGGTCGCGACCGACCGATATATTTATTCTTAGCCTTCTTGTGGGAACTCGACTGAAATATTCACGACCATGCATAATATAATAAGAGGCAGGAGAGGCCTTTGCCCAGCACTGGGACATGACATACACGTATATTTTGTTTGCTGGTTGGGGCAAGCAAGGCTACCCCTCTTACAATAATAACTTTGTTTTTATTAATAATAATGGCGGTATGCAAATAATTATTTAAGTATAGTTAAAGTTGTGTACACCTAGACTACTACGCGTCTACATGTTACATTGCTATTTTCTCTCAACCAGGTTTGTGTCCAGACTGCTCCGATAAGCTGAACTATCGATCAAAGAAACGCGAGGTAAAAAGACTTAAGAAGAGTCGCAAGAAGAAGAAAAAGAAGAAAAGCAAGAGATCTTCGTCGGAAGAGAGTAGTGATGAAGAACCGAGCGCGTCTGCGGAGCCAGAAGCGTCCACTAGCGCTGCAATGGAAGCTACGGCAGCGCCGGCAGACGAGTCCTTGTGGAAAAAAGGTAACTCTCACATCAATCAGTGCAGATTAACATGGTATACACAATAGTATGTTTAGTAACCGTTAAAGTATGGGTATCCAACCAAGTAACCGATATAGCTCTCCGAATCGCTGAACTCAAGTGGCAGTGGGCGGGGCACATTGCATGTAGAACCGATGGCCGTTGGGCCGGAGCGGTTATCGAGTGGCAACCACGTACCGGAAGGCGCAGGGTAGACCTTACGTGGTGGCCTGATGACCTGGTACAGGTCGCAGGAGTCCGATGGATGCGGGTGGCGCAGGACCAGTCATTGTGGCACTCTTTTTGGGAGGCCTATATGTCCAGCAGTGAACGTCTCTCGGCTGATATGATGATGATGATGATGAAAGTATGGGTTGAGAAGAAAATGGCACTCCTTGAAAAATATTTCCCTTTGTTACTTCTTTTATAAAATCCGGTTCAGTCAAGGAGAGGGTAGTAAGGTATCATCACAAGCTGTTGTTAATGTGCAATGTACTTAGTAGCTAGTCAACCAAGTGCATATTATTAAAAAATCCCGATGACTCATAAAGTCGTAATGCCCCATACCCAGCTAATGCTAATATTTCTTTTCACTCATAAGTACATTCACTGGCAAAGGCTTTATACAGACTACCTATCTCTCAAACTTAGATATGAGGCCCTTCCTATGATTAATATTATCACAATACTGGGATGTCAATATTATCGCGGGTTTCAAAATTGCTTGGATTTTACTTTACTTGGATGTTTTCTATGTATTTAAATATGTATTTATATCTATATAAGTATGTATATCGTCGTCTAGTACCCATAGCACATAAGCTTTGCTTAGTTAGGGACTAAGTCGATTTGTGTAAGATTTTCCCCAATATATTATTTTTACATTTAAATAACCTAATAACTAACTGCTTACACACAAAAAAAAGGTGCCCATAACGCTAGCGGCATTCCCATGTTGGATAGCTATGGACAACTTTTGCACCAGAAACGACTCGGAGCGGGCGTCCTCAATACGTATAGTGAGGCCCCTATGAGTAAGATTCGCCACATACAGTACAGAACTCGGCCACCGAAACCCACTGGGCTAATACTGTAGTGGTTATTTCTAGGGTTCCATAGCCAAAATGGCGAAAACAGAACCCTTATAATTTCGTCATGTTTGTCTGTCCGTACATCCCCAGTCGATTTACTCGGAGACTATAACAAAATATATGGTGTACCGAACTATTTGGCCACTTTGGCTGCTACGTACTATATGACTGACTGTACAAGTTTGACAAATTGTAACGAGATGATGGAAAAGAGGCTAAAAGCAACTTACACGTGGCGATAATGTACAGTCGAGGGCGTCAATCGTAAATATGTATACATTTTTGGATCTTATTTCAATGGAATAAGGTGAAAAAAAAGTATGCATATTGTTGTGCTTGACTGTACGTAGTCATTGCTTAAAGGTATTATATATAAGGTGGCTTCTTGCCAATATTTACGCCTCAAGTGATATGTGATATCTGATATCAAAATCAAATAAATTAATTTCATGTCAATTATACGCTGGGTATGAAAAACAAAGACTTTTTCATTTTTCATAGAACGACGGTGGCATACGGCCTGCCTGATGGTAAGCAGATACCGTAGCCATTGGACGCGCGCAACTGCAAAACAATCACAAACGCGCTTCCGGCCCTTTTCGACGTGAATGAAAACTAATGAACAGTTAGGATAATTCTGTGGCCCTAGTGAAAAAGGGTACGTGCCATACAATTGTATAGGACTTGTACCCCTTTTCACTAGAGCCACAGAATTTTAGCTGTGCTGGTCATCTGTATATTTTGTTTTTTTTTTCAGGAGTGCAAGAAATTGAAGAGAAATCTCGCGAAGAAGAGTTCGCAGAATATTTAGAAGATTTATTGCTATAGCACCCGTTTACCTAAAGTATATTAGAAAAATCGCTTTCTTTGTAAAACCATAACGTCATTTTTTATGATTAAGTATAAATAAAAACCTTGTTTTGTTTATTCGTTTGTTTTTATTGCGGTCTATTCTATTATAATTTCTACATTTGTGTAATTAGTAAAACGTGGAATAACTATACTTAGATACAAAACATCCATCTTTTCAAGTGTTATGATAAATTCTAATAATAACTATATTTATTTGTTCCTATAGATAACATAAAAGAATCGAAAATATTACATAAAGTAACACAATGTCAACACAAATAAAATCTCAACGATTTAACAAAAGGAAAGCTTATAAAAACGGCCTAATTTACAATAATTCGTATCTTACAAAAGGTACAACACAATTAAACAGTAACAATTCAAAAACATGCGAGTACGGTTAGGTATAACTCGTTAAAATTATAGCCTCAAAGATTTATTAACTGCTATAATCACCAACATATCAATCCCTGTTCCATAATATTGTAATGGTACGCTTCCGTCAACGCAGAGATGCATCATTTTAGTGCTGTGTCGCACTAACGTAACAATACTGCGACGAAATGACAAAGTACTAAAATGATCATTTACTCTTGCTGTTGACTGTACTTCCCACGATAAACTTGTTTATTCATATTTTAAATCAACTAAAATTATTACAGAGAAAAGATCACACACGCATCTAATTTGGTAAACGGGTTGATTCGACCCCTTAGTCAAAATGCTTTCTGCCCATAATTCCAAACATGTACAGTAGAGGAAATGTAACCACGCACCATTTTAACCCTTATTGTCATTGTGACAAGAGCGAAAAAGGTACGTTGGGTAATTTCCTTGAGCCAACAAATTGTTTTGTTGTCGAAATGTCGTACAGTCAGCATCAAAAGTAACTACGCATATGAAGGTGCCAAAAGCTCTTATTCCCTTGTGGTAAATACTTTTGAACTATTCAAATGCGTAGCTACTTTTGATGCTGACTGTACACCAATTTCTTGTCTGACTGTTCATTCCGTGAGCCCTTAGAACAGGATCCGGGGTTAGGTGAAATATTGTTTTATATACTACATACCATACCGTGCTTTGGAAGGCACGTTAAGCCGTTGATCCCGGTTGCTGTCTATGATAGCAGTCGTTAAGCCAAGTTAGAGGCCTCCGGGCGGCTTGAGAACTTCTAACAGTCAAGTTGCCCACTCACTTGACAAGCCTAATCCAAATAAGGTCTAATTTCCCCCTCGGGTTGGAAGGTCAGATGGCAGTCGCTTCCGTAAAAACTAGTGCCTACGCCAATTCTTGGGATTAGGTAGCGGACCCCAGGCATCCTTCAGGATGCAACTGTACTGGGAATAACGCTAGTAGGATGATACTACATACCATACGGCCTGCCTTATAGTAAGCAATCACCGTAGCCTATGGACGCTTGCGACTCTAGGACAAGTTGAAATGATTTAAAATGTCCGACTTTAAAAAATGCCATTAGATTTTGAACCTTCTTGCTTGCAAATAAAGTAGCTTTTTGAACGGACTCATTGGATACAATTCGGTGATTCAAATGATTTAAAGTATGTCAATCACAATTCACAAGCGAGCTGCCGACTGTTTTAGGACTTGAGCATTTGTTATTCGTTGTTTCAATGTTTTTTCCCCAATTGTTGAGAAAAGCACTATATTAGCCTCGGCTGGAATGTCAATTGCAGGCTTCGTATTAATTAAACGTTATTTTGGCATAAGATGATCTTCCACGAAAAGTGGGAGAGTACCACCACCTATACCATACCAGTGAGGGCGGTGGGGGTTATACCAGAACAAACACCCGTACCCTTTCCATAGTGCTTACGGAAGTTGAATTAGTGAAGAGCAAATAAAATTGGTATAATTTATCTCCTGACAAACTGAACTCTCCCCCTGACCCCTTTTATTTGCTTCTGAGTGTATAATTTCAACATGATTCAACAGTATCTCGTGTAAACTGCGCGATCCATTACAAGACTATAATGTACAAGACTAGTCCTTTCACACAAAAAATGGCCCCTAATACTAAATGTTGACCACGCTACAACTGCGATCGATATCTACCATACAACTATTAACGTAATAGCACCCACAAGCTTACAGTATAACTACAACTGGGTACTTATTACAAATCACAATTACATAATCATCACCGGAATCAGACTTGTCCATTGCGGGAGAATAACATTTTTTTTACATTACATTTATCTACACCCATATAGTAAATCCTCTTTAAGAGTTCGCAGTAAGCTCGGTTCTCCATAGAAACGTAGTTTCGCTCTCATTTTGAAATGGCATGCTAGAATCATTTGACACTTTGTATACACAAGGGGATCCGGTATATCTAGGTCGGAAATTAGTTTCTGTTGCTTGAAATTATAATGTAGAATAAATACAGCGATTAGTAAGGTTTTCATACAAGACCTAAAAAATTCAAAAACTCGCTGTATTTTGTTTCCCATTCCAATTTCTATAAACAGAAACTAATTTCTGACCTAGATATGGTGTATCTCATTGTGTATACAAAATTTGTTATTTGAGCATGGCGTTTTAAAATGAGAACAAAACTATGTTTGTATGGAAAATCGAGTTCGGTCGAGCGTACGGGGGGTACTCTTAACTTGTTCAAAAACCATCCGTAAAGACCAGCTTTTCTATATACCTCGCATACCATACTCGCCTGCGGCTCGTTCCATCAAACCACACTCGTGTTTTAATGCCTCTCACTATGTAACAATTGCATAAACTAGTTACTAGTATAACGAGTACAGTAGCACTATTAGACGAGTTGGATATAGTTACAGAAATATACAATATGGGTGAAATTGTTTGAAATGAACGAGAACATCTTTCTCTTATTACAGTTTACCTCTTATTTCAATTTTAAACATTATTTCTTAAACCGTAAGGTCGACAATTTCAGCGATTGCGTAGTTACAAATATTCATATCAAACAATATCACCTTTAGTTTGATTGAAGCGATAAGAATACAGAACAAACACAAACGATTTATTTCTTTGAGAATAGTAAAGTTTAACTTTGCTTTTTTGTTTAACTTATGTTCGAGTATATATATTTTTTATATTACTCCACTAAATAACTCTTACGAGTACATTTTGTTATGAGACTTATGAGGTAACCTTACACCAACCAACAAGTCAATACGTTCAACAATCAATAGGTTAAACAAACAAGGTAAACGTGCCTATTGTTGGCACTCTTCCAATTACTGGTACATTCAGGGCATTTGCAATCGTACTAAAATTGTGGTTATGGTGCCAATCAACAGGTGTTATACCCTAAAGTCGAATTATCAAACGCTACTTAACTATAATCATACATACATAAACTCACGCCTATATTCCCGAAAGGGGTAGGCAGAGCACACGCAAATTAATTTCAGTACCACTTTTAGCCAATATAATCAACTATAATCCTCCTTAAAATAAAAGCCACTCTAATCTATATAATTTTTTTTATTACCACGACGGTGGCAAACAAGGATACGGCCCGCCTGATCCTAAGCAGTCGTAGTGTCGTATCGTAGGTTATAATTAAATGACGATTAGATATAAGTAGCGTTTGCAATTCGAGCTATCATGTAAAATCACTTTAGTCTAATCAGACTATCATTATTGAGCACGGCAGAATGATTGACAATAGTTGATTTTCATAAGGCAAGTTCAAGAGCTATACGGAAACTTACGTATTAGTAGCTAACGTGACTAATAAAAAAGATAAAGTTTAGATCTGTGATAATAAGAGGACTTATTGACAAAGATAAAAGATACGTTGAGATCATCATACAAGCACGCTAGCGTTTGTACAAACGACGTCAAATACATTTTTCGCTTTATGATAAAGGAATAAGTTCAAACAGATAAAATTGACGTCGACTCTACAAAGCATCTTTTTCAGTGTCCAACCATTTCGAAAGATTATTTCGATTTGTGGAATAAACGCCAATGTGCTAGGACCTAATGGAAGAATTCGATTTCATAAATGACCCAAACGGCCAAATACCTAAAATATATTTTTAAATAACTATACATTGAATACACATAACGTTTACTTAGTTATAGAGAAATTACTTGTGAAAGCAACATGCAGGAATCGGCTTCGAATGCTTATGGTCAAATATAACTGCAATCGACTGGAAAATTCACTATGACTTAACGAGAAAATTCCCGTGAGTTTGAGACATATTAAAATATAGTGAACCGGGCACTCACGTCTTTAAGGTCGAATATCGCTCGACATGTTGTGCTAAAAGAACCGCCGCCGCGATAGGTACTCATGATTAAGGATCACGAACCGGTCTGAAACATGTCGAGCGATATTCGTCCTTAAAGACGTGAGTGATCAGTTTCATTATATTTTAATTTGACTTCCCAGATTCATAGGAGGTGAAAGGTTCCGCGTCTCGTTTTGTACGTTGTTAGCTAGGCAATAAGGTTGAAAGTCGACTAGTTCTACTTGCCTTGCCCTTACGCCTGTAGACCGTATTGCGGCATCACGACTTAT
The DNA here is from genome assembly GCA_905163555.1 of Notocelia uddmanniana. Taxonomy (NCBI): domain Eukaryota; kingdom Metazoa; phylum Arthropoda; class Insecta; order Lepidoptera; family Tortricidae; genus Notocelia; species Notocelia uddmanniana. Next base: position 12,346,291 of record LR991065.1, on the reverse strand, counting down.
TCGGTTTTGTATGCTACTTGCCCTGTTTGCCGACGGTATTTCATCGCATAGTGTTCCAAAGCGATTTTATTTTGTACGTTACTATATGAACAATAAGGTCGAGTTCTACTTAGCATTTTAAACGAGGACAGTCTTCGTCGCCAGTGAGAGTGAACTGACTGGCTGACCTCATGTTACTAGTGAAACAATAAGATTGGGTATCGTGTGGTCACCCACAGCTGCTTGCGGACGCGATGGTCTATTCAATTTTATACGATACTAGCTAGACAATAAGGTAGAGTTCTACTCGGCCGCTCCAACGAGGGCAGTCTTCGTAGCACGTGAGCGAATTGACTGGCTGACTACATGTTACTAGTGAAGCAATAAGATTGAAAATCGTGTGGTCACCAGCAGCTGCTTGCGAACGCCATGGTCTATTCAATTTTGTACGTTGGTAGCTAGACAATAAGGTGGAGTTTACTTCTGGTGCTTGAGTTCGTCCTCGTCGGAGCAGTCTTCGTCGTGCGTGTGCGTGAGCTGGCGCGGCGTCTCGGGGCGCGCGTGCGGCACGCTCGCGCTCGTGTGAGCGGCCCACCCGGCGCGAGCCTCCTGTGTAAATCCATACTAATATTAGAACTACTATTAAAACGTGGTATTTCCCATATATATTATTTTTTTGTGTCGCAAGCGGCATTTTCAAGAATTTCGGGCGTTCTGCGAGTTTTAGTTGTGTTGTACCTGGACGCCATAGCGATCTACCCTCTTCTTGGTTCGCTTTTGTCGTACATTGTTACTTGTAATATGGGCTAGGCGACGGTATACATACTTACGTAAATAAGTAAATACGTAACTACATACATCACACAAATAAATGCCCAAGGGGTCGAACCCGGGGCCACAGAGTCACCACCAACTGGGCTATAATGCGGTCGTCAATAAACACAAACGTCACATTTCTGGTAAAATTATGTCACAGTCGTTTACCTTATTGTCCTTTTGGTCGAAGCTAATGGCGCTCTGGTCGTTCTCTTCATCGAAGGATGCCACACTGTAGGCGCGCTGTGCGCTCGGGTGACGAGACCTTAGACAAATAAAATGTTTGCTTCTAAATAGGTACAAAAAAATTGTTGATATAATAGTTGCTAAATTTTGAAGACAAGTTGTTACCAGTGGGAGGCGCGAAGCGAACAAAAGTTGTAACATTCGAGGGATGCGAATAGAAGACGATATTCACTTTTTTGTACAATTTTAAATTTGTTCAAATTTGGCTACAGTAGAAATAAATTATTTTGACATCACCAATAAAAAAGCTTTCGAAAATATTCGAAGATTGAAGCTTAAAACTTATTGGTGTTATTTTAAATATGTACCACTAAAAATGGACGTCCTTTGACCGTAGACGTTAAATTCATCTTATCTGAGCTTATTTGACTTTTCATAAAAAATACTAAAATTAATAGAAGGTTAAATTCATAAAATGTACTACAAAATAGTCTCAGATATTTATGCGCACGTTGTTGTAGAAGATATGCTGGTGCCTGTCCATGAGGTTGTACGAACACGGCGGGCGCGCGGAACATGTAGCAGAACGGGTAGTACATCAGGTTGTACACTACCTGTCGATGGTCGGCGCTTCGAGCGTGAACCGCTGCTCGTGCGCGACGGTGGACTCGTGCGGCATGAGCATGGCCGGCGCGCGGAACATGTAGCAGAACGGGTAGTACATCAGGTTGTACACTACCTGTCGATGGTCGGCGCTTCGAGCGTGAACCGCTGCTCGTGCGCGACGGTGGACTCGTGCGGCATGAGCATGGCCGGCGCGCGGAACATGTAGCAGAACGGGTAGTACATCAGGTTGTACACTACCTGTCGATGGTCGGCGCTTCGAGCGTGAACCGCTGCTCGTGCGCGACGGTGGACTCGTGCGGCATGAGCACGGCCGGCGCGCGGAACATGTAGCAGAACGGGTAGTACATCAGGTTGTACACTACCTGTCGATGGTCGGCGCTTCGAGCGTGAACCGCTGCTCGTGCGCGACGGTGGACTCGTGCGGCATGAGCATGGCCGGCGCGCGGAACATGTAGCAGAACGGGTAGTACATCAGGTTGTACACTACCTGTCGATGGTCGGCGCTTCGAGCGTGAACCGCTGCTCGTGCGCGACGGTGGACTCGTGCGGCATGAGCATGGCCGGCGCGCGGAACATGTAGCAGAACGGGTAGTACATCAGGTTGTACACTACCTGTCGATGGTCGGCGCTTCGAGCGTGAACCGCTGCTCGTGCGCGACGGTGGACTCGTGCGGCATGAGCATGGCCGGCGCGCGGAACATGTAGCAGAACGGGTAGTACATCAGGTTGTACACTACCTGTCGATGGTCGGCGCTTCGAGCGTGAACCGCTGCTCGTGCGCGACGGTGGACTCGTGCGGCATGAGCATGGCCGGCGCGCGGAACATGTAGCAGAACGGGTAGTACATCAGGTTGTACACTACCTGTCGATGGTCGGCGCTTCGAGCGTGAACCGCTGCTCGTGCGCGACGGTGGACTCGTGCGGCATGAGCATGGCCGGCGCGCGGAACATGTAGCAGAACGGGTAGTACATCAGGTTGTACACTACCTGTCGATGGTCGGCGCTTCGAGCGTGAACCGCTGCTCGTGCGCGACGGTGGACTCGTGCGGCATGAGCATGGCCGGCGCGCGGAACATGTAGCAGAACGGGTAGTACATCAGGTTGTACACTACCTGTCGATGGTCGGCGCTTCGAGCGTGAACCGCTGCTCGTGCGCGACGGTGGACTCGTGCGGCATGAGCACGGCCGGCGCGCGGAACATGTAGCAGAACGGGTAGTACATCAGGTTGTACACTACCTGTCGATGGTCGGCGCTTCGAGCGTGAACCGCTGCTCGTGCGCGACGGTGGACTCGTGCGGCATGAGCATGGCCGGCGCGCGGAACATGTAGCAGAACGGGTAGTACATCAGGTTGTACACTACCTGTCGATGGTCGGCGCTTCGAGCGTGAACCGCTGCTCGTGCGCGACGGTGGACTCGTGCGGCATGAGCATGGCCGGCGCGCGGAACATGTAGCAGAACGGGTAGTACATCAGGTTGTACACTACCTGTCGATGGTCGGCGCTTCGAGCGTGAACCGCTGCTCGTGCGCGACGGTGGACTCGTGCGGCATGAGCATGGCCGGCGCGCGGAACATGTAGCAGAACGGGTAGTACATCAGGTTGTACACTACCTGTCGATGGTCGGCGCTTCGAGCGTGAACCGCTGCTCGTGCGCGACGGTGGACTCGTGCGGCATGAGCATGGCCGGCGCGCGGAACATGTAGCAGAACGGGTAGTACATCAGGTTGAGGAATGATGCCGCGTAGAGATCCGCATATCTCACCACCTGAAAGAAGATGAACAGAAAGTATTAACCCTTTATTCATATACTTAACAAGCAAACAAATATTACTCGTATCTCCCATGCAACAAAAATAAATAACATCACCATGTAATAACCTATAATTACAAATAAACACTTTCTTTGAAAGATTACAAATTTTAACGGCATTTTAGCTAAAATAGATTTGATGAACATTTAGGAATCAGGCCATTAGACCTGCAGTATGTGACAAGAAAATATTTTGCCGAGACGAAGCGTGTTCTAAAAGGGACCGGTCATTCATTGCGAATGGGCGATTTGCGTTTGCTAGTCTTCGGCACACTGGAAAGGCACCCACGCGAAGATGAATCAGAGATCAGAGATTTTTTTTTCGACGTGTTTGTAATTTTTTAACTACGCTCATCGTAATAACACCATCGTCCCAGAAGCTACATCATTTCCAGTAAGTTTTATCTTCGGTCTTTGGTAATAAATCCTCCTAGTCTGTGTTTTGTGATTCTCGTAAGTAGGAGAGGGATGGGTCTTTATGGATTGAACAACCTGTAGCAGTCAGTCACCCACCTGTGAGGAGAAGAAGGTCTGTCTGGAGCCGGAACGGAACAGCGAGCCGAGCATTCCGTATGCGAGATCCATCTTGTGTGTGACGTCACGGATCGCCATACGAAGCTTCGAGATGTCCGGCTTCTCTTTGGTACTCGAGTCCAGGTCTCTGAAAATGGACATACATTATTTTCTGTCTTATTGTAAATAAATAATAATATTTTTTATGACGAACGAACACTAGCTTGGTATGTCTCGTCACAAAACTAGATACTCACTTGTACATATCTCCCAGCTGTACATCCAAGCTTTGCAGTTGCGCGAACAGCTGGCATTTGTCCGTCCACACATGTAACTCCTGCACTAGTTCTGGAACTATGAGGAAAGTGCGCCAGCCTCCGATCTTCTTCGACTTGAGGATGTCGCCGAATATGTGGTCGCCGATGTACAGCACGTCCTTGCCTTTGGCGCCAATTAGAACGGTGAATACGTCGCACGAGCCTGGAAATAGGAGGATTAGTTAAACTATTGGGATTAGGCTGAACTGGAGTGGAATATCGGGCCCTGAAAGCCCTGCACTAGACCTGCGCCATTGTGAAATAGGGATTAAGTAGAATCTATCGTGGTGTTCCTTGAACCCGATTCCTATTTGATTGGGATGCTTATTTGATTAATGTTTAATCACCTAATATAAGCTCTTGGAGGAAGAGCGAACCAGTTTAGCTGTTTGCCTGCGAATATATTTGACGCCACGCCACTGGTTTATTGCTCTACTGTACAAGGAGGTCGAACTACAAATTAAAAAAAGAAACAAAGTAGCTCATATGGCATACTTTATATCACTCGTAAAATGACGCTGAAAACCTATTGATAGTCCTGCTTTTATCATTTATACTTTGAATAAGACTTCACTCCGACTAACTTGACAAACGCGACGATCATAAATCATAATCCTCTTGATATGACAAAAACCCCGAAAAATTTGTTTATCAGCAGTCTGAAGTCAGAAGCAAAGTAAAATAATATATCGTCATTAGGGTTTGCAGTCCCGGCCCCGATTTGTATGAAATTTACATACCCTAATCGTCATGTAATAATGACAGACGATTTCGTAAACTTAATTTAAATCTCTATAGGTACTTTATGTTGACAAGTTGTCAAAACATGTGTCACCATAACGGTGAAACAATAATGAATACAGTCGTGCTGTTGTACATTGAATAAACTAATTCACCATTATATAGGTAGATAAAAGTGAGCATTGTTTGTACTGTTTATCGTATCTAGGCGGTTTGGAATGGAACCTTGAGCTTATTTAACACCACATATGCACAATCCTTCCAACAGTTATTAAATGACGACTGAAAATACAGGGCGGTTTTCACATTGTGTATCTGACCGAGGAAAGGCGGGCCAAACGCTGAATAAAGAAAATAGTTAATAGTTCAAGTGTAAAACAACACATTGAAATATATTCAAAAGTTTGTTGAGTGGTTTATCGACCGACGGCTGACACTACATTAAGATATAGATGTGAACGGTCCTTGTGCGGCTGCAGATAAAATGCGCTGACACTACAATACGTTAACAGTAATTCTTCAAAGAATCGGTCTTAACTGGGCATTAATGCCTACGTTCATTTCCTTGTGAGTTGTTTAACCTGATATCATGATGTGCCAGATACTTGTTGACGATAATATCCGGTTTTTGAATCTTTTCACCGCCATTACACGAATCATAATTCGGCGCTCCTGACGCCACGGCAATAAAATAACATATAGAAATGAAAAGTGTGTTGGTTGTTGCCGACTTGGCAAATCTTTTTCCAAAATAAATATGGTTTGAAATGAGACTTTCCAGCATAATTTATGTAACATATTCTGGGAGAGTGGGAGTGGAGAGGAACACAATTTTGCCAAAATTTGCATTTTTATTAGATTCCTTGAAACTTTTGTAAAATGGAAAGTATGGAACCGATGAGCCGAATTAAAAGAAAACTAACCTAAAATAACGACTTCTTGGATTAAAAAAAACCATTCGGGCCATTGATACTAGCGTATACGCTTCATTTTATTAATTTTTATAATTCATTCGGATTTCGGAGTAACATGTTTTCAAGGTTGTGATAAGTAACCAAATAAGGCACCTACCTCCCGAGTACACAAGTCCCTCATGCAAGGGGCCGACGTGGTGACCCATCTTGAGTGCGCCAGTTTTAGTGTCTACCTGCCGTAGAGTTGTGCCCTCGCCGAAGAACAACGGCTTCTTCGCATCCACTACTATGTAGTCGAAGTACGTCCGCCAGTTCCTGTGAGGCTCACCAGGCTAGAAATAAATTTGTATTAAATTAATTCTATACTTCTGATTGCCTCCAACTTAAGAACTACCTACTACTAGGGACCTAGTTATTACGTTCGAATAGGAATTAGTTATTGCGGAAGTCTTTGCCAACTGACCTGATTCAGGGAGAAACCTGAACCTTTGATTATGTCGCGCGTCTATTACTTCTGGGTTTGTACCTAACAAACAATTATACAATCTAATTTTGCAAAACCACTTTCACACATATGTCTATTGATAAGATAACACTGTCGGCATCGCATATATGTTTAAACTTTTGTAGTATAACATTCAGTTCTATTAAGGCGAAAAAACTATAGAAATCTTTACATGGAGACAAGTATCTCGGTACGAGTACGACTTCAAAGACACTAAACTTATGCGTTTTATAATCCGGAAAAAACATTCGTATTTACATAAGCATAAAAATTTGTTCTAGCTATTCAGTTTCAACCATTAACCCCAACATTTAATGTGAACCATGTTCATCATGTTTTTGACTTGGATTAATTTTGCTACCAATTGTATAACCACGTAAAAATATCTGTTATGTTTATATATCGATATGAGAAAGCGTAAACAAGTTATTTCTGTCCGAGACTGTCAGAGAGTTACTAATGCTGACCGGTTATTTACCTTGGCGCCGTGCGGGAAATCGAAGAGATAGTTCATGATCTTGTCCGTAAAGTTGTAGTCACTGTTGGTCAATATGAACAGCTTCGCTCCGCTCTCTGATATCCGCGATAGGAACATGGGTAAGCGCTCGTCTCGCTTCAAATACAGCTCCAAATTCTCTGTAGTCTTCTGTTTGAGATCTCCGTGGATGTGTACGTAGTCAACAGCATTTCTCACGTCTTGGAAAATTGATTTGTACGACATAGCCAGGTCGCCGGCGCGTACTCCAGTCTTCTCTCTAAAGTTTAATAGTATAAATAATATAAGTAAATACTTGTACCATAATGAATTTAGCTATATACGTTTTGTTTCATCATCTAGTATCGGAATGATCAGGTATTAATGGCTTCACTGACACGTCAATGTTGTGAAGTGTAAAAACCTAGTTATAGTTAACGTAAGAAGCTTCTTAGTTATTACTTTGTGACAATAGATCGAAAGGATTCGCTTGGATTATCATATCAATTACATGGTCCAGTAGATAAGAACAGAATTTGACAACGCATTCATCCTAATGAGAAAGAAGATATTGAACAAGTACATTATTGCATTATAATATCGGAACGAAGGTCATCAGCACTACCGTTCCGTTTCCTGTTTGATTATTCATAAGTAGGTATTAATTGTAAAGGTAAGTTTTAACCTTCAGAAACTCGTGGTTTTAGTCAACATAAAAATCTAATAACCAATAGAGTTTCACAAATCAATGTAACTATATAGTGATATTTCAGTTAGTACGTACGGCCGCGACCCGTAATTCGGAACCAATTTCGCAAAAAAAAACTTTGAAAACATTTTGACAGGACTGTGAAACTTAAGAAGGTTATTACAAATCATAAAGTAAATTCCTTGGCGGTACATCATTATCCTCAACTGAAAATAATAATGTATTTATTAAAGATGCAACGGATAGTTGTTTGGCCGGATACCGGATATTCGGCATGACCACCTGCCGAATATTCGGTATCCGGCCGTCGAATATTCGGCCGGCGGAAGTATACCTACATTTTGAGTTTTGCAGGTGCGCGTCGTGCAGGTTTTGAACTGTTTCTTAGTGAACGTTCGTTTTATACACCAAAGCCTTTGATGGATATTCAATATTAACTACAAATAATTCGCTGTTTTACTGACCACTATACTTACTTAAAAAATTTATATGAGAAAAGTTAAAATGGCTAAAATAATAAACTAGTTCGATTGTGACATTTATGACCGTGACTTTTTTTTATACTACGACGCTGGCAAAGAAGCTTACGGCCTGCCTGATGGTAAGCAGACACCGTCGCCTATGGACACTTTGCGACTCCAGAGGAATCACAAGTGCGTTGCCGACCCTTTATTGACTTGGGGATGAGCTGTGTTGAGAGTGAGGGACCCGCAGATGTCTCCAGCTGTCAAGCTAGAGACATACAGGCCTCTCACTCCCAACACAGCGCATCCTCGAGAGCTTTGGCGACCTTACTCACCACCAGGAACACAACACCACATACCTACCTAACGGGCAAGTAGTGATGCTATTATGGCTGTGGTCTTCTGTAAGGCGGAGGAACTTCCCCAGTTGGGCTGCTCCAAATTTGAGCGAGATGACGTTTCGCTTAATTCCAAAATCAAGCAAGTTTATAGTATCCGGTATCCGGCCGGATAGTACGTTGCTATCCTGTATCAAGCCGGATATTAAAATAAGGGTCGGATACCGGATAGTGACCAAATATTCGGTGGATCTCTAGTATTTATACTTAGTTACGAGTACGAATCGAAATTACTGTTTATAAATCATATACCTGACTAAGGCGCACGAAAGAACACAAATCAAAAATCTATTTAGGGAAGTTATAAAACTAGCTCCAAAGCAGCAAACACTTTAGGCACGTATTAAAGCTACCATGAAAGTTGTAGCGACGCGCCGTTGATTGGCCCAATTCGTTTCACATGCGACCGTGGCTTATCGACAAGGCAACGGATGCTTGAGTTACATCACGCTAAGTGTGGACTGTCGACAGCAGATTTGACTAAGACCACTGGCTTTTAAGAAAATAATTTGAAATTACATGCTATGTTTCGCAATTTTAATGTGGAAAATACACCGCAACTTTATTGTGAGTACCAATAAATAACACAAAGAAAAGTTGAAACGGAGAAGACCGAGAATCGAACTCTTATACTAAGTATCTTTGGATAAACGCAGTGGACTAATCATGTAAACCAAAGATATTGAGTCAGGTTTGCTTCACTAGTAGTTTGCGCGTTTAATTTTTTCTTTGTATGAATGTCGCATTTTAAAACGAAGCATACAAAAGTTTACAATTTCAGTACTTTCAGTAAAACGCAAACGCTAATCTAGAACGGAAATTGATAAGATAATGCAATAGTTAGCATGTCGATGTTATGCAATAATAAGGTCCTGCCCTCCCACGCACTTCCCAATTATGCTGATGCTATTATACCTGGAACGTGTCAAGCAATGTGAATTGACTTTGTCCGTAACCGTATAAATTTCGGCATGACGCCTAAATTTGAAGTCACGTTATATGGCACAAGGCCGTGAAGCTTGTAAGCACTCTGAATGGGTAAACAGAGCTAAATTAAGCATTTGAATATAAGTAATGATGAGGTTGAGGATGTATCTCTAGATAAAACCTACGCACACACGATTTGAAAATATTCAAATTATATCTTTCTGGAAGAAGAGTTGAGGGTTACCTATGCTATGTATGAGTTTAGGAGTAGTTAGGTGAATGTACGGTAAGAGAACCTAAACCTCGCGTAACTTTTTATCCCTTATTCTCACAGTGACAAAGAGCGAAAAAGGTACGTAATTTTCAATTTAACTGTTGAATTGTATAATAACATTAATAGCGAAAGAAAAACAAGCACAAAGATGTACAAAAAAGTTCACTCTAATGCTTACCTGACGTAGTTCTTCGAGTTAGTGAAGAAATCAATCAAACACGCAATTAAATACGTCTCGGGCAAATTGAACAACGTGTTCAACACATAAACTCTTGACTCGTCTAATGTCAAAAATTTATTTGGATACAATTCGTATACTTGCGAACTGAAAAAGAAGTTAAATTATTAGAATGAGATGTAAGTAAATAAATAGGTATGTATTCATGATGTTAATGTTAAAGAAACTTACTGTTTAAGAAACTCAAATCCATGCACGCACACTAGTATATTACCATAGGCGTCTACCTTTAGTAGGTTACCGTACAGTGTGTCGAACCACAGGCCTCTGAAAGGAAACAGAAACAATTATATTCAACAATTGTGCCTAATAGCGATAAAATATGGTGGAGGGAGTCGTATTGCTTTTATTTTTAAGTTGCGATCGGGCATATCTCGCCTAGAAATAATATCGAAATAAAAGGAAATGTAGGTTACATGAAAAAAACAATAAGGTTATTTTTATCCAGAATTAGGTCAGATTTTCAGAAAATATTAGCAAAGAGACTCATTGCAAATTCTACATACCTGACCGGAAATGACGGATCATATTCGAATTCTAAGATTTCCTTGGGATAACCTTTGGTTACTAATCTTTCTTTGGTTAGATTGAATCCTAATGTTTCGTACTGCGGTGATTTATATTCTGCAAATTAAATAAAATTACATTAATTATATCACATATCACCATCACTACACGATAAATCGTGGACTACCAGTGTGATTGAGAAGATTATAATAGCATCATATCATACTCAAAAATAAGGCATCTAGTGCTTACCAGCCAATGTGTAGTCCATATCAAATCCATAGAACTTAATATTTTCCAAATGCAGCGATCTGTTTACGAAGATTCTGGAACAAAAATGGTTCATTTTAACTAGAACTTCTAACACAATGACGCAAGTGCCAATGCCAATTTATTTATGCGTGCCATTATTCCCTCTGCTGCCCCGGAAAAATTGTAACTATAACTAGCTATCTCCCTACTTAATGCAATACAATACAATACAAATACTCTTTATTGCACACCGCACACAAATTAAACTGTTACAAACAGAAAGAAAACAATAACATGTGGTAGAGGTGGACAACAGGCGGTCACATCTCTAAAGAGCGATCACTTCCAACCTGCAAATGTTTAATGTATTGACACAGATGAAATACAAGTTACGTATTGACGATATAAAAGTTTATTAGAACGACAAAAAGAAAAATAGCATTTAAAACGTGAGTATAGCAAAAATAAAGGTGTATTGAATATACGGAAATGCGGTCGATTACTTTTTTTGGCCTTCATCTCAGTGGGTGGAAATTAAAAGTCACTTAGGTTTAGTGAGTTTGGTTCCGGTTAAATGAGTTGATGCCGTTGATGGCTTCGGGCCAACAATATGACACTGCAATATCAGTTTATCAATTCATCAGTTACATAATATTCGCGTAGTAGGCAGCAGGTACTGTGACTGATTGTGATTAATGTCTATACACATAAAAAAAAACGTAATTTTAGTATTAGTTATAGCTACAAGAAATTATTAACGTCATATATAGTGTGATATCAAAAGACTCCAAGTTACATATTTTTAAGATAATAGGGAAGGGGCTAAGTGGTTACGCATTCGCATACCAATATTTTCACACCATTTTGCAATATTATATTATACAAAAGCCAAAAACACGGTTGCTTACAGTACAGTGCGCCACAAAAGAGTAGAAATTAAAAAGTGGCAACACTGTAGTGTCGTCCTTTTTTTCCTAGATTGATTTGAAATGAAATGACACGATAGTGTTGCCACTTTTTACCCACGACGGAACGGAGAAGGTATATGCGTTTAGGGTGAGAGGTTGTTTGTTTGTTTGTGTGTAATATCTCCAAAACGGCTTGACCGATTTGAATACGGTTTTCTGCAATGGGTTTGTGGTTCATTCGGGACGAACCCCCAATAAATGTTACAACCATAACTCGCCAGGGGGCGCTCCAGTTAGCATTTTTTCTCTTGAAAGTGCGTTTCTTCTCTTGAAAGTGCGTTTGAGCGCATTTTCTCCGGGACTCTGCTTGACCAGCATAGAAGATTTCAATAGCGCTTGGTAAGGAGTACATGTACTTGAAATCTGAGGATCATGAAGGAGCAGAAAAACATAGTACGGAATTGTAAAGGGGTTAGATATTTTAAGTGTCTGTTTTTGGGCGCTATTGTTTATGTTTGCTTAGCAGTCGTTGTAAACGAACTTCTGAGGGTCTAATGCTGGAGTAAAACAACATCACACAGAACCCTTCGAAGGCATATTAGCTACTTGATAGTGTTTGGACTCTTTTCTTCGTGTTTGCTGAGTAGCTTCTGTACATGATCTGCTGAGGGTCTGATGATGGATCAGAACAATATTGCAGGGAATCTTGTTCAGGATATCAGGATATAATTTAGTGAACCGTGTTTCGACTCTTTTGATAGTATTTATTGAGAAGCCTCTTCACCTGAACTGCTGAAGGTCTAATGATAGAACAGAACAGCACTCTAGGGAACTTTGCGAAGGCACATATGTGTATTACCGTGTTGTGATTATTTTGATAGTGTTTTCTCGGTATCTTCTATGCATGAACTGCTGAAGGCTTCTAAGTATGATGAAACAGAATAACATATTAATGAACTTTGTGAAGGCTCATTGATAGAATACTGTAATACGGCTCTTCTAAAGGTGTTTAGTGAGTAGCTCCTCAACAAGGACTGCTAAAAACAGAATGTTTGCTGTGTACGGCAGAGCGCAATTAATATGGTAGCTACCCACGACGGAACGAAGAGGGTATATGCGTTAAGAACAGAAAGGGTATAGGCGCAGATTCTCCAAATCGGCTCAACCGCTTGAGATACGGTTTTCGGCAATGGATTTGGTGTTTATTATTTTTACAACAAAAACGGTGAAATTACACCTTTTTTAATACTTAGTCGGCTCATAAGTTCTGTCACTGGCCTTTAAAATTTTAATTTGGAACTCTTAAAACAAAAACCGTTGTGCATTTGAATTTCGAATCTTTTTTAAATATTTGAGTAGTATAAGTTTGCAATTTTCTGTTTTCTTTAACATGGAGTGGACGCTTAAAGATAGCCTACCTACCGCAATAATTGCACTATATCGTTGTGGACACTCGCCGACAAAAATTTTTAAGCTACTTGAAAATTTACAGTTCTCTCTATGATTTGTGTATCGTACCATAGAAAGATACAGTGAGGTCTCTAGTTTAAATGACAAGAAAAGAAGCGGTCGTCCGCGTACAGCTAGGACTCCAGCGGTTGTACAAGCAATTAGGGCACGCATTGCCAGAAATCCCGCTAGGAAACAAAAAGTTATGACCCTCCAGATGGGTTTGAGCAGAAACACGGTGAAAAGAGTGCTTAATCAAGACCTGAGACTTCGTGCTTATAAACGAAAAACTGGCCATCTTCTCAATGGTCGGCTTAAAGCTTTAAGGTTTAAAAGATCTAAAGCTTTATTGAAGAATTACGCTAAAAATAAGGATTTTCGGACGAGAAAATTTTTGACATAGAAGAAAACTGTAATAAACAAAATGATAGAGTGTACGCTCGCAATAGCAAAGAAGCGTCTAATAGCATTCTCCGTATTCTAAGAGGTCATCACCCTTCATCTGTGATGGTTTGGCTAGGAGTTTCTTATGCGGGCGTCACTAGTATGCATTTTTGTGAGAAAGGAGTAAAAACTAGTGCCAAAGTGTACCAAGACACGGTGTTGACTAATATTGTGAAACCACTATCCCATACGATGTTTCTAAACCAGCATTGGGTTTTCCAGCAGGACTCTGCTCCAGCCCATAAGGCAAAGTCTACACAAGCCTGGCTCGCCTCCAATAAAATCGACTTTATACGGCATGAAGATTGGCCCTCCTCTAGCCCAGTTCTTAATCCGTTAGACTATAAAATATGGCAGTATTTAGAGGAAAAGGTGTGCTCAAAACCTCATGCAAATCTAGACTCGCTGAAAAAATCCCTTGCTACGGCAGTGGCCAATATCGACATGAAAGTGGTGCGTGAATCCATTAACGACTGGCCACGCAGACTTCAAGCCTGTGTAGATAATTATGGCAGTCATTTTGAATAAATGTTATACATTTAGATTCTCTAGTTTATAAGCTTTCAAACGCTGTACAAATTATACGGAATAAACTTAAACTTTTGTTTTTATTTGATACTATGTATAAGACAGAACTTATGAGCCGACTAAGTAGTTTAGAATTCGTAATTTTGTAAACAAAATAAGGTTTACATCAAATTACATCATCCACATTTGCCACACATGCCATTAGTTGACGTTTAAAATGATTGGTCCAATTAACAAAAAAAAATCTTGTTCTTGTGAAAGAGGAAGGAGGATGTGAGTGTCTATCCTGGGCTCGCACATGTACTCGTAGTGTGCTTTTTGAAGGGAAGCTTCGGGCATTCAGTCTTAAAGATGATTCACAGTAGGCCGTTCAGTGTCCGGGCCGGCCCGTTTTCTTCTAGAGAAATACGCCGGCCGTTGCGTTTGCTGTCATAGAAAACGGGGCGGCCCGGACACGGAACGGTCTACTGTGAATCATCCCGATTTGCCATTGCCATGTCTGTTTTTAATTTCGCAAAAAAAATATAGTAAACTCGAGATACATATAGCAACTTAAATCATGGTGCCTGTAACACAGACCGCATAATCTTACTTCATTTCAGGGCAGGTAAATGGCAGCCCCCGACGGATTTTTCTGGATTTCTAACTATACCTCGCAATCATACAACCGTTTTTGAAAACTACTTTTATCTTTTATGTACTTACTTCGTATATGGTCGGGGGGCTTTTATATTTTTATTTTATTATTTTGCAATTAGAAACGTCGTGGGTTTTTCAAAATTTTTAATTTTATTTTATTAATTTCTACTCTTTTGTGTCGCACTGTATACGGGAACACCTGTATTTATTTTAATTTTTCTACTTAGATATAATTTAAACTGCGAATATTTCAAGTGTTTACCATCGCAATTCAATAGATATATTAACCCTGTGACAGACGGACGGAGAGACAAACTGTGAGTCCATGCTCAGTAATAGATAGGTCGTTGGCACGTAACACCCCTTGGGCACGGAACCATGCATTCATCACCTTTTCCGAGCCGAAATTATTTTCACTGACTACCCTATATTTCCGCATAAATTAGGATAGTAACATGACTAAAATTATTTAGATATACGTGTATGCGACAGTTATTACGCGTTCTTTGAATGAAATAATCAGGGAAAAATGGAAAACTAAATAAGTGTGCGTGACTATGAGCATGTTTCAGTGCACGCGCTGACGTAGACACCGAGCGAAAGTTGAAATGATTCGACCTACAAACTGTACCTACGCATGGTTGTCCCGATTTCCAATTCTAAACACAGGCTCGCGGTGCCCTGCTAAACTAATATTGATCAGGACAACTGTTTGTTCGAGATGTGGCGCACGGGTTTCCTCCAACGATTACGAAGCTGTATTTTATGATAAACAAGTCCAGAGTAGAGGAACCTTTGAAAGAAATGCCGTGCTCTGTATCCAATAAAAACTTAAACTCGTTAAACACTCCAGAAACGAAAGTGTTATTTTAAGAAGCACTCGCTGCATGAAAACTGTGATTGGATCGGCCGTAGTGGTTAAACCGCAGCATTTAGAAGGCGGGGAAATAAACTGAACAGTTAACTGTGCACAGACACGCAACCTATCCAGTCAGGCTATGCTGTATTATACCTATGGAGGGTGTTACGTCAGGCCTAGTCACCGACTACGATAAGAGGCTAAACGATGCCCCTAGATACGGAATAGGCGAGGTACACTTATTCGGCTAACGGTATATGAGGTATATAAAAATAAATAAACCTGTATCTATGATAACAAGTCTGATTTCAGGAGGCAATTTTGTAATTAATAATAAGTGCTTTTCCTCATTTCCCATCACACATGTTCCGCTTGATAATATGTAAAGACATTCATAGTCTCTAAGGGCTTCAAAACAAGACTCATTCACACACTTAGCGTAAAGATGTTTTCCAACAAGGGTGTATCATCATCTTCATCATTATCATCATCTAGCGTTATCCCAGTACAGTTGCAAGCTGACTGATGCCCGGGGTCCGCTACCTAATCCCAAGAATTGGCGTATGCACTAGTTTTACGGAAGCTACTGCCATCTGACCTTCCAACCCAAGGGAGAAACTAGACCTCATTGGGATTAGGCGTAGTGAGTGCGGAACTTGACTGTTAGAAGTTCTCAAGCGACCCGATGGCCTCTAACTTGGCTTGACGACTGTTGTCAGACAGCGGCCGGGATCAACGGCTTAGCGTGCCTTCCAAAGCACGGGAACACTCAGTTAGTAACCACTCAAAGCGGTCACCCACCCAACCCATTGACCACGTCCGACGTTGCTTAACCTCGCCTATACCGTACGCAGGCGCCGCATGGGCCACGAACGCTTTAATGAGGATGTATTATGAGAGAATATCAACTACCCATTGAATAAGACAGCCGGCGCCTGCTGAATGGCCACTTTAACAATATCCCTTATAAACATCTTTCAGTTGAATTACTTATCCCGGAACTAACACTTGCTTCATTCAGCTTTCGCGTACGTCACATAGAATGGCGTCATGAACGATTTGTCAAGCACCCTATTACCAAATGCAACAGACGTCACGATGTACGAATGTCCGAAGTCAGGTGCGAGTCCCGATTTAAACGTTGGCGTCCGTGGGGTGTCTTGTCCGGATAAATAATATGGAAGCGTAACATTCAATTCCAGTATTAATGCCAAAATCTCCGACACGATTAACGTCTCTCACAAATCGCCTGGAAAATTCAGGACCGTGCGTCATCACGTAATCTGAAACTTTTATGATCTAATCAGACAACTTGCCTCTTTGATGGATTTGGGCCTCGATCTTGACACAGACTTATCTTATGATTTGAAGCCCATACAAATAACCATTCATTTAAGATTAGGACAATTCACTGAAATGATAACATTGATATTTCAGTATTTCTCGAAAATGTAATAATGTGATTCATCACATTTAATCAGCTAATAATAGAGAGTTAGCAACTATCGTATTCAAAACCGACTGTTAGTATTGAAATTGCTGAAAGAAAGAGTGTTTCAAAACAAAGTACTTAAATCTCATTTAAAAACAGCCCAAACATCGCAAAGATATGTTAAATTACCCCCAAACAAAACCACAACAAAATGGCACTCACTCATTAGGGGCTGCCGTGTGTCTATCTCCTTTCCCGTATGAGGAGCCATTTGTGCTCGTACTATCCAGAAACACTTCACATGTTCCATTGGCCATGTCTTGGAACTTCATGGCATTACACTTTTAGAAAATAAAATCTTTTGCTTAATAGTTCTTTGATACTAGGACTGTAAAAATAAAAATAACTAATTTAATGTAAGTCGCACTTGCAGCCATTAACGCGCGCGTTTGCGTTGCTCTGTTTACACCGTATAAGCGTTCTAGAGGAAGCGTTTGAGTGGTTATCCTTGACAGCGGCAAGGTGAAGTGGTAAAGACCTGTCTAACTGAATTCGATACGCTGTGAATGTGACCTAGAGGTTAATCTGAGTCGACATTTCACATTTTAATACGATGTCAATGTGTTACTCGCGCTTGCGACGACGGCCGCCTAGGAAATGTGTCGTATCATATTGGAATATTTGGAATACAAAATGTCAATACCTATATATGATCTATAACGCCGCACGTCTTAGTTTGTGACCTTCGAATTAAATTAACATCTATCAACAAGCAAGGGTGACATAATTTGTTTAGGTATCCAAAAGTATTGATCAAATAGAATGAACTGATAATTCTTCGAGTTCATTGGAAATTAACTTAGTGGGAAATAGCAATGTCTTCGTGTGCGTGTAAATTATATCTTAAAGGTGTTATAGCTATATTATTGTAAAGTTTCAAGTTTTCAACAATATCCATTGCGTAGTTATTGAGTCAAAGTAAAGGTTATGAGGCGTCAAAATAATAAAGGCGGCAATATATAAAGGCGGAGAACCAACATGATACATTATGTAAGAAGCTGAAGACTTTTCTTTTCCAAAAAGCTTAATATTCAATTTGATAAATTTATGACTGATATGATATTGCCACTTGAGTTTAGCGATTCGTTTAGTTATAGTTTGGCCGTTGGGGCAGAAACGGAAAGGTTCTCGAGTGGTGACCACGTACTGGAAGCAGACCTTTAAAACATTCAAACTTAATGAAAATAAGCGATATTATAACGATATATTTCGCTAGTGTTTAAAATTTCGTTATAATCATAATCGATATTCCTCGTAACGATATTTCATATCATAACAAAATGAAAATCATAACCTTACATGATAATGTTATAATAACGTTATAATATCGTTTAAGATGGTGGCGGTGGAGACAATGACGTGCTCGAGTTTGACGTACATGTCATGTCACAGCGCACGTATAAGAGCGAGACAGAGATAGCCTATAACGTTATTATAGCGCTTCACAAAATATCGCTATATATATTGCTTTTTATTTATAACGATATAATGGATACCGCTATAAATGCGCGCCAAATATCGTTTTTAGTAAAGCGTTTTATTGACTAAGTAGCGTTATGATTCATAACGATATGCGAAAATAGCGCTATTTCAAGGCCTGACTGGAAGGCGCAGCGTGGGTAGGCCCCCCACAAGATGGACTGATGACCTGGTAAAGGTCGCGGGAGTCCGCTGGATGCGGGTGGCGATGACGCAGGACCGGTCATCGTGGCACTTTTTAGGGGAGGCCTATGTCCAGCAGTGGACGTCCATCGGCTGATATGATGATGATATTGCATGAAACAGGTGTATAGTTTAGTTTTGAATATAATTGTATTGTACCTTACCTATCTAATTCAGTCTTATTATTTAGGAAACAAGCCGTGACAATTTTAATTTTACTGTGTAATAATTTTTAGTTATGTTTGTTTAGTATTATTAATTATTATTATTACTCTGTTTCACGGCTCCGACATACACTAAAATACATTGTTTAATTTTAATTATAACATTAATGATTGCAAATTTTAGTCTGTACGATTAATTTGCTTTGCCCTACCAGGGTAGGTACCTGATGAAGCAAGTACTTAAATGTTATGAAAAACCCTGGAAACTTTCGTGTTTCTAATATTAGTAAGAATTACAAAACGCCAGTTGATGACTCCTTAGACGCATGCGCACAGAATAGGTTAGAATGGAATGACCACTATTGGTGCAATAACCAGATGAACCCTGGCATAAGTACCAAAGCAAAGTATTAGTCTCATCATCGTCAACCCATATAATAATATGCGTTCCATAGTCCCATAAGTCCCTCTCAGGGACGAGATCTACCCCATCCGGGTCTTGTACGCGTACGGATTATAGCTAGGTGCGGCTACAGAACGCACAATTAAATTCTTTGCAGACGTGTTCCGCGATTTCTCGCGACGTTTTCCTTCTCGGAAAAGCTACTGGTAAATAACTAAATGCATTATATTTATTTGCATTGCTAAATACCATTAAGCCTTTGGATCCCACGCCCCTTCCGAGTGGAAAAAGTATTACTTCATTAATAAATATTGATTGACCAAATTGACCAATTACTACAATTAGTAAAATATTCCAGCATTCAACAAATATTGAACTTATGCAAATATTGTAAGGTTTACTTTCCAGGAACATTATCATAAACGATGGTGAGTATGTATTTGTTTAACATTTTAAGAAATACATAGGTATTTCTTAATATAGCGAAAACTCGAATTCTCAGATACTATGGATAAAAGTGAGACAATTTATGAATCATGTTTTATTATATGATTATATTAACGTAGGCGTAAACGCAAATAACTTTAATTTCGTGTATAGACGATGTTTTACGAAATTCATGAAAAAAATGAAATATCCTGGATGAATTTGACCTAAATTTATTACACAACATATGCAAGTGTTATTAAATGCATGAAGTCTGTTTAAAGTATTCTATATCAGTATTCCCGTGGACAGTAGTTTGAGCAAATCGGGCCTAAGCAGAGCAGCAATAAAGTAGGTAAGATAGGTACATATACTGTAATTAAACTCGTAATTCAAATGCTTCCACGAACGGGTTTCTATAGATTTCATTTCATTTTTATTGCCCAGCAGTTACAAGTCCCGGCGAACCGAACATATATCTAGTGTACACTGTATGAATATGACATGATAGGTTTCAATTCCTAGAACGTCCCCCAAGTGGGGACGCGCCGGGATGCAAGGCGCATGGGGGGACTGCTGCCAGTACGCAAAATCGATATAAATACGAACATTTAACCGCGCTACGCCAATACTTCATAATTAGCTAACTTTTATTTTACTTGATCACTGATCAGGAAGGTTAACAGAAATCTAGTGAAGTGCGACGCGAATACTAGGATATTGTGGCAGTTGTTTATTTCTTGATTTGGTACACGTAATGGATAGATACAAATACTCTCCGCAAATCCATGCTATATAATATACTATTATGTATTCGCAAGTACCTCTGTTCTATTTTGACGCTTAGATGCAGTTATGATGGAGGTAGTTTGAGACCCCAGAAAGGACATAAGATTTTATCCCGAAAACCATGCTTTAGGGGGTAAAAAGGAGGGTTGAAATGTGCAGTATGCAATTACTTTTCTAAGACGACGACGAGTTCTACGCGGGCATAGTCGCGGGCAAAAATTAGTATATTATAATGGTAATGTGCTAACTTTTATATTTTCCCTGGCGCGTAAAATTTCCTTGAACAACATGTAAACAACAGTTTATATAGATAAACTGGGAAAGGATCATTTTGATGCGCAGTTGTTTACTCCTTGATACACGAAATCGATAGTTACAAATACTCTACGCAAATATATTATAATTAGCTAACAGAAATTTTTACATTTTCCCCAGGCGTAAAACTTCCTTGTGAACTGGTAAATAACAGTTTCAATAGATAATATTGGAACACTACCTAGAATCATTTGATGCGCAGTTGTTTACCTATTATTTAAGAATACTGCTAATCGATATAAGTTCAAACGACTCTACAATACTTTTATGTTTAACTATTACATCCCTGTATAGCCAGATTCAGCCAAATTGGAATAATTTAACTCTGAGATCTAATGCCAAAATTAGGAGAATTGTATTATGTATATTGTTCCGACTTTCGTTGAAAGAACACTAAAGCAGAAAACTTGCTCTAGAAAGAGGTAAGTATACTAAAGGTAGATAAACATGTCAAACTATTATTTAAAAAATATGTCAACAAAGCAAACCAATAAAGTATTGAATAGTCATTTTCAATGGTATGTTTTGTTTTATTATGCATATGAAGTCATTAACTCCGGCGTGAAACAATGCGCCAGATGGGCGAATAACAACCAACAAAGAATGAATATTCATAGCTGACTCGAGTAAAATACGATGTGTGGTAGGTATATAGTAGGTAGGTACTTTATTTTATAGGTTCAAGAGCACCCCATAGTTATATATAACTTGAAATGTCGAGTTTGAGTACTTTTTGATAATTCCAGTGTTTTGTGAGAATTTCTTTTTATGGACACAACTGAAGTAATAAGATAAGATATCCAGAATTGTAATGAATAGAAATTGTAGCAGATTTTCCAAAATGATTACTTGGTGAAATGACTAAACGCATAAAATGACGTTGCTTCTTAGAACTTAATAATAGGTATGTTATGTTAATACTGCACAAGGTCCACAAGGATAAAGTAGAATGCATCACAATGTTGATTATTGCGTACCTAGATACAATAATCAATCTTTAACTAACACTGAACGTTAAAAGGTGTGTAGGTATGTTTTTGAGGAAAATAAACATTGATTCTGTTTGGAACAACAATGCAACTATCCACAAAATTCCATATTTGATAAACAAATGCTATCACAAGCGTAAACAGAGCAAAGCCTGCGAGTTTTGTTTATTGTTAGTGTTTGATTTGTCGTACATTGAATACACTTCACGTCAGTAATCAAGATTGGTATTTGCGGAGCGAAATGCGCGGCGAGGCGGGCGGGTGCGCGTTTACTGACGCCGTGGCGTGGCGGTGACCGGGCCACAACAGCGGCCCCCCTCCGGCACAGCTGATTCATTCGACAACATTCGACGCTGCTGTGTCACGTCACCGAGTGTTGTTTCAGCATTTTCCGTGGCAACTGTCGGCTAACATTTATTAAGTCAGTTTTTGGTTGTGAAAATTTACGTATCTGCAATTTACTATTATTTAAACATAGAGATTGCATTTCCATAGTTTAGCTATTATTACGTTACGACTGACGCTGGGAACTGGGGACTACAATACCTACAACTCTCGTTAAAGGTATTGTGTGTTGTGTAAAAATACATACGTATTTTACAACACTAAAGAAACAGTGAGTTCTCAGACAGGATAAAGCTATTGAAGACTACTCACAGAACACAAAACTACTACTTATTAGAATTTGAAAATCATAAATTTTACGAACATAATGTTAGGGATTAAGAGATTTAGTCGAGTCTAAAATTATATAGCAGGAAGAGCTCGAAAATAACTTATTTTTCTCTAACATGCAATGAAATATTGCCGTTATGCTCGAAATAATAGGGTGCGAACTAGGTATTCCACCAAAACATAAATGAGAAAAAAAAGCCAAGTATACCACGAAAGCTGTTGGATATTTACTGCCAAGTTTAAGCCCGTCACAGACGGAGCTATAATAAATATTAATATACCAAAATATATATTGGCAAACATATATATTTTGGTATCTTTGTCGTGTGTGGTGCTCAGCTATACTAAAATATACATTTCGATATCTTACGGTATATTAATATATATTATAGCTCCGTCTGTGACGGGCTTTAAGCTCAAAATGCATTAAACCGCATTTAATTGGTTTTACTGTAAACAATCGAGTGCCAGACATGGCACCTTTTCAGTCACCACTCCTTTTGGTGGAACATGAGAACTTGACTTATTTTTTTCATTACATTTTGATGGAATATCATTACTTTTTGCCAAGTAGTCGACACCAAACTATTAAGATATTTTTCTACGAACTTGGCATAAATTATTTATTTCCAGATCAATATTCGTACTTTTCTGATTTTTTCCTTTGTACGTGTACACAATTACCCGCCTGGACGTCAAATTTCATGTTTCTAGGTCATCTGTATGTAGGTTAGGTTTAAAACATACTAATTTAGTGGTAAAACTCTTCATAATTATCAAAGTGAAATGTGGATGATAACTATGATAAGGAAAGTTAATTAACATTAAAAATTAAAATTTCTAAAGGCAGTGATCATACTCCATTGTGGCAACATGTAAACAAAAACCTTTAAAATAGTTCGGTAAATATTCGTTAGTTGAAACGAACTATTCGGCCGAATACCGAACATTCAAAATACGCCGAATATGCCGAATAATAACCGAATGTTCGGCGCATCTCTGAGTATTGGCTATGTTGGCTATGTGCGAAGTAAGTGGTGGGGGTAAGCTAGGCGAAATGTTTATAGGTTTTTGTTTTCAAAACAAGTACAGGTAAATTACTTTAAGCATGACACTGGCATATGCTCTTATCCCATTGTATATCCTACTTTAATACCAATGTATCAAATGTATGTAATGTAATACAGTTTCTATTACATAGACTTAAAATCGTATGTTTGTAATAGAAACTCTTTTACATTTATAAGCGTTAATCATTGATTACTTTGAGTTTGACACTGACATATGCTCTTATCCCATTGTATATTCTACTTTAACACCAATGTATGTAATGTAATAGAGTTACTATTACATACATAGACACTGACTTAAAATCGTATGTTTGTAATAGAAACTCTACTACATTTATAAGCGTTAATCATTGATTACTTTGAGTTTGACACTGACATATCCCATTGTATATTCTACTTTAACAGAAATGTATGTAATGTAATAGAGTTAATATTACATAGACACTGATTTAAAATCGTATGTTTGTAATCGAAACTCTATTATATTTATAAGCGCTAATCATTGATTACTTTGAGTTTGACACTGACATATGCCCTAATTCCATTGGATAGTCTAACGATAACTAATCATAGTAATCATACTGTAGATGTATGTAATGATACTAATGATGTAGAACTCCTCATCAAACCGTTTTATTTGATACCCTACAAATGCCATACAAAAAAATATGACGGCATACCGCCCTCCCACATCAAAAATCGAGATGCCAAGAAGGGGAACTTTTTAAGGCACGAGTGAATAGGCATCTTCTGGGTGAGCTCGCTTCATCGTCGGCCTCATCTTTGCCCCCTGGCTAGATGCTGGCCAAGAGCAATCCCATTTTTAATAAAAAAAAAGGGGATCTTGAATCATTACTGAGGAAAAATCACTAAACGCCGTAAATTTTATCATAGAGTTGCTAATATATGTGCTATCTTCTCTTATTCCAGTAAACATCGAATATGGACATAACTTAAAATATTAACATCATATCATAAATTACACCACAACTACTTGGAGTTCTGGGCACGATATCTTGCGCCTCTTTTCATATGTTCTTTCTTGGCTATGAAAAGCTTATGGCGGGGTTCAGGTTTTGAAATGCAAGAAAAATGTAGCGTTCGGTGTTCGGTAGCACAATTATAAAGGTCATGGTCATAGATAACTTATGGTCATGGTAAAACCAGGATCAATTTAGAGCTAGATATTGATATTGATTTATTCGTGCTATTATTGCCTGAAGTAGTGTTTTTGCCTGAAACACAGGGAATATCCTAGTTCAGGCACTAAAAAAAATATTGCTGTCATATTCGTGTTCGTAGTTATGCTGTTAGCTGCTGATTCTAGTATTTACTTATCCCCAATTAGCTTCGTCAATCGATTAGCGTATAAATGAACTCACTGATTGTAATTACAATTCTCAGACAAATAATCAATTAGAAACGCTGCCACGCGGAAAAAATGACGTAAAATTTCCGCTAATTAATTATCGCTGTCTTAACTCGCTGCCGGTGGCGTCATTGAACGGCGATAAGAACCTTTTATGATGCAATGCGTGATAATATTCCACAGTTGTTGTTCCCACTTATAAGTGCCACAAATATTCGGTTATATTGCTTATCTTCTACGGTGCGATGTACCTATTTTTCAAGAAAGTTATGACCTTTACACTAGCATGGATTACATAATGGAGTGCTGAAAGGTCAATACAAAGTGAAGATGGTAACTTAAATAGCGGAATGTAACACCTACATCGAATTACAATGTTTTTAAAACAAATTTTAGGTTGCTGCATGAGAAATTAGTAACATGTGATGTATAATAATTACTTGCTATGTGTCCTACCAAGATGAGGCTCTATAGATACCTCGTGTATACATTAAATAAGGGCATTCCATTTTAACATGATTCATGATTTTGATTGATATCGGTTCACGAAAATCATAGACATCGCGTAATGCATATCCTTAATACACAATCATTTGGATTCTTAGTAAG
The DNA here is from genome assembly GCA_905163555.1 of Notocelia uddmanniana. NCBI lineage: Eukaryota > Metazoa > Arthropoda > Insecta > Lepidoptera > Tortricidae > Notocelia > Notocelia uddmanniana. The sequence goes on along the minus strand of LR991065.1, from coordinate 12,320,847 downwards.
AGTTCATTGGTTTTCTTAGTAAGATAAGATTTATGAAACATTTATTTTTCAAAGAACCTATGAAAAGATAAGCCAAGAGAAAAGATACAAGATAACACGAGACATGGTATGACATACGTCTACGCCTACTCGAACTTGCTTATGTTCACTCATATACATATACACATGCCAGACGACCAAACGAATGTGCTAAATGCGTCATGTGAACCTTATTTTCACCCTTTTATCAACCAATAAGTAACTATGAAAGTATAAAAGACACAGCCAGCATGAAAGCGGCGATTAGCAAACACTCAAAACATCAAATGTTTGAATCGAAGACTTTGGAGGATTTTCTCGACCGAAAACAATTCGAAGAGGAGGATTTTCTTTCTACTCAGCTACAACTCGCATAATCTGACAGCACAAAGGACGAATCGTTGAAAGGAATGAAAGTGGAACTTGCGTTTACTTTGCAAACCTCTTGGCAGTAAAGATCATACAGCTTCACGGTTCACTACACGCTATTGTAAAACTCAACTAATGTGACATGTGTGTTATTGGCTTTCACTGCAAAGCAAAAAGTAACTGAGCTTGTATAGAAACACGAGAGATTTCATTGTTAGTAAGTTGTATTTTTAACCGACTTCAAAATTTCAAAAGAGGAGGTTATCAATTCGGTTGTATGTTTTTTTTTTTTAATGTTTGTTAGTCCATAACTCCGTCATTTCTTAACCGATTTGGAAAATTCTTTTTTTGATTGTAAGTATATATATCCAAGTTGGTCCCGTTTTTGTCAAAACGCAGTTCTGATGATGGGATCCATGAGAAATTGAGGGAACTCTTGAAATCTTTAAGGCAAACATTTAGTGATTTTTGTGTTTTTATCAACAAGTCAAGCATTTTCATCCAAAAATGTGACATTGGATGAAGTGGAACTGCTCATGATGATCAGAACAGAACTCTTCAACGACGAAAAGTTCACGTTTGGCGATTTGTCCTCCTAGCTGTGTTTGTTAAGCAATTTCTATTTTCACGATTAATTTTTGTCATGCTTGATTTCTGATGATGGGATCCATGAGGAATTGAGGGAACTCCTCAAATCTTAAAGGCAAACATAGAGTGATTTTTGTGTTTTTATCAACAAATCGAGCATTATCATACAAAAATGTGACATTTGATGAAGTGGAACTGCTGATGATGATCAGAACAGAACTCTTCAACGACGAAAAGTTCACGTTTGGCGATTTGTCCTTCTAGCTGTGTTTGTTAAGCAAGTTCTATTTTCACGATTGATTTTTGTCATGCTCGAGTTCTGATGACGGGATCCATTAGGAATCGAGGGAACTCCTCAAATGTGAAAGGCACACAAATAGTGATTTTAGTATTTTCATGAACTAATCAAGCATTTTCATTCATAAAAGTGACATTTGATGAAGTGGAACTGCTGATGATGATCAGAACGGAACTCTTCAACGACGCGTAGTTCACGTTTGGCGATTTGTTCTCTTCGTTTTGTTTGTCAAGCAAGCAAGGTTTTTTCATGATTCCATGAGGAATTGAGGGTACTTAGTCTTCTACCATTATAAACACACATTATAGCCATTTTTATTTTATTGTATATCTATCTAAGAGTGCACCATCTAAGTAATAATAATCTTTTACCGGCCTCCCCCATAGAAGTCGGTTTTTTTTTCTTAAAAATTATTTAAATTCCTAACATTAGCTAAGACAAACTTGGAAGGGAAATCTTACGTAAGTGCGCGTTGACAAACAATTTTATTAACGTACTCGCATCAGGGACATTAATAGTACACGCCCGGTTCATAAATAATTGCATGCCACGTGTGCCTATTAGTGCCTAATCTCTAATCTAAATGCAAATGTATACCTGTGTTCGGCGACACGCTTGTCGAACCAACTGCTGTGCATGGTTACGAGAGATTCTGCGAATGTATCCAGTTCCACTTCACTCCTGTCGTTGGACGTCTTTTTGAGAGGCTTGTCGATGCCAGCAATGGATTTATCGGGGACTTCTACGGCTTCGTCGCCAGCGTAAAACGTCACCGACGGACGTTTCTTAGAGGAGGAATTCGCGCGTGCGCGAAGCTCCTGCGGATTCACGGTCGGCGACAGCGGGTACGCACTCTCAAACGCGTCAGGCATGATGTTAATGATTTGATTTAAATTATACAACGAATTAGACGTGTGTGTCGTATTGATTTCAAGTTATAACTGCCGACGGTCGAACTCTAGCGCAGTGGCGAAGTAAACTGACCCCCGCAGACGATAAACTCTTGACCGCTGATTACAGACCTTTCAGCAAGTACGTCATCATAGATTTATTACATTCGTTGCCGGCGTTCTGTTTTTGCACACACACGACAGACCATGTATAGTTTATATATGTAACTATATGTGTCAGGGGCGTTGAATGTTAATTAACATTCATATTTAAAACTGACGTCAATATCTTTAACTGAAGATTGCTAAATTGGTAGAGCGGTGCGGTGGACTGTAGAGAGCAACAAGTTTATCCGCGGATTCAACCGTGCCTATACTGTAGAAATTCTTATAGATGGACCTTTGCTTTGCAACAGTTGTTAATAACCATAATTTTTATTAGCGTTATTTTTTCATCTAGTCTAGCGTATGATTGATATGAAGGATATGGAAGGTATGAATGCTAATGAATGTTGGAATGAGATGGCGAGTTGTATACGATCAGAGGCGAAGAATGTTTTAGGAGAATCGAAAGGAAAATGTATGATAGAGAAGGAAACGTGGTGGTGGAATGAAGAAGTACAAGAAAAGTTGAAACAAAAGAAGCAAGCATTTAAAGTATGGCAAGATACTGAAATCGGGAATGAAAGTGAGAAGGAAACAAAGAAAAATGTGTATAAAGAGTGCAAAAAAGAAGCGAAGCGACCGGTTGCTATTGCCAGAGCAGCGGCACAAGATAACTTGTACAATTCTCTGAAGAGTCCAGAAGGCGAGAAGCAGCTGTATCGCTTGGCAAAAGTGAGAGAGAAAAATGCAAGGGACATTACTCATGTAAAATGTGTGAAAGATGTTGCGGGCAAGGTATTAACGACAGATGATGATATAAAGGAACGTTGGAAAGGTTACTTTGAAAGATTAATGAAGGAAGAAAATCCCTGGAATAAGGTGCTCGAAAACCAGCCCGTAAATATAGGTGTAGTAAGGGATATAGGTATGGATGAAGTAAGAAACGCTGTGAGAAGCATGAAAGGTGGCAAGGCTGTAGGACCAGATGGTATACCAGGAGAAGTGTGGAAGTTATTAAGTGAGGACAGATGCAAGTGGCTGACTGTATTCTTCAATAAGCAGTTGCAGGAAGAGACTATCCCCGATGAATGGTGCGACAGTTTACTGGTGCCCATTTTTAAAAACAAGGGAGATATACAGGATTGCAATAATTATCGAGGAATAAAGCTCATGTCACATAGTATGAAAGTAAGGGAGAAAGTGATAGAGAGACGGCTGAGAGAAGAGAGTGCTATAACGCAAAACCAATTCGGTTTTATGCCTGGTCGGGGTACCACGGATGCCATTTTTGCCATTCGCCAAATGTGCGAAAAATACAGAAATGCGCAGAAAAACTTGCTTGCTTGTGGACCTCGAAAAGGCATATGACCGAGTACCTCGGGAGGTTTTGTGGTGGGCCTTGAAAGGGACACGTATGCGTGGGAAGTATGTGGAGCTAATTCGGTCGATGTATAACAGATGTTGTACTCGCGTTGGATCGGCGGCCGGCCCAACCGACAGGTTCAGCGTCACGGTGGGTTTGCGCCAGGGATCGGCTCTAAGTCCTTACCTCTTCCTGTTAATTATAGACGCTCTGACGTCGGAAATACAGGAGAAGGCACCCTGTTCGCCGATGATATTGTTCTTGTCGGCGAAGACGGTTACGAGGTGCAGAGCAGATAGTCCGGGAAAGAAACTTTCAGTTGTTCGAGAATTACACATTAAATCCTACACTGTATTTGTTTTTGCAATCCGATAGAACATTATTTTGGGATAATAAGTCAAAGGTTTTCCCCAAAAAATATATTGAGCTTTTCCCAATAATTTTTTTTTAAAGTTTATATTCTTCATTAAATATAAACATTAAATCCTACACTAGTGATTTTTAATCTAAAGGGACTAACATATTATTAAAAATAGTATTTTAAAAAATCACCATTTATATCGTAGAGCATATATAAATAATAATAAAAATATTGAAATAAATTAATAACAGCTATACATTAATTCAAAAGTTAGTGATTTTTGACTATACTGTCAGGACAATTATTTTACCCATTCTTCACAAAGAAAACCACTTTATTATTACTATTTTTTAAACAATTTTAACTGATTTTAGTACAGACGCATTAATTCTACAGTAGTCTTTTTTAATACACCTTATATCTATAAATTAAACCTACCATAATATCAAATAATCCCTCGTTAACACACTGAGCATTTACTACAATTGCCAAAGTATTGATTGTCGAAATAAACGTGATCGGCGTAGGGCGCGAATCAAAAACGCTAACAAGGCGAACATCTAGTTACGATACGATTCTAACCTAACTGCACAAGGGTTTTCAAGCGTTTGCCCAGTAGATACGTCTCATATTTGAATGGCGCCATCCGATCGGAAGCGGTGTGAATAATTATTAAATAATTTTATGAATTATGTACCAAATGGTTAAGCGTTTAAAAATATTTAAAGGCTTAGAGTAAACAAAGTTACGATTGCGTCCTTTTTGTAACGAAAGTGGATCATACCTTCAAAATATATGGGTAACCCAACGAAGGAATCAGTTAATTTTCGTTTTAATTAAAGCCCTTAACTATGTAAGTTTCTATTAATAACGACCCAAATATAACAATTTAAACGAATTAAATCGCGGTTATTCTGTGACATTTCACAGAAAATACGAAACGCAGTACGGGATTTAATTAGCTCAAATTGTTTTATTGTTTATAACTAATCATCAATGTCTTTCCTCTTACACTTAACAATGTCGGCTCAAGACGATCAATTGCAAGGACAAACCCTAAAAATAGGCCCAATTCACATAAAAGCAGCATTATAACTTTCATGTAACAGTTACATAAAAGTATCATATAAGTACTTAAGGTAAATGCTAATACATATATTTGATTCAAAATTTCGAGTTAACATGGTCACACTAGAATATTGTTAAGAACGGGGTATTTACCATATGTATATTTGATTATTTATCATCAAAAAATAACCAAAATAAAATATGCCTAATAGTCGATTGTGATGTAGACAAGGTAAGTAAAACTTTCACTATACGAAATAATGCGACCACTTACCATCAGGTGGGCCGTCAGCTTGTTTGCCACCGACGTGGTATAAAAAATAATGCAATTTTACTGTTGAGCCGAGAAAGATGTCCACGGTTTTTTTTAATACGAATCAACAATTAGCAGACTATACTGTTTTTCACGTAAGAAGAGTCCGGTGACAGCTGTCAACCCAGTACAAATTATGTCATTATACGTCAAAAATGACATAATTTGTACTGGGTTGACAGCTGTCACCGGATTCTTCTTACGTGAAAAACAGTATAAACTTCATCGATATCAAAAAGTCCCACTCAACTTAAGAAAATGTAAACAAGAGTTATTATATATAATAGGTACGTTATAATAGACATATTTATCACTATTACTTTTTTTAATGAGGACAACAATACCATTTCTAATGCAATAACTAAGTAATTGTTCCCGTAGCTCAGTATCTACTTAGAATAACCATTACTTACTCCAGATTATTAAATTAGTAGTAAACAACTAGACATCACTTTGTGTTTTGTGAATACCCTTAAATCTGGACATAAAATATGTGTGGTTTGATATTCGTAAAACAACCTGCTGTTGACCATAATAACTTGTATACCAACATTTGAAGTGAACGTTCATGAGTGTATCCTGTTTATGTAACACAGTCTTATTTGGTCATTTTAGGAGTAACTTTGCATTCATTTATTTTATACATACATAAACTCACGCCTATATTCCCAAAAGGGATAGGCAGAGCACATGAAAAAAAAATCTGTGCCCTTTTTAGCAATTGCAGGTTTGTTTTATAATGTATACAAATTATATATATCTTGAAAATGTTATGCATGTGTCTCATGCATGAATCGTATGAAATAATAAAAGTATATAGTCATTGGGATGTCTCAAGTTGTGAGTTTGTATTCTCTTAGGGAATTGTTTTCGTCACTTTTATGTAGCTATGTAACGCTTTTATGAAACTTTTATGAAACGTATGTAACACTTCTGGTCAGTTTTTTATGTAACACACTCTTACATAAAGAACTGACCATAAAGGTAACGTAAACGCGCCATCACATTGGTTTATCATCATCACACTTAAAAAATACTTAAAGTTTGATGATGAGGAAGATAAACTGTTTTAATCTTAATTTAAATAAAGGTATACTTACAAATATCATTGACACATAATAATACAGGATTTTTAACAATTACGATTTATGTTCTGGTACATATGAATATAGGTACCTTCCTTTGGAATTTTGCTACTTTGCATTTTGTTACTTTTTGTATTATTTTAGGGTTCCGTACCCAAAGGGTAAAACGGGACCTTATTACTCAGACTCCGCTGTCCGTCCGTTTGTCTGTATGTGTGTCCGTCTGTCACCAGGCTGTATCTCATGAACCGTGATAGTTACTAAACCAAAATAAATAATACTAAAACCAAAATAAAATAAATTCTGAAGGGAGCTCCAATACAAAAAAAAAAAAACAAAAAGTTGCTCGTTGTATTCATCAGGCGCAGGGTCTCAAAATGTATGGGAAAACTAAAATCCGACTCGCACTTGACCAAAATTCTACTTGATATTATTTATTACTGATAAACTAACTATATTATTATTTAAATTTAAATAAAAAAGGTTATAATAAAGTGTCTAATAATGTTGTATAGATAATAGTACGGAACCCTTCGTGCGCGAGTCCGACTCACACTTGGCCGGTTTTATAAAACATATACCATGTGTTTTAATTTATGGGATACTGTTAACATTAACGCCTATTGTTGCTTTTATGTTAGGTACATAAATACTTACATAAAGTAACGCTCACAATTATGCTACATTATTTACAGTACATATGGTGCTACTTTACCGCACGAGTGCGATAATTAGCAGATTACGTGCATATGTCGAAACTTTAAAGGGCTATATGTGCTGTAAAACGTTGTACGATACACGTGCGAACAGGTAATTCGCAACTCGTGTCGATTTAAAACACTCGCTTCGGTCGTGTTTCAATTTATCACCACTCGTTGTGAGTTTCCTGTTATCTGCACTTGTATCGTAATGTACTATTTTCGCGCTGTTTATAAATGTAAAACAAATGCAACGACTACGATACGTAATTATTACACCAACACTGTCGTCCGACGTCGGCCGGACGCGCCGCGCGCCCGCGGTACAACGAAAGTATACCTCTCCTTTTCACTCACATCATCGGAACGCGTCGCACCAATATAGACGGCATAGGCTAGCCATAATAGTAGGCAAATTCGCGCGAAAGCGGTGTTTTTAAAAAGTGAGCCGCAAATGATTCGCTGTTTATTTCGATTACTCTTGAAGCACTTGATATTTTTCGGAGATTTTTTGAGCACGCGTTTTAAATAAACAGACAATTGAAGAAATATTTTAATCTCGAATGTAGGTTTTAATGCAAATATAGTATAAGCAAATAAAAACCAAAATTCATCGTAATAAATAGATCCAACTAAGTCACCTTGGTGAAAAATTACTAATATGTTTAGATTCATTTTATAGCCAATTACCAAATTTTCGAATTCTGTATGAATTTGTAAGATACATTTATAGCAATTATAGAAAAAAAATCAGGAAACTGAGTTTATTTTGATAAACTCAATGGACAAACAGGGGATAATTTTACCATTAGTCATAACTTATTTGAACATATATAATTGATAAGATAAATAATCCCGAGTGTAGGAATTAGTGAACACATTGCGCCAGTGACTGACATTAATATCTTCAATTTACTGAAATGCTCAATTGCTGCACTGGGTATAAACGCACGATGATAATCTGAAGACCTTATTTAATGAATAGAAAAAGCTTCCAAAACTGTAGGTTTTAATGTGAGTAAAAAAATTTCATTCCCCGACTAAGACTGGAGGAGTGGCGACACAGACTGGAGAATGTTGGCCTGAAGATCAGCAGATCCAAGACAGAGCACATGTTCTGCGATTTCGGCGGTCTCTCCGGTTTTACGCCCATACAGCTGGATGGCGTTACGCTGCCGGTCTGCTCTGACTTTAGGTACCTCGGTTCACTAGTGCAGTGTGATGGCAATATTGACCGTGACGTGAAAAACCGAATTAGCACTGGATGGATGAAATGGCGACAGGTCTCGGGGACAATTTGTGACGCCCGAATGCCTCTTCGATTGAAGGGTAAAATCTATAAGACCGTAATAAGACCTGTCGTCATTTATGGATCAGAATGTTGGGCCTCAAAGGTGATGGATGAAACGAGACTGCATGTTACAGAGATGCGAATGCTGAGATGGATGTGTGGTGTAACGAGAATAGACCGGATTCGGAATGAGTATACAAGGGGAAGCCTGAAAGTAGCGCCCATTGCCGAAAAACTAAGAGCCAATCGCCTGGCGTGGTACGGGCATGTAATGAGGAGGGATGAAAGCCATGTAACCAGAAAAATATTGGATATAAATGTGGATGGATGCAAGAAACGAGGTAGGCCAAAGAAAAGGTGGATGGATTGTGTGAGAGATGATATGAATAGGAAAGATGTGAATGAAGAGATGACGCGTGACAGAAATATATGGAAGAAAACATGCTGCGCCGATCCCAAATAATGGGAAAAGGGCAAGAGAATGATGATGAGTCTAGCGTATATGCTTTTATACAAATAGGCTTACTTCCTATATATGTATATATTATATAAATTGTGGATATAATACAAGATACAACAAAACAGGTGCAAACCCCATTTTGGCGCGTGCTGATTGTCACAGTTAGAGCCACGCAATTAGCACATGCACCTAAAACGTTGTCCGAGCGGACAAAAGAGGTGTGAAACGTTTAGGTTGTCCGAGCCAACAAAGGAAGTGCGAGGTATATGAAAATATGATTATGAGGAGGTGAAAATGTGTTGGATCGATCAGATAATCTGTCATTGGCGGCACCCTGTATCAGTGTACCAGAATGACGAAACGGCGAGATACAATACGAGTCTCAAACGGCAAGCAACATCTGCGCCTGACAACGCCAGTTAACCACGACACTCGCCAAAGAGACTGAGAAAATTAGAGGAGATGAGTCGAAAGCCATAAAAAGATTTCAGACAGTTTGATTAGACAGATCCAGTATTGGACTAAAATAGGCTGATGATGATGATAAGTTAGACACAGATTATACTATGAAATTATTGTCAGTATAATACGAGTAGTAGTTAAAAGATCTTATCACACTGTCTCACTATCAGACCGAGCTGTACTCTGAGTCTTCCGTGTTTTCGGAATAAACATTGTTTTCCAAACTACATACATTTTCGCCCATAAACCCCTGTTTTATCATTGAAATCGTAAAGAACCGTTTTCGATCATTCATTTACAATCAAATATGAAGTAAAACTTTAAAAAGTGTACGAACTATATGTATAGGTATACTTACCTACACAGTTTTAATAAAGTCTACTTTCTACCTGCAGGGACAGTAACAATATTAGATACCAGTTACGTAATAGTAACCTTTAATAGTTCGATCTTTATCAGTTTGGCACGTCTTTGAATAGCCAATTTGAAGTACTGTTTATTCTTACGAGGGTAAAACTGAAAGTTTCGGGAATAGAAGAAAATATGCAGTATAAGTGAGTTTATTTATTTTTATTGTTTTTCAAAATATTCTCCTTTGTATTTCATGCACTTATGCATGCGTTCAAACCAGTCCATAAAGCACTTTTTGAACTCTGAAGTAGGGATCGACAAAATGGCTATTTTATAGGCCTCCACTGCTTCTTCTGGCGTCTGAAACCGCTGACCACGCAGTTTGTTCTTGATTCTGGGGAATGTAAAAAAGTCGTTGGGACTTAAGTCAGGGCTATATGGAGGGTGGTCCAATATTTCGACTTTTTCACCGTCCAGGTACTCAGTTGTTGTCCGAGCGGTGTGTGGGCTGGCGTTGTCGTGGTGAAGGATGATGCGACGACTAGGGTTTGTTTTTCGGAGTTCAGCAAAGACGTTCGGCAAACAAATAGTGGTGTACCAATCAGCATTGACTGTTCTACGATCCTCAAGAGCCACAGTAGCTACGTGACCAGATTTAGAGATAAACGTAGCCACCATCTTCTTAGCCGTACTGCGAGAACGAACAACTTTTGTGGGTTTGAGCTCGTCTTCGAAGACCCATACTCGGGATTGGTTTTTAGTTTCAGGCTCATAAGCGTATATCCACGACTCGTCACCTGATACTATGCTAAAAACAGCATTTGAGCGTCCCTTGTTAAATCTTTTCAAAGTTTTGCGGCACCAATTGACACGGACTATTTTCTGCTCGTCAGACAATAGGTGAGGTATCCAACGGGAAAATAACTTTTTCACGCCTAATTCTTCTTTTAAAATAATTTGTATTTGACTCATTCCAATACCCAGGTGCTCTTGAATTTCCCGATATGTCACATGTCGGTCTTCATTTATCAGACGACGCACAACATCGACGTTTTCTTGCGTGACTGCCGATTTTGGTCGACCTTCACGCACTTCGTCGGTGAGGGATACACGGCCACGTTGAAATTCTGAATACCACCTGTATATTGTAGTCTTTGAAGGAGCTTCAATATTAAAAGCAGCAACCATCCGCTCTTCACATTGTTTTTGTGTTAGTCCACTTTTAAAGTCATAATAAATCATAGCTCTGAAATTTTCACGGCACAATTCCATTTTAAGCAGTGACTCGACGACTTCAATAAACAATTGAAACCGAACCATACTTTTTTTTTTCTAAGTGGCCAGTGTGTTGAGATAAGGAAACTTCAGAGATTATAAAAAGGTATAATACATGTTAAAAATAAATTAATAAGTATTCGATTCCCGCCACTTTCAGTGCAAGCCTCGTATCAATCCGTAGTGGAATATTTTCAATACATTTTAGTTTGTTTTGTAGCTAACGGAACAACAAGCTACATAGTATTTTACATCGGAGTTTCAATTCCGACAAGTCGTCTGACATAGTGTTTGGTAAAAAGAGAAAAATAAACCCTCGAATCCGTCATAAAAATACATATTTGTTCTTAAGAATTACTAGGGTTAAAACTATTAAAAGTGCAACAAAAATGGCAACCGTACTGTCTTCTCAAAGATCTCACGGTTCTAAAAAGAAATGCCATACAATTATTATTTCTGTCTTTACCTCATCTCGGGACCATGGGTTTCCGGACTTTTGGAAGGCGTGCGTGGGGCCGAAGCCAACAGCGCAGTGGCCCTTTTAGACAATTAAAGCAAAGGGATACACATGGCGGATACCATCCCCGAACGCACAATATGATCCATCTAGAGATGGTCCCCGCCAGGTGCAGACTATTGCAGTGCATCACTGTGCTGCGATGGAAACTAAGGTCATGGGCTATCGTGTTGAATGTTGGAAGGGCTGGATAATAGGCTATTGGAGGAGACTAGCGGACATCTCAATATTGTAAAAGGCAGCCGGTGACTCGCCAGCTCGCTGAGTGGGCCCCACATAACAGTAGCACGCACAGTGCGACAGTGGGGCAACATCCCGTTGAGCGGCTGTAAGTTTGACGAGAGGTGAGTCTGCCGGTAGCCAGATCCCGGTAATCTGATCAGCAGGCCGCCGGCGTATTGACATTTTACACTTCCAACCTGGAGCATAGGTCTCTGGCCGGCCACTTAAGGCAAGCACAGAGGCGAGGGCCAGATGGAAAGGGCCCTCTGGAGATTAAGGGTCCGCGGTGTCGCCACTCACCGTCAGCTCGCCACAAGCTGCCCCCGCGGGCCAATTATTATTATTATTATAGGATACATTCAAAAGCACTGCCCACTCTTATATATAGATATAAGAGGCGTGTGAAATAACAACTAATTGACAAAGTATTGTTTAAAATAACGTGGAAAAGGAACGTCTTTCTAAAGGAAATGTTACATATACAAAGGAGTGAACAGATTAAAATATAACTTCAAAAAACCGGCCACGTGGGTGTCGGATGTCGCAGATTTAGGTTTCCGTACCAAATTATCAATATATTGGTAAAAGTTAATAAAGTATACATACAAATAACGAACATCAGACTTTAAGTTAGGTCGATGGAAAGTTAAAAACATCTTTTTAGTAAAAAAAATACAGTCAACAACAAATGTAGATGATCATTTTATTACTTTGTCGCACTAACGTAACATTACTGTGACAGTTGGGTTGCGTCAAATTAGTGAAAGTGACAAGGTACTAAAATGATCATCTACTTTTGCTGTTGACTGTACAAGAAAGCTGACTTTGATGGCTTCTCATTCCTTTGTTTTTCAAGTTTTTTTAAAACAGAAAATACAGTATTTATCTACTCAACAAGCTCTGAACATGAACAGTCTGAACAACAATACCCTCCAATCAATGAGGTAGGTCAAAAATCACGCCCCCGTTTTTAGCTGTATTGGACATCAACTGTATGAAACATTTAAAAAAAATTGACAACTTGTTTGGCTGTAACACCTAGGTGTGACGTGTGACAGATGACGAATGGACAGACGTACACGTGAATGACAGCAATAGGGTTTCGTTTGGACCCTTCGGATACAGAACCCTAGTAAGCATACATTGCGCGTTGCGTACCTACGAGGGTTGTTTGATAAGTACCCGATATGACCAGTATGTGCCTAAATTATATTAAAAGTAAGTATGCCATGTCTTTTATTGACTATCTACCGCTAATTTAAATGGATAATATGTGACTATGTACATTATATAATTTTACATAAAATTGATTTTAAGTAAGACTCTTAATCATTGACGTGAAAATGGTGGAAATTTCATATCGTACCGCCACGAACCGCTAAGTATTTGATACGAAACCTGCAACTAAAGCTGAAACCCACTTGGATATTATTTTGGTGGACTTTTATCTTGCAACAAAGAATGGTTTCACTTGGATAATATTTCTAATAATCGATATTTTTTTACTGTAAAGGCACCCCTATCAAAGAGTATAAAAAATTACGTTTTTTAGAATTGGTATAAAAATTACATTAAAAATATGGATCCCTTTGTTTTTTCCACTGTAAAAGTTAGCTTATTTAATACACATATTGAAAAAATAAAATTAGATTATTTTGGTCAAGTATTTTTTTATGAAAATGATTTTGTATTTTGGTTGCCGCATTTTCATACAATTGAGATAAAATTCGAAGAATAAAATAATCAGTAGCGTGTTTGAATGATTTAAAGCTAAAACTTGGAAATAATTTACTTTAATTTCTTAGTATTAGTGACTCTTTAATCGATCAGTATACACAGAAATACAAAAATGGTCTTTACACCAAAGATGAAATGAGTAAATGCCCATGAAGGTAGAAAATATGTAGTTTTTGGTAAATAAAGTGTCCGCTGCTATATTATGATTATACCTAGATATTTTTCTAGCAGGAACAAGATTTGTTGAGTCCTGTTATCGATAAGTACATACTACATCAACGACAAGACGTACATACAACCACAAACTTATATCGGCTACCTACCTAGACGCCGCGTGTACCAGTCTTGTACAAATTGAACGTAATCCGTACATTTAAGATCCAATTTGTTTTTATAATTTGCAATATAATTTTCTTTATATAGAGCAGGCTACATAAAACTTTCAGGGTGTATTATCTTTTTTGTTTATCTTGATTGTAGTATAAGAAAAGAGCTACAAAAATATTTAAGGCAAGGGAAGTTTATCAAGTCCATGTTCTGTGTCTACTACAAAAACATTGTACTGAAGTCACGTTTTATTTCTTCATAGTTGGGAATTTTCGCTGACGTACAAATCACTGTACTTGCGGCATGTACTTCATTATAAGTCTGTGAGGAAAACATGCAGTATCTATTTAAAAATATTCACATGTCATCGAAGTAGTGATAAAGAGGCAAAATCGTAATATACGTTTCATTTAATTCCTCAACATATTACCAACGTCAAAAAGTAAACAAACATTTTTATTTATTAAAAAAGTAAAACGTGACATACAATGTTAAAGCGAATATATTCTAACACAAGACTGAATACGAAAAAATGCCACCCATAAAAACGTCCCGAGAAGAGAGAATCACCTCGTTTATTGTAAATTTACCAGAAATCGGATTTCGAGGTTCAAAATTATTTTGCACCAAATGCGAAGTAAATTAACACAGACAAGCATAAGAATATTCAGGAAGAGAACAAACGATTTCATATGGACCTAACAAAGTTTATGATCAACTGCAATGTGCTATGGTACCAACTAGACAACCCTTATTTTCTAACTTTTATCTATGACGTTGAAGTGGTACTTATCGATAACAGGACTGTCGATATTTTTATTTTGTCAATCAATAACATCAAGTCGTTCGTGCTAGAAAAATATCTAGGTGTAATTATGATATTATCGCAATATTTGGCATATAATGAAGAATAATAAATTTCAAATATTATAGATGAATATGTGTCCAGAACCTCTTACTAATGGTAAAATCACCTATATTAATGAAACAAAATATTTTCTTAAATCAGACGATATCATCTGTCCGTACGATAAAAGTTATAGATGACTTACCCCCTTATTCATAAACGTCCATCAAGCCTTTATTAGTTAACAAGCTGCTAAAGTTGGTTTGTCCTTATCTGTCACTTTGACATTTATGTTTGTGAGAAAGGGACAAAACAACTTTCAGTTAACAGAGGTTTGTTAAGTTTTATGAAAAAGGGGGTTATTTTTTAAATAACAGCTGTATTACCAATTCAGTAGCCTTAATCGCTTGCGTTAACCTTAATGACAATAATTATGCCCAAAATAAAAAAAAGACAGCTAAGTGGACAATAATGGCAATCCTTAACTAGACTAATAAAGTTCGTAATAGAGTATTTTCATGGGTTTTACAAACGAGCCCACATTTTTTTTCCAATGTTATTAATAAATGTTAGACTCGCTATATCCAGCTAAAATGAAATTGTGTAACATAATAATTATGTTTTATACAGATTTGTTACCATTTTCGGCGTTACTTCGGATACTTATCAAACAGCCCTCGTACAATTCACGAGAATCACGAGCTAGGTATTAACAGAGAAATTGCAGAGTTTTTGCTTTAATCTGTTTTGTTTGAAAAGCGAATAGTGTCAGGTATTTTTGAGCACGCTTTCGTCAGATATTATTTACAGGTGGCTACATCCTCAGAGCATTATAATTTTTTGAATGGGATAAAAAAGCATGTGCACACTCAATGATCATCTTCACTTTTCACAGGAATGAGTAAATCATTCGTAATCATATCTGCTTCAGAATTCTCTTGATTTTAAACAATAGAATATAAATCATTCCTGCTACGAAGCATATTCTATTAATTCTATCAACTCATATTACATAAATTACATAATATACAGCTATGAGTATAAGTGAGACTAATAATCAACAACAACATGAAACTTTTGTTGTTGCAAGTTGTGTCTCTTATACCCAGGTCTCTCCTAAAACTACTACCGTGGGATGGGCAGCAGCATCCCTGGAGTATGGTGGAGACACTGTGATCACCAACCCGCATGCCAAGCGTGGCGATTATGGCATTTACTTCCATGAAATTGGAGGAGGCCTATATCCAGCAGTAGACGTCCTTGGGCTGATATGGTGATGGTGGTGGTATATTTGCTTAATATATATTATTCATTACTTTGTCAGGCGGGTCTCCATCGGCCTTCCATATGAACGCGTACAGTGCGCTCTGTATGTCGGCCTGAGGCCGGACATTATGGGCAAACCTTCCTAAGGAACAATTTTTGGCGTGAAAATACCCTGTCCTCCTCCAGGACTATCTATGCACTAAATGTTATCTTATAAAGTTTGTTTCAATGGTTTGAGTATGAAAAGGCAACATCATAATACCAACATAATCTGCAATGTGAAAAAACATGGTGTGTGTACTATATAAAAACTTGAAAAAAAAAGATATGACTGACCTTTTTCCACATAATATACTATGTCAACATGATAAAATATTATCAGGCCATAGAGATACTGACCAATACCTTTATCTAATTTATACAACAGTTTTCACTTATCAAAGTTAGAAACACAATTTTTAATCATATTAATAAATATGATAAAAAATTGTGTTTATAACTTGCAGCAAATTTAACCCTTTGTATTCCAAATTAAAATTAATTAATAATTACAGTCTCTTGCCACTGTATAGATCAAAAAATTGGGTTCGGAAAAAATACTGGTGAAAAATTGGGTACATAAATGGTGGTGATTTTTCCCTACAGATTTAGATATGTACCCTATAAAGAGTTAAACAGTTATGAAAAAATTGATGAAACTTGTAGTTTGAAAAGTATGGGGGTTAAATGTCATCACTCATAACAACATTATAATTATCAGAGCTATTTGGAATATCTACTGTGTTTAACCTACAAAAAGATGTACCACAAGAGCTTCATAGCTTGACCGACTAGTCTGATTTGTGGTTGTGACTTACATGGCAAAGAGACCAGATATATATTGGAGCACTTTGAATTGAATGTAGAAAAAAGTTAGAAATTGTCAATGGAAAAGATGAATTAAGGTCATTATCACTAATTAACTGTCACAATTAGGATATTCTGTGCCTTAAGGCAGGGGTCGTCAAACCGCGGCTCGCGAGCCGCATGCGACTCTTTGAAGGTCCAGGTGCGGCTCTTCCCAATCTCCTAAAAAATATAGTGAAAAACCTAAAACAGGTATTTTTGGTCCTCTTGAGGTTCCCAAAAGATGCTATTTTTACTGAATTTGGCTCTTTGGTCAAAAAGATTGCCAACCCCTGTCTTAAGGTATATAATTTAATCATTCAACCGCATGGACAGGACATTTATCAGATTGACTGAAAACAAAAAGCTTCCTTTAGTAAGTATGTAGATTGGCAGTAGCTATTGGCATTGACATTGGCATTACTAGGTTACATAAGGGACTACAAATAATTTGGAGTAAAAGAAAAATCATTCTAACACATCTATGATCTTGATCTTCAAACCTTGATCTAATGAAACTCACTCAAGACCATACCATATAATACTGCAACATCAAGGAAGTTGCTTGAGAACCACAGATTTTATAATACTAGTAGGTGAACAAATGGAAGGCATACTTTGAGCTATACCAACAAGAGCATACCTCATAAATAAATAAGATTTTATTTCACAGGTAGCATAGAAATATTTGCAATAATAAAATAGCTCTTAGTAGTATTCCATTTTGTTGAGTGTATCAAATGCTACTTGATACATTACATACCATTATTACTTATTCTTTTTGCATTCTTACTTTCATATTCATATAATTGAAACAAGACACTTACCTATGTTCCGCACGCCGGTAGTACTTTTTCGATATGGACTTCTCTGGTGTTTTCAAGCATTCTTTAGATTTACACTCGGCCATGGCTGAAGACAGGATCGAGGGAGACTTGGGCGTACGAGTAAAATGCGAGTAAAGAAGTCTTTGGTATTTTTTTGGCAGAATCACGGTTCTCGTAAGTCTAAACATACAGCGCTTTAGACCTTAAAAAAAAAGACAAAGGATTTTAACTGGTTTGATTTATGTTTACAAATAGTCAGCAAGGGAGTAATTAAGTTATACGTTATTATGAAATGCGTAATAATGGGTTCTGATTAAAAATTAATTACCAGATAAGTATCTATGTTAGTTTATGCAATGTCGTTCAAAAATAAATACTAATTTTAGCTTTCCATCAATGCTGACTCACTGACAAATACTGCAACATGACTTACCTATATAAAGGCTTTTGGAAATTCTGGAGACATCAGCACATTATCTGCATCAATTTAATAAAACTAAGATTTATATTTGATTCATTCAGCAGGCATATCCGTTGCAGTTATAATTTTCCGATTTTTCTGACAGACAGATGAGACAGAACAGATGTGACAGCGACAGCTTGAATGCACAGACCAAAGCACAGACCACAGATGTTCTCATTGTTCTCTGACGTAGCTCACTTCACGTGTCTTAGGGCGGTCACATAAGGTCGGAATTCCGATTCGTATTCCGTTTCGGAATATCGATTCGGAATTCCGTAAATACATCCCACGCATACGTTTATTTCCGTACGGAATAACAATGCCCAGTTGAGAGACGACAGCTATTGAGTTCAGACATCAGCGAATATGGACGATGATTTTCTGATTGCGATTGCATTGTTGCTGTATTTTGCTAAGAAAAAGAAAATACGTCGCTGTTACTGCCCGGCTAGTATGATAACTTATACCGTCACGTTTTATGTGACGTTTCAGTACATTTTGGCCATATAACGTGACGGTATAAGACGGTATAAGTAACACCCAAAGATTGCAAGACAGACAATTTTATTGGCTATGTGCACGTCAGAAACGTCAAACGTCAAGCCTCCCGGGACAATGTCAAACTCAGAGGTGACAAATAATGACATATGAATATTTTATTTATTTTAGTAAACGAGAAAGACCCCTTACTGGAAATTTTACTGAAATAAATAAGAAATCTTTGGGTGTTAAGAGGATGCACCCAGTAACAGGAATTTTCTTTTTCCTAGCAAGATACAGCAACAATGCAATCGCAATCAGAAAATCGTCATCCATATTCGCTGATGACTGAGTTCAATAGCTGTCGTCACTCGGATTTCGTAAATACATCACACACTATGAATCGATATTCCGAAACGAAATCACGAATCGGAATTCCGACCGATGTGACCGCCCATATCCAGTTTAAACAAGCAAATTTTAATGAAAACATGGCACTATGGCCTAATGATCTTAATCCGCCTTGGCCGGGTATATAAAAAAAAGTAAAATGTCAAGTTGTCAACCAACAACGTCACATTTTACGCTTTCGCGTCATTGTCGTTTTATTAAAGTAGAATAATAAATCGGCAATAAGTAATAGCATATCTCACTAATTTCAGCAACTATCTTTGCCAAAACCTAAATCTACTGATCTGCCAAATAATACATGAATAATAACTCAACATGGCATATACCGAAAAAGTGTCACTGAGCGGCACTGCGTTATCCTTTTTGTTATATGAGTGTGTAAATTCAGTTAATTGCCAGGTAACTTATACTATTTTGTTAACCTAATCTTTATACATTTTACTTTATAACGTATTCTAACTTACTTTTTTTTTAATTTTCAGGAAGGTTTTCTAATAGGGGATGTGACTTCTGAAATAACTAACCACATATCCGATTCACAAAATGACAACGCCCGGTTGGACACTCAGATAGTCATAAGAACTGTTCTGCCTTTGCCCTCAGTGTCCCTGTTTTATCTACCAACTGGAAGAATAAAAGAGGATGTGTTATCAAAGTTACTTTCAAACACTGCAAATGAGATTGTTGGCTGGTACAAATACAGAAAAAATAGTTCAATAAAGCCAACATTTAGAGATAGACTAATATCCAAAGGTTTGCAAAAATATTTTGAGAAGCATCATGGAAGAAAAAACTTTGCTACATGCTTATTGTCAAGCAAAACTTCATCGTCTGCTTCTACGCACACATTTACCTACAGATTTGGTAAAATTAATTGCTTTGACATGTACGAGTATATTGAAGATGTAACCGCTAATCTGGGGGAGAAGTTGACAGGCTACAAGAAGCCCCACAGGTTGCCACCTAATAGTATTTTCAACAAAATTGTAAAGGATAGCAATGTGCAGAGCACTAACACAACTGAGGCAATCTTGAGGATACAGGGAGCAGTAAACATGAGGCTTCTGAAGGAGGCTCGGATAGCAGCTAAAAATGAATGCACTATTAGAGAGCTAGAAGCTGAAATTAAACAAATGAATGCTATTTTGTCTGATAAACAGTGTGAAGACCTTCAAGTGAGCTACAATAAGAGTCTTGAGGAGAAATTCATGAGCAGAGAGGCAGAGATGGTAGAAGCATGTGTTCAAGCTTTAACTACCCCATCACAAGTAGACATTTTGAGTGTCCCGAATGTGCTGGCCCACAGTAATCACCTGGTTGATTTTGGCTCCACTCCTTCCAGGAGTGAGGCTGAAAGATGTTCCAGTCCTGTACTAGTATCAAGTTCAGTAACACAGCCAAAGTTGAATTATGCAGCTGCTTTGCGGAATAGCACCGAACCATCCACAAGTGTAAGTATCACTGAACAGTGAA
Organism: Notocelia uddmanniana; assembly: GCA_905163555.1. NCBI lineage: Eukaryota > Metazoa > Arthropoda > Insecta > Lepidoptera > Tortricidae > Notocelia > Notocelia uddmanniana. Next base: position 12,300,397 of record LR991065.1, on the reverse strand, counting down.
CATATACAGGCAGGAAAAAATTTATGGGCCCTGGCCCTGGAGGAAAAAAAAGTTTTTCAATACTGTATAAAATATCTTTTTTTTTTATTAATGGGTCTTTTGTATCCTAGACTAAGTCGGTCTCTAAGAAGTTTTTGTTCCTTGATAGTAATAGGATTGATTGGGATCAATTTACAGCAAACGTTTTTTTGACAAAGATATGGTTTTGTTTTGCTGTCTGTATATTTTATCAAAAATCTGTGAATGCATACAGCTGCATGCTTAGGAGAAATATAATATTTCCTTTCAGCAAATTGAGCTATCTCAATGTTTTAAGGTAGTTCCCCTCCAAGGCCCATTTTTTTTTTCCTAACCTGTATATTTAGTAGAATCCACATTAGAGATGCGCAAAATGCTTCACTGAGTTGAAAAGATTGATTCATATCTTTCGCTCGCGGTGATATATATCACTCATTTCTCTCACTTCGCTCAGTGGATCTGTAGACTATATAGTGAGTTGAGAGAGATGGCAATCAATCAGATTGATGGGATAGTTTAGTTCGTACGTTTTTAAGGATTCATTCGCAATTCTTTGAGTGAGAGCATAAAGTTGTAGTGTTATAAAACCTTTTTAGTTATAAAACTTAAAAAAAATGAAAAATATTATTTATATAGTTAATCGCATTCGGTAGTAGAAAAAGTTTTGGATAGAACACAAACAAACAAGCGACTTGACGGCGGCGGAATTAATCTCCCAACAATAGCAGTGTTATACTGTCAATCTATATTTTTCAGGTTAATAAAAAAGGCGTAACGACGGAAAAACAAAGTTTGTCATCGTACCTTATATTAAACATAAAATCTATAACTCAATCGTCTAACCTAGATTGGCGTATTTAAAAATCTGTGATATGTACATATTACGCCATGCAATGTTGAACTTTAATGAAATATTATTAAGACTTTGAATGAAAATCATTGTTGTTTAACAAAACAACATCGCAACAGTTCTTTTGTTTGACTTTCTTAGTAACTCACTCGGCTTACAGCTTGGAATGGATATAGTTGATTTTATGACAAACGCTGCTAAAACATTGACGAATTTGTATTTTGTTCCACTGTCTTAAGTTTTTTTTGCCGGCTTACGGTTGTGGATGCCGGGCCCTATGAAATATGAATGAAGAACACAACACGTGCAAGTTGCGTAAATATTGTAAACAATTACCGTTACTTAACAAAAAAAGTTCCTTTGTTTCTCAACGGTCAACAAATTAGGGGCGAACCAAGTGCAAAATCAACGTTTTCAAGCGATACCTACTGTTTTGAAACCGGTCGACTCTGGCCTTTGCCAATAGTATAGTACATTGATTCAAATAATACAATAATAATTAAGTGTTTTATTTAAGAACCAAAGAAAATAGCTAACCAAAATTACAAAAACTTAAATTACAACATTAAAAGAAATATATATATATATATATATATATATATATATATATATATATATATATATATATATATATATATATAGCAACAACACACACAACTATAGCTACATTATTTCTAAATATTATACAATATTTATATTATTAACACTTAAATTTTACAGTCTCTTCTCTTTATTATTATTGGGCGTTGCAATTGATAAAAAGTAATTCTTGCAACTTTTTGGATGCAAGTCTTGTTCTTCGTTCTGTCAGAGTATTCCCTGCTTTAGAAAAAATTCGTTCACAGGGAATAGACGTCGCGACTATGTTTAGGCGCCTCTGAACATAATCATACATGCAAGGGTAAATATGACGGCGTTCATGCCACCACATTAAGGGGTCAGATGTCCTTGAGATCATAGGTTCTTGCATAGGTATATTTTTCCACTTCAATAATACCAGCAGCTGTTGGATTATCGGGCGTTTGTTTTGCTATTACTCTGTCGAAATCCTCCCAAATCGAAAACGAAGTTGGTTTCTGCGACTGTTGATCTTCAGGTACTGTTGGTTCGACTGCTGGTGCTGGCGCTGGTGGTGGTACGGGGCGTGAGTGGAAATGCGGCTGGAAGGTTTTGCCGACTTTTAATTTTAAGGCCTCTAAAGCTTTATCGGCCAAAGGTTTGTCACGAAAACCTTTATCTTTGAATCTGGGATCCAATAGCGACGCTTCTGTGTTTAGTATATGTTGTTGTACATACAGTTAGTAGCACAACTGAACCAATGTCCACTACTTTGATAAATATCGTCAATTAAAACAAAAAGGGTTAAGAATAATGTTTCCATTGAAACATTATTCGTTAGCATGCATTGTAGGGATAATCTGCCGTTATGTAATTTTAGATCAAGATATTGCATTTTGTCTCAAGGGTGACATTAGCATTGAATCAAATTTGCACCGACCATTTTCTATGGAAGTTTGTCTGATCTATCGGCTGTATCTTAGGAAATTGCCAATAAATTAACATTAATTCAGTCAGCTGTGTTCAGCAAGAATCAATAACAAAACTGTAACACCTTTGAGCAACGACATAAGAGGAGAAAAAAAAAGTTTAGTCCTCAAGAAACGTGTCAATTATATGTTTTTGTTTAACGAAAAAAATTTTTTTTTTGTATGACGACCCCAAATTATTTAATTGTCTATAACAGTTAATTACGGCTTCCTTAAAATGAGCACGCAACTGCTTGAATCAGACACGTACTTTTGTAGTTATTGTAGGGTTAGACTCGGTTGAATAAGGTGTCCACCATTCAGTTTCCATACTTATTTACATTGACTCACTTTCGCACCGAACTCTTTGTAGACAATAATTACCTCCTAAAATATATCTCATCAACATACTTTCCGAATCACTTTTAAGAGACTGAAATTGCCTATTTTAGGTGGTTTCAGTTTTTTGGGTTGTCTTAAAAAAAAAAACAAATTATTAGGAAAATAAATTAGGCTAAAATTTCCAGTTTTTAGGTTTCAGTAGGTAAATAACTATAAATCGTAAGTAATACATTTGTACAGCAGTTTTGTTGCTCATTTCTAGGAGTAATATTGTATATAAAACATTTATATTTTTATATAGTTTGACATCTATTAAATCGAATGCTACTAACATGCGAATATTGACTCACTTATGCTCCAAACTGTAGTTGTAGCGTCGATCTAGTTCAATTTTTAAAGTTTCCACCAGTAATTTGACTGCAGGAATCAGTTGAGCATTAATATGCTTTTTTATATTCGTACTTAAAATATTGCACAATGGGACAACTTTTGATAGGCTTACATTTTTTTCAGCACTAATTTCATTTGTTACTTCATAAAACATTTTTAAAATAGGCACCGCTGCCTCCACAATCGCCCAATCTTCGACACTCAGCATTAACTCTGGTCTTGTCATGGCAAGTGTAGCACATACATCTGCTTTTATTTTAATTAATCTGTCCAACATATCATATGTGGAGTTCCAGCGTGTCGGCACGTCCTGTTTCAGTTTTAATTCCGGACATCGCAATTGTCGCTGCATTTGTTTTAATTTTGATAAACCTTGTGTGCTTCTTTTAAAATACTCTACGATACATTTTACCTTCGTTAACGTGTCCGCAATAGCACCTAAAGCTGTTTGCACGCATAAGTTTAGGGACTGGGCAAAGCAGGAAACTTGCCGCCATCCACCAGCCTTAATTGACGCAGTGACATTAGCTGCATTGTCACTGGCAATGGCGGTGATTTTATGGCTGATATTCCACTCTTGCATAGTTTTTTTTTTAAAATCGCACAAATTTGCCGCGGTGTGACGCTCAGTATATTCGACACAACCTAACATTGTCGAATCTAATTTCATAATTTGGTCATTTTTTACTATGTAATGAGCCGTCACTGCGACAAAACTTTCACTATTATGTGTCGACGTCCATCCGACCGTAGTGAGACATATTTATTGATGGGGCTACTGCAATTTTTGCTTGAGCTTTATCATATTCCTTTTTATACATTTTTGGTACAAGGGTCTCGGACACTGTCTTTCGTGTTGGAAGAGTACTCGTATATCCTGGACATAACATATTTACAAACTTTTTGAACTCCGGTTCCTCCACAATCGAAAACGGATGATAGCCGCGCGCAATCATCTTAACTAATTGTTCATCTATAATATCTGCTCGCCGCGGCGCTAATGGTTTCGTATTATGCACAAACTGTGCCATGGAAGCTGTGGACGAAGCGGTGCTGATGGTAGTGAGCATATTAGTGGTTTCTGCGATGCGGGTGCTTCCGATGGTTCCGATGACACAGCGGCTGACGACGCAATAGGAGCGTTTAACTGCTCGATTGCATGTTCTAGAGGAATAGGCTCTTGCCGTTGAGGTACAAGTGGCACTGTGGGATGCTTTGTATTTAAGTGCCTAGATAAGTTCCCAGTATTACCAGATGTTATAGCTAGTATGTTGGAACAATAAGAACATTTGGCCTTCTTGGGCTCAACTTCATGGAAGTGGTTCCACACTGCACTTCGTTTCCTAGACGACATTTTTGGGCAAACGAATTGTCTTTTATATAATATACAAACAAATATGACACATTACAGTTTTCAGCCAATCATGTAGGTACTTATCCTAGCAACGAACTATTTACAGACACTTAACACTATATTATATACAGTCAGCACCACTTAAAACTTTATATACATTTATTTACAATCTTTATTAATAATATACACAATTATGTCTTTATTTACACTTACACTACTTATAATTTTCATCTACAGTTTAATTAATAGTCGAAAAAAACTTTTAAAACTTAACCCGGCAAAGCAAATGATCGCGTATTTGTTTTCAAACAAACGTCATGGTCAAACTGCAACTGCATCAAATTAAGAGATATGGGCAAACGAAACCAAGAACAACAGACAGAGTAGATAGAAGTTAGAGACTTCTTAATTATTTCGCATTCGCAATGCGTTGTTTCACATTCTATGCTAATGTTTATCTTTACTACTACTAAGCCAGTAAGACATAAATAGATTGAAGACTAAAGTAACTATCAATATTCGTTTGAAAAATTAAGCGTGTACCATGGTACCGTGTATGTAATTCTAGTTCTAACAAATAAGTAATAGTATCACATGGACCCTGACAGGGTATGGCAAATGGTTCTTAATTACTAATTCTTAGATCTAACTACATATACAAATGCAAGTAGGCACTAGTTACTTTATTTTATTACTTACTTTACTAGCTACATGCTGTTATTTTATGTAATTATGGTAGCTTATCTTTCATAAATTCTTGGATGGAATAGTAGGCATTTTTAATCAGTGTAAGTGTTTTAATTTTATTATAAAATAAACTGTTGGACTCTATCTACATTTTTAGGATTTTTTGCTAATTTATTATATATTTGCATTCAGCGGTAATACGGTCCTTTTTATAAATGTATTTACCTACATAAAAAAAACTTAGTCTTGCTCAATTATAGTGCAAATCTGATATTTACTAGTGTATAGTTTATAAAAATATTAGAGTATCATTACAATTACACTGCCTAAACCCTTCAATTAAATCTTAAGTAACGACAGCCGTAGTCCCTCGACATCCACAGTACTCTGTACACAAGACAAGAGTGCGTAAAAGAGTTGGTTATATAATACAAATGAGGAGTGTCTTTTCAAAAGGGCTTATTTTTAGCGGCACTTCTAAAGATAACCTTGCCTCAGAAAACTGAAAGTCCAATTTATAAGTAGAGTTACAGAAAATTCAAAAGACACTCCTCAAATACAATACAGACTAAGATGGCGAATCGGCATCGGCATGGCGCGAACCAATCCCGCCATGATTACCCGACGCTGTCCGAATTCTTCCGAATCGCTCCGAAACCGTCGTTCCGCATTGGCATCGTCCGTCTCACTCGTTTAGCTCGGACCGTTCATTTCAATCATGATTGGGAAGAGCGAGCAAGTAACACTGAGTTACTGAGCGAAATGAGCGAGTCAAATCTGTACTGAGTTGAAAAGTGAGCGAGTTCAGTCAAATGATATCCTTCATTTAAATCACTCACTCGTGAACGACACATGCCTAATCCACATCCTCCTCATGTTAAGTTTACATATAAAGCACTTTCAAAGAGCATCACTTCATTATATGTGACATTCTGTGTAACATGGTACCTCCCCCTTAAGAATCCAAACCATGTAGTGTAAATTGGCAATTGGAACTTAGGCCTATAATATTTCTATGGACAAATTTTTGTAAGGTGGATCATGTATAGCTTCCAAAATCTTATAAAGCAGGTTTTACTGTTTTAAAGAATAAGACCTCAAACATATAACAATGCTGGCAGCCAAGAATGTCAACCCATTGAATATTTCTATCACACTGCAACACATTTACTGGAGCGTTCGTGGCCCTGCGGCGCCCGCGTACCGCGTGCGGTATGCGAGGTTAAGCAATGTCGGACGAGTTCAGTCCTCGGATGGGTGACCGCTTTGAGTGGTTACTAACTGAGCGCTGCCGTGCTTTGGAAGGCACGTTAAGCCGTGGATCCCGGTTGCTGTCTATGATAGCAGTCATTAAGCCAAGTTAGAGGCCTCCGGGCAGCTTGAGAACTTCTAACAGTCAAGTTGCCCACTCACTTGACAAGCCTAATCCTAATAAGTTCTAGTTTCCCCCTCAGATTGAAAGGTCAGTCGCTTCCGTAAAAATTAGTGCCCACGCCAACTCTTGGGACTAGGTAGCGGACCCCAGGCATCCTTCAGGATGCAACTGTACTGGGAATAACACTAGGAGGATGATGACTGCAGTACATTTACTAGTCATGTTCATCAGAATTCCGTACTTTCCACATATGGATAGTAAACCATAAAAATATCATAATAAATTGCAAATTATTAATGTTTATCAAAATCATAATAAGATAGATTTGAAAAATTCGAGAAATTCTGTTTTTTATCATCCAAGAGCAAATTTACCCTTAATTTGACAAAGAAATGTGTATGTCCCTAATTCAATCCTCATTACCACTATATGTATAGATAGAGAGATTAGTCCAAATATTTTCGGTCTGAAAAAAAAAACAAATGGACTGCCAAATATGTTTATCCTGCAAACATTGCCAAATTAAGGGTTAAAAGTTACCAATCCTTATGTAAAAAAATGTATGACAACAAAATTAGGTACATACCTAAACACAGTATTTCACGACCAATAAAGTAATTTTCCTTTTTTTCCATACAGTGGGTGTTCAAAGTCATGATATGATGTTAATTTGTGGGGGCATTTTTATCACAAGATTTTGGCTTTTGAATTTTTTGATGCACTCTAACTGCAGTTGATCCCATATAGACTTTTCCTCCTTAGAAAGTGGATCAGAATTCAAATGGCACCTTAGAAAAAAAATTACAAGTAGCCAATTGTACACTTGGAAGATTATTATTTATTGAGTTGTTTTATTTTCAGAAGTCCAACAACTACATTGAAGACCTCATAAGTTTTGACGTGGATGAGAAGAAAGTAAACAACAAGCAGGCCATCATCCTCAATGATGATAAACATTTAGGTGACAGTTCCCCGGAATACTGACCAGTGCCTTAACGTCTTCATAAGTGTTTATTTAAGTTACCTTACTTTAGTATTTGTATAGTAGACATTGAACCTTCACAAAGTTCTCTCTTAGTTATTTGAAATATTTGTAATGTTTCTAAAATTTAAGAAAACTTATTACTTGTTTAATTGTTCTAAGATTTAAATTGATGGTTCTATTTGTAAAATATTCTCATTTTGTATGACTGAATAAATGTATGTCCCCCCAAGGATTCATAAATATCTGACCATAAGGTTATAACCAAATATGTGTGTCCTGTTCATATTTTTTGACCACATTCTCCATGTACATTTTTCAAACTCGACTGTACATTGATAATTAGTATGGAATGCCATACTGTTGTTACTTAATGAATGTAATGTTCGTTTTTACACATTTCGTGTATAGGTATATGCATCTTATTACTGTTATGGCCGTTAAATTATATCTGCTTTAAATTTTGTTTGCACTTGTAAGGTCATAACTGCTATATAATTATATTATAACACATGATTTCTTTGTTTACTAAACAATGAAGAAAGCTCCACCTTTTGGACGCCAACGTCGCATAATATCCGCACCATCAGTTCAACGCCATGACGGATGTACTGGTCATGGCATGCAGTGCGATATCAACCTATATACATTCATCATGGCGTGTGAGTGCCAGCTTTTGTGTTTGACAGATTGTTGAAATGGTTAAAGCCTGTCACAAACTGGGGCGGCCTGCGGTGGCGGCTGACCGCTGGCCGCCTGACAGGCCGCAACAACAACACACTGGCGCGGCCTGCGGTGGCGGCCTAAGTCAATTATCACGTCAAACCGGTTACATAAATACCCAAAAAAAACTTTTTGCTTACTTTTGGACACTCAAAAGTAAACTTAAAGAGTCCCCCGTACGCTTGACCGAACTCGGTTCTCCATACAAACGTAGTTACGTTCTCATTTTAAAACGCCATGCTAAAATAACATGAAACTTTTTTTATACAATGGGATCGGCCATATCTAGGTCGGAAATTAGTTTCTGTTGCTAGAAATTGGAATGAAAAAGAAATACAGCGAGTTTTTAATTTTTTAGGTCTTGTATGAAAAAACCTTAATAATCGCTGTATTTTTTCACCATAATAATTTCAAGCAACAGAAACTAATTTCCGACATAGATAAACCGGATCCCCTTGTGTATACAAAGTTTCAAATGATTCCAGCATGCCATTTTAAAATGAGAGCGTAACTACGTTTGTATGGAGAACCGAGCTTACTGCGGACTCTTAAGCCTGCAGTTTGACTCTGTCTAGCCGATAAATGTATGATCAATATGTTTTTAAAATATATTCATTATATTGGATATAATATAATCTAACTATGCATTTTTATCTATGGGTATAATGGCGGTCAGCTGTGAAAATTTGCAACTGGTCGTTCACATATGCGCAGTTACGGAGGGGGCGTGGCTTGCGGCCGCGGTCAGCCGCGTAAAGGCCGCCTGTGTCTGCATCATTGTTAGGATTATCATAGTTTACAACTGGCCGCCACCGCAGGCTGCTCCAGTTTGTGACAGGCTTAATGCTAGTGAAATACAAATGCCAGTCTACATACAAGTCATCTCGCACAACTAGCATTGTATTGTTGGCTATTGTGGCTTCTGTCCACAACAATTTAGTATTTAATATCAGTAATATTCTAATCATTTTAGCATTTTAAATTATCTGCTCCAAAAACGACCATTACCAAACTTTCGCTTTACCAGTTCCCATTGTTCTTGTTAATTATTTAAACTGTATTTTTTTATGTAAGCAAACTATATATTATTATATTGTATGTATGTTCGGGTCAAAGCTATCAACTGAATTTTAAAGCAGTAATCTTCAACTGATTGATCTGTGGCACACTTATGTAAGTTCAGTGACAATCAATATTATGGTACCACTGAGCTGATAATGATGGAGACAGAAGATGGCCACAGCAACTCCAAAACTACACAATATAAATTTATTGGAACCGTCATAAGACGAAGGTGTGGAGTGAATGAAGATATAGTGACGAAAATTGAGAAAGGTATGTTAATATGGTTTGGACATGCAGAGAGGATGGATGAAAGAAGATTGACAAAACGAGTGTATGAAGGAAGAGGGCGAACGTACTCCGATCAAATCGGAGATATTCTGCTGAAAGGGCAGGTCAAGAGTACCCTAAACAGGTGCGCATGTATGACGAATGTTGATGAAGTGACAATACAAAGCTCGTGGTACTATTATTATCAAATGAGGGAGACAAGATTGCCATAGCAACTCCATCTTTGAGCTTATTGGAACCCTCTCAACGAGTAGTTGATGACTGTGGAAAAAAGGTACAAATGGCATGTAACAAACAAAATTGATACTTACATATTCAGAGAAATAACACTGCTCACCGCGTGAGGAATCGAGAGCAATGGAATTGGCGCTTGAATAGTCGCCATGTAATATATCGGATTGAAAAAGTGCATGTACAGAGATGTTTGAACTGAAGTGTACAGATGTATTTGATAGCGACTGGACAAAAACGCGGTTGAAAACGGCAAGTTTGATGAGAATATAAAATTCTTGAATAATCTGAAAATGACTTAACACATTCTCTGTCCTGTGTATCCATTTGGATTGTTACCCTGGGATTCACATATCCAAAATATACATGATTACATACGTTGATACACATAAATATACATATCAGAATTGCTTGAAACAGTAATAAACCCAATAATAAATAAAATAAAAACTTTGAAGTGGAAATTTGGCCCATTTTATGGGGGACAGGGAATGTATCAGTAAATTTGGAGGATGTAATGATTCGGGAATCTGATACATCTTGCATCTGGTATTTTGGAAATGAGATTTTTGGAAACTTATATCCGTTTTCTTATGTTAAAGCAAGTCTAATGGCAATATTAGTAGGACTGTATGTTACAGTTTACACTATCCTACACAACAGGACCATTGAGAATGTATTCTCCATATATCACCTTCACCATGCTATTCATTAATACTAACTAGATTACTTAATCTGATTACCATTAACTATTATACCAATAAGTACCTAATTATCGAGATATAGGTGATGTAATGTACAAGATATTTTTGTAATTATTTGTTTATAAAACTAATGTTTTATTTCAACATTGTTATCTTCGTCTTCGCTCAATTAAAATGAGAAATTAATATCAGTATGGTATATTTCATTATAATTTGTAAATAACATAAAATATAAAAACTAAACAACATTTGGAATGGCACAATATAAATAGCTACAGTCATTATTCATTCAACATATCAAAAATCTCCTCTTAATTCTTACCTTTAGCCGAACATGTACGTAGGGTTCAAATGAAATATTAGTTAACTCTTATTTACTAGAACAGTCAAAGTTACATTTGCAAAGGAATGACAATCTATATTGCAAAACCACAGTCAAATGCAATAAGAGGAAACCTCATATTATTAAAGACTTAACATAAGATCATTTTCTACAACTATGTGCTGGAAATGCTACAACATTAGGTACATCTAGAGAAAATACTCATAAGCTCATAACTACTTTAATTTACTGCAATTGTAATGTTATGTCGATGAATTTTGGCACATTAAAAGCTGCTGTATTAACATTTATTGTCTTTTCTCATAATTCCAGGGAAAGGCAAAAGGTACGGGTTTGCCGATTAAATGAAGGGGCTATTGACATAACAATGCACTTCAAAAACAAATGTATAAAGAAAGACCTTATGCCCAAAAACGACACATGTACTTTTTTGGAAGAGATTTTCGTAAACTGCAATAACCCCCCAAATGTGGTTCCCATGTTTAAAATTCAATTGTTTGCGTTACATGTCCGTCTTTGGGTCAAACTTACATGTGTACCAAATTTCAACGTAATTGGTTTAGTAGTTTCGAAGAAAATAGGCAGTGGCAGACAGACAGGCCTACGAGTGATCCTTTAAGGGTTCCGTTTTTTCCTTTTGAGGTACGGAACCCTAAAAATCATCAATCATCGTTCTACAGTGAATCACCATCATGTAGTCAGTTGGTCACACATCCTTATTACCAACCATGATAAGGATGGTTAAGGCTATATTTGGCTATCTTGACTATCACTAATAACTATAAGATGATGATGCTGACTATAGTAGCCGGTCCAGGGACTGCAAAATGATATCTTAGGAGCAGTAATAAACATGGTACTAATAGGTACGACTTCTTACGAAAACCGAATAAGACGATAAAACATGCTACGGCATCTTTACTGAGGGATCTCGTGAGTCTTTAATCTTTAGTCAAGAACCGTACGTATAACATAGCTTGCTGAAGACCTCACGAGTGATTGCTTATCCGTCTTTCTAATTAGAAAACTTAAGAGCGTAGGTTGGACAGCGGCTCTGTATTGTACTATTGTGCCAGTGTGGGAATCATTCGGGAATGTCAGCTCTATCAGTTGTAGCACGGCTATCAAAAGACCGCTCCAGAGATAAGACTATCCGTCTTTCTAGTTAGAACACTTACAAAGAGCGTAAGCTAGACAGCCACTCGGTCTTGTGCTAACTAAATATGCTGCTTTGTAAATATTTACAGTAACTAAAGTACATAATAGTAGTTTATGCAACTGTTACATAATGAGATGTATCAAAACACGAGTGTAGTTTTAATAAGATCACACAAGTGTTTTAATGCCTGATTATGTACTTACAGTTGCATACACTAGTTTATCTACATCCACATTAAATCCTCTTTTTCATGTGTTTCATATGCAACCCCATTGAGCCGGCGGAAGCATGTTTACCGGGACAACCCGGTGCCCCGGCCCCGGTTCCCCCCGCGCGACCCGAACCTGTACTGTAAAATTGTACGTGATTTCATAACTACATGATATATCATGTAGTTATAGCGCCCGTGCGCGGTCAGAAGGCGGGCGGGTGGTGGGGTATATTGCTGGTATTTACGGATGGCTTTTGAACACATTAGAGGATTTACCATATGGGCGTAAATAAAAGTATGTGTCCATACACGTATCAGCTCCTTGATGCTCACGCCTTCCTCATTCGGGAACGCCAGCTCTATCAGGTGTGTCAGGTGTGTGTAGCACGGCTATCAAAAGACCGCGCGAGAGATAAGGCTATCCGTCTTTCTAATTAGAGAACTTATAAAGGGCGTAGGCAGGACAGCTCTTGTGCCAGCTGTGTCTATTAGCAAGGAATTACAGTAATTAAATTTAAAGCAAGTCAACAGCGAGCGCAGGGTTGTCACCGGCCAGCTCGTGCACGGTGTGCGCCAGCCGCCGCGCCTGCTGCACGGCCGTGGTCGCGGGCAGCAGCCCTAGGTGCACGCATATCAGCTCCTTGATGCTCACGCCTTGGGTGTCGTTCGGGAACGCCAGCTCTACCAGTTGTCTGGAAGTTATAGAACAAAAATTAGGACAATTAATGAGAGAGAAAAAAACCGTCTTGCGGCAGATTTTGACCAGTAGCACAAAGAGTTGAGGATCCACATGCCTCTGGAAAAATCTGAGGATGACTACGTGTGTGACGAAAACGTTGATGATATCGACATGTACTAGTAATCATAAAATTGACGACATGAATTATGTAAAAACTATAGAACGAGTTGAGAATGTCCACATAACTGTAGACGAGTTAAGGATGCCCGAATACCTGTAGTGCATATTGAAAATTCCCACTAACCATTAAAGGTGTTAATGGCTGTCACCTACCTGTAGGAGTTGAGGACTCTACACTGCCGCCACGTCGCCGCGCTGTAGCCTTCGCGGCCCTCGCGGGTCAGCGCCGCGGCGCGGGACAGCATGTCCTACCTGTAGAAGGAGTTCAGGATGTCGCCGGGCGGCAGCAGCGCGCGCACGGCGGCGGGGTGCGGCGGGCGCGCGGGCCGCGCGGGCCCGGCGCGCTCCCACCACAGCACCGAGCACGCGCGCCGCGCCGCCACGTCGCCGCGCTGTAACCCTCGCGGGTCAGCGCCGCGGCGCGGGACATCATGTCCTACCTGTAGAAGGAGTTGAGGATGTCGCCGGGCGGCGGCAGCGCGCGCACGGCGGCGGGGTGCGGCGGGCGCGCGGGCCGCGTGGGCCCGGCGCGCTCCCACCACAACACCGAGCATGCGTGCAGCGCGCCGCGCCGCCACGTCGCCGCGCTGTAACCCTCGCGGGTCAGCGCCAAGGCGCGGGACATTATGCTTTTCACCTACAAACAAGACAAAAATCGGAGTTGCTTAAGAGGTTAGGTATAGTCCCGAACGCCGAACGAAATATCATAATGTATAAAACCATAATTTTTAAGAAAAAAAAACCGACTTCAATGGGGAGTCCGGTGAAAGATTATTAATCTTAGATGGTGCACTCTTAGATTCCATACAATAAAATACAAAAATGGCTATAAGTATGTTTATAATGGTAGAAGACTAAGTACCCTCAATTCCTCATGCAATCATGGAAAAACCTTGCTTGCTTGACAAACAAAACGAAGAGAACAAATCGCCAAACGTGAACTACGCGTCGTTGAAGAGTTCCGTTCTGATCATCATCAGCAGTTCCACTTCATCAAATGTCACTTTTATGAATGAAAATGCTTGATTAGTTCATGAAAATACTAAATTCACTATTTGTGTGCCTTTCACATTTGAGGAGTTTCCTCGATTCCTAATGGATCCCAGCATCAGAACTCGAGCATGACAAAAATCAATCGTGAAAATAGAACTTGCTTAACAAACACAGCTAGAAGGACAAATCGCCAAACGTGAACTTTTCGTCGTTGAAGAGTTCTGTTCTGATCATCATCAGCAGTTCCACTTCATCAAATGTCACATTTTTGTATGATAATGCTCGATTTGTTGATAAAAACACAAAAATCACTATATGTTTGCCTTTAAGATTTGAGGAGTTCCGTCAATTCCTCATGGATCCCATCATCAGAACTCGAGCATGATAAAAATTAATCGAAATATAACTTGCTTAAGGTGGAACGTTTTCAAAAATTTTCATACAATTTTCGTTCGGACTACATTTCAATTCTAGCGATGTCACGGACATGAAATTGTAATATTTAGATAATATATGACCTTCTGCTCCCGCAGTTTGAAAAACTAAGCGAAAAAACCACTAATAATTAAAATATAGCCGTTTAAAAATACATCAATTTTCACTCGGAGTCTTGTATGTGTGAGTGAGTTTTATACTATCCGTGTAAAGAAAATGGCCGCGGCGAATGACAGATCGTTGCCCAAAACCTTCAATAGATAGCGCAGATGTCAATTCGAAGCATCCAGGTTTCAACGTTAGATACAACTATAAGTAGTACTTATTGGCTTTATAGGTGGCGACACTGTTCGAAACACTTATTTTCTGAAGAAAGAGACGGCAGTATTTTTTATCGTGCTACGCTGTTCATTTTTGTAGTGACGTAACAGCCATGTCATTTGTTTTTTGATAGAACGAATTTCAAACTGCAAATAAATGTGAAACGAAGTTGGATACTTCATTGAGATTGCATTCTTAGGCGTAGGAAGGAACGGTCGGCCTCATAAGGGGCTGAACACCTTTGTACCTTGTCACTTTAACGTCATGTTTAAATTGTCATACTAAATGTCTAACGGCTGAAAGCGACAAAGTCCCAAATTGTCCAACTGCTTAATGAGACCACCTGTACTACTTACATACGTAAACTCACGCCTATATGCCCAAAAGGGTTAGGTAGAGCCCATGAAATAATATTTTTAGTGCCACTTTTAGCTATTACAGATTTATTGGACGAAGAAAATGTGATATTGCAGTGACAGGTGGCTAGCCCATCGCCCATGATTGGATTATGTGGATAATTATTGTTTTAATAGTGAAATAAAAAAAAAAAAATATGTATACCTATCAGGCACTCGCGATACAAAAACCTCGACGAAAATAATTAATGTTCGCATCAAAGTAAAGCAGCGTTATAGTTGTCCTACAGTTTATTAGTATTATGTTGTTACCTTTTATTTGCCTTTTGGACGATTAAGAAAATATATAATTTTCCGAATTTTTAAGTTAAAACATCTTTTATATTGTAATTTACTATTTGTTGTGATATTTTGATGGTTTATTATCCATAGAATGGCACCATATTATACATTCTAACACGTGTCAAATACTCGCTTTTTCTGAACGAATGTATGTCACTGCTTTACTTTGATGCGAATATTTTTTCCGCAGTTTTTGGATGGCGAGTGTCTAATGAGTACCTAGAAGATACCTAAGCTTATATTTCCGTATAAACAGCTCTCACTACAAATCTGAATAAATTAATGAAGTGACTGTATATTTTTTATAAATTCACCACTGTTTTACACCATTCTTCTTCTTCTGTATATAAGGACCGCCTAGAGCGGTGTAAGCCTCCTCCAAAACTTTTCAGATTTCTCTGCTTTTTGCTGGTCTAGTCCAGCAACATCCAGCTACCTTCTTAATGTCATCACTCCATCGTGAGTGTGGTCTTCCCTTTCTTCGAGTGTGCTCCATGGGTTACCAGTTTGTTACGATTTTTATCTACCTTTCATCTGTCACTCTTTGCGTGTGCCCCGCCCATCTCCATTTGAGTCGGAGTGCCTGCCTGGCCACATTTGTGGTTCTGGTTATTTTTCTGTTTTTTTTTACCGACTTCAAGTTACTCCATAACTCCGTCATTTCTTAACCGATTTTGAAAATTCTTTTTTTTATTGTAAGTATATATATCCAAGTTGATCCCATGTTTGTCAAAACGCAGTTCTGATGATGGGATCAACGAGAAATTGAGGGAACTCCTCAAATCTTAAAGGCAAACATATAGTGATTTTTTTTTGTTTTTATCAACAAATCGAGCATTATCATACAAAAATGTGACATTTGATGAAGTGGAACTGCTAATGATGATCAGAAAAGAACTCTTCAACGACGAAAAGTTCACGTTTGGCGATTTGTCCTTCTAGCTGTGTTTGTTAAGCAAGTTCTATTTTCACGATTAATTTTTATCATGCTCTAGTTCTGATAATGGGATCCATTAGGAATCGAGGAAACTCCTCAAATGTGAAAGACAGACAAATAGTGGTTTTAGTATTTTCATGAACTAATCAAGCATTTTCATTCAAAAAAGTGACATTGGATGAAGTGGAACTGCTGATGATGATCAGAACGGAACTCTTCAACGACGCGTAGTTCACGTTTGGCGATTTGTTCTCTTCGTTTTGCTTGTCAAGCAAGCTAGTTTTTCAAGACACATTTTTGTCAAGCTTGAGTTCTGATGGAGGATTCTATGAGGAATTGAGGGTACTTAGTCTTCTACCGTTATAAACATAATTATAGCCATTTTTTTATTTTATTGTATGGAATCTAAGAGTGCACCATTTAAGTATAATAATCCCTCACCGGCCTCCCCCCATTGCAGTCGGTTTTTTTAAAAAAAATTATTTTGTTTTTGTTTGTCTTTCAGTTTCCGTCCCAGATAGCTTCTCTCTATTCCGCTCTGACATTTCTTCCGTTTGTTCTGTACTTTTTGTAGTTAGGGCCAGGTTTGGCATGCATACGTGAGACATTGGAGTAGGCAGATGTTCATGGCTTTTGTTTATAGTTTGGTATGCATTTGCTTTAAAAAAAATCTTTCATGTTGTCAAAAAATCATTTCATTACTCCATATGCGTTTTATTCTTCTATCAACTTATTTTTCAGTGCATGATATGAAAGAAATTGTATGGCCTTAATGTAGTCCTCGACATACTCAAGTGGTGTACAATCCAACAAGATATGTTTAGGCTGTCTGTTCGTCGTGACTTTGGTTTTGTCTTCATTTACATGTAGGTTGTCCTACCTACTTTTTTGTGCCTATAGTTGACTACGGAACCCTAAAAATGTGTAGCAGGTATTTTCTAAATATTTCATTCAGTGTCATCTTCATCATCATTAAGCATGCATTTTGGTAATATTTCAATAGATATTTAACGACACTCTTCACTCGGCACAGAAATCGACCTAGTCCCAAAATAAGTAGGTAAATCTTGTGCTATGGGTATTATAATAGACGTCGGTATATCTACATATTATACATGCAGAACCAACATGGCAACGTCGCGTCATATGTACCTAGTGCAAGCTGGCAGCGACGCACGAATTCATTCAATAATTTTGGATGGTATAATATGCAACACCCGTCTCAACCCATTATTGGACTTCGAATTTTAAAAGTTGACGCTTCTCGAGAAGAGTCCCATTCTGTCAACGATCTATTTATCTCTTTCTAGGTCAGGCATTGTGAAGAAGTTTCATATCAATTTTTAATACTGGCCACTAGTAAATTAAAAACAACGAACAAGATTGCTATTCACAATGCTTACTACAATCGCTACAAGCGAACTGGTGTTATATTTTACGTTTCTAGCTATTATTGTTAAGAATGTTGGGATCAAATAGTTTCAGGGTTGAGTTCACGGGCGAATACAAAACATTTTGTGAACCAATAGTATATTTTACCTTACAATACATGCATGTCCATGTAGTGGCTTTGTACGGATATTTATTTCTTTGCTTTGATTTGTCTGCTGAAATTGGATAAAATGTTTGTACACTATTTATTAATTGCATGACTCAAAACGCCATACTTCGTACACTTACTCGTATCTATACAGATATACGAGTACTTGTCTATATTTCAGTAGTAGAGCATGTAGAGGATTTTTAAAGATCATAAACATATGTTTTGTATCTTACTCGATTGTACTATACAAGAAATTAAATGCATAAAAAATATTAAAAAAAACTCATAGCGATAAATTAGATTCAATTTTTGTTACAAATTTGCCTAAGTCAAGTCATAAGAATTTACATCACTGTCTCAAAATAATATAAAAAATCGAAATCTTTAAAGCATAACCATGTAAGAATAGCGAGGTAATACTTCATGTAAGTTCCTATAACTGGCTTTCTATTTTATTTGTAATATCACAGCTGTTGGATCTCCAAATAAAATAAATAAATAAATAATGCTGCCAATGTCTTTGTTACGATGACGCGGGGCTTAGTTTTTATAGTTTCTATTTTGTACTATTATTTCATATTTTATAAATTAAGGTTTCTAAACGTAATTGATATTGTTTACGTGAAATAAATTAACTATAGCATTAAATACACCTATCACAAAAATAATAAAAGCACTTCGAAGAAAAATAAAAACACAAAAAGATGATGGTTCCCAAGAATTGAACGCGAGTATGACTCTAGCGTTACACTGAGATAAAAGTAAAAGAGAGTTCCACAAGACCACCGTGTGTCAACTCACAGATTCGAAAACATCGTTCTATTTATTCCGGCCTTTTTTACATATGTCGTAGTTCTCTTGTTTCGCACTAGAAGCTACTTCCTAGATTTATTATTGCGCCCTCTATTTTCAACTTTGTATAATGTTTGACAGTAAGTGACTTTCCCACTGACATACGGTACGCATGTGTGCGTGAATGCAAGAAATTGCAATATTTTGCATTCGTTCACAATACACGTTTAAAATAAACACTGTTTAGTGCAGATAGATTGCGATTCATACGTAGGATTTTTTGCTTCTTCCGCAGTTTGAAATTCATCAAATATAATATAGTGGTTTTGCGGAAAATTATGAAAAACCACCAAATGGTCTCAGTGCCGCCATCTATTAGCAGAACTTCGGCAGGAATCCGTGACGTTCCACCTTAACAAACACAGCTAGGAGGACAAATCGCCAAACGTGAACTTTTCGTCGTTGAAGAGTTCTGTTCTGATCATCATCAGCAGTTCCACTTCATCCAATGTCACAATTTTGATAAAAACACAAAAATCACTATATGTTTGCCTTAAAGATTTGAGGAGTTCCTTCAATTCCTCATGGATCCCATCATCAGAACTGCCGTTTGACAAAAACGGGACCAACTTGGATATATATACATACAATCAAAAAATAGTACATTTCGATGCTAGTGCGGAAAGTATGTCATTTCTTCACGAGTACCGAGGGATGCCACGAGCCGCAGGCGAGTGGCAACACTCGGGACGAGTCTCAGTATATATAATTGTAGTCTTTGGGACGAGTGAAGAATGACATTTCCGCACGTGTATTGAACGACGTTTTTTAATACAGTTGCGAAAAAATAAGAAAAACAACAAGTAATATTTATAAAAACAATATCGAATGTTGCCTTTAGAAACTTAAAACATGCTTGCAGTATGTAAAAACGCCTCTTCTTTGACAGGCGTTTCGGCAGCTATTCCGTTCCACTCAGACAACTTATTAAGAACGGTTTTTCAATATTCAATATTAAAAAATAAACGTGTTATAATGATGAAGAGGTAAGTAATAAAATATGAAATGTGTATATTTTTCGTATTCTGATATTAACAGTAGGTTTTTATGTTGATTACGACGTTTAAAGGAAACTAATATTTAACACCCAGCAATAAGGAGTCATGCATTCGAACAAGCATAAATTTAAAAAAAATTGGAAAAGTGAAAAGCACTAGTGCGCGAAAACCAACTTTCCGCACGCTAAACAGCTACGTAAAGTAGCACTTTTTGAGCAACTGTATTAAAAAGAATTTTTCAAATCAGTTAAGAAATGACGGAGTTATGGAGTAACAATTATTAAAAAAAAAAAAAAACAAAAAAAAAACATACAACCGAATGGATAACCTCCTCTTTTGAAATCTTGAAGTCGGTTAAAAACTAACTACATCGTAAAACTGCTTAAAGCATTTAGACAGTAGACGCCATCAGCGCATCTGTCCAAACAAAATATTTTGCCATTTTTTAATGGGGGCGAGGTAACACACATAGAAACTACGCACAATTATAAAACATAATCCCATTACTACGCCGTACCCACACTAAAACAATCAACATGCGTGAGATTCAAAACATTAAATTTGAGCAATAAAAGTCGCGTTTACACTAGATCCATTAGCGGGTTATTATTTATTATCGGATGACTAAATTGACCGAAGACGCTAAAGAGCATGTTTTATAGAAATCCTCATAGACAATAGTCCTTTTTTCTTGAAATACGGCTGACATTTTAGTTACTTGGCAGTTGGAAAAAATCCGCATATCGCTCTTACGCACTGGTCGCATAGCGCACTATTTCGTTCCAAAGCCCAATCGGGTGTATCGTCGCCTCGGAGCAGCGCCTGAGCAGAGTTCAGCCAAAAGGCTCATAATTGTAGTGGTCATAGTCTCCGAGTAAATCGGCTGTGACATACGGACATTACGGACGGACGGACGGACGAACAGACATGACGAATCTATAAGGGGCCATTTTGGCAACGGAACCCTAAAAAGAACTTTGCGTTTATTCCCAGTAGTCCCGTGGAAGTAGTTGCGTGGCGGAACTAGTGAGACTTTTTTCCCCAATAGTTCAGTTCCCAATGTTCAGTTGTGGCGCTTCGCCGGCCGCTGCCGCGGCACGCTCGCTTCGCTCGCTCGGCTCGCGCGTTGTAGGGTCACAGTTCTACTAACACTCCTCCTCGCTTCGCTCGTCGTCGTACCTAACTACCGCTCTGTACCGTTGACGGAACTATTGGGAAAAAAAGTCTCACTAGTTCCACCACGGAACTACTTCCACGGGACTACTGGGAATGAACTGAACTTTGCGCAATTAGTATGATTTTTTTTTTTCAAAAATCTGTGTATGCAATTTTATTCCTTAGGAGAAATACGAGTAAAATAATGTTTCCTTTCAGCAAATTGAGCTATTTATTTATTTAGATACCTGCCCCTCTGTTTAGCGTTCGTGGACTACGAGAAAGCCTTCGATTCGATTGAAACCTGGGCTGTACTACAATCTCTCCAGCGGTGCCAAGTGGACTACCGCTATATCGAAGTGCTGAAGTGTTTGTACGAGAACGCCACTATGTCAGTCCGACTCCAAGACCAGAGCTCGAAGCCTATTCCGTTGCAGCGGGGAGTCAGGCAAGGAGATGTTATTTCTCCTAAACTGTTCTCCGCTGCACTGGAGGATGTTTTCAAGACTCTGGACTGGAGAAGGCTAGGCATCAACATAAACGGCGAGTACCTCACTCACCTTCGATTTGCTGACGATATAGTAGTATTGGCTAGTAGACCATGGAAGATTTAAGTACAATGCTCAATGACCTTAGTAAAGCCTCCGAGCGAGTTGGTTTAAAGATGAACATGCACAAGACGAAGATCATGTCAAATACCTATGTCGCACCAACTCCCGTAACAATCGGACACTTTACGCTCGAAGTTGTAGACGATTACATATACCTATGATGATTTATTTAGATAAGGTTCACCAACAGTTGCTACATCATGACATTAGAAATAAAGTACTTTCGGCAGTGGTTAGCTTAATGCACAACCAATTATAGGTAACAGAACATGCGAGATAAGGTATATATGCTAACTTAACAATAGAAAGTAATTGAGAGGTACTTAGCTACAAGAGTTATACGCAAAACAACGTAGCATGCAAATTATAATACAAAAGTAGTGATAGGCTATGGAGACGAAAGGACTATTTATTAATTATTATTCTTACAGAGAACGGTGTATATCGACTTGCGAAATTTGGGTAGTGAGTCAGCGTGTATATCTACCTACTCACTGCAAGAGTTAATTAATTTACAGAAGCGTGATATAGGCGAGTTAGACCCGAGCACGGTTCGACGAAGTGGCGGGCATAGAGGTGTGATGGATTTTCGAGGAGTTCTATTAGGCGCTCTGAACTTGATAAGTTGTAGAAGTTGTTGGCAGTCTATTTTTTGTCGTAGTAACTTAAACAGAAACAATAAGTCTGAGCTATCTCAAGTTTTAAGGTAGTTTCCCTCCAGGGTCCATAAATAATTTCCACCCTGTAAATATGAATACATACATGTACAGGTAAATTCATAGATAACCCCCTCTAGATAGCCCCTATGGACGATTTAGTTCGAATCAAAAGTCACCAAAGTAAGCGGTATGTGCGGGTCGCGGGGAGGTCGGTAACTTCGCTGCCATTGGCTGTTTCATAAAGCGCGCGCTTTGCTTCAACATGGCGCTCGCGGCGTAGGGATGTGACGCGTTGTTTATTACCGGCTTTTACCGGTAATGCCATTTATTTTAGGTTAACAATTTTACATAGCGTATATGCTCATCTACTGACTTGGTATCTAGAGTAATATTTTACGCATGTTTATACATAAATACAGTAGTACGGCTAAAACACTAGTGAATTTAAAAAAAATGCGAAATATTTTGACTTAGTTGGCTTAGTTGCTAGTGGCCCTGCCTACGAAGGCGGAGGTCCCGGGCTCGAATCCCGGCCAGAGCATTTATTTGAGTGATGAACAAACACGAATATTTGTTCCCGAGTCTTGGAAGTTTTCTATTTAGGTATTTGTTTATATATATCCATAAGTACAGTAAAACCATAAATATAAGTTACATCGGCAATCTTCGTTCACTCCGACGAGTGCAGACAAGTACCAAATGGAATCGAATGTATGACCCATTCAATAAAGACCTTGTTGCATTATACGTAAGGAAGAATATGCAATGACAGGTGAAATAGTGCTCTCTGCTTCGCGCAGCCAGACAAAATGGCGGGGCAGCCAGATAAAAGCATTGGGTCCCCACGTGACACTAGTCCTAACTCCTCACCAAGACGATTCTAAAAAACGCAATTGCAATGGCTCCACCTCTAACCAATTCCGAGATCCCTTATACTTCTTCGAAGTCCAGCATAGGGTCCACCTCGTGATACCAGTCCTAATTGCTCACCAAGACGATTCGAAAAAACCCAATTGCAATGGCTCCTTCTCTAACCGATTCCGAGATCCTTTATACTTCATCGAAGTCCAGCATAGGGTCCACCTCGTGACACTAGTCCTAATTGCTAGGGAAATCCATGTCCTAGTGGTAATACTGTTACTAATTTATTATTTCATTAGATATATAAGTACATTCCAAAAGATTGGTGCAAGGCGGTCATCGTGCCACTGTACAAGGGAAAGGGCTCACAACTTGACTGCAAGAACTACAGGGGCATTAGCTTACTCAGCATCGTTGGCAAATTATATGCGAAAGTGTTGATTGAAAGGGTAATGCAAGAAACCGATGAGAAAATATGGGATGTACAAGCGGGATTTAGGAAAGGTATGGGATGTACGGATCAGGTCTTCTCGTTACGATGCATAGCCGAAAAATATTTGGCCCAAGGTCAAAAGGTCTATTGCGCGTTCGTGGATTTGGAGAAGGCCTATGACAGAGTGGTGAGGAATGAACTTTGGTCGGTACTGTCCGGATATGGAGTGAGCGACCATCTCATTCAAGCTCTGAAATCTCTCTACGAGGATTCCTCTGCTTGCGTGAGAGTAAACGGGTCCTACACTGAATGGTTTAGCATCGAAAAGGGTGTTAGACAGGGATGTGTAGCGTCACCGTGGCTGTTTAATCTATTTCTGGACAGTTGTTTGCAAGATTTGAAAGACGATGAATGTGGGTTGGAAATGAATGGGTTGCTTATCAAATGTCTACTCTACGCCGATGACCAGGTTTTATTAGCGTCATCGGCTGAGAAGCTACAGAAGATGGTAACTAGCATGCACGGATTATTTGCGAGAAAAGGAATGAAAATGAATGTAAGCAAGACGAAAGTGATGGTATTTGAAAGAGATGAGTGTATGACAGTTTGTGAAATTGCTGTAGATGGAGAGAGGTTGGAGCAAGTGGATGGGTTTGTGTATTTGGGGACTTTGTTCACGAGAGACGGTAAGCATGAAGGAGATATTGAAAGGAGAGTGATAGCTGGGAATCGAGTGAATGGGGCACTTCACGCCTTTATGAGTAGCCAGAAAGTGTCAGAAAAGGCGCGGCTGGCCGTGCATAGAGGAGTGTTGGTGCCGACACTAATGTATGGTAGTGAAAGTTGGGTGTGGCAGAAGAAACATCAGAGTCGAGTGAATGCAGTGGAAATGAGAGCGCTGAGAAGTATGTGTAGCGTTACTTTGAGAGATAGAGTGAGAAACACCGTTATAAGACGGAGGTGTGGAGTGAATGAAGATATAGTGACGAAAATTGAGAAAGGTATGCTAAGATGGTTTGGACATGTAGAGAGGATGGATGAAAGAAGATTGACAAAACGAGTGTATGAAGGAAGAGTGGATGGAAAAGTTGGAAGGGGAAGACCTCGGCGAACGTACTCCGACCAAATCGGAGACATTCTGCAGAAAGGCCAGGTCAGGAGTACCCTAAATCGGCGCGCATGCATGAAGAATGTTATGAAAGTTCATGAAGCGAAAGTTGTATGTCAGGATCGTAGCAAGTGGAAATCCGTGATCTCTGCCTACCCCTATGGGAAACAGGCGTGATTATATGTATGTATGTATGTATGTATGTATAAGTACATACTCGATATTACATAGCAATAAATATGACACTACCGCTTAATAAATTATATAATAAAATAAAACTACAGAATAGCTACTTCTAAACTAAACATTCCATTCAACTACACTGATTTGTACCCGTATCGTACCTATAGTGTATAAATAAAATAGAACGAGACACTAATTTACTACTTTAATTAAAAGAACACTGGTAACACTTACAATTAATTTTAATTGGGTTATTTTTTTAATTTTTATTTATTATGCTTTTGATATGCCTACGTACTAAGATTGTTATATCAATAAACTTCACTGACAATTTAATGACAAAAATGTAAAATAACAAATAACCTTTTCCAATAGAATTTCAATATTAATACATAAAAAACAATTACAACAAAGTTTTTAACTGGAATCAATAAAAATACGAAAACCAATTAAAATTACTTTAAATTCAAAGATACTAAATATTATAAATACTTATTGTTTATTAATTATTGTACGTACCTTCAGTATAGGCATTAGATTTCTGGGCCACTTCGTACCTTGTCACAGTGTCAAGAATATGAGATTTCTAGCAGCTTTCACATTGATTTTCACTGTGACAAAGTAGGAAGTGGCCTAGCAATCAAATACCTACAGTCGGTCGAGTGTACAGTAAGGCGACTTTAGAGACAATTCATATTTTTCCTATCCATCCTATGGTATGGAAATAGGAATAAAAGTATAAGAACACTACAATTATTGTTCTTACAATTATAGTCTCCAAGTAAATCGGCTATGACATACGGACGGACAGACGTACGGACGGGCGGATTGGCGGACGGACGGACAGACATTACGAAACTTTATAGTTCTGTAATGTCTGTCCGTATCCCTTATGGGTTCCGATTTCACCATTTTGGCTACGGAACCCTAAAAAAATAAACGAATTAAATGAAAATATTATTGACTCTAAAATTGTATTAGTATATGCGTCTGCTGAGTTTTTTTTTTACGAAATACGCTAACCGTATAAATGTAATACATGATAATTTAAAGCATCTTGGTGGAACTGACGTGCAAACAACTCGGGAAACAAATTTTCGCCCATCAAGGAGTGCAATATCTTCATTGTTATAAATAATTCCTCTTAGCTGGTTTTATGTGTAAATACTTGTTGTTTTTGTCTCTGCTTCTAATGACTACTTCATAGAGCCGACATATTTTTGTTACAGTGCCAGATGGATATACCAAACGCACTTTATCTCTTGCAAATATTAAAGAGTCTTGTTATTAAAGATTCCAACTATCTGTATTCTAAAATTTATCGGTATTGGTTTAGCGGTTTAGACGCGCAGAGACAGATATACAGATAAGAGTGACTTTCACATTTATAGTATTACATTTATAGTTTGGAGTTAGGATATAAATTTGAACATGTACACACATTTTTGTTTTTATAATTATACATATTATGTAGGTAACATAAAATTATATAATTTACTTTAATATTATAAGTTTGTTCTGTACGATCTGTATATTCCACCATAATTTATAATAATATTGCTTCACGAGTATCGGTTAAGTACGTAAGTTTAAGTAATCAATCAGTCACATCACTACTTAAGACTGCTATGGTTAGAAAAAGAAGGAATTACAAAAACTAGTAAGCGAAAGAAAGAGACAGACGTTGAAAGACATCAACGCGTCACTAGGTTTACAGCCTTAACTTGATAACTTTGACTTTTTAATTTTTATTGTTTTATCGTAGTAAAAAGCAAAAAATAGACTCAACAACTCTGGTCGACGCAACACGTGACCAAAATGCTGGATTTTATTTTTCACAAAGATTGAGAATTGCCATTCAACGTGGCAATGCCGCCAGCATTTTGGGGACGTTACCCACTGGCAGCAGCTTATTAGATTAGTATTTATTTATTTATTTTTATTTTTGTTTTATAAATATGTAGGTATTAGTTTAATTTTTGAATATTTCATGCCTATACATTATGATGGATTCCTCTGTTTATTATTTAAGTATAACAAAAAAATAGCTTACCAGTGAAATGGAAACCCATCCTTTTGAAGACTAGATGTCATGCTACAATTTGACCATACAAAAAGGCATATTTTTAACAATTTATAAGCTAAGTAATGAGTCGAATTTTGCACGTTACTTCGTCAACGGTCGACCGCATACTAAGAGCATATTTGGGGGCGTGCTGGCCACTGGACGTTTTTTGAGCTTAAGCTTGGCTTACGCGGGCGCCCTAGTAAGCGGGGTCTACAGGGTTAAGTGGTCTGTGATACACTATAACAAGACCAAGTTCGTTCAAAACCTTGCCAAATAAATATGAACTTTATTTTGCAAGAAACCAGACTGTTTTAAAATTAACTACAGATCAGCTGAAAAACGAGCCCGAAAGAGACTCACTTCGTCTTAGTGTATCCCTTTCGCACTCATTGCCATATTAAAAATACATGCATAAGTACGTAACTTATATATATCTACTATCTCTATGGATTGACTAGTCTTTTTTACCGACTTCAATAGAAGGAAGGAGGTTCTCAGTTCATCTGCATGTCTGCTTATTTTTTTGTATGTATGTTCCCCGATAAATCTTGACCACTTTGGCCGATTTTGATAATTCTTTTTTTGATTCAAAGCACCAATTTCGGGGCACTGAAATTGGTCCCATATAAATTTAGTGAAGGTCTCATGATGTGATCTAGCAGGAATCGAGGGAACTCCTCGAATTTGATAGGCACGCATATGCTGATTTCGGTATGTTTTGTAGGTTACCAAGCATTGGCTCTCAGAAACCACAAATTTGGTGAAGCAGAACTGGTGATGATGATCACAGTTGTCATATGGAACTTCTCAGTGATGTAGGCACTTCACAGATTCCGAAAGTGTTTTCTTTGACGTAACACCTAATGCTCGTAAAAATACACATGTGTTCCCTAAGGAATTGACGGAACTCCTTTAATATCATCGGCCTTTATAATGTGACTTGGTCAGGCCTTGAAATAGCGCTATTTTTGTATATCGCTTTGATTCATAATCCTACTTTGTCAATAAAACGCATTACTAAAAACGATATTTGGCGCGCATTTATAGCGGTATCCATTATATCGTTTTAAATAAAAGCAATATATATATAGCGATATTTTGTGAAGCGCTATAATAACGTTATAGGCTATCTGTATCTCGCACACAGTCTCGCTCTTACGTGCGCTGTGACATGACTGACATGTACATCAAACTTGTGCACAACAATTTTAAACGATATTATAACGTTATTATAACATTATCAATATTATCATATAACGTTTTGATTCTCATTTTGTTACGAAATATCGATATGAGGAATATCGATTATAATTATAACGAAATTTTAAACACTAACTGTAAAATCTTTGCAGGTCCGTAGATGGTAAATAAATAGGTGGACTGTAAATTTAGGAGCTGGTATAATCCAAAATAGAAAAATGTACAAAAATGTGAGTGTTACAGTCGCTAGGAATCGCTGAACAACGGTTAATTTTAACGTAAGTCAATTTTGAAAGCTACATATTGCCATATGAAAATTGTACATAGTATAATTTGACTTATTATGAATTTCATATTATACATTGAATATTTTATTTAAAAAATATGCAATTTAGATTGGAATTATTATTTGCTGATTTAATTTAATTATATACTATGAAATTAATGGAGTAAGGTTTGTAATATGAATCGAGTATACAATTTTGTTAAAAAAAGGATTGAAAACGTTTAAGTTTTTAAACGATTCTGAACACTAACGAAATATCTATATTAATAATTTCGTGCAGGGGTACGGTAGACCCGAACGAGACCTGTCTCAAATTGAAGAACGTATAAAAATAACGATTTTTGAGTTGAACATATGTATCCGCAAAATTCGGATTGTCGCGTATTTTGCATTTAAAAGTGTTAATTTTACGACAAAAGGTCGGCCATATTAAATTCGTTGGTTGACAGCTTCGGGTAGGGTACGTTCGGAAATTGTAAACTGTGTTTGCGTCCGGTGTGTTGGCCAGATTGGATTCGGCAAGCCGCGTCTGCAGCGTTTTGTTTTTGTAGTTTTTAAGCGTTCTATACACCTATCAGCCTAGCTAGCACGATAACTTATACCGTCACGCTATATGGCCGAAATGTATTAAAACGTCACATAAAACGTAACGGTATAAGATATCGTGCTGGCTAGGCTGATTGTCACAACAACCGCCTTCAAAGCGAATGTATGGGGCCTGTTACATGGTTATTATTATCACGTGATACATTCATATCACGATAAGTTTCACGTGAATATTGAAGCAGAATCCATACAAATTTGAAAACTTAGATAATATTGACACCCCAGTATTGTGATAATATTAATCGTGTAAAGGACACCACTGTTTGCTG
Source organism: Notocelia uddmanniana (assembly GCA_905163555.1). NCBI lineage: Eukaryota > Metazoa > Arthropoda > Insecta > Lepidoptera > Tortricidae > Notocelia > Notocelia uddmanniana. Next base: position 12,271,074 of record LR991065.1, on the reverse strand, counting down.
AGTCTGTCCGCCATCTTAAATTGTTGCGACAAACTACTAGGTGACTTATGGCTTTTAAACGTCTAGCAAAATTCTATCCCTATATCGCTCTATCTCATAACTTAGTGGCACTGGGGGTCTACTCCGCAATCCGAATTTCGTATGGTGCCGTCCCTTTCACTCATATAGTGTATGACAGGAGAGTGAAAGGGACGGCACCATACGAAGTTAGGAATTTGAATTTCTCATGCCGTTCGCCGCGCTCGGACGTTAGAGGCGCTACCGCGAACCAAAAACGAAGTATCTGCCTCTCTCTCGCACAAGTAGATTCGAACGACAGAGAGGAAGATAGTTCCTCAGGCGTCAACTTTAAAACGAATAGGGTATTTTACTATATGAGAAATAAAATTCAAAATGTAAGAAAAACCGGCCAAGTGCGTCGGACTCGCGCACTGAGGGTTCCGTACAACTAAAAAATAAATGTGATTTATCAATATATTGATATTTTTGGTAAAATATACTTCATAATAAACATTATCACCTAATTTCAAGTTCATAGGTCGAAGGGAAGTTAAAAAATTATTGTGTGACAGACAACACACGGAATGTTCTTTGACTTTCTTCGACCATCCGCCGCGCTCGGACTAAAGTGCTACCAACCGAAAACTAAATATATATGCCTCTCTGTCGCACTTGCATATTCGAGCGTGGAGAGGGAAATACTTCGTTTTCAGATCGCGGTAGGCCCTTTAATCTGACGGCTCCTATTCCTGGATAGTGCGCGTATCGGAATGTGAAATACCTTTGGCAAAACGGAACAAGTTGTTAAATAGCTTTTATTAATTGGAGAAAATATTACCAACTGTTATTATTATCACGCGAAACACTGAATATTGAAGCAACATCTATAGGGGCCTGTTAGATGGTTATTATTATCACGTGATATACTCATATGACGATCCGTATCACGTGTTGTTTAATGAATATTGAAGAAAAATCCATACGATTTTGAAAACCACGATAATCAATATTATCGTGTTTTTCAAAACCAGTATTTTGACAATATTAAGCGTGTAACAGACCCCATACAATTTTGAAAATCGCGATAATATGTCAATATTGAGTGTAAAGGGCCCCACTGAATAGAATTTGGCGGAGAATAGAGAGCTGGTACCGCGAAACGAAAACGAACGAATATCGTGTATTTCCCTCTGTGTCGCTCGAATTTGCAAGTGGGACAGAGAGGGAGATACACGAACTTCATTGGTTTTCGATCACGTTAGCAGCTCTGACTTCGCACCAAAATACTGACTGGCACATAAATATTTAACAATTGCACATCTGAACTGAATTTTAATGAACGATTAGTATTTTAGCTATACAAATCAGTACTGATTACGGTGTCAAATTTATTATGTGCCTTTAAATACTACCCTTATAAAAATGCTTAGGATTAACTTGCAAAGATACTATAGCCTTTGCCCGTGACGTCGGCAGCGTAATCATTTACTCCCTATTCCATATGTTAATCCAGACTACAGACTATATTTCTATACGAAGTTTCATCATAATCCGTTGTTGTAATGTTTTTATTTTATACATTTTTGTACACTATTTCTTTCGTCGTTTGCATAAGATAACTGTCACGAATTACTTCATTTCTTTCTTATTTATTTCACCCGAGCGAAGCCGGGCTTTCATCTAGTATCGTTATAATATCGCTCATTGTCATAACGTTTTTGTTAAAACCTCCTATGGACACTCGTGACAGGCCGTTTGTAAATTCAAATGATATTTTAAATATGTTCTGTTTCATGTCATTGTGTAAAATGTCTTTGATATAAATTATAAGTATTATACTCGTGCTTGTTTACGGTGAATATAGTTGTATTATTGCTTCTAACATTGGTTATGGGATATAAATAACCGTAAATTGAGTGAATATTATCGCCAGTTAATATTGTTGTGTATTCGTGAGTAAATATTATAGTAAAATATTATTTTACATAATGGTTGAAAACGGTTCAACGGAAAATATTTCGTTAAACAATCTCATCGTAAGTACCGGTTCTAATATGTCCATCGGTAAATTAGAAGGAGTAAATAATTATGCGACCTGGAAATTTCAAATGAAGTTGTTACTAATAGATAATGGCTTGTGGGAAATCCCACGAATCCCACGAAAGACCAAAAAGCTTATGCTAAGATTTGTTTGAATATTCAACCCATCTGCTATCCACATGTCAAAAAGTCGAAGACAGCTTCTGAAGCGTGGAATAATTTAAAATTGGCTTATGAGAATGCTGGTATAAGTCGTAGACTCTCTTTGAAGATAAAATTAGCTCAAATTAAATATGAAGAGCATGATTGCATGGATCATTATCTTGGAAATATTATTTCCGTAACGCAAGAATTAGCCGATATTGGCTGCACCATTGATGACGAAGAATTGGCAGAATTGATGTTAATTGGCTTGCCAACTGAGTTTGATCCACTGATCATGGCAATTGAAGCCTCAAATACAAAGTTGACTTCGGATTTTGTGAAATGTCAATTAATTCAAAGTGAATTCAAAAAACAATCGTCAAGTTCAAATTTGGAACCATCCGAAAAGATTTTATTGGCAAAGAACAAATTTGTTCCTATCTGTCACAACTGTCATGTCAAAGGACATATCAAGCCTAAATGTCCCAAGTTGAAGAAGAATTCAAAGAAGAATTTAAACAATGTTTCAAATCAAGATTCCTCATCTTTTAAAAGGGGAATTAATACTTCTTTATTTTCAACAGAAACTGCTTTAGTTAGTAATGTTTGTGATCGTGATAGCTGGATTTTAGATTCGGGTTGCTCTAGTCATATGACTAATCGGAAGGATTGGTTATTAAATTACTCTTCTAGCGTTAAATCTCAAATCACTACTGCCAATAGTGATACTATGCATAGCGAAGGCGTAGGCAATGTTAATGTGACGTTGCACAATAATACTGTTAAAGTTATTACTAATGCTTTATATGTACCAAAAGTAGCAACGAATCTTTTGTCTGTAAGTAAAGTGGCAGCAAAAGGTTACGTTTTAGTATTCGATATTAATAAATGTAATGTTTACAGGAGGGATAATGTGTCCGTTACTGGTTCCTGTGAGCTGCAAGCTACTAATGTGGGTGGTATATATAAAATTAATCAAAAAGAGGAATGTTATTCAACTTTATTAAATAACCAAGAGCCTAAGATGTTCACCGAAGGTAAAGCTTTTGTATCCAGTACCGATTTGTTGGAGCTATGGCACCGTCGCCTAGGACACTTAAGTTTTAAAGGTATGTTAACTCTTCGTGACTCTTTAGCCCGCGGTATTAAGTTTCCAAATGGAAACCTGAATCCATGTCCTCCATGTATTGAAGGAAAACAAAAGAGTAAATCTTTTCCCCGTGGTCAGGCTCATAGAAGCGTGACTAAATTGGATTTAATCCATACCGATATTTGTGGACCTATGTCCGTCAATAGTTGGAGTGGCAGTCGTTATTTTATCACTTTCACTGATGATTTTACGCGGAAATCGTTTATTTATTTTCTAGATCTCAAAGATCAAACTACTGTTTTGAATACGTTTATAGAATTCAAAAACGTGGTTGAAAATCAAACCGATCTAAAGATTAAGCGTGTTAGAAGTGATAACGGCACGGAGTATTGTAACAAAAGTTTCATGAATTATTTTAAGCAATGCGGTATCATCCATGAAACCACTGTGCCATATAGTCCTCAACAAAATGGCGTAAGTGAGCGTTTAAATCTTACTATAATGGAAAAAGCTAGAGCATTGTTGCAAGACGCTGGTTTAGGGAAAAAATATTGGGCTGAAGCAGTTAATACTGCTTGCTATTTAAAGAATCGTAGTCCAACTGCTGCTTTAAATACAGCTACTCCTGAAGAGCTCTGGACTGGTTCAAAAGTAAACCTTAGTCACCTCAGAGTCTTTGGTTGTGGGGGGGCATCGTGGTAGAATGCTAGCGATCCCATGGTGCCCCCCTACACGGCAGAGCGGGATAACGCCGCAGAGGTTTTAGTGGGTATTCCCTTCCTCGGATAGGGTGAGTCCCACATACCCCCCAACGGGCCGTCCCCACAGTCCGACGGGGGGATGCATAAACGCATTTCCTCCGCGATAAAAAAAAAAAGAGTCTTTGGTTGTATAGCATACGCCCTTACTCCACAATGTCAGCGTACAAAGCTTGATCCCAAATGAAAACCCTACATAATGTTAGGATATTGTGATCACACAAAAGGTTATAGACTCGGTGATCCAGCTGATGGCAGCAAAATGATTAAAGCTCGTTCAGTAGAGTTTATAGAAACTGTTAGAGGTATTCAGTTCACAAGAAATGAATCCAATGACAATTTCAATGATTCAGTCAATGCTATTGAAGTTTCAGTAGAAAGTTCAAATGCACCTCGGCCAAATGTTATTGAACCTGATGTTGACATCGATGAATATGCTACACCAGAGACTCTTTCTATTCAATCTGAAATTCAGGATACCATCATTAATGAACAAGATTCACCATTGAATAATGTTAAAATTTCTCAAAATATAGATTCTGCACCAGTGAGTTCTGACTCAGACTCGGAAGTAGTTAAATATTCTGCACCAATGAGTTCTGACTCAGAATCGGAGCTAGCTGAATGTTCTAGACCTGTACGCACTCGCTGTCCTCCCAAACGATTTGACGTTTATGAAATGAACTATTTCACTGAAGTAGGCTTAATGGGACGGAGTGAACCTAGAACGTACAATGAAGCTATAAAATCTGAGAAAAATAAAGAATGGTTAGAGGCTATGCAGGAAGAATATAATTCTCTCATCTCGCATGGAGTCTGGAAACTTGTAGTTCGGCCAAAAGATAGTAACGTAATTAAATGCAAATGGGTTTTCAAAGAAAAAGTTGATCCAAGTGGTAATTTTGAAAAATTCAAAGCTCGCTTAGTAGCAAAGGGCTTTACCCAACAATATGGGATTGACTTTGAAGAAACCTTTGCACCTGTCGTTAGACATTGTACCTTACGCTTACTTTTCGCAATAGGTGTTGAAAATGATATGGACATTGAACATGTTGATGTTAATACAGCCTTCCTTAATGGAGACCTCAATGAACGCATTTATATGGAACAACCAACTGGTTTTGCGATTGAGGGGCAGAACAAAGTCTGTTTACTAAAGAAGAGCTTATATGGACTCAAACAAGCCAGTAGAGCTAGGAATGAAAAAGTTCACAAAGTTTTAGTTAGCAATGGATTTACGCAACTTAAAACTGAGAAATGTGTTTATTTCAAAAATAAGGTCATTATTGCCTTATAAAATAAAAATAAAATAAAATATCTTTATTTCAGATCATTAAGAATCCATAAGTACAATTAAATAATAATAATAATAACAATGGTGGAGGTTAATTAATAATTTTAACCCATGTGCCCAGGATGGAACTATCCGTGCTGTCAGCGATGACCTTCAGTATCCTGTTGTCGCTGCGTCGGATGCGGTTTAGAACAGATGCGACCCGCTTTCGCCTGATCGCATAAAAGTCATCGGTACGTGCCTCGGCAAACATCAATGACGCGCTACAGAACCGTGGCAACCTCAACAGGATTCTGAAGGCATCATTATACTGGATACGAAGAGCGTTATAGGCTTTCAGCGTGTAGTTGACCCATAGGCTACCCGTGTAAAATACTTGACAGAACGCCTTAAAAAGGGTAATTTTAACTTGTTTCGAACAGCGGGAAAATCTACGAGCCAACATATTGCTTCTGACCGCTAGCGCTCTCCGTTCCCTCTCCAAATCGAGATCATCCTTGAGGTCCTCCGTCACATAGTGGCCAAGGTATTTAAACTGTGAAACCCTCTGCAGGTCCTTACCATTCAATGCTATAGAGGGCACCTGCTGAGGGTTCATTTTGTTTGACCTAAAGACTAAGACTTCGCTCTTTTTGGAGTTGTATATAAGACCGTGAGTTTCCGCATAGTCCTCACATACACTCAACATTTTCCTGAGTGCACTGACAGAGGGGGACAGCAGCACCATGTCGTCGGCGTAGCTTATGTTGTTCACGCTAACGCCGTCGACATAACACCCCACCGGCATTCTGCTGAGCTCCTCTATCAGTCCGTTAACATATAAGTTGAAAAGCTTCGGTGAGGTTAAACCCCCCTGCCTTATATGTAGACGACTTCTTCATATTCAGTTCAAATGAACGTGAAAAGAAAATGCTTTACAAATTGCTCAGTTCAAACTTCAAAATCAAAATACTTGGACCTGTGAAACAAGCCTTAGGCATGAAGGTGGAGAGGAACCGAGAGCAAGACACTTTGAAGTTAAGTCAGTCTGAATATGTAAAAAATATTTTATAAGTAGTTAAGTTTGGTATGAAAGATTGTCATAGCGTTGCTACCCTAATGGAAGTTAATTTTAATCTTCCAAAAGCAGATACCATAGATACAAGGTTCCCATATCAGGAACTAATAGGAAGTTTGATGTATCTCGCTGTTTGCACTCGTCCAGATATAGCGTTTGCATGCAGTAAGCTCAGTCAATATAACACTTGTTATAATGAGTCTCACTGGATGTCTGCTAAACGAGTTTTGCGGTATATTGCGGGTACAACTGGCTACGGACTCAATTTCAAAAAGGGAAATAGTGATATCATTATTTCATCCGACGCAGATTGGGCGGGGGATACCAGTGATAGAAAATCTTGTTCGGGTTTTGTAAGTAGGTTCGGCAATTGCATTATAAATTGGCATAGCCATAAACAAACAAACGTTGCATGCTCTAGTACAGAAGCCGAATATTACGCCCTTGGCAATGCTGTGAAGGAGGCGAAATTTCTTCGCAACTTCTTGCAGGAGCTAAATGTTAGGAAACCGCTAGAATCAGAAGTTATCACCATTTACAATGATAATCGTAGTACGTCCGGTACGTAGTAACCACCGTATTTGCTATCGGAAAGCAGTACAGGTGGTGAAGTGGGAAGGATATGTAAAAATGTCATGTGTGTGGCATAGCGAATTACAAAATCGGAGTCGGGCCTTTTTTGGTATAAAGTATTTATACGTACGGTATGGGGCGACAGCATATCCGCGCAGTCAGCCATGTCGGGCGCCAGGAATCTCCCGGCGGTGCGCTCCACGTATATGAAGTGTATGAGCCCTGGGAACTCCTCCACATACTTGTGCAGCGTTAGGGAACTCGCTTCGTTCGTGCACACCCAACGTTACATTAAGCGAAATAATTGGTTCAAACACACAGCTGTTAATGTAAACTGTCTCGTGACGTTAAGAATGATTTTTATCAAAAAAATAAAGATTAAGTACAGTATATACAGTATGCAATAAAGAGTATTCGTATCGTATATACAGTTTGTCTGAGAGGGGTCCAAATCCAAACCAAATTATTTATTAGTGTATAAAATGTAGTTTGGATTCGGATTAAATGGGCTTTTTATTTATTTTATTGACGAAGCTCCAATTTAAATTACAATATTAGAAGTCTAAAACGGCAACACTGGTCAAATAGTCGTTAATACAATGATCCTTTTTCACGTTCAAAAAGACGTGACTCAAATAACAAAGAGCAAAGGGTCTCCCCCTAAAGGCATATTGGGGGGAGGCCTATGTCCAGCAGTGGACGTCCTTCGGCTGATATGATGACGATGAAATGGTATACTTGGCTCGCGACGTTTAGAATGATTTATTTATTTATTTATTGTGTACATGTACAAGTTTAATGCATATAAATACATGATGTTACATAGTGGTGAGGTAGTGTACATGCTACCCTGTAAGGGCATTACAATGTCATCTTATTAACTAGGTATAAGTACTTATTATTTATTTATTTAGTGCTTTCAAATGATCCCCTATTCTACTTTGCACTTGCTTTACACGGGATTCGTAAGGTTACATTACATGCAAAACCCCCAGAGGGCATGCAAGTTTAGTTGAATAGAGAGCAGACCGAAGTTTTTTTTTTATATATAAGTATTCTATTAGGTGTAGTCGAAATATTCTTGAAGCATGTAGTAACATTTGTTGACTAAAATGTCTCTTAAAAGTCTTATAAATTTTCTGTCACATCCCTCATTTTTGATCTCGTGTGGAAGTTTGTTATAGACCTTGATAGTCATTGCGTTGGGACTGGTCCCATGTAGTTTTAATTTGGAGTTGGTGTTTTGTGAGAGGTCATTTTTATACCTTGTCGCGAAGCGCCGCGGTTGGTCGCTTAGCTTTGTAAAAGTGTGAATATTTCCTCACAAACTTGCATACTTCAAAAATGTATATCGACGTTAGTGTTAGTACCCTATATTTTATAAAGTATGGTTTGCAGCTTTCTGGACTCCTGGTATTGGCTAGTATGCGTATGCATTTTTTTTTGGAGGATGAATATATCGTCAATGTCTGTAGAATTACCCCAAAGTAGAATACCGTATTTTAAACACGAGTAGGCATATGTATAGTATGCATTTAACGCTGTTTTTAGGTCGGTAAATTTTTTTAGCTCCCTTAAGGCAAATATGAATTTGGACATTTTACTTTTGACTTTGCCTACTTGTGCTTTCCAATTGATATGCGAGTCTATGTCTAACCCGAGGAGCGTGAAAGTATCTACGCACTCAATTTGTGTTCCTAAAAATGAAAAATCTACTTGTAAGGGGGCTTTTTGTCGGGGTCTAAATTGCATTAGTTTTGTTTTAGTATAATTAATTTCTAAATTATGTTAGCTTAGCCAGTTTGAAAGTTTAAATAACATGCCACTAAGGTACGCGTTCAAGTTTTCGTGGTTGTCACTGGGAATTAAAATTGAAATAGATTTCTATTTAATAAATAAGGATTAAGTACAGTACAGTACAATTTGTCCGTGAGGGGTCCGAATCCAAACCAAATTATTGGAATCTACTGGTTAGGAAATAGAGTTGAACAATTAGTTTGGTGCAATTTGTTTTTGCAGGACCGCGACAAAGTCTTGTAATTTAGAAAATACCAATGTGAAGGTAGTATGACATGTACATTACATTATGTTTATATTATTGCATTACATCATGTGTAACGGCTGTTTAAAAGTGAAAGACTAATAGAAAAGACACCACCACCACCACCATATCAGCCGATGGACGTCCACTGTTGGACATAGGCCTCCCCCAATTTTATGGGGGGTAAATGCCATAATCGCCACGCTTGGCATGCGGGTTGGCGATCGCAGTATCTCAACCGCACTCCAGGGAGGGATACAAAAGACAAGTTGAATCAAATTAATATGATAATAAGTAACCAGGTATAATATATAATAATAATAAAAATAATAATAAAAACCGCTGACACTGACGGGTGCCTCGTTTCTTTATTTTATTTGTATATTTTTATTTTTAGCCCTTTTTATGCTGTAATTACAGTTTTCGACAGTTTTTGTGTAAAATAACAACTCTGCAATACCGTATTATCAAAATAATACGATGAAATACACTTTCAGTACGCACAAAAGGAAAAGCTTAACTGTCAATGAAAATGTCAAACAGCGTAAGCTATAAAATGAATATAAATTACAATGAAAAATGAATACGAGACTACGATCAAGAGCGGAACAACGCGCACGTCTACCATCTCCGCCTGCGCCGTCCAGCTCCTCGCCCTCGTCGTCAGATGACGAGTTTGCCACGGCACCTGACAGCAGCGAGTCGAGCAGTGACGAGCGCGGGCCGTCGCCACCGCCGCCACAAACATCAGCGCGACGAGGAAGGCGACCGCTGCCGGCACGCTTGGGGCCTACGGGGCATTCCGCTCCACCCACGGCTCCCGCTGCCGGTGGTGTAGTGCGCCGCATGCGATGGACTCAAGAAATGAACGAGAACTGCATGCGAGCGTACTTTGGGGCGACGGAGGGGGAAACTAACCTATCCGCGTATCGTGTCCGGATGCTTCCTCTGTTCCAGGCTCTTGAACCGACCATCACCGTGTCTGCACAACGCCTATCGGATCAGGTGCGAGTCATTCAACGAAATAAGCGGTTGGATGACTTGACGCTTGATCGGCTCCGCCTGGAAGCACTCTCTGCTCGTGCAGCCCCCACTTCGGCGCGGGACCTACCCGCCACGTCGCCGGCTCCGGTGCCCGCTCCCAACACGGCACCGAGGGCGCCGCGGGTCGATCCCAGTGCCGACGGGGACTGCGCGGATCAGAGTGTGAGTACCCAGGCCCATGAGCAACTGAGGAGGGCTCTGGATGAGGCGGTTACGCGGTATCGCTCCACACCCAATTCTAGGCCGCGACTACCACGCTTGCCCGTAAATAGACGCAATCTAGCGCTAATGGGAGCCCTAAACGATCTCCTAGACCCGTATTTGCGGGCTAGCGATGATTTGATTGATACACACTCAATTATGTACTGCGGGGCCATCGCGGCGTGCCGTGTTGCTCGCGTCAAGTTTCCGGACGCTGACCGTGCAACTAGGACCGCCGGGGGTGTCCCTGCCTGGCAAGTACGAATTGAGCGGCGTATCAATACGTTTAGGACTCTCATCGCAAAGCTGATCTGCTTCAGGGGGGGCAATAACCGCCCCCGAGTCACCAGCCCACGCAGGCAGGCGTTTCGTGAACCAGGCCTTCGCGGGGACTGGTGTCAGACCCCGTGACTACATGGCCTGTGTCACGGAACGCATTGACTTTCTGAAGCAGAAAGTCTATGTATGGGCAAGCCGTATTCGCCGCTACAGAGAGCGTGTGGACCGATACCAGCAGAATCGCCTTTTCCAGAGTGACCAAAGGAAGGTATACCGGAAGTGGGAGGGAACCGACCATCGTGTGTGCGACGGTCAGCGACCGGATGCTACTGCCATGGTTAACTTTTGGCGTAGTATCTGGTCGGTGCCTGTCGAACACACTGAGGGTGCCTGGATCGGTGTTGTCGAACGTGACTGTGAATCCATCGAACCCATGGGGTCTGTTACCATCAGCCCCGAAGACGTAAGTTGTGCCATCCGTACGGCTCCGAACTGGAAAAGTCCGGGACCGGATGGATTGCACAACTTCTGGCTGAAGTGGTTTCGATGTTCACACGAACGTTTGGCAACACAGTTCCAGCAAGCCCTCGAGCTCGGTTCCCTACCTCCTCCCTTAACAACTGGTGTTACCTCCCTGCTCTACAAGTCCGGTAGTACCACGGAAGCGAAGAACTACAGACCCATCACGTGCTTGCCTACGCTGTACAAGCTCCTTACATCCATTTTGAGGGCAAAAATTAACACGCACATTGTTACGAACAACATTTTGGCCCCTGCTCAAAATGGATGTAGGGTTGGGTCGCGTGGTACTAAAGAGCTCCTCCTCATAGACATGACCATTTGCCAACGAGTACGGCGGAACAGAGGGGCCCTCTCGGCCTCCTGGATTGACTATAAGAAGGCCTATGATTCGGTGCCTCATTCATGGCTGAGGAGGATCTTAGAGCTGTATAAAGTTGATGCAGCTTTAAGATCCTTCTTAAGTGCTTGCATGGGGCAGTGGACCACAGTCCTTCGTCAACCGGGTGGGGGAGATGGCCCTTCTGGCCCGCAGGACTCCATCAGGATTGAGCGAGGCATTTTCCAGGGTGACAGTCTGAGTCCCTTGTGGTTCTGCCTAGCGCTGAATCCGCTCAGCACTCTGCTGCAGGATTCGGGGCTAGGTTGCCAGCTTCGGAGAGTGGGTGAGGTCATTTCTCATCTGCTATACATGGATGACCTTAAGCTATTTGCACCAAATAGACAGGACCTGTTGGAGCTACTGAAAACGACAGAAGTTTTCAGTAGCGCCATCAAAATGGAATTTGGTGTAGATAAGTGTGCGGTCATGCATGTACAGCGGGGGAAAGTTGTAAATTCAACAAATTTACAACTTTCTGAGACAATGTCGCTCAGATCTCTCTCCGAAGCAGAAACCTATAAATATCTTGGTATGTCACAGGCTTTGGGTATTGAGGGTTGAGGGCATAAAGCAGGCGGTGAAGGAGCGCTTTTTCTGTCGCCTGACAAAAGTACTTAATAGTTTTTTGTCGGGTGGCAATAAGGCGCGCGCCTTCAACGCCTGGGTTGTGCCCTTGCTCACATACTCCTTTGGCATACTAAGGTGGACTCAGACTGAGCTGGATGCCCTGGATCGAAGGGTGCGTGTACTGCTCACTGCACACCGCATGTTGCACCCACGTTCGTCTGTTATGAGACTGTACATCCCGCGGAAGTGTGGAGGTCGTGGCTTTTTAAATGCCAAAGACCTCCACAACCGCGAGGTGTGCAGTCTCAGGGATTATTTCCTAAACAGCGAATGTGGGATGCATCGAGACGTAGTGGCAGTAGACGCATCTTTCACCCCGCTCTCCATGGCAAACGAGAACTGGCGCAGATTTAAAGTACTGAGCACCGAGGACCGCAAGGCGGAATGGAAGAGTAAGGAGCTACACGGGCGGTTCTACAGGGCCCTTACGGGGCCCGACGTAGACCTGCTCGCGTCGGTGAACTGGCTACGTTTCGGGGATCTCTTCGGGGAAACCGAAGGTTTTGTCTGTGCAATTGCGGACGAAGTTATCATGACGAACAACTACCGGAAATATATCCTGAAGGACGGTACGGTCGACATTTGTCGGGCATGCCGCCGTCCCGGAGAGTCACTCAGGCATATCATTTCCGGTTGTAGTCATCTTGCTAACGGCGAGTACTTGCACAGGCATAACTTGGTAGCCAGAATTATTCACCAGCAACTTGCTCTTTCATGCGGTCTTGTGTTTCAATACTTACCTGCGCCAGTTCTCGAAAATGGTCGTGCTACGCTCTATTGGGATCGATCTATCATCACGGATCGGACTATTGTAGCCAATAAGCCCGACATCGTGCTGATAGATCGATCGAAGCGCCAGGCAGTGCTCGTCGACATCACCATCCCCCATGACGAGAACCTCGTGAAGGCCGAGAAGGACAAAGTCAGCAAGTACCTAGACTTGGCACACGAGGTAACCGCCATGTGGGATGTTGATTCGACGATCATTGTCCCGATAGTCGTTTCTGCGAACGGTCTAATAGCGAAGAGTCTCGACCAACATCTCAAGAGACTCTCGCTAGATGACTGGGTCAAGGGTCAAATACAGAAGGCGGTACTCCTGGACACGGCGCGGATAGTCCGGAGGTTCCTCTCTCTGTCGCCCTAACCACCGGTGGCTTAGGCCCTGCCTCGCTGCCGGCGGCACCCTAGGTTAGGTTTTTATAATGTTTTTATATTTTGTAAGTGTATTTTTATATTTTACCTTTTGTAAATCCATTGTACAAACCTAACCTAAGACGAAAAATAAATAAAGGAATAATATAATAATATTGGGGGACAATCTTACACAAATCGACTAGTCCCAAACTAAGCAAAGCTTGTACTATGGGTACTAAACGACGATATACATACTTATATAGATAAATACATACTTAAATACATAGAAAACATCCAAGACCCAAGAACAAATATCCGTGAAAAATGCACAAATAAATGCCCTGGCCGGCATTCGAACCCGGGACCTCTAGCTTCGGAGGCAGAGTCACTACCAACTAGGCTAAACAGGTCGTCATATGCTAATAATTTCTATCGTGCGTTGCTATACCTAGTTCAAGCGGAAGTTTCGAATGTGTTAGAGCATACGACTTTGCTGTGTTAAAGTACTTAGTGTATACAGTAAAGTGTTACTTTAGTAATAAATATAACTTTAGAACTTGCTTGGGTCACGAAACAATTTCTGAATGCAAAATAAAAATCATGCGGTATAAGCTTCTGTGAAAATAGCAAAACAACATTTTAAAACTTGCAAACGTATTAACATTGTATAATTGCATAGGATGCAACTCTGGTAGACAACCCTGTTTAGAACCTATGCCGTGCATTAGGATTTAAAACATAAATTGAAGCAAAATAATATCAGCCAACCATGTCAGTAGAAAGGGCAGATTACATCACTCACTCGTACCTTATTTAATACTACTCTAAATAATGGGAACAGTGAATGTTTTAGCTACTTTACTATTGAGTCACTTGGTCGGTATACGTCACCGGAGTATTTAAGAGTATATCTTTGATTTTTTTAACCCTGTTTAACACCCAATGAAAACTCTTAAAATGACAATTTTCTGTCTTCGACCAAGTTTACTCAAAAACCCGATCAATATATGATTGGAATAACATGCAAATATGGACTCTAATATTGAAAACATAAGTTTAAAAATCATGATATGATATTGGTTACGTGCTATGAAAATATTAGCACTGAATATGCAATGTTTCCCTTTCATGCGTTTATTTTCTGTGCTAAGAACTATAAATAGTTCGTTCGTGTTAAGACGATAGTGAGTAATCACTGTCTTTCTACTTAGGCACGCTCCCTGGCTAATTAGGTAGCTGAAATTAAGAAAGGTAGGGCACAGCGGAACGTCATCTCGCTCATATTCGGAGCAGCCCAACCGGGGAAGTACAGTCAGCGTGAAAAGTAGCTATGCATTTGAAAAATTAAAGTGTTTATTACAAAGAAAATAAGAGCTTTTGATCCCTTCGTATGCGTTGATACTAACTGTACCTTACAGAAGACCGCAGCCATAATAACACCACTACTTGCTCCTTAGGTATGTGGTGTGGTCTCAGAGTACCCAGAGTAGACGTCAAATAATAATACCGCTAAGAGCGAGAAGATCATATACTAAATTGAATAAGAGCGACAGAGAGGGATATATCATTTGTTATCCTTGTCATAGTTCCGCTGTTCTTTATTTGCCTCAATGTCATCTAAACGTCAAGTCAAATAGTTCGAGGCAAATAAACAATTACCCGGCCAAATTAAAGAGGTTGTTTATTGTAAGCCGCCAGACGTTTAAGACTAGTTCTCAATTTAGCTGCATAAGAGCTTTTCTGTCCCCCTTAAAACTCGTATAGGATCTCTATAGAAATCCTTACTCTGAGGGTGTAGTGTTCCTGGTGGTGAGTAAGGTCGTCAGAGCTCCCTAGAATACGCTGTGTTGAGAATGAGGGACCTGCATATGTCTCTAGCTGTCAAAAGACCGAATCCTCAATTTAATAAAGGGGGTTGGCAACGCGCTTGTGGTTCTTCTGGAGTCGCAAGCGTCCATAGGCGACGGTGTCTGCATACCATCAAGCAGTCCGTAAGCTTGTTTGCCACCGTCGTTGTATAAAAAAAAACACTTCAAAGTTAAGTCGTGTCGTTGGCCAGTCACCTATTCGTGACAAAAAAGTGGTTTTAATATCATTAGATTTTTATGCTCCACTATGAATTCGCGTATGTACTTATAACTCCTTGATCATGTCACAATATGCATGAATTGAAAAGGATATGATCCCATGCTGAAGTATCGCATCGCTTTAATCTTCAGGAACTCCACGTAAGGCGCAATGACAGTCTTCAGTTCCTTCAGCGGCGCTGTCAGGTTCAAACTTGGTATATCCGGTTTCAACAACTCTACGAGAATAAAAAAGTAAAGTTAGAGAAATAAAATCAAATGAAATAAAAAAAATCATCTTGAAATTTTGAAAAACCACGATGCATTCAATGTTCATTTTGAACCCCACCTGATCACCTTGATTTGGTGTATGTAAAATTGTTGGCATTCACTGAAAAGGGAGTGTGGTAACAGTCGAAGTTTATGCATAAACCTATGTCCGATAATTACTCGTATAATAGACGACATATTAGGAGACAATTTTTTACACTAATCGAACTAGTCCCATAGTAAGCACAATAAGGCTTGTGTTATGGGTACTAGATGACGATATATTGAATAAATAAATACTTAAATACATAGAAAACATCCAAGTCTCAGGAACAAGTTTCTGCTCACCACCAGGGCTCGGAACCGGTTAATCTCAAAATCCTGAAATAGCCAAATATTTTTAATTAGTTTATGCTCCTTATGTAGGACTTAATAATGTATTTGGGTTATTACTTCCTATTGTTAGATTGCCTGATTAAACATGAAATAGTAGACGAAAGAACGATAAGAACTAAAAAAATACCGGTATTTTTGTATGGACAGAATACCGGTTTCCGAACCCTGCTCACCACAGAAACAAATGCCTTACCGGGATTCGAACTTGGGACCTCTAGCTTTGGAGGCAATGGCACTACCCACTAGGCTAAACCGGCCGACCTATACACAAACACCACAGACATATAGCTTTATTTACCTATAACTGTTTCTAAAGCGGTATGCATTGCCGTGGCCGTGGTCTCGGGAGTCAGAGGAGTGGTGGTTGTGCAGGATTTGCGCAGCTCGAGCATCCGGCTCGTCAAGCGGGCGCAAAGATTTGCGTTGGACTTGTTCTTGCGCAAGGCGTCCGTTGTCTGAAAAACACGAAATGTGACGCAGGTACAGTAACGAATTCTGATTTGGTTGATACAGCCCATTCAAAGAAAAAAATGCGAAATGGGTCACAAATTAACGAGCGAGACCGTACATTAATACTGTATGTTAGTAAATTTCAAATTAAAAGAGAACAATTTTAAAGTTTTGTGTTCCTATCAGGATTCGGTCCTTCGACATCTGACATACGATACGCGACCAATCGCTCTAGCCACTGAGATATCGGAACCAATCAAGCTCAGGCACGAAATCCTTCACTAGTTCCCTCTTACAACGTCTTACGGAGGTGTACAGCGACATCTACCTTAGAAGACTTATAAAAAAATAGTTTACTGTACCTTATAGGATTTTGGAAGGCAGCTTAGGCAAAACGTTACGAACTCATTCTAACACAAAAAGACCATTTATCGTTATAATACTTTTAGTCTTGAAAATTGCTAATTTGGTTTAATTAAAGCATTTCCCAGACGTGCAACAACATATATAGATATGTTGTTGCACGTCTGGGAAACGATCTTATCTAAAGCAGGCAAAGGTCCTCCTTCCTCGAGAGTGACACTAGCTAGGAGATACAAAATTGTATTTACCTTTTTTAAAGCAGCTTCCAAGACGTCAAGTGTGTTAGGCAACAACTCCAAATTCCTCTGTAGGAGCAGTCTACGCAAGTTGGAGAGTATTTGGGATGCCGAGCTTGTTGCAATCCCCACATCCCTAAAATAAAATTAATTCATTAGAAGAAACTAATCGCGCGCGTCTCTAAGGCTGAATATCGCTCGAGTACAATAGATATGTGATTCTTAATTTGCGAGCATTTACGGAGAACACTCGGCGCACACTAATAAATAGGGACCTGGGGTCTGCCCGCTCGGCTGCTCGTGCGAGAGGCAGCGGCCACGGCCACACACAGTATAATATTAGCAGTAACCAATCTCCGGCCCTTTACGAGCGCGCGATGCCTACCTTCCCTGAGCGCACAGGGTTGTCGGATAACAATTACTTATACTAATTTTGAATGTAAGGTGTTATTAAATAAAATAAAGAAACAAATATTGGGGGACAATCTTGCATAAATCAACCTAGTCCCAAACTAAGCAAAGCTTGTACTATGGGTACTAGACGACGATATACATACTTATATAGATAAATAAATACTTAAATACATAGAAAACATCCAAGACCCAAGAACAAATATCCGTGCTAAATGCACAAATAATGCCCTGACCGGGTTTCTAGCTTCGGAGGCAGTGTCACTACCAACTAGGCTAAACAGGCCGTAATGAAATAGGTAAGAACTAATTACTTATAAGCAAAATGCTCAAGCTTATGAGTCAGCACTGATCTCCAGACACCGTCCATCGACGCGACAAGAATAGGACACTACAAAGAGATTGCTCGCCAAGTGTATTATAGACGGCCAAACGCAAGTGACGCCGAGGTATGTATAAAAATGTATTTCTCAATAAATGCAAGAAAATTTGTAATTAATAAATATAATATAATATTAAAAATATAAAAAAATATTAAAAAAAAATTAAAAAAAAATACGAATATAAAAATTAATAAATTTAATAAATATAAACTTCTAAGACTTCAATAATAGAAAACACGCGCTGCACTAGCCGTCTTGGCCGCGACTGGTGTTGCAGCACCTACAATGTCCGAATTACCAACTTGTAAATTCGCTACACCCGCAACGATGGGTTTCGCAGTCTATTGTTGCGAAATCCACTCGCCGCGCCTGCGCTCAGTATTGTCCTGTTCTGTCCGACAGCCCGCCATCATCAGTCTCACCTGAGTTCCATGTCCAGCAGCACGACTAGCTGCACTATCGCGCTGTTCTGTCCGACAGCCCGCCATCATCAGTCTCACCTGAGTTCCATGTCCAGCAGCACGACTAGCTGCACTATCGCGCTGTTCTGTCCGACAGCCCGCCATCATCAGTCTCACCTGAGTTCCATGTCCAGCAGCACGACTAGCTGCACTATCGCGCTGTTCTGTCCGACAGCCCGCCATCATCAGTCTCACCTGAGTTCCATGTCCAGCAGCACGACTAGCTGCACTATCGCGCTGTTCTGTATGACAGCCCGCTATCATCAGTCTCACCTGAGTTCCATGTCCAGCAGCACGACTAGCACGATGCGCGGCGCCACGCGCGCCACGTGCAGGGAGTGCGGCGCGCACGGCGCGTGCGCCGCGCCTGCGCACAGCTGCACTATTGCGCTGTTCTGCTCCGACAGCCCTGCGAAACGGCAGCGACACAAAAGGATACTTTCCACATGTTAAAATGAATAACATAGTGTCACTATATGAATTTACTATCTGTTCACGTGCGTTGAACATGCCTACATAGCATCAGCATCAAGATTTGGGACAAGAAACTGCACAGCTGCTGATAGAGCGGGCAAAGTGCGAACTACGTTTTGCTAAATTGACAAAATACATCTAAGACAAGTATTATCAGACACATATGTAAAAATCTGTATAAATAGCTTGTAAATTTGTAAATAAAGTCTCTTTGAGTTTGGACGTTGATGTTGTCATTCCTCTCACTGTGGTCAAGACACCTTTAACCGTGACAGTCACATGAGTATGTGTGATTGGCAGTGAGAATATCCCACTTTACCCTTTCCGTCTATTGCCTTAGGTCTCTTGGTGCAGACATCCCGCACTTCTTATATTTTAACCTATGGTTAGGGCTAGGCATTGTAGGGCTTTAGGGTTGTCTAGGGTTGTTAGGACGATAGGACAGTTAGAATTGGTAGGCTACAGCTCTTCCCATAGTTTGTTAGTAAAATCACCTACTTGATTTTACACTATCCGACCAACAAAATATCGCAATAAATTGCAAATTAAGTTTATCAAATCAAAATCTGACCCGGGTATGTCCTAAAACTACGTCCAGGGCTACCCGGTGCAAATTATTGCAATCGCCAATCCGCATGCCAAGCGTGGCGGTTACGGCATTTCCGCTCCAATGCAATGCACATACAAAAAACGGCCCCTACTTACCTGATTACGGGTACGGGACAATCAAGAAGTTCAAGCTTTTAAAACCTTTTTTTAAATCGTTCTACAAAAGAGAGACACTGATCCTTGTTCTATTTGTGCAACACGAGAACTAAGTTGTTTTTTGCTGCGACTGCTGCGAGTGCCGATTTTGAGTCCCGAGAAAGCGAAAGATTCTAAAATTATTAATTGATATCGTAAACTTACTGCTTTTCTGCAAAATGGTTATATTTTAAAATACTCATTATAAAAATATTATTAACACTATTAACAGTGATCCTAACTTTTGTAGCATTTTCGGCACAGCGTAGTGGTGTTAACGGAGTTGGTGTGGACAATATTAAAGTTATTAACGCTAATGAATCATAAGAATCGAAATCATTTATCCCAATTCCGTTAACACCACTACGCTGCACCGAAAATGCTACAAAAGTTTCAATCACTTATTATTATTAATAATAATTTACGAGTTTTCGAATGTGTCATTTGTTTAGCGCGATTTTGAGGGGTCTACTATGAAACTTGAATGTCAAAGTATTTCCGGCAATCTCTTTTTTCGTTACGAATTGAAAAGGACAGAGCGAATCAGTTCAAATATAACGAGTTTTAACTAGCCCCCGAATTGTGAAAAGGCAGTTCGTGGCATACCAAATTAAAAAGTTACTTTTTCTCACGGAATGAGTAATAACTCGTTTTACTCACAAATTTTTCGCAGCAAGCTACTGAGGTGAAAAACATTTTATAATGACTTTTGTTACACTTTTTTATCTGTGCTACAAATCCACCAAACACACGCCATTGCGACAGTTAATAGTGACGTCAACGATTACAAAACAGTCTGTTTTACGTATTGTATTAGATTAGGGTATGTGAAATTATTTTACATTATTTGCATGGTTTTGAAGGATTTGTTGCCAAATATGCTTTAAACAATAATTATACTTAATCGTTTATAATTAATTTATACAGATACGTATTTTTCTACCCGACTTCAATAGAAGGAAGGAGGTTCTCAGTTCATTTGCATGTTTGTTTCTTTTACGTATGTAAGTTCCCCATATTACCCTTGACCACGTTGGCCGGTTTTGATAATAGTTTTTTTTTTCAAAGCAGTTACCCCTAAATTGGTACCATATAAATTTGGTGAAGGTCCGATGATGGGATCTAGGAGGAATCGAGGGAACTCCTCGAATTTGATAAGCACGCATATGCCGATTTCGGTATTTTCTGTAGTTAACCAAGCATTGGCTCTCGGCAACCACTAATTTGCAGAAGGATAGTTTTCGTATGGAACTCCTCAATGATGTAGGCACATCACCGCGATTCCGATGAAATTTCGTTGACGACCAGACAATTTTTAGCCTATATAAAGTGGCTTGGCTGGGATCTGTAGTAACCACCTCATATGCTAAAGGAAAGCATGACATGTGGTGAAGTGGGAAGGATATGTGAAAATCTCATGTGTGTAACTGTGACATCATGGCGAACTTCAAAATTGGAGTCTGTTTTTTTGGTATAAATTATTATTAATGTTAATTGACTGCTCATTTGTTGAAACAACGTGACCATGATTTTTTTTATTTTTATTGTAGTGCCGTGTCGACATGGCAGCCGGCGTTTTCGAGCGGAAGTTCAAAATGCAAAATTCAAATGTATCGATATATTTATCGACCCCATAATAAGAAATAAAAATCCAAGTGATTATTGAAACATATGTGTTCAGAGAACAGAAACACGCGCCTCCCAAGGCGCCCTCGATGGCGACATCGACCTAGTATTAAGTAAATCTTAAGGTTCCGCATAATTAGCCTGTCGCCTGTTGCTACCATTACTAGTTATGTAAGTTTTTTGTGTAACATTGTTCTCTTGTGTGGTGCAATAAAGCATATTTATTATTATTATTAATTAGCATAAACAAGTCTAAAGAGCAATATATAGTCAACTCTTCATTTTACCTAATGTCACATCTTGCACTTTACACCTACAGCATACAAAGAAATTTGCGTAGCAGTGTGCTGTAGGTAAACATTGTATAAATAGAATAAGAAATATGTATTAAAGTTCAGTTACCAATTGTCCGTTGGTATTTTATTACCTAAACCCTACGCTCTCTCTGGGAGTGTAGGGTCTTCCTTCCTTCTACGTGTAATCCTCTCACAGTGGCGAAGACACCTTTAAGCCCTCAACTGATCAAAAGGGCCTGTTTGATCGGCTGTGAGAAAATCACCCTCCGCTACCCAATTTCCTCCCCGTAGGAATCCACCTGTTGCCTTAGGTCTCGTGGTAACAGGTATCCCTGTGTACTTCAAGGTCGTAAGTTGAGGATAGGTTAGGGACTTAGGGATTTAGGGCGTTAGGCTCCCTTGCTGAAACCCACCCCTCAATTATACGCAGTCTGTGCAGCCGCACGCTGGATAACTTAAAACCCGAACCTAGGGATATTTCTAATTACTCTCCATTCTCCCCATCCTGGGGTAATTTACCGACCCGTCCTTGGGTACCTCATACCAATTACTCGCCACCCCGCCCAGGGGTGCGTTATCCAGCTTGTGACTGTACAATAGGGATTATTTTAAGCTACTTTTCAAAATAGGGTTTAAGACCCTGTTGTGACTTACATGGTAGACGAATGATGTCATCTTTATTGTCCGCTTCCTCGAACTCCTGCCAGTATTCCTGCGCGGCGATGGCTTGAATGCTCATCAATATCAGGTCTGGCGGCGTCAACACTTCTGTTCCTCGGCTGATAGAAAATTCAGGTATACATTATAGTACATTACTACAGAGGTCGGGACAAAAGGGGTTGCCGGCCGAAGACATATAGACGGCTGAGCGAAGCGAGCAATGAAATAAACAACAAAAAAATCTAAGTTTTATTTTTAATACGCATAGTGGCAGAATGTTATAATGCCTGTGCCACAAATTTATGTGGAATGAAAATTAAAAAAGAGGACTTTGCAGGCCTAGGCCTGCAAGATTTGTATGAAATTCCATTAACTACCTCTTGTCCTAGCCGCACCTGAAACGTCATGCTTCGCAGCCTATTATGAGGAACATAACATCAATATTTCATTGCATGTTTGAGAAAAATTATTAGACTTGGCCGAGTTGTATCAAATTAATCCATTCAAAAAGCTACTTTACAGTCCAAGTTAGAAGATTCAAAATCAAATGAGAATTTTATTAAATGTCGGACATTTAAACAATGAGGGCTACCGTTTTTGTGCTCACCAGTTGGCGCCACTGTCGAGTAAGGTCCAGCTGTCAAAGTTTGTTATTCGATTTACGGGCGTGAAAACGAAGTTTACATTTAAATCATACAAGATTAAATCAAACTGTACTATAAAAATATCGAGAATGCCGCAGTGTTGGACAGTCCCATTTTGTTCCTAAAAAAAGAGTATATAAGTTTCCAAAAGATAAGACTGTTGAGAAAGACTGTTTAAAAGCACTGACATTAATTGACCCGTACCTAACTCATATTTGCCTTAATTAATCTCAGGTATCGCAAAATATTCACCATCTTTTTTCTAATTAGAAATAATCCCGGATAACTCAGCCAGAAACAGTGACATTCGATATTTCGGAGAACTCACGCTACACTAGCGCCTCTAGCGGCGAATTCATAGGAGAGCACTCATTGTGACTTAAGAGATATAACAGTAAGAGATATTTTTCCTAGTCACTTCACAAAAATACAGTAAGTAACAGCAAACAACAATGACTAGACTACGCTTGCACTCGGAATTGATTGTTAAAGGAATTTAGTTTATTTGTTATCTAGGATAGTACATTACCACCTTCCATTTCAATTGTTGTTTTTGTACCTATACTTTCTGTTGTGTATTATTGTATCTCAGATCATAGAAAGAAAGAGATATGCCCTAACCGCCAAATTAGTCCGGTACTGATGTCGCAACTTTTAAAGATGTGTGCGTTTCCACTACTTGCACAATATTGTAAATATTGGGTTCCCGCACACATCCGTCCAGTTGTCTACTAGCATTCTAATCCTCTAAGTGGTACTCTCACTACATAAGCAACAGTAGGAATACACTCGTACACGTAAACAACAGCGTCGGTGAACTCGTTAGGGATGGGCACATGCATCCATTTTTGCATTTATCGATAAAATCATGAGATGAGAATTTTACCTTTAAAACGATAAACTTCGTTTAATGGTGAATCAAAATACTGTTTATTACAGAAATACAAATTGTTAATTTTAGTAAAAATTACGAGTCCAACGAACCTATGGTTCGTATTTATTGTATTGGGGTTTCGTCTATTTTGATACTATACAAACCTATGATGTGTAATGTACCCATGTGTAACAAAGAAACATCCTAAATAATAGTTCAGTGACCGTTAATCAATTTATTTTAAATATTTCATAGCAAAATCATTCATAGTCCATCTGTAGACTTTTTATATTTTAATATGATATTCAGTTATGCAAATAACTATATTTAAAAAGAATATGTAATGAAAACCATTCGTAATAACGTCGATCAATTATCGATAATATTGCATGCATACAGATACTGCCACTGCCTTATCCCGCGCACTCGAAGCTGCGTAAGGTGTTTGCGCTGGCAGGTCGAAGCTTTTGGGGTGAATTTTACAAAGTGAATTAAGGAACTTTAAAAATACTTTAATAATAGAAATACTAATCTAAAATAGCACTTAGCAGTGGTATGTTATTCCACGTATTTTGTATTTTTTGTTTAGTTTACCGATTTTTACAAATAAACACGCTACAGACCGTTATTTCGAAAAAAATCTGGAGCCATAGCGTGAACAACGATCGCCGCTCAAATGAGTCAGCGCTAAGACCGATATGGTTTACTGATCTTATCGAGGCGACACGCGCCACGCCCCCGTGCCATATCTACTTCTTTCTATGATCTGAGTATGGTATTAAGTTCATGGAAATACTATGTAATAGGTATACTAGCTAACTTTGAATAAATGTCTTATTATTATTATTATTTACCTTGAATACAAAGCCAGCTGTTTATCCCCAACAAAGAGCATCAAGTGATAGTGCTGGTACGAACACTTAATTTGCTTGGAGGCGCTCTTGAGCGCATTAAGTGCTGCCGCAGTGGCGCCGCTCTCGCCTATAACTCCAGTCGCGCCAGGTACAGAATCACCTTTGGTTCGGCTGTCAATTAGTACGGACAGCCAATTGCGGTAGACAGGAGACTGTAGCCTGAGGATCAATACACAAGTACGAGTATATAATATAATCAAGTAGTTATCCCACTCTGTTCTTTAAAGTTAAAATTTTCCTTGACATTACATTCATACGTTTCCGGGATCTATCCTCCTGAGAATTGATTTAAGAGGGCGCAGTACGCTCGGTCTGGCTCGGTTCTCCATACAAACGTATTTACCCTCTCATTTTAAAACGCCATGCTAGAATAACATGAAAATTTGTATACACAATGGGATCCGGCATATCTAGGTCGGACCATAGTTTCTGTTGCTATAAATTGTAAAAGAAAAAAATACAGCGGCTTTTAGAGTTTTTACGGCTTGTATGAAAACCTTAATAATCGCTGTATTTTTTCTCCATTATAATTTCAAGCAACAGAAACTATGGTCCGACCTAGATATGCCGGATCCCATTGTGTATACAAAGTTTCATGTTATTCTAGCATGGCGTTTTAAAATGAGAGCATAAATACGTTTGTATGGAGAACCGAATCTTAAGACTTTGTTAACACTCGCAAGTAGAATTAGAAATTTATTTAACTGCCTAATCAATTAATTATTCTTAATTTCACAAAAAAGCTCTAATTAACATAAAAAAATAAGATCGTATAAATTATATTAATCATTTTTACCATGATTGCAGTCATCATAGTGAAGTAGTTAAATTGATAAAGGCTTGTATGTACAGTTGCGTTCATTAGTGCGTCTGCAGTTCAGCAGAACAAACGTTTGAAGCTGGATTGGGCACCATCTTCGTTCTTTGTGTAATAAGGCTATAACACCTATCTGTAAATCTTACTGGTATAGTTAGCTGTCACTAGATGGCGTTGATGACGGTAAAACACAAACTATTATTCTCCAATTTATAGTTTCGAATTTTCTTTGTCAATTTTGCTCCCTTAAATATTTAGAATGACACTAAATAATCATTTTTAGAAGTCGGAGATACGAAATTCGACCTAGTTTTATCCATGCAATAATGAACGTGATTGTACACAAAGTAGTTAATAACCCAGGGTCGGAACAACGCCCGTCATTTCATAGGAATTGGATAGGCTACTAAGGCTACTGTATGAAATGACGGGCGTTTGCCCAACCCTTATTAATAACTCCGAGTAACTTACAAATTAATGTTCTGTCCACAGATATGCTGCACAAAAGTCTTGCAGTCAAGTAGCTCTCTCTGGGCATCATCGATTGACTGTTTGCTGACTATCATAAAGATGTGATCCAACCACTGCAACAAAATCTGCTGTTAGACTAATACTCCCATATTTATAAAACTTAACAACATCTGCTAATGCTAGGTGAAATGTGCATGTTTTATCTATTTCCCATGAAAAAAATTAACTATCAAATGACAGAAAAAAACAACAATCAGTATTTTAGCCACCAATATTTTAGCCAGCAATCAGCATTTTTAAAACAAATAAAATGAGATCAAATAGAGAGCGCGCTGGTCCTACCCACCCGGTTAGCACTGTGCGGGGTACTTCATGTCCATTCTGTATGTTATACTATTAAACTATTGACATAATATTGTAATGATTATGTCTGAAACTCAGTAGTTTTCTATAAATAACTGTGTTATATTTATGTAGGTCACTACTACTACTACTACTCGGCGAGGCGCAGAGGACGCGCACTAAGGAGATGGACAGATGCGGTCCAAGAAGTTACCGGGTCCACATTACAGGCAACTGAACAAATGGCTCAAGGTCAAACAGCCTGGAGAGCAGTGGTTGAGAGAATCACCCATAGCCGTCATGACAATATTACCAAGTAGAGGACTACTACTTTAATTTATGTATTCACTGTATTCCATAAAGGAATACAATGAACAGCTGATCTATGATTATTGATTATTAAAAACTACCTGTTGCCCGCGACTTCGTCCGCGTCTTCGCTCCTATTGATCGCAGCGTGATGTTATATAGCCTAAAGCCTTCCTGGATAAATGGACTATGCAACACAAAAAGAATTATTCAATTCGAACCAGTAGTTCCTGATATTAGCGCGTTCAAACAAACTCTTCAGCTTTATAATATTAGTATAGATTATGATGCTATTTTTCTTATACACAATTTTTTTGTATAAATATTGCCTTGTAAAGTATCATCTCATCTAATTTCCTATAAGAAATAAATACAGGGAATACAAATGATTCGGGAGATGTGAGCAGGACCAATCCTACACACATAGTAAATGTTAATGGATCATTCACCATTGTATTTAACTGAAACACACATGTTTTTGTTCCTTTTTTTACTTTTTGTTAAGACGCTGAATAGAGCTTCCCTTGGGAGTTATTCCGCAGGGCACCTACATTGGTCCAGCGGTGTATTTGCCAAGCAGCTTCTTAAAGTCTTAGAGTCTTAGTTAGGTAATCTATATTCATATTCACTGTTACAACATTCTGTTTGATATCTCCAATAAACAAGTTCAGTCTGCGTTCCTGTTTAATTGCTCACCGCTCGGGCCTAGCTGCGAAACCCCTCCCCTACAAACTGGCGCCCAACGTGGGGCTAGGGAAGAAGAGAGGGAGCCAATTTACACGAGATCGAGGGCTGCACTTGCTAGGAAGGAAGAGGACAGCAAGATGGCCGTGAATATGACAGATGACCAATTTAGACTGCTCTTGGAGACGATTACCCGGCGTGAACCCCCAGCTGCACCAAGTGAAGAGCGCCGATCGTCCTTCGCCGCAGCCAACTTTATATTTGATGGCTCACGCGACCCGGCACGAGTGGAGGCGTTCTTGACCGCTGCTGCAGTATTCAAGATGGTAGAAAAGATGAAGGATGCAGATGCCCTGCTTAGCGTTCCTCTTGTTCTGAGGGATGACGCAGCCACTTGGTGGAACGGCATCAAGGGAGCTGTCAAGAAGTGGGACGATTTTGAGAACCGACTGCGTCGAGCATTTGCCCCTAAGCGACCGGCCCACCTGATCATATACGACATAGTCACCGTGAGGCAGCCAGTGGACATGCTAACGGAGTCGTTCATTGCCCAAAAGCGCGCCCTACTCGCGCAACTGCCGCCACCGGCCATTAATGAAGAGCTCCAGCTCAACATGGTTTATACTGCGCTGCACGAACGAATTAAGGACAAGGTGCCTAGGGAATCTGTAACAACGTTTGACGACCTACTGAAAGCAGCTGTAAGTGCTGAATGCCTCTACCAGGAGATGGGACCGTCTGCAACAGAACGGAATCATGAGCGTAACCAACAAAAGGCAAAACCAGAACGCAGAGAGAAGGTACGGTGTCTACACTGCCGTAACTTTGGCCATAGCGTAGATGTCTGCCGCAAAAAGGAGGAGGCGCTCCGAGGTCGTCGAGATACCGCAGGCCCTCAAACACATACAGCACAGCGGACATCAAACCACGTGGCAATGTCCACACAGGCACCATCCCCTTCGCAGCCCGTTATATCCTGCTATGGATGCGGAGCCCCTGGTGTCACAAGGAGTCGCTGTCCAACATGTACGGGTACAGTTGCACCGAAACTGGAAGCAACAAACTTAGCCTTTTGCCCAGTTAATACCGTACCCATACCAAATACGGATGCACAACCGAGACCGTACATTGGTATCGGAATAGGTGATATCACGGGAACGGCCTTCGTGGACACCTGCGCCAAAACCAGCGTCGCATCGTATGCGCTATATCAGTGTCTGAAAACCAAAGGACACCAATTCTTCTCCGAACAAGCGGAGGTGACACAAGCCGACGGCATAAAGAGAAGCCAAACCATCCTAAAGGTGAGGGTCCCGGTGAAATTGTGCGGGCGAACGATTCCGACAACATTCGTCATACTGCCACAGTCACGAGATAATCGCACACTTCTGGGAGTAAGATTCATTCAGGATGCTGGAATGATCCTGAATTTGGCCCAACTGACATGGTACTTCTTGGACAACCCAAACATGATATACGATCTCCATGAAGAAGGAGCTGATGGAGTATCAATGGCGCACGTGGAAGCTGCATCCGTGAGGGATCCTGCCATTGGAACCTATAGGGCAAAAGAAGCGTCCCTGCCTCAGGCTAGTGCTACCACTACGCTACAGCGGCCCTTGCCTTTCGAGGAACCTGCGCCACCGGTTTCAACAGCAACAGACCATTACCGGATGATCCCCCTCAGCATCAACGAGCGTACGCCGCCCCGGAAACGCACCAGAACCCAGCTCTTTGATGGCTACTCGCCCCGATTCGACTACATGCTCAGGGATGCCCAGCAAAGCATCCACAATGCGGAAGTCGAGCTGTCACCTCACTCGTCGGAACTATTCCCCGACCCAGAAGACATTAGCATCGCTCCCTTAGCGGTCGATTCTATCCAGACAGAACTTATAAGTGGAGAACAGGAATTAACCACGTTAGCGGAACATCGCATCAACACTGATAACCATGGTCCTGTGTCAGTGCCTACGTATCGGATATCGCCTCTACGGCGACAGATGCTCAAAGAAGAGATAGCAAAAATGTGGGATGACGAAGTGATAGAACCTTGCTCGTCCCCAAAGCCATATACGATAAAAACGGATGCAAGTGGGTACACCCTTGAGGCAGTTTTAGTCCAGGGGGAGGGAGAATACGAGCATCCTGTGGAATATGCGACCCGGCTTCTTAGCCCAGCAGAAAATAATTACTCCATGAATGAACGGGAGGCCCTCGCCGTGGTCTGGGCAGTCACTAAGTTTCGTGGTTACATTGAAGGACTCCAAGTGACTATCGTAACTGACCATCAAGCCTTGAGATGGTTGATGTCCATCAAATCTCCAACAGGACGTTTAGCAAGGTGGGCCCTTCAAATTCAAGCATACGACTTAATTATAAAGTACACCCGGGGGAAAACAATCGTTAAAGCTGACGGATTGTCACGACCCGCGGGTCATCGAAGTAGTGCTGACATTTGTGAAATGTGCAGTGTTGCTGTGG
Source organism: Notocelia uddmanniana (assembly GCA_905163555.1). Taxonomy (NCBI): domain Eukaryota; kingdom Metazoa; phylum Arthropoda; class Insecta; order Lepidoptera; family Tortricidae; genus Notocelia; species Notocelia uddmanniana. The sequence goes on along the minus strand of LR991065.1, from coordinate 12,241,513 downwards.
TTGACGCGCCCACAAGAAGTCCATCCTGATCCTGTTACCTCGTCGGGACGCCTTCAATAACAGAGGGGGAGATTGTAGCATTTAGGTATTATCTAGTAAGAAGTTAGATAAAGATTCAACATTCTAGTAGAGAATAGTTCCCATGAGAAGCCCTAGATGGCGCTAGTTACATGTAGATAAATCAACATTCCTGAAGGCTGTAAAATACAGGCCAGTACTTTCCATGTTATTTAAAATATTTAGAACATGCCTACATTGTATAAAGTTAGATGCAAACATATTGATGTATGCAAACATATTGATGAGTTCCACGCTAGATGTCGCTGTACCGCCGCCATAGCAATCCTGCATCGCGGTGTTGAGATTTTTCCTGATTTAATGGGGTCAACCCCGAACCAATGTACATTTGAGTTAGCTAGGTGATTTGACAGCGCACGACAAACATCCATATGGTCGGATTTTGAACGGTCCTGTCTTTTCGAAATAGGGTAAAAGCTTCCCTTGGGAGTTATTCCGCAGGGCACCTACATTGGTCCAGCGGTGTATTTGCCAAGCAGCTTCTTAAAGTCTTAGAGTCTTAGTTAGGTAATCTATATTCATATTCACTGTTACAACATTCTGTTTGATATCTCCAATAAACAAGTTCAGTCTGCGTTCCTGTTTAATTGCTCACCGCTCGGGCCTAGCTGCGAAACCCCTCCCCTACAATGTTAATATTCATTATATTTTAAAGGGTGTGGACGATTACCAAACACGATTTAAGAAAATCGGCCGGACCGAAAAAAATCGTTATTCTGCATCTTAAAATAATCATAATGTCTTTTTTTCAACTGAAACATGTATAATTAAAAGCACAGTTCCAACACACTCAAACCTAAAGTATAGACGATTTATATTACACATGTGGTGAACATATTTAATTTTATGATTAAATTTCTGATTATCTACTTGTATAGCAGGGCTATAGTTTCTCTTTCACTCCGGCGCAATTAGACGCAAACAGACATAGCCAAGGTCATTGGCGCTTGTCAGCCTCTTAAGTAAAACTTTAATTTTCTATAATCATTGTCATTACAACGCTTGTTGTATTAATAAAATGAATAAAGCTAAAACCTCTGTTATGACAGCACTTTAATCATGAAGAAAGTAAATTGTGTAAATCACCCTTTATATCTAATTGAATCTATTTGTTACCTCATCAAACACTACTGTAGTATCATCTCTGCATTTCATGGAAGTATATGTGTTCCCAAACTGCGCAGCCATCACTCGTTGCGATGTTATAATAGGAGATAGCAATTGCGAAACTTTGGAGCCATCTGTTAGATTTAGTTGGTTATGCTGGAAATTATTAATACAAACTACTATCAGCAAAATTGTGGAAATTTGGTTGCTCTAACTAAATATGAAATAATTAGAAAAATTTCGAAGAAAATGAGGACTTAAAAATATTCGGAAGGACTTTAGAATATGCAACACCGAGTTTAGCGTTCATATTTTTTTTATAAATAGTACTCACTATTAGAAAGCTTTCCACAAAATTTCAAGTTGCGGAGACGTACGGTTTAAGAGAAAAAAAAAGTAAAGTTGAAAGTTTCTATACTAAAATCGGTAAATAATACTACGCCATGACAGTCCGACTCCGCCTTAGCTCCGGCGCTGCGGGACGAGCAGCCCTTCCGCCGTCGCGTAACAAAGCACGGTCGTCCATGCTCGGCTCCGCAGTTTCGCCTTGCTGGTCGCCTTCGGCGACCAGGCTCAGCCGCTCCGCCTCGCACGGTTCCCGCGCTTTGTCACGGCGGGCGAGGGCTGCTCTCCCTTCGCACCTCCGAATTTTTATATACACTCTAGGGGTAGGGCAGACAAGACCACGTGGATAGTGGGGTGCTCTGATTCGGTTTTTGATATACCTAGGCCCCAGTGACGTGAGTGACGTAATCATCTGACTGTCATGGCGTGGTGTTTATTACCGATTTTAGTATGGAAACTGTCCAATTTTTTTTACGTTTCCGCAACTTGAAATTTAGTGGAAAGCTTTCTAATCATGAGTACTGTTTATAAAAAAAATATGAATGCTAAACTCGGTGTTGCATATTCTAAAGTTGAGCCAAATATTCCATCATAAGGAACACACATATTTAATAAGCGTGTTTTGTATGTGTTACTATTTCTTTTTAATAAAATTATCGAGTTTGAGGATTGGACAGTAAAGTAATTATAATTAATTATATGCAATCTTAGAATAAATAGGCAACTATTAAATAAAGACCTACTCAAATAACTAATTAAAAATAACTCAAAAATGGTTTATACTCAGTTGGGTGCGGCAACTGGTGATAAGTAGAATCAGTACAAAACCTGCTCTCGTTAAGACGTACCTGTTCGCTCAGTGATTTCATGCGTTCAATAAAATCTTCGTCCCATTTTGAATATAGCAAGTCGTTCACGTTATCAAATATTAGGATGCCTTTCATTTTTAAATTCGATAAGTATTGGTTGTTATTAGTCAGGTCTTTCCTTAACAATAAACAATAAATAATAAAAGCGACTCTAGCGTGAACTGATTTAGTGAACGTCACATTGACAATGATTTGATTTTGACATGCGCTGGGGGTCTACTCCGAAATTCGAACTTCGTATGGTGCTGTCCCTTTCACTCTCCTGTCATACACTATCCAATAAAAAACATAAATGTGAAAATGGGAGCCAAGTTCAATATTAAGAATATGCGATGCTTGGTTGTCGTTTTCACCGACAAAAGAATATAGATCTAAAAGGGTGCCAAGTTCCGTAAATTCTCTGAAATGGTGCCAAGTCCGGCACTACATTGTTTACAGTACAACTAATTAACTGCGGCCTAATGCATTTCAAAATTCTCCTAGCAACGCGTAAACACGCAAAAAAGTAGAGTTGTTCGCAAAATAATTATTTTACTTTTATTCCAACGATTTTTCTTTTCAAATAGGTGTGTGCATTAACTAATACAAACGAAGCATTTATTTTCTCCGTGGAGACCGCAGCCCGACACCGCTCTATGCTCCTTTAAAGCCCTATTTTTCAAGAGCTGTCATGACATGTGACAAATTATAAAAATAAAACTATGGAAAAATGTATACAACAGATAACAGTGCTAATAGTGAAAATTTACAGTGTTGTAATATGTTCCTAATTATAACTTTGCACAGCAAAGATACTTTGAAGAGTTTGAAGTATGTATCCCCTACGCTGGTGTAAAGCCCCGCCTAGCCTGCTAAGTGTTTATGTACATCGGAACTCTGTGTTCGCTTAGTTATATATTGGTGCCTTTTTATAATTTATTTGTTTTTATAGCCGTTACTTTTTCTTTGTTTTGTTCTTCAATAGTATTTCGTCTAATGGGTTCAAACGCGGATAGCCCAACAAATGTCGCCCCCCCATACTGTCTCTGGAGAGCTCCGTGCAGTGCCCTCAATACTCCCAGGGCCCATTCTTTAAAGGCCAGAGAGGGCTAAATATTCATATCAACCGAGTATACCACAATCCAGCTGCCACAAATACAGTGCCCCCTGACGCCAATTTAGTAACTAACCCCCCACAGACATGTCAAACCAGATCTTTTTCCCAAAGACTGAGCGAACTCAAAAATTCGATCCCCGTCATAAAACGAATTACTCGAAGTGCACGAATCCAGGTAGCTCAAAAATTAACAGAAGATATCAAATCTGCATTAAACCAGAACACACAGGAGTCCTGGGAGCCATGGACGTATATAAGGGGGGGGGGCGGTATCGGTACTTAATAATCTAATGCCTTATCACATTGGAGTCATCTGCTCCTATAGCAATTCAAATGTTAAGCCTTTCACGGACACCTGCGAAGGTAGACTATGATCAAGGATATAACTTGGCTATGCTTCTACGCATGCCTGAAATCTCTAAAAATGGGAATGATTACCCAAGGGCATGGTCACCCTTATCAACAATATCGGCATATCAGGCCTATAACTCTTGGTCGCCTGTACTTACTTAGTCGGCTCATAAGTTCTGTCACTGGCCTTTAAAATTTAAATTTGGAACTCCTAAAACAAAAACCGTTGTGCATTTGAATTTCGAATCTTTTTTAAATATTTGAGTAGTATAATTTTGCAATTTTCTGTTTTCTTTAACATGGAGTGGACGCTTAAAGATAGCCGTACCGCAATAATTGCCGTATATCGTTGTGGGCACTCGCCGACTAAAATTTTTAAGCTACTTGAAAATTTAAAATTCTCTCTAAGATTTGTGTATCGTACCATAGAAAGATACAGTGAGGTCTCTAGTTTAAATGACAAGAAAAGAAGCGGTCGTCCGCGTACAGCTAGGACTCCAGCGGTTGTACAAGCAATTAGGGCACGCATAGCCAGAAATCCCGCTAGGAAACAAAAAGTTATGGCCCTCCAGATGGGTTTGAGCAGAAACACGGTGAAAAGAGTGCTTAATCAAGACCTGAGACTTCGTGCTTATAAACAAAAAACTGGCCATCTTCTCAATGGTCGGCTTAAAGCTTTAAGGCTTAAAAGATCTAAAGCTTTATTGAAGAAGTACGCTAAAAATAAGCATCGTTGTATACTGTTCTCGGACGAGAAATTTTTTGACATAGAAGAAAACTGTAATAAACAAAATGATAGAGTGTACGCTCGCAATAGTAAAGAAGCGTCTAATAGCATTTTCCGTATTCAAAGAGGTCATCACCCTTCATTTGTGATGGTTTGGCTGGAAGTTTCTTATGCGGGCGTCACTAGTATGCATTTTTGTGAGAAAGGAGTAAAAACTAGTGCCAAAGTGTACCAAGACACGGTGTTGACTAATATTGTGAAACCACTATCCCATACGATGTTTCTAAACCAGCATTGGGTTTTCCAGCAGGACTCTGCTCCAGCCCATAAGGCAAAGTCTACACAAGCTCGGCTCGCCTCCAATAAAATCGACTTTATACGGCATGAAGATTGGCCCTCCTCTAGCCCAGATCTTAATCCGTTAGACTATAAAATATGGCAGTATTTAGAGGAAAAGGTGTGCTCAAAACCTCATGCAAATCTAGACTCGCTGAAAAAATCCCTTGCTACGGCAGTGGCCAATATCGACATGAAAGTGGTGTGTGAATCCATTGACGACTGGCCACGCAGACTTCAAGCCTGTGTAGATAATTATGGCGGTCATTTTGAATAAATGTTATACATTTAGATTCTCTAGTTTATAAGCTTTCAAACGCTGTACAAATTATACGGAATAAACTTAAACTTTTGTTTTTATTTGATACTATGTATATGACAGAACTTATGAGCCGACTAGGTAGAGTCACAACTACATTAAGACAACAATGGTCTCCAAAAATTTTCACGGAGGGCACGGTAGTCCAGACACCATGATCAAATCTAAGGACTAGTGCTCTAACTAAACTTCTACTTAACTCATGTACCGTTCCATATAATACTTTACTTGAATCTATATTTAAAAACAAATTTAACTGTATTTTATAAAAAAAATTGTAAATAAATCTGTAACTAGTAGGAACAAAATTATCTCTCACGAGGTTGTTTAACTGGTCTAAATAATCTTGGCCTTCCTGCAGAGAAGGAAAGATAATAAATACAAATAATCAATTAAACTCTCACTAATTATCAGGTGATCAATCCAATAGTTAGCTAAAGTATTAATTGCCTCTCAGTATTTATGAAAGTTTCTAAGTGTGAGGATCAAATTTCATTCACTAATAATTAAAATTTACTTTAAGTCGGCGTACACGCGCGACCTACTTAACTTTCTGCTGATGCGCGCATTCACGGCGTAATGACACCGGATGGTTCGGGCCATATTGCGAAATATTGTGGTACTCTGGGTGGTGATGTTGACGTGGTGTTAAAAGATTTACAGGTCCTCACAGAAAAAATTGCAAATATAGGTCTCGAATTAAATTTCTCTAAATGTGAAATATTTTTCCCGGAGGAATATAGTCAAAAAGAAACTGCTTTATCGAAATTTCGTACAATAGCTCCAAACATTAAAGTAATAGATACCACCTCTCTGCACCTCCTAGGGTCACCGGTCTTAGAGGAATCCTTTCCAGAATTTATAAATGAAAAATATATATTTTTCAGTACTTTCTCAGATCGCTTACTCAAAATTAACGCACACATGGCATATACACTCATCAAATACTGTCTTTTCATCCCCAAATTTACATATTCACTTCGGTGCAGCCACCTTTGGAAGCATCCCATTCTTTTGGATAAACTTGATAATCTAATAAAAACTACCATCTCATCCGTCATAAACATACATTTAGAAGATAATCAGTGGTCCCAAGCCACCCTTCCTATTAGACGTGGAGGAATTGGGATCCGCAAAATTTCTAGTATTTCTTTGCCCGCTTTCCTTTCCTCAATTCATAGTACACAAAATTTGATGGCGAAAATTCTAAAACAAAACCCTTCTAATTTGGAGATCCCTTTTCTGAAGGAAGCCCTGGATTTTTGGAGGGTCACCTGTCCCAACGCTGATCTACCTACGACTCCTCGATCGCAACGACTTTGGGACGAGCCGCTCTGCGTGCTGGTACGGGATAATATTTATGAAACGTCTACCAGCACCGTGGAGCGTGCCCGTCTCCTTGCTTGTCGTAGGTGGGAGTCGGGCGCTTGGTTACAAGCGTTACCCTCCAAGAATCTAGGCACACTTCTCAATAACAATACTTTTAGGTCCGCAGTATCGCTGCGCTTGGGAACGACATGTGTTGCCCCTCATCAGTGCCACTGTGGGTCCACTGTCACCAGAACCGGGCTCCATGGCCTCTCCTGCAGCAGGAGTGCTGATCGTATTTCTAGACATGCCAGCATTAACGACATCCTGCGCAGAGCCCTTTTTTGATTAATAGTCAGTCAGTCAGTGGTAAAAATGCCGTTTCTTAGAATTTAATATCTCAATAACTATTAAGCCTATATTTATGAAATTTGGGGTTCTAGTTGTTCTAACGAATCTTAATACATGTACCAAATTTCTTTTTTTTATTACATAGATTTTGAGTTATTCGGGGGTTAAAAGTGGCTCCAAACGGTTCGTGTAAAATAACACACGGCTGCTGTCCACCAGTTCCTGGGGTGAACTTGGCTGGACACGCTGCCGCGTGTCTAGATATGAGGATAGAGGCGGCACCCTACGAATTCCGGATTTCGAATTTTGGTGTAGACTCCCTGAACTGTCTGAAGCTGTATTTTCCTGAATGTTATCCATTTATAATTTTAAAAAACGAAGCAGCACGACCCCTTTCATAACCAATTACTTAAATTTAAATAAATTTGATTAATCATTATACGTTTCAATTATCTAAAAATACTGATGTTTACCTTTAAAAGAGAGCTTATAATTACGCTCATTTTTTGCTTGCGCTTTTGGCTCATTTTTGCAAATTATAATTTGATAAACACTTACGCTGAACAATGCATTATATGTGGTTTTTGAATGCTGCCCGGCTAGTATGATAGCTTATACCGTCACGTTATATGGCAAAAATGTACTGAAACGTCACATAAAACGTGACGGTATAAGCTATCATACTAGCCGGGCTGATGTCAAACTCGAAAACCAACAAGTTTGCCAATTTAGAGAAAAAATCTTTAGTTGTTATCTCCCTCTATGTCGCTCGAATATGCAAGTGCGACAGAGAGGCAGATATTGCGTTTTCGGTTCGCAGTAGGCCCTCGGCCTTGTACTATTCCTTATTCTGTGCCTCGGCCTCGGTGTTTCCATATAATGTACTCTTTGGTGTTTCCTACTTTCCTGCGTTTTGTTTTGTTTGACAATTTTACATTGAACCAAACAACATGTCAACATTATATCATCGATATTAATTACAAACAATTTTCTAAATTCATATACTTTCGATTCTAACATGTGGTCAGTAGCCTCACGCCTCGTAAGTACAAGCTCACTAACTCAAATACAGTAGAATCCGGACACAGCGACAGTCAAGGGACCGACCGGTGATATTGATATTACGTCGCACTAACAACGTCGCACTACTTTTCTTAGAAAGTGTTTTGTATTAATACCTAAACCTAAAGCTAGTATTCTTTGATCTGTGCCTAAAGTGAGCTGATTTCGACGTCGTAATAAACGGATTCTACTGTAGTACAGTTTAATGAGTAGCAATTGTAGCTGTTCATTTGAGATATAAACATCTCCAATTTCATTTTGCAGCCCTTACGTAGTCCGAGACTTATAATCAAAGCAGCACAAACTAGCCAAAGCAGGTCTTTCTGGGAATATGTTAACATGATGTTTAACAAGCCGGACCAGGAGCGTATAAAACTAATAGGCCCCGATCGTGCTTGCGCCGAGTGGGTATTGCGGAACGGCGGCTCCGTCGAGTGGGTCGGGGGACAGAAACTCGCAGACTACAACTTGTTGCCGGGTAATGACGCACCGGTCCCAAAGCTGGCAGTCATTGATGCTACAGATTCATCCATATCACATTATGGTTTCTCACACCTAAGTATGTACTTTCACAAAAATATTGTTTTTGAATGTATGATTCTTATGCCTTTTTTATGAAATTGCCAACAAATTTGTTTCCATGCAAATACAAGAAATAGTAAAAACAATACACCAATAGAATACCCAATGGAGTCGCCATAAACCTTGCTTGTACTTTTATTTCATTGACTTTGCTTTTATTTCATTAATTTATTATATTTTTCAGTTGGATGCACAAAACTATACAAGATTATACTTCATAAAAGTTCATATATTGAAGATAGAGCATTGAAAGGACTATCATTTGGTAAAGAATCATTAACCCACCTACAAATATCGGAGATAGCCGATGTCAGTGATGCTGGGCTAAAGAATTTAAAGGATTGTCACAAACTGCAAAAATTGGTGTTGTTCGACTTGAAGAGTGTCAATGATATGGAAGATTGCAAAAAATACTTGGCATCACAACTGCCGAACTGTAAAATACAAGGTAAATAAAATAAAATGACATTATTGTTTCAACCTGATCCTTAACATTGCTCAGTGAAACAAATTATTTTATTTTTTGTTTATATTTTTTGTCATTGATATTTACAGGGGCTGATGTAGCAAAAGAAAAAGCAGCATAGATGTTAACATTGAAACTGAGACACAGCATTTAAAACAAAGTTATAATAGTAAACTAATATAAAAATAAACTAATTTAAATTAAACCACATTTGTCATTTGACACCTTTACCAACTGCTTCATTCACATTACTGTAGCCATCTTTGTGAAGGAGATCAGCCAACTCCCGTTTGATCTTCTCAATTACTGGAGGTCCATGGTATATTAAAGCTGTGTAAATTTGTACCACACTAGCGCCTGCCAGTATCTTCTCATATGCATCTTGGCCAGTAAATATACCTCCTACACCTACTATTGGAACTTTACCTGTAATAAATAAAAGCATCATATTTAAAAAACTTGTCTCCCTCCAGGTCCTACTTGCTTCAACAGGTCTCCATCAATGTTTAGGAACTTTAGTTTTAAGATTTTATTTATGTTTTATATCTTAATATAGTCAGTTACAAGTTTTTAAAACTTCCTGTATAAACTGATTTTTCTCACGCTCATTAACTGACGCCTATATTCCACAAAGAAGTAGGTAGAACACACGAAAAAAAAAAAAACTATAAAATTAATAAATTAAAAAAAAATGTTATGACTTTTGTCCAATTGCTTGTAGAGAAAAATATGCAAGTTTAAGATGCTTCTCCACCAGAGCTAAGCCTAATGTAAATATGTAATGTCAAATGTAAAACAAATAATTTGTAGCAGGTTCAGTTTTGCCTGTGTTATAATTTTGCTGACTTTTATAATAACATCTGGCTCATATTTTTTATACCGTGTGGATAAATTAAACAAACCTTGAGTTAATTTGTACATCTCCTTAATCATTTCTGTGGACTTATTAGCTAGTGGTTTACCACTGAGACCTCCAGGCTCTTGAGAAAGGTCCTGGTGTACCAGCCCTGGTCTCTCTATTGTTGTATTGGAAATTATTAGTCCATCAACTTGAGTCCTTTTCATGGCAATAACAGCAGCAATATCCTTCTTATCTTGTGCGCTTAGGTCTGGAGCTAACTTGAGCAATAGAGGTATGTTATTTTTAGTACTAATTTCATTTCTTACTTTATTGACCTCTGTCAATAAATTTGTGAGTTCTTCTTTTGCTTGTAGTGACCTTAAGCCTGGTGTGTTAGGGCTGTAATACAAATATATATTGTTAAAAAGTATTATATTGAAATATTATTTTTCTTAGTGATAAGGTTGCCTGTTTCCTTGTACTAGTCATATAGTTTTATTTATAATATATTTATTTTGTAGCATGCAATAAAGTATATTATTAGTATTATGAACTTTATTTATTTAAAAACGTAGGTTAGGATTTTTGGTATATTTGTATTAAAAGTTAAATATAAAAATGCACATGACCCTTGACCCAACCATCTAGCGAGTCTCTTGAGGTCAAGACTCTTCACTATTAGACCGTTCGCAGAGACTACATTTTGGCAAATGAGCAATGCCAACAAACTGCTTCACAGTTTTGTGAAAGTTTGTCAAACGGTACTATGTATTTAAATAATAAATATTGGGGGACAATCTTACACAAATCGACCTAGTCCCAAACTAAGCAAAGCTTGTACTAACATCCAAGAACAAAATCCATGCTAAATCACAAATAATGCCCTGGCCGGGATTTAAACCCAGGACCTCTAGCTCGGGAGGCAGTGTCACTACTAACTAGGCTGAACAGGCTGTTGCACGCCATTTATATCAATATTTGCAATAAATAATTTAAAAAATATGTGTTTTAGAGTAAAGTGATAAATAGTGCTGGAAAGAAGTAATATCTATGATTAATTAAAATTAATTGTGCCATTATGTTATTTCTTACATACCTGCTAACATTAATGACAAAGTAATCAGCAACATTCCAGAATTTCTTTACACCTAGGCAGTAATCTTTAACAGGATCATCTGAGAGCTTATTCATTCCTAGATTAATGCCAAGAAGGGAATTATTCATCAGGGATTTATCCAGATCTTTGATTTTTCTGTAAACATTATCATGGCCTTCACTATTGAATCCATATCTATTGATGACAGCCTTGTCCTCTGGCAGACGAAAGACCCGCGGTTTGGGGTTGCCAGGCTGTGGAAGAGGAGTGACTGATCCTATTTCCACTAAACCGAAGCCCACATTCTTCAGGCCTAACACAGCATCTCCATGCTTATCGAAACCAGCAGCAATCCCAATTGGGTTATGCAGTTCATTGTTCAGGAATTTGGTTTTCTGCAAAATAATAACAAAGTTCTATGTTTACACACTGTTTAAAATATTATTTTTTTAATGTGTTGCCTACCCAGTGGAAAAGGCTAAGACCTTATTAAGGTATATTAAAAATATTCAATAATAAAAAGCACATGCATCTATCAACAGAATTTTCTATGAGTCTCAGAAACAAGGGGCACATCTTTACATAGCTTTCAAACCCAGATTGTACTTGTGGTTATCACTCTCTTTCACCAGCCCGGCTAGTATGATGAAATAATGTACTTAAACGTCACATAAAACGTGACGATATACACTATCATACTAGCCAGGCTGGTGATGCATTTTTTTTGTAGTGCAGTCTCTTCCAAACTGAAGGGAAACTAGACCTAATGTTGGATACTAAAGCAAGAAAGTGTGCATTATAAAAGTAAGAAGCAGGGGAGGTTAATACTTGTTCGGTTATGCGAGGTCCCAGGCCGTTGCCCTGCTCATCACCCTGCCTCAGTCTGTGAAAGACCTCTAACTGGGCTTATTAAGAATGTAACAAGCAGAGTAAATAATCCTCAACATTACAAAATACCCAATTACATCTGCTATAACAAGAAAAAGGCTGCAAATTGTATCAAACTTACTAAAACTTCTGGATCACTAGAATTTTGAGATGGGAATAGCCCATATTTAAATGCAGTGATTCCAATTGTATGCGCCAACTCGGGGTTAAGAAATTGACTTATAGGCTGCAGCACACTTTCGTAATAACCATTAAAGTCTTTCTTCAAATAAATAAATTGGTAAGCCACGGAACCTCCCAATGTCAGGTAGCATAATGACTTGATTTTCTTCTGAAAAATAAATAAATAAAAGCATTACATAGCTGAAATATACTACATGTATACCTAAAAACGGATATATTCTGACCACTGCTTTATTCCTAGCGGCGTTCATGTTTTCTGAAGAGATATCTTTTTATTAACTCAACAGATAACGATCCTAAACAACCGATAAAGCAGATTTCGAATAATAAATTTAATACATGTAGAAGTCAAATATGATACCCGAAATTGGAAGAAAATTTTACTATGCAGTTAACTATTTTTGGTAATTTTGACAAGACAATATTATATTATAAACAAACTTGACATTTGGGGGTTGCCACTGCGTAGGTTATATCCACCAAACAAGTAGCAAGCTTAATAATAATAATAATAATAATAATAATAATAATCTTTATTTGCTGTAAAATATGGTACAATATGGTGGTATGTCTTCATTTCTTCCTGTACTATCACATATTTTGCTAGGTACTAGCATGCAAATGTGCACTTATAACTATTACAGTTTATACTTTGGTATCAGGTTATCACAATTATTACCTTACAAATAAGTCGTCTAATGAGTAGAACATTTGCTCTTTGAGCCATCGATAAAGTTGTGTTTTACACTGGTTGAATGGTAGACATTTTAGACCTTCTGGAATGGCATTGAATATTTTCATACACATATAGTAACTGTTTTTCATAAAGAGGGCACTATTGGGAATGAAATCTAGTACAAGTTTGTTCGGATATCTTGTATTCCTAGAGTATACATCCTTGGCACTTTTAAATAGGCCCGGGTGTTTCTTTACAAATAAAGCGGCTTCAAGTATGTACAAACAGGGTAATGTTAAAATGCCATGCTTTATGAATGACGGTTTACATGATTCCCGCGGAGATAATCCACACATTGCCCTTAAGCATTTTTTTTGTGCTATAAACACCCTGTAGATGTCGCAGGAATTTCCCCATACAAGGAGGCCATATCTCAGTATTGGTGCAACATATCCGTGATATGCCATCAAGACCGTATTCCAATCAGAGATATTGCATAGTCGCCTTAAAACATACACGAATTTTGTGAGTTTGTTGCACACTTTATCTACTTGAGTTTTCCAGTTACAATTTTTATCTACTGTGATTCCCAAAAAGTTTGCACCATTAGCTTCCTTAATTTGAGTAGTATTGTGACGTACATCTAAAGCCAGACCTCTGTTTTTTATATTGCAAAATTGTATGTATTGAGTTTTTTCAAGATTAACCGATAAATTATTAGATTCAAGCCATTCAATTACTAACTTAATTGTATGATTTATGTCACTATTGTAATGCCTGTCGTTGTCAGATGTCACCAGAATGGATATATCATCAGCAAAGAGTGTGCATCGATGGGTAGTGATATCTGGCAGATCATTGATATACACTAAGAAAAGTAGTGGTCCCAGAACACTACCTTGTGGTACTCCTTGGCTGCTTGCCGTATATGACGATTTGTTGTGAGTTATTGTCGAATTCTTTGAACTCATGATCTCAACACATTGCTGTCTGTTTATTAGGTATGATTTAAGCCACTTTAATGCAGGACCACGTATTCCAAGATTGTGGAGCTTTTGAAGCAGTAGTTCATGAGACACAAAATCGAATGCCATTGACATGTCAAAAAACACCACAGTTGTTGGTTTTTTACTATCTATGCTTCTAATGACTGCGTTGATTAAGTTGAAAGTGGCAAGTGTGGTGCTTTTATTTTTTTGGAACCCATTCTGTTCCTTTTTAAGAATTTTGAATTTTTCTAAAAATGACATAATTCTTTTATGAATGGCCTTCTCAAATATTTTAGATATTACTGGTATAAGAGTTATGGGTCGATAGTTGCACATTTGGGACTTGTCACCCTTTTTGAATATTGGCGTGACTACAGAAAATTTCAAAGCATCCGGAAAGCAGCCCAGCTCAAACGATAGGTTTATAAGGTGAGTTATAATTGGCACCAGTTCATAAATACACATTTTCAAAATCTTGGCAGATATTCCATCATATCCCGTCGAATTAGTATGTTTGAGTGATCGCATTATATTATATACTTCGTTGAAAGTTAGAGGACTCAAGAATATGGTGTTATTTATAGATTGGGAATTTGTATTCTTTATGGCAGAGATAGTATTAGTCTTAGTACGTTGAATAAAGTAGTTGTTGAATTCATGTGCTATTTGAGTAGGGTTTTCTATCATAGTTCCATCTTTGTTTATTTCGGTAATAAAGTGTTTATCCAAAAAGTCACCGGGGCCGTTTTTAATGATGTTCCAACATGCTTTGCTTTTATTACTAGAATTCTGTATAAAATTGTGATTTAGTATTTTTTGAGAGCTGTTGATACAGTTTGTAAGTATTTTAGAATATAACTTGTATTTCTGTCTGCTTTCTACTGTTTTATGTTTATAATATTTGAAGCGTAAAGTTCGTTTGTTTTTACAACTTATTTTAAGTCCTCTTGTTATCCACTTTTGTGTTCTGCCATCGGTTGAGGCTTTGTACCTTATAAATGGAAAACAAAGTTCGTAGAACAAGCAGACTATGTCATAAAATGAATTGAAAGCCCCATTCATATCTCTAGCATTCAGTGTCTCTGAAAAAGTTAGTGACTTTAGGCATTCTTGATATTTACTTATATTACTCGAACTATAATCCCTCCTCATTATATATGTTATTGCTGGTTGTATTTTTTTATTCGTAACAGGGATATTTAACATTTGTGCTGTTTTATGATCTGATAAACCTAACGGGAGAAGTTCACCTTCTGCTTCACTGATGTTACTTATGATAAGATCTATGCACGAATTAAGACGAGTAGGCTTAGTAATGTGAATCTTTAAATTATAAAGATGGACTAAGTCATTTAGATAAGTGGTAACTCTATTTTGTGTAATTGTATTTATATTAAAATCCCCAGCTACCACTATTTTTCTATCTCTCCTTTTTGTCAGGCTGCTTAGCACAACGTCAAGTTCTTTTAAGAATAATTTGACGTCAGAGTTAGGTGTACGATACAAGGTAATTATTATTAGTTTGTTATATGGTATCTCTACTGCACAACATTCGAAGACATTTTGACGGGCGTAACTATTGATGGTGGTTAATTCTTTAAATTCTAATCCTATTTTTGTGAGTATACAGACGCCACCTCTGTATAAACGTCGCTCAAATATACAAGTGCGACAGAGAGGGAGATACACGACCTTCGTTTTAGGTTCGCGGTGGCGCTATTGGCTATGTGCGAAGTAGGTGGTGGGGGTAAGCTAGGCGATCGTAGCGCACACCATGGCAGAAATGTGTACTTACCGGGGACCACTGTCAAATTTACTTTCACGTTCTCTATTGGTTTCTTAACGGTTTCCTACGATTCGTTTCGTTTGTATGTATTTATTTATTTTCTTATTTATTTCAGTAAAATTTCCAATACGGGGTCTTTCTCGTTTACTAGAGTAAATAAAATATTCATGTGTCATTATTTGACATCTCTGAGTTTTGACATTGCCTCGGGACCTTTGACGTTTGACGTTTCAGACGTTTCAGACGTGCACATAGCCAATATGGTGAAATGTGAGTCTGGGAAATGATGAATGGTTAATTTTTCGTCGATAATGTGTTTGTAACTCCTATTTATTTACTTCAAGTGACTTCAATCACACTTCAATGCCGCATCCTGCAATCTATATGATATATATAGCCTGACCTGCCTATTTGGACCGGTCAAGTTGCGGATTTTTAGTGGTACTAATTTATTTTAATGGCAAGACATACCTTTGACAACAGGGTGTTTACTCCAAAATTCGAACTTCGTATCGTGCCATCTCTTTTCGTCATATAGTGTATAACACTAGAGTGAACGACACAAAGTTCGATATTATAGTAAGTATTGATTGAATTGGTAAGATTGGTTGGATTTAACAAGTACACTTTTTTTCTTATTCAAAGGCTACAATAACAAATATGTATAAAAAGAAAATATTACCGTCGTTGCCGCCAATGAAATAAAAGATCTAATACGAAAATTAAAAAAGGTAGATGACTAAGAAAACCATTACCCCATTACACACTGTCCCGACTTATATTTGCCATATAACGTGCTGTTTGCAGCGACAATATCTTAGATCCAAATAAGCACTGAGGGTCTACTCCGAAATTCCAAATCCGAACTTCGTTTGGTGCCGTCCTTTTCACTCTCCTGTCATACACTATATGAATGAAAGAGACGGCGCCTTAGGAAGTTCAGATTTTGAATTTTGGAGTAGACCCCCTTGGTCAGGCTATAATTATAGCTTGTAGTTTTTTAAGAGCGAGAAAACTTAAGGCAATTACCCCCTTATCTCACTATTTCATTGGTCGCAGGACTGCCTGGGACTGCCTTGCAGGTATGTGAGGATGCACTTAATAAATACTGTGTCTGTTTAATCTGTGTGTGTAGTAAAAAAAAGTGACAAGTGACATTTTAAGAAAAAACTCCGGAAATGATACATTCTATGTTTTGATCGTGTTAATTCATCAAATTTTAGTGTTTTTATTTATTGTAGCTTTCCACCACCAGTGAATTTAATATATTATAAATTGTCAGTAAATCTATACCTGAAATCATGTCGGAATCCTATGGTACATATATCTTTGTTGGCTACTGGGTTTTCCTTAATTTTCCAAGATAAAGACTAACGATATATTTCATGTTTTGCAGAATACTTGTTCAAATTCCTCGTTATTGGAAGTGCAGGCACAGGAAAATCCAGCCTCCTTAATAACTTTATTGGTAACAAATGTAAGTTTTCATTATTGTTATTCATGCGTGTCTTGAAATTAGTGATTATGAACAATTTTCTCGAACTGTTATATTATCCAGCCTAATTACTCCAATAGAGGGGTCACCTTTAATTCATTTGTGATGTAAATGACTTTGGCATTAAAATTTTTTTTTATTGTAGTCAAAGAAGACAGGTGTCATACTATTGGAGTAGAGTTTGGGTCTAAAATCGTAAATATAGGAGGCAAATCAACTAAATTACAAATTTGGGATACTGCGGGGCAAGAGAGATTTCGCTCTGTGACCCGGTCATACTACCGGGGGGCGGCAGGAGCTTTGTTGGTATATGACATCTCATCACGGGACTCATTCAATGCGCTTTCCAACTGGTTGAGAGATGCACGCACTCTTGCTAGCCCTAACATTGTTATATTACTTGTTGGAAATAAGAAAGATTTGGAAGAGTCCAGAGAAGTTACATTTACGGAAGCCAGTCAATTTGCACAGGAAAATGGTAAGTAATAGTTTTAATTAGCTTTAAGATGTATTTTATTGAAGAATCGATTGTTGACTTGTGCCTACTATCTAGTATTTAGTAGGAATAGTAAACTATAGCTGTATTTTGATTTGAGCCATGATATTTAATTTTATCATGTGAAATCTACATGAAATGATAGAACCTTTATTTGCTTAAAACAAAATTATATTTGTAGACATAGAATTTATCAAATGCTTTACAGACATTGTATTAGTTTAGATATAAATCCTTTGTATTGAAGTAAATATATAAGTTTGCTAAAATCATGGTGAGTGGTTAGGAATCATTTCATCAATACCTATTTTTCTGCAATTTTCAGAGTTGGTGTTTCTTGAGACAAGTGCAAAGACTGGTGAAAATGTAGAGGAGGCTTTTTTGAAATGTTCCAAAACAATCCTTGCTAAGATAGAGGCTGGTGAGTTGGACCCAGAAAGGATTGGCTCTGGCATCCAATATGGCACTGGAGCATCAAAGAGGCTAACAGCTCCAAGGAAACCCTCTCGGACACCCTCGGATTGTGCATGTCGCGTTTAAAATCGTCCTTTCTTCTTATCCAATTGTTAAGTTTGTAACAATCATAACTTTTAGCCTCTCAAGATTTTTGGGTAAGCAAATATTTGTTACACTATAATGTTTTTAATTTTTAAAACCTACATCATTGGATATACTAAATTCTTAAATATTTAATGAAATATAACAAAGGTTAAGCTTAACCACAGAGTAACATTTAACGCCAATGTCACATACATTGGCGTTAAATGTTACTATGTGGTTAAGCCTAAAACCTCTCACATTTATACATACTAATATTTCAATTAATTCAATAAAAGACATGATAATTTTTTTTGTATTCTGCAAGTGTAGTAGTACCTTGTTTGTCTCTATCACACAATGGATACATGTTTTTATAGAAATTAGCTCTTATGTAATTTCGAGAGGCATAAACACTATATTTGCTGTTAAATGTTAGTCTTCTAAATTCAGATATCATCATGATAGCATGATAGGACTTTTGTGTCTTTTATCAACATTTTGCCATCTTGAGTACATGCTATTAATATTATAAAGTCCTAAGTTTGCAAAAGGATGTATGTTGTGTCACTCTTTCACAGTAAATGTTGGCATAAAGTTAGATAAAAAAATCAAATGTTTTATATGTGATGTTTATTATGATTCTCATAAATTATATGTATTTCACATTACCTTTTGAAAATGTAACTAACACATGAAATGGCTAAAGATCTAACACATTTTTTAGTGTCTACTCAAAGTCATTGTACTAACTGTATAATGTATATTATTACTTATCTTATTAAGTATTTTAGTCATTAGATTTAATTTGTGGCGCCTAAGAAACAGCTTGGGTCCGACGTGATTACAGGCAATATATTTGTTTTAAATAAGTATTTGAAATTTCTGATTTTACATTCTAGGACAGAAGGTAACTTGTAATGACAAAATTGTCTCAGGATAGAGCACAGGCGCATTATTGATGTTTTTCAAAAGCTCCATGGAATCTTCTCCATAGGTACCCCACATTTTCTATGCGCGGTTTGTCATTAGAATTTTGATGTCAGGAAACGAAATGTTTCGCCATTATCGATTCTATTTCAGTGCCGTAGTCTCAAATTTGGCGAACCCCTTCATTAGCAACCATAGTGTGTGCTATGAAGTTGAAAATATGAATTGCTCAAAAGCTTAACATAATATCCATGGCAAATCCGACCGCAAGGTGCAGTAAAGTAATAAAATAGCAATAGAAGCAATCCAAAATGTTTGTTTATTAACAAAGTTATTGTCTTCACATCAATAAATTACCAATAACACTTATGACCAGCCGGGCTAGTATGATAACTTATACCGTCACCTTATATGGCCAAAATGTACTGAAACGTCACATAAAACGTGACGGTATAAGCCATCATACTACCCGGGCAGGGCTCGAACTTTTCATGCCGACGACGTAAAATTTACGTCACACTGCATATAGGTTGATTCCAATTGGTGATATGGTAATTATCGATCTTTAATCATCAATCATTTAATCATGCATTTCTGATGGTATTTTTTCAAATACGCCGTATTTGAAAAAAATACCGTCATAAATGCAGAGAGTTTACGTTTATATTTCCATTCAACATTCCTAGAACCTGTTATAAAACTTGAAAGAATATGAGTTCTTCACCTGCTTATAAATTCAACTTCTAAATAGAAAGACAAATCGTCACTACTCTTAAAAAAACTCGTATCTGAAAATCATCAAGTTTCTAGGAGGAACAATAAACATTCTGTAAATTATTGCGATTGATCAAAAAAGTTTCATGAGATACTTTGATAGCCAGTCATTAATTTCACAAATATTCGAATAACTCACTCAAACATTTTTTATAAAATTTACAGTTATTCGTAAGATACAAGATTTTTGTTTTAGTATTGACTGAAAGTTGTTAAGTTACGATAATTTTGCTTTGAATTTTATGCTACAAAATGAAACGAAATGTATGTTTTTATGTTTATTAAATGAACTAAGTAAACTCTCTTCGAGTAACAATAGACGAACTTAAATAACAACGTGCCTACGTAAAAAAAGATCGGGTCGAATTATTTTTTCTCTGCTATACATGCAATAAACTATCGTAAAATGCATGAAAGTCTTTTGGTAAAATCGGCTTTAGAGATTACAAATCATCATACTTTCGTTTTTTAATGGGGAGGGGTCCAGAATATAGCTGAGAAATCGCTTGATCTTCGATGAAATATCATGGAATCTTTGAGGTAGAACAGTCCAGATGTCATCAAAGCGAAGTTTGAACTCAATAGGACTGTGAGGTGTATATTTTAAAGCCCTCAAATTTACCACATATGGGTCACCTGCTCTCTTTCCAGGTCTTATAGATGTGTAGTGCTTAAGGAAAAAATAATCAGATGCGAGTTTTTTCAGTGACTATAATTAGTTTAAATACGATTTTTTTTAACTAACTAATTTTTACTATAATGACGATTTATCTTCGTTGGAGTTTGTGCATCATACGAGGTGTATTTTTATTAGTTTAATGCGAAAATAAACGAAAAAAAGGAAAAAATCAGATACGAGATTTTTTTAAAGTAGTGACGAAATCCTATATAATCTTCGGACGCAATAGGCCGTATTTGAAAAAAGACCATTATAAATATGCATTATTAAATGATTGATGATTAAAGATTGATGATTACTATAACACCAATCCAATTGGAATCAATTTTACGTCATCGGCACGAAAAGTTCGAAGCCCTGCTTATGAAATTTTGTTATGCCATATCTCCTGTAGGTATGACTCGGTATAAGTAAGTGAGACTTGGACTAGAATCATTTCAGTTCGACATTATAACTAGAGTATGTTAAGAGTTGTGAATCTATGATAGTATAATTTTATTGATTAAGGTTGTTCTGAATCTTACACTGAAATGTAGAACAATCAAAACGATACAGGTTAATTTATTATTTAAGTGTTTTTTGTTTTTTCGAATTTAGTAAGTTTCACCACTAGTATTGTACTCGCATGTACTGCCCGGTTACAACATATATCTGTGCACCTCCTCGGAATGGAGCCTTTTACACGGTGATTGTTATCTGCACGCGATACACTCATATCACGATACGTGTCACGTAAATATTGACGTATATTGCAGTATCGTGATTCGTGATAATTACTTAGCAAATATGAATATTTTGAAATCCGCGATACCTAGGGGACGTGGTCTCAAAAATGTTCTTCATCTCATCTTAAATCATAACGCATTGCGTTGCGCGATAATAATAGTTATCACGATATGATCTGTCACATTCAGTCAAGATTTGGGGATGAGATGTTGGGATTTATAATGCCTGTTTTTATTTATTTATTCCAGAGTGAAAATTACATTTGATCGAAAATGTTGATTTTTAAGATTTTTGGCATAGTTAGGTACCAGGTAATATACCTTACTTGAATTTGAGTAGGTATATAAATTTTCGCTTGATACTATTCACCGTGTAAATGCCCCAATCAATACAGCTTCAATACTGAATATAGAAAGACGTCACGCGGCGTGTGGCACAGAGGGCCTACTCCGAACTTCGGAAATAGAACTTCATGTCGTGCCGTCCCTTTCACTCTCGTGTTATACACTATATGACGTAAAGGGACGGCACGATACAAAGTTTGGAGTAGGCCCTCGATACTGTGTCGTAAAGTACCTACTGTTACCTGCCTAATTAAAAGCCGGGCCACACTGCTCGTGCGCACGCGTGCGGCTCCTAGATTTGCTATGCGTAGTTACGCCTACGCATAGCGAATGGAGGAGCTGAGGGCCTACTCCGAACTTCGAAAATCGAACTTCGTGTCGTGCCGTCTTTTTCACTATATAACAGAAAGGGACTGCACGATACGAAGTTCGGAGTAGGCCCTCTGCACGCGTACGCACGCAGCAGTCTGGCCCGGCCATAAAGGTGGTTATGTGCTTTCTATCTAGATAATATGTCACTAAGTGTCAGTAGCCTAACTCGAGAGAATTAAGATTAATTTTGTAAACAGGTTTTCGTACTTTGAACTCCTCTAACAACAACACTCGCTCATGTGCTCGTCACACATACATATAAACACCAGCTCGCCGCCCCGTTGCCCTCTTGAGTTCAGACCAGTGGAGTCGTTAATTATTGTAGGGTACCCGGAAGGAAAATGTCTAGTCTGTATGTACTTACCGTAAAACCTGCAAAAGGACCATCATCCAAAAGTAAACTCAATAATTTCCTTAATTACCTATTCTGGATAAGTTATTTTATATATTATTATAATCCCCAGTAATCTTTTCCGCTCACGGGACAATGGTGTCCCGGGCCTTTGGGAGGCGTGCACGGAGCCAAAGTACGAGGGTAAAACTGAAAGTTTCGGGAATAGAAGAAAATATGCAGTATAAGTGAGTTTATTTATTTTTATTGTTTTTCAAAATATTCTCCTTTGTATTTCATGCACTTATGCATGCGTTCAAACCAGTCCATAAAGCACTTTTTGAACTCTGAAGTAGGGGTCGACAAAATGGCTATTTTATAGGCCTCCACTGCTTCTTCTGGCGTCTGAAACCGCTGACCACGCAGTTTGTCCTTGATTCTGGGGAATGTAAAAAAGTCGTTGGGACTTAAGTCAGGGCTATATGGAGGGTGGTCCAATATTTCGACTTTTTCACCTTCCAGGTACTCAGTTGTTGTCCGAGCGGTGTGTGGGCTGGCGTTGTCGTGGTGAAGGATGATGCGACGACTAGGGTTTGTTTTTCGGAGTTCAGCAAAGACGTTCGGCAAACAAATAGTGGTGTACCAATCAGCATTGACTGTTCTACGATCCTCAAGAGCCACAGTAGCTACGTGACCAGATTTAGAGATAAACGTAGCCACCATCTTCTTAGCCGTACTGCGAGAACGAACAACTTTTGTGGGTTTGAGCTCGTCTTCGAAGACCCATACTCGGGATTGGTTTTTAGTTTCAGGCTCATAAGCGTATATCCACGACTCGTCACCTGATACTATGCTAAAAACAGCATTTGAGCGTCCCTTGTTAAATCTTTTCAAAGTTTTGCGGCACCAATTGACACGGACTATTTTCTGCTCGTCAGACAATAGGTGAGGTATCCAACGGGAAAATAACTTTTTCACGCCTAATTCTTCTTTTAAAATAATTTGTATTTGACTCATTCCAATACCCAGGTGCTCTTGAATTTCCCGATATGTCACATGTCGGTCTTCATTTATCAGACGACGCACAACATCGACGTTTTCTTGCGTGACTGCCGATTTTGGTCGACCTTCACGCACTTCGTCGGTGAGGGATACACGGCCACGTTGAAATTCTGAATACCACCTGTATATTGTAGTCTTTGAAGGAGCTTCAATATTAAAAGCAGCAACCATCCGCTCTTCACATTGTTTTTGTGTTAGTCCACTTTTAAAGTCATAATAAATCATAGCTCTGAAATTTTCACGGCACAATTCCATTTTAAGCAGTGACTCGACGACTTCAATAAACAATTGAAACCGAACCATACTTTTTTTTTTCTAAGTGGCCAGTGTGTTGAGATAAGGAAACTTCAGAGATTATAAAAAGGTATAATACATGTTAAAAATAAATTAATAAGTATTCGATTCCCGCCACTTTCAGTGCAAGCCTCGTACCGAGGTACACTCACGGACTTTAATTGTTGAGCCATTTAGAGCTCACTTTATACTGGGCATCATAGTTAGCTATAAATTGTCCAGTATAAAGTGAGCTTTAAATGGCTCAACAATTAGCCTGTGACCGTACTAAACGAGTACCACATAGCCAACACGTAGAGGCCTTTTGACAATTTAATGAAATGCAGGGGGTATACCGAGTGGATTCTGTCCCTGTCCGTGTCATGGGACGCACACTGAGACGGCACCCGCCAGGGTGTACAGGGATTAATAGCCGGTTGGAACCGGATTATTAGGTGAATATGACGGACTGATGGCTGGGCTGGCTTATTAACTTACCAAGTAATTATTATTACCTTATTTTTCAAAAAAGTGAGCATATCATGATATGACATATTAGTGTTGTCTTCCGCTTCAGCGCAGCGTGTAGTGTAAGATTTTACGTTGTGTATAGTCGAAGAACAAAAAAGTTCGCCACTTCCAGGGGCCTTTCAGCTCGAAGTACGAATTTTTCTATGGAAATGTTAGTTTAACTTGTTTGTACTAGATGTCACTGGGTGCTATCTCTATCGCACTTGCATATTGAAGTGACAGGGATGCAGCAGTCATGCGGTTAGTTCTTACTAAATACACAACGGCGCTACGATCTATGTGACGTATTTCACTGGTATCTCTATCTCAGTATATATATTGTACATTGTGGCCACTTCCCAGCTTTATTTTAATGTCCAAAAAGTGAATATTTCGTATATTGCGCATTTTGCGGTTTTACGTGTAGGTACACAGCACATACCTAGTCAAATTAATCATTCAATCATTAATACCTAACTAGCGACTCCATTGCAGTCTATTTTCGAAATCCGGGAATGCAGAGTCCGTAATAACTTATGATAATTGACTACTTTACTTTTGCACATCAAGATTAGTAACTGTATGAAGTAAGTTCACAGTTTGTCTAATTCACTTATCCGAAGCAAATAGTAATATAAATAAACAAGGTGTATTTGTATTGTATTCACATCTAAATACATTGTTTGTTACTCGCACTAATGTATATAAGTAATATAATAAAGTTAATGATTGTATATTTTGTTTGCCTTCGTTGGTTCATATCGTTCGACACCGGCTACTATTACAATCTTTCTATTACGTACCATACTATGGCGGTAGTAGGCACTTAATTCGAACGTCCATTTTAGTATTTTGACTTCCGGTAGCCATATATTACTTACACAGTGAACACGAAGTCACACTTCTTCTCTTTCGTTCTCTTTTTCCTTTTTTTTCTCCCTTTTACCTTTCCCTTTCTTTTCTTCTTGGCCTCGCCTCGGCCCTATAGGCCGATTCGAGAGCGTTCCAATACGAACAAGTAACTGGCTCCATAGGAAGTCAAACTTGGCCAAACTTAGTCGATTATTAAAGAAAAACCGGCCAAGTGCGTGTCGGATCACACAAAAGAAGGTTTCCGCACCGACTAGTCCACAATTAAGGGGCTCCCATGTCCCAATGACCTTCGATCTCTAAGGCTGGGTTGCACCAACTTACGATCACAGACCGATCAACGTTAAATATGGCGTCGACAGCTGTCACCCCATAGAAACTTGTCAAACTTTTCATACCTTGAAATTATGACGAACACAGCTTACGAGTACAGACGGTTTGGTGCAACCCAGCCTAACTCTCCGTTTTCTCGATTTTTTTATGGCTTATCGTAATAACAATAACGAGGTTTACCGAAATTTTATCTCACATTTCATTCACAACTCACTTTCGAGATATACGGCAGCAAACTTTGGCAATTTTAGGCCACAAAACTAGTTTTTTGGACGTAACTTTAGTGAAAATAAGTTAAGAGGGCGCAGTACGCTCGGTGTGGCTCGGTTCTCCATACAAACGTATTTACGCTCTCATTTTAAAACGCCATGCTAGAATAACATGAAACTTTGTATACACAATGGAATCCGGCATATCTAGGTCGAAAATTAGTTTCTGTTGCTAGAAATTGTAAAAGAAAAAAAAAAACAGCGGTTTTTTGAGTTTTTTACGGCTTGTATGAAAACCTTAATAATCGCTGTATTATTTCTCCATTATAATTTCAAGCAACAGAAACTAATTTTCGACCTTGATATGCCGGATCCCATTGTGTATACAAAGTTTCATGTTATTCTAGCATGGCGTTTTAGAATGAGTGCGTAAATACGTTTGTATGGAGAACCGAGCGTACTGCGCGCTCTTAACAATAAAAATCTCTCTTACGTTTTGAGAGAATTCAATAAGGATCAGTTATGTGTAGATTCCACGTGCATAAACAACATACTTATATCAAAATTGGAGCTTTTTCCATGTTTGAATTTTTGTATAAATCATAATAAAATAAGTATTCACGTTTTTCCAAATTCGGCTCTTGAAAATGTAGATAAAGGATTGAAGAACCGATTCGTTGGTGCCATAAATATATCTTTAGTTTTGACGGAGGGATATTAACTCAAAACTCGTCAAAAATCGATGACAAACGTATGGAGCCTACAATACATTAAATAAAAAAAGGTCGTATTTTTATAGGGAACTCACGGCACTTACGTCCTTTTGTTTGGATGAGACAGTTTTTCACCGATAACTCAAATGCTGTTAGACCTATACGAGAGAGAGAGTCCGACTCGCGCACCGAGGGTACCGTACAACGATCGTGTACCAGTCCCGACCTCATTAATTTAGGAGAAATTGAACACCATGGGTACAGCGCCATCTATCAGAATATTATTCCTACAAACTTAGTTTGGAAATGATTTTTTATGATAAAAAATATTTATAATTTAGATAGAGATACAATTATTGTAATAATTATATATTCTTTTTCTTGGTAAATTTCAGTGATAAGAGGGACGGGAAATGTATTTTTTTTCGTGTTCTTTCATAATTCGAAATTAGTCCACCGTTAAATAAAGAAAAACTGTTTTAGAACCTGCAATTCTAGCCCTGTCATATTAAACTCCACTTCACATAGACACTAGACTGAACTTTTGCCCCCTTTGTATCGGTAAATTTTCACAGAAAATTTAGAAAAAGATTTTACAGCACATATGGTGCTACATTACCGCAGAGTGCGGTAATCAGCAGATTACGTGCATATGTCGAAACTTTAAAGAGCCATATGTACTGTAAAACGTTGTACGATACACGTGCGAACAGGTAATTCGCAACTCGTGTCGATTTAAAACACTCCCTTCGGTCGTGTTTTAATTTATCACCACTCGTTGCGAATTTCCTGTTCTCTGCACTTGTATCGTAATGTACTATTAAAAAACACGTTCAATGCATCTGGTTAGCCTTTTTTTATAACTATTCCAATTCGATAGTTTTTGAGATATTTTGCAATGTGACAGACAAGATAGACAGTGCGGCATCATAAGGGCTCCTTTTTCACGAATTTGGTACGGAACCCTAAAAACAAAGTCACACCACAGAATTAGTAATAGTAGTGGTCACACTTTGCTTGTTCATGCGAGAGCATCAGAGGCGCGGCATCATAAGGGCTCCTTTTTCACCAATTTGGTACGGAACCCTAAAAACGAAGTCACACTTTGCTTGTTCATGTGAGAGCATCAGAGGCGAGGGATTAAGAATTTCCTAGTACCGAGTTTCTGCAGATCATATATATTCATCTCGATCGTTGTACCTACTGTCGCCAGTTTTTGTGTATTTGTTTGTACCAACTAGTATTAGGAAGATGTTGGAATCCAGGGATATGAACACTTATATTATCTGATTTGTTTTTCATACTACCCAAAGATTGTCTGGAAGGGTTCGCTTAAAAGCGATAAGAGCAAATGAAGAGAAAATGGTAACAACAGCTGGTTGTTTATCATTTCCTTTTTCTTATAATCTTTTAAAATCCCTTGTGAAGTGGTGCATTGGAAAATATTATATATATCAAAAGAACCCACACCCATCGAGGAAGGAAGAGTCTAGTAAGGAAGGTTTTCTCGTAAACGTAGACATAGGTATGTGACTTAGTAAAGCAACGACACTTTGGTAAATTTATATAAATTTAATCTTGAAATAAGTAACATTGCTCACTGCTCTTGCTCAAAAAGAGCCTGTACTCATTATCTCTTTCACATAAATTGTTTCACGATTTCATGATATTTATATTATATATCTAATAATTTTCATATTTAACAGATTGTGTAATGAATAATAAAGCGATACCTAACCAAATTAAGGCTCCAAGCCGTATAAACAAGTCTATAAATTAGGTACCGATTTACATACAACGGATTCATGATTATTGTCTCATAATAACGGATGTGTTTGTGTATATTTATGTTGTTTACTGGTAAGATTTCCGGAAAATTCGTACATCTACACCGAACCTAGGAGCTTGAGAAGCCCTATGGAATGTAGAACTTGCCGTGTGATGCAGAAAAGGTTGTAACTTGTAACTCGTTAAAATATACACAATTTACTGTTAAATGTTTCATGTGACTACTCGTATGTTTCAGGTGAATCGAATGTGTAAGTAGTAAAATTACACCGGTTTTCTGTTAAGTACTTTCAACAGGATTCTGGCTTTTAAAATTTAAATAAAGAATAAGCCAATAAAATAATGAAACTTTAAAACCGTGTTTAAAAACTTGAGCAAATCATATAACATAGGTACCTGATAAGATAACATGCAGATATAACTAATTATAGTAACTTAGAGCGCAATAATTTCATTTCACTCGTTGGAACTTAAGTATTTTTAGTCCGATGATTAAATAACTCACAGACTTTTACTCTATGTAGGTACTGTATTTAGTATGCACTGTGTACCATTATCTTAAAGTACTTAAGGTTAAATAATTTTAAACAACATTTTTGTTACAATATCATGCAACAAACTTAAACTGACAATACACAAACGTACTTAAAAATGCACCTATTGAAAACTAGGAACTACTTTAAGGTTTTATCGATTATATAGACACAAATGACAATGATAACTTAATAAAATTATCGATCGAATTTTACACAGGTGTAAAAACAGTAATTTTTTTTGCTAATTCACCAATTTGGTGGATTTTCAATCTACATGTGTACTTTTTATTATAGTACTTAATAATAATAATTTAAGTAACTATGTCAACCATATAACCAATATTAAGACAATTTAGACAACAAACAACTAAAGAAAAATCTAAAAAAAATATGTCTAGCTCTATCACAGTTAAATATCAATAAACTAAAATTATATTTTAATGTATATTTTCTAATTGGGATAAGTGTAATTTTTGGGTAATTTTATAAAATCTCCTGACAATAATGATCATTATATGTAGCATTATTAAACTAAGGCAAGCGAATTACCTGTGTTATACCTACTTAAAACCTAGCTCGTTGGATGTCTGTAGAGTGACGAATGAGAGTGAATGCTGGCGGCCTAGAAATGGAATGATCAAAACAATGGCACACTACACTTAAAATATCCGTTAGAGACTGAGATTCTCGTGTAATGTTACGTACGATGTTATCTATAAAAAAATACTTAAATCATTTCGTATGGCATCACAATGAATGCATAAGTCTTCTTCTACACTTGTGCTAAATATTCGTTACTTCATTTAATGATTTCTCTTGTATAAAAATACTTAATAAACAAATAAAGGTATCAACCGATAAGTTTGCTTTTCGTATCTATTTGATGTTGTGTTTAAGACTATATTTAACAATATATTCAACAGCGTTATAAAATACAAGAGCTTTCTCTCCGTTGAAGTACATTGTACATTTTAATATCTACTTATTGCTAACTAAAGGACTTGGCTGATGATCGGGCCAATTATCTGCACTGCAGGCTACCTACACTGAAACTGCGAACTGCAATTCAGTGCTCGCGTAGATTGACACTAAGATCGATCCTCTACAATTACAACTGTAATATCCCATGCCAAGCAGATGGTCATCGATTTAAGTGTTTAGTCTTTCATAAATACCCTCGACAAGGAAACAAATTAAAAGGAAATTTATGTAAGAGCGGATAACTTGATCCTGGTTTGTGACTAGACTAATTACAAAATATAAGTACAATACACTTTTAGTTTTCGACATCGATATAAAAGTTTTAAGTGTCTGCCGAACTAATTGGATCTTAGTGCCCATCTTAAAAAGTACCTTTGGGACAAACAAGCTAAAGGCTTTCCAAAATATCATCGGAAGCAAATTCATCTACTGGCCCATATGTATATTTATACTCGGTCTGTTAGAGGCATTTTCCCTAAGATGTAATATATTTGAGACCAACAAGTATTAATTCATCTAACCGTCTTCGCCAGACCGGATAAACGTAGCCGCGTCTTTGGTGCGCCTTACTACATATCCTAAAGTAATTCAAACGTAAGGGACAACTAAACCTGATAATAGGAACGTTACGTTCCGTCCCACAACTAAAGATGTCCAGCATCTAGTCTGGGCTTCCATCAGAAATAAATACTTTTGTCTTATAATTCCTCGGGCAGTTGATCGAAGAAGCCTCATTGCTACAGCTTAACCTAGAGGCGAGATCCCAGCCGCGTCGGTGGTGACAGCGAACGGTACCGTGGGACGGAGAGAGGCGGGTGGCTTACGCAGCCCTAAGGCTCTCGCGGCACGCCACCGCGGCCACCAGCGCCGCGCCGCGCCCGCTACCGTCTTCTGAGAGCATCAGGTCGAACTGGAAACAAAAAAAACTTATAGCCTCTAACAAATCCAGCCAAACCTTTTGACTTTTGTTTGGCTTAAACTTCTTTTTAATCTATCTATATTTATGTACTTTATTATGTATACAAAAAAAGGTTGTGATGTCGATTTTCACGTGTTGCGTTGTTGTGCTGATATTATAGGTAGTAAGTACGTCTTGGGCACGGTCATTCACACCATCATCGAATATTTGAGCAGAATTTTTGAGGTAAGATACAAAACTTTATAGTCGAAATTTAAATTGCACACATAAGTCACAATTGTTGGTAACTCAAGAATTGTTAACTTAGTACCGTTAAGGCGCATTAAGTATTTATAGAAAAAATTTCGTGACAACAATTTACGTTCTAATTTAAACATACTTACACGTAACTACCGAAAATTCTTCGAGCTACCTATGTATGTAGAGCGAATATTATGTTGGCTGTTCTTGACACACTTTACACGAATGTCATTGAAACTGTTAGCGTGATATATCATCGCTCACATTTAAAGTTACTCGACGTAATTATTATTTTCGTTCCGATAAGTGTAGATCTATCCTTCCTTCACACCTCTATCATAATTAAAATTGGCCTTCTCATCATTATCGTCGTAGAGATTACATTACTGACCTGATTATGACCTTTTGTAAAAAGTGCACTGTAAATTAGGCAGTGAATGTAACTTAACAGCAACAACATATAACATATATCTGTGGCGTCTCCTGTCTTAAAAAAATTTGCTTATAGCTTGAAGTTTAACTTAAGTCAACCGTACCATTAAACTTATATACTATAATATATAGGAAATAATTCGTCAATCTTTTATGAAACAAATTTTGCCGCGATGCAATGGCTTAATTCGATTAGATACTTACTTATAGTTAAATGATATACGTTAGACTTGTTACAGTGACTTTCGATTTGAATTGAAGGCGTCAGTAAGTACCAAAGTATTAATTTCGTCAGCTTACATGCGTCACAGAGGTCGAATGATCAATTCACGCCGACGCCTTCTTTTTCTAGATAAAAAAATTGTTTGCGATATTGAATTACTGGGCATAGTCCGACTTTAAACGGGTTTATCTAAATTCGATAAACTTGTTATTGGCGAGGGGGCTCGTCTTGGTCAGTCCGGACAGAAGATAGCGACGAAGGTCCAAAGGCCGTCTCAGTACGATTGCGTGGATTCATTAGCTCTAACACTGTGTGGGTGGTAGATTGCGTATTTGCTGAATGGTGTGACCTCAGATCATAGAAAGAAATTTCTTTCTATGATCTGAGGGTGTGACGCAATTAGAACCAAGGAAAATAATGATAAAGGCTATCAAAGAACGATAGATGCACCGTTTTCCATTAAGGTTCGAAGATCAGGTGGCAACCGCTTCCGTTAAAGTAGTATCTATCTACACGAATTCTTTGGATTATAAAACACTAAGACGAGGAAGAGGATAACAAAAAATATCAGCTTCACAGGGTTTTTTTCACGCCATCGCCAGTTAATTTTCCTTAACCAAACATAAAGTGTATCAATGTTATGCTGGGCTTCGTACGAACACATTTACGATTAGGTACAGATTACAGTAGTTAAAGGTTGCTTAGGTTATCACATTATTATGTCTCGATAATTTGCAGTCTTCAATTACGTAGGAATAGTACAGGGACATGTATGTTAGTGGAAGCCGTGGAAGGTACGAATCTTTATATTTAGGTATTTAAAGTGTAGAGGCAGTTAGATATATTTAAACGTCGATTAGATGAACTTCTGGCCATCAGATGGACCAAGTGTAGCAGCAGCTTCCGTACTATTCACCAAAAAAAGTTGTGCACCCTATTGCTTTGTCATAGTAATAATTCTATCTGTCCACTTTTACACAAAGCGAAGTAATGTCTAGATGATGAATCTCTAGATCTCTATGTATACGAGGGTAAAACTGAAAGTTTCGGGAATAGAAGAAAATATGCAGTATAAGTGAGTTTATTTATTTTTATTGTTTTTCAAAATATTCTCCTTTGTATTTCATGCACTTATGCATGCGTTCAAACCAGTCCATAAAGCACTTTTTGAACTCTGAAGTAGGGGTCGACAAAATGGCTATTTTATAGGCCTCCACTGCTTCTTCTGGCGTCTGAAACCGCTGACCACGCAGTTTGTCCTTGATTCTGGGGAATGTAAAAAAGTCGTTGGGACTTAAGTCAGGGCTATATGGAGGGTGGTCCAATATTTCGACTTTTTCACCGTCCAGGTACTCAGTTGTTGTCCGAGCGGTGTGTGGGCTGGCGTTGTCGTGGTGAAGGATGATGCGACGACTAGGGTTTGTTTTTCGGAGTTCAGCAAAGACGTTCGGCAAACAAATAGTGGTGTACCAATCAGCATTGACTGTTCTACGATCCTCAAGAGCCACAGTAGCTACGTGACCAGATTTAGAGATAAACGTAGCCACCATCTTCTTAGCCGTACTGCGAGAACGAACAACTTTTGTGGGTTTGAGCTCGTCTTCGAAGACCCATACTCGGGATTGGTTTTTAGTTTCAGGCTCATAAGCGTATATCCACGACTCGTCACCTGATACTATGCTAAAAACAGCATTTGAGCGTCCCTTGTTAAATCTTTTCAAAGTTTTGCGGCACCAATTGACACGGACTATTTTCTGCTCGTCAGACAATAGGTGAGGTATCCAACGGGAAAATAACTTTTTCACGCCTAATTCTTCTTTTAAAATAATTTGTATTTGACTCATTCCAATACCCAGGTGCTCTTGAATTTCCCGATATGTCACATGTCGGTCTTCATTTATCAGACGACGCACAACATCGACGTTTTCTTGCGTGACTGCCGATTTTGGTCGACCTTCGCGCACTTCGTCGGTGAGGGATACACGGCCACGTTGAAATTCTGAATACCACCTGTATATTGTAGTCTTTGAAGGAGCTTCAATATTAAAAGCAGCAACCATCCGCTCTTCACATTGTTTTTGTGTTAGTCCACTTTTAAAGTCATAATAAATCATAGCTCTGAAATTTTCACGGCACAATTCCATTTTAAGCAGTGACTCGACGACTTCAATAAACAATTGAAACCGAACCATACTTTTTTTTTTCTAAGTGGCCAGTGTGTTGAGATAAGGAAACTTCAGAGATTATAAAAAGGTATAATACATGTTAAAAATAAATTAATAAGTATTCGATTCCCGCCACTTTCAGTGCAAGCCTCGTATCCAAATGGTCGGAATATTTTTTAATTCCTCTATAGTATCTAATATATTATACGGATAGCACTTGGGGCTATTATTCTTCAGTGTACGCATAGTCACAACCGTAAACCCTCTATTAGAAAGGAATATTAAGTGAAGATGCATTCATTTGTTTAGTCTCACCTGTAGCCCTGGCCGGACAAGCTGGGCGATCTTCTCGCACATGAGCGTGTGGAAGTGGGGGTGGAACCTGTAGACGGAGCCGTCGATGCCGACGGTGACGCGGGGCTCGTTCATCTTGTTGATGAGCACCGCCAGCCCGGCGGACACGAGGTGCGCCGCGCGCCGCGACACGCACTCGCACACGTGCCGGACTGCGGCCATGTCCGCTTCGGTCGCGTGGGATAAGCCTGGAATTCGAGCATACCATGTTCTACATTATGAAGAGCAGAAAATCAATGTCTTTGGAGAAAGCTGCAGACTAACGACTTGTGTTGTACATGTTGCTCATGAGGCACTGGCAAGTTCCTTGGGGATTTTTTTAGATACGCCGCTTCTCTTCGACAGGTCCAAGATGTGCTGGCTGAAGTATGCAAGGAATAACGCACCTGCCATTGCATCATAACGGGAGATGATGAAGATTGTGCAAAGTAGAGGAGGTTAATATCGGAAAACGGACCCCGGGCTCAGACTCTAAGTTGTATTGATTGAATCACTAGAGAAAACTGCACCCGCGATTAAAGTCGCCACGAGAGAAAGGTGTGGGTACCATTGTAGATGATAAGGCAGTATTCGAAGTAATAACACTAAAACAGTTAATTGGTCATCGCAGAAGTTTCAAAAGATGAGTGGCTATTGGCTAATGTGATAGGTGTGGTCAAGTTCTACAAGAATTGTGATAAGAATAATGTCATCACTGCATTATTTAGTCATTATTTTTTATTTATAAATAATTTAGTCATACAATAAGGCTATAACTGCATCATTTTATAGTCTGAGCAAGTGGGTAATAAATTCGTCATTTATCTGTATAAGTAATTGTACAACTACACGTTTACATTGTTTCATTTCAAGACAATTTTTAAGTACAGATTTCTTACAAAAATACTAGAACAAATCTCGACTTCAGTATAATATTTCCATCTATCTATAAAATTAAAAGAGTAATATTTCTACAGCCATTGTGCACACAATCGACGCGAAATTCTGTCCAAAATTGTCAAACGAGAAACAGAAAAAATTTCAATAGACGCAGGCGGAACCTTGCGTCTTTCTATCGTATTCATTAGCCATAATGACGTAGACATATTATATTGGTGTTCCCTGCAAATTGTACGAAAATATGTCGATTCTATATATAGAAGTAAAAAAAATATTTGTGAGAAAAATGACAATTAGAAAAATGGATATAATAGAAAGTCTAAGAAATGCATTTCGAGAAATCCTAATTTCAAATCAGTATTTATTAATACACTCCGTTATCTATTGCTCAGTTTTGGGGCAAGTGATGGGGCAGTTGCGATAATAGAGTATTCACAAAAGAATAATTTTATTTTCACATATAACTCTTTATATGTAGATAAATATGAATCGACTAATTATGTGAAGCAACATCTCTATTTTAGCTTGCCCCAAATTGAGCATTAGATAACTGGGTGTATTTATTAATTATAATTAAGTTCCCGTTCCTTTCGAATACGAGTAAAACTACATATATTTCACGATTTAATATATTACGGTTTTTGAGATTTCATTGAATTATTTGCTGAAGGTTGTATGTAGATTGTAGGTAGGTATAGATATATTTAGCTCTTTCCTTGGCCAGCAGATCAACATAGCTATCCAAAGGGCGAACGCTGCCAGCATGGGAATCCTTCCACGAGACCTTTTGAGGGTTCCGTACCAATAATGATAAAATGGCAGCGAATGTAGGAGCTGCACGCGTGCGCAGGCGCACGCAGCAGCGTGGCCTGGCCGTTATGGTGCCGCTTTGACTGTATGTTTGTCACATGCTTAATATCTCAAGAACTACTTATGCTATCAATTTGAAATTTGGAATAGTTATAAAAAAGGCTAACCCAGGTGCATTGAATATGTTTTTATTTTATTTTGTGTGAACTTTTGCCTCCTCCTTGTATCGGTCAATTTTCACGGATACAAGGGAGAGGCAAAAGTTAAAAGTATATGTCAAGTGGGATGTCATATGGAAGGACTTGAATTGCACATTGTATAAAACAGTTTCTTTTTTTTTACGGTGGATTAATTCAATTCAATCAATATAAATATGAAAGGAAAAACATAATTAAACTCTACCTAAATTATATATATTAGCATCATAAAAAAGCCTAAATTGAGTTTGTATTATGCTTCGATAGATGGCGTTGTACCCATCGCGTTCAATTTCTCCTGAATTATGGGGTCGGGACGGGTACACGATCGTTGTGTCTGTGTACGGAACCCTCGGTGCGCGAGTCGGACTCGCACTTGACTGGTTATTTTTATAGTATTTAGTTCTTGTTTTAAATATTCTGTTTTTCATGTTTGTTGAATAAATGTTTATATTGTTATTTTTTGTTTTACTAAAAATGTGACAAATCGTGATATATATTTGCAAACGCTCCTTTCGTATCTAATAATCTTATCGCAACCCATTTAAATAACTAATTATTACCGGCATTATTATGTATGGATCCGATTGGAGGATAACATAGTGAATAGTGATTGCTTTACAGATGTAGTGAATAATGCTTTCCCATCGGATAAACTCGAAGTACGACTACACTAGGGTTTGCAGTCCCGGGACTTCCCGGGAAATTTACATACCCTAGACTAGACCCGAAGAAGTGTCAATCTGTCACTCAACTATCGTATTATTTAACATCTGTCATGTCAAATGGCAAAATACTACCAGTTTTTAAAAGGAGGAGGTTCTCAATTCAACTGTATTTTGTTTTTTATTTTTATGTGTGTTACCTCTAAACTTACGACTGAGTGAACCGATTTTGATGATTATTTTTTTATTTGAAAGCTAGTGTTTCCCGTGTGATCCCATATTAATTTAGTCCAGTTCTGACAATGGCATACATCATGAGAAAACCATATAAGTCTTAAATTTGCATTACGTATGTGCACGATAAATGGACGAATAACTCTGTTGAAGTCGTTTTTGTTAATTATCATTATAACATTTGATATCCACTAAGAAAGTTTCACATTAACAGAAATGAACTTGTCAATCGTTTAATAATTACGATATTTGACAGTCCCTGCGGGACCTTCGGGTCTATCACTACATCTGCATCAGTTGCGAAGTAGTCTTTGATCTCACTATGCGATTTGCAAGCCCAAGTTTTTATGTCATCAGTGTTTTTAGTTTATCGTGAAAATAAGACCAGTCTCATGAAATCATTCCCAATATTGAAGGTGAGCCTGTGTTGTTGTGATCTACATCCATATTGATTTATAGTCGAGTCACTTTCACTGTGTGCGTGGATAACGCGGGGTCGAACTCAACAGGCGGTTACGTCTGTTTGAATTATTGTTAAAGGTAGCGATATTTTACTGTAATTACTCCGAATTTTAGTATGTAGTAATAAATTATTACTACTTACCGTGAGATCTTCGAGACGACAGGCCAGTACGGTTATTATTATTAGTAGGTAGTGAAACATTATGGATTTATTATATTCATTACTTTTATATCTAAACATTATACCTATATATATCTATACGGAAACGATTTATTTGATAGTTTAGAATATCGTCTTTTCTCTTATTATAATGTATAAATTATTTTATTTATTCATAGGTAGGAGAACCAACAGCAATAAAACTAACTAACAAGTTTTATTGCTGTTGGTTCTCCTACCTATGAATAAATAAAATAATTTATACCACAAAAACAGACTCCAATTTTGTACTTCGCTATACCACAATTTGTGCTTGGTTACCTACAGAAAATACCGAAATCGGCATATTCCTCCTAGATCCCATCATCAGACCTTCGCCAAATTTATATAAGACCAACTTGGGGATACCTACTTTGAAAAAAAAAAAGAAATCAAATCAAAATCGGCCGACGTGGTCAAGAGTTATCGGGGAATATACATACATAAAAAAAAAACGAGCAAACATGCAGTAGAACTGAGTACCTCCTTCCTTCTATTGAACTCCTTTAATAAATAAATAAATACAATCTCTAATTGCCTCCCTCACATGCGTGTAGTTTTCGTCACAAAAACTATTTACGTCATCTTGTTTGTTACTAGCGAAAATTGTTACTAACGAATTTTTTTCTCATACATATTGGTTTGTACT
Source organism: Notocelia uddmanniana (assembly GCA_905163555.1). Taxonomy (NCBI): domain Eukaryota; kingdom Metazoa; phylum Arthropoda; class Insecta; order Lepidoptera; family Tortricidae; genus Notocelia; species Notocelia uddmanniana. Next base: position 12,203,670 of record LR991065.1, on the reverse strand, counting down.
CTGTTTGTTTTCTAACCTCCGCTACGGGCTGACAATATGTTATGTAACGTGTAGTCTGCAACTTGCGCACAATATTTATTAGGTAGCTTATGTAACCCTATATAAAACATTTGTACGGGCGCTTACATTGCTTACCCGCTTATCTTGTATCGTTTCAACACTAAAAAGACCAGTCATCCATCATAAGCACTTGCCGCTAACTAGCTGACAATACAAAATGATTCGCCATAACATAAATCAATGACAATGATGAGAACGTGTTCCTTGTCTTGTATTTATTCTAGAACGTATTTGTTATAAATATATATAACTAACCGCACGTGCCATACATTAATGGCTATTGAACGAAAACAGATCAATTGAATCGACTCCGGTATGGATAGTATGTCAGTTGCGTTATACCCTAACCTTTAACTCCGGTGTTGGCGAGGATGAATCTCATCACCACCAAAAACAAAGAAAGTCTGGTTTAATCATATTCACATCCGCCGACAGGGAAATAGTAAGAGTAAGCTACGTGCTTTGGTAAATAGTCCAGTTTCTGTCATAATAACGTCTATCTGTACTTTTCAGTCTACATTGTCTTGTCATAATAACATAGTCAAAACTCACCCAATTCCTCAAGGACCTCCATACAGCTAGTGAAATCTCCGGGTTTGTCCGATTCAATTTCAGAAACGTATTTAGTGTAGAAGTTTCCTCGCTGGAAGAACAGGTCTGAGCCGCGGCCTCCAAAGAGTAGTCCCATCCGTGTGAATTTCACGAGTGCGAGACGAACCAGCTCTCCCAAGTACATGCCAGATATCATCTTCTCCTGACTACAATGAGAAAGTAAATGTATCAGTAAAATAAAATATCAACTGACTGAGAACAATATACATTTCTAAACCTCTGGAGCATTCCTCAAGTCTCACAGAAATTCCAACTAGTTTATTTAGACCCTTTGAGATTGGTACGGTCACACTCATTATAAGGCGTTGTATTTAGAATACAAAGGTTATGTAGGGGTACTGACTCACATTTGTTTGCCTGGGTTGACGGAATGTTGGTCGATTTCGCGGTCAAACTCTGTGCGTACAAAGTCCAGTGCTCCATCGTCTCCAAATGCTCCCCACTCTGTGTTTACAACCATCTCCGGTTTGCTCAAACCCCCCTCAAATGTTTCACAGGCTTCCGTCTTCTCCACATAGCATGCGTTGCTGCCAGTACCTAATTAATATACATTGTCAATGAATAACATTTGGAAGATGTTCATTTGATTTATCAAAAAGCGTTAATGACATAATCACAAACATATATTTAAATAATTTATTACAAATTGCAAGTTCCTACTTTTTGCATTGCTTAGTCACACAAACATTAGTGTCATACATTATTATAGATAACACTCTTTTCCCACACTGTTGTTAATAAATACTATGAGCACGTGTAAAATAGAAGTTTAATATTTGGTATTCATAAGACTACATAATAAGTTTAGGTATAAGACGTTTATCTCTAACCCCTTTTACACGTATTAATAGTTTTATTAAATTTTACAGACCAACATAAAATTTAGGATCAAAATTAAGTTTACCATGCAGGGGACTTTTTGGTCATGCGGTTCATGCTCTAAAAAGGTTAATTATGCCATGTATATCATGTATAGTTACAAATAGATAGCCAGAGAAGTCTCGACTGAACACACGACGTCGCTTGATTATGATATTCATGATTAAAGATGATAATGAACATGTTGCGTCAGCAGCCAGTTTAGTGTTCCCGGCGTGTGTAGAGTTGTAGACTCAAGCTCAGATACTCGTACGTCACACAGGAAAGCACACCACCACACGGCAATAAATAAGGTAAACCTACCAACGATGAGTCCTATTTTGCAGTTGTGGTTTTTCCACGCGCAAGACATCAATGTACCCGTGGTGTCATTCAGAATAGCGCATATGTCTATCTGTACGTCCTACAAGAATGAGAAGACATGCGTTTAGGAATAGATATGAAATATTATTCCAGTGAGTCGAGTTGGATGCAGTTGATGATCGACCTCATATGTTGAAGATGATTTTAGAGGCTTTCGAATTTATTTATAGCAACTCAGTCGGCGGTTCTATTTCCAATCACAATTTGTGATTGTGGCTCAAGTAATGAATACTTATTTTACAATTGAGCTAACGGGCACTACTTATTTACTAACGTACTAAACAGTTGGACTCCATCAATATTTTTTGAATAACTGAGAGTACATACCTAACGAAAAAGAAGCTGAACATAAGTAACACTGCATTACAATTAGAACGATACAAGCTAATATGTTATATTCATGAAACTAAAAGAAACGTTGGGTAAAATTAACAAACTAGTGTCGCTTGAACTTCTTACAAAAAAAGTAATTTGTGGAGAAATTAATGAATTTATTGAAGTATTAAATTGAAAGACCGATCGACCATACTGAGTTGCCATAAGTTGCCTGGAAAGCCTCCAATGGCTCTCATTTTGGCTGCCAGATTCATGCCTTATTTCAAAGATAGAGAGCTGATATCATCGTCAACTCACCGATTATCAAGCCTATCTTGCAATGGCGCTCCTTATGTGCACATGACAAAAGAGTGCCGGTGGCATCGTTAAGGATGCCCATCACAGATAATGAAAGGTCCTGTAAAATTACTTTTTATATATACTTCATCGCAATGTGACTGACTAGTGCTGGAAAGGCTGAATGTGGAAGAAATTAGAATATACATGTTACTATTAGCCCCTTAGCAACAATTTACTCGAAAGGGTTCAGGAAAGTTGTAGTGTAACTTTCTGCAGAAAAAGGTGTCATTCCGATATGCCATGCCTCTGCGTCAATCAATCAGACAAGTGTTCCGTACACAAGTGTCTGATTTCAGCTCAGTGATTAAGGGTTATTCTAATCTCTAATAATGAAGAAAAAACAATAAATTTGATAATGGACACTTACCCCGCGTCTTGCAATGGCGTCTTTTAGTCCCTGGACGACGTCTGTGCCGACGACACCGGAGCATGAGAATCCTTTGGTCCAGCGTTGTAAAATGCCTTTCGTAAGACCAAGTTGTTTTAGCGGGAAACTGAATGTAAACCCAAGCGCCAAACGCTCGTCATACACGCCGTGTTCCTAAACAAATTACAGATAACTAAGCATTAAAAATTCTTGATCGTGTAGATATTTTATAGTCAAAAGCTTTATGTACCTTCATGAAATTGGCTAAGCACTCTGCTATGTGATCGAACAGAGCTATTCCAGTACCAGTCATGATGTGTTGCGGTATGGCATAAATTTTCGACTGCATGTCGAAGTGATTATCACTTAAATTTATTATTAATACTCTGAAGTTTGTTCCGCCCAAATCTAACGCCAAAAATTTACCGCGTTCTGAAAACAAAGAAACATCAATATCTTCGTCTCCAGTAACCTGTTAATTGTGATTAACCTTGTTGGAAAGAGGTAATTTTACCTTTTCCATTGGGTAAGTCTTGTATGTAAGTGATCCAGCACTTGACAATGGATGATTCATGGGTATCTCTTCCGAGACCCTTCTCGATGGCGCTGTGGAGTCGCACCATGACCTCCCGTAGCTGTTTCTCGGACCACTGGAAGATCTCGCATTCTTCGCGAATCTGCAAAGGCCAAACGATTTTATAAATAAATTGTTTGTAAATTGTCTATTTCAATAATCGAAGTTGGACGTAATATGAACGTGGTCTTGAGATTGACATGTGTTTATAGGTCTAAGTGGTGGCACGTGACACTCGCAGGATTATATTTTTTTTTTGTGAATTTTCATGTTTACTGATAACGACTGTCTGCGTAACGCATATACGTATTGTCTCGCCAGTATTAACAGTGATAAAGTCAACAATCACTTAATCACATTCTGATGCTGAGGGTGATTACAAATTTGTAATTGTACACTTGATAAAGAAATTTTTGTTAGGTATCCTACGTATAACACTACCGATATAGCACTGCTGTGCGTCTATAGATTAGGTAACCAGTTTGAGTCATTGTTCTTGAAAATAAACTGTCTCTTAAAATTTTATGTTCACAAATTACATTGAAACTCTTAAAGTTAATAATATCTGAAATTAAAAGTAGTAAAGGTTTGCGTTAATTCATTAATCTTTCACTGCATTTCATTACTCGCGGATGCAAAACGAACGAACAAGATAGGTTACTCGTTCTTTATCGCGAACAAGTTCCACAAGGTCAAATCGGTCATTACATTACAACTACTGTTACTTTCCAATTCTAACTAAAGTAGCCGGCTAGTAAAATTAATTCTAAATCAATACACATATAATAAAACAGAGACCACTCACCAGGGGTAGATTATTGATAGCCATGCCCATTTTGCCTAGTTATATATTACCTCGATTCTTATATTAAATACACCGCGAGTGTTTGTGTTCTGTCTGTACTCTGGCCCGAACACACACTCCACACGACACGTCTGGCTACAAGCGCAAAGAATTGAGGAATACGACTGGTGGCCGTCGAACGCGATCTATTCAATACGATCACGCTCTTTTCATTCATACGTAAGCCATGACGAATTACGGTTTTCTCGCTCTAATAAGCCAAAACTCAACGCGATAGAGAAGCTCGACTTCATTTTTCAAACGATCGACACTAATTATTCCGATTCCGACACTAATTAAAATAATTTTGAATCATTTTGCGACTTTCAAGTACGCTATGGTTTATTATTTATTGCAGAATTGCATTTTTATTATTTTGTGTTACGGATATGTTTATCGCATCTCCCCAGACGAGCCTCTCTGTGTTTGCTTCTGATTGGTCGGCGCGTGGGCTCGCTCAGGACGTCATACACATTCCTCGACCTCTATTTATAATTGCGTTAGTATTGGTGCAGTTATGGCTAAACTACACGTGAAGCGGATGGTGGTTGTGGTCAACGGTTTAATGTTATTTTGTATTTCTTACAGAGCCTGAAAATGTAACGTCGAATTTCCAATTCTCTATGGTAACATCAAGAAAAGTAGCAATTTTTATGCGTTCGGGTGGGGTATATCTAATACGTTTTTAAACAGAATCTATTAGCATGCGAAGCAAATCGAATTAAGCGTTAAGTAACGCATAAATTTTTATTTTAGTTGTCTGTCTCAGCATGATGTTAAGCTTTTTCACCAAATGTAAACTGTCACCCTGAAATCTTGGTAATAAATACTTAATTACTTTGAACTCGTTATGTCCTGATTGGTTTTTGCTCTGGTACCTATTCTAATCTGAACAAACTTTCACCTTCTACCTACATTAATTAACGTTGTATAATATAAGACTATTCAAATTCGAGAAGAAAGTCATTTCTTACCGGTCAATGATCCGGCCTAAGGAGCCTGCGAGCCTGCCAATACATTCCCTTCGAAATTTTTCATGGGGTGAATAATCTAAAACTTTTAAGTGGTTATTAAATTAGATAAACAATGTTTTAGCGTGTCTTTGGTGGACAAAAAACTATAAATATACCTGTGTTTGCCTCGGACGTCAGGACGAACGCACGCTGAACCGTTTCTTGGCATAGTGTGTTGTTTATTTTAGATACCTCGTGACGACGCCGACGCCGCCGATCTTTTGACAATATACGCAACTGAATCCACTTCCACGCAAGTCGCAAGACTTACAGTACAATACTAGTGGATAATCAAACCAACTCAATTTAACACACTCATTTTCATAATTTTCTTGGATATTGTTCCTACAGTATTCAATTAAACCCAGTTGTTGTTCGCCTTTTCGGTCTAGTCATCGTTACTGGGAGCATTTAACATGTTACTCGTATCTGACGTAACAAATGACAATGACCTTTCGTTATTATGGGAAGATTTCCGTTGAATAAAAAATACTTGCAGGCTAAACCAAGAGCCATTTAAATATTAACTATAAAATGAGTTCTAAACATTACCAAATGAAAGAACTTGTTGATTTAGCAGAATCGTTAATTAAACGGGAAATAAAACTGCGTTCGGTCTTAAAAGGAATGCGGTTTCTAAAGGCCAAAACATCGTCAAGTCGAATGAGAATGTTAGGTATCGGTGTTGTACATATTAGTCATATTATTCTTTAGCGATTTAAATTTTTGGAAGGGGCTTTTTTTGCACCCGCTATATTGATAACAGTGGCAAAAATTTGTTATACCATAAATCAATTTTATTCCATTATGATTTGATACTTAATTAATTTATTGATAACTGTTATTTTTTACTTGAGTTGTATTTGGACTTAGCACATTTTTCTTTTAGCTAGGATGGATTTGGTCCAGACACCTAGTCATGGTACTCGAATCTACGTAATCACTGATATAGCACCATATCGGTTTTGAGATAATATTAATAGCGATTTATGTTTCTGATAAGTTATGATAAGATTATCGGTCTATTCAACATTAAACTCCAAATAATCGATATAGACGCTAGATATTTTCGGTTACTTTTTTACAAAACAGGTGCTTTTTGGGGGAGTCAATTATATGGGGTATGAAGTTATTTTAGCGTTGCAGTTAAATTCTACTAAGTGACCTCTAGCTGAACTATTTTAATTACGTTCTATTGAAGAACATAAAACTCTGTATTGAAATTGACAGTCAATTTAAACGTTGCGCAGACAAGCCTTGCTACTTTATTGATCTTATTGACTTCTGTGCGATTTGTATAGACTAATAGGGGCCACTCAATATCCGTCTGGCTCCAATATCACAATTTATCTTTCTTGAAGTCTTGGACTTGGTGACATGTATTATACTTGCTAACTAATTAACTGTTTCTTAAGATGGGTAACTTCTTGATACTCAGTAGAGTTAGTATTAACTTGGAACAAATGTGATTACAAATTAAGAATCTATTCCTTATTAGGACCATACGAGTATTAGGACTATTAGGTTTGCATCCTACTGACTGTGCCAAAAAAGGTACGCATGTAGGGCGATATTACAAACCCGGGAGTTGCTCCAATGACGGTTTTTGAAGTAAATTATATATTCTTAAATACAGTACGACAATATGCGGCATGATTATGTATTGTACTTAAATTCATTAATCCAAAGTACAACATGTTTTTGCTAGAGATAAGGCTTTAAGACGAGGCATTCGAATTTTTGGTAGTGTTCTTTTCGATATTGTAAGCAAACCAGTTAATCTACGCATATGAAATTTTGGTATGTTAATTTTCATTATATAATCTAACAAACTGGGATCGGAAAACACGCAAAGCGAAAATTTTCTCGATAGTTTTTCGTTTCAAACTATGGTCCATTTTTTTATTCTTTTGCTAATTATTCCGGAACTATAAGCATCCAACGTTTGAAATTTTCAGAAACGACGGTAATACTATCTATCTAGCAAACTGGGATATATCATTTTATTTACTTGTGTAGTTTATTTTATATGAATTATTTTATAGATTCGGGAGTTATGCCGCATACGCCTTTGTGTTCATGAGCGCCATCACTGTCTTTTGTCTCTTTTTTTACGCGCGAAAGCAATTGACGCTATCTCATCAAGACTCCGCCTTCAGACGCCTGTGGCTTTTGCCGACGACGGATGTGTGCCAAAATTGCGCTGATTTCGTAAATGAAAGCGGACGGAGCACAGCAGAGCAAAAAATCAATGGAGTCATCATCATTGACAGTTTTAAATTTGGACAACTATTCTGTCGATACAAGTCGGACAGTAGTCAAAAGCTATTTATGCGTATATACATATATAGATTATGTAAAGCATAAACTCATATCAAAAGCATATTAAAGAAAACGCATCATGTCAATATACGTGTCTAATAATAGTAATGAATAGATAGTGCGATTTTTACACATTATTACTGAACCGAATTAATCGCGTATGTCTGAAATGCATTCGACTTTTTAACCGACTTCAAGATTTCAAAAGAGGAGGTTATCAATTCGGTTGTATGGTTTTTTTTTGTTTTTTTTTTTATGTTTGTTAGTCCATAACTCCGTCATTTCTTAACCGATTAGGAAAATTCTTTATTTAATTGTAAGTATATATATATCCAAATTGGTCCCGTTTTTGTCAAAACGCAGTTCTGATGATGGGATCCATGAGGAATTGAGGGAACTCCTCAAATCTTTAAGGCAAACATATTGTGATTTTTGTGTTTTTATCAACAAGTCAAGCATTTGCATCCAAAAATGTGACATTGGATGAAGTGGAACTGCTGATGATAATCAGAACAGAACTCTTCAACGACGAAAAGTTCACGTTTGGCGATTTGTTCTCCTAGCTGTGTTTGTTAAGCAAATTCTATTTTCACGATTAATTTTTGTCATGCTTGATTTCTGATGATGGGATCCATGAGGAATTGAGGGAACTCCTCAAATCTTTAAGGCAAACATATAGTGATTTTTGTGTTTTTATCAACAAGTCAAGCATTTGCATCCAAAAATGTGACATTGGATGAAGTGGAACTGCTGATGATGATTAGAACAGAACTCTTAAACGACGAAAAGTTCACGTTTGGTGATTTGTCCTCCTAGCTGTGTTTGTTAAGCAAGTTCTATTTTCACGATTGATTTTTGTCATGCTCGAGTTCTGATGATGGGATCCATTAGGAATCGAGGGAACTCCTCAAATGTGAAAGGCACACAAATAGTGATTTTAGTATTTTCATGAACTAATCAAGCATTTTCATTCATAAAAGTGACATTTGATGAAGTGGAACTACTGATGATGATCAGAACGGAACTCTTCAACGACGCGTAGGTAGTTCACGTTTGGCGATTTGTTCTCTTCGTTTTGTTTGTCAAGCAAGCAAGGTTTTTCCATGAGTCCATGAGGAATTGAGGGTACTTAGTCTTCTACCATTATAAACATACTTATAGCCATTTTAATTTTATTGTATGGAATCTAAGAGTGCACCATCTAAGTATAATATTCTTTCACCGGCCTCCCCCATTGAAGTCGGTTTTTTTTCTTAAAAATTATTTTGGGTCGGCTCGTGACCACGGATGTTGTAATACATTCGAAACGTCGGCCAAACCTCCAAAAAAGGTGAATACATTTCAGTTTACGCGATTAAGTTCCTTTTACCAATAATAAGGTACGGCGATACTTTTTTTCCTCAGAATTGATTCTGAGGGCTTGTTGTCCAACGCGCTTGAAATCGCCACGTGCTCGTTTTGTCAGGTTTTGTATGGGCTGACAATTAGCATCGAAAATAGTCACACTGCACAGTCATACAAAAACCCTGCTGTTTTAGACACTATTTGTGGTGATGATGAAGGAATGACTTATACTATCATCATCATTACAGCCGGAAAACGTCCACCTACTAGTATAATACAATATTTATATATTTCTAGAAAACTTTATTATGATTAAATACTTATTACTTTTTTTTTCAACTGAATGTTTGACATCTTATTAAAATACATTCATGTGTTCAATACATAGGTACCAATACAATCCTTTTCTTAAATATTAATTGTATCACAACTATGTATCTTAACGCAGAATTTCACGACTGACACAGCAATATCTAGACACGCGGCAGCGTGTCCTGCCAAGTTCACCCCAGGAACTGGCGGACAGCAGCCGTGTCTAGACACGCGGCAGCGTGTCCAGCCAAGTTCACTCCGGGAACTGACAGACAGCATCCGTGTGTTATTTTACACGAACCGTTTGGAGCCACTTTTGACCCCTCAATAACTCCAAGTCTATTTAACATAAAATAATGAAATTTGGTACATGTATTAAGATCTTTTAGAACAACTAGAACCTCAAATTTCATAAATATAGGTGAAATAATTATTGAGATATTAAAGTCCAAAACACGGCATTTTTACCACTGACTGACTGACTAGTAATCAAAAACCTAACCCACTTTCAGGTGACCTAGAAAAGTGAAATTTGGCATCCAGCTTGGTAATTGTGTGCATATACATAAAAATCAGAAAGCTCTAATTTTTTGATTAGATTTCTTATTATTATTAGTTGTCACCTCAGAACTCCATCATTTATTAACCGATTTGGAAAATTCTTTTTATGTTTGAATTGGTATACTTTCGGGGTGGTCCCATTTTCATCAGGTCAGAGTGTAAGATTTGAGTCAGTTTTCTTAAATATCCTACAGCTTTTATGGTATTATAACATACTGCATAGAAAACTGCCAAGTTAAGGCCCAAAATGCATTAAGCCGCAGTAAATTAATATTAATGTAAATAATGTAGTGCCGGACTTGCCACCATTTCAGAGAATCTACGGAACTTGGCACCCGTTTAGATCTCAAATCTCTTGTCGGTGAAGAAGACAACCAAACATCGCATTTTCTTAATATTGAACTTGGCTCCCATTTTCACATTTATGTTTTTGATGGGATATCATTACTTTTAGTCAATCTTCGCCAAATGGTGCTTTTTAAGAGCGAATGCTCGAGTTACTTTACAAAATACACAAATCGCTATAGGTGCACCTCAAATATTTGAAGAGTTCCCTCGATTTCTCTTGGACCTTATGATCAGATTCTTACCTGATATCTATGGGACTACCCCTAAGTTATACCGTTTCAAACAAAAAAAGAATTTTCCAAATCGGTTAATAAATGACGGAGTTCTGAGGTAAGTAGCATAAATAATAATAATAAAAAAACTAATAAAACAATCACTGTTTTCGGATTTTTTCTGGTGTACACACACAATTATCAAGCTGCATGCCAAATTTTAGCTTTCTAGGTCACCTAGAAGTGGGTTAGGTTTTTGATTACTAGTCAGTCAGTCAGTCAGTGGTAAAAATGCCATTTTTTGGAATTTAATATCTCAATAACTATTAAACCTATATTTATGAAATTTGGGTTTCTTGTTGTTCTAAAGGATCTTAATACATGTACCATTTTTTTTATGTTAGATAGATTTGGAGTTATTGGGGGGTCAAAAGTGGCTCCAAACGGTGCGTGTAATATAACACACAGCTGCTGTCCGCCAGTTCCTGGGGTGAACTTGGCTGGACACGCTGCCGCGTGTCTAGATCGTGACTAGAGCATTCGCTCGTGAAAAGTACCATTTGGTGAAGTTTGACAAAAAGGAATGATATCCCATCAAAAAGATAATTGTGAAAATGATAACCAAGTTCAATATTAAGAATATGCGACGCATGGTTGTCGTCTTCACCGACAAAAGAATTGAGATCTAAATGGGTGCCAAGTTTCATAGATTATCTAAAAAGGTGCCAAGTCTGGCACTAGATTGTTTACAGTAAAACTAATTTATTGCGGCCTAATGCATTTTGAGTTTAAACTTGGCAACTGTTGGTTTGATAAGTGGCACGTGACGTCATATTGTAGGACCCTTTTCGGAGGCCACTAGCATCGAGCTAGGTTTGTCCTTTGTTTGTTGACCAAATATATATATATATATATATATATATAGGTACGTAAAACAGTTTAGTTGAAATACGTTAACTATTTTTTTTTCATGGTGCCATTTGAACCAGTTTTTTATTATATATATATATATATACTACAAACACACGACAAATTATTGGTAGTTTTATATATATATATATATATATATATATATATATATATATACATATATATAAAACTACCAATAATTTGTCGGCTTTGTTCGTTTCTTTGTTCTAGTTTTGTCTCGCACCTACTATATTAATTCTCTGTTTGCCCTGAAGGTTGACTGGTAGAGAATGCCTTATGGCATTAAGTTCGCCTTTTGTATCCGTAACTTGTTACTGTGCAATAAAGTTTAAATAAATAAATAAAAAATCTCTATTCATTCTATGTTCTAGTTCCGCTCTTTGTTTTGATAACTACACGCGCCGCACGAGCATGGCGAACGAGTATATCTAGCGGGTGGCGGGTTGGCGCGGGTGATGGGCGGAGCAAGCGTGGGAATTATTTTAGGTTGCCTCGTCTTAAGGATGATTCACAGTAGGCCGTTACGTGTCCGGGCCGGCCCGTTTTCTTCTAGAGAATTACGCCGGCCGTTGCGTTTGCTGTCATAGAAAACGGGCCGGCCCGGACACGGAACGGTCCACTGTGAATCATCCTTTAGATATGAATAAATAATAACCGCGAAACGTGATAATGCATTCAAGGAAACTTTAGCTATAGATAATAGAAAATAAACTCCAATGGATTGAGTTACAATTGATAGTGGTTATTATTGGATCGCTTCTTGTCATTGCATTTGTACAAATAATTCTAAGAAGTTGGCGATAAGACGAGTAGATAATGAAAACCGGTTATAACCCCTTACTGTCCTGCTAATACGATGCTAACAAGAAACACGCAGCTGAAGTCACGAAGTCGCGAATTATCACACCAGGACTTAAATATGATCCAATCTACATATAGACAAATTCATATTTATGTTCATGTGATTGTAAACCCTATGGCACTGGCCGTGTGTCTACAGTTAACCCCTAGATCTGGTATTTACTGTCTTTTAGGACTGAGTTGTATGACGCGCGGTTTAGAGTTGCAAATTTAAAATGTTTACAATTAGAGACCCTTTCTTTAAACGACGTTATTATAGAGGATTTGTGCAAATGACAACTCTCACTACGTCAATATTTTTTTTCCTATTAAATCGTAAAATAGCAATATTTATCTCATTGTAATAATAAAAAAAAAATATATCTCTATATCTCTATATATCTCTAATAATAAAATAATAATAATTGTCATGTTAAACTCAATTTACATATCAATCGACAAAAAATATAATAGTCAAGACGGCCTTTAAGTATAAATTTTACCCAAAAATATTATAGGTAACTGACCCATACTACCCCATTACTCTTAACTTGAAAATGCAAGGATATGTAGGTATGTGAGGTGTGTTTTGTCTGATTTTGTTACCGTATTTGGTTGTAATATATTTATGATTCAGTATTTTTTGTTACGTATTTTTTTTTTGGGTTGAATAAAATTGCTAATTTTATCAATGTACCCCCTTAATTTTTCTGTATAAAAGTATAAAATAAAGATTCTAGATTTCAAAATTTGAAATAAGTACTCTCGGACCCAAATCAGAACAAAGCTGCAAAGTGGATAAGTGTTGCTAATGTTTCTGCATAATGTTGACCTTAATTCATTTGTAATTTATAGGATCCCTTGGATTTTTTTAAGAATTATTAGCTGCGTAATTGAAGAATTTTAATTGTCTTAATCATGTTATTAATAATCATGTAGGTACCTAAAATTATTGAATCATCTGCAAGTATTAGGCGAGTGAATAGTTTTGTAATGTGCTAAAATGCACGTTTGTTCGACATGAATAGGGTAGTTTCCCTTTGTTAACTTTATAACATATTCCGTTATATGGATAACCATGATACCATCAAATAAACACAATAAAATTGTAGTATGGAGCGTTTTTCGTGTACGGAACAATATACACAATATGACGTTCATTTTACGGATTTATGTTTACTCATGTGTTTATGTTGAGTTTTAATCGTAGTCGTTCTCATACTAACATTTAACCCCCTTTAAAAACTGGTTTGAATGACATCTTTAATATTTTTTTAAACTAGGCTATCCGAATACGATATTGTAGTAAAGATGTAAGATTAGTTACCTATTTAGATTTTCTAAGGTTAGAAAGAAACACTTAAGCCGGGTCCACAGCGCCATGTTTTTCGTGTTTGCAAACATCACACATGTTTTTCGAACACAAAATAGGCGTGGCCTCAATGTTAAGGCCGGTCCACTGCACCAAAAATCCAACAAAACATGTTTGATGTTTGCATACACGAAAAACATGGCGCTGTGGACCCGGCTTTTAATGTGACCTATGTGACCTTGGGTCACGACCAGGGGGTCTACTCCGAAATTCGAAATCCGAACTTCGTATGGTGTCGTCCCTTTCACTCATACAGTGTATGCCAGCAGAATGTATGGGACGGTACCATACGAAGTTCGTATTTCAAATTTCGGAGTAGACCCTCAGTTATCTCTGGATCACTTAACTTAAGGGCCTGGTTACACTTTGAGTAGTGTTTAGTGCGAGTTCATGTCATACATTTGCTGCAAGTGCGAGTGGGAAATGTATGAACTCGCACTAATCACTAATCTAAGTGAAACCAGGGCCTAAAACATAATTTTGATATTCAAGTCAATGCACTTACCAATTACCGAGTGACAGTCGTTTAGCACTTAATGATAATCTCGATATACTTATAGCTCTGTACCTACCTCTACCTAACTAATAATACGAAACATGATTAGTATTACTTATTTGAATGTTAAATGATGTTAAGGCTGTCTATTAAATACCTACATGAATTCGTTTATCCAGATTCTATCTGAAAAAGCCGGTTTAGTCATTAACGTACCTAACAAAATATTATTGAGCATTTTTGAGTACCGCAGTATTTACTAAAGCTTTTGTGGTTATCGGAATATTTCTAATTAACGTAAACATTTAACGTAATAACAAGTAAGTAAGTATACTCACTATATCTCGCGCTTGACGCATATCGATTTGTCTTGTCAGTCGCGACGACTGCGATAAGAGATGATGAATGAGGAGCGTTGAGGTCCACAGGATGAAGCCTTTGCCTTCACTTGGTCACAAAAATTTCGCGATACGCGAAGGTATTCCGAGATTGGAGTTGGATGTGCGGAACGGTGGAACGAAGTGAAAGGAGTCGAGGCGTTGCAATCGCGGAAACTTATGAGTGGCCGGCTCGGCGCGACGAGTCAGGGTCACCTTGAACGGCGGCGCATGTGCGGAGCACCACACCCTCGGCCTGCCCGCGCCCCGCGCCATGACGTCACACGGCGAGGGCCCGCGCGCAACTGCGAACCCTTGTTGGGAACGGCCGCGACCTTGCCTCTGGCAGCGAAAGTGACAACTTGACAAAACGTAATTGGTTCTAAAGTTTCGTAACTAGGAATAGTTACTTAGGTTTTTTGTTCTATTAAACTTATTAAAGTAACGTACTTAATATATATAAATAATATAAAAAAGTAGAAATCACCCGCGCGTCCCGCGCCTGGCCCGCTGTGCGTAAAGTCGATGCGTCTGTTGCTGCCTCGCTCACTCCGCATAGTATATGCCCATCCAGACAGATGAAACATGATTATTTAATAACCGATAGTATTGTTTATTTGTTAATTACAATTGGAAATTAAGAACGTCCATAGACTACGGTGTTAATTAGAAATTAAGAACGTCCATGGACTACGGTGTCAATTGGGCATTAAGAGAAGTCTCCCTGTCAGCCGCGCGGCCGCGTTAGGTATTCGATTGGGATATTGAAGTCTTTATCTCTCGTGACGTAAGCGCTCGCAGCCTTTTGCATTTCCTTCCGCAACCCGGACATCCATATTCTGATGTGTAGCAGCCATATTCTAGGTGAAACGATTACAACCTCTTTTAAATATGTTATACTTTTGAAGTCATCATAAAAGTTATTACTTACGAGTAGGTAAGTAAATTTATAAATGCTTTTAGGAAATAGTACGTACAGACTAACAATCGTTTTTAACTAGTAACCCACCCCGGAATCTAGCGGATTATTCTTATACATATACAAAGGTAAATGAAGTATAAGTTAATTGACAAAAGCTAGCGCGAAATGTCTGTGAAAAATATGACAGTTTCATACAAAATCCGCGCCAGCTTTAATGAATCGACCTATTATATGGCTACAATAAAATCGGCCAAGAGCATGTCGGGCCATACTCAGTGTAGGGCTTCGTTCGGTATATACCCAATGAACTTGCTTTAAAAAGATCAATAAGTAACAAAAGAGAATACTTTCACAGCGTTTCATACGTCTTTTACTAAGAAGGGAAGACTTTTTACGATAGCTGAAAAACAGCTCAACTGATCATGTCCGCTATAGTTTTCATTCAATTTCTTTATTAAGTCAAGTCTTTATTAAATTTTACTTTCATGATTTTTTTTCATATTTTTTGTCCCATAGTTCAAAAGTTAGAGGAGGAAACATTTTTCTTTCTCTTGGAAGATATGTCCAAAAATATTCACTTATCAAAAAGTGTTTGATGAAGACCTCTATTTATTTTGAAAGACCTATCCATATAGGGTTGAAGCAAAAAAAAAAAGCGCCCACTTACTTAGTAAAGGCATGAACAGTAGGGTAGACCGGGGACATTAGAAACACGTCATGATTGAAACAAGTTAAATTTCTCATGTCATGATTGAAAAAAACTATAATACCTATAGTACGCGCCAGTTGAAAACGAAAATAATGTAAACACCTGTTTACATTATTTTCGTTTTCATCTGACGCGTACGCGTACTATACGCGTCTGACGCAACACTGAGAACATGCGGTCGGTCATGATTGAATCCTTGGTCCGAGCGCCGGTGCGAGACGGGAGTGTCCACGAGCCAAACCAGTTTTTCGCGGGTAAAAAGTAAGTATTTGTGCTCTCGTATATTCTCTTATAACTTCGTTTACTCTTGTATTTTGACTAATCGAATTATTTTGGTGTTATAGTTAGGAATAAACGAATGTTTTTAATGGCCGTTGATCAGCGTTCGGGTTTTTTATATATAATATTTGTCATTGAATGAAAAACGTAGTGTGGGGACGATAGAAACAACTTGCTTGTGGACGATTGAAACGTTTCAATCTTCCTCGTGTTTTAATCGTCCCCAAAAGTAACCGACTTCAAAATATAAGGTTCTGTATTAGATGCACATGTTTGTTATATTAATCTTCACATTTATTTGTGTAGTTTTTGACCTAGTTGATAAATAATGGATATAAGTTTTTTTTCTAATACTGTAGTTTTTTTTTCAAATACTGCAGTTTTTTTATTCGACATTATGTGAACATTTGTTTTTAACCGACTTCATAAAAAGGAGGTTCTCAGTTTGACCCGTATGTTTGTATTTACGTTTGTTTGTCCACAATTATCTCGCATTCGGCTACATCGATCTTGATGCGGTTTTTAGAAAAGTATTTGTCACATTCTTGAGAAATTTTTTGTGCATGATATTAAAAAATGGTTATTAAGAAAAATGCCTAGCTGAGCAACTATTCAAATCTCGAATTTTTGAAGCAATATTTCTGTCGCGCTGCTGTGGGTGGGAGCGGGAGCTGTCTATGTGTGAGCGCACGCACACAGGTGCGACCCGCGAGCGCTCGTTGCGCGCCGTTCCGTTGACATCGCCCGCGAGCCGAACAAGTTATTTGTTCAACAAGAGAGCAAAGTAAATTTTTGCTGCGAGTGTTGATGTTGAGTCCCGAGCAAGCGAAAGATTTTACAATTGAATCACGAGCGTAGCGAGTGATTCAAAATTAGAATCTTGAGCGTAGCGAGGGACTCAAAAACACGAGATGCAAATATCTTTGCTCTCGTGTGATACATAAAACTTTTCACCTCAGGGGCGAGAAAATATAACGCAAAGGCATAGTGATAGAGAGAATGAAGTTACTTATTAGTATAAGTAACTTCATTCTGAAGAGAAGAATTCTGAGAGAATGAAGTTACTTATTAGTATAAGTAACTTCATTCTCTCTATCACTATGCCTTTGCGTTATATTTTCTCGGTCTCGTAGGTTAGTACCTACGATATGAAAAGTTAAAAAGTTGGTGTCGACCGAAATATGTTCAAATACTTTATCAGGTACAAAGAGCGTTAAAGTATCTTGAACATTTTTTTGCCATCGTTGCCATCGTTGCATTTTTATGCCTCTTCTGGGCGCATTTTTCCACTGATTCTCGTGAAATATCCTTTTCTCAAACATGCGCCTAAATGTATGCATTAATGTCACGAAAAGAGCACATGAAGTTACCTGTTTATGGCTCCCAGGCTTTTATGGAGAATGTATGAAACTAACATTATTGTCCGCTGCTCTAACTTTTTAAATTTGCTTACTAAAAACAACTGCCAAAGGAAGTTTTTTGTTTTTTGTTTTTTGATATTTTTGGACTTTTTAAAAGTATTTTTCATTTTTTTTGTACTTTTCGACAAAATTTTTGCTTTCTCGTGTTTTTTGATATATTTTTTAGTTTTTACGTGGTTTTTGGTATTTTTATACTTCTTGCGTGTTTTTTATAATCGTGCTTGTATTTTGTGGCATTTTTAGATATTTTTTTGGTTTTTATTTGTGAATTTTGGTATTTTTTTCGTTTTTACTCGGAAGCGTTTTATGTGTTTTTTGATGTTTTTGGACTATTTTTTTGTACTTTTCGTCAGTTTTTTTTTTGTTTTTTGGTTTTTTTGTTTTTTCGTATTTTTTTGTACTTTTCGTCAGTTTTTCTTGTTTTTTTTTATTCTTTTAGTTTTTACGTGTTTTTTGGTATTTTATTTTTAGTTCTTACTTGTTATTTTGTGTTTTTTGATGTTTTTGGACTTTTTAAGTTTTTATTATTTTTTTTACTTTTCGTCAGGTTTTTTGTTTTTGGTTTTTTTTATAAGTTTTAACGTGTTTTTTGGTATTTTTTTTACTCCTTTCGTGTTTTTTTAAGCCGTGCTTGTATTTTTGTAGTATTTTTCGTGTTTTTTGTTTTTTCTCGAGTTTTGTTATTTAGCGTTTTTTGAGTTTTCTGGATTTTTAAAAGTTTTTTAGTGTTTTTTTGTACTTTTCATCAGTTTTTTGTTTTTTTTTTCATTTTCACGTTTTTTGGTATTTTTTGTAGCCGCGTTTTTTTGCTTAATATTTTTGGTTTTTCGTGTTTTATGGATTTTTTGTAGCAATTTCCGTTATTATTTGTATTTGTTATTTTTCGTGAATTCTTTGGTATTTTTGGGACGTTTTGTATTTTTTAGTTTTTAGATTTTTTTACATTGTAGTTTTTAATTGTTTTTTTTTTCTAACATGTTTGAGAAAAGTAGGTACTATACAATCCTCGGCCGGAACAGGGATTGCAGGACTCGTTTTATCCGGTCTCGTCTACGACTCGGCCGTTTATCCCAAACTCGTCCAGCAATCCCTTACTTCACGGCCTCTGCAGTAATGTACTATTCTTTGTTTGTCATGTAAAATTTTGAAAAGTAAAATAAACACACTCACGAGGTCTACGCAGCTCACATAGCTACTAGATTAGTGGTTTTAAATGTGGACTGGTAGTGTGTGTGGTGTGGTGGTGTGGTATATGGTAGGTGTCGGTAGGGAACCCTTCTTTGTGGGTGATCCGACATGCACTTGGCCGGTTTTTTTTTATTTTGGAGCGTTTCCGAAAATGTTCACTTTATCAAAAATGTTTGATGAAGACCTCTATTCATTTTAAAAGACCTATCCAACCACAAACCACACCGTAATGTTGAAGCAAAAAAAAATTGTCATCCCCACTTTACGTGCAGGAGAGGTACACTTAATTTTTTTTTTAGATTTCGTTTTACCATTTTGTCAGATTAATGCTTTATGAATACATGTCAAATTGCAGTTTTCTAGCACTAACAATCACAGAGCAAAGCCTCGGACAGACAGACGGACAGACAGACGGACATGGCGAAACTACAAGGGTTCCTAGTTGACTACGGAAACCTTAAATTTAGTGTAATAATTTGACTTGGAGTAAGACTCATACGTAAGAGAAATTTATCGTCTATTTTTGCATATACTACACACAATCGTTTAACCGATGTTGACTGCCGCGCAATGATAACGTTGTAATTTGAACTGTAAAGTTTGTTACATAAGGTAGATATTAGATTTTTTGTTGAGAAGTTTTCATCAAACTTTTACCTGCAATTCATTAACTATAGTGTTGGGTTTTATAAACTCTACGTTTTATTTGGGACACACTTGTTGATACTATTATATTTACTTCGCAGTCTTGAGCGCTCCCTACACAGTCCTCTCGTCTCAGTGGAGCGATCGGGACTGGCTCCGCCCGTGAACAGCAACAGCAGATATACTGCGCCGCGCGGAACGTGCGACGGAAGAGACGGTATCGCGCGGAAGAAAAAGGGCTTATGCGCCAAATATGTTTTACCTCAATAACTCAGAAAAATTACAACATTTTGATAAATCCCTAATAACAAAAATGTATTATGTCGAAAGGTATTTTATGTAATTTTTTTACTTCAATAGTATGCAAGGTAACGTCACACAATTGAAATTAGGTGAAAATCAGACATGTTTTGACGATTTTTTTCTATCGAGCCAACTTTAGTCTTTAATGGTTTTGTTCAAACTCAAAAATATCAAATATGATCTAGTTTTCGTGTAATTGGTTGTTTTGGCATTTAGACTTGCTTATGATAGGTAAATATTCAATCTGCGAACTGCAATTTGGCGTGGTACCCCCTCGTATAGTTGGTTTACCTGCGACTAGTTATTAACCTTGACCATGACCGTTACTGAGTTTAATGTAAAAGGAAAATTATAACTACCTATACCTGTAGGTAGGTACTAAGTATGTTATGTTTTATGCGGCAATCCTTTTTAACTCGATATCCTCACATACAACTGTACGCGAGGATATCGTCATGAAAGTAAAGTTACTTTCATGACGATCACTCTATTATTTGTAGAATGACGCGTTACGATACAACATAACAGGCACTTGGTTATGGCAGTATAGTTCAATGTCCAGTCTGTCCAGTGTCGTCTAAGTGTTTAGAAAAACAATATTTTTAACTTAAAAATATTTATATCTCATTTTCATTCAGTCACCCACCAAATTTCACGATCTTCCGATCTCGACCTTTTACCGATTTACTCAAGTTATTGTTGAACTAACATAATACACGAAATTGGACGTACCAGGATGTACGTCAACCAATTTGATTTATGGGTCACTTCGTACCTTGTCACAGTGAAAATCAATATGAAAGCTGCTTGAGATCTCATATTATTGACACTGTGACCTGTGACAAAGTACGAAGTGGTCCAAAAATCAAATTGATTGACTGTACGTAAGCTGGATGGTTCCAATTATTGTAAATGACTGTAACGGTTCGTGTTTGTATACTATTACAAGCACCTTAGAGAAAAAAAAATTGCAATATGTAGGTACATTCTTTAAGGCGCAGGCTTAATTATTGCTTTCCCATACAATCTTCCAGTCTCCTTTGGAATGATTACATTCTATATGCAATGCTCTTGCCCGCGCACGGACGAAATTAGGCAGCAACCTGTAGTGGCTGTTGTTATCGGACTAGAGTTTGCTATTGCGCGTCCTGCCACCTCGTGTCACGTGACTTCCCTCACGCAATACGGCGTTTTAATATCGCAACGGATACGATACGATATAAATAACACACCTTGCCAACTTTACCAGTAAACAATAATAAACTGAAATAAATCCTATTTTAGATTAGTTATTAATATAAGTCATGCATGAGGTCAGCGACTTGAACAGATTTATCAAAATGAATATCCAGTTACGTCATTTAAATTTATGCACTTTTAGTGAAAAGTGAAGCAATCTCCTGAAAACTGAAAAAAAGGTAATTCTTTATGATGATGTCTACGGATTGATAGCGTTTCTACTAGGGGCTAGGGGTGACTTCATTCAACAAACGGTAGTAATTTCTACCTCTGACGTCATTTTATTGGATACGTTCTATGACGTAGTATCGCACACAGCAATTTTAAAACGCGCGAGTGTTACAACATTTTCGGCAATGTTGTGTATCAAACACACGCATTCTCCCGGTAGAGATAAAATCATGAGCAACAAGTTGTCAAGTGCGAGGTATAACGAATAGTTCAACATTGCACGTGTACCTACTCCGTGTACTGTTGTAGTGTACCACCACCTAAACCTGAATATCAGGATTAAGTCAACATTTATAAACTACATGTAGTCCTGATTCATACCATACTTAGGTATATATATTATTTGCATAACTAGATGAAAGCCCGGCTTCGCTCGGGTGAAATAAATAAAGTAAACATTTATTCGTGACTGTTATGCAAACGACGAAAGAAATAGTGTACAAAAATGTATAAAATAAAAACATTACAACAACGGATTATGATGAAACTTCGTATACAAATATAGTCTGTAGTCTGGATTAACATATGGAATAGGGAGTAAAAGATTACGCTGACGACGTCACGGGCAAAGGCTAGTATCTTTGCAAGTTAATCCTAAGCATTTTTGTAAGGGTAGTATTTAAAGGCACATAAAAAATTTGACACCGTAATCAGTACTGATTTGTATAGCTAAAATACTAATCGTTCATTAAAATTCAGTTCAGATGTGCAATTGTTAAATATTGATGAGCCAGTTAGTATTTTTGGTGCGAAGTCAGAGCTGCTAACGCGAACGAAAACAAATGAAGTTCGTGTGTCTCCCTCTCTGTCGAACTTGCAAAATCGAGCGACACAGAGGGAAATACACGATGTTCGTTCGTTTTTGTTTCGCGGTAGCAGCTCTCTATTCTCCGCCAAATTCTATTAAGTGGGGCTCTTTACACTGAATATTATGTGTCAATATTATCGCGATTTTAAAAATTGTATGGGGTCTGTTAAACGCTTAATATTATCAGAATACTGGTGTGTCAATATTATCTTGGTTTTCAAAATCGTATGGATTTTTCTTCAATATTCATTGCATGTGATACGGATCGTGATATGAGTATATAGCGTGATAATAATAACCATGTAACAGGCCCCTATGGATGTTGCTTCAATATTCAGTGCTTCGCGTGATAATAATAACAGTTGGTAATATTTTCTCCAATTAATGGAAGCTATTTAACAACTTGTTCCGTTTAGCCAAAGGTATTTCACATTTCGATACGCGCACCATCCAGGAATAGGAGCCGTCAGACCAGAGGGCCTACCGCGATCTGAAAACGAAGTATTTCCCTCTCCGCACTCGAATATGCAAGTGCGACAGAGAGGCATATATATTTAGTTTTCGGTTGGTAGCACTTTAGTCCGAGCGCGGCGGACGGTCGAAGAAAGTAAAAGAACATTCCGTGTGTCGTCTGTCACACATATAATTTTTTAACTTCCCATCGACCTATGAACTTGAAATTAGGTGATAATGTTTATCATGAAGTATATTTCACTAAAAATATAAATATATTGATAAATTACTTTTGTTTTTTAGTTGTACGGAACCCTCAGTGCGCGAGTCCGACGCACTTGGCCGGTTTTTCTTAAATTTTGAATTTTATTTCGCATATAGTAAAATACCCTATTCGTTTTGAAGTTGACGCCTGAGGGCCTACCGCGAACCAAAAACGAACTATCTTCCTCTCTGTCGTTCGAATATACATGTGCGAGAGAGAGGCAGATACTTCGTTTTCAGTTCGCGGTAGCGCCTCTTACGTCCGAGCGCGGCGAACGGCATGAGCTGGAGGTCTACTCCGAAATTCAAAATCCTAACTTCGTATGGTGCCGTCCCTTTCACTCTCCTGTCATAGACTTTATGAGTGAAAGGGACGGCAACATACGTAGTTCGGATTTCGAATTTCAGAGTAGACCCCAGTACCACTAAGTTATAAGATAGAGCGAGATAGGGATAGAATTTTGCTAGACGTTTAAAAGCCATAAGTCACCTAGTAGTTTGTCACAACAAAATAGAGAAGCAGCTTTAAGATGGCGGACAGACTCAGCAAACATTCAATTCAAGTGGTGTCCTTTACACGATTAATATTATCACAATACTGGGGTGTCAATATTATCGCAGTTTTCAAATTTGTATGGATTCTGCTTCAATATTCACGTGGTACTTATCGTGATGTGAATGTATCACGTGATAATAATAATCATGTAACAGGCCCCATACATTCGCTTTGAAGGCGGTTGTTGTGACAATCAGTCTAGCTAGCACGATAGATTATACCGTTACGTTTTATGTGACGTTTTAATACATTTCGCCCATATAACGTGACGGTATAAGTTATCGTGCTAGCTAGGCTGATAGGTGTATAGAACGCTTGAAAACTACAAAAACAAAACGCTGCAGACGCGGCTAGCCGAATCCACGCCCAGCAACCTGGCCAACACACCGGACGCAAACATAGTTTACAATTTCCGAACGTACCCTACCCGACGCTGTCAACAGTATCTTCTTAGTAGTCTGTGCTGTCAACCAACAAATTTAATATGGCGGACCTTTTGTCGTAAAATTAACACTTTTTAATGCAAAATACGCGACAATCCGAATTTTGCGGATTCATATGTTCAACTCAAAAATCGTTATTTTTATACGTTCTTCAATTTGAGACAGGTCTCGTTCGGGTCTACCGTACCCCTGCACGAAATTATTAATATAGACTAGATAAAAGCCCGGCTTCGCTCGGGTGAAATAAATAAAGTAAACATTTATTCGTGACTGTTATGCAAACGACGAAAGAAATAGTGTACAAAAATGTATAAATTAAAAACATTACAACATCGGATTATGATGAAACTTCGTATACAAATGTAGTCTGTAGTCTGGATTAACATATGGAATAGGGAGTAAAAGATTACGCTGGTTTCGCGATAGCAGCTCTCTATTCTCCGCCAAATTCTATTCAGTGGGGCCCTTTACACTCAATATTATCGCGATTTTTAAAATTGTATGGGGTCTGTTAAACGCTTAATACTATCACAATACTGGTGTGTCAATATTATCGTGGTTTTCAAAATCGTATGGATTTTTCTTCAATATTCATTGCACGAGATACGGATCGTGATATGAGTATATCGCGTGATAATAATAACCATGTAACAGGCCCCTATGGATGTTGCTTCAATATTCAATGTTTCACGTGATAATAATTTCTCCAAGTTGGTACTATTTTCTCCAATTAATGGAAGCTATTTAACAACTTGTTCCGTTTTGCCAAAGGTATTTCACATTCCGATACACGCACCATCCAGGAATAGGAGCCGTCAGACCAGAGGGCCTATCACGATCTGAAAACGAAGTATTTCCCTCTCCGCGCTCGAATATGCAAGTGCGACAGAGAGGCATATATATTTAGTTTTCGGTTGGTAGCACCTTAGTCTGAGCGTGGCGGACGGTCGAAGAAAGTCAAAGAACATTCCGTGTGTTGTCTGTCACACATATAATTTTTTAGCTTCCCATCGACCTATGAACTTGAAATTAAGTGATAATGTTTAGTATGAAGTATATTTTACCAAAAATATCAATATATTGATAAATCACATTTGTTTTTTAGTTGTACGGAACCCTCAGTGTGCGACTCCGACGCACTTGGCTGGTTTTTATTACATTTTGAATTTTATTTCTCTTATAGTAAAATACCCTATTCGTTTTAAAGTTGACGCCTGAGGGCCTACCGCGAACCAAAAACGAACTATCTTCCTCTCTGTCGTTCGAATATACATGTGCGAGAGAGGCAGATACTTCGTTTTCGGTTCGCAGTAGCGCCTCTTACGTCCGAGCGCGGCGAACGGCATGAGCTGAGGGTCTACTCCGAAATTCAAAATCCTAACTTCGTATGGTGCCGCCCCTTTCACTCTCCTGTCATAGACTATATGAGTGAAAGGGACGGCACCATACGAAGTTCGGATTTCGAATTTCGGAGTAGTCCCCCAGTACCACTAAGTTATAAGATAGAGCGAGATAGGGATAGAATTTTGCAAGACGTTTAAAAGCCATAAGTCACCTAGTAGTTTGTCACAAACAAAATAGAGACGCAGCTTTAAGATGGCGGACAGACTCAGCAAACATTCAAGTGGTGTCCTTTACACGATTAATATTATCACAATACTGGGGTGTCAATAATAATATTACTGCGATAACGCAGTTTTCAAATTTGTATGGATTCTGCTTTAATATTCACGTGATACTTATCGTGATATTAATCCATGTAACAGGCCCCATACATTCGCTTTGAAGGCGGTTGTTGTGACAATCAGTCTAGCTAGCACGATAGATTATACCGTTACGTTTTATGTGACGTTTTAATACATTTCGCCCATATAACGTGACGGTATAAGTTATCGTGCTAGCTAGGCTGATAGGTGTATAGAACGCTTGAAAACTACAAAAACAAAACGCTGCAGACACGGCTAGCCGAATCCACACAATGGGCGATGATGGCCCATCACCCAGAACGCAGCCCAGCAACCTGGCCAACATACCGGACGCAAAAATAGTTCACGATTTTCGAACGTAGCCGACACTGTCAACCAACAAATTTAATATAGCAATATAGTCTGTGGGCAATATGGCCGACGTTTTGTCATCAAATTAACACTTTTAAATGCAAAATACGCGACAATCCGAATTTTGCGGCTACATATGTTCAACTCAAAAATCGTTATTTTTATACGTTCTTCAATTTGAGACAGGTCTCGTTCGGGTCTACCGTACCCCTGCACGAAATTATTAATATAGATAGATATAATATGGCTTAGGCTAGCGAGCGATTCGGGCATCATGGCATGATGTCTGTCATCAACACAGGCTCCTTGTTGCTCAAAGTGCCAGTGTCTAAAATTTATTCAACCAATACTGCTGGTGCTGACATCATATCTCTAGATATGTCATCACCTGTCGTCAGTTTATCAACCGATTTTTATAAAAACGGTAATTTAATTCTGTATTTTTTAAACATCTACGAAAGTATCTATCAGTATAATAAAAAATTTAAAAATGTACCTATTTACTAAGATCCATTATATATATTTGACTAGAATTTGGTGTTTTTGCGGAGGTGAAATTTGTGAAATACTTACGTACGAAGCTAGTGCAAGGTTGGTCCTTCTTGCGTGCATACACAATTGTGCAAACACACGAACACAACAATGTGCATACATAACGTGCCGCAGAGAGAGGAGAGCAGTGAAGATTTGGATGTGTCAGAGTTGGTATTAGAGGTCCGTGAACTGCGACGAGAAGTGCGCGACCTCTCAAGTTTGGGACATCAAATTCAGGAGCTTAAAGCACAAATTACGACAATGTCATCTTTGCAGCGTAAGTTAGAAGAGTACGAGAAGACAATTGCTGCCCAAAACCGCGAGATTGACAACCTTCAGAAGAATATTTTGGCGCTTAAGCCATGTCCTAAGAAAATTAGAAAGCAGAATGAAAAAGCTCTAGAAGACGTTATAGAGCATGTCGACGACAAAGTTACTGTAACTAGTGAACTAGAAGGGCTCGCAAAGTTGGATCCGTGTCTATCAGAAAATTTAACGGCCCCCGAAACAATGCAGAAGAATATTTTGGCGCTTAAACCATGTCCTAAGAAAAGTGGAAAGCAGAATGAAAAAGCTCTAGAAGACGTTATAGAACATGTCGACGACAAAGTTACTGTAACTTGTGAACTAGAGGCACCCGCAAAGTTAGATCCGTGTCTACCAGAAAATTTAACGGCCCCCGAAGCAATGAAGACTGTGTCGGAAATACTGACATACAGTCAAGTAACTCAGCGTATACCCCAAGGCGGCGCCCAAAGTCACGAAAAAGGCTCAATTCTACCTAGAGATGACTCAGAAGTTGGAAAAACAGAGAAGACAAAAAGACGTGTGTCAGTGCGAGGAACTGCCGGCCCGCAAATTACAGCTCTTAAGGCCGTGGAGGAACGGAAATTCCTGCACCTTTGGAACATGCGGTCTGGAACTGAAGAGATCTTTGAATATGTGAAAAGCTTGTGCCCTGAGGGATCTTGTACAATTGAGGAACTGAAGGCAAGAGGCGACTACAGATCCTTTAAAATTGGGGTGCCTGCGGATTATTTTAGCAAATGCTTATCTGCTAATTTATGGCCGCGTAACGCTAGGATTAAAGAGTGGTTTTTTCGTCGACCATCAGGGAACAGCAAACAATAGATCAGATCCTGAGCATACATCGCAACCAAAGTCGAAGCAGTGCATCCACCTCGTCTATCAAAACGTCAGGGGACTAAACACCAAACTGAAGCATTTTCGACACAGTGTTGCCAGTTCGGATAGCGACATTATTGCCATCACTGAAAGCTTCTTAACAGAGGCCGTCGACGATTCTGAGGTCATACAAGGCGATTGGAAACTAATTCGACGAGACCGAGCAACTGGTTCACGTGGTGGAGGAGTTTTGCTCGCCTGTAGGCCGGGTATCACCATAACGAGACGCAAAGACTTAGAAACGCCAGCCGGTGAAGATCTTTGGGCAACAGTGACCACGGAAAAGTCGACCTTTCACATGTGCGTAGTCTACATTCATCCAAGAGCAACTGACCAAGTGTATATGCAATGGTTTCAAAAATTGGAGTCTATTATCGATTCATTGAAGCAAACTGTAATTGTAGTAGGAGATCTAAATTTGAATCCAACATATACTGCTCAGACTGTACTTAACTACTATAGCTATTTTTTAACTGTTTGCGGCCTTACAGAAATGAATGAAATTGTTAATGGGTACGGAAGTAAGTTAGATGTTGTGCTGGTGTCGGAACGTATTGTGATGTCGGGTGTTTCCGAAGTTAGGGGAAGTGGCTTAGTTCCTAACCGAGATTTGTACCACCCACCATTAGATATCGTATTTTCTTTAGATCGCAATCGGGATAGTTACGAGAACACAATTGACCCCAGTAATGTAAACTCTCAACAAGATTGGAATTTTGCTAAGGGGGATTACGAGTGTCTTCATAAGTTCTTAACCGAAGCATCGTGGCAGGAAGTACTTCAAGCACGAGATGTTGATGAAGCTGTTGAGGTATTTTACAACATTATATATACTGCTTTCGACACTGCGATACCGAAAAAACGTCGTTCTCTTAAAAAAAGTAGAAGGTACCCAGTTTGGTTTAGTGCAGACATTATTAAAGATTTGGGTCAAAAAGCTAGATTCCACCGGGAGTGGAAAAAGACCAAGGATATGACCAAGTATACTTGCTTCTCGGAATTGAGGATTGACATTAAGCATCGAATAGCTAGCGCTTATGATAGTTATATGATGCGACTTGAAGCAAGAATAAAAAGTGATCCTCGTGCATTCTGGCAGCATATTGGCACACTAAAAACGAAAGGTGGATTCGAGGCCGGCATTCGGTATAGGGGGGAGGAGCGCACTGGTATCGAGGCTGCAAACGCTTTTGCGGAGTTCTTCTCTGGTGTGTTTTTGTCCAATGTACCATGCCTGGATTATAATGCTGCAAATAATCGAGATCAAACGAAGGCCGCGAATTACGTACATGTTCATGCGATCGAGCCACATGATGTCGATTCAGCCATCAGACGATTAAAACCGAGAAGTTCGGTGGGTCCCGACAACGTACCAGCTTATGTCATAAAGGGTTGTAAAGATTGTTTAATTCTTCCTCTTTATCACATCTTTAACCTCTCCTTGGTCACTGGAAAGTACCCCGAACGCTGGAAAATTACTAGGGTCACTCCCATACCAAAGACAAGCGATACTTTGTGTGTCGAAAACTATAGACCTATCGCAATACTGTCGGCCCTAGCAAAATTGTTTGAGTCTGTTCTGCACAAACTTATATCTCCGCAACTTTCCCCCTTCTTGTGCGACGCGCAACATGGTTTTCGGACAAATCGGTCGGTTGACTCGAACCTTTTTACCCTAGTTGACATCATCTCCAGTCACTTAGACAGGGGAGAACAGGTCGATGTCCTCTATCTTGATTTTAAAAAGGCATTCGACCGTGTAGATAACGCCGTACTGTTGGATAAACTGTGCCGCATAGGGTGCTCACCTACGCTTCTTAAATTATTTGCTAGCTACATGTGTGATAGAAAGCAGTACGTTAAGCATGGCTGTTTTATCTCCAAGCATTATTCAACACGTTCAGGTGTTAGTCAGGGTTCGATCCTGGGACCTCTTCTCTTTGGCATTATGGTCAACGATCTTGAGGCAACCGTCAGACATGCCAAATGTCTTCTCTATGCGGACGACTTAAAGCTTATCCTTGGAGTGCGGGATGCGCGCGATTGTGGAAAACTGCAGGATGATGTAAATTCTGTATTTTATTGGAGTACTATCAACAAACTACATTTAAATGTGGACAAGTGCTCCGTAATCACTTTCAGCCGTGCGAGAAACCCGATCCATACTATCTATCAGTTGGGCTTGGAGAGAGTATCTCGGGTCACAGCCGTCAAGGACTTAGGGATCCTCTTTGACGAAAAGTTTACCTTCCACGACCACATTAAGGAGCTAGCCACTGACTGTTTCAAAAGGCTTGGTTTTGTTATTAGGAACGCGCGCGAGTTTCAAAATCCAAGTGCCATCCGACTGCTGTACACTTCCCTAGTGCGTAGTAAGCTGGAGTCGGCGGCAATCGTATGGAGTCCGTATGAGAGTTCTTATGCTTTACTTCTAGAGAAAGTACAAAAAGCCTTTTTAAGATTTTTGTACAAAAAAATTTATGGATATTACCCATTTAAATATCCTACAAAATTTTTGCTAGGCGTACTTGGGTTTAACTCTCTGGAAGTAAGGCGTAATTACAAACTTCTGACCACAATGCTTAAAATCCTAAGGGGAAGCAGTGATTGTCCGGATTTGGTATCCAGGTTCGTAAAACTTGCTGTACCTTTTGTACCTAAGAACCAGCTAAGACCGCGAACCCCTAATCTAGCTGTTCCACAGGCGCGCACTGTTTCTCATAGAAACTCTCCAGCACTTCGAGCAACCAACATGCTTAATGCGCTTCTGACATCAGCAGCTGATTGTGACTTGTTTGCGAGCAGATGGGTACAAGTCTGTCGTGAGTGTTTAAACTATTGTGAGTTGATGGATAATCGGTAGGGCCTCGTTATAATTTGTATTGTGATGTTTAGCATTATTCTATAGCTGCATAGGTATTTATTAATTCTGTTGCTTATAGTTAACTAAATTTTCCAGCGCCTTGGTGTATACTGTAATGCTGTGTAAATGTATTTTTACAATAAATAAATAAATAACGTGCGTCCTTCGTTCATATTCTCTTAGCCGGACACAAAATGTCCATACAGTACCATATTCTTATGAGTGTTACTATTAATTTTACTATATTAGAGATTAAATATGTCAAAATTATATGGACCAATCTTAAACTTAGATCTTGATTGATTCTTTTAATCTTGGATCTTTTCAATCTATGTAGGTATATAATTTTGATATTTCAATCTCAAATCAAATCAGTTAGGTTCATGAAATCCTCAGATCATAAAATGTTACTTACAATTTTTAAAGTTTTTTAATTATCGCTAAATCTGCTACTCTTATTTCATTAAATTAAGGACCGTCATCATATTACCCTTTCGCCTAATTATTATGTAATTGATTTTTGTTTGTACCTAAGCACACCTAAGTATGTGATTTGAGGAAAATCAACGGAACAACGGAACAAGAAAACCGGTCAAGTGCGAGTCCGACTTGCGCACCGAGGTACGATCGTGTACCCGTTCCGACCCCATTACTTCAGGAGAATTGAACGCCATGGGTACTGCGCCTTCTATCGAAGCATTTTACAAACTTAGTTTATGTTTTATGTTATGATAAAACAATTCTAGATATTATTATTTCAAACCTAATTTATCCACTGTAACGTCCGTAACGTAAATTTCCACAGAAATTATATTTTGGCACGGAACCCTCAAAACGAGGCAAAGTTCCATGCGCATTACTATCAGACTTCCTGCTGTATAAATTCCAAAATGTCTAGTCTACATTTGAAATTAAGTTAGTCATCATGAATGATCAACGTTCAGTATGTGACCTTTATGCTAAAAGGGCATAAGAGCGATTATAATGCGGACTGGTGGAACAGGTTAGCACTCATATTGTGAAAGGATGGGTGTGGCGACGCGACGTGCCTCCGGTCGCGCGCGCTCGCGCAGGCGTACGGTACGAGCGACACAGTTAATTGACCATTCTTGAACCTTATGGCCACCACATATGACCAACTAACGGTCTATGTGTTGTCTACTAAGTCCTCATAATGACGTTACACGGGTGTTTGTGTTTTTGCGAAGATACGACGCTTTGTGAAGATACGACGCTTTGTGAAAGCGCAGCATGACGTTGCATCAATAGTATTTTATGTCACACCTGGCCAAAAAGTAGCTTTTACCGCACGCTACGCGTACGGAAAAAGCCGCTTTAGTGTAGCCGGTCAAGTGTAGTAATAAAATGATGTCTACAACACGGGAGGTAATAAATAAAGCCCTCGATCGCGTATATATATACTTCCTTCGCCTACAGCTCGGGCCGCAAAATCTGCGATCTCAGCCTTTCTTTGCTTTACCACCCTAGTTGTCAAATGTACTATTATGCATCAGTTACATAATAAGGGGTCTTAAAATTCGAGAGTCGCTGTAAAAAAACGAGCGAGCGTAACGACGTGCTTCCATCTGGGCAAAACCCTGGCTTGACACGGGGAAGTCCCTTCATTCATCTTTGCAATGGCATGAACGGTAAATCCAGTACTTGATCACGCTTAATCACCGGACGGTCGGATGCTATTCACACTGTCTATTGGTTGGTACCACAGCATAATGGACTTGTAATTTGTAGTGTGTCAAAACTAGTAGGTACCTAGATTAGTCACAATCATAACAGCCATGTCATAAACTCATAACCTCATAACTTTATTGTATAAACGTACATATGATATGTCAATCAATCCACATACTTTGCCTCTTTATTTTTTATTAACTACAATTAAGACCTAGTCATCTCTATTTGTTTGCTAACATCAAGGTAAAATATGCAGTATTTTTCATCACTAATCAATTTTGATTACCAGAGGGCGGAACTGCTCATGGCAAAAACAAATTTCAATAGAGTTGGAACGTTGAATTTTATCGACTATCGAATAAACTGAAATTATATTTACCTAGCGTATCTTTATTTATTTACTAACGAAACTAAACCTCAAATCCATAAGCAAACAATAATAGACTTCATACGAACATTATGGAATAACATTTTAACAAAAGACAATATAAAACGATAATTTTAAAAACTACTTAACTTAGTACTGCATTATAAACTACCTAAGTTTCAATAATATAACGTAAGGATTCAAATCACCTGTGAACTACTCATCGTATAAAACAGTATCGTAATCTAAGTCTGTGCTAATGACGTTTTCCTCGTCTTCTCTGTAATAATACATGATAGTCATATTTTTTTCCATATGATCAGCCTGCATACTGGTTCTTTTCTCATCGTAAATCCATTTATACGTAGAGAAGGAGCGTTCTACTTCAGATGATGTAACATGTGCATATTTATAGAACTCAGTTACGCTATGTTCGTATTTATTTGTTTTTATTAAATCGGCGAAGTCACGAAGGGTGTCATAATCAGGAATCCTGTCCAGTACTATTTCCAGTTTTAGTTTGACTGTGTTGGATCCACTCCAATCTATAATAGTTCGCACATGGTCTAGAATCTCAAATGATTCTACCAAAGATAAATAAGATGCTTCAAATGTATGTCTTTAGATATTTATCGATAGCTGAAAAAGTCGATAAAAAAAACGTTCCAACTCTATTGAAGTTTGATTTTTGCCATGAGCAATTCCGCGCTCTGTTGATTACCTATCAATAGAAAACCTACATTACCTAATTTAGTCGCATTTTATCCATCAATTGAAATTATAATTTTTATCTAAGATGCACAATAAAATCGAAATCGTCTTGCAGGACACACAAAATGTGTATAATGTAATGAAATGATAGATGTTTATAGACCTAATGTTAGAAGCCATGTTGGATACATATTGCTGTTAGTTAGTCAGTTAGTTAATTTTGAATTCAATATATTAGGCCAAAAAATTAACAAGGAGCGCCTTTTTAGGGTTCCGTAGTCAACTAGGTAACCTTATAGTTTACCCATGTCCGTCTGTCTGTCCGAGGCTTTCCTCTGTGATTGTTAGTGATAGATAACTGGAATTTGGTATAGATATATAAATCAATAAATCTGACTAGTCTTAGTAAAAGTTTATTACATTAGGTATTATTTATTAAAAAAAATTAAGAGCACCGGGGAGGTGTAAAGTGGGTATGTTTTTTTTTTGCTTCAACCCTGTGGTGTGGTGTGTTGTTAGATAGGTCTTCCAAAATGAATACGTCTTCATCAATTTTTTTTGATAACGTTAATATTTTCGGAAATAATCACTTCAAAAGAAACAAAATCTAACCCCCCTCTAACTTTTGAACTATGGGTCCAAAAAATGAAAAATTCATGTTTTTTTTTTTAATATAAACTTTCAACGAAATCTAGTACTTATAGCGAACATGATCAGTCAAGTTGTTTTTGATTTATCGTAAAAAGTCGCATGAAACGCTGCGAAGGATTGTTTTTTTTTTAAATTGAGTTCATGGGCAACTACGGAAACCGACACTGAGCATGACACGACGACGACATTTTTATTTAATTTTTTTGGCACGACTAACATAAATTTAAACTAGAACAATAGTTAAAGTAGGTACAAGTATGTATATTGTCGGTAAGTCGTTTCTTCATTATCAACGCAATATTATTATCACATTAATTATTTTGTGCTGCAGTTTATAGTGCTATAGGTGTAGGTAAACAATGCTATAGGTGACACAGTATCAAATGACATTGTGGTGACTTTGACTATCGTGGGAGCGGTCGATAAATCTTTATCTTGAGTGGGTAATTTTCTGCTATGAACAAGTGTGAAAAAGTGGCTTAGAAACAGTGAGTGTTACGCGGGTGTTTTTATTGAATTCCGTTAATTGCGAGGGCACATTCCTGAGATGAAATGTGTCTTAGAGAAGATTACTTTAATCTTCTCTAAGACACTAGTATCCCAATTCGTACCATTTCGAAGATATTCAAAAATCCATTTTCGTTAATTAACACGTCTAGTATAGTATAAAACATCCTTAACAAATAAACAATGTTGACGTGCGTCACGTGACGTGTGGTGTCATTTGAATTCAGAATATTGTCATACTTGACATTAACTTTTGCTTAACTCCACGCTCTTAAGGCCGTTTTGCATTTACCCTTGGTGATATAAGTAATTATTTTGTATGAAAATGAATAAACGTATTTTTCATAAATTTCGAAAAACGATTATGCTACGTCGTTTCTGTGGCTATGCACGGCTATATGCTTGAAGGAACGGAAATCAATAAAAACAGCCTGTATAAAAGTCTACTAAGTACTAAATTAAAAATGTATGGCAAGGCAACTGATTTCTATTGAGTGCAAGACTGTCCCACAACTTTGCCACATGGAGTGAAAGTACTCGTATACTGTAGATTAAATACTGTAGATACCTATACAATTTTACTGAACGAAGACTTCATTTTTTATTAGGGTTCCGTAGTCAACTAGGAACCCTTATAGTTTCGCCATGTCTGTCCGTCCGTCTGTCCGTCCGTCCGCGGATAATCTCAGTGACCGTTAGCACTAGAAAGCTGAAATTTGGTACTAATATGTATATCAATTACGCCGACAAAGTGGTAAAATAAAAAGTGGAAAAAAATATTTTATTAGGGTACCTCCCCTATACGTAAAGTGGGGAGTGATTTTTTTTTCATTTTAACCCTAACGTGTGATATATTGTTAGATAGGGATTTAAAAATAAATAGGGGTTTACTACAATCATTTTTTGATAATGTTAATATTTTCGGAAATAATCGCTCCATAAGTAAAAAAAAATGTGTCCCCCCCCGTCTAACTTTTGAACCATAAGTTTTAAAAATATGAAAAAAATCTCAAAAGTAGAACTTTATAAAAACTTTGTAGGAAAATTATATTGAACTTGATAGGTTGAATAGTTTTTGAAAAAAATACAAAAATAATTTCTGAACTAAGTTTGTAATTTAACCGTATAAACAGGTGTTTATTGTACCTGTCATTTCTACAAAATCACAATGAAATGACGTGCTTTCAAAGGTTTTGTGTTTCTGTACTTAATATGTCAACTTAATGCGACGGACGGAAAACTACGGAACCCTACACTGAGCGTGGCCCGACACGCTCTTGGCCGGTTTTTTATTTTAAAACAATAAGAACTGTATTGAGAGAATTTTAAATAATCGCCTGACTGAACCGGGAATCAAAGCCGCTAAATTTGAAAAAGATCAGTGATTTACCGTACCGATCGAAAGACTCAAATTTAAGCATTTATTTGTTCTGAATAACATAGTATCTTAAATAAAAGGAAGACCATGAAATTTAACCTAACCCTTCATGTGGCAAAGTCTTGTCGTGGGTATATCATGATCAGCTAGCAGGGTCGAGGAATAAGAGACTTTTTCGCTCCGACAACACTGTTTGTTAACCGATCCTTCGTAAACCTTATTGCAACGAGATAATAGTAGATTATACACTAAGGGGGATAAAGCACTGTTTTATGTCACGGGAGCGAATTGAATCCCGAACGTAACGAAGGACTCACAATTTAACTCCTGAGCGTAGCGAGGGAGTTATAAGTTAATTCCTGAGCGAAGCGAGGGAATTAAGACTGAGTCCTGAGTGCAGTGAGGGGTTCAACCGCCCAAGACTAAAACAGTCTTATCCCCGAGGTGTACTTTTCACACCTTATGCGAGACAAAAAAACGGGCTCAGTAGATATACACCACAGGCTACTTGGCTTCTTTGTAGCTGACAAATATTCAAAATAGACCAGAAGCACTGATTCAGACACAGACTTTACGCCTTTTACAGCTTTCCATTTGTCAAAATCGTTGTAGGCTTTTAGGTATTTTTCCTTTGACTTCTCTGGCAGCAGATTGTTGACAATGCCTATGGCATCTAATTTGATAAACTCAGGAGTCAAAACACTTTCATCACTCGACATTTTCAATATTATTTTTGAAATTAAATCTTCTATAGGCACCTACAAGAACTCGATTTGTTCGTCACGCGTGAACAAATGAAGGCGCGCGACGTTCCAAATTCGAAAGCACAAGCCGTGGTCCTAGATTCGAAATTCGAATTTCGAACACCGCGCTCCTCCGGACCGGGGTTCACACGGAGGCAAACTTCATTTATTTTGTCAAATCAAGTAGGCCATGGCCTAGGACAAATTGTGTTTAGCAAAATTAAACTTTATGTATATAGTAATAAGAATTATGAAAAGTGAAATCATATTATTAACCAGCGGGTTATAATGAAATTCAGTACAACATTATAACCCGGCTAATACAAAGGGATTTAATGTCTTGCTTTCGGTAGGGTTTACATGACCTATAATTCGGCATTGTCGAGCATGTGGTTTGAAAAGTCTATAAAAGGGTACTCCAGGTAGCTGAAACTAATATATAACGTTTTAGACTCATTCTTATATACCCTTTGTGTAATTAGAGCCCTAAATTCTTAATAGAGACTACATGTTATATGCGTCAAAGATCAGACATACACTGGACTGGTTCGCCTGTGGACGACGCGATAGCAAGTTTGGGAATAAATGAACATCTAACAAGAGGGTCTTTGGCCGTGATTTTTTTATAAGTTTTCACAATATTTATTGGACTATCAACTGTTTTTGTATTCATTAACTCTTATCGTACTTTGTTGTGGTACAAGAGAATCAGAGTTGACAACGCTATAAACTATGTACTTAACTAAAGTTTATGCTATTAACGCGTAAGTGAGCCTGGTTTTCTGTTTATAGAACTAAAACTGCATAACTTTAAAAAAAATGTTAAAGGGATCGTTGAGCTTCAGGGAATTATTAGGACATTTTAAATATTTTAATGCAGAAAATCGCAGAATACATTTCCTAAGCGAGTTAGTGTATTTTATGCTTGAGGATTGTATGGGGCTGAGGTTCTACGCGGACGAAGTGGTAGGCACAACTTGTGCATGTAGATAAAAGAGGAAAATAAACAAAGCAATTTCTGGGGCGTGGATTAAGTTTATGAGTATGACTGAAATGACGATGACTGTTTCTTTAGCGGGGGATTACCTAGAATCATACTAACAACACTTATTGTTGTAAATACGTTGTAGGTACTTAACTTATGAACCTCAATCCATCATTAGGTGTGTGATGTAATTGGCTACTATTATTTTTAATGGTGCCATTTTAACAAGTTTAAATTTACTAATGAGACTAAATACAATAAGAGCACAACAAAATACAAAAATAAGGGACAAACTCAGTTCATTAAGATATTCGCTGGTAGTTTATTGATTATTCGGGGTGCCATACCAAATACACTTTTGGATAGTTCTTAAAGCGGTATTTTAAGATTTGTAATAAGTTATAATTTTGTTTACCCTGATGGCGCAAGCTATTAAATTTAGCAAATTGATTCATGTTATACTTTACATACATTGATATTTCGTACACACAGTACACATACAGGAAGGAAGGAAGGAGGGAAGTTAAGAGTCAATATTTTATGAACCGACGGGTGTAATACCACATACAGATTTCTTCTGACTCTTAAACAACATCTAACGGCCGTAGCATCATCCCAAAATATTTATACCGTATCTTAAAGTAGCCGTTACATAATGCCAAACCACGCATGTGTAACGGCTGGCATGGCTGATTAGTTTACAATTTAAGTTTCATACATACAGGGTGTCCCAAGAAGTAGTGATATACTGAAGCTGGGAGGTAGAGGACCTAGAGGGCTATCTGAATCACCCCCATGTATGTTCCGCGATTTTTAGTATTTTCGGAGTTATGAATTTTTTTTAAAATTTTCACCTATCGCCGCGTACGATGAGATTTTTATTTATGGTGACGTGAATTATTGCGGTAGATGCTCGATTTTTTTTGTGTGCTAAGCTGATAGATAGGCCAATTGAGTATGGTAACATTTACTATCGTTAGATTTTTGAATGGCATAAAAAAAAAAATGCCAAGAAAGATAAAATTACCCAGTATGTTCACAACTTCAAGGGCCCTTAAAAAAATAAAATCACATAAAAAATAATTACCGATTGGCTTTTAAAAACTTGCTCTATCTATCAGGTAGCTACCCTGAAAAATTCATTTTATTATTAATAAGGCTTCAATCAAAAAATTGAAATCTAACTGTGGTAAGTGCAAAATTTTTATTTACATAATGATTAATGCGAGCAAAGTAAAACCAATTACAAGGTGTTTAATTACAATAAATTTTCAAAATGGCCCCCCTGTTGCTCAATGCAAGTGCGACATCGCCGGAAAAAGTTGTCTTTTAAACGTCTGAATGCACTTCTATTATTTTTAATGGTTTCTTCTGCTACTCTCAATTTCCGGGTTAACTCGTCCAAATTGCGGCATTCTCTCGAGTAGACGAGGTCTTTGTAATATCCCCATAGAAAAAAATCTATGGGGTTTAGGTCGGGGGAACGTGGATGCGTCAACCGTCTTTTGTTTTTTGTGCTTTTTCTATTGATGGCCAGTGCGTGATTTAGAACGAAATTTATTTAGAAAGGTTTTGCTTTGCTTGAATTAATCATTATGTAAATTAAAATTGTGCACTTACCACATTTAGATTTCAATTTTTTGATTGAAGCCTTATTAATAATAAAATGAAATTTTCAGGGTAGCTACCTGATAGATAGAGCAAGTTTTTAAAAGCCAATCGGTAATTATTTTTTTAGTGATTTTATTTTTTTAAGGACCCTTGAAGTTGTGAACATTCTGGGTAATTTTATCTTTCTTGGCATTTAATTTTTTTTTATGCCATTCAAAGATCTAACGATAGTAAATGTTACCATACTGAATTGGCCTATCTATCAGCTTAGCACACAAAAAAAATCAAACATCTACCGCAATAATTCACGTCACCATAAATAAAAATCTCATCGTACGCGGCGATAGGTGAAAAAAAAAAAAAAAATCATAACTCCGAAAATACTAAAAATCGCGGAACATACAATGGGGGTGATTCAGATAGCCCTCTAGGTCCTCTACCTCCCAGCTTCAGTATATCACTACTTCTTGGGACACCCTGTATATTGTCAATTAGATTTTTCTATGTCAGACTACTAATTATTTAAACTTAATCCTAGATATTTGGTAATGTCAGTTTCTTTAATTATTAATTTATCTCTGTTAATAACTATTAAATTATGTAGGTGTATTTTTGATCCGTAATTTGAAGTTCGTAAAGTTCGTTTTTTCAAGATTTACATGTTGATTATTCTTGTTGAACCCTTCAATTATCATACGAAAAGTATTATTAATGACAATTATGATATCAAGAAATAGAAGGGGACCGAATACACTACATTACCTTGTGGAACACCGTTGTCGGGGCGTCTAGCCTCTTCGCTGGCCGACTGACACGACTACGACTGGCAGACTTACTGACAGCCCATTTCGAACGACTAATTCTAAATTCAAAGACCTGACATGGCTTGAAAAAACAGAAGACTTGGATAGTACGACTCAGACAGCGGACGAGACGAGTCCACCGACCATGTCGCGACAGCCGTAGACAGCGGCGACATCATAAATACAATCAATCGTACAAGACAAGACCGTACAACCGTAACTTATTTGTTTAAAATCAATCTAATCGTGAATTCCTTTTTGGTCTTCATACATACATATCTGATCGATTTGAGTGCATTGTTGACGTCCAATCAAATATGTTTTTACGAGTATAAGGTTATGTTATGAATATGAATATTGTTCCGAACTCCGAACTCCGTATTGGTAAAATTTGCATAAAAGTATGTGGTGGTCGGTAAAGTCAAAAGCTCTCATATCACAAAAGGCAAGTTCCATCTTCATGGAAGACTGCCCTCGTGTACCCTGTGCCTTAAAAAGGGGATAGATCAGACCCATCGAATCACAGGCCTATCGGTATCATCTCTCTCCCTTCTCTGCTCCAAGCTGATGGAGCGAGTCATCAACACAAAGCTCCTAAGATACCTAGAAGAACACTATTTGATCAGCGACCGTCAGTATGGCTTTCGCCACGGTCGCTCGACCGGTCACCTTCTAATGTATCTTACTCACCGGTGGGCTTCCGCTGTTGAGAGTCAGGGTGAGGCTTTAGCGGTAAGCTTGGACATGGCGAAGGCGTTCGATCGGTTCTGGCACAGAGTTCTTCTGTCGAAGCTACCATCCTATGGACTGCCCGAGGGTTTGTGCAAATGGATTGCCAGCTTTCTGTGCGGCAGATGCATGCATGGACATTAACGCTGGCGTACCGCAAGGCTCCGTGCTATCCCCGACGTTGTTTTTGCTGCATATCAATGACATGCTTTCTATTGACAGCATCCATTGTTATGCGGATGACAGCACCGGGGATGCTTATTACTCGGGCCGTGCCAACATTCCTCGTTCCTCTGTGTAAGAGAGTCGCGAACAACTTGTGTCTTAAATCGAGACCACTCTAGTCGGAGTCTCTGAGAGGGGCCAGGATAATCTGGTCCAGTTCAACCCCAGCGAGACACAAGTATGCGCGTTCACTGCTAAAAAAACCCCATTCACTGTAGCCCCGCGGTTCCAAGACACAACCCTCTCCATCTCAAAGAGTATCGGGATCCTTGGTGTCGATATTTTCAGCGACGACGTCCACTTTCGGAGCCATTTAGAAGGCAAAGCCAAAAGCTGGCATCTAAAAAGCTAGTTGTCCTCAATAGAGTAAACCGATACTTCACAGTGACTTCTATTTTATAAGTCACAAGTCCGTCCCCACTGTGGAGTATTGCTGTCACCTCTGGGGGGAGCACCTGGATACCAGCTTGGGCCTTTTGTCTCCTTTGTTCTATCGCTTATATGATGGATTGTACTCCGAAGAACTGTTAGACATGATGCCCACGGCTGCTTTGTACCATATCACCGCTCGCCTTCGGCAGGGCATTTATCCTCACACCTTAGAATCTAAATGGTCGCGTACGGTACGGTTTCATAGGAATTTTCTCCCTCGGACGCTCCGATTGTGTCATGAGCTCCCTGCCGGGGTTTTCCCGACGGTCTACACGGGGTTCTTTAAGAAAGCAATGTTAAAATTCTTAATGGGTCGGCAACGCTCATTTGATACCCTAGGAGTCGCTGGCGTCCATAGGCTGCGGTTATTACATCATAAGGATTAGGTATATCACCCAAGTAACAAAATGTGGTCTTGTAGTGGTTCCGGAGCCAGGTCTATATCAGACTAGTAGAAGTTTATAATCACGGAAAAGGGCCCATTTTATACGCGTACTTTTGCTAATAAAACACTCATAGTAGACTTGGGGAGCACCACTTAGACCAATAATACACTTATAGTTGGACTACGCAGAACTATCTGCTCCCGCAAAGCCAGCTATGAGCATCTAATAGAACCAGACACCACGACTTAAGCCCATAATAAACTTATAGTTAGATTCCGGAGAACCATTTGCTCCCGCAAAGCTCACTATGAGCATTTAATAGAATCAGGCAGGCGTGTAACGTACTCCGCGCTTCTGTTACTAGCTACTTCAAACATTTGTGAGTTGCTGTTGTGTTGTGTGCGGTCGAGGAGAAAAAATAAATAAAAATAAAAGGTAAGTTCATCTATTTTGTATATAATGCATTAACAAGTATTTCGCATGTAATATTATACGTGCATACATGTTTGCACGGCAAACGCGTAAGTATTTTCGGTGAAGTATATTGTGTTTTACATCTCAATTTTTGTTCGCCTTTTGAACACGGCGTACTTACTAAGTTGTGTTTAAAAATAATATTAGTCCTAACAGCATTGTCGCGCCATATTGTGACGAATTAGGGTTCCGCATACAAATGTCTTATGCTTAATTTTAATAACTAAGAGTTTATTATTTTTATGTTTTAGTTGTGACTTTCATCGAATTATTATGGTCATATTTCTGGACGTATTCCATTTGTTTATATCCATTTTTGAAATAATTTAATAAAAACCCAATGACTCAAAAAAACAAAATGGCCGTAAAGATGCGATAAATATTAAAAGCAATTGTCTTCTTAAATGGACTTCACGAAGATTTCTTTGGACACTAATAGTTTTACAAGATACCTTTATATAGAAATTAATACTATAACAGCATTCGAGAGTCCACAATAATACCAAGTACACTTGCTCTTTGAAGAAACCACTGTATAACTAATTCACTTATAATACACACCTCTACATTGACTTATACTCCCCTATAAGGTCAAGTAACAAATGCAAATGGTTTTAAGTGCATTTAGTTCTATAAATTACCATTACTGGCGTATGACACTTATACCGGATTTATAATTACTTCTTGTAGGCGATTATAAGTGTAACTTACTGGACCAAGTTTTCTCAAGTGTATTTACACCTATGCAACACTTTTATAGGCCATCTTTGCATTTACTGCGCCTATAATTTCGTTCTATACACGACTATAAGTCAACTTATAAGAACAGGTGTACTATAAACCCAAGCGAACTCCGTGTAACCTGTTATATGCTTGGTAGTAAAACCTGGAACCACTAAGAGGGAGTTACTAGTGCTGTGAGCCTGTAAACTGTGCACTACAGGAGAACTTTGTTACTTGGGCAATTTCGGCATATTTTATTAAGTAATTTTCAAAAAAACATTAATTACCATTTAAAACATATACACACACGAATAGAAAAATCAGACTTAAAAAAGTTTAAGCAGGTGTACCCTGGTTTAAGCCTAATCAAATAAGAGTTGCGATTATATTGGTATCTTAATCCACTCTTGAACGATGAATAAATAATTAATCATTTTTAGAATGTTTGAAATTAATTTCTCGTATGAGTTTATGATTTGGTTTGTAATTTTGAATAATTCATCATTCATGATTTACTCAATTACCCAAGTTTTTCTTGAGTTCATATTTAAACACTGTTTTCAAAAAAATGTTTCTTAAAATCAGACCCTCATGGGATCTACTTTAATTCAAAAATACTGACCTTAAAATTCACCAAGTCGTTGGACATGGTTACGGACCGGACGTGTGTAAGTTTCACGTATGTTTAGCCGAGGACAAGATTCTTGAATGGAGCTCCTAAGTGCACTGAAGCCAGTCGACCGACACTTCGCGCACAATACGCAAAAAATCCAACAATACCGCCTTTTCTACACGCATCCACAATAAAATCCTTTATCTTTACGATTACCACAATATAATCATTATCTTAATAATACCCGGTACAAATACAACAGCGTTTTGACGGCAAGAAAGCAGTTATTGAATTATTTATCTTATGAAGGAATTTTCTGAATAATAAACTGTATTTGATAATTTTATTGTTCTAGTGTGGTGGTCTTTAGCGAACTGCGGTCGCGAGTTTAGTTACGTAAGTCTGTACTTTGGCACTCCGTATCAGTAAACTTGGATGGTAACCAAAGTAGAAAAATACACGGTACGTGCACGGTACGGCTTTATTCTCAGTTTACACTTTGACATCCAGAACGGAAACGGGTAATGAAAAGCTACACACATGGTTATTGCGTATGAGTTGCAGTGCTTATACGAGTATCTATGCTTATCTACAGTTCATGGCAGGTGTATTCGCAAACGCTTACTGGCAATACGCTGGAGACAAACCAATATAAGTCAGACTTTTGATTGTTACGAATCTGTAAGAAAGGCATATAAGGAAAAAAAGCTTACCTATTTACATATTTTTGTGCTACGTACGAGTAAGTACACAATACACATAGAACTTTTTTAACCTTCAGTTATCTTCAGCTATGTATCTATCTGCTATAGGATTACTTATTCTGTGCTATAGGTATACGAAAGGAGAGAACAACGTGCTCACAAACATCTGATCATACCTCTATTGTCAAGGGATAAGAGTGCATAATGAGTACCCAGAGTAGTACTTACAGATATATTTGATGGCACAAGTA
Organism: Notocelia uddmanniana; assembly: GCA_905163555.1. Taxonomy (NCBI): domain Eukaryota; kingdom Metazoa; phylum Arthropoda; class Insecta; order Lepidoptera; family Tortricidae; genus Notocelia; species Notocelia uddmanniana. Next base: position 12,159,084 of record LR991065.1, on the reverse strand, counting down.
ATTGAAAACAAGTTGGAAAAAGTTTATCTTTACGGCGTCCTATAAAAGGGTCGGTTTACGAAAGGAGAGAACAACGTGCTCACAAACATCTGATCATACCTCTATTGTCAAGGGATAAGAGTGCATAATGAGTACCCAGAGTAGTACTTACAGATATATTTGATGGCACAAGTAATTGAAAACAAGTTGGAAAAAGTTTATCTTTACGGCGTCCTATAAAAGGGTCGGTTTATCAGTCAATTAAAATTAATCCCACAATTCGATGGGTTTTGATAACACTAACGCAGTTATTATAATTTTATCAAGCGTTACTCATAATAAATTTAATCTAGCAGAAAGTTATCACCATCACCCTGGTAGGTTTGTTGATGTTGGTATAATATTTGATAGCAGCAGCGTGGTGGAATGGTTAAGTTTAGGTAATCCTAAACTATGTGTCAAGCATATTGGTTAGACCCGGCCATGAAAAAAAATAGCCCTGCATTCATGTATGTACTTATAGTTATGAAACTAAATGACGGGCATGACACCGTCGTTTTTGCTTCGTCTTCGGCTGTCAAAATTACCGACGGAGCAAAATATCTTCAATAAGGATTTTTTTATGTCGTGGCAATGATATTTTAGGATAGATACTTAAAATATCATTGTGTCGTGGCGTGTAACTGTGAGTGTGTGTGATGTACAGTCGAATTATAAAATATGTGCTCAGAAAAATAATCAAAAAATGTGAACACAACTTTATTGTTAAGGGCATAAGGTTGTATAGATATTTTTGAACCTTTGAGAACGTACATAGATTTATGAAGTCGACTGTACCTATAGCTATAGAATAAGTAATAAAATAATACTACGTACTAAAGCTCCGCGACATTATTTTCTTTCGCATTGTATTCTCCGATATGAGATCGGAAGTAGGTCGTAGCCGGCTTCGTTACTATTCAAAGATTTTGACTTATTTGTATTTTTGCAAGTTCTACATGTATAATAAATCTCAAGTAACTCTGGTTTGCAGATACTTAAACCTAATTCCATGTACGATAATCGGCGTGTTGAATTAATTTAGTTAGGTAATCTGGATTAAGGTCTTGAGCGCAAATAAGTACAAGTATGGTCAAACAATAAATTCGTCCATATTTTAACTTGAAGCATTTAAAGTTTCGTTAAGACAGCTCTATAGGTTCAATCAGCTGCAGAGAAACGTGACCCCTTCTTTATACAAAATTTTATGCAGGGGAGGTCACGTTTCTTACGGTACATATAAGACTGTTATGATCTAGAGGTAGACACGCGGCAGCATGTCCAGCCAAGTTCATCTCAGGAACGGGCGGACAGCAGCCGTGTGTTATATTACACGAAACGTTTGGAGCCACTTTTGACCCCCCAATAACTCCAAATCTATCTAACATAAAAACATGAAATTTGGTACATACATTAAGATCCGTTAGAACAACTAGAACCCCAAATTTCATAAATATAGGTTTAATAGTTATTGAGATAATAAATTCCAAAAAACGGCATTTTTACCACTGACTGACTGACTGACTCACTCACTGACTGACTGACTGACTAGTAATCAAAAACCGAACCCACTTCCAGATGACCTAGAAAGCTGAAATTTGGCATGCAGCTTGGTAATTATGTGTATACACCAGAAAAAAACAGAAAACAGTGATTTTATTATTAGTTTTATTATTATTATTTATGCTAGTTACCTCAGAACTCCGTCATTTATGAACCGATTTGGAAAATTCTTTTTTTTGTTTGAAATAGTATACTTCCGGGATGGTCCCATTGTCATCGGGTCAGAATCCGATCATAGGGTCCTGGAGAAATCGAGGGAACTCTTCAAATATTTTAGGTGCACCTATAGCGGTTTGGGTATTTTGTAGAGTAACTCGTGCATTCGCTCTGGGAAAGCACCATTGGATGAAGTTTGACAAAAAGTAATGATATCCCATCAAAAGCACAAATATAAAAATGGCAGCCAAGTTCACCGACAAAGGAATTAGTACTAAATGGGCGCCAAGTTCCGTAGATTATCTGAAAAGTTTGCAAAGTTTGGCACTAGATTGTGTACAGTAAAACTATTTTACTGCGGCTTAATGCATTTTGAGCTTTAATTGGCAGTTTTCTTAAATATCCATCAGCTTTTATGGTATTATAACATACTGCATAGAAAACTGCCAAGTTAAGGCTCAAAATGCATTAAGCCGCAGTAAATTAGTTTTACTGTAAACAATCGAGTGCCAAACTTAGCAACTTTTCAGATAATCTACGGAACTTGGCGCCCATTTAGATCTCAATTCTTTTGTCGGTGAACTTGGCTGCCATTTTCACATTTATGTTTTTAATGGGATTTTTATTTTATGTTGTAATGGTTTCAACCAGGCGCTAACGGCCCCATACAACTTGTATTTTTATTTATTTTTAAAACAATTGGCAAGAACTTGAAATCAGGATGCTGATGGGTCTACCTCGATTCTGCAGTGCGTCGGGGAGGTTTACGGAGGCTCGAGTGGACTGTTTTCATACCACGATGCCTAAACGATGTGCGTCCCTGATGCGCAGAGTTCGTGATAGTGCCAACAGCATCCTGAGCATGGTCGCGAATAGACTGGACTGCCCGTACTTGAACCACTGCTGTCAGCTTCATGTACGGAGTACTGTCTAGTTATCATTACTTATGTACCTTAATTAAGATAATTTTGTAACTAACACTATTTTAATATAATTTTAAAACTAACTACTACTCGTAACTAACATGATGATCCAAGTTGGTCCTAAAATAAACAATTATTATTATCTCTGTATTTATTTTCATACTTAAGCTAGGTTTTTTGCAATAACTTTATAAAAGTAAAATATATAAACATACATACAAAATATAAAATCATTATAAAAACCTAACCTAGGGTGCCGCCGGCAGCGAGGCAGGGCCTAAACTACCGGTGGTTAGGGCGACAGCGAGAGAAACCTCCGGAGTACCGCCTTCTGTATCTGACCCTTGACCCAGCCATCTAACGAGAGTCTCTTGAGATGTTGGTCGAGACTCTTCGCTGTTAGACCGTTCGCGGAGACGACTATCGGGACAATGATCGTTGAATCAACATCCCACATGGCGGTTACCTCGTGTGCCAGGTCTAGTTACTTGTTAGATTTGTCCTTCTCAGCCTTCACGAGGTTCTCGTCATGGGGGATGGTGATGTAAACGAGTATTGCCTGGCGCTTCAATCGATCTGTCATCACGATATCAGGCTTGTTGGCTACAATAGTCCTGTCCGTGATGACAGATCGATCCCAATAGAGCGTTGCACGACCATTCTCGAGAACTGGCGCAGGTGTGTACTTATAGTACGGAACTTCGAAATCCACAAGACCGTATAGAAGAGCAAGCTGCTGGTGAATGATCCTGGCTTATTATTATTATTATTAAAAATAAGTACAACAACGTCCCGCAAAACTGTTGCAGTTTGACTGTGGGATCCATGGGATCTGAGAATACGATATACCGACATTTGTAAATTGTATATCAAGTGCGGAAATCGAGTCTTGGATGTTTTCTATAATTTGATCTATTTATATAAGTGTACATACCTATAGTCGTAGTCGCCTAGTACCAGTATTTGTAGTAGTACCCAAGTACCCATTGTCTTTAAACCAGTCTAAACTCTCTTACTTTATCAGTTTTTGGTTGTTTGCATGCCTGCTTGCAGGGAAGATACTCACCACTGTTCGATATATTTTAAATAACAAGGTTTGAGCAAATAAATATGTCTGATATTTCTGACAATTTACCGACCCATGCCACAGTCGAAGCAGGGACTAAATACTATCAGCGTCATTAATACAAGTAAATTTTTAACAAAAAAACACAGACTCCAAACTTTGCCAGACTCCTGCTATATAATTTGAGGAGTTCCTTCGATGTAGCCTTACTTACCCCATCCTCTTGGTATATAATTTGAGGAGTTCCCTCGATTTTTCCAAGATCCCGTCATCAGATCCAGACTCGGTGACAATGGGACCAACTAGAAAAAACACCCTTACAAACAAAAAAAGAATTTTTGATATCGGTCCACTAGTCTCCGATTAATCAGTGAATATACATAAAAAAAATAAAAAAAGGAAAATATTCCGACGAATTGAGAACCGCCTCCTTTTTTGAAGTCGGTTAATTAAAAAATAACGATTTGTATTTATTCGCATGGCCTGTGTTGATTTCTCACTCCCTTATATTATTCATTATAATTGAATGTCTCTGATATAGTGGCGCCATCTAGAGCGACAACATTGTGATTTTAGCTAACTGTAAACACATTAATAGCTGCATTGAATAGAAGATAAAAGAAATACATGTTCATGTGGAGCTTATCTCACAGATGGCGCTTATATAAGTACACGCTGTAAACAAATACCAAAGCTATTCTTGCTCGATAGCTATACCACAGCTATACTTTGTACTATTACTTATTCTGTGGCTATACCGTCACGTTTTATGTGACATCTAGACACGCGGCAGCGTGTCCAGCCAAGTTCACTCCAGGAACTGGCTGCAGCCGTGTGTTATCTGGGGGCACGGCAGTGCCCCCGCTAAGTCGAGCGCGAAGCAAACACTGCCGTATCATCCTTTACTGGAACCATTTCGCCGCATTTTCAGGCCCCTATTTGAGAACCTCTGGATAAGACCAGAACGCAGAAATATTCGTCATCCAGTAAGCTATAATTATATACTTAAAATCCAAAATTTCAAGTCTGTAGGTCATTTTTCGCATTTATGACACTCACTCACTCATGATCATAAAAATAGAACTAGTACTTCCCATAATTTCAGAGAGCTGAAATTTGGTACAGAGTTAGGGTTTAATAGCCACATAAAGGGAAAACTATAAAAACTAGGATAATCGAAGATCTGGAGTAAATAACAAAAAAAAAGTCTAAAAAATGCCATCATGGACATTGGCACACCCATATTCTCTTGTGGCCAAGCCTACGTGGCGCTGTCACGAGAAACCAATCTTCATGGGATGCACCTCATAAATGTTGAATTGTTGACTTCAAGAGTATAAAAGCTCAAGTTTCAGCGATCACCGAATACAACCGGCTTAGGCGTAAATACCGCGCCGATCTTTCAGAAATTAAACCGTTTAAACCGTCTAAAAGAATAAATAATGAACGTAAATGGGCAATACGAAAAACTGTTGCTACTGTACAAGAATCAGAACCGGAAAAAAATTAAAGAAAGATTTGTAATAATAAAAAAAACTACTCCTAAAAAGAAAAAAAAAACTGTGTCAAAATGAAAATCTAATAAAATAAATCAATAAGCCCACGTTTCTACAAAAAGAAGTGAAATAACATCATAAACATTCTGTAAAAAACTAGCCAAGTCGCGATGGAGCATTCGCTCTGGGAAAACACCATTGGATGAAGTTTGACAAAAAGTAATAATAATAATCTTTTATTTCGGACAGAGTCCATAATGTGTTAGTTTAAAAACTTATACTAGTGTTAGTCTTTAACATGATATTCAATTTTTATTTTTATTTTGCAGTGGTATGGAGCTTTGTCCATCTTTGCATAAGGGGGGAGGCCCATCTATCTGCTAACGCTGATAGATGCAATGATATCCCATCAAAAACATAAATGTGAAAATGGCAGCCAAGTTCACCGACAAAAGCAGTTTTCTTAAATATCAAACAGCTTTTATGGTATTATAACATACTGCATAGAAAACTGCCAAGTTAAGGCTCAAAATGCATTAAGCCGCAGTAAATTAGTTTTACTGTAAACAATCTAGTGCCAAAGTTGGCTTTAGATCTCAATTCTTTTGTCGGTGAACTTGGCTGCCATTTTCACATTTATGTTTTTGATGGGATTTTATTTTACACGAACCGTTTGGAGCCACTTTTGACCCCCCAATAACTCCAAATATGAATATGTAACACAAAAAAATGAAATTTGGTACATGTATTAAGATCCTTTAGAACAACTAAAATCCCAAATTTCATAAATATAGGTTTAATAGTTATTGGGATATTAAATTCCAAAAAACGGCATTTTTACCACTGACTGACTGACAGACTGACTAGTAATCAAAAACCTAACCCATTTTCAGGTGACCTAGAAAGCTGAAATTTGGCATGCAGCTTGGTATTTGTGTGTGTGCACCAGAAAAAATCAGAAACCTGAGTTTTTTTTGTTAGTTTTATTATTATTATTATTTATGCTAGTTACCTCAGAACTCCGTCATTTATGAAAGGATTTGGAAAATTCTTTTTTGGTTTGATGCGGTATACTTCAGGAGTGGTCCCATAGTTATCAGGTAAGAATCTGATCATAGGGTTCTGGAGAAATCGAGGGAACTCTTCAAATATTTGAGGTGCACCTATAGCGATTTGGGTGTTTTGTATAGTAACTCATGCATTCGCTCTTAAAAAGCACCATTTCGCGAAGATTGACAAAAAGTAATGAAATCCCATCAAAAACATAAATGCGAAAAAGGGAGCCAAGTTCAATATTAAAAATATGCGATGCTTGGTTGTAGTCTTCACCGACAAAAGAATTGAGATCTAAACGGGTTCCGTAGATTCTCTGCACTACATTGTTTACAGTAAGTAAAACTACTAACTAATTTACTGCGGCTTAATGCATTTTGAGCCTTAACTTGGCAGTTTTCTATGCAGTATAATATAATTTCATAAAAGATGTTGGATATTTAAGAAAACTGCCAAGTTAAAGCTCAAAATGCATTAAGCCGCAGTAAATTACTGTAAACAATGTAGTGCCGGACTTGGCACCATTTCAGAGAATCTACGGAACTTGGCGCTCATTTAGATCTCAATTCTTTTGTCGGTGTGCATCGCATATTTTCTTAATATTGAACTTGGCTCCCTTTTTCACATTTATGTTTTTGTTGGGATATACCTACATAACGTGCCGGTATAAGTTATCGTGCTAGCTAGGCTGGAGCATATAATTTTATTTTTCTACTCCAGCATTATAATTTGTCAATTAAGTGACTGACGGCGGTATTAAAACAATAAACTTTTTATACAAATGCAAGTCTATATACCATAGACAAGTCATTAAATGACTGGTGGCAGAATCAAAAGGGATTTCCGTACGTTACTAATGTATACAACTTTTATAATTTTTTTATAAGAGGCATACGTTAATGGCTGTATTCTACCACCATATCGATTTTTAGGGTTCCGTACCCAAAGGGTAAAAACGGGACCCTATTACTAAGACTTCGCTGTCCGTCCGTCCGTCCGTCTGTCACCAGGCTGTATCTCAAGAACCGTAATAGCTAGACAGTTGATATTTTCACAGATTGTGTATTTCTGTTGCCGCTATAACAACAAATACTAAAAACAAAATAATACTAATAATGAAGGGGGGCTCCCATACAAAAAACGTGATATTTTAGCCCTTTTTCATGGCTACCACTCGCCGAGCTAGATCTCAAGAACCGTAATAGCTAGACAGTAGAAATTTGCACTGATTATGTATTTGTATTGTGGCTACAACAACAAATACTTAAATCATAATAATAATAATAATAATTAAGGGGGGCTCACATACAACAGAGTAGTTGCCGCTAAAACAACAAATACAAAAAAAACTCAATAAAACAAGTGTTTAATGGCATCAGCTTTTAGCCTTTTTTCTGGTTTTTTATTTAAATCAAATTATTTTACCGTCGTAGAAAAAATATTGTATGCAACGTTACATAATTAGTTCTTAAAATTCTCGAGTCTTGTAACTCTTGCAACCCTTATCAATCTTATCATGTAACTGTTGCATAAAATACTATTATTAACACTTAGTATTCCATTTTTAGGTGCGTGATTGTGACCTAACGTCGGGCCTCGGCCACAGAATAAGTAATAGTAATAGTACAACTCGGCGGCACGATATATCGGAGCGAACGAGATGCTCAATAACATCTGAACGAGATGCTTTCAAAATGAACATCACTTCAATGTCAAGGCCTTACAGTGCATGTTCCAATATTGTTAAAGCACCCTGAGGATTACAGATTTTTTCGAGACTGATTGTAACAGAAGAGAAATACTCAGTTTAAGGGCCTGGTTTCACTTTGATTAGTGATTAGTGCGAGTTCATACATTTCTTACTCGCACTTGCAGCAAATGTATGAACTCGCACTCTAAACACTAATCAAAGTGTAACCAGGCCCTTAGTTAATTAAAGAGACCAGGTGAGTGATCCGATTATTTAGTGATGGCGGACTAATTTAGTGTGATAATAACATACCAATACAAACGCCTTTCATCTACAAGATAGACGATTCCTACGATGCGAACATTTAGCGGTGAACTCTTCAGTAGGCGCTTGCGCCGAAATCGGAAGATCAACACATCGTCACTACTTTAAAAAAATCTCGTATCTGAGTTTTTCCTTTTTTTCGTTTATTTTCGCATTAAATTAATAAAAATACACCTCATATGATGCACAAACTCCAACGAAAATAAATCTTCATTATAGTAAGTATTCGTTAGTTAAAAAAAATCGTATCTAAATCTAAACAAATTATAGTCACTACTTTGAAAAAAACTCGTATCAGATTTATTTTTCCTTTTTCCTTTCTTTGCCGCAAAAAACTATGCCGCACTTAAGCACTACACATCTATAAGACCTGGAAAGAGAGCAGGTGACCCATATGTGGTAAATTTGAGGGCTTTAAAATATACACCTCAGAGTCCTATTGACTTTAAACTTCAATTTGATGACATCTGGACTGGTCTGCCTCAAAGATTCCATGATATTTCCGAAGATCAAACGATTCCTCAGCTATATTCTGGACCCGTCCCCATTAAAAAACGAAAGTATGATGATTTGCAATCTCTAAAGCCGATTTTGCCAAAAGACTTTCATGCATTTTACGATAGTTTATTGCATGTATAGTAGAGAAAAAATAATTCGACTCGATCTTTTTTTACGTAGGGACTTTGTTATTTAAATTCGTCTATTGTTACTCGAAGAGAGTTTACTTAGTTCGTTTAATAAACATAAAAACATACATTTCGTTTCATTTTGTAGCATAAAATTCAAAGCAAAATTATCGTAACTTAACAACTTTCAGTCAATACTAAAACAAAAATCTTGTATCTTACGAATAACTGTTAATTTTATAAAAAAAATGTTTGAGTGAGTTATTCGAATATTTGTGAAATTAATGACTGGCTATCAAAGTATCTCATGAAACTAACAAGAACTTTTTTGATCAATCGCAATAATTTACAGAATGTTTATTGTTCCTCTTAGAAACTTGATGATTTTCAGATACGAGTTTTTTTAAAAGTAGCGACGACATCCTGCGAAGGAATAAATAAAATTCTGAGGACCACAGGTATACAAGTATATGAAAGAGAATTTAAAAGCAACTATAATTCAGTTTGCTTACTTCGACGACCTTATTCGGCCGGCTTGAGAACTTCTAACAGTCAAGTTGCCCACTCACTTAACAAAGGGGGGTCGAAGTTGCACCACGTCCGTAGAAACTACCCACCGTTTCCCTACACGTGACCCCTGGGTGGTACTAAAAGCGCAACAAATTGACAACCGTAATACCTACTTGTCTTCTCGAAGATCTCACAGTTCGAAAATAAATGCCATACTATTATTATTATTAAAATAGATCCCAAAATTATTAAATGTCACTTTAATTTATTGGAACAAAACTTAAACATTACAGTAAAATTAATTAAAATATACCTTAGAACCTAAATGGTCGCGTACGGTACAGTTTCAGAGGAACTTCCTCCCTCAGACGCTCCGGTTGTGGAATGAGCTCCCTGCCGAGGTTTTCCCAAGGAACTACAGTATGGGATTCTTCAAGAAAAGAGTGTATACATTTTTAAAGGGTCGGCAACGCGCATGTGACACCTCTGGAGTTGCAGGCGTCCATAGGTTGCGGTAACTGCTTACCATCAGGCGGGCCGTACGCTTGTTTGCCACCGACGTGGTATAATAAAAAAAAATATAGAGGGCAAGAAAAATAATGCCATTAATAACAATAATATTGGGATTCTTATCTAGCTAGATTAAAATAGTCCTTAACTCTTAACACTATAAAAACAGTTGTCCTGTTGGTCATTTAGCCAGCCTTGTCTTAAATAAATTGCCATTCAACATTCTTAATTGATTAAGGAAAACATCGTGAGGAAACCAGCATACATCTGCAAAATGGTCCTTCGAACCGGATTGATTGCCTAATTGGTCCTTCGATTCCTAGTGTCATGCCGGCAATATCAGGTGGTGGGAATCATTTTATTGGTCGAAACCAATCTTGAACGGCAATATTGGTCATCAGTCTTCTGAGACTTCAAAGTGTCTACAAATTGTAATTCTCTATTTATTTTTGATCTTAGTGGGTCTTTAGCTCTCAGAACCTTGAGTTATAATTTGATTAACTAACTTTGGTCAATATTTACGAAGAAAACTTCGCTGAAAAGTAACGCGGAGTTTTCTAGGTGTATTGTATAGTTTTAGGTTATTGGAAATCGGTTTCCGCTACGCCTGGCAACGCGATGTCATATCAATGATATCATGTTTGCGCGTATTTTGGGTTGTTGGCGCTACTCGTGCCAACCCAATTCTATCAGGAAGCCTAGCAGACTCTAGATCTTGTCTGACAGTGACGTTGGTGACCCGAGATTTAGCCTGGGTAGGCTGGGTATACTGGTATACTGCCACCTCGGCGCATGTCAGATTGACGCGAGCGGCTGTCTCTTCCTCCGTCATGCAGTCTCTGCAGAGAGTGGTATCTGCAATGTGGTATAATATCAGTGCTTCGCTCGAAGGAGCGTAGTGTATCACTGAGCCAGAACCCTTTTGCTTTGCTGCAATGCACTTAGTAATGGTATTATTATTTTAAGATTTTTAATATACATTTACTTCTGTTCAATTGTCTGTTCTGTTTTGTTGTTTTTTCTGTTTTTGTATTTTTTTGTCAATTGTGTTTTCTGATTTTGTATTCGTTTCTGTTAACTGTATGTTTGTACTTGAAGCAAGCAAATAAATGTCTTATCCATAGAATTAGTAAGGCGCAATCCGAAGTCTGTGGTCTTATCTATCTATCTATAATGCAAATGTAGGCTGGGTCTTCCCGCTTTAAATTTTGCACAGTTAAAAATCAATTGAATGTGCCTAATCGGTTCAATTTAACTTCAGAAAATGAAAATAATGTGCGCAGCCGGCTAAATCCTAAATAATTACAATATTATTTACGATAAAATCTAAAAAGTTACTAAATTTTATTTCCATTTCTAGAACGGTAGGGGAGCCTGGGGTCAATTGGAACGTTTTCGAGAAAATCGGCCATCCTGCCTTAGTTTTCTTCCGAATTTAGCCGAGAAAGGTTTCATTTGTAGTCAGGTTATCTGGCTAAATAATACTAACGTTTATTTGACTTCAGGAGGTACCTATTAATATTTATAAGCTTTTTATAAAATCATGGAAAATGTTTCAAATGTCCCTGAGTCTGGGTCGATTGAAACAAATGTGGGGGGTAGTTGAAACACTTAATGACATATAACTTTTTTATTGTTATAATATTATTTTTACTTTGAAAAGTTATTGGCTATGTGCGAAGTAGGTGGTGGGGGTAAGCTAGGCGATCGTAGCGCACACCATGGCAGAAATGTGTACTTACCGGGGACCACTGTCAAATTTACTTTCACGTTTTCTATTGGTTTCTTAACGGTTTCCTACGATTCGTTTCGTTTGTATGTATTTATTTATTCTCTTATTTATTTCAGTAAAATTTCCAATACGGGGTCTTTCTCGTTTACTAAAGTAAATAAAATATTCATGTATCATTATTTGACATCTCTGAGTTTTGACATTGTCTCGGGACCTTTGACATTTGACGTTTCAGACGTGCACATAGCCAATAATCATATCACCCAAATGCAGTCTTTAAATTGAACATAATCAATATGGCACTCATTGGCCTTAACCTATCATTTAATACAGATCAGAGTTATTTCAGTAATTAGATCAACTTTCAATGTTAAACATTAATTACAAAGTTAGTAAACAATTTTAAAAGTTTTATGATAAAATCTAACATTTTTTTGGTACTTACTAAATAAGTTTACCAGCTTTGGTTATTGACAATATAGGTAACAAAAAAAAATAACCAAATTTATCTTATTCATAGCTTACACCCAGAACATTGCACCCAACCTTCTCCACGTCTGCTGGCCCCGAAGATTTTCATGCAAACAAGGCAAAAGCAATTTTCAGATTCATCTTCAGTACAAGTAGTTTTTTTAGTTTGTTTCGTTCTTTTCCCCTTGCCCTTGCCTTTATTTCTTCCACTACAATTTTTTATAACAGTTTTTGTCTGTCTTTTGCAATCATTTTGTTCAGTTTCAGTCAACTTTCTCTTTTTTCTATCCCTTGCAGACATTACCCTTGGTGGAGCAAGCAGAATAGGCCTGGTTGATTCTGACGAAAAAATTGTTGATTGATTTGTATTGTAAAAATTAGTAGTTGACGGCTGGAAAAATATAATAGGTTTTGTTTTATTCTAAAATTAAACACACATACTTACTCATTAGTCGAAAATTAAACACACATACTCAACACATATACACTGTCGGCCTGTTTAGCCTAGTTGTTAGTACACTGCCTCCGAAGCTAGAGGTCCGGAGTTCAAATCCCGCTCAGGGCATTATTTGTGCATTTAGCACGGATATTTGTTCCTGGGTCTTGGATGTTTTCTATGTATTTATCCATATAAGTATGTATATCGTCGTCTAGTACCCTTAGTACAAGCTTTGCTGAGTTTGGGACTAGGTCGATTTGTGTAAAATTGTCCCCCAATATTTATTTATATTTATTTTATTTATACTGGGGTAAATTGAAACATGTTTCTATTGCCACCAATTTTTTTGTTTCAATTGCCCCATCAACCTCTTTACGGATATTAAATTACATAAAAAAAACGAAACAGTAGGCATGCACAAACTACTTTAAATTAAACTGATACACTTATAGATATAGTAGTTTAAACCGCAGTAACAAATTGTGAATCCGCTTTAAGAGGAGTCTCTTCGGTCCATTCTCCATACAAACGTAGTCCCGATCTCATTTTAAAACTAGGCAACAGCTAGAAGTAGATGAAATTTTGTAACTATGAACTAAACGTAATTATCTATGCCCATGGTTTTTAAAATTTTCATATAAATGTGTAATATCAGAATTACAGGAACTCAAAAGTCGCTAAAAACAGGGGTCAACTTTGCACGAGAATTACAGGCTAATAAAGGATTTTTACAAAATCCTAAAAACCACAGGCATAGATAATATAATAAATATCTTGATTGTAAAATATCATTGATTTCTGTGCTATACTTTTCGTATAATATGAGGACAACGAAACGCAAAATTCAACCGCCCAAATCTTTAAAAGCCTACAGCTATCTCTGAGGCTATCTCGATACACATTAGCGGGGAGCGGAGAAGCGGGAGGGAAGGTACAGCGCCGTGCCTTGTATTGTACTATTCCTTATTCTGTGGCCGTGCGGCACGGCGGCCCGTGCCCGTGCCGCTCCGTCTTCTCTCTAACATTACGCGACCGGTAATTATAATTGTTAATTATTATTATTGTCCATCGAGAAGAGATTAGTAATGTCATGCGATAGATTCATCCCTTTCATTTCGGCCCCGACGTCATGGAGTCTTCATTTGTTCGTTTTGAAATCGCTTATTACACATTTTTATATAAATACTTTATAAGACCACGTGTAGAGTAAGTCGTAACAGATAATTCAATGTAGGCGCCAAAAATATAAAGTATTCGCTGAATGTTATACGACATGATGAGCATGAAATCAGCGTGGTAGCGTACCGTAGTACAGTTCCTTTGCTCATAAGCAAAAAAAAACTAGTATGGAGTTGGAGTAAGAGTATCTATTTAAAGCGGCAGCCAAAAGGTTGCCATAGAACCTCGCAAATAAAAAAAAACTACTTTTCAGATGGATTTGTTTAAATTATCTTTGTGTATTGAAATATCAAATGAAATATACTAAGTCACACGCACAGTCTACAATTTATCATAACTTGCAAGTAAACAATAGTTATTTGTTATACAAGGTTGCAAAGTTGTATTTTACCCGCGAGTGTGGAATTGAAACACGAGCCAGCGAAAGGATTCTATAGTTGAACCACGAGCGAAGCGAGTGGTTCTAAAATAGAATCCTGAGCGTAGCGAGTGTTTCAACACACGAGAAGTAAAATACAACTTTGCACCCGTCTGTAACACAAAAATTTTCTCCTCACTATAGCGAGGAAAGTGCAACCTGCAAAAAAACACAGTTCCACAGGCATGATTTTCATCACTGGAATCACCGACTTTTTTACGATATTATAACAGAAAACTCTGGAAGTTGTGTATAATATTTACGTGAGTCGGAGTCCGTGACAAGTTGTGTATATATTAGTTGACATTGACAATGATGACATTTCTGACGATGCGTTTTGAAATTGTATCGACTCAACTTGTGCGTTTACAATTAATTATACTCAATATCATTATAAAACAAATCTTACTTATAGAGTTTGACTTAAATCATTAAATAAAGCTAAATTTGGTATTTTTTGTTAAATTCTCAAACCATTTATTTAATGATAATTGATATCAAACGAACCATTATTATGAGCGTTTTACGTTTTGTTATCTGTCAAATGTTACTCAAACACGCTCCAAGGTCAAAGTACTTTCCCCACTTGTGGATAAAATGCGTTTTTACCCGCTTGTTTCAAAGGATAAAATACGGCTTTCCGAGCTAGTGAGGGGAAAAAATATGTATTTGTCTGACTGCTCTGTTATAAGCTGTGATATTCTGTAGAACAAATTTGACACTTAAATTTAGGCATTAATATGGCCAGTATTTTTCAATCACAACATCCGATAGAAACATTTCCAGCAAAAAGTTTTTATGTGAACTAAACCAGACAGATGTAAAAATCTGCCACCATCTCACATCACATTGCACCGATACTGTTGGTATGGAGGTATCAACGTGAGCAGAGAATTAAATTCATATCAAAAAAAGTATAACGTATTTAAAAGAGGTTGTAATCGTTTCATCTAGAATATGGGTGCTACACTTCAGAATACGAACATTCGGGCCGCGGAAGGACATGGGGGGACGGCTGCGAGCGCTTACGTCACGAGCGATAAAGACAGCAATATCCCAATCGAATACCTAGCACGGCCGCGCGGCTGTCGAAGACTTCTCTTAAAAAGTCAGACGCGCTTGGAGCCGCGACGCGCACTGCTTAACAGGTTCCAACCCGAAAGTCGGTGGTTTCCCCCCTGAGACCCCCACCGCTACGACTATCCGTCACGGAGTTATTGAACTTGTTCCAAATGACCCACGTTTAAATTGACCCCAGGCTCCCTACAACGATGGATTTGAGTCAAATTTTGAAGCAATCTATGTCAGGAAGTTTAAAAATGAAGTTCCGTAGATTACCTATCTGAAAAGTTGCCAAGTTTGGCACTAGATTGTTTACAGTAAAACTAATTTACTGCGGCTTAATGCATTTTGAGCCTTAACTTGGCAGTTTTCTATGCAGTAAGTTATTATACCATAAAACGTGTTGGATATTTAAGAAAACTGCCAAGTTAAAGCTCAAAACGAATTAAGCCGCAGTAAATTAGTTTTACTGTAAACAATCTAGTGCCAAACTTAGCAACTTTTCAGATAGGTAATCTACGGAACTTGGCGCCCATTTAGATCTCGATTCTTTTGTCGGTGAACTTGGCTGCCATTTTCACATTTATGTTTTTGATGGGATATCATTACTTTTTGTCAAACTTCATCCAATGGTGCTTTCCCAGAGCGAATGCACACAGTTACTATAGAAAATACCCAAACCGCTATAGGTAACGTGCACCTAAAATATTTGAGGAGTTCCCTCGATTTCTCCAGGACCCTATATCAGATTCTGACCCGATGACAATGGGACCACCCAGAAAGTATACCGTTTCAAACAAAAAAAGAATTTTCCAAATCGGTTAATAAATGACAGAGTTCTGAGGTAACTAGCATAAATAATAATAATAAGAAAACTAATAATACAATCACTGTTTACTGATTTTTTCTGGTGTATACACATAATTACCAAGCTGCATGCCAAATTTCAGCTTTCTAGGTCACCTGGAAGTGGGTTAGGTTTTTGATTACTAGTCAGTCAGTGGTAAAAATGGCGTTTTTTGGAATTTATTATCTCAATAACTATTCAACCTATATTTATGAAATTTGGGTTTCCAGTTGTTCTAAAGGATCTTAATATATGTACCAAATTTCATGTTTTCTATGTTAGATAGATTTGGAGTTATTGGGGGGTCAAAAGTGGCTCCAAACGGTTCGTGTAATATAACACACGGCTGCTGTCCGTCAGTTCCTGGGGTGAACTTGGCTGGACACGCTGCTGCGTGTCTAGATTTTTCGACTCTTGTCGCAATATAAACTTGCTCGTCATACTCGCTTGTGTATAAGAACGACACTCGTCGAAAATCACAAACTTTCCGCACTTGTAGCCTAAATAACTATAATAGGTAAATTAGGTAAGGTAAGTTCAGTAAAGGTAGGTAGTAAATATTTTTTTTCCAGAGGCCAGGTCAAATGCAATCATAACAGTTCAATGTCTTGAAGTACAACTTAGCATAGAAAAACATCTCGCTATATTTTTACCATTTTGATTTAATTTAACTACCGAATAACGATGATTGGAATTATTGGATTTAACCCATAAAATATGTCATTATTAATAAAAATAGTTGTATATTATAGTGTACCTACTTAGGTACTTTCTCAGCTCGCCCGTTAACCTCAATGAACCTAATTTGGAAGTTTATAACGCCGTATATCAAAGCATCAACAAGGCCAGCCGCTCGTTCAATTAAACTAACCGTGGCATATCCAATCGTAGGTCATCCCACGCTTTACAAGTATTATGTACATTCCGCGGAGTAGGTACCACTTTTAGTTTGGCTAGCGGTGACACGCACGCGCAAAGTCATATGCCTAAGGTGCTAACGGCGTAAATAGACGACTGGGTGTTAGGGTTCGTTCGTTCTTACCTGGTGCAAGGGTTCTCCATCGCCATCCAACGTGGTAAGTTGGTATCGCGACAAGTGTGATGGAGGACCTATCCGTTCGGTACAACTCGCGGGGACTTATTTTTGTATTGGTGTTTTTTCATGTATTTAATCGTGAAACTTCATTGATCGATTCGAGATGATAGTGAACATGTGAGTTGCGAACTTGGCACTTTTTTGAGAAACTCATAAACATACACCGGATAGGCGGGGACAAAAATGTACCAGTGCTTGTGATTAATTAAAAATCGACTAAGTTTATCGATATCGATAAAGAGCAATTTTTGACCATCATTATCATAACTAAAGTAATGGCTAAGTTTGAATACGTTTAACTGTGTGCAACCCTCTTTCATTTATACTTATCGCAACTATAAACATCTGATATCGGACATTGACTGTGTCGAGTCACTTTTGACAATCATTGAAATTACTTTGAATTAATTCATCCAGTACAACAATATTATTTTGCTTTCCGATCAATTTAACCTTTGGTTTCTTAAGGCGACTAAAAATGCCTCGCAAGAAAAAAGATCATTCATCTTCACGGAAAGCTGACCATTCAGATATAGAAGATAAAGGTACGACTTACTTTTGCAAGAAATGTAAAAATATGTCTCGAAAAAAGTTTTCCGTACAAAGGCATATAAGAAGCCAAAGGCATAACAGCGTCGCTAAAAACCAAAACGTATTTAATCTCGACTTGCTAAAATTTATCTTGCAACATACCATGGACCCAGGTGGGAAATTCCATTTTCATCAATTTCATATATATATATTTTTTTATTATTATTTTTTTTTTTTTTATTATTTATATATTTTTTTTCATTTATTTATCCGATCAACAAAACCAATTCGAATTTCCAAAGCTTCGCCAAACTGCGGGGCAGTTTGTTGGCGAATAGATTACACCCTTTATCAACTTAACCTATTATACAGTGCAATTAAAATAATCTTAACAGTAATCATGTATAAGATACTATAGTATAGTGTGATGTTAGTGTATGTATGTAAGTATATAAAGTTAATAAGTATTAATACTTTATTTGGTTATGAATTTCGCCGTTTACATTAAAGTTTATTTAGCAAGACATTCTTAAGTTTTTTCTTAAATACTCTTTTTGATACTGTAACTTCTTCTAAGGGCCAGACGTTAAAAATGCGCGGTACTAGGTAATGTCTAGTTCTTTGACCATAATAATTACATGCTCGCGGCTCAACATATTTCTTACGTGTTGATAATCTTAAGCTACGTTTATATATATGTTCAGTTTTGAATTTGGGAAAAAAGTATTCGTCTATAGCTAATAAGTATTTTAGTTTCTCGTGAACCGGTAATATGTTACATTTTTGAAAAAGTTGATGGTAGTTTTTGTTACACTTCTCTTTGGTCTGCTTATCTACCAGTACCTTTATTAGTCTAAGTTGCAAATTCAAGATTTTATCAAGTTGGGTTTTAAAGGTGCGGCCATACGCCACTAGTCCATAACTCAACACAGAGTCAGCTAGCGCGTGGTATAATGTGAATAATACCGCCTTATTCGCTATGTGTTTCAGATCATTAAATTTGCATAATATAGATCTTAGCTTATTGCAGACCGATTCCACATGGTGTTTCCAATTGAAGGTACAGTCTATATTCAGCCCGAGATACTTATAACTAGTTACTAGCTCGAGCCGATCGCATCTACAAGCTGCTGAGTCGTTGTGAAGACATTCATAGGAATGCCCAATTATCTTTAAGTCTTCACAAGAGCCTTTGAGGTATGGAGATTTAATCAGCATACATTTAGTTTTAGTCGCATTAAGTAGTATGCCGTTGTCGTGTGACCATTTTAGCATATTGTCAAAATCAGCCTGCAACCTATCCCGCACGACCGCGACGTCCCGGTCGGCGTACACCAGGCACGTGTCATCCGCGTACATGTAGGTGGAGCACTGCTCCACAACTTTGCTGATGCTGTTCACGTGCATGATGTACCCAACCGGGCCGTACACGGATCCAGTTGGCACCCCGTATTTAATGTTGGCCTCATCCCCAGTTATATTATTTATCTTAGTACGAAGCGTTCGTTTTTCTAAGTAACTTCGAAACCACAGACTAATCGGACCACAGATACCACACTCCTGCATGGCTGTAAGTAGCATGTCGTGGTCCAACGTGTCGAAGGCTTTTTTAAAATCTATAAATATTATTCCTACATACATTTTTTTGTCTAATTTATTATTCACCTCGTCCGCAAATTGCGCTAAAGCAGTCGACGTACTGCGCTTCTTTCTAAATCCGTGCTGGGTAGCACTTCATCAGACAGTAAACTATTTTTTTCTAAAAAGGCATTTATTCTTCCTACAATGACTTTTTCGGTTATCTTATTTATTATGGACAGTATCGCTACAGGTCTGTAATTAGAATAGTCGAGATGGCTCCCTTGTTTAAAGATTGGACGAATAATGGCCTTTTTTAAGTTGTCAGGATACACACCTGTGCGAGCACACATGTTAACAAACTTAGCTAATACCGGGCTTATCTTATTTTTAACATATTTAAGGTCACTACTCCTAATCGCATCCAGCCCCGGCGTTTTCCTGCAACTAAGTTGGTCTATGATTTTCTCGACTTCATTTGAAGATACATTTTGGAACCTAAAGGAGACATTACACGGCGCAACATAGGATGAACGGCTTAAAAATTTACGGTCACAGTTGTGTTTCACTCTGTCAATCTCCTCTGTAAAAGTTATGGCAAATTTCGAACATATATTTTGCACAGAATCGACCTTACCTAAATATTTCATAATGACTGTATCGACATTTTCTTTTTTATTTCCTAGCCATTTGTTTATAACAGCCCAAATCTTCCTACAATCCCCATTACAATTCAATATTTCTGTTTTCCTAAACTTATTTCTAGCAGAATTTATCACTTTATTTGTCCTGTTACGGAATCTAGTGTAATCTAACCTTAAAATCATATTATTAGGCGAAGCTTTCCATTTCCGAAATAGTTCGTCCCTGTGTTCAATCATTAATCTCAGTGTGTCATTAATCCATGGCTGACATTTCCTTTTGTTTACACTATTTACCTCCCTTTGACAGCTATCGTATATATTTTTAAACTTACAACACATCGTTTCATATAATATTTGCGGACAATCCAAGGATAATAACGTGTTCCACTCTATTTTGTCCAGTTCTGTCTTAACTCGCTTATTATCTAACACAAACTGTTTACCGATTTGTTTTGTTACACACGCATAGTTCGATCCGCCATCGCTGCGTACACACCGCCTCAAGTTCACGCCTATCATGTAGTGATCCGACAGTTTCCACGTAAGTATGTGTGTAGCCGCGCGCATGCGAGAGCGCACCCACACATGGTCTATGCACGATGCTGACAGCGAGCCGGCGACTACCTCCTCCCGAGTGCACACGTTGATACCACTTTGAAGGCCGCTTTCACACAAGGTGTTTTTGTACGTTTCAACGACGCTTGTTGATTCCAGTAAATTTAGGTTCGCGTCACCTATAAGTACAACGTTGTGTTTCTTTGGTATTTTTTTCAGCATATTTTTAAGTTCTTCTACGAAACGCAGCTTATTAGTATCCGGGGGCCTGTACAACGCAAATTATACATACAAATACAAAATAATTAATAATTGTACATATTAATGTAGCTTATCAGATGCGATGTTAAGTTGGCAATGTAGTAATTCTGAAAAATATACTTGTTCTTTTATTGCTTCGACGTTGATATTCGCTTTAATATACATGAGTAAGCCTCCACCCCTTCTTTCTTCTCTAGTATAGGCTAGCATTTCATATCCTTCTATCGCGTAAAAAGTTAATTCAGCTTGTTTAATATTTATTTCACTCAAAATGATGACATCCACGCTGTAGTCACAGTCTTCTATTTGGCACAGCAACTGACTAAAGTTTTTTCTCAGTGACCTAATGTTTAAGTGTATTATTTGTAATTCATTAGATGAATTTTTAATATACGTGATCCATTTATTTAACTGCGTAAATTTAGTACAATCTATATCATTATCCAAAACGAGATCGTTGAATTTTAATTACTGAAAACCAAGTAGTGTGGTCCTGCGCAACTTTATTGCTTACTCGGCGTGCTCACAGCTGATTCGGTTTACGTCAGCCTCCTATCTGATTGCATATTCGGGAAATACGGTTCAGAAACATATATTCCCAACGAATCACTTTTGAGAAAAAAGACATTAGTCATCGCTTAAGGAGACAATGAAACAGATTAAGACTAAACTGGGAAATTCTAGAATTTATGTGAGTGTAGGGACAGGCGGGGCCAAATGTGCACTGACGTTTAATAGTGCGAGGACACATTAAACTAATTGTATTAGTTGATATCGATAAAAATGACGTACAACCCGTTGTATAATTTGATGAAGTGGAACTGCTGATGATGATCAGAACAGAACTCTTCAACGACGCGTAGTTCACGTTTGGCGATTTGTTCTCTTCGTTTTGTTTGTCAAGCAAGCAAGGTTTTTCTATGATTCCATGAGGAATTGAGGGTACTTAGTCTTTTTTATTTTATTGTATGGAATCTAAGAGTGTACCATCTAAGTTTAATAATCTTTCACCGGACTCCCCCATTGAAGTCCGTTTTTTTTTCTTAAAAATTATTTTATTACTTTTATTATTATTATTATTTATGCTTGTTACCTCAGAACTCCGTCATTTATTAACCGATTTGGATTTTTTTTTATTTTTGAATCGGTATACTTTCGGACTGGTCCCATTGTCATCAGGTCAGAATCTGATCAAAGGGTCCTGGAGGGAACTCTTCAAATATTTTAGATGCCCCCATAGCAATCTGGTAATTTGTATCGTAACTCGTGCATTCGCTCTTGAAAAGCATCATTTGGTGAAGTTTGACAAAAAGTAATGATATCCCACGAAAAACATAAATGTGAAAATGAGAGCAAAGTTCAATATTAAGAATATGCGATGCGTGGTTGTCGTCTTCACAGACAAAAGAAGACTCCTTTTTAGATACCTACCTAATCTATGGAACTTGGCACCCGTTTAGATCTTAATTCTTTCGTCTGTGAAAACGACAACCTAAAATGCAATGTTAGAATAACCCCTTTAAGACCGTATGGGTACAGTAAACAGTTACGGTGTCCATTTGCAAGATTTACCGCGCTATTTCTATTTGAACGAGCCTTAATTCCGTAATTACAGAATTATTAATAGTCACTATTATCTACGTACTAGTTCAGCCTAAAAATGAAAAAAGGTTAATGAAATTTATGAAATTATAAATTAATGTATTCTTATAGTTATATAAACATTATGGGATATGTTGTTAAAGTTTGATGTACACCTTACAAGTGCTTGGTCTATCTCGGCTTCTCACTAGACTAGTGAGAATAGACAGATTTTCGTGCGCGTTGCGCCGTTTAGATGGACGGCAATCAAGGGAGCATTATTTTCAATGTGGCGGCTAAAATAGCGGAACTGGTCCAAAACCCAACTCATGATTGTAGGTATATCGCCCAGATATGTCTGACAATAAAGAGTAGAAATAAAATAAAATGGAACTAACATAGAAAGTTACATGGCAGCACCAGGTGTCATGCCAAAGATGTCAAATATTGGTTCGTAAATAAACATTGAATCCCAATGAAGACTTATTTGAACTTCTATTTAAATTACTCACAAATATCGTTGCCAAATGGAGCGATATCTTACCGGACACCGTTGCACCTCTCATGCTCAAACTCGCCCAAGCTCTCTCCTTCATCAATGGCCCCCAGCTCACATATCTACAATGGAATAGTCGTAGCATCATACCAAAAAAACCTGACCTTATCCAGTTGATCAACAATCATTCTGTCTCTGTTGCGGCGATCTCGGAGACATGGCTGAGTCCCGGGTCACTTTTCAGGGTCCCGGGCTTCTCATGTCTCCGGAATGATCGTAATGACGGACGTGCCGGATGTGCATTGTTGATAAAACATTCTTATCCCTTCTCCCAGATCCCTCTTCCCCCGCACAGTCAAGGAATTAACGCCGTAGCTGCTAAAGTTATGGGCGTTAACTTTATTTCTATTTATATCCCTCACCCTCATTTAAATCTTATTCCTGATCTGTCAACCATCCTCTTCGCAGTTCCACCGCCTCTTATAGTTTTAGGAGACTTCAATTGCTGCCATACTTCTTGGGGATCACACCATTCTGATGTATTTTCATCATTCCTCATTGACCTGATTGACGACATCAATGTCTGCGTGATCAATGACGGAACACCCATGCACCGGGTTTATCCAGGTCAAAACCCACATTCAGTGCCGGACTTGACAGTTTGCTCTCCCAGTTTGTCACCCCAGTTAACATGGGAGGTGCTGCGACAGTCCTATGGAAGTGACCATTTCCCCATTATCATTTCGAAACCTTCGCCCGTCACTCCCTTACTAAAACATGAGCCCCTTTTAAAACATAAGTTACACTCGGCGGATTGGCCCAGTTTCTCCATATATGTAGAGGATAAAATAAAAGAATGTAACCTTGACCTACTTCACAGCTCAGAAAAATACAAAAAAATCACAGTAATATTATTGCAATCTGCTGACAAATGTATTCCCCGGAAAAATACAATAAAAGACAAAATCCCTTCTCCCCCCTGGTGAAATGCTGAATGTACGGCGGCCGTAAAAGAGAGAGATGAAGCTGAGAAAATATTTAATGTCACCGGCAATCTAGAAGATTTCGTCTCCTTCAAGAAAACCTCGGCTCGCGCCAAGCGGTTACTAGCAAAGTGCAAGAAGAGGGGATGGAAAGGTTTCTGTGAGAGCTTATCTCCCAGAACTTCACCTTCCGTAATATGGAGAAACATAAAGAAATTTAGAGGAGCATTTAAGCAAGACCTAACACCCTCCTCCGATCCAACGACATGGCTGAACAATTTTACAGACAGACTGGCTCCATCTACCGTCCTCGAGGCGACCTGCATTGCGCCAACTTCCCCCTCCTCGGCCCTAAGCCCCCTTGACAAGCCATTCTCTTTCACGGAGCTCAAGCTGGTTCTGGATGGATTGAGGGATTCTACTCCCGGTGAGGATGGCATTCCATACAGCTTCTTATCAAAGTTAAATGCATTCTAACTGGAGCGTCTTCTCGACACCCTGAACCATGCCTTTGACACTGGTGAGGTTCCAGAGGAATGGAAGATACAAATTATCATTCCAATCTTGAAGCCAGGTAAAGACCCCGAAGAAGCAAACTCATACCGGCCCATTGCCTTATCAGCAACTACAGGAAAAATACTTGAGCACCTAATAAAAAACAGATTGGAGTGGTTTGTGGAGAGTAAAGGCATTGTGACAGACACCCAGTTCGGGTTTCGTAAGGGCAGGAGCACTATGGACAGTGTAAGCATCTTAACATCAGATATTAGGTTGGCACTCTCTAAAAATGAACAACTGCTGGGGTGTTTTCTGGATATTTCTGCTGCCTATGACAATGTCCTTCTTCCGGTGCTCAGAGCAAAAATGCTACACATGATCGTTCCCGTGAAGATCGTACACATTGTCTCCAAACTAGGAGTATCAAGGTCCGAATTGGCAACGCCTACTCTAGCCCCCGCACTCTATGGCATGGACTACCACAAGGATCAGTGCTAAGCCCTCTCCTCTATAATATTTACACATACGACCTTGAGCAGTCTGTATCTCCATTTTGCAATATCCTACAGTTTGCTGATGACCTGGTACTGTACGCCTCAGCTCAATCAACTGACAAGGCCGCTGCCAACCTCAACACGGCCCTCAGCTACCTTAACCAGTGGCTGCATGAGCACGGGTTAACTCTATCTCCATCCAAGAGTGCCACAGTGACCTTTACTCGTAAAAGGAACATTCCCAACCCAAATATTCAATATGGCAGGGAGATCATTCCTAGTAGGGAATCAGTCAAATTCGTAGGTGTCATCTTAGACAGTAGAATTTCTGCTGTCCCACACCTAAATTACGTAATTGGTAAATGTGAAAGTGGTATCAAAATTCTGCGAGCTCTGTCAGGTGTGTGGTGGGGTACACATCCCTATTGTCAAAAGCTTCTGTATAATGCCATCATACGAAGTCAAATCGATTATGGCTCGTTTATACTGGAGCCCTGCAATAGGGGTGCCCTTAAAAAGCTGGATTTGATACAAGCAAAATGTTTGCGGGTTATATTGGGTGTCGTCGCCGAAGATCCAGTTGCCATATTAATGAGGGTAAATTATACTCCATTCGTTCGTTTTCACGTGATGCCTAGACATATAAATAGACAGACAAACAGACACAAATTCTTAGAACTGTTGAAACGATTTCTGTTATCGATTCTAAGTATCCCCAGCCAACTTTTTTTCGAATATTTTCCATGTACAGACTTTCGACTCTCTTCTAAGTGTACATCTAAGATGCTCCAACTGTCTATGCTGACGATTGGGCTGCCCAGCTGAAGTGATATCTTATATCAAACAGTTTTTATGGTGTGAAGGGTCAACAACTACGTAAAAAATAACGCACTACAAAACTAAATGGTACACCGGCGATACAAAGTGTGCATTGAAACAGCTGTTTTTGTATTTAAGCATATGAATAGAAACAATGCCAAAGTATCGCAAATGCATTTTGATGTACACGCAAAGTAGAACTTATTGCGAAAAAATAGCGTCAACAATCAGAAGGAATTATGATACTTCGGTTTTGACATAATGCATCGTCGACTTGTTTACAATTCTGTTATCGATTCTAAGTATCCCCAGCCAACTTTTTTTCGAATATTTTTTATGTACAGACTTTCGACCCTCTTCTAAGTGTACATCTAAGATGCTCCAACTGTCTATGCTGACGATTGGGCTGCCCAGCTGAAGTGATATCTTATATCAAACAGTTTTTATGGTGTGAAGGGTCAACAACTACGTAAAAAATAACGCACTACAAAACTAAATGGTACACCGGCGATACAAAGTGTGCATTGAAACAGCTGTTTTTGTATTTAAGCATATGAATAGAAACAATGCCAAAGTATCGCAAATGCATTTTGATGTACACGCAAAGTAGAACTTATTGCGAAAAAATAGCGTCAACAATCAGAAGGAATTATGATACTTCGGTTTTGACATAATGCATCGTCGACTTGTTTACAATTCTGCTATGCTTTAAGTTAAATTTCTTGACACACTGTTATACTCCCAATTGGCTGAAACTTAAATCGTAGAATGGCGTATGAGGATTAAACCACTCCGGCTCATAAACCTTACTTGCATCCCCGATTTAATATCCCTTTGATGGAAGATCACGGGGACAAAAAGTACACTTATAATATATTATATAAGTGAATCCAAATTATATACTATTAGCATACGAATCATCTTAATCTGTTCAGCCGTTTTTGCGTGATTCAGTGACAAAGTAACATTATAATTGCATGTTTTTATATAGGATTACAAAGTTATATATGTAGTTTTTGAATCTAGAAAACGGGACTGAAATTTGGGTTTAGAGTCACAGTTACTTAATGGAATAAATCATAATAGTGTTCAAAATTTCAAGAGACCGTGGTGGCTGGCGCGCACACTGGGCAGCGCCGCGGCGCAGCGCTTGCATTTACTTTTTTTTTAGTTTCTATCTTAAGATTTCACAAATTTAGAATGAGTATATTTTTCCTTTATCGTCAAGTATATGCTTACCAATTTTCATATCTGTAACTCATGGATTATAGGAGTTCCCATACAAAATTCAACCCCTCTTTTTACCCCCTTTTAACCCAAATCTGCACAATTTTTATAGCCTAAAACCTCACCGGGTATTTACTCGACAGATTAGTAAAGTTTTCATCAAAATATCTTCAGCCGTTTTCACATGATGCGCGTTCATATAAACAGACAAACAGATAAACAGACAAAAATTCTAAAAACTGTTGGAACGTGTTCTGTTATCGATTCGAAGGATCCGCAGCCAACTTTTTTTCGAATATCTTCCATGTACAGATTTTCGACCCTCTTCAGCTTTATTATATGTATAGATAGATTTCTGAACCGAGGCAAAGATGTACAGCTATTGACTTAATAATCATTATTTGGATGTAATTTTGCCATTGTAAATATTTTGAGATTAGGTAAATAATGTTCGATATTGACAAGTCATATAGCGGAAATGCCAGCCACTTCTTGATATTTTACTACTCGATTAAATAAAGGAAGTAAATGAGAGGAAAAAATAATCTTTATACTATTTGTTTAGGATGCAATTTTATCAGTGTAAAACGATTTAGTACATACAGCCTGTTAAGATTAAATTGTACTAAATAAATGTAGTAGGACCTAAAATACTAAATAGTTACACTTGAACTAATACACCCGTAATCTGATACCCAAATAACTTTGAATACTACTTCAGAATCAGAATCAGAATCAGAATACGTATTCTGTATTGCCACAATTAACACCAAAAAGAAAATACTTGGTAGTTACAAAAAAGTCATAGAAAACAAGGTAATTACAAAAAAAAGGCTTAAAATTAACAAAAGTATAGCAGAGTAAGTTACTATGAGAGAAGTACTTATTGATTTGATCATCCACCACCACCACCATATCAGCGGAAGGACGTCCACTGTGCAGTAGTTGGAACATCTATCGACATTTTGGTGTACAACTTGTCATTCCGCTGCATTAACTTTCTTTCTACCAGAGACATTAACTTGTTAGTGAAAAAGGCGTTTTTCGTTTCGTGCCGGCTCCTAAGAAAGACCACCGCATTTAAAGGTTTAAATCAAAAATATTGAAAGCCAATTTAAATAAACTCTATTTACTTTTAGCAGCTACAGTACAGTGATTCAATGAAAATAATAACCTTGACAGAAATATTTTCTGTAATTGATTTATTCAAAACAATATTCGTCTCAAAACTTATGAACACACGAGGTAGTTCGAGGGTCGGAACTATCGACCACTACCTTTAGACGTCGTTGTACAAACCAGATGAATGTTTATATGTATATGTTTATTGTTTGTAATTTAAGTACAAAATAAATGATTATTATTATATTACTATTTTAATGAATAAATTGGACGAAAACAATTATAACTAACATGTATTATATTACTACATAATTTTTAAGAAAAAAAATCGACTTCAATGGGGGAGGCCGATAAAAGATGATTATACTTAGATGGAGCACTCTTAGATTCCATACAATAAAATAAAAACCGGCCAAGAGCGTGTCGGGCCACGCTCAGTGTAGGGTTCCGTAGTTTTCCGTCCGTCACATTAAGTTGACATATTAAGTACAGAAACACAAAACCTTACCTAATGTATTGGCGCACCTGCTCAGACCCCATTAAATCAGGAAAAATCTTAACACCGCCATGTAGAAATGAGCGTTCCACGTACAGCGACATCTATCGGCAAATTAAGTAAACTATTGCGCGCGAGCTTAAAGTATGGAAGATGATTTTTATGGAATAATTCTTTATTGCGTGAACCGATTTTCACCGGTTTTACTTTATTTGAAAGCACGTCATTTCATTGTGATTTTGTAGAAATGACAGGTACAATAAACACCTGTTTATACGGTTAAATTACAAACTTAGTTCAGAAATTATTTTTGTAATAAACTTATGGTTCAAAAGTTAGAGGGGGGGGGGGGACACATTTTTTTTAACTTCTGGAGTGATTATTTCCGAAAATCTTAACATTATCAAAAAATGATTTTAGTAAACCCCTATTTATTTTTAAATACCTATCTAACAATATATTACACGTTAGGCTTAAAATGAAAAAAAAAATCACTCCCCACTTTACGTATAGGGGAGGTACCCTAATAAAATATTTTTTTCCACTTTTTATTTTACCACTTTGTCGGCGTAATTGATATACATATTAGTACCAAATTTCAGCTTTCTAGTGCTAACGGTCACTGAGATTATCCGCGGACGGACGGACAGACGGACGGACAGACGGACGGACAGACGGACGGACAGACATGGCGAAACTATAAGGGTTCCTAGTTTACTACGGAACCCTAAAAATGGCTATTAATATCTTTATAATGGTAGACGACTAAGTACCCTCAATTCCTCATTGAATCATGGAAAAATCTTGCTTGCTTGACAAACAAAACCAAGAGAACAAATCGCCAAACATGAACTAAGCATCGTTGAAGAGTTCCGTTCTGATCATCATCAGCAGTTCCACTTCATCAAATGTCATTTTTATGAATGAAAATGCTTGATTAGTTCATGAAAATACTAAAATTACTATTTGTGTGCCTTTCACACTTGAGGAGTTCCCTCGATTCCTAATGGATCCCATCATCAGAACTCGAGCATGACAAAAATCAATTGTGAAAATAGAACTTGCTTAACAAACACAGCTAGAAGGACAAATCGCCAAACGTGAACTTTTCGTCGTTGAAGAGCTTCTGTTCTGATCATCATCAGCAGTTCCACTTCATCAAATGTCACATTTTTGTATGATAATGCTCGATTTGTTTATAAAAACACAAAAATAACTATATTTTTGCCTTTAAGATTTGAGGAGTTCCCTCAATTCCTCATGGATACCATCATCAGAAATCGAGCATGACAAAAATTAATCGTGAAGATAGAACTTGCTTAACAAACACAGCTAGGAGGACAAATCGCCAAACGTGAACTTTTCGTAGTTGAAGAGTTCTGTTCTGATCATCATCAGCAGTTCCACTTCATCAAATGTCACATTTTTGTATGATAATGCTCGATTTGTTGATAAAAACACAAAAATCACTATATGTTTGCCTTTAAGATTTGAGGGCTTCCCTCAATTCCTCATGGATCCCATCATCAGAACTCGAGCATGACAAAAATTAATCGTGAAAATAGAACTTGCTTAACAAACACAGCTAGGAGGACAAATCGCCAAACGTGAACTTTTCGTCGTTGAAGAGTTCTGTTCTGATCATCATCAGCAGTTCCACTTCATCCAATATCACATTTTTGGATGCAAATGCTTGACTTGTTGATAAAAACACAAAAATCACTATATGTTTGCCTTTAAGATTTGAGGAGTTCCCTTAATTTCTCATGGATCCCATCATCAGAACTGCGTTTTGACAATAACGGGACCAACTTGGATATATATACTTACAATCAAAAAAAGAATTATCCAAATCGGTTAAGAAATGACGGAGTTAGAGTAACAAACATTAAAAAAAAAAATACAACCGAATTGATAACCTCCTCTTTTGAAATCTTGAAGTCGGTTAAAAATACTGAATACATTGCACTATATTATTTTGTATTTAATTATTATCATAAGCCAGTCTCAATATCGTTCAAGTCCTAGTATAAATGTTGCCCGTTAAAGCACAGTGGCGACCTCAATTAATTTCTACTCTTTATTGTCAGACTGTAAGTTTATCATCAATTATGAGATCGTGAGAATCTTGAGAGATTAAAATCTGCTAAAGGATCGGAAAAGCAAAGAGCGACATGTCAGATCCATTTAGAAATTAGGATTTAGGCCTATTTTGACCGAGGAATTATGGAATGTACGGGAACTATCTCTACAATAATTTTTAAGAAAAAAAACCGACTTCAATGGGGGAGTCCGGTGAAAGATTATTAATCTTAGATAGTGCACTCTAAGATTCCATACAATAAAATACAAAAATGGCTATAAGTATGTTTATAATGGTAGAAGACTAAGTACCCTCAATTCCTCATGAAATCATGGAAAAACCTTGCTTGCTTGACAAACAAAACGAAGAGAACAAATCGCCAAACGTGAACTACGCGTCGTTGAAGAGTTCCGTTCTGATCATCATCAGCAGTTCCACTTCATCAAATGTCACTTTTATGAATGAAAATGCTTGATTAGTTCATGAAAATACTAAAATCACTATTTGTGTGCCTTTCACATTTGAGGAGTTTCCTCGATTCCTAATGGATCCCATCATCAGAACTCGAGCATGACAAAAATCAATCGTGAAAATAGAACTTGCTTAACAAACACAGCTAGAAGGACAAATCGCCAAACGTGAACTTTTCGTAGTTGAAGAGTTCTATTCTGATCATCATTAGCAGTTCCACTTCATCAAATGTCACATTTTTGTATGGTAATGCTCGATTTGTTGATAAAAACACAAAAATCACTATATGTTTGCCTTTAAGATTTGAGGAGTTCCCTCAATTCCTCATGGATCCCATCATCAGAACTCGAGCATGACAAAAATTAATCGTGAAAATAGAACTTGCTTAACAAACACAGCTAGGAGGACAAATCGCCAAACGTGAACTTTTCGTCGTTGAAGAGTTCTGTTCTGATCATCATCAGCAGTTCCACTTCATCCAATATCACATTTTTGGATGCAAATGCTTGACTTGTTGATAAAAACACAAAAATCACTACATGTTTGCCTTAAAGATTTGAGGAGTTCCTTCAATTCCTCATGGATCCCATCATCAGAACTGCCTTTTGACAAAAACGGGACCAACTTGGATATATATACATACAATCAAAAAAAGAATTTTTCAAATCGGTTAAGAAATGACGGAGTTGTGGAGTAACAAACATTAAAAAAAAAAAACATACAATCGAATTGATAACCTCCTCTTTTGAAATCTTGAAGTCGGTTAAAAAGCAAGAATAATTTGTTCAGGACTCTAGTTTACTCCTTATTTACACACAGTGCACACTAAAGAAAAAAATGAAGACCGCAATTGGATTGAAATCTGGAAGTAAATTCTTGGCAAACCTTGAAAGAGATATTGCACCACCACCAACCAGACTGTCAAATTGCTACCTGACTGCTGCGTAGCATACTTGAATTTTTAGCCACATTGTTAAGAACGGAGACAAATTGATTACCATTAATAAGCTTTAGACGAGGTTACCTCTAGAATGGAGAGAACAGGTCTCGTATTGGGCTTAAAGTACCA
Source organism: Notocelia uddmanniana (assembly GCA_905163555.1). NCBI lineage: Eukaryota > Metazoa > Arthropoda > Insecta > Lepidoptera > Tortricidae > Notocelia > Notocelia uddmanniana. The sequence continues at coordinate 12,126,997 of LR991065.1, read as the reverse complement.
CCGAAGTAAAATCAAGATGATGACTGTCGATGGAGCTCACAATAACTAACCAAAAGTAAGAGATATTGCAAACTGCAAAATAGTAGTCATACGATCATCGAAGGGCAGGGTTGAGGGCAGAAGAGCGCGCGGCACCACGTCTCGATTCCAAGAGAAAAATACGATTTGAATTGGCTGTATACGATCTGTGCCATCTTTTGTATGGCTGTTTGTTCTTTTTAAAAGGTTTGGAACTCGACCAAAAAAGCATATGTAGGTAACATTTTGGCCGCGTGGGGCGAGCCCGCAATGTTTGTTTTTTTTTTTTTTTAATTTATAATTGACCATAGAATTCACATTGTCTATGAAATTAATGACAGTTACATACATTTTCCGCCCCAGATCTTGTGAATCGACCTATACACTTCGCCTTCTAATATGTTGCCAATAACGTCCACATTTACGGCCATTTTTGTGAAAAAGTACTTACAATAGGTATCCTTTGGAAACTAATATAGCTTTCACAAAAAATAACTTTTATCTTGACAAACCTTTTCTTATACAACCTCTGAAGGCAAAATTTAGACTCTTTCAACCAATTGATTTTTGAAACTACATGGTAGATGGTATGTATGTCCTATAGCAAAATACTTGAAATTCATAAATTTAAGGGATACTTATCTTCCTCAAATCCTGTTTTCGAGCCACCAGTTTTAGAATGCCACTAATAATTATATACCTAGCACTGTTAAATGACGCTATACACGAACATGTAACTATGTAAACACATACGTTACCGCGAGATAATAATGACAACATAATAAAACCGGCAGGTAGCATAATAGTGGCGTTCAACCGTAACAACAGAATCAGCCTAGTCGTAACCGTAGCTTCGTAGCGTGCGTCGCCAACACTTCAGTCCGCAAGTAGCTTTCGCGGCGCGCGCGCAGCCGACGCAACCCTCGCGCTGACGTTCCGTTCAAACCGTGAGTCCGCGAGTATGCCGCCGTGCGGAAAAAAACAAATAAGCCTTTCGGATTAATCTCCTCTCCAACTTTTGACTTTTCGGATGGACCATGTTGTGATGTGATTGTGAGGATATGCCCGGTTATGGTGGTCACAATGAGTCCGCCACTGAATTGGCACAAATGGCTAGTGCTCGCACTGCTCGGATTGGCTTTGTCCGCTCTGCCAATTGGCTGCGATTACACTGCCATCGTCGAGAAATTTGGAGCGGAAGCTGTGGAACGGTGCAATGAAAAATGTCCTTTTCAGGTTTGTTTTGCGAAAATCGGTTGCTATTAATCCATGTTGCGCCTACTTCCGCGTTTTTATCCGCTGTTAATTTTCTGTTATAAATATTTACGTACGTTAACGATGACTATTAATTCAGTATTTTGATAAGATAAATATAATAAGGACCTATTTATTTTGTAGACATTATTCTATCGTCTTACTTTCTCGACTTCTTCCGTTCCGTAAGTTTGGTATTTTATACGAAAACAAAACAAAAACATACTTGTATTTATTAGGATCGTACATCATATTACTCAAAAATATGAAAATTCATACTTAAATGTTATTGAATGTGTTTTATTTTTATTTTATTAATTTTGCGAGTATGAAAATATGTATATGAATATGGGTGAGGTTAATCTCGAATGAGACGAAAAGGCAAGCACTACTCATTCAACAATCGAGTGCCAGCGCACTTGACGGTCGGAGGTCCAGCGGCCACCAAATTTGATAATAGGGCCGCGAGCCATCGAGCCACTAACCTACTTAACAATTTAGTCAAGGATAAAACGTTCCACTGGTTATAATCTTGTTTTTAGCGTAGGATCTGTGAAATCTGGTAGAATTTTTGAGTATGTTTAATCAATTTAGAGGTGTAATTCAGTTGTTAGACTATTAGTTAGACTATTATTTCTAGCACTGGCAGTTTGTATTACCACCTACTTAAATTTACAAGCATGAAGTCCATAACTTTCTTATTACAAATGAGCTGTGACATGTTGGTGATACGATGGGTATTGGGTAATCCCAAATGGCACTGGGATAGTTCGATGTTATCCTCTCAAAAATAATAATTCAACAATAGAAATCAGTTGAAAACAATTCTAATTCATTCGTGAATTCTTCCAAATTTACGCTGGACCATTACCTAATGATTCAGCTAATGCTAATATACCTACCTAGGTATAACATTATATGTATTACTCTAAACATTCGCCAAGAAGAATTTTGCCTTACTAAAATGATTTTCGTATAATTGACTTTTCAAACAAGGAGGGGCGTTTACTTTAAGATTGATTGTACTGTACCTATGTTTGGCCTTATAAGAATGACACTATTGTTGTTAGTCTGTTCTGTTCCTCATGATCCAGCGACTCTTCTCTCACTTACACCACCTCACACTGAAAGAAGAGGGTAGATTTTCTCTTCACGCGTCAGTTGTTGTAGCCCCGCTGTGAGGCGCTGTGTTGATGGAAGCGCTACCATGCAAACAGCGTCTATGCCGGCTCACTTTGCGTCGCCGACGCAGGTTCAATGCACAACTAATTGTCGCAATTAGCAGACCGCTGTAATCAACGCATTCCCGCTAAATATAGCGGCGTTGCCACTCTATCTTTTGTTTACTTCGGGACGGGAGCGTCCTTCATCCTTTAGAGAAGATAGATGGCTGACGTTCAGTGCTCTTGATTATGTTACTGTATGAAGACCAGTGAAGCCGCTGATAGGCAACAGCCTCATAATATTTAGAGATTATCTGATTAAAGATTGGATTGAAATTCTAACAATTGAGTAACAGAAACTTACCATTACTACAGAGTATATATTATCACAACCAGGAACACAGGTTCCTGGTAGTGATAAAGGTTGCCAAAGCTCCCGATGTCGCGCTGTTTTGAGAGTGCTGGATTTGTATCTAAGTGTCAACATCACGAATCCTCAAATCAATAAAAAGCTGGCGACCAGCTTATTGTGTCGTAGGCGTCCAAAAGCTACGTTGCTGCTGATATTTGAAAATAAAAGCCTAGCGGAACTTATTCTGAAAATGGACGCCGCCGCCGTGCTAGTCATGCATCATCTTTATCAGACAATTTAAGCAACGACCAGTGAACACTTCCTTAAATGACTATGTAAACCTATAAGGGGCATTCATGCATAAACACAACATTATGTTCTTCAGTTTCGATAACAAGTTCAGAATAGAGCTTAAAAAAGGTAAGAGTACAATTATTTTTACTCTAACATATCTCGTAACCTGCGCGTCTTAGCACGTGCGCGTGCGTCTTATTCGTAGTGTTGTAGATCTGCTACGATACTACGTTATTTCATTACAGTCCTACCTGCCCGGCTAGTATGATAGCTTATACCGTCACATTATATGGCCAAAATGTACAGAAACGTCACATAAAACGTGACGGTATAAGCTATCATACTAGCCGGTCTGATTACGTTGTAGGTTAGGAAGTTGTTCCCTGCGCTTAGTGTGACATGTGACATTGTTCGAAATCTATATATTAAAGACTTCGTAACACAAAATCGACTTAGACTAAAATCCCCTGCGGAATAGCATCACTATCACCATGTACGAGTATAAAATAATATGGTACCATAGTCCCTTTCGAAGTGATGATTACAACATTGATATAAGATTGAATTTCACATGGCCTGTGTTTTTTTAACTATATCTGTATAAGTGACAGGAAGGTTTTTAGACCGGGCATTGTAACCAAAAAATCTCCGAAGCGAAAACCGCAGGTGTAGAGTTTCGGCGAGAAGCCCGCGAGGTGCTGTCGAACTGGTTCCGGTCGCACGGTTGCAGCGCTCTGCAGAGAATCCACCGGTTGACTGAGGGTTATTGGGGCTCTGTTCTCGCACCGCTAAAAAGTGGATTCAACATTGATGAAGTTGGTGACGATTCATTCCCTTAGGCTTGCGCGTTACCTACGCAAGTTATTACCAAATTGTTTAAGGAGTATATTGAATGTTACTACCAAATAGTTTGAAGATTCTTGATGTAATGTGATCTAAAATTATTTATTTGTCGCAGGAACGATTCAGATACCTATGTGTTCATAGGAAACTAATATTCTACTAAGTACAGCAAAATTGCGAAATACATACCTAACATATCTACTATAGGCTTAGATGTTAGTAGGCGTAGTTCCCTAATAGGAGTGTAAAAAAAGTAGAAGTAATAGATTATGTTAGCTTGCATACGCTGATACCTATATTATATGTGATGATACTGGCATTTCTTACGTTGCAGTATGGCACTTTACATAGTACAAGGTTTTCATTTTATTTCTAAATGGAATACAAAAGGCGCCCTGCAGGCTTTCTGGCTTTGTCTGTGTAGTGTGCTGCTTTTGTGTAAATAGTCAAGATGCAGAAGTAACTATAGGTGGTATATTGATCTACTGTTTTCCATTTCTGTTTTTTTTTCAACTAATAACTACTATATCCACCTTTTGCTTCGCATGTTGTTACCAATACACGAAGGATTTCTATGTACTACCACCACCACCATATCAGCCAAAGGACGTCCACTGCTGGACATATGCCTCCCCCAAATTCACGGGGGATATATGCCATAATCGCCACACTTGGCTTTAGGGTTGGCGATCGCAGTATCTCCACCGCACTCCAGGGATGCCGCTGCCCATCCCTATGCATGGTGGTCTATTTACATAATGTATCTAAATATTATAAGTATTAATACAATTTCCGAAATCATAACCAAAATAAATGTTTAAGTACTTTTAGTGTCTGTCTCCTAAACAACTAGATAGAGATTTTTGTAAAACAACAGTGGCAAATAAGCTTACGGCCTGCATGATACTAGGCAGACACCGTAGCCTATGGGCGCTTGTGACTCCAGTAAAATCACAAGCGCGTTGCAGACCCTTTATCGACTCAGACATCACAGGCTGCTATTAAGGATTTCCCAATACAACACTATCTTTCCCTTTTGTGTGGGTATTGTATATACTTACAGTACTTCCGAAATTTAAAAATAGGCAGTTGAATAAAACGCATAACTTTCGGTAGTTCACTTGTTCAACCGTTTGACTACGCATCAATTAGAGCAGGTTCAGCACGCTCCGTTGCGCGTGCGCCAATGCACCGGAAGGAATCGCTACTGTATCTCCGGTGGACGATATCCAAAAAAAAAATATGGTCAAACTTAATTAAAAATGCTGCTTGCATGGCCGTAGGTCTCCCGTGAGCTTCATATTCGTTTAGCCAAAAGTAGATTTCATAAATAACTATATAAGCACATGGAGTGAATCAATGGAGAGCAGCAGGGTTTAGCCGATTCTGTCCCCAGTAAAAGGTATTTTATTATGTGTTGTATCTTTTTACAGAACCGTACTGGAGATGGCCACTTCGACGTCAACTGCGGTCCTGAATGCGTCCAGCAGGTAACACACTTATTTTCTTTCATATTAGCATAGTCGTAGTCGCACAAGAGAATATAAATTTGGTACTTCATTTTATACCTAAGTACTGACATTCATGTACGATCTATCCATATAGTCCGTTTTCTATTGGGAAACAGTATGACATTTTGGAGTATAGGCAGCTATGCCATTTGGTACGAATGCTAGACACGTCCACCTAAGCCTAAACGCCCGGTAGCCAGTTTGAACTCCGAGACAGGAATCCGCCAGATTTTTTTTTCTGGGCGCCGGGAGCAGTGTACTTTGACCATTTAACATACATGTGTTGTTATAACACCTACTTACTTGACCAGATTATTAGTTAATTTTTATTTTTTATTTATTTGCTTCAGGCAACAAAAAGCCCATGTAACATATACTTTACAGACTAACATACATCAATACAAAGTATTCAGCTACTGGTTAAAAGGTTATAAACTCACGTGCACGACTGCACGTCTTGCCTATAAATACAACATCCATAAATATACTTTGATAAAATAAATCCGTGGAAAGATGGTTTATTCAATTTTATTACACTTTTACTTTATTAATTATATTTCCTATCGAAATTTTAACATGTTTTGATTATTCACGGTAGTTGTACAACTTTGTTATTGTTATAAAAGACATAGTATCAGGGCAGGGGCAAGCGTCGCCGTCGGTCGTAAAACGTAATATCGATAAGCCGAATTTACTGCGGAATTTTATATATTTTCTCAAACTATTTTACTATTGGGCAAACTACATTTAATGGTTAACGGAAACTGTGTCAGTCAACTATTTCATTGTAACGCCATAAAGTATTGAAACAATAATTTTAAAAGGAAAACAAATTAAAAAATACCTAATAGGTTGGTATATGTTTTGATAATGACGTGGCCTAAGAGCATCATGTCTCCTGAGCATGATATTTTAAATATACGAGTAGGTACGACGTACCTCAAATCAATTACACAAAAAATACCTTATCTGGTATTATTCTCGTTTCCACATTAAATGGCGACAGACATATATGTAGGTAAGATATGCGTTACCATACAAAAATAATTACTTTTAAATTTATCTAACAGCCGATATATGCCGTAATCACGGACCTATGGCCTTTTAATGCGATATAGTGTTTTTAATATGTGCGTGAATCTCTATCGATCGATAATATTCGCATTGACATATGAACGTGGATTCCGATACTGAAGCAACATTCGCACGACTCGTGTAAGACTGAGATTATTTTCTGATGCATTAGGAATGCATGCAATAGGATGCATTTAGAAGTTTATTTGAATAAATCTTGGGTATTTCTTAGTCAGAAGAACAAAATATCCATAGTTCTGTGTAATATATTGTGTCGAATCTACCTTAAATCAAATACCACATTGCCAAGCATACAAACAAAGTCATTGATATTTAACTACTCTGTTATCCTATCCATCATAGGAGTGCACAAAAACTGACATAAAACGGCATGTTCCTGCCAAACTCTGACAGACTACTGGTTAATGTCGAAATTATCAGCGGCGTCCAATTTACGCCCCTACACAGCGCAAAAAAAGTTTCGAGTGGCGAGACGGCGCACACGCACCCCCTCGGTAGTAATTCAAGTCAATTGACTTGTTTCCAATTTCATATTTTGTTATTGCTTACGGCTTTGTAATGGTCAGCATTGTGGCGTTATTTTTGTTTGCCGTCTCATAATTTTTATCGATGACTTTGGAAACGTCGTTCGTTATACGGACGGGTGAAAAAGGTTAAAATAGAGATTATACCAAGACTATACATACATGCATGATTAAGAACTATATCCTTATAGCAAACTAGTGAAATAAGGCCTATGCAAGATACAGATACTTTAGAAATAAATAGATACTTTTCAACAAAAGTTGGTCCAATGAGTAGGTGTACAACTTGATGTTAAAATCATTTCGGTATTGAACAAAATATAAAGGCTTTTATGAAATTGTATGTAATTGTATAGGTTATGTTGAAACCGTCCGATTGAACAAAAATACTAAATGGCTGTAAAACCTAACTAACAAATAAATAAAATATATAATCGCCTATACAGAAAGAAGTTGCAGTGTGTAAAATATGTGCACCAAAAGCGGTTGTTGGCCCTATCCGCATATGTCTAAAACTTACTTGTGTTTGTCTAGTAGGTATATCTGCTATTTATACTTCGTGAGATCACCAAATTTATCCTTAACCAAAACCTTTACAAGTAGGTACTTGTAAACTTACCAAGCTTGCATTGGTAACATCACTCGTCACCGTGGCGAAGGTGAACTTGAGAAAAACAAAATGCACACTTTCTTTCAGACGGGCCGTAACGACTAGATGAATGTTTACTTTACCACCGGTCTGTACTAAAGAGGCCCTGTAACACGTCGTTAAGATTTAACATGTTAATACCTTCTTAGAATTCCACTGCTTTGATATCAAACCTACGGATTACGAGCATCATACGATGTAATAACGCTCTCTTCTAAACACTTAATATGTTCGGGGAATTGAACAATTTATAGATATCCTCTTAAGAGTCTTAAAGAGGATAAGTTTTGGCGTAAAAACAAATAGGATGTCTACTTTGTATTAATTTGTATTTATAGGGTATGTACCTGTTAGTAATTATTAAATACTCGTACCAGGTAATGTTACGAGTACATTCGTTTAATCTACTGACCTTTTGTTCAATACCACTCACACTTATCAACCACCATTTGTACGCCTGGTATTTGTATAATACCTACTCGGAATTAAATCAAGGGTTCTCAATTAAGTGCCCCTCATACGACGCATTGTTCACTCTGTGGAGTCCGTGGTCATGAATCCTGGTTAAATTTGCAACGGTAATTAAAACTATGGAGTGCCTCAGAAAAAACATGTTTACATTGATATAGGTAGGAGAGAGTAGGTAAAAACAAAACCTTTAGACACCAATACAAGTAATGCTTGTCAACTTAGGCTTTGTTTACTAGCTTTTCGTAGCTTCTGCTTCAACTCTTCTGTGACTCGATGTTGTTAAGAGGCCTTACTAGTTTGAGCGTTCATCAATTTCATGAAATCTTACTCGATAGATGGCGTTAGCGCTCGGTACACAATCGCACTGCCCTACAGCACACTTACAACGCGTATGTGTGCGTTTCAAACCGAACATAAATAGTCTTGATCGTTAATTCTTTTCCCAAGTTAATATTGTTTATTAGGGTTTCTAACTTTTTTGTTTATGTAATTAAAAACGTATTTGATATTTAGAAATTAATATAAAATAATAATAAATTTACAATAATTCGGAGGGGGCATTAAAATTCTGGTTGATACTAAGTAAACGATTGACAGTTAAATCAAATTCCCGTTATAAAAGTATACACTAAGAGTAAATAACGACAACTACAACTTAAAGTTATTTACATTCAGTAATTAAAACGGCAGACATAAAATAAAGGTTTTTTACCTGATGCTGACACTTTTTAAATATGGAACAATCTACACGAATTCATCACTTCCACAATGCACTACGTAACTAAAACATTCCGTGTAAAGGTTGAACCTGTGACCATTTTACAATTTCTGTTCTATTATATAACCTCTACTTGATCACTATTATTATGACTGCTATACGCATAGTTCTAGTATAATCGACATTTATACGACTGCTTTCTTCCTACTTGTCACTTATACGACCACAGAAATATATCGAGATAGAAGGAAAGAGTGTATGTACCTTGCGTGCGAAAATTGGGTCTAGTGAGCCAATTGCTCGCCGCCAACTTTAGTCCGCTCACGACCAAATTCCGCGTGCGACGTCAGGTTTTAAAAACAATACCCCTTATTGTTCAGTAATTAACTGTTTAAACCGCACTAATAAAGGTGCAGCTGTTAATCGAGGCATTTCCTATCATAGTAGGTAAGTACTCTGTCCTAAAATATCTGCTATTATTTATAAAACAATTTATTTTGTATTTTGACCAAAACAGTAGCGGACGATCACGTTGTGATCACGTGGTCCAATGCTAGTGTTCCATTGCGGTTTTAATTTGATGCGCCAAACTTGACGGCATTGAAAACCAGCAATGTACGAGTCGCGTTCAAGGTCGATTTATCAGTTTTTCTGTCAAAGGCAAGAATAGTGCTGTGCAATGCGATTTTAAATGCCGATTTCTTGCTTGATACAAATCGATTTTTAAAACAGGAAAGGATAAATATATTTTTATATTATTATGTAGCTACATAATGAAGGCAGTGAAAAGCAATAGTAGTTTATGCAACTGATACATAATGAGAGGAAACACGAGTGTTTTAAGGCCTAATTATGTACAGTTGCATAAAAAACTTCATCTACACACATATTATAAGTCCCTTCTCTAAGATGGGTTCAGAAGCTGAGAAACTCTGGTAGTTTAAACTAAACGAAGCTAAACTATCTTCTATCTCTATCGGTTCTTATCGATATTTTAAATTGATACAAAATACACCTACAAGTTATTGCAATTGCTGCGTGCGAATCGATGTCGCGCGGCTTACGTTTCCCGTCACTAAATTACGCTCGTGACGTCAAAGTACCCACACAAAATGTTACACGGTCGGTTCCCATACTAATCGACGAGATTCTTCTATCTCGATATATTTCTGTATATACGGCCTTAAAATGACCACTATATGAAGTAAAGTTATATAATTTGGGCCCTTTTCGGGTCGTATAAACGTTTAGCCGATCTTTATATGACCAAACGTTGCGATCTTAAGTTGGGACGAAAACGTCATCACAAGCATTATACGACCAACGTTTGCTACTTAGGATATTATTGGCCGGTACTTTATACATAACCAATACGTATCCAATACGTCAAATTGAAATAAAATCATACAATAATAGACAGAACCATAATTAAATATAAAATGAAGCAGCAAGTAGCAGCGTCTTCAATAGGGTACTTGACTCCGGTGAAAATAAAATATGAAACCTAGCTACTCGTATAATAAAATGTTATGCTAAGAGGGACTTTTTAATATTTTATTAAATAAATTTTATATATTTTATCTATGCATCACGTGATCGGGAAATTCCATGTAACGTTAATATTAACTAGATCGATAGTTAATCGTCATATCACCTGACCTGACACTGACTACTCTTGACAGCGATGAACGAACTGGTTATGACATGAGCCATGACTTTGACTTATTTTCTGCCATAGTACTATATTATTGACATCACAAAATGGTGGTTTAGCGCGTTTTGGCACGGCATTTAAATTTTAAAATACAATGTAAATAATTATTTTGTAGGTACACTAATGGAGATAAAATATTTTAAATATAAATAATTTTAGTCCTTTGTAATACTTTGTCAAAAACCCTATTGAAGTCTTGGCTATGGTTCTAAAAGGAATTATCCCTAAGAGGCATGGATCGGGTCTTTCGGGGGTCGACAATTTCTGGGAGCAAACATTTTTCATAAAATTTTACCAGTTTATCTTCCATCTTTGTTGCCCAGAAATTGTCGTCTTTTTCAATCGATTCTACTTTTAAGCGATGTTCAGGGCCAGTCCATACCGCAAACAAACATTTTTGTTTATTTGTGATATGCAGCTGACCCTGAACCTGGTAGTACCAGTCGTGGTTTTTATTGAAAATTATGTCCCCATTGACCACTTTCCAAGCATTCATTTTTTTTTGTTTTATGGCCTCGTCGGGGTCTATCCCAAATGATGATTTGGGGCATTTAATTTCAATGATTCCTCCTTCGTACAGCCCATCAGGAGTAGCACCCAAAAAAAACAATTGTGAGTCAATATGGAGACCACATCTCTCGACGACAATGTTCTCCTGGAATGCCAGTTGTTTAAGTGCATCACTTTCAAATTTTTTCCCATGTTGCACTGCTGGAACATGATCTAATGAATAACTGTACAACATGGTTTTGACTAGTGGTGCTGAACTGATGTTGTTACGTCGCTTGCAAACTTTCGAAAAATTTGAAGCAGTCAACAAGCACCTCCTCAGTTCTAACCATAGGGCACTTTCTGACTGCTCCATTGTTCCTCGTTCTATGGCCTCTTTTTCTTTTAGCTGCTCTTTCAAGCCATTGAGATACTGCGCCTACAAACGTAAAGATAAAAAATACATTATCTATCTTGATTAGTGTTGTGAGTTAGAGCCCGGCTGAGCCTTCAGGGCTAACACGAGTCTTACTTGTATGGTAAAAGCCTAGTCTTAGCTTTAACGGCTCTGTCTTTAAGGCTTGGCCGAGCTCTAACTCACAACACTAATCTTGATATAACTTAAACTAGCTGAATCTGCCACTCCTGAAAATGTTTACTAAAAGCAAGTCTGATTTAATGGGATTCTATACATCCTATGTTATTTTATAAATACTGGTGAAATGCATTTTGAAATCTGATTAATAATTTCGGAGAATATTCTTAAAAACATACTAAGTAAAACTTATTAGTGTAAAAAATTAAATTCTTAGTATCAATATAGGGTGAGATCCTGTCACTAGTTCTAGAGAAAGCTGGATATCCTGGGAAAGACTGCTTTTATTTCTACCAAACATAGCTAAAAACCATATTGACAGGCTACTTTCGATTAACAACACCCCACCCTATTCGGTTCATCCGTTTGGGAACTACGGTGCTCATTTAGGTCGATGGTAGTTGTCAAGGCAAAACCAACGAGCCCAAACACGGCGGTGCTGTGATGAGCATATGAGGAGTTCCTGATACCACCTCCTGACTCCATCATGAGACCCTGGAACTCATATAGGTCGATGGTACTTGACAAGGCAAATCCAACGAGCCCAAACACGGCGGTGCTGTGATGAGCATATGAGGAGTTCCTGATACCACCTCCTGACTCCATCATGAGACCCTGAACCTCATCTAGGTCGATGGTACTTGTCAAGGCAAATCCAACGAGCCCAAACACGGCGGTGCTGTGATAAGCATATGACGAGTTCCTGATACCACCTCCTGACTCCATCATGAGACCCTGAACCTTATTTAAGTCGATGGTACTTGTCAAGGCAAATCCAACGAGCCCAAACACGGCGGTGCTGTGATGAGCATATGAGGAGTTCCTGATACCACCTCCTGACTCCATCATGAGACCCTGGACCTCATCTAGGTCGATGGTACTTGTCAAGGCAAATCCAACAAGCCCAAACACGGCGGTGCTGTGATGAGCATATGAGGATTTCCTGATACCACATCCTGACTCCATCATGAGACCCTGGACTTCATCTAGGTCGATGGTAATTGACAAGACAAATTCAGCGAGCCCAAACACTGCGGTGTTATGATAAGTATATGAGGAGTTCCTGTGACCACCTCCTGACTCCATTATGAGACTTCATCACATCAGACTTCATCTCTCTAACCAACCTCATATTGCAAGAATAATGCTAAATGTAATCAGAATTCATGTAATACTTAACGTTGATGAGCCGAGTATTAGTCACTAAATAAAACATTGAAAAAATACTTACTGGATCTTGATCTTTTAATCGCTGTATACGAGTATAGCGTTTCTTGGAATTACGTGGTTTGGATTCCCGATGTTTGTAAAGTTGCGCGACGAACGAAAACGACATAGGTCCGACCTCTTCGAGCGCTCGGCGCATTCTGAGCACACGGCTTCAGTGTAGCGTAATATATGGGAATTATGGGTGATATTTAAAAATATCTACCTAATTTAGTTTAAGACTGATCCTTATATAAAAAAAAATCTAAGACAAGAAAGAGTTGCACTTTGCTACAATTTTATCGTTACAGCAAAATATGAATACAATTTGCGAGAAAAAAATAAAATGTAACCCTCTTTTCAGCAAAAAACTAGGTAACATTCGATTGCTATTTAAACCATAATTTAAGATGAATCTTAAATTTTCGGTATCGTTAATATCTAGTTTATGATAGGTAGAATTGAAATGTATTAATTTTAAATGAAAATTATTCCTTTGCACTTCAAAATCGAGAATCGAAAAGTCACGTCTGACCGCAAATATTGAAAAACCCTGCCAAGGAAATGCGTTTTTATGAAATTCAACGCTAAAGAAATAAAAATTTAGCGACGTTACTATCTAGTTTAAGGAATGGACTATCGAATACCCTAATAATTTTAATAAAATTATTGATATTCATGCCACAATCTTTGATCGAAAATGACGCATTTTGCGAAATACGCTAGTAAGGGCTCTTAAAATTTTAGATCCTTGTATTTCTTGTGGGGTGCCTATACCTGTCATTAGGTCCTATTTGAAGTAGATATGAGCGCCGCGCCGGCGCGCCGCCCTCGCCGCAAATTCGAGTCGGCGCGCCGCCGCCGAGTGAAATACGCGGCGCGCCGGCGCAACAAGTTGCGATTTGCTTTCTCACTCGCACTCGTAGCGTAGGTATCCCACCCGCGTTCGTTCGCACGATGTTTTCAGTCTAGTGAAGTATTTTGCCGAGTGAACAAGTGTTTCGTTCGGAAATTAAAAGATTGCTTGAAGCCTCTTGGAATAGCTAGGCTCAAAAATAATATGTTAGAGGGTCTGGAATCCCGATTCCCTTCAATGAGCGGCGTGGTCGTTGCACCAACTTTACTTGATTGTCGATTTCATGCCATTAATGCAATTGATGAATACACGTACATGCAAACAAAAGAAATCACTAAGGTTTCTTTTTTGGCATCAATGGTCCGGAGCCGGTTTGCAACAGAAGATATTTGTGAAAATAAAAACTTTGATTCCACTAACGCTGGGCCGAGTACTTCTGCTAGTTCTTCAAACTTTCTACTGCATTTAGCACGAAAACACAGCACTTGTCAACGTGATTGCGAGAGTGCAGTAGAAAACGAATGCTGAAAATATTTTAGCACAGCGTGTCCTGAGGATTTAAATATCATACGATCCCGACTTATTTACTCAAATTAATAAGAAAAAACCATTGGTTATTTGTAATCGCGATGCCGATATTTTCTATTTGTTATTTATATTTAGGATAGGTACATTTACTAAACAGGCTTGTCACTAAAAAGTAGCTTTTGAGATAGATTGTGATTAAGCGCTGTGATTAAATAAAATTTGTGTGAGGTGAAAAAAGGCCCTTCGGAGCAAAATGCACAAAACGCAAAATGTAACTAATAGCAAAAAATAAATAGAAGTAAAAAGTACATTCGCAAAATGTACATATCGGAAAATGCACAATACTCGCAAAATGCACATTACGCGAAACGTGCAATACGCAAATAGTCACACACGCAAAACGACATTGGCATCGTAGTATTCCCAAGTGCCAGTATTAAGTCATATAAACGATAGACGATAAGGAATAAGTCCTTATTACAGACTAGCTTTTGCCCGCGACTCCGTCCGCGTGGAAGTCGTTTATCGCGGTTCCCACGGGAACCGTGTAATATCCCGGGATAATAGTTTTCCCATTAAAAAATAATATTTTTATGGATTACTTTAAATAAAATAAAATATAAATAAAGTAAAACCCTTGTTCGGCCAAAACTAAACAAATTATATGAAACAAAGTTCGGTCTTAACTACTGCAAAATATTTCACGCAATCTTCACTTTTTGTACATTTTGCGTGTGTGGCTATTTGCGTATTGCACGTCTCGCGTAATGTGCATTTTGCGAGTATTGTGCATTTTCCGATATGTACATTTTGCGAATATACTTTTTGCTTCGTGTACGTTCCGCGTGTTTCACAATATGCGTGGCGTACATTGTGCGAATTGTATATTTTGCTATTAGTTACATTTTGCGTGTAGTCTATATTTTGCGTTTTGTGCATTTTGCTCCGAAGGGAAAAAAGGTAGTAACGTATATGCTTGTTAAGTTTTAATATGATTATTTTTCTGGAAATATAATCTTTAACTGATTTATATGTAGGATATATTTTCTGTACATAAAGACTTGCATTAAAACATAGACACGTGATTATTATATATGCTTCTTATGTTATTTCGATTATAACTATGATTATAACTTTCATTAAAAGAGCGATTTTTTGTTAAGTTAGTATGAAATTTTAAAAATATGATTGTTTATATACTCGGTCCCTTTATTACAATAAATAAAACTTTCTTTTTTGTAACAAAAATGAGGTTTTTTGTCTCACAAATTGCTACCTAATAAAAAGCTCAAGGTCACGCCGGCGCGCCGCCGCCGCCGCAGAATTATGCCTATCACGCCGCCGCCGCGGAATCAGGGCGGAATTGTCCATCGGCGCTCATATCTAATTTGAAGTTTAGCATGTAATAAAAACATAACTTACATGAACTTAAGTCAAACTTTACCACACCTTGCTTTTAGTTACTCACCACAGGAGGAATGACATTCGTTTTTTTCTGTAAACTGTCTGAAAATATCGTTCAACAAGAATAAGGTATTTATTTAGCATTTTCAAGGACAAATATACAATTCTGAAACACAGTCAAAGGTTGTTGTTTTTAAAAACTTTAACGGATTTTCAAAGCTACATAGTGGTCATTGACCAATTCGCCATAGCCCATGGTGCGTGCGCGGGGTCGCGTGAGACTCGACGCCGGATGAACGCAGGAAGGAAGCTGCTAGTTGCCTCTCCCCTCGGATCTATTTTAGAGTTCAACTCCATCACAACGTTATAGCTCCTGGTTCTTGCAGGAACGCCCAGGATGTTGGGGCAGCGGTTGTTGAAAATTAACTTGAAGTGACTTAATTAAGTGGTACAAATCGAAAGGAAAATGAGATGGCCCGCCACTGACGGCATATACACTTCCTTGCAATTTTTTATAAGTAGGTACAGGGCTTTGTTTCGGTGATTTCCTTTGGGAGTTTGGAGTGAAATTTGAAGTTTACTATTACTTAACACTAAAGTGTTAAGGGTGTTGCGTTTTATTTACTTATATTGTACACCTTTGCAAAATCATATATTCATGGTTATTCTATCGCTGCACATTACTAGTAATTGTCGAGTCACCAGGAGTAATATATGAAACTGCAAAGCTCACCAAAATATCTGTCGCAGACTAAAGAAAAAAAAACCTTTTTATGTCCATACAATACTGCATGTGTGTGTAGTCTGACTCCCTTATTTATAAAACTTACCAAACCTCTGCTAACTAAAATGTTTATTGTCCCTTTCTCACAAGCATAAATGTGTAAGTGACAAATAAGGACAAGTAAATTTTAGCGTCATTTTAACTAAAATAGGTTTGAGGGACGTTTGTGAATAAAGGGGTAAAACTCTAAAGTATCCCAAATATGAACAACCGAGGCATAACAGCTGATCAAGCGCAGTACATTGTCAGGCATACCACCCCCCTCGGATCTTTAGGAATTCAATCCAAACTCACGCTTCGGTGCTTTCGGAAGTGAACAATCACCCATAGGAAGTCAATATGACCGGTTAAAGGTTAAACTGTGAAATGTATGTGTGAAAGGACAATTAATGGCTGGCTCCAGCGGAAAAAGCAGTAAAAGTTTTAGTGGAACCAGTATGTCGCGTGCGTTCTGTATAAGCGGGGTTGTACCTAAATATATCAAAATTTGGTAGTGGGTTCCGCGAAATAACCACGATGTACAGAGCAAAAAAACCGGCCACGTGCGTGTCGGGCGACGAGAAGCGTAGGGTTTTGTAATATGTTTGACACAACTAACAAAATTGTCTAAGTAATCAATAGAAATCATACGAAAGTTTGCTTTTCTAAATACATTTCTTAAGTTCAGCTATTACTCTTTAACTAGTAATGTCTACTTAGCTGTGATAGTTTTCCCTTTAAATTCATTATATACAGGGCCGGCCCTGTAACAGGAGCAAAAAATTAAGCGGTCCACTATTGAGCAAGCTGGCAATTATTTCCAAGTGGTCCCAGTTGAAAATAAAGTTTTTTCTTAAGGGTTTTTTCTTCAAATATAGATTTCATGTATTTTTTTAATCTCCTGGAATTTTATTAATAAATATTTATTTTAAAAACATACAAACAAAAAATACCAAAAACATACAAACAAAAAACTTATGAGTCATAATTTGATACTAACTTCAAAAACTGCATTGACTGGCGCGCTATGCTCTCAAGTATCAAGATACATTACTTGAAGGCAGTTGAAGGTCATAACTTTAGATGAAAATTTTCTCTGAATAGAACTTAAATACTCAGTCAGTGAGGTTCAGGTTATCTAAAACATGTTATCCGTTTTTAATTTCGGCTCCCGGGATAAGCCATAACTCACAACTAAAGTTTATCAGACCATAATTATTTTGATACACGACATGAATATTTGAATAAAGCAACGTTATTTATATCATTAAATTTTTAACGTGGGAAACTCGAGCTTACAGTCTTTATTTGAATAAATTATTCAAAGAGCCAGTAGAGCAAAACCATCAAAACAATGATTTCTATGGTATTGTGGTGGAAAACGAGGACGGACATTGGCTCGGCGGCGTCAGGTGCATGCATGAATATTCAGAATATTAATGAACTAACTGAACTTTGTAGTCAAGGCCAAATAAATTAGGCATATATAACAAAAATTTGTTGCACCCGCCCAGTTTATGATTAATGTTTGTGTAGTTTTGGTCAAATCTCAATAAAAATAATTATTACTGGTCGCCCAAGATACAGGCTGCGCCTAGTTTGGGGACCCCTGTTCAAACCTTGCCAGCCCTAATCCCGCCGTATGCATGTTTTTAACTCCCAATATACATATTGTATGTTATATAATTATTGTGTGTGCAAATAAATAAAGATTATCCTACACTATTAAACGAGCAACATTTATATATTTATTTATTTGTTTGTAATTGAAATCTCGAAAACCGCTCTACAGATTTTAATAAAATTTTCAATATCCCCTATATGTACGGGAACGAAAAAAATATCTAGCTTGGTCTTATCTTCGGGATAACTCTTATTCCCGAGGAAAACAAGAGCGTAGCTCGGTCGCCCAGGTACTTATTTTTATATTAAAACAAAAGTGGCCAACCAAAAACTAGACCCTTTTTTAAAAGATTACCAGAAACTCCTCAGAATCAGCTGTGCTACCGCGAACTTCGAAAATCGAACTTCGTGTCGTGCCGTCCCTTTCACTCTCGTGTTATACTCTATATGACGGAAAGGGACGGTACGATACGAAATTCGATTTTCGAAGTTCGCGGTAGCACCCCAGGTTGTTTGGAAAATGTGAGAGAGGCTTTTGCCCAGTAGGGACACTAAATACAAGGTGATTATTATAATAATGATAATTAAGAGTAATCAAAATTTTCTGAACAGAAAATAATTGGTATAAGGACTCTTTATTGAACGCTACGGACCTTCCTATTGTCGTACTTGTCAGATGAAACAGCTATTCAAGTTGGCTGACCTTACAGGTCTCGCATTTTCGTTGTGGGATGGATTTTAATTTCAATTATCAGCCCGGCTAGTATTATACCGTATAGCTTATACCGTCACGTTTTATGTGACGTTTTAGTACATTTTGGCCATATAACGTGACGGTATAAGTTATCATACTAGCCGGGCAGAAGGGTGTAAAACGTTGGTGTAGGCGGTTTTGATTAATACTTAATAGTTTTTGTGTGCAATGTTGTATTTTGGTGGTACGGGAAGTACCTAACTATGAAACCCTTTAACGCCTAATTTTATTTGCAACTAGCTAAGTTTTCGTCGACTTATAGGTAACTTATTTATCGCACATTCACACAAACTCTCACCCTCCCATTTCACGGGGGTAGCAGTCGCAGTTTTATACCGCGATTAAAAATATCGGATGCTCTTTTCCTGGGATCCCGACCTACGGTCGAGACTGACAAACAGTTCTACAAAGTTACTTTCGCATGTATAATACTTATTCATAAATAAATAATTTATTCAATTTAAACATAGTGGTCACAGACGAGGCAACGTCGTGTTAGTAGGTATATATACTCGTATGTAACATAGCTGTGGTGAGAAGACTCGCTTTTCCAAATATAGCATAGATGCCTATAATGCCTGCCTGCCTATAAATGTGGTAATTCATAAAATTAAGAGAGGCGTTAAAGTCGCATTGATAATATTTCTTGTAACGTTTTCTTCGGCTGAATCACAATTTCGTCATAACTTTTCTCACGAGAACTTTTACCAATGAAGCATGTAATGCGTACGGCAATTAGTTGCAGCGAGGCATGCAGACGAAATGCCCCTTCCATTTCTATTAGCTAATCAACGCTGATTACATTTGTTTATTTTTAGTTCGCGCCTAGATTACTTGCACTCTGAGATAAATCTTGGTACCCTACTATGGTTGCCGTAATTCAATATGTGTTTGTGGGGTGGTAAACTAAAGTTTAGCACACAGATGCCAGGACCTGCGTCTTCATTCAGTTTGTAAAATATCTTCCATAATTTAGATAATCCTGTTCTTAGCAAATTGTGCCAATTATTTTATCACTTCAATTAGGTACATTTTGATACTAATTGCCCACGTGGCTTTCCCACTTAATATTTTATTGCAAAGAACGCAACGCAGGCGGAGTAGGGAATTCGATACCGGTACCATTCTCTGCACTGGGACTGAAATTTCCGGTACTGCCTAAGAACCGGGAATTCCCGGTTCTTCGGTACTTTTCGGTGCCGAGTATTAGCTTAGGTATTAGCTAGGTACTGTTAATGTCAAACTTAAAGAAATCTAGACACGCGGCAACGTGTCCAGCCAACTTCATCCCAGGAACTGGCGAGCAGCAGCCGTGTGTTATTTTACACTAACCGTTTGGAGCCACTTTTGACCTCTCAATAACTCCAAATCTATTTAACATAAAAAAAAGGAAATTTGGTTTATATATTAAGATCCTTTAGAATATTTAGAACCCCAATTTTCATAAATATAGGTGCAATAGTTATTGAGATATTAAAGTCCATAAAACGGCATTTTTTTATGCTTGTTACCTCAGAACTCCGTCATTTATTAAATGATTTGAAAAAATCTTTTTTGACGTGATAACGTCTTTAAAATCGTTTTAGTCGGGTGACATGTTCAGAAACTTGTGTCACACCAAAACCTCACGAGCGCGATCGCAGGTATAAGTGAAGTGCAAGTGAAGTAAGACGTTATCACGTAAACATCTCGATCGTAAACCTACTTTACAAACAACCAATTTTTATTTGAAACGGTATATTTCTCATTGTCATCAAGTCAGAATCTGATCATAGGGTCCTGGAGAAACCGAGTGAACTTTGAATATTTTAGGTGCACCTATAGCGATTTAGGTATTTTGTATAGTAACACGCGTGTATTCGCTCTTGAAAAGCTCCATTTGGTAAAGTTGGACAAAAAATAATGTTATCCAATCAAAAACATAAATGTGAAAATGGGAGCCAAGTTCAATATTAAGAATATGAGATGCCTGGTTGTCGTCTTCACTGATAAAAGGATTGAGATCTAATTGGGTGCAAAGTTCCTTAGACTTTTACTTTTTTACTTTTTACTTTTGGTAGTTTTCTACACAGTATGTTAATACCATGAAATCTGTTGAATATTTAAGAAAACTAGAACTATTTAACAAGAAGTGTTGCTAACTAGAAATATTTAAAAAAAAGTCCGAGCGGGATAAACCGCAGGCGGCCGAAAGTACTGCACAGCTTCAACAGCAGTGTGCGCGCAAATATTAAACAATTTATGATATTTAATAATAATAATAATAAATATTAGGGGACATTTTTTTACACAAATCGAACTAGTCCCACAGTAAGCTCAATAAGGCTTGTGTTATGGGTACTAGACGACGATGTATTTAATAGATATATACTTAAATAATAACTTTTTATTTTACTAAAGTTGTCGGTACCGAAAGAACCTAAGAACCGGGATTTCTGACCGCCAGAATCGGTACTCGGCTTCTTCAAATTTCCCGGGAACATTCCCTAAGGCGGAGGGTAAAATGTAGCCCATTTCCACTTCGAAGGTCGGTTTTATATATAGGAGTACCTACTGATGGAGTAAATTTTGTAATCGGATGAGTAGCTCGGGAGATTACCCCCTACTACATACAAACTTTTAAACGACAACAATAGTGGCAAATCAACGATGGCTGGTTGGCTGGTATGGGTCATCTCGCGGTAAGCCGTGCTTCAGAGTCATTCATATCATTTCTGTCTTCGCTATGTCGCTTCTTACGCTATTCTATTTTTGGGCCTGTCTTCAATTGTTACATACCTATTTTAAGTCTTAAAATAGTCCAAGCGTCAATTACGACCCAGACAGCTACATACCATAGGCGCAGTTGCACCCAAACAAACAGCTTAGGGTAGATTAAACCATTCCTAGAACGACTGTATTACTAGGCATTTCCTGGTAGTTATTGCCTGGATAGATCATACTCGTTATTTGTCTCTCCCGTCTAAAACAAAATCAACTGCTTTCATTTCAAACGCAAATCAATTAAAGTACGCAGTATATTTAGTACACAATTACAATAGGTAGAGGCAAACAACTGGCGATCTTATTGCTAAAGAGCGATCTATTCCGACTTTTGGATAGTGGAATTCAAATCTATTAATTACGATTCGTAGTAGGTGGTGTTGGGATAATTTATGAAACCATTACAACTAGGTCTCAACTGATTTTTAGTGATGTGTGACTACTTCCACTAATATGCAGTAAAGTAACTGTCTTTTTCCTGTTCCTCAATGATAATGATTTGTAGAGTAGACTAGTTACTCTCAGGTTACCAACGGTAAGGTTAGAAGCAGCGTTAGCGACTGTTCTTTATGATAAGTGCACTCGGCATCGCCGCTAATTCCTATTTCCTCATTAGGCGGCTGGCTCGCGCCCGCGCCGCGTTCGTTCATGCTGCGCCTGCGCCCATTCAACGCGATCCCCCTCCCCTCATCCCATTATCATCAGAATCTGCCCACTCCGCTGCGCTGAGCGAATTGTCGCGCTGCACTCAACGTGAAGTGTTTTGATTTATTGCCCATTTATTGGACCCTCAACGGCTGCGATGTAGCAAAAATAGAATAACTCTCTTTCCTGTTGTCATCAGCAGCAACAATTTCTTCAATATTCTCATTTCCGCACAAAATTACATACTAAAACCGATCGACGTATACACTCCATCGAATTTTTCTTGAAAAATATTTCTTTGCCATTCCGCTAAAAAATAGCGAAGCATAAAAATAATTTAGCGGAATAGCAAAAAAATATTGTTCAAGAAGCTTGTCATGGATTTCCGGAAAGTAACGCCTGATTCTATCAATTACCCCTTCGAATGCTCATTTCTAGTCGTTTATTCAATAGCCACGCGTTCTATGAGTAGCAAGTGGGTTGGCCTGCCAGAAGGCCAGCAGCGAAGCACTTGCGATGGTTAGGCGAGAGCCCTCGAGCGAAGAGCTCGGATGTGCGCCGGTGGGCCCCAATTTGTATCAGCATTATCCAATTGTCACACTCAAGTGGTTGGCGTGGGCCTGCGCGTGACCTGCACATGTATTTTTGGTTCAGTTCTGCTCGGATATTTCGGAAAATATCGGGTTTATGAGTAATAAATAATAATAACAAGCCCTTGTATTTCCTTAAGTTTACAAACAACAAACTTAAAGATACATATTTTCCCCTCACCTAGCTCGGAAAGCCGTCTTTTATCCTTTGAAACAAGCGAGTAAAAACGCATTTTATCCACAAGTGGGGAAAGTAATTTGACCTTGGAGCGTGTTTGAGTAGCTTCTGACAGATAACAAAACGTAAAATGCTCATATTAATGGTTCGTTTGATATCAATTATCATTAAATAAATGGTTTGAGAATTTAACAAAAAATACCAAATTTAGCTTTATTTAATGATTTAAGTCGTAAACCTTAAAATTCTATAAGTAACATTTTTTTTTATAATGACTGAGAATAATTGTAAACGCACAAGTTGAGTCGATGCAATTTCAAAACGCATCGTCAGAAATGTCATCATTGTCAATGTCAACTAAAATATACACAACTTGTCCCCGACTCCGACTCACGTAAATTTTATACACAACTTTCAGAGTTTTCTGTTATAATATCGTAAAAAAATCTGTGATTCCAGTGATGAAAATCATGCCCGTGGAACTGTGTTTTTTTGCATGTTGCACTTTCCTCGCTATAGTGAGGAGAAAAGTTTTGTGTTACACACGGGTGCAAAGTTGTATTTTACTTCTCGTGTGTTGAAACACTCGCTACGCTCAGGATTCTATTTTAGAACTATAGTGTCCTTTCGCTGGCTCGTGTTTCAATTCCACACTCGCGGGTAAAATACAACTTTGCACCCTTGTATAACAAATAACTATTTTTTTTCTTCTCTTATCTTCTATCTTACATAGTAAGTTAAGGCCCCTTTCTGGGTATAGGCCTCCTCCAGTTGTCTCCATTGCTTACGGACTCCTGCTTTCCTTTTCCAGTTTCCGGCTATATTTTGTATGTCGTCGACCTACCGCTCTCGGGGGCGCCCTCTGCTTCTATGGTTGTAGGTCCTAGCCATGTAGTGACCCGTTTCATCCATCTGTCATCTGATGCGCGAGCAACATGGCCTGCCCACTTCCACTTCAGATGCTGGGAGTGATGTAGAGCGTCTATAACCTTGGTCTTATTTCTGATATCTGTACATCTTTGTCTATCGCTAAGTTGTATATTGAAGATGCTCCTTTCCATCGAACGTTGACATGTCTGTATATTATTTTTTATTTTATTGTTCAAGGTCCAAGTCTGTGAGCAAGGCAGATGCAAGAGTCCATCACTTTTTTCTTTATTTTCAGCGGTAGTAATACCTACCGCTATATACGTAGATACTGGTTCTTTTTACACAGCAACTCACAATTATAACTCCTTCCGATAAATAACTGGTCATTATAGCCATAAACGGATAATTTATCGGTCAAGAATATCAACCACTTTTCGACTCTATTATTTGTATTATATTCTTATAAATTTATAGTTCAGAAGTGGTATACCATCTTGGGTACTTTACCTTTTTTTTAAGCTTCTTATTTAGCGTCATATTCTGCAGCTGTGTAAAAGTATGAGTTAGGTACGCAGTTTGTAAATTTATTTTCCAAATATTACAACTAAGCTAATTTAATTCAGGATTGTTTTCAATCCTTTCATTTCAATGTTCTTAGGAACTGTTCAATGTATGAAGCGAAATGACATGACTGTTCAAGATAGGTTCGCGCCAGACCAATGAATCATTACCAATTAATTATGTTGTATGCCAGTTATCTGAAATCCTTTCGTCATAACTCCATAGCCTAACTAAGCTTAGAGATGTATTCCATCTTTTGCAGTGGATATGAATACATAATCAGTTAGCTGCCCTACGCTCAACGTTTTATTTTTTATTTTTATTAACGCTAGATGATGTTAAATAAAAGTGATGGTATCCATGATTATCAACCAAATACTAAATCATAATACCATTATGTTTATGTTTATTTGATATTGATGATTATTGTATTTAATAACGAAAATAAATAGGTAGGCGTCGTAAGAAGTTTCGACCTATATAATTTACGGTTGTATCCGCGATACAACGCGCTGTTTTTTTTTCGAGTATAAAAATTGTGATAGATAGCATAGTGTGAAAGTGCGCGCAAATTCTTTAATCTGTATTATTTACGACATACGAGTATTACCCAAGTCTTTATCATATTTTTGCATATCTGCTGGTCTAGCAGACATGCGTTACTCACAGCACTAATAGATGATACGTTTATGTAAGACTAATTAACCTAAGTTGTCAACAAACAGTTTTATGAACTGAATGTGGTGCTCGCAATCTTAGGGTTTATCTCAGGTCAGTAACGAACGCAGTTAGAAAAACGTCAACATCGCGGTTTCGCCACAGGCGCCGTCGTACAGATAACTGAACGGTGCTAAGAAATTAATTAAACAAAACTTTATATTAATAACGTGTATAGTAATTTACCTATTATCAATTCAACCACGCTTCACGACAGCCATATGTGTAATAAGTACTGTCAATCGGGCCAGGCCAGAGGTTAGTTGCCAACGAGGGTTCGAAAATACAGTTTGACTTTTAATCTCAATGATAAGTTAAGGTTTGGAATGCCAAATATCAATTAGTGTCACGAGTTCTAAAATTAATTCAATATCTATTATATTTGTGCTCTTCTTAATTCAGTATAAGTAATATAAAACAAGTATGTAAAATATGCGAGGCCTAGTGTTTTAAATATGAACATTAAAATTTACGTGAAAAGCAATTGCAATTGACATAATAAGTATTGGGTCTCTTCTTTTAATATTAGAATTAGTGGATTGTATTACTAGCAAAATGGTACATAGTTGCAAGGTGACTGATTGAATCTAGAACGAAGCAAAGGATTTCAAGCTCAGAATTGTAACGTGGAATCCTGAGCGCAGTGAGGGATTCAAGCTATGTACTTATGTAGCCCGAGATATAACTACTTTTTTTGACTGGGTAAATTAAGTTAGTTTAGTTGTTAATTAATTTGTATTTTTTGCTTGATTGTTTTTTCGATAATTCTTGATATATTTTCCATTGTATTGGTAGAATGAATTTAAATCACAAAATAAATCTGAAATTAGTGACTTTTTGGAATTGAAGAAGTGAAAATTGGTTTCTGCCTAATGTAGTTCCGGCTTCGGAACATATAGGTATCCGTACTTTCATTTTGTTATTGATTAGAAGATACTTGATGTATATTAACAATTGGCGTCAGGCGTGCAAAACACTATTTCTCACTATTCTTAAACTACCTACTTAGATTACACTCTTATTTTTGCTACTTAGGTACTATAGCTATACTGGAAGTGTTGGACTTTCGTTGTATTTCAATTTATATGTGTGGATGAAATGATTGAGTGGGGAAATATTCAGATCCCATTGCAATATACTGCGCCCATGTAATAGACTCTTCCGGCAACCAAAGTCCGTCAATGAATATAATTAATAAGTAAATATGTATATACAGCAATTAACCAGCAAATTATATGTGAGTGCTTTCACATCGGTGGCATCCGGCGTGCGTCTGTGCTCCCAATTGGACTTCCGAGTGAGTTTCCGAACCGAGCCGACACGTTAATGACTGAAGGGCCTGGCTATTGTTTTGTTATTATTAAGCCACGAGACAGGATGCTGGCTAATTAGGATAATTTACTCTATTGTTTTATTAGTTTTACATGAACTTATGTTTGAAGACAGACGCGTGCTCGCGTTAAGTTAACGCGCGTGTGCTACTACACGTTCAAGATACGATATTTCTTTTATTTCGGATGCACGCGACTTGTTCCCTCATTTTCTCATTAAAACTGTGAAATTCAATAGAAAAGGTCGGTACGTTTCTTATCCAAAATCTTCAATATTTAATAATATGGCACTTGGCTACGCCTTTGGTGAAATCATATAAAATGTTTCATATTTTTCTTATGATATGATTTCGAAGGCATAACTGCTGATATAAGCTGCTGATATAAAAGCTGATATAAAATTGAAAACAAAAACACCTATAAATTATCAATCACAATAAAAACAAACAGTTAACTCGTTTCACTTAACGTCAATGCGTTATCTTTATTGGTTATTGGTAGTTTTGTACGTCGCTGGGCAGGGATTGACAGGTCGGTAGATAGGAATGTCGAATGAGCTCGTCCGTTGGGCATCAATAAATTGACGGAGGGTGCGTCTGGGCGGTGTGTTGTGACAACCATGGCGGAAGAGACCGGTTAGCGGCACAGGCCACGCCGCGCGAGCCGCGGTATGGGCTCATAGATGCTTAAATTTAAAAAAATACGTTACAGTAAGAGAGAAACTTGATGGAGACTTCGAAGTCGGCCTGTTTAGCCTAGTTGGTAGTGACTCTGCCTCCGAAGCTAGAGGTCCCGGATTCGAATCCCGGCCAGGGCAGTTATTTGTGCATTTATCACGGATATTTGTTCTTGAGTCTTGGATGTTTTCTATGTATTTAAGTATGTATTTATCTATGTAAGTATGTATATCGTCGTCTAGTAACCATAGTACATGCTTTGCTTAGTTTGGGACTAGGTCGATTTGTGTAAGATTGTCCCCCAATATTTATTTATTTATTTATTAGTGGTGAGGTACCTAGGCCACATACCTAACGTATAACAGACGTACTGAATTTCCTGGTAATAACAACCGTAAAACACTATCATAGCTTGGTGATGAGGACGATAATGAATGATACAGTCAACACCGTTTTCGTTTCAAAATCTATATATAAGTTACTATTGGTCTAACAATAAAAACGCAGACCCAGTTAGGTTTTAGCTAGTATACCACTTACTTTTAACACTTCCGGAATCAGTTGTGTGCGTGTCAGTAGTAGCTACTTACGATTCTAGCAACAAACGGATGCATTAGCGATTTTACGATGAAGATTTTTTTTTATTTTACGCTTCTTAAGCCTACACCGCATGAATCGCATGTCTAGGTATTCTTAACGGTTCAGCAGCAAGGCATTCCACTGCATGATGCAATATTAGCTATAACAGGGATAGAGAAATTAATGACCCTGCTTTTCTCACTGTTATAGCTTGCAGGACTGCAGGGCCGTCTGAATGCGACTTACGTCGTGACGAGAGTGATAAGGATGAGTGATACGCGCTAATCCGTAGCGCGGTCCTGATTGGTGTCCCAGTTCGCTGATTGGAGTGCTTGGGGCCGCGACCCGCAATTATGCCCAAACGCACACCCATGTGCGCATGCGCGTTTTAATTGACCATTACTCATTATGCTCACACGGAAAATGGTTTGTTTGAACGTTTAACTCCAACAATACTTGGATAATGAAGTTGATTAAAAATTATAGTATCGAAAGCAGCTCTACAATCTACAATTTCCCTATTTAGGTACTTACTTAAATATTAAATGATAAGTACTTAATAATCTCAATAAGGTCTAGTTTCCCCCTTGGGTTGGAAGGTCAGATGGTAGTCGCTTCCGTAAAAACTAGTGCCTACGCCAATTCTTGGGATTTGGTAGCGAACACCAGGCATTCTTCAGGATGCAACTGTAGTGGGAATAACGCTAGGATGATGATGATAAGTACTTAATAACCTTCGTTACGCAATCGAAGGATTAAATTGAAAAATACATACCTTAATTATTATTATTTGTAATTTATACCTCAAGTAAATATATATCGATTATGTATTATCATGATCTTTCACCATTTACTTGTGGGGCCCGCACATCATGTAATTTTATACCTCTCTAGTTTGTCATCTCACACTCACATCCTTCCTATTCATATCTTCTCTCACGGAATTCGTCCACCTTGCTCTACCTCTTCCGGTCTTCCTTTACGACCCTCCACATTCATACCTAATAGGTAGATACTCTTCTATTGACATGTCTATTATTCCTCCGCATGACATACCCATTCCACATACCTACCGTATGTGATTTTTGTTCTTTGTTCGATAACTTGGCAACGATAACAAACTGCTAGATTTAAAGATTATTAAACTGACTTTAAGTTTGTTGTTATTGGGTTGCATATTACGATTATGACGGATTTAATCTGACTAGTGTATAGGCCAGTTTACTTAAACATGATTTATTTTATTACCGTTCTATTTACGTCTGTGTTTATAAATAATATTTACTACGTAAGTTGGTAATTGGCGAACTGCGTATCCAATTGACGCTAAACATGCGACACGCGTCTATTAAAATAATCTACATTTTAACATTTTTATCTAGGGATTGTGAAATTGAATAATTACTCAACGACACTTGATGATAACATAATTATAACAGCGCCACCCACTAAGATGCTAATTGATTTATCTTCCAATTTCAACATCTCGATACCATCCTCACTTATTTAGGGAAATTCGTTCTATCCGTCATTTTTACATTATTATATTATAGCTTTATTTCCACAATATATGAGTTATACAATTTGTTAAATTATTTTTTTTAATCTTGTGTGGTCCCTGATAGGGTAAAAGCCATTTTTACATTATTAAAATTCAAATATTCTCCAATAAATTATATATAGAGCATTATGATGTTGTGACAAACATTCGGCTTCATGCTGTTTACATTTAATGATAGGGTTAAGATATTATTTGACATCTGCAAGACTATAGCTGTTTTTAAGGTAACCCTCGGGTTCATTCGGTCAGGTGCGCAGTGCGTATAATGATAGGTTGCGTTTAAGATTCCGATCGTGAACCTGCGTCCGGTCTTCACCCAAGGACGCTACCCGACCGTGAAAATCCGTTACAAACGTCTTTTTTGTTACGTCTTACTTTCACGCTCGAGGAACGTGAGAAAAGTAAACTTGAAAGACATAAACAAAAGCAGGTACAAGGATAACTGTTAAAGCTTAGAGCACTTGAGATGAACCGGGGCCCGTTGTTTAGCCGATCCCGCGAACACGTGTGAGACATAAACACGCGAAATCAGAACGAAACACATGAAAGCATTCATACGTGAAACAACCCAAACATGTTAAGTTTGGATTATACGCTATTTTATCTTTGACATCTTTCTGATCTTTTGTTAGTTTCTTCTGGACGTTTAATTACTCTGAATGAATTAAGTTTGTAGACATAACTGTACCTATATTTAAATGGTTTTATCATTTGTAAAATTGAATTATGATAGACATATTATGGCGAAGTTTCTCTCTTTAATCAGCGATAATTCTGTATTACCAATAGCAAATTGAATTTAAAGACCATACAAATATTTATTCAAGTTAAAATTAACATTTTCGATTGCTTAAACAAAGATAATGAACGGTGGGCGGCACCTAATTGTGTTAGAGCCCGTACCATTAGCTGCTAATTGGTGTAAACTACACATATTGTCATCACTTTTATTGTTCTCTCCAAAATTGACGCTAATTCTATTTAATGCACCTTTCATTATATAGTGGCACCTCTATTTGTGAATGTAAATACGACACGAAGGTTACCTATAAATATTATAAAAATATATTGGGAAAATAAAGAGGAATATTAATTATACAGATTAAAATTACCTACTTACCTATACTTACGTATGTACCTTAGTTACCTACTGCATACTTACTCAATGAAATGTGAAACTGCTTGACAGGTACGAGTACGAGAGACAAGGAAAAATAAATGCATTATTTTTGTACAACACAACTAAGCCAACTGCTTTGGAACTATCGAATGTCTAGTAATGCCAAAGATAAAAACATCTTTAACATTTATTCGCAACGCCTGAAAAAGATTATCAAACTAACGCAAAAAGCTCAAAACGATAATAATATAAAAAACCCGTCAAACAGGGTAAAAGCTGCATGGAAGGTCATTAATAATATTAAAAGCAATTTACCAAAGGAAAACATATCACAAATAAATAAAAATGGCTGTGTTATAGACGATCCAAAATCAATTGCCCAGAAATTTAATAATTACTTTGCAGATCTTGTAGAAAATGATGAGATTACCAAATCTAAAGTGTCTGATATAAGTCATTCGGGTAATAAGACTAATAATTGTAATGACATTGATAATTCGACATGCACCCTTAATTTTATTTTTATGGCTCCAACAACGGCAAATGTCATTTATACAATAATACATTCATTGAAAAATACTGCTAGTACAGGATACGACAATATATGTACAAAAGTCCTTAAACAAATAGCTCATATAATTGCGCCTGTGCTTAGCTATATCACAAATATGTGCATCGAGTACGGAACATTCCCTGACAAGTTAAAAGTATCAGTAATTAAACCTATTTATAAAAAGGGCAGTAAGCATGACTTGCAAAATTATAGGCCGATAGCACAGATACCGGCCATAGCTAAAATTCTGGAAAAAGTGATTTATAAAAATCTCTATGGATATTTTGAGCTAAATAAATTGTTTGCAGAAGAAAAAAGGTTTTCGAAAAGGCAAATCCGTCAATGTAGCGATTTTTTAATTAGTTAAGAAGGTATTTGGCAGCATGGGTAAAAGACTACCGGTGTCTGCAATTTATATGGACTTGACAAAAGCAAAAAAAATTAGTTCATACCATTAGTCCGTATAAAAGTAGTGACGTCAAGCCGTCCAAAACCATGGCTAACAAAAGGGCTACGTTTGTCATGTAAACACAAAAGGCTACTTAAAGTAATGGTCAATAAGAGTAAAAATGAAATCATTCGCAATCATTATAAAAGTTACGGAAAAATACTAAAACGTTGTATAAAAATATCAAGAAAGTTAAACTATATTAAAAAAATGAACAGATCCACAAATAAAATTAAAACTATGTGGACCCTTATAAACAGCATAACAAAAAAACAATCTAATCACGCGTACACAAACATCTCATTAAAAACAGCTGATACGGCCATTACGTCACCTGAACAGGTAGCTCATGCGTTTAACGAACATTTTGCATTGGCGGGCGAATTGAACTCTGGACCCCGAGCCCTACCAGGGCGCGCGCACCGTGTGCACACCCCCGCAACTAACTCCATATACATACGTCCGGTTACCGAACTTGAAATAAGTAAAATAATTAAACAACTCAAGAACAAACGTAGTTTTGGCGTAGACGGAATACCGCCGGTCCTTATAAAATTATGCTCAGCAGAGGTAACTCACCCGCTAACACGATTAATTAATCAATCATTTAATGAGGGGCTGTTTCCGGAAGCGCTTAAAATCGCCAAGATCGTACCTATATCCAAACCAGGAGGCGATGTAACCAATCCAAACCAGTACCGACCTATAGCGCTTCTACCTTCAGTATCAAAAATTTTTGAAAAATGTATGACTGATCGTGTTTATGCCTTTTTCGAAAAATACCATATTTTAGACAGACACCAATTTGGATTTAGGAAACGCCACTCAACATCATTAGCCGTCTATCAATATATAACGCACATCTTAGGTCATATAAATAATAGAACATATAGTATAGGACTACTTCTAGATATGACGAAAGCGTACGAAAAAGTATCTCACGAAGTACTACTCAGCAAATTATACGGCATGGGAGTACGTGGTTTGGCCCATAAATGGTTTCACTCCTACCTCCAAAATCGTAAACAATATGTTCAAATCGACTACTTCGATAAAGGTTCCCAGGACGTCAAAACAATTGCGTCAAAAATGCGTGGCACAAAATGCTCAATTCCTCAAGGAAGCGTATGTAGTTGTCTTCTTTTCTTATCTTATATCAATGATCTACCTAAAACCCTAGGCCCTAATACTACATGCGTAATGTTTGCGGACGATGTTTCACTGCTATTTAATTGTAGAGATAATTTAGAATGTAATTCCCAGTTAAAAAACATTTTTGAAACCGTACAAAGCTGGCTCAGTGACCATAACTTGGAAATAAATAGAAAAAAGACCAAAATCATGCAGTTTAAACCTACACAAAAAAAAACCTTTGCAACTAAAATTAGAGATAGACGCGTATTATACAGAAGAAGTTAACCAATTTAATTTATTAGGGATAACAATAGACTCAGGTGTAGACTGGAAAGCCCACGTCCAAAACGTCAAAACCAAACTATCCAAATTTATATACGCTTTGAACGTATTAAAGACGAATACCAACTTTGAGTGCGCATTATCGGCATATTACGCTTATGCGCACGCGTGGCTACGATACGGTGTGGTTCTATGGGGAGACAGCACCGAAGCCCATAAATTGTTTATAATGCAGAAAAAATGTATCCGTATTTTAGCAAATGTGCGTATCCCAAATAGTTGCCGACCACATTTTATTGAACACAAACTTCTTACATTACCTTGTATTTATATAATGGATGCTGCCCTATTCGTCCGCGAAAACATACATTTATTTGATTTTAAAAAGGACAGGGAGAATACTAGATCGCAATATAGGAATAAACTAATGTTACCAAAAACAAACTTAGTCATGTGTAGAAACAGTCCCCATTATAAATGCATCGTAATATATAATAAAATCCCCAATGTAATCAAGCAAGTACCTACTAACATTTTGTTTAAAAATAAATTAAAGAAATTATTGATTAGTAATTGTTATTACTCTGTAAAGGACTTCCTAAGCGATAAAAAAATTTAATTTTTCTCATAGTTAAAAAATTGTTTTTATTTATTTTAATTGTCAATAAATTCTTATTAAATTCATTATTTTACTACACATTTAAAGTGTTAAATTGATATATTAGATATTAGGTATTTAGTTGTTAAGTTAATATTGTGTGCCCTAACAGGGCGTCATGGACTGACTTTTAGAATGTAAGACCTTAATTGATATGTACATGATTTCGCAATTAAATAAATGAAATGAAATGAAATGAAAAGCTTTCGATTTCGTCGATCACAAAATGCTTTTGAACACATTATACAGATACGGCGTCAGAGGGAATGCCTATGATTTAATCAGATCTTACCTTAGCGCGAGAAAACAAATCACACAAATTGATGTCAAATCTAACGAGGAGACTGTTTTTTCTTCGAGCTATAAAATAAATAAATACGGCGTCCCTCAAGGAAGTATTCTGGGCCCCCTCCTATTTATTATCTACATTAATGACCTCCCAAAAGCGGTTAAATACCCTATGGTCTTATTCGCTGATGACAGCACAATTGTTTTCACCAATACACAACCAGGAACACTACAAGCTGAAATAAACACCACCCTTAAATCAACCATTGAATGGCTTGACAGAAATACCCTCAGAGTCAACTTAGCTAAGTCAAATACTTATATAATGTATTTTAAACAGAGGTGTTAAATTCAACAGAATCCTGTGGTGAAATATAAAGATTCCATTATTTCAGAGACCGACAATACTAGATTCTTAGGGTTAGATTTAGATCAAAATTTATCATGGAAACTGCAGATCGAAAATGTCTGCAATAGATTGAGCCGCTTTTCATATGCATTGTTACGCAAAATAGTCAACCAATCCACTGTACTGACTGCTTACCATGCATATGTATCTTCGACACTCAGGTATGGAATAATTTTCTGGGGCAACTCTTCCAATCGTGAATGGGTGTTTCGTGCACAAAAAAAGTATATACGAGCAATATGTGGGTTGCGCCCAACTGAAACCTGTAAACCTCATTTTATAAACCTACAAATTCTAACATTTCCTTCATCGAAATATAATAAGTATAGAAGAGTAACGTCTAACAAAACTGACGACGAAATATGGTCCATTTTTCACGATTTTGAAACTAAAACGTCTTATGTATCATTGGCCAATCAAATATTCAAAATAGTTTAAGTAGACTACATTTTCACAAAGGTTTTATACTATTGCACCAATAAAAAAAGTTGAAACATATGCCGTGACTGGTTAGAATATATTTGACACGTGATTTTTATTTGTCATTAATTAGTTGATTTCAGTCTTCTTGAACTTGATATTAATACGCCTTGACATGGATGGTGTACTCCAAAATGACCCAATCTTGTATCTTCTTTCAATCTTATATCTTTAATTTATATTTATCAACGGAAATTGGATTTAAGTATAAATAGTTTGATAAAATGAACCAGTAAAACCACTAATAAACCTTACTCTCTCCTAAAGTATACTGTCAAGATGGAACGTCTATCGCCCCAAACACAGGCGACTAACGCGAAATAGTATAAACGATCGTTCTTAACGAAAGTAAGAAAAAAAAGCTGGCTAGTGAATCTAGCAAGTGGACGATAACTGGACGCAAACACGATCGTGCTATCAGTACATTGTGTCTCGCGGTATACTTTCACCTTAGATCTCACCTGCTTCATCTGCTAGTAGTTCTTGGAATAATAGGCTCCTCGTACTATCAATAAACTTCTATACTATATAATAAACCTCACCGAGAAATATCAAGCAGTTGTGCAAATGAAATCTTAAACTTGATTTAGATCCGGTAAATGTTGGTAAATCATGATTGAGTTGGTTGACCAAAATTTAATCAAAACACATCAAGTACTAAGATAAAAGTGAATTTATTTTCATCCTAATTATTTATCCATGACAAAACGGGGGAAGTGCCCTCCAGGCAAGTTTAGATTTCTTCAAAACGATTTGACCAATATTAATGCTTGTCCGTCAGTGAGAAATGGCGGTGATGAAAGTGAGCATTATTGTGAGCGAGTTTGCATTATGTCTCTAGCTGTTGATACACCGAGTCCTCAAGTTAATAAAGGGTCGGCAAAGCGCTTGTGATTATTTAGGAGTCGAAAGCGTCCGTAGGCGACAGTGTCTGCTTACCATTAGGCAGGTCGTAATCTTGTTTGCCACCGTCGCTGTATAAAAAAGGCGAGCATACTGTGGTTTTAGACCAAATTAATAATAATTTAGCAATTACATAGGTAATCATCGACAGTATTCAATTTTATGTATCGCCTCATCTCTTCTTTTTTCTTGTCCGAGAAAAATCAACCTTCACTAAATGCGTTCTTTGTACACCAATTTTTCGTTGTGCATATCTTAAGATGTTATTAACTAATATCGAAAGCGTACTTATCTTTACGCTTTTATTTATATTCTAATATACTCTTTCCGAAACATATATTGCATAGCGTCATCCATCATACAAATGTATGGGATTGTTGTAAATTTAATATTTAAATAATGAAAAGAAATATCTTCCAGCTTGCCATTCGTGTGGCTTATGCACCAATTAATAGTGCTGGTCAACACTTATAAAATAATATCTGTTGCCGGTAACTATTAAAATTTAATTATTTTCATTTGACACAATGTCAACCGTTCAACTCTACGTCGGATAGTTGACTGAGTTGCGATCGGGCACTGAAACGTCACTGGAAACGTAAGCTCCGCCTTTGGCACTAGATTTTGTGGCACCGGTTTTGAGCGACGGTTATGCTTCCTTCCCTTGTTTCTTTAGCAAATAAACTATCATTCATTCATTCATTCATTCATTCCATATTTATTATATTTCGATGATTTCCTTGCCTATATATTTTAAAAAATTGCATTATTTGTAAAATTGAATCCTGAACAATTTCAATACTTCTCAAGTTAAAGACTTCGTAGCCAATTGGTACCTGCCCCATCAAAAACGAGGCACTTCACGAAAAATGTACTGGGTATGGCCCCAAAAATTCTCAACAAACTACCAAATGCCATTCGAGATAAAGATAGCATTACGGTCTTTAAAAAAACATTGAATATTTTTTTAATACAAAAGGATTATTATTCGGTAAATGAATATTTAACTGACATGACTAATGACTATAATGTAATGTAATGAATGATATTTAATAGGTAAGCATATTTATATAACTCATGTAGTGCAATTGTTAGACTAAGAAACCCTTTGTACGCCGTAAGGTAGAATAGAACATAGCTGAACATTATCAATGTATTTTCAACATTCTGTATAGGGATTCACAAATAAAATATTTTGATTTTGATTATGTATTTGATTTTAAATAACTTGAGGGTGCTTATTTGCCCAGTCTTCATTACTCTAACTTTTTGTAGGGTCTAATATAGACAGACGTTACGGTAAATGATTTTTTTGCTGCGTTTCAACACCAACCCTGTTCTTTTGGACAACCCTTATTATACGCACTATTAAGCCGTGACATTTTTAATGGCTCGTTTAAATGTTTAGGTCGATGATTTCGTGTGAAATTTCAAAATAATTTACTAGGAGGCTAGGACTCTTGCTCAGATGTATCAACTTTGGGCGTTTGATACAATATCAAAAAACTATGAATAAATGTAAGTAATAAATAATTATTTTTTATTTACACATGTTTGCATTACATTACGTTGTATTTGTTTCAGTGCACTCTGGGTTGCAGTTTGTGGAGGCAAGGGTTGGAGTTTTCTTGTCAAACGATATGCGTAAGTAAATGCAATTTGACCAAGTAAGAGTAGCAAAGTTCATAAAATCTAAAATTTCATGTTTTTTTTCAGAACGTCACGTCCGATACTGTAGTCTCCCGGGAACTTTATTGTGTCATGGGATGCAACGAAGCTCTTAATACTTACTTTCAGAAACTAAGAGGTAAGTTGACTACTTACTATCAGAAAGAGTAAAGTAATGCACCAAGGAAATTGAAATGCTGCATCTAGCCGAACATACCGATAATAGAACCTTAATTACTATTGCTGACTTACCTACTGGGAAACGTTTCGCCTCTGCAACTGAATGTATGTGGTGCATCCTATTTCTTTGTACCGGTGTATTTGTTAGACATCTCGCGACCCTGCACAATATCGAAGCCAACGTGACACAATCATTTTGAAATGTGCATCTAAGATATATTATAGGATGTTTATTGCTATATACTATACTAACTACTGACCAGACTACCGACACTCTTCAGCCGAAATGCACTATGTTATAAATGACGTTGTGGCAGCGAAAACGTGACGCGCATATACCTATAGCGTGTGTTCTTGTTGCGCTCAGTGGCCACTGCCTGACATAATTTTTTACACACTTTATTATTTCCCTTATTGCAGACTTGATCGGAACGCCCCCTGCGCCTGCGCTAGTCGCAGACAGTTTGACAGCGACGTCACTCTCCCTCGTATGGGAGGCGCCGAACCTCGGCAACCTGAGCTACCTCGTGCAGTGGCGATACGAGGAGCTGCCCGGGACGTGGCAGTACTACTCCAACACTAGTCATTCCGACCGCTCTATTATACACGTGGAGAACTTGCGGCCGTATACTAAATACAGGGTTGGTGTTGCTTTGTTTGCCACTCTTTTGGTTTTTCGTTGTTTGGGGTGAGGGTGACTATGTTTTTTGGCTTGGAATTGCAGATTCAGGTTGCTTAAATAGGAAGTTAACTTTTCCATTTTACCTATGATAACGGGTCCGTAACAATTATTTTATTTACTCGACCGTCACATGCGAACATTTAGGTACATTTAGTGGTAAAGGCCAAGGGGTCGACAGTAAAAATTGCTTCAACTCGTCTATAAAATAATATGGAACTGCTTTTTCCTTAAATCTGAATAGTCAATAGCTTCTCGGCGGAAAGAAGCGTGGCGTAGGTCATGAGGTGGTGAATGGTAGCATTGATTACGGCTGGGCAACGACTTCGAAAATAGTGATACTCTTTTTGCCTACTAACTGTTGTGAACTTTTCCCTCTAGTTTAGAGTGGCCATATTCCTGTCCGGCCGCAGTGGCGCCAGCGAGCCAGTTTACTCTGCACCTTCAGTAGTGATCTCAACCCTGTCGAGCGGCAAGCCAAGTTCTACACCCGCCGCATTACGGGCGGCCGCACCAGACCCCAGCCGCATCTCTATATCATGGGAGCCGGGGGCGTTCCCCAACGGACCGCTTATTTCCTACGTGCTGCGGCTTGCCGATGCTGAAACGCAATCTAGTCCTTATGTGGAGGTGAGTGTATCAAACATATTTGGGCAGATGTGGTGAACTCACAACATACTTATCTATTAGTTACTGCATGTACCTACTACGTGACTATGTACCCTGTCGAGTGGCAAGCCTAGTTGTACCCCCGCTGCTTTACGAGCGGCTGCGCCCGATTTTGGGGCATTTACCATGTATAATCGCTTGGTTTTCATCTATATACAAAATAAAAGAATCGTGGTAACTTCTACTCGTACGTCAAATTAACATGAATCAAAAATATTTTATACAATAATTTGATTCGTCCATAGTATAAGTATGTGTGATTTTTAGGGTTACAATTCTGGTGGCAGCTTAGCACAAGTAATGCAGTGGAGTCGCCATTGTATATTTTTTTATTTGAATAAATTATTAACTGAACGATACCTAAATCTATATTACAGTACCGGCCAATAATATATCACATTTGTGTTTTATTGTATGAACGTGTCTAGAGTTAACAATTTAGGTTTGTTGATACATCGCATATTTTACTAGTTACATATTTTACATAAATTTTTGACAACAACTGCAATGCAATACTGTAAATTACAATGATGATTTTATAATATAACATTTAAATAAATTTTACTTGTTTACTAAAATGTTTATGTATTCAAGAGCTTGAACAACTTGCAACTGGAATTAAAGTTTCAAAATCTTGCATATTATTTTCTTCTGATGTTAAATGGTTGTCAAGATTATGAAAAGCACAAATTGCCATAGTATATTATACTATGGCAAGTTGTTCCATATTAGCTTAGAATTAATATTGACGTAGTAAGAAAGCGTATTTTGAATGAATATTATATGCTACTACTGATACTGAAACTGAAGTATCAGTAGTATACTGAAACTTATTCCAATGAAAATTTGTCCAAGACCTTGAATAGGTATAACATTATACATTTCAACAATATATTATGTTCTCATTGAATTTTTTTGAATCAATTTATTTTCATGAAACCAATAAATGTAATTATACATTATTGGTTTATGAATCATTTATTCATTCATTCATTCAATCAAAAAATATATAATAACGACTCCATTGCTCTTTGTTCACCCCAATGCCACCAAACATCCTAACTCTAGTGATTTTACACTATACCACTGAGATATAAGGGTTAATTATTAAATTACTTAATTTAATTAGATGCATTTGACTGACGGATATAGAAACGTTTATCTACTCGTGTTTATCCACATGCGTCTACTAGGTATTATAATAGTACACTAGGTCACAGCTTTACTGGTATTGACCTATCATAATTATATAACTGAAATCGCCTCGTGTATGTTCTTCCGGTTGGTTTCAGTGACATTGCAGTAAACTTCAATCTTAATTCTATTTTAAAAGTAATAATTATGGACGATAAAAATTTCCCACTGGAAATTTTCGCTTTCTTATATGCTCAATTGCCGGTGTCCGCTGGATGCGGGTGGCGCAGGAACAGTCATTGTGGAGGTCTTTGGGGGAGGCCTATGTCCAGCAGTGGACGTCTTTCGGCTGACATGATGATGATGATGATATGCTCAATTTGCTGAAGTTTGTCATCACCCCCACCTCATCACCACTCCCCGCTCCACCGAAAATTCTTCATGCATGATCGTTTCCACGTCGATAAGATTGTGTCTACGAATCTTCCAGTAGAATTTCCAATATATGAAAAGTTGTTTTCTAGAAGATCGACGTTGCTATTAACCTACAGGATATGCCAGCCTCCAACTACACGCTATTCTACATGTTCCAAAACCTGGCCCCGGGCCGTCAATACGAAGTGTCAGTGGCGATGCGCAACGCCATCGGCGAGGGACCGCCAGCCTCAGTGCGTGTCTCCACGCCCCCGCAACCCTCCTGTAAGTATTGTTCAGCGCCGGCTCTCGGTTAGAATGAGGAGTTGTCGAAGAAAGCGACGACTAAATGCCAAAACGTCCACCACCTTTCAATTATACATAGGAAAAAATATACATTGCAGAGCAGCGATGGCCGTTGGGGCGGAAAGATTCTCGAGTGGCGACCACGTACCGGAAGGCGCAGCGTGGGCAGGCCCCCACAAGGTGGACTAATGTCCTGGTCAAGGTCCGAGAGTCCGCTGGATTCGTTCGGCGCAGAACCTGTGATTGTGTAACTCTTTGGGGGAGGCCTGTGTCCAGCAGTGGACATCCTTCGTCTGATATGATGATGATGATGATGACAGAGCACCGAAATACAATGTCGCTATTCCCTGATCATGGACTAGGGCTCTAACCGAGCAATTTGACCAGCTGTGTTATATACACGCAACAACCATGCGAGTGTAGTGGACATGATAGATATTCCAATTGGAATAAATTATTGCCGATGTTAAGGCCCATTTTAGCTCCGTCCTTTTATTTTACTAGTATATTTAATATATATTTTTATGATTTTTTGCAATATAATAAATACTTACCAACTTACCCGCAATAATAATAGATACGTTAATCGTTATTTTACAATGACTAAATTATAACGATAAAATTACGCTCAAATGATTGTACTGTAGTATCCAAAATATAACAGTCATCATATTATCAGTAATGCGACTAATAAAGGATACTCCGTAATACACTATGTTGTCTTATTGCAGCCGTGCCTAGTCAACAACCCATTTTAATTTTGGGAGGAGAGCAAAATATCCTAGCTGCACCCGCCAACGACATGCTTTCTGATCCGGTGGAGCTTTTCAGTACAGAATACAGCATTACTGGTACGTTTCCAAATGCTATTATACAAATTTTATTAGTGAAAGATTTATACTATGTACAGCTTCACGGTGTTTCGTCTAGAACAAGCTAGGTGGACAAAATTCGTTATCAAATTTCCTCTAATGAGTCATTAGATAAGGTAAACAACAAGTTGAAACTTGTAAACCAATTAATAGATTATGTCTAACTTTCTAATTTTATGAGTCATAAGGTGCAGAAGTCAGCTAATGAGGTAAGTGTAATTGCACAATTAAATCAGTTGCATTTTCGTGACGCGTTCAACAACATCTCTTAAAATCAAAACATCATTTTGTGGATTTTTTTTACGATGGACCTTATAACTGAAGGTAAGAATTTTACTTTTTTTATTTAACCAGAATAATATCTGTTTTAAAAGTTGTATTATTTTGAGTTTTAAAAGTGTACAAAAAAAGATGGTGTGTTTTCTTTGTTTTCTAATTTTGGTAGAGTAGCAAACACTTGACACCACTTGACACCGTTCTAGATTTTTTATAATAATTACATACATTATTCTTTTTTATAATGGTGTATGTTTCATTCTGCAGACTAATGCATAACATTGTTTTTTTATTTTTTTTGCAGAACGCGTATTCAGCCTTTCAAGGATGGAGCTTTTTGAAGAGTGGTTAAAAAAGAGCAAAAGTGATAGAAATATTCACCTTTATGACTATGTATTAACGAAATATAAATTGCAAAATTTGACAGAAGAGTCTGAGAGGCGATTGAAGAATATTTTGAGCAGTTATTCATCAAAAGTTAATACCAAATTGAATAGTGCGGCAAGATCAAGGGAACAATTTTTGACGAAGTGTAAAAGTTGGCTGGATGGTGAAAATATAGAATTGCGAGTGTGCACAGCCCAGCCAAGAGCATCAACATTGTCTGAAAATGTTAATCCTGTAGGAAGGCCCAAAGTAGATTTTGAAAGTTCCTCGTTTAAAACGAAAAAACGTCGAGTTGAAGACTTGGTTCAATCACGTAGTGTTGGTGAACTTTTAACTGCTGCCGAATGCCGATGGCGATGATTAGGTAATAGTACATAGTTAAGTATATTGATGATTTGTAATTAGCATATTAATAGTTTAACTAGTTTATTTTTTTATTATTAAGGTTGTATTTGCATTTTTTGTATATTTTTAAGCTAATAATTGTAAATGAATTATGTATTATTATGTAATTCACCATTAAAGTTTGTAAATATTACTTTGTAATTAAATTATTTACATAATTCTAACTTATTTTAAATTAAATATGTTTTTACCAATTTTTTTGTTTTTTTTTTTATGAAATAAAAATGAATTATATTTAATTGAGAATTATTAACTCTAATACTACCCAAAAAAACGAAAAAATAATTTTGTCCACCTAGCTTGTTCTAGACGAAACACTGTGGCTTGGGGCATAGTTCTCGGGCATCAACCAAGAAGGAACTCATGCGTTCACCGCGCTGGAGAAAGGTGGCAATGCGCTGAAGTGGGCAGTGAAAAGCAGACAGAAGCAGTCTGTTACAATTACATTTCCTTTGGCCGTTAACTCTGCCAATCACGTTCGTATATTCTAGGAATGATTTTTCATCGGTTTTACTCTTGTGGCCAATAATAAAACCGACGAAGAAAAAGAAAAAACACCGTTGTAATAATACGTTCGTTTCTTCTTCGCTGTACCTACGGCTTACTAAATTGACATGTTTTTCAGGTGTCGGTCTAGACGTCTCCAGAGACTACCTCTTTGTTTCTGTCTCCAACGGCTACGTATACCGCAGCTCCCTTAGAAACAAGAGCACCCCAGAACAGATTCTTA
This sequence comes from Notocelia uddmanniana, assembly GCA_905163555.1. Taxonomy (NCBI): domain Eukaryota; kingdom Metazoa; phylum Arthropoda; class Insecta; order Lepidoptera; family Tortricidae; genus Notocelia; species Notocelia uddmanniana. The sequence goes on along the minus strand of LR991065.1, from coordinate 12,083,706 downwards.
CACCAACAACCACGACCTACCAACCATTAGACTTGTCAGTGGACTGGCTTAACCGACACTTGTACGTGCTCGGAAGGGTTAACCATAGCAAGGAGGAGTTGTCGGATCACTGGGAGATTCTGAGATGTGACTTTGATGGGAAGAATCAGATGGTTGCTTTGTCAGGGTTCACCTCCCCGCCGATTCATTTCGAAGTAGATGCTTATAACGGGTGAGTAAATATTGATATTTTTTCTAAAATTTCGATTAGCTTTTTCCGCATAACTGCAAGGGTGATTTCATGGTCTAAGGAATACAAAGTCTGATACTCCGGGTTGTGACACAGGCTTGAATTCGACCGGGTAACGGGCTGAAGTACGCAATGAAGCCGTTATTGAATGTGAAGGTTTACGTTCGTAACGGTCTTCCAAAGTCGGTCGGTATTTATTTGGTCCAGCCAGAATATTTGTGAAACAGTAGGTTTAGGGTGAGTTGAGCTAAGATAAACACAGGCTTATTAAAAAAATAATAAACACAGGCATACATTCGACCGGTCTCGGGTAACAGGCTGAATAACGCAATGAAGCCGTTTTTGACTGTGTACAGTTTCGCGAACGTAACGGTCTTCCCAGGCCGGTCGGTATTTGGTCCAGAACATTTGTGAGCAGTGGTCGTCCTTGGGCTGATATGGTGATATGAATTTGTGAAACAGTAGGTTTAGAGTGAGGCGAACACAGGCAAATTACGAAAATGTAAAAGGTATTGGACTGAAGCGATACTTTTCGTCTTATCAATACTTAAAACCCCATTTCATCTTATCCCACCTCACACTAAACCTACTGACCAAATACGGACCGGCCTTGGAAGACGTTAAGTTACGTTAGTGACTCTTGACAGTGGAAATTGCTAAGCACGAATAAGAGACAACATAGCTGTTAATTTTGTATAGGTATCTCTTCTGGGCTCTCCGAGGAGTGGAACGCGGAGGTCTATACAGACTGGATCTCGCGGACATATCGAACGGGGTCCGACACGAAGCGCCACCGGAGCAGATAATGCGGGACGCGCACCTCGGCGGGTTCACGGTGGACCACGCGGACTTCAGGCTGCTGGTGGCGCATCTGCGGCGGAACACGGTGCTCGCTGTGTCACTCGACGGGTGAGTACCTAAGTAACGCGTAACGCGCACCTAACATATTATACGGTCAGCTACAGAAAAAAGTGATCCCCTGCATACCAACTTCTATGCAAAGATGCCCATATCAACGACTTTAAATTTAGCAGTAGGCTGCCGGGACTAGTCATACCTATGCGACACACGCAGCAATCTAGATAATTGAAATTGTTTCAACTGCGCGTCACCTTACAACAACTACAATAACTCGACTTCAATTGTAGCTTTAGGTATGCAGTTAAAATTATTGGTTTTTTTACTTAAAAGGCGGAAAAGCGCAGATTATTTGGTTAGAACTAACAATAAAATAAATATTAATAAAATAATAAATATCGGGGGACAATCTTACACAAATCGACCTAGTCCCAAACTAAGCAAAGCTTGTAATATGGGTACTAGACGACGATATACATACTGATATGCTAAATGCACAAATAATGCCTTGGCCGGGATTCGAACCTGGGACCTCTAGCTTTGGAAGCAGTACCAACTATAGCACCAAAAAGAGTATATTATGATTTAAAATGAACTCTTTTTGGTGCTATACTTATTGTACAATACGAGTATGTGTGGTAGTTAGTAATCTAAGTTGTCTTAATTTTATTTTTCTTTTTGTCACTGTTTATATCCAAATTTGTTTCGCATGTGGTTTTTATCTATAAGTGATTGTGACACCTATCTCTAAATGTACTTAGTTTATAGATTTCGCATGTGCTGATGTCAAGAATCGTTGGTGAACCTTGAACAAAAAAATAAAATAAAAATGTGCAATCGCACATGTCAATAATCCATTACTTATTCACAGACGTGAAACATCCGACTTCCGGCATAACATGCAAAAACCAATGTTCATGTCAACGCGTTCCATAGCGTATGTCAACGGCCTCTTCTATTGGACCAACGGCAAAGAAATGCTAGCAGAAGAATACCATTCGGGGAGCGACAACTATTTCCACAACGAATACCCCATAGCGTTTAACACTAAGAAAATAGCGACGCGGCAAGTGCTGGTGGCGTGTTGTCAGCCTATACCGGTGCCGGTGAATCCACCTATAGGAGTGCAGAGTGTGATGGGAATCACGAGGGCCAAAGTTTCGTGGTCGCCGCCGCATTTGTTGGGGCACCAGGGGAGCGGCGCGTGGCAACAGTGGGCGTTTCATCTGCAGCTTATGCATCTAGACAGTGGGGAAACTATAGACAGGTATGTTTTAACTATTTCTTGAAAAATATACGCTTTGGCTGATTCTAATAGCGTACAGATACAGTGAGCATTGTTTTTGCCTGTTAAAGTTGAACAGGTTCTATACCTACATGTATTAAGTGTTGCAGCAGCGAAGTATCTTATTAACGAATTTGTAAGGATGTGGTGTGGAATCCACCAGGATTGATTGAGGTTATCCAAATTGAATGTTTTCAAATTCGGTATATTGTCGAACACATACAGAAAGACAAGTGTTGGTTGGAAACATTAAGCGTTGCATAGTAAGCTGTTGGTTATCATATTGAAGTCTGATACTGAAATGTTTGTTTTACTTTTTGCTGTTTTAGGAGACACATAAATGGATCGACGTATGTTGTGGAAGACCTAAAGCAAGACGCTGACTATGTTATCAAGGTTGCAGCGGTTACCGAATCTGGTGCAGGTAAAGCTACCGATTAACAGATCCAGAACTATAACTTAAACAACATATGATGGTCGTGGGTTTGGAGCACTTCACATCTAAGTACCTATTGTTTAACTAAAGTGTTAGGCCGTGGTCGTTCTGACCCGCCGCCTGCGGCTTGCAGCGGCCCGTCGGCCGCGGCGTTCCGTATGGTGTGTTCGGGAGCGGTCGTTCTCAGATAGACGTCGCACGCGGCGGGCGAGAACGACCGCTCCCGAACATTCACGAACACACCATACGGAACGCCGCGGCCGACGGGCCGCTGCAAGCCGCGGGCGGCGGGTCAGAACGACCTCGGCCTTAATGTCTGCAGTTGATAGTAGTAGTAGTCACCCTTGTTGTGATAGTATCCCAGATTAAGTAATACTATTATACTATTCTGTAGCCATTAGGCTCATGACCAAAACATCGTGCAAATTATAAGTACTTAACTGTTTTATGATTAAGTACATGTGTCTACAGGTCCGTGGTCATCAGAGTTCGTTGGTAAAACCCTAGCATCCTCACCGACGACTTTACATAGCACACTGGTGTGGTCCGGCCCGGATGGCCTCTTACAAACCGATTTGACTGGGGACAATTTGCAAACTTTGATACACAGGTAAGTTGTCGTTGCATTCGTCTAAGTTATTCTAAGTTATTAATTATTTGTTATTTAATTATTTAAAATGCTTTTATTGCTCTTTAAAGTGGCCTTTGACTCTTTTTATACGGCAGCTTTTTATCTAACTATTTTGACGCCGTGATCCAAAGAGGATCCGCATGGCCTCCGAAACGTTTTTTTTTTCTAATAGATGAAATCGCTAAGGTTTTCTCAAAGTTACTTATTTTCTACTTAGTCTTGGTTTCTTAGTCAATTGAGGGAAATCCTTCAATCTATTTTTTTTCCTTCTAGAGCACATCTGAAGAAAATTCACATAATCGACATATCTTGGTACCGTGACAAGCTGTATCTAGTAACGAATGTCTCGACTGTGATGTGGTACAACACGACCTCACACGAGAAGGGTCTTATGTCAAATATGGAGAACGTCGGGAGCTTAGCGGTAGATTGGGTCGGCAAAAGGATATATTGGTCAAATCCTAAGCAGCAATTGGTAAGTTGTTTCTTTCAAATTCATCGGCACAAGATACACAAATTATATCATCTTCAATCAATCTGCATCACTGGTGGACACAGACCTCGCTTCATGAATAGTACTTCTTATGATATCATTATCATCTTCATCAGCGCCCATAGTCTATCTACGCCTGAACGTTGCGCCATATTCAACTCTGAGCTTTCCCCATCCAGCCACTGCCAGCAATCCTGGTCATCAATACAACAAGTTGCAGGAAGTCCCACCCTACACTATGCCTGCCAAAACATGTTCTCTACTACAGAAGTCATCTGCTCCTTCGGTTGTTAGTTCTACGGCAGACGACTTCTTATGAAATAATCTCTCTCTCTCTGGGTCGGTCCCTCATGTCTGAGGATCGTAGTCAGCATCAGGGTTGTATCTGGAGTGGATGATCTGCCTCCACCGGTTTATGTCCAGCGCGTCTCTTACAACTGTGTGGAATTTGGAGGACGACGAGTGTTTTACTTGATTGGTCCATTTTGTTGGTGAACGACCGCGCGATCTTTTGCCTACGGTGTTCCCAACTACAATAAGTTTCTCTAAATTTTCGACGGGTCTCCGCATTGTGTGGCCGAAATATGCAAGAATGCGTTGCTGGAATATAGTGGATAAGCGGGTTTTAATTCGAAGCTGAGTCAGGATCGATGCATTGGTGCGTTTCGCAGTCCAAGGTGTTCTCAGCATTCTTCTCTGGCACCACATCTCGAAGGAATAAAACGTTGTTTTTCTCGCGCCAGGATGGTCCACGTTTCCACTCCATATAAGAAAATAGGGAATCAATATACTCGTATCAATCTGCTCTTGGTTTTAATACCAATCCCTCTTTTCTTCCAGATGATATTTAAGCGGGTCATAGCATCTTTTACTATTGCTATTCGCCTTTTTATTTCGGGAACGCAGCTGCCGTCATTGCAGATTTGGGAGCCCAAATACATGTAGCGGTCGACGATACTATAGCCAGAAATGTTGCAGGTGACATTTGTCAGCTTTGCGGTTCGATCCACTATCATCACTTTTGTTTTTGCTCTGTTTACTACAAGACTGTGACACTTTCTACTTCGAGTCTTTGGAAAAACTCATTCATGTCTTCCATGGAGGTAGTCCGAAGAATAGTGTCGTCGGCATATCGCAGATTAGATAATCTCTTTCCACCTATAAATATAATCCACCTATAATCTCTTTCCACCTATATATATATGAAATAATAAAGATAAAGAAATAAACTGTATCACATTTGTGTTATTTCATCCGCTAGATCACCAGAGGAAACCTGGACGGTGGAAATAGAGAGCCAGTTCCCATAGTCACTGTGGCTAAGGAACTGACCATCGATTCATTGGGCGCTTACATATACTGGAACACAGGCCACGCCGTGGAAGCGGCTCGGCTGAACGGCGAGAAACGAATGGTCTACTATCCCGCTCAGTTGTTTAGCGGGAAACAGGGTAAGAATATTATGTTTTTTTTATACTACGACGGTGACAAGCAAGCCTCCCTGTTGGTAAGTAGACATAGACACCGTGAACGCTTGCAAATGCAGAACAATCACATGCACACAGCCGGCCCTTTTTGATATGAGAATCCGTAGTATCGACAGATGGAGACAAATGCAGGATTCCACTCCCAACTCAACACAACGCTTCAGGAACACAACACCACATAGTAAGTAGTAGTTTTATTAAGGCTGCGGTTTTCTTTAGGGTTGCTACTCCTAATATGAGCGAAATGACATTCCGCCACCTATCTTTATTCTGCTATTCATGATTATTTTACTTATGTATGTTCAAACCAGGAGATTTGGAGTTCATAATGTACTCTATTTTCAATAAATGTATTGATACTGGAGTTTTTCCTAACCTGATGAAACACAGTAAAATCATCCCGTTGTTTAAATCAGGATCAAAAACTGACCCTACCAACTTCAGACCAATCTCAATACTACCGGCATTAAGCAAAGTTTTTGAGAAAGTCATTCTTAATCAGCTGATGTCCCATTTTAATCGCAATAAACTACTCAATAGCAATCAGTTCGGGTTCACTAGAGGTCGCTCTACCACTGATGCCGGTGTGGTACTAATTAAACATATTTTTGATGCCTGGGAAGAGGCTCAAGATGCTATTGGAGTGTTCTGTGATCTATCAAAGGCATTCGATTGCGTTAATCACGAGAATTTAATTAGAAAGTTAAGCCATTATGGGATAAAAAACGGTGCCCTGAACCTTGTTACATCGTATCTGTCAGAGAGAACTCAACGGGTAGTCATCAACGGGATTCAATCTGCAGGGACAACGGTTGCTCTTGGAGTTCCTCAAGGATCAATTTTGGGTCCATTTCTGTTTTTAGTTTATATTAATGATTTACCAAACCTTGTAAAAGATAAACATGATATAGTGCTATTCGCAGATGATACGTCGCTTATCTTCAAGGTAGGCCGCAAAGACAAAAACTTTGACGGTATTAATGAGGCACTAGGTACTGTTGTTAACTGGTTTACAGCAAATAATTTGCTCTTAAATTCCAAGAAAACAAAGTGCATCAAATTCACTATGCCTAATGTCAAGCAGGCAAACAACTCTAAGATCAAATTAAAGTCGGATGAAATGGAATTTGTAGATAGAACAGTGTTTTTAGGTGTCACCTTAGATTCAAAACTGCAATGGCATGCGCATATTGCCACTCTGGCCGGCAAACTTAGTTCTGCGGCCTATGCAGTAAGACGTATTAGACAGTTAACTGACGTTGAGACGGCCAGGCTGGTATATTACAGTTACTTTCATAGTGTTATGTCCTATGGAATCCTGTTGTGGGGAAAAGCGGCTGACATCCAGACCGTTTTCGTGCTACAGAAACGAGCTGTACGCTCCATCTACCAACTTAAGGCCAGAGAATCGCTCAGAGAAAAATTTAAGGAGGCAAATATTCTTACTGTGGCATGTCAATACATTCTTGAAAACATTATGTATGTTCGAAAAAATATTCAAGAATTCAAACTTAACAGTGATATCCACGACTACAACACTAGAAGTAAACACAAGATTGCAGTGAAGGCCAGTCGTCTCCGGAAGGTTAGCACGTCGTTTGTGGGGAACTGTATACGATTTTATAATAAAATACCCATCGATATAGTTAATTTTCCACTTAGTAAATTTAAGTCTCATATTAAACGTTATTTGTTAAGCCAGGCCTATTATACTGTCAACGATTTCTTAAATGACAAAAATGCTTTTAAGCCAGTGATAGTTAAATCCTGTTACTTTTAATATACCTTTGCTTCACTTAGCATATTTCCTTGTATAAATACTTATCTCTGTCGTTGCATTTTATGAAACATGATGCTGTTTCTCGCCGAAGAGTAATTTTAATCTTTGATTTTATTAATGTCCGGCAGCCTGAATATGTCATGCTCGCTTAAAGGGCTTTGCTTACGGTGGCGTCGTTGATCGGGTCGCCACCTTCCCTAACAGATGGTCGAGGGAGGCGATGGCTGAGATACGCGTCATACTCGTGATCGGGTGCTGTTTGTGGAGTCCGGTCTGTTCATGCTTGCAAGGGCATAGTAAATACCTTAATACTAGTGTTATTTTATTGTATGTAGATTGACGAGAGACATGATCCTGTTCTGGATTAGTTTTATTATTATTGACGCTTAGAGACCTTATACATCTCTAACAATATTAAGTTTACTTATTTTAATTTTAGCGCTTAGAGATCATTTACATCTCTAAGCACTTTGAAATCATTGTTATTAATCATATTTGGACGCTCAGAGACCATATACATCTCTGAGATATTAAATTAATTTTATATTCCTTTTGTTTATTCGGACACAGATCGTATTCAATACGTCCTTAATATTTGTAAATTTATTTTCATTGAATTGTCAATCAGTATTTTTTTTTTGTATCATTATTATTAAGTAAGATTGTCAGTTTTTTAAATTGTATAAATTCATGCTTTGACATGTAAAAGTGCCCTTGTGGCCTATTTGCAGAATAAATATTTGATTTTGATTTTGATTGATTTTGATTGATTGATTGATTGATTTTGATTGACTCGAATTTCTGGTTTTAGTGATGGGCCTGACGGCTGACTTGGAAGAGAAGTGGCTATACTGGCTGGTTCGAAGCTACGATGGCTCGGAACTACATCGCGCAAGGACCGCAGATCAAATATCACACAGCGTCAATGAGGTTAGCAGCTTATTATATTTCGATGGTTAGCAGATAAAATTCACAACATATTACTCTTTTTCTTGCATGTTTAATTTTTCAAACAATACTGAAGCCTTTTTCAGGCAGATAGCCGCCGCTGTTCTGTTATCGACAAGCTGATTTTGACCGTTATTTTGCCTTTTGATTGACTTGGTCCAATATACCCGACATCGGAGACGTGATCAGAAATTATGTGACATGATGAAGTATTCAAAGATAAACTGAATAAAGACAATAGCTGAGTTCGTACTGACGTATTGACAATTATTTTTCAAATTATTAACGGAGAAAATACAGTAATACAACAACAGTAATGTTGTGGGGGTGTGTTGTAGAATGTATTTCATACCTTGTTCACCCTACACCATACGATTTTTTTGTCATCACCAAAGAGTACATTATATATGTCATCACTCAATTCCCACATACAACGTGTGACAATAGTGATAAGAGTGACCATGATTTAAGTATTCGGTTATGATTTATCTAATATTGTTTAGAAAAAACCGGCCAAGAGCGTGTCGGGCCACGCTCAGTGTAGGGTTCCGTAGTTTTCCGTCCGTCACATTAAGTTGACATATTAAGTACAGAAACACAAAACCCTAAAAAGCACGTCATTTCATTGTGATTTTGTAGAAATGACAGGTACAATAAACACCTGTTTATACGGTTAAATTACAAACTTAGTTCAGAAATTATTTTTGTAATTTTTTCAAAAACTATTCAACCTATCAAGTTCAAAATAATTTTCCTACAGTTTTTATAAAGTTGTACTTTTGAGATTTTTTTCATATTTTTAAAACTTATGGTTCAAAAGTTAGAGGGGGGGGGGGACACATTTTTTTTACTTCTGGAGCGATTATTTCCGAAAATATTAACATTATCAAAAAATGATTTTAGTAAACCCCTATTTATTTTTAAATACCTATCTAACAATATATCACACGTTAGGGTTAAAATGAAAAAAAAAATCACTCCCCACTTTACGTATAGGGGAGGTACCCTAATAAAATATTTTTTTCCACTTTTTATTTTACCACTTTGTCGGCGTAATTGATATACATATTAGTACCAAATTTCAGCTTTCTAGTGCTAACGGTCACTGAGATTATCCGCGGACGGACGGACAGACGGACGGACAGACATGGCGAAACTATAAGGGTTCCTAGTTGACTACGGAACCCTAAAAAGCTCGTCTTATTCGATGTAACAATTTATTGCATTGCAGTAGCGCAAAAGCGCTCATTTGTAGAATTAGAAAAAGAAAATACGTCTCCGATATCACCTACAGATTTGCTGGCTCGGTATTTATTCGCACGAGCATTGAATCTCTCACACACACTGGAAAACACTCATAAACACAACAAACTAAAAGTTATCTAAACTAAGAATACAGATATTAATAACCACAGCTTGCGAATCTATCTCTTAGTACCTACTCATTAAATTATATCGAAACAATTGCTTGCGCACCGGCGGCACAGTGTGGTGGATTTGGTAGACTGACTGGCGGTGCCGCGCAGACCGTCGCGTAGGCGAAGTGTTTGCTATATCCCTAGTTCTGGAAAACGTCCTCGCCTCTGGACTAGCACCTTATCTGCCTTAGCTGGACGTTCCACGATTCCTCTTGGGAACGATAGGTTTTGGAAGAGTGCCACTGCTACTTTGGTGCGGGTAAGATCCTGATTATGATATCTTCCTAAAGGGACGTCTGGCTGGTCGGTACTAGAGCGATGGTGTACGTTGTAGGACTAACCTTTCCTTTTTCAATTGGTTACTTGAGTTGAGCGTTCGAGGAAATGGTTAACTTGTGTTTCAGGTATCCGGGTCGCTCGTGTCTCGGCTGGACGGCGCGGCCACGCTGGGGCCGCTGTGCTACTTCAGCGGGCGGCTGGTGTGGGTGGCGGACGCGCGCGCGTTCGTGTCGGACCTGGCGGGCCGCTACACCGCCGAGCTCGTGGCGCGTGTGCACGTCATCGCCGTGCGAGACCCCACGCGACACGCGCACAGCGGTGAGTCAGAGTTTTTAACCGACTACGAAAAAATTAGGAGGTTCTCAATTCGCCGGAATATTTTTTGTAATGTATGTTCTCGGAGACTATTGGACCACTTTGAAATTTTTTTTTCGAAAGGTATGTTTTCTAGTGGTCCCATTGTCATCAAGTCTGGATCTGATGACGGGATCTTGGAGAAATCGAGGGAAATCCTAAAATAACATAATAGGAGAGGCCGAGTAAGAGTGGAAAACTATGGAGTCCGTTTTTTTTGTTAAAAATTCACTTGTATATATTTCTATTTTCTATTTCTACTTGTATATAACGACGGTGGCAAACTGCCTGCTTGATTTCGGAGCAGTAAGCTTGTTGCCGACCACTAGAGACATATGCAGGTCCCTCACTCACTCTCAACACAGCGTATTCTCAGGAGCTCTAGCGACTTTACTCAACACTGGAAACACAACACCACTTTGGTAAAGTACTTCCCAGTTGGGCTTCTCTAAATATGTGCGAGCTGAAATTTCGCTGTGCTCAGCGTCTCTAATAAGTTACTGTGTTAACACGTTCACTATCCCCATACAAAACATCTCACAATGTCACACGTCCAACTTTGCATTCAATACGGGGATGTGACTCCACAGTGAAAGCATGGACTCGTGGCAAGATGTTGCGTGACTCATGATTAGGAGCACCCGCACAGGGAACGTGTTAAACTACTTTCACACATGTTTTTGTCCACAGAGTCTCTGATAGCTATCCCGGAGACTATCGACGCCTCATCGATCGCCGTGGCGGGCGTGTGGGATCGGTTTAACGTAACCTGGACTCCGGCCGCGAAGGTCAACGTCAACAACAGCCGAGTGTACTACGATGTCGGGTTGAATTTTTCGGGGATTGTCAAAATTGAGGTAACGTTGAATGTGGAATCAAACGTTCGCGTTGCAATATTCGATCGTGTGGCATTCATAACAATTACCAACTAAAATTTTGTGTGTGTGTGTGTGTGTGTGTGTGTGTGTGTGTGTGTGTGTGTTTGTGTGTGTGTGTGAGCGTGTGTCTATCTACTTGGTTTTTTTAATTGATTTTATTGAGTCAACTTCAAATGGCTTTACACTGCCCAATGTCAAATTTGTGTTTTTTTTACACACGATGACCAAAAATTTGGTCCAGCACAATCGCTTAACTTTTCAAACACGCGTTAGGACATTTCAACTGTAATTTTTTGATGACAGGTGACATGACTACTGAGTCATTCTTGTACTTGTAACTTTAATAATTTCTGTAGAAAACCGTCGATGTCCCGTGGCTCGAGGTGCACTCCAGCAGCATCCCGCCGTACAGCGCGGTGGAGGTGACGGTGAGGGCGCACACGCACTGGGGCGGCAGCGCTTCGGCGCGTGCGCCGCGACACTCGCCGCAGGCCGCGCCCGCGCCTCCTCCCGACCCGCGCGTCTACACACAGCCCACCAGGTGACGTCGCACTTATATAACACTCTAACCAGCAGCATCCCGCCGTGCAGCGCGGTGGAGGCACAGTCTTACCACGTCTTACTACATACAGTCTGCCGACTCGGCTCTTTTTGGGTCAACGATGGAGGGTACGCGGGGAGCGGGCGGCGTGGAATAAAAGCGCAAACTCAATGAGTTTGCGATTTATATTTTGAAGAGCTGTCAAGTTTGAAAATTGAAAATCCGACTTCATGAAAGGTTAGGTTAAAATAAGGTTATCGGATTTATTTTTAAATTAGTGCATTTCAATAAAAATCGATATCTGAGCGTCTGAGAGGTTCCCTAGTACGAAACCGCGATAAAATTTGGAATAGGTGGCGCCCATGTTGATTTTAATTATGTACGTCCCGATTTCGTTCAAAATCGATATCTGAGCATCCGAGAGGACTCTTACAACGAATCTAAGATAAAGTTGGGAAAAAGTGGCGGCCATATTGATTTTCGTTATTTTCGTCCCGATTTCGTTCAAAATCGATATCTAAGCGTCCGAGAGGACTCTTATAACGAATCTAAAGTAAAATTTGGAAAAAATTGGCGGTCTTGTTGATTTTCCTGATTTACGTCCCGATTTCGTTCAAAATCGATATCTAAGTGCCCGAGAGGACTCTTATAACGAATCTAAAGTAAAATTTGGAAAATAATTGGCGGCCCTGTTGATTTTCCTTATTTAGGTCCCGATTTCTTTCAAAGTCGATATCTGAGCGTCCGTGAGAAACCGCGGTAAAATTTGGAATAAGTGGCGGCCATATTGATTTTCCTTATTTACATCCCGATTTCAGTTAAAATCGATACCTGAGCGTCCAAGACGACTCTTAATACGATTCCGAGATTTTACCGCGGTTTCTTATTAGGTAACCTCACGGACGCTCATTTAGAACGAAATCGGGACGTAAATAAGGAATAACAACAGGGCCACCAATTTTTTCCAAATTTTACTTTAGATCCATTATAAGAGTCCTCTTGGACGCTAAGATATCGATTTTCAAGGAAATCGGGACGTAAATAACGAAAATCAATATGGGCGTCACAAGTTTAATTTGAAGTCTTTTCTCTTGACAGAATCCTATTTCAGGAGCAATACAAGCCTTGTATTCCTACGTAGCTATAGCAAGTCATAGTTAAATGACGCCAATTTATTATTCTATTAGTGTAGATGTTATTTTTAAAATTAGACTTTTGGAAGAATTCTTGATGCGCAGCGCGCAACAACCGTCAATAATGCGTCTGTCATTGGTCGAAGCGTTCAGTCTTGCCAAATCGTTGGACTTGTTCCCACCGTCGTGTTATGTCAATAATTGTAGAAATATATTAATTTGGAAGATTTCCGTGAACAGTGGCGGTGACCTGACCGCGATATTCCGCTGGGAGCCTCCCGCGCACGCTCACGGTATAATCCGCGGCTACGAGACGCGCTGCTGGCTGACCCCCGCGCGCCCGCTGCCGGCCGCCTGCCGTGACGCGCGCCAGCCGCCCACTCACACGCAGCTGTTGATCCCGCATCTCGTCGCTGGAGCCACGTATCACTTCCAGGTACCCCTGAACTGACACCTAGGTTAGCACAAATGATGCGACGCAACTCGGGACGAAAAAATCGACCCTTACCCTCCTCGTTCTAATTTGCACAGTGCGAGTGAGATAGGGATCGCTGAGTCACGCGGGACGCAATTTGGCAGCAAGTTGTGTTGGCCACCTGACAGAGTTTGGAAGCTACGAGTATCAGATATTGTTGGTCATCCGACCACCCACCTGCATGTAGCTCCAGATTCAACGCGTTATGGCTGGAACATAGCTCCAGTAGTCTACATCTCGCTAACTATTAGTGGTAGTAGTAGTAGTACTAGTAGTAGTTAGTATTAGTGGCAGAATAGTTAAAAAATGTTTAGGGTGATAGCTAAGGATATTAAGTCATCAAAAAAATTATAAGTTTAGTAGAAACCTCTCAGAAAGTTTTAGTGAGACGATTGGTCCTTGTTTTCCACCTTTAGCCGAAACGGAAATCTTTGGAACTGATGTGACGTGATTTTAAAATCAAAATTAGAGTTCAGACGTACAATTCGCCGATGGGACATAGTTTTGGGTAAGTTGTATATGCCATATGTTTGTACTTGATTCATCAAAAAAAAACCGGTAAGGGCGTGTTGGGCCACGCACTATGAAGGATTCCGTATCTACTACTACTACTAATCCACTTTTAAAACCACTATTCTGTACTTTGAATTAAAAAAGGTCGTATATTCATAAGAAACTCTGCAATCACGGTCGTAGTTAGTTGGGACAAGGCAGTTTTTCAGCGATAATTCAAAAACTATTAGACTTACAGACTTGTTTTCCTGGAATCTATATGTAAAAAAACTATTCTGTGTATATATTTTTTAATTTTAGGCCTAGTAGCTTCGGTGATAAGGAGTGGGGTAGGGGGAATGGTCAGTCTTCGTATATTTTATTAAATAACTTAAAAGCGATCTATCTTACAATTATTGAAAATAAATATTTGGGATGCTCAGAACATGCCCGTTTGTTTTATATCACACGATATAGTTTGTAAACCTTTCTTTATTTTCTAATTTACCCCCCAGAAGTGACCCTGTATAAAATTCATTTATATACATTACACGTCCGTATTTGGGTCACCGGCTTACATATGTGTATCAAATTTCAAAACAATCGGTGCAGTGGTTTCGGAGAAAATTGGCTGTGACACACGGACGGACAGACAGAGAGACACATGAGTGATCGTTTAAGGGTTCCGTTAGTTCCTCAAGAGGTACGGAACCTCAAACATTGTCTACCAGTTTTAGACCTTAACATACAAATAATAGAGTCGAAGAGTTGTAAATCACTTTCTTGGCTGATTGGACCTATCCCAGTCCGAAATAATACTTTAGAATGCTTGACACCTGACTTGATTTTTAATAAGAATTTAATAAGACTTGTAGTAAAAAGCGTATTAAGATAAACAATAAAATGAGATTTAATGAGTGGGCAACTACCGGAATTCGAAAAAGTAGAGATAACTTATATCAACTTTATGAAAGGAGATCTTGCACCACTGACGAATGTTTCCATCAGTATGTTAGGGATTATTCCAAATTGTTTAAACAGTGTGCACGAAAGCAAAAGCAATGCACTTAAATAATAATATTAAGTCTTCAGATAATAAAGCCAAGACAGTCTGGAAAATAATAAACACAGAGACTGGGAAGAGAAATAATAAAGAGTCCACAATTTCTTTGAGAGAAAGTAAAGGATAATATAATAACTGATGCAGTAAAAGTAGCTGATGAATTTAATAATTTCTTTTCTAAAATTCCTATACTCACTACTCAAAGTTTAGCATCGTCTACCACAAAAGCTGAATCCCTTCTGAATGACAACGTAAAATTAGAATCACTAACTAATTTGAAATTTCATCATGTTTCTCCTCTAGATGTACTGAAGTCCTTTGAAATGTTAAAAATAAGAGCACTGAGGACTTATGGGGCGTGTCAGTCAAGGTACTGAAATCTATTCTGGAGGTCGTTGCACCAACTCTAGCTCTCATTTTTAATAACTGTATAGACTATGGCATTTTTCCAGACTTATTGAAATGTAGTAAAGTAGTTCCAATTTTCAAATCAGGTCATAGAGATAATCCTTCTGATTATCGTCCAGTTTCTATTCTACCTGCGTTTAGCAAAATATTCGAAAAAATAATGCTTACGCAATTGGTTTCTCACTTTAATTCTCACAATATTTTGCACGCACAGCAGTTCGGCTTCACGAAGGGTAGGTCAACTACTGATGCAGGTCCAAGTTTATTAAAATTTATTTTGCAGTCTTGGGAAGAGTCGCACGACGCCATCGGAGTGTTCTGTGACCTTTCCAAGGCTTTTGATTGTGTAGATCATGGTACTTTAATTTGTAAACTTAAGTTTTATGGCATCAGAGGGCATGCATTAGATCTCATGAAGTCATATTTAACACAGAGAAATCAAAAGGTAGCGATAAATAAAGCCATTTCGTCAGAGACAGTGGTAGAGATGGGAGTACCTCAGGGGTCTATTCTAGGTCCGTTCCTGTTCCTTGTTTATGTAAATGATCTGCCATATATGGTAAGCCGACGAGAGGCATTGTAATGTTCGCAGACGACACCTCATTACTGTTTAAGGTAAATAGGAGAGATACTGAACTCATTGAACCAAATAATACCCTCTCCATGATATCTGACTGGTTTGCTGCCAATAACTTAGTATTGAACCCGAAAAAAACGAAATGTATGAAATTCTCTCTAGCGAACTCATCAAACAGAAACTTAGATACAAATATTGAACTTAATGGTCAAACATTAGAATTTGTTACTTCTACTGTATTCTTAGGTATTACATTGGACTCAAAATTGCAGTGGGGTTCCCATATAACAGCGATAGGAAGTAGATTGAGCTCTGCTGCATTTGCAGTCAGGAGAATAAGGCAGCTTACCAATGTGGCAACGGCACGATTAGTTTACTTTGCTTATTTTAATAGTATAATTACTTATGGTCTTATCTTATGGGGATCAGTTGCAGATATTGAAACTGTTTTTATTTTGCAAAAAAGGGCTATCCGAGCAATTTATAACTTGGGGTCGCGTGATTCATTAAGAGAATTTTTCAAAGAAATAGATATTCTAACCCTGCCGTCCCTATACATATTTGAAATAATAATGTATGTTAGGAAAAATTTGGGACATTTTCCAACGAACGCTGATAAACCAATAGCCACGAGAAATACTGGGAAACTCAAAATAACCTTCTATAGACTAGTAAAGGCGAAAAAGTCGTTCTTGGGAAATTGTATCAAATTCTACAATAAAATTCCTAAACACATTACTGAACTTAGCAATTCTAAATTCAAATTTGTAGTAAAACAAACACTTATTTCAAGAGCATATTATAAGATAAACGATTACATCATGGATAGGGATGTTTGGCAGTGATAGCGTCCTGCACGGGTAATCTATCGCGAAAATATATTTTCTACTGTAGCATTGTTATTTAAGTTATTTTGTAGTAATGTAATTTTATATTTAACTATATAATGTATATTGTTTTGAAAAAATGACACCTCGCCGAGTTTCTTACGCCGGTTCTTCTCGTGGCAGAGGTATATTTTTCCGAACCGGTGGTAGTTTATTGACGTTCATAGGTGCATGTAATATGCCTAATTTGAAGAATAAACTACTTTTACTTTTACTTTACTTTTAGGTTCGAGCTTACACCGACGCTGGTTTCGGCGACTATTCCACCATAGCCCGAGCGTCCGCTGACCATGTGAACCCCATCCCCAAAGTGATGATATCCTCGCAAGAGTTCCTGAAGATCGTAGACTTGGATTCTGGGGAGAGTGAGACGATTCCGAAGAGCACTGGAACACCTGTTGATTTCGCCGTCTCGATCGAAGAGAATGTGGTGTATTGGGCGAATAACTTGGATGAGATGTTCTCATCGAGGATCAACGGTAGCGGTCATTTTAAGGTAAGAAAAATGACTCATCGCTTTTTTGTATCTCATTACGTAGCATCAGAAGTACCAAATGTTCAGCATCATATCAGCTTAATGCTCTTTCCACTGAGTGATATAAGTGGAGGTGATAAGAAGTGACCAATTACAGTGGATCTCCTTCACCCTCAGTGGACACGCACTTTGTCTGTGTACCTACGAGTACTTTAGCTTCAAAAGTGTTGTGTGCAAATAGAAACTTCCCCTGGGAAGCTGTTGATGGCTGTATAATAGAAGGGCTACGTTAAAGACCGCATAAAATTAGGAGCACTATGTTTAATACACCACGTGTTGCTGTTTTGTTTCAAATTCAAATTGTTTATTGCATAAATCAACTAACACTATAATAATTAGATGGAACAATAAATAGCTAGGTATACATGTGACGCTCTGCAAGGGCACAGCAACATACTTAAAACTAACATGCTTAAGATTTAACGTCTTTGGAAGTAAAGGAGAGAGTCATCAAAATATTACTTGTGTTTATCGTTAAAATACTAATTTAAATTGTTTGTTTCTGTTTGTAACTGTTTCGTTTGTGTGAGGTGTGCAATAAAAGATAATTTGTGTTGTATTGTAATATTGTATTCCCGTTTGTTTTCCAGTTGGCATCAATAAACGGTACAGCCACCAGTATCTGCACGGACTGGGTCGGACGGTCGGTGTACTACGCACAGTCGGAGATCACCTCGCTATCGGAGAGTTACGTCGTATACCGTGCAGACTTGGCCAGTCAGAACACGAGGCCACGGCTCACTTGGTTGTTCGCCAGCAAATATCCCATTTTCAGCTTACAAGTTACTCCTTTAAAGAGGTACGTTTTCTTTTTACAGTCGAGGATCTGTGAGCAGCTTCGTACAGTCCCAGTTCTACTCACAACCGTGCCTATAGCAGAGTAGTTGAAAATACACGTTTTTTTTACTCTATGGTGATAATGATAGAGTGAGAATGAGATGAGAGGAATTCACACAGCAAGTTTTAATGACACTATACTAACTCCTATCTTATCCTATTAATAAGGGGTCGGCAACGCGCTTGCGCTTTTCCTGGAGGCGCAAGCGTCCATAGGCTACGGTGTCTGCTCATCAGGCAGGCCGTAAGCTTGTTTGCCACCGTCCTATTATAAAAAAATAAATAAAATACTTGCTGCCCAAACTGTAACTCCCAAACTGTATCTCCATAGCCTGTTTTATATTATCTCTTTTATATTTTAGGTCATTGTATTGGTACGAAGAGGGCAAATATCCAGGTTTAGGAACATTAATGACATCAACGTTAGACGGGAAGAACATTAGAAAGTTCTTCAACATATCTGAGGAAACCAAATCGAAAGATGGTTGCGACTGCCCCGAGAACCCCCAGGTCGCGAGGACTTTCGTCATCGACACTACTAGAGAAAAACACGAGCTTTACTGGGTGGACCCGTGGGTACATCGCATCATGGCCGCAGATTTAAAAGGCTGTCGCTGCAGAGTAGTCGTCAATGCAACAGCGGAGAAGAAAAAATACGGTTTCACACCCATGTCGTTAACAGT
This sequence comes from Notocelia uddmanniana, assembly GCA_905163555.1. Classification (NCBI taxonomy): domain Eukaryota; kingdom Metazoa; phylum Arthropoda; class Insecta; order Lepidoptera; family Tortricidae; genus Notocelia; species Notocelia uddmanniana. The sequence continues at coordinate 12,064,999 of LR991065.1, read as the reverse complement.
TGACAGCAAATATATCTACTGGTTTAATTCTACGGAGAAAATTATTTATTACACTAACAAACATAAGAGGAATAAGATTGAGCAAGTAAAAACTTCGCATGGTTACAAAATAATGGCCTTAGATCCAGGAAATCAGCTGTACCCGCAGAGATCGTGTCTATTTCCCGAGGCACAAAAGCTAGAGCCCCGAGTCACATCCACTTCAGCAAACAGTATAACCCTTCGCCTGCCACCAGTGAACAAACCCTCTCGCTGCAGAGATATCGAATACAACATGGCTATAACCGAATACACGGTGTACTACCGTCTGAATACTTCGAACGATTTGACTTGCAGCAAAGAGCTCTGTCCGTTTATAACCACTACTAAAACGGAACTGATCATACCGAATCTGAAACCGTTTACGAAGTACGCAGTTACGGTGGAAGCGACGAACTATTATGCGAAACTTCACGAAGTAAAACCTATTACAGGTTTACCGATTGTATTGCAAACTGCTGCAGAAGGTCAGTCTTTTGTAAATCATTGTATCCTTTATTTCCAACTTTCGCAACTCGATCTTATTCCAAAGTTATCCCTATTACCAACGCGCCCGCTTTCTTAAATCGTTGCAATTAAATGTAAAATTGGACGAATGTCTACTTAATTTAATGTCTTTTCTTTAATTATCAGTTTAGTCCCTGACTAGAGCAAGTAATCAATATGAATATTATTATTTTTTTAGCTCCATCGGCACCAAAAGGCGTTACTGGTATAGTGCTAAGTCCAGTACTGGCGCGAGTGGAGTGGACGCCGGACCCGGGCTACTATTACGAGCTGCATTGGAGGACCGATGACGCATCAGAACAACATAAGTTCAAAGGTACGAGTATTTTACTAACTTTTTGAATTTTTCAATCGTGTTCTTCATTCGTTGTGCTCAGTGGCGTCTATAGAATGGGGAATGTCTGAAATTTTTAAAAGTCCTTGATTATTTTTCTAATAGTAGGAATAACCGTCGCCATTAACAGAAAAAAGTTTCAGATTTTTCGGTTGCGCCATATATTTAAAAAAAAAAACAAACATTTTATATCACCTCGCGTCTGCCCCGTATCGGACTACTAAGACATTTCTAAGTCCGTCGAATATTTAAAAAAAAAAACGCCTGCTTGGATCTGTGGTACGCAATGACATTGATAGTTCATCATAGGTTGGTCGTATGACTTGAACTGTCAATGTCATTGCGTACCACAGATCCAACAGGCGTTTTTTTTTTTAAATATTCGACGGACTTAGAAATGTCTTAGTAGTCCGATACGGGGCAGACGCGAGCTGATATAAAATGTTTGTATTTTTAAAAAATATATGGCGCAACCGAAAAATCTGAAACTTTTCTCTGTTAATGGCGAGGGTTATTCCTACAATTAGAAAAATAATTAAAGACTTTTAAAATTTTCAGACAGTCCCCAATTAATGAAATTATAATTTATGAACAAAAAGTTACCTCCGGCCTTCATTATTGGCGTTATGAACACCGCGTCATTATTGGCGTTATTTATTCGAATTTCGAATATTCGACCTAATCACACTACACTATTACCATGTTTAAACGTACCGAACTTTCCAGAACACAACACGTTCGAGGTATCAGAAGGACGAAGCGCGAACATGACTCGTCTAGCCCCCAGCACTTCCTACACCGTATGGGTGCGCGCGCTGTCCAACCACAGTTCTCTAACAACGGACTCTACACCGCTGCAACTGAGGACCTACCCGCTTCCAGCGCCTATTGCCCTCAAGACCGCAGAGGCTTACAGATTGCTGGTTTTGTGGCCACTCACCACGTCGTATAAGTTGCACAAGTAAGTGGCATGGTTTATAGTTTTTGGTTACATCCATGTCACATCATCTCATAAAAATCTAGCCTAGCCGCAGAAGTGAACTGCTTTCTCGATTATGATAATGCAGTTGTTTCCGTCTAAATCAATTTGATTTCTTCTATCGATTATCCGTTCTATAGCAGTTTCAGAGTTATCTGGGTGAGCGAAAGAACCCTTGATTTATAAACAATTTTACCAGTTATACTCTCCACAGGTATGCAGTGGAGTATTTAGAAATGAACCCGCTAGGAGACCACACCTGGCACGATGCGATTCCTGTAGACCGCAACGGTCTGTGGGAGGCCAGCCCGCTCCGCCCCGGCGCCCGCTACCGCTTCCGCCTCCGCTTGCAATACGTGGTGGGCGGCCCGCCGTTTCACTGGCCACATGACGAACGATTCATTTTTGAAACTATAGGTGCGTTGCTATACCTGTCTAGCCCACCGCTAAAAGAAGGTAAATTAACCCCTGCGTTTTTATTTACCTGCACTATGGACTATCGTTTCTAATCTACAATCTAAGTAACGGTTATTACAATCCGTCAGCAGTGGTCTAATTTTTGGTTTCTGTATTCATAATCCTTCAGATTCTAGGTCGTATCCTAAATACGCCCGGGATCAGTATTGGCACCCAATCCTTAGATTTGGCGTAGTTATGGCAATTGATATCTCTTCCAACCCAGAGTGAAAACTCAAAACGTCAAAATATATTTTCTTTTTAAACATTGTACCGTTGACCTATGAACCTATTCATAGGTCATACAATTATAGGTAATTATTTATATTAGTGTACCTATATGTTGCCATACGGCATACAAATATTTTGAGTCAAGATGGAGTATGCGTAAGTAAATTAGTAAATATTAATATTTTCAAACCTCCTTCCATGAACACAATTGCTGACGTCATAACGACGTCATCATATCAAATATCGAAATGCCTCCCCTTCTTAAGTCTTTACTTGGGTTGTAAGGAACAATCCAGCAAAAGAACATCACTCGATCACCAAACGCTCTATATCGGCTTCCCATGTCTTGTTGGAGCTGCAACTATTCAGGCAAAGCCACATCTTTGGTTTCTGCGTTGCCGACCGTTAAGATAATTATGCATGGAGAGTTTGAAGTTTACCAGGACGATATTGCTTATTTAAATTAAATTAAATATCGTTTATTTAGGACTCTGGATCCATAATTTGTTAGTGACAATGTATTTACTTAAAGCTAATTTTAGCAACAAAAAACTAAACAGCTAATACATATCAGCGGAACATGTGACACATCCCGATGCTTTATTATCGGGCAGTCCACCCGTTCAACAAGCGCACACAGGATGCTGTTAGTTCTACCCCTCACCTTATGCATGAGCGAAGCCATTCGGTTGCGCATTATTGGGTGGCATCCCGACACGCCTCCGGCGCGAACATGCTAGACGCACTGCAATATCGGTTTTAAAATTGAAAATCCTTGTGTTTTGTATGTCAGGCGACGTGCCCGCGGCGGTGAGCGCGCTGCACGTGGACGCGCTGAGGTCACGCGTGCTGCGCGTGTCGTGGACCGAGCCCGACGCGCGCGGCGCCGCCGTCGACCACTACCGCGTGTGGGGGCGCCCGACACACAGGTAACACTGCAAGCTGTGCTGCGATTTGCCTGCGTTTTTTTTCGGTAGTCCTCGAGAGCGGAACCAGTTGTTCTGCAACAATCTCGGAGCCGCCTATGGCCAGCGGATAATCGTCTGAACAGTCACGCGGCCTGTAGCATCGCACTGTAGCCGTCGTGGCTAGAAGAAGCGCTTCTACGTATGTAAGCATCAGCGTACTGTTCGTAGGGGGTGGTGTAGATCGTAATCTATAATGCTATAATAGTTGACCCATCATCCTTGGTATTCAATTTGAATGTCTTGCTAGTTAACTCAATTGGCCACTTGACAAAAAAATGTTGCCATTCGAACCAGTTTTTGGATAGGATAAAATGTTTGTATGGGACCAACTATTATTAGAGAACAACAAAAGCCACAAATTTGAGACAAATTTAGTTCGCCGCCAGCGGCCTTGCAAACAGCTGCTACAAATGAATATTACATTGTGACGTCACGTGGACGTCACATTTTAATATTAAAACTCACCGTTGTATGCAAAAATAAGTAAATTGCTGTTATGCTGATCGTGAAATACTGCGTTTAAGTACATCAGTGTCACACAATTTTTTTATAAGGATTCTTTTTGTATCTTTTAATTAACTATTAGTTGATAAAAAAAATCGTAGAATTTCGAATCTTTGAAGTCTCATACATTTTTATGATTTCGAAAGTTTTTATTAATTTTCAATTTATTAAAAATTGTTAATTTAATATATATATTTTAATATTTTGATGGTTTACTATCCGTATAGTAACACCATGCTATAAATTTTAACATGTGGTAAGTACCCCATTTCTAACTGACTAACAATTTCCCAGGGCATACCAGACTAACGAGAACATGACGAGGGATATTTCGGAACTGCTGCCCAAGGACTTGCCGAGCGACATCGACGACGACCTGAAGACGCGCATCGTGCGTGAGGGTTTGGAGCTGCTCCATAACGGAACTGGTGAGAAAACTGCATACCCATACTACCCACCCATGCTATTATAATAAATGCGAAAGTAACTCAGTCTGCCTTTACATTTTCACGTTCAAACCGCTGAGCGGATCAAGGCGAAATTTAGCATGAATATAGTTTGTGGCACTCTTTAGAGGAGGCCTATGTCCGGCAGTGGACGTCCATCGGCTGATATGATAATGATGATAGTTTGAAACCCCGTAAATCATTGTTTAAGAGGATAAAAATGGGGGTCGAAGTCTGTATAGGAGAGGGATCATTTAGCCTTACTAATATAATTTGATAGGCATTATTTCTCTAAGGCGACACAAGTTCTACGCGTATGAAGTCGCCGGCAAAAGGTAGTTTGTGAATAACTTTATGGTCTAACTACTAGATAGCTTGGGATTGGCTTGGGATAAATAGCGCTCTAAACTGGATAGATAGTGCGACCCCCCAGGAAACCTACTGAAGTACCCCCTATGTACTAATTGCACTCGTGGTTTATTACCCGCCTGACGCAGGCAGGTTATGTTTTTTTTAGTAATCAGCTCACAAAACGTAACGCCATCTATTGAGATTTTTTAAATATACTTTCCTAATAATCGACATCACATTGTATTCATCGATGCGCGCGTCATATTGGTTCTTTGTACATATTTATTTATTTACTTTATTTAGGGCATAAACAGCAATACAATACAAAAATTACAACAAAGTAAACTTCAGTGGTAACAAAAAAGAATAATAATTTATTTGCACCGCACACACATCCATTCTGGTAATGCGAAAGAAATCGTAGTTATTATGTAGAAATTTAAAACTATTCGTAGATTTTTTTTTATTGTAGCACTTCCTTATAAAATTTAGTAGCGGTTATGCTTTCGGGTGCATTTCAAAGAAAACCAGTAACGTAGTCTAAGGTGGACTGTGCAATGTTTATATCTTTTCTAAAATGTTTGTTGTAGGTGAAGTATACACGCTGACCATTTTCAAGTTGAATAGTGAGATGTACGACAGGAGGAAACATTTCATGAATGAGAAACTTCAAGACCAAACAGCTTCGGAGCTAACTTATGTATTGGCCGCTTTCATAACATTTTATCTCATCATTCTCATTTTCGAGAATCAAAGCCGACCGATCACCCTAGTTCACATACGTGGTGTATTTGATACCTTAAACAGAGTTGCATAACGACAGTAATATGAGGAATGAAAGTCCGGGACAGCACAGGATTGTAAGGCAATTTACCCAGCGATTGTCTAACTTTAATTCATTAATCTTTATTGTGTGATCACCGTCAGTTCGGCATCTCCTCCTTTATTGAGGATATTCATCGTCTCTCGTCTGAGTGTCTAGGAGAAGTGGTCGAGGGTACTCTTATATACTTTTTTGTCTGTACAGAGTTATAATAAATATCTTAATTGGAAATGAGAAACGTTCAAATAAAACTATTAATACGGGAACATATTCTGTGACCTAAGTATAAATGTAACCTGTTATGTATACAATGAAAATAACTGACAAACCTGTACATGACCTTGCCACATGTTAACCATCAATCATTTTCAAGGAGTGAATTTCGAAATCCCCTGAAAGTACTTTTCATATATTCAGATAAAGGGTACGAAGACCCGATGTTTTCACTTTAAAAATCTCACGACCTCCATACAAAATTTCAACCCCTATTTAACTCCCTAAAAAGTTGAATTAGTTTTCTAGCTCTTTCATGACGAATGTGTTTATACACATGAATATTAGACTTATTATTCAGAGAATTACATGTTTTAGATGCAAATTTCCTACCCCAATTTTCCGCATTTAGGGGGTGAATATCGAAATTCCGCGAAAGTTCTTTCCATATCTTAAGTTACCGTATCTAAAGATGAAGCGTCTTTGTACAAAATCTTACACTTATACTTTAAAAGTCACTCGATCTTCATACAAAATTTCAACCCCAATTCACACCCTTAGGAGTTGTCCAATCCCTTCTTAGTGGTTACTTACGTCATATAAACAGCCTACCGTGAAAAATTCAGCTTTCCAGGTCAAACGGTTAGGGCTGGGTGCTGATTAAGTCAGTCAGTCAGGAATGTGCGCCCCTATTTAACCCGCTTAAGTAGGGGTGGGTTTTTCCAAAAACCCTAAAATTACTTTTCTTGTATTGTAATAAGGAGTCTATAAACAAAGTTTCAAGTCTCTCATCTAAAATTTTACTCCATCTCCATACAAAATTAGCACTCAAGGATCTCACTTAAAATTTGCACCTCTATTTAACTCGCTTAGGGATGGGTTTATCCAAAACCCTAAAATCACTTTTCTTGTATTATAATAAGGAGTCTATACACAAAGTTTCAAGTCTCTCACCTAAAATTTTACTCCATCTCCATACAAACTTAGCACCCCTATTTAACCCGCTTAGGGGTGGATTTTTCCAAACCGCTAAAATTACTTTTCTTGTATTGTAATAAGGAGTCCATACACAAAGTTTAAAGTCTCTCACCTTAAATTTTACTCCATCCCCATACAAACTTTCAACCCCCATTTTAGCCCCTTAGGAGTTCAATTTTTGAAAACCCCTTCTTATTGGTTGTTTACGCCATTACAATACAATACAATACAAGTATACTTTATTGTTCACCAAAACGGTATAATTAAACAGTGATTAAATAAATACAAAAAAGGTAGACAATTGGTGGGCTTATCGCTTATCAGCGATCTCTTCCAGACAACCTTTGGGTAGTGGAATTGATGCAAAAAAAACTAACCTGAATTATAAATTTCAACTCTCTAGCCCCAGTAGTTTCGGCTGTGCGTTGATGAGTAAGTGAATGAGTCAGTCAGGACATAGGCATTTATATGTATAGATTAATGACTTAATGATACCATAAACAATTTATATTTTGTTTAATTATCACATCAGACGTACCGTATTTGTTGCATTTAAACGGAGAGTCTCTATATGAAGTTTCAAATTTCTAACCGTACAAACTTTGAACCCCCATTTCACCCCTTTATAGGGAGGAATTAAGAAACCGCTTAAATACGTATATGTTGTATTTAAACAGAGAGTCTATATACGAAGTTTCCAATCTCGCACTTCAAAAAATATATGCCCCTCAAAAAAATTTTAAAACCCCTTTTTCACCCCTTTTGAGATATAATTGGAAGAACGCTGATATACCCTATTGATATATTTAAACAGAGAGCCTATACACGCAATTTTAAGTTTCTTAGTCCAAAAATTCTACTTTTTCTATACAAACTTTCATCCCTTTTTTTACCCCCTTAGGGCATGAATTTCGAAAAATCCTTTCTTATCCCTAGCCTACGCTTTAACTGTAACCGCCTGTACAAAAATCAGCTCTCTAGCTTTAGTAGTTTCGGCTGTGCGTTGATGAGTCAGTCAGGACTTCTTCTTTTAAATATATAGTAGTAAGGAGTGATGCTTATGTAATTACTAGCATTTGCCCGCGGCTTCGCCCGCGTACTAAGCGAAATTTTTAACCGTCTACAAAAAAGAGGTTCGTATATTTGTCAACGATTATCTCGCGTTTGGCTGAACCGATTTAGATGCGGTCTCCAGAAAAGTAGTTGTTACATTCTGGGGATTTCGGTATACGAAGTTTGGTGATTGTGATTCATTAACAGATGAAAAGATGAAAGTCAGTATACATTCTGAGAACCGGCAAACTGTTGAATTTCATTTGATTTTGGCAAAAATAAGGATCGAAATCTATTATTATACATTTCCGACAGGCCGAAGGGGAAAGGGCCGATGAAATAAAAGCATGTCTTAAATGGCCCTTAGTAAAAGTATCTGTGTACTACAGTAACACGAATAGGTCTGATAACGAGCAAGCAGCGCGCAGCGGTCATAAACTCTGGTCCTTTGAAGTACAGAAATACGGCTAATTCAATAACACGTGTAACATTTATTTTTCCTAAAATTAAATTTATAAGGTAGGTTTTGCCAGTTCCCATTGGAGCATCAAAAAGAAAATTTGGCCTCACTTCCATTCGCACTCCTGACTGTCAGTCCGTCTGTTACAACCGATCTATCTAAACTATCAAGAATTTAGAGCGCTCGTGGCCCAGGGGCACCGGCCTACCGCGTGCGGTATGCGAGGTTAAGCAATGTGGGCGCAGGTCAGTTCTTGGATGGGTGATCGCTTTGAGAGGTTACTAACTGACTCTCGTGCTTTGGAAGGCACGTTAAGCCGTTGATCCCGGCTGCTGTCTACGACAGCAATCGTTAAGCCAAGTTAGAGGCCTTCGGGCGGCTTGCAAACTTCTTACAGTCAAGTTACCCACTCACTTGACAAAGGGGGGTCGAAGTTGCACCACGTCCGTAGGGAGTACCCACCGTTACCCTACACGTGACCCCTGGGTGGTGCTAAAAGTGCAACAAAAACTGGCAACCGTACTTGTCTTCTCGAAGATCTCACGGTTCGTAAATAAATGCCATACGATAAAAAAAATCTAAAGGTTGATTTAAATGAAAAAAATATCGAAACCTCTATGTCGTTTTTAAAAGCAAATCCATAGATACCCCACACGCCTATATAGTAACATTAAACTTTTTTTAAATTTTACCTCGGATTCTTATTACGAGACATCTCGGACGCTCAGATATCGATTTTGAACGAAATCGGGACGGAAATGAAGAATATCAATATGGCCGTTACTTTATTCAAAGTTTAGGTACCTCGGATTCCTATTAAGAGTCCTCTCGGACGCTGAAATATCGATTTATGTCGAAATCGTATCGGACGGCACTGATTAATAAAACCATTTACAATTTATTTATTTATTTAATCGTATGGCATTTATTTACGAACCGTGAGATCTTCGAGAAGACAAGTACGGTTGCCAGTACTTACAATACATTGAATCAAAAAAGGTCGTATCTACATAGGGAACTCACGGCACTTCATGCACCTTTAGACCTTATAAGGAACTTACATGCCAAATTTGGTATCTCTCGAACCAGCAGTTTGGGCTGTGCGTTGATATGTCACTCACTCAGTCAGTCAGTTTCTTCTTGCAATTTGGCACCTACTTTTAAAAGTTATAATGTCCGCAATACTAAAATTCAAAATCAATGCCATTTTCGAAATTAACGACCCAAACAATCATAAAAATGACACCCATATTAATATTTAGACATTCCAACCCCCTCGGATCCCAACAGAGGGGATGGTATTTCACGTCCTCCACGTGGGATTTTAAAATCATTGTTGTTTTCGTAATCAGCGACCTGATAAACCATAGAAACAACACCCATATCGATTTTCAGAATTTGTCACCTGATTTCCCCATTTTAGGGGTTGATTTCTTAAAAACCTGAAACACATGTTTACTCATTTTATTTATTTTATTTTTTGAAACTTCGGAGCCCCATTTCACCCCCTTAGGGGTTGAATTTTGAAAAATCCTTTCTTAGTGCACCCCTAGACCTTATAAGGAACCTACGTGCCAAATTTGGAATCTCTAGGACCAGCGGTTTGGGCTGTGCGTTGATATGTTGGCTGTGGGCTGTGGACCCGGGTATGTCCTAAAACTACGACCAAGACCACCGGGGGATGGGCAGCAGCATCCCTGGAGTGCGGTGGAGATACTGCGATCGCCAACCCGCATGCCAAGCGTGGCGATTATGGCATATACCCTCCGTGAATTTGGGGGAGGCCCATGTCCAGCAGTGGACGTCTTATGGCTGATATGGTGGTGGTGGTGGTGGTTGATATGTTTGTCAGTCAGTCAGTCAGTCAGTTTCTTCTTTTATATATTTAGATAGTAAATATAGGAGTGATGCTTATGTAAGTAAGTTGTTACACGAAGTTGTTCATTACATTAAAAATTTTTTGCACGTCGGTGGCAAACGAGCGTGCGGACCACCTGATACCATAATTATAAAATGTAGTTAACTTATATATGTTTTGTAATGACAGACACGTATTGGCTAATCGGATCGGGCGAGGTCTCCGAAGGTTACTCGGCAATGGTGCAAGCCCACAACCAGTACGGCTGGGGCGCACTGTCGCCGCCCGCTCAGCTGGACGCTCCGCTCGCGCCCGCACTGCGGCCGCACCCCGCCGCGCTTGCCGTCGCTGTGGCCGCACTCGCCGCGCTCGTGTTGGCGCCCGCTTTCTGCATGTTCTACAGTCAGTTATTACATTCTATTTTTAATCAATTAATGGAAATGGAACTTTAGGAGGTAAATTCTGACCAATTACCATCCAAAATGTGGGACAAATCATGCAACTCGGGTTCGAATCCCGGCAAGGGCATTTGTTTCTGTGGTGAGCAGAATCATTTGTTCCTGAGACTTGGATGTTTTCTATGTATTTAAGTATATATCTATTGAGTATGTCGTCGTCTAGTACCCATAACGCAAGCCGTCTTGAGCTTACTATGGGACTAGTTTGACTAGTAGATTTGTGTAAAAAAATGTCCTATAATATATTTTTATTTATTTATAACTGAATTTTAGATCAGTTATCCTCAACGGATTCAGCTGGAATGTGGCACACTACATACCATAAGTTCGGTAACAATGCAATATTGATCTGTTGATGTGGAAAGAAGGTGGCCATAGAATCTCCTAAACTACCCAATATCAACCCGTCGTGTTTCAGCTCATTGGTACCCCCTCAACGAGTAGCTGATGAATGTTAGAAAAAGTGCAGTCCAATAAAAATGTCATTTTTGACCATAAAAATGTCATTTTTGACAGAAACTTGGTCTATATACCTATATCTACAATTAACGAGCAAATACATGGGTACCCCTTATATGAAAATTCGATATGCCGATTGCTCTTGAGTGTAGTCTAAGTTAGCAAACAACGAAGACAAGTGCTAAAAAGAAAAGAAAAATGTGGTAAAGTCTGCACCTGACCAACCGAACCACTCTGTATTTCACGCCAATTATTCGTCATTTACGATTGCGTTTTATTCCAGCGTACAACAAACGTAACGAGAAGAAGGCCGCCTTGGCGAACCAGATGCTGAATCCGCCGCCACGGCGCGGGCCTGACGTAGAACTCGCGACTTTGAGGCAGCTGCCCATCCGACACTCTACCAACATACTTTACAACCAGGTGCAATACCTTCTCAACTCTGTTTCCAGATAGTCTGTTCTGAATCAACTGATGAAGTAAGCTGCCTTACCTGTAGGTAATAAGCGGGCTAATGATTGCGTTACCGCGTGGTAATCTTTTACACCGGCGCAATTTTAGCCGGTTGTTACCAAGAGACAAAACTTCCATTTTGTTAGAGAAACTGCTCTATGCAAGGAACCAATAGGTTCACATTGGCTGCAACGATGGTTGAACTACATTTAAAATGAATGAATTTACAGTCGCGAAATGATAAGGTTCGTCACTTTTCAACTCTATTTCAATGCCGTTAAGATCGATAAGTGACGAGCCTTTTCATTCCGCGACTATACGTACTCGTACTTCGTAAAATTATATAGGCGATGCTAGATTACGTGTCTTACTTTCTGTCACCAGTTTGATACTTTTTACATATTACCTAAGTGGCTTACAACATCTTGTTCGACCAGGAGAAATAATTCAAAGATATTCCTACGAGTATCTTATCAATTTTAACTCGCCAAAAAACTACCCCGATTATTGTTCTTGAATACGTAAATATATTATTTTGTCAAGAAAACTGAACTGGCACTGTTTGGCGCTTTCACTGATCGATCACATATCTTTGAAATTATGTCAGGCTGATGGTAACTTGAACGACTGTAATTACAATTTGAACCTTCATAATAAGCTAGTAAGGCCGATATTTTACTTTTACAACTTACTACCGGTCCAGGGTGTCCACTGTCCATCTGACGCGGAGCTAGCGAGTCTACCTCACATCCGACGCGAGCAGATCACGCTGACGAAGTTCCTCGGCTCGGGCGCCTTCGGGGAGGTGTTCGAGGGAGTGGCGCGCCACATCGACGCCACGACGAAGGATACCAAAGTCGCTGTCAAGGTTTGTGTAGTCAATATCCATCCGATGCAGATCTAGCGAGTCTACCACGTCTGATGTGAGCAGGTCACGCTGACGAAGTTTCTCGGCTCAGGCGCCTTCGGGGAGGTGTTCGAGGGAGTGGCGCGCCACATCGACGCCACGACCAGGGATACTAAAGTCGCTGTCAAGGTTTGTGTAGTCAATATCCATCCGACGCAGATCTAGCGAGTCTACCACGTCTGACGCGAGCAGACCACGCTGACGAAATTCCTCGATTCGGACGCCTTCGGGGAGGTGTTCGAGGAAGTGGCGCGCCGCAGCGACGCCACGACCAAGGATACCAAAGTCGCTGTCAAGGTTTGTGTAGTCAACGTCCAATGTCCATCCGACGCAGAGCTAGCGAGTCTACCACGTCTGACGCGAGCAGATGACGCTGACGAAGTTCCTTGGGTCGGGCGCCTTTGGGGAGGTATTCGAGGGAGTAGCGCGGCACATCGATACCACGACCAAGGATACCAAAGTCACTTTCAGTTTGAGTAGTCAACGTCCACTGTCCATCCGACGCGGAGCTAGCGAGTCTACCTCACATTCGGCGCGATCAAATCACGCTGACGAAGTTCCTCGAATCCGACGCCTTCGAGGAGGTGTTCGAGGTTGTGGCGCGCTACACCAACGCCACGGCTAAGAATACGAAAGTCGCCGTCAAGGTTTGTGTTGTCAATGGGAATTATCAAACGTAAAAATCGTTTATGCGGATTATAAGTCTAACCAATTGGTTACGCCATACGTTTAGTTATTTATGTCCAAGAAAGACGCGAACGAAAATCTGTGTACGACCTGTGTAGCATAAAAACAGCGCCATCTAGCGTGACGTTAGATCAAACATGATAAGGGTTTCTTATCATATGTAGGATGTGGCCATAACGTGACGTAGCTATATGCAATTTTGTATAATATTCTTGTTTTCAAATGCGTGTTTGTTGTAACAAAGCACACAACACAATTTATGATAACTTTTTTGCTCGACACACAGACGCTGCGCAAAGGAGCGACGGAGCAGGAAAAGAATGAGTTCCTGAAGGAAGCTGCTTTGATGTCAAACTTCAAACACGAGCACATCCTGCGTCTGCTGGGAGTATGCCTCGACAACGACCCGCACTACATCATCATGGAGCTCATGGAGGCCGGCGACCTGCTCAGCTACTTGCGCGCCAAGCGGGCTTCGCTGGTGAGTGAACGAGTTCGACACGAGCACAGCCCGCGTCTGCCGGGAGTGTACCTCGACAACGACCCGCACTACAGCATCATGGAGCTCATGGAGGCCGGCGACCTGCTCAGCTACCTGCGCGCCAAGCGGGCTTCGCTGGTGAGTGAACGAGTCTGACTCGAGCACAGCCCGCGTCTGCCGAGAGTGTGCCTCGACAACGACCCGCACTACATCATCATGGAGCTCATGGAGGCCGGCGACCTGCTCAGCTACCTGCGCGCCAAACGGGATTCGCTGGTGAGTTAACGAGTCCGACACGAGCACAGCCTGCGTCAACCCGGGAGTGTGCCTCGACAACGACCCGCACTACAGCATCATGGAGCTCATGGAGGCCGGTGACCTGCTCAGCTACCTGCGCGCCAAGCGGGCTTCGCTGGTGAGTGAACGAGCCCGACACGAGCACAGCCCGCGTCAACCCGGGAGTGTGCCTCGACAACGACCCGCACTACATCATCAAGGAGCTCATGGAGGCCGGCGACCTGCTCAGCTACCTGCGCGCCAAGCGGGCTTCGCTGGTGAGTGAACGAGCCCGACACGAGCACAGCCCGCATCTGCTGGGAGTGTGCCTCGACAAAGGTTCGCATTTCCTCACCATCCCGTTGTTTCGTCCGTTACTTATGCAACGACCAGAACGGTATGGTCATTAGTCTGCCGCATTCTTGCATTGCAGTCAGCACGCATGCAACTGAGTAAACTAATACAGCGATTATTGTAGTCTAAAGGCGTATCCTTCGCATTAATTCGTGACGTACTAACTAAATGATATGATTGACGCATTACCTACATGTCAAGATCGGTTTAAGGTTTAATTCAATGGATAAGCAATACGCTTACCATGCGCGAATGCTTTATATTATATCGATGCTAATGATTTCATTGTTTCCCAGTACACATCGGAGTCGCTAACACTCCTGGATCTCTTCAACATGTGCGTCGACGTGACTAAAGGCTGCCGGTACCTGGAGGAGATGCATTTCGTGCACCGAGACTTGGCGTGTCGGAACTGTCTCGTGGCCACGCGCGCCAACGGACGAGTGGTGAAGATTGGAGACTTCGGACTTGCGAGGGACATTTATAAGAATGACTATTATAGGAAGGAGGGTGAAGGTAAGTTGGTCTTTGAGATCCAATGGAGTAGAAAGTTTCTAGGCTTGATGTTATATAACTTGTAGGTATTAATCAACCCTTTTCCAGGCACAGTACGATTTATCGACCACATTCACATCATAAAATTTCAATCTTAATTGTCCGATTTAGGGTTCATCAAGTACTAACTTGAACTTTAAATCCTATCCTTATCCGTTGATAGCCGATGGAAAAGCATTAGTCACTACATCTGTATCGTCGGTTGACAACCAAAACCAACTAAAGTAACAAATGCCTACTTAAAATAAAGCTCGTATCTGAGCATCCTTTTTGTACTGAGATACGAGGTTTCTAAGAGTATTGTCAGATTTTATAGTGACTGGAACCGGCGATATGCTAATTTTCTTGTTTATGTAGGATTGCTGCCAGTGCGGTGGATGGCGGTGGAGTGTCTGGTGGACGGGGTGTTCTCCTGCCAGTCCGATGTGTGGGCTTGGGGTGTTCTTTGCTGGGAGGTATGTAGCACCGACTAAACTAGTACCAACGTCAGTATTTCTGCAACCGTCATACTAAACACATTAGTTATGTACAGTTAGTGCCAAGAGTACATACGGCCGTGTTTCTCAAAATAACCTAAATAACCTCTTATTCTCTCGTATGTCGTAATCTTACTGCCTTATTTACTCATAAACATATTTTTTCCTATTTATTCGTATTTGTACACGAAACAACTTCTGCTACTGATAGTACATGTGTTTTGTGCGTTATGTCTGGGTCGATGTTATCTTCTTTAGCGTCCTATGAATACATCGAGCGCAAAGTGGCCATTGCCCGTTACACTACTTCGTTTGCCTAATACTGTCGCCGAACTTTTTTCAAACTTCTTCAGCCTAAGAACACCATCTTCTCTTCATAATATGTAAAGCTTGCTTTTTGTGACTGAATCCTTAGAATTTAATTTGTATTTTTCTTATAAATTTCTAATTTTATCACATCTTTTTTGAAAACTGGACTTTACATGCCGCGACCGGAACAAAGATTGCCTGCCTCATATTACTATACCTTTAGACGGCCTCACTGCCGGTCGTCCGTCTATGACCCACTCGGCAGGCAATCCCTTCCATCCCTGTCTTGATTCTCGACACGACAAAAAAAAACTCCTAATTTTCAAACCTCCAAATTTCCACGAGAATCGGTTGAGGATCGGTTGAATCGGCCTGTAAAGGAGAACAGCCGGAAATCCGAACACACGAAAGCATTTTTGGCGAAGTTTTTATTCAGACTTATGTTTCCGACTTAAGTCTGAATTGAACAGTATGTTACGAGTATGTATGTTGTGTGTCCGCAGGTGCTGTCGCTGGGGCAGCAGCCGTACCCGGCGCGCACCAACCGGCAGGTGCTGGGCTACGTGCGCGCCGGCGGCACGCCCGACCGCCCGCCCAACTGTCCCTCGCTCTTGTGAGTACCCGCCCTTATCACTTCACACATGTCCCGGCACATTCACACTAGCCCTAGCGTACAGTCGAATTCACAAGGGGTTGAACACCTTTACGTCATACGTCATGTTTGAGTTTTGTTACTGCATAAGTTTAAAAGTAGTGGTATTGTGTGCTGTAGACCACAGGATTATTATTTTTTTAATTTCAAAGTATACAAAAACTGATTCAAGAAAATCTAAATTATTATCAAACCAGCTCACGAAATTTCACCAGTATCGGTCAGGAAATGCGACCTGTAGATGAGAACAACCGGAAATCCGCCGGCCGGACATACGAAAGAATTTTTGCCGAATCTCCGCGGATGGCCTGTGTCCACGGATCATGAATATCATGATAGATGTAGAATAGACCACGGAATCCTGTGTATAGAATATAACTAGTGGCTTCATGCGACACTAAAAGCTTAGTTAAAGCTAATCCTCCATTCAGTAATTGACTCGTACAAAGTTCATAAACAAAATTATCTAATTCAATAACACACGTCTTAATTTCTTAGTAATACATGTCAAAGTTAGTTTCATAATAGTTCAAAGAACCCAAATTCACCCGTCAAAAAATAAAGTTTTGTTTAAAATAAAAATCGTCATACTATCGCGAACAGATCCTAAATGTATATTAATTAACTAGCGTTTGCCCGCGGCTTCGCCCGCGTATTAAGCGTAATTTTTAACCGTCTACAAAAAAGAGGTTCTCTGTATGACCCGCATGTATGTATGTACGTATGTATGTATGTTTGTCCACGATTATCTCGCGTTTGGCTGAACCGATTTAGATGCGGTTTCCAGAAAAGTAGTTGTTACATTCTGGGGGTTTCGGTATACGAAGTTTGGTAATTGTGATTGTGAGATGAAAAGTCAGTATACATTCTGAGAACCGGCAAACTGTTGAATTTAATTTGATTTTGGCAAAAATAAGGTTCGAAAACTATTATCGTACATTTCCGAGAGGCCGAAGGGGAAAGGGCCAATGAAATAAAAGCATGTCTTAAATGGCCTTTAGTAAAAGTATCTGTGTACTACAGTAACAGCAATAGAAGGTCTGATAACGACCAAGCAGCGGTCACACGGTAAACTCTGGTCCTTTGAAGTACAGAAATACGGCTAATTCAATATCACTTCTAACCCTTATTTTTCCTACAATTAAATTTAATAGGTAGGTTTTGCCAGTTCCCATTGGAGCACCCAAAATTTGGCCTCACTTCCATTCGCACTCCTTACTATTTGCTCGTATACTGACTTTTGTTCATCTGTTAATGAATCATAGTTATGCCTGACTAACCCCTCTAAAGCTAGCACATTATACCCAAAAATCTGTTATGACACGCGGGGCTCGTTCCGTACCTCAAAAGCAAAAAGAGACCCTATTCCCAATTCACGTGTGGCTGTCTGTCAGTCCGTCTGTTACAACGATTTGCTTTAAAACGACTAGACCGATTGAATTGCAATTTGGCACAAACTATCAAGAATTTTCATGTCCATAATATTAAATTAAAACCTCACATAGGAAACTCACGGCACTTAAGTCCTTTTGTTTCGGCAAGACACGATATCTCAAAAAATGGTAAACCTATCTTGTTGAAACCAAAAGTTGCTGAAAATATACTAATATGCGCCAACTCAATTTTTTTCAAAATCTTATAGTTTGGAAATTGCAGTGAGGGGACACAATTTTTTACGACTTAGACAGCTAATCTATACAAATATTATAAGAATGATTATAATTATAAGAAATGATTTGATTGTTTGTTTGCATTGAATAGGCTCCGAAACTACAGAACCGATTTGAAAAATTCTTTCACTGTTGGGAAGCAACACTATTCGCGGGTGACATTGACATGGGCTATATTTCATTTTCAAAAAAATAAATATTCTTACTAAAACTCCAAAGTGTAAAAAAAATCCTAAAATATTATTTACGTCGCGTGCGCTGCGAAAACTATTGATGATAGAATAACTATTTGTTAATTTTTGTATGGGCCGGGTTGCTAGTATGTAATACTAATCTAAAGGTTTATTTCATTGGAAAAAATATAGAAATCTCTATGCCGTTTTTAAAAGCCAATCCATAGATACCCCACACGCCTATATAGTAACATTAAACTTTTTTTACAATCTCTGGCATGTATTGAGTGCCAAAGTTTACCTCAGATTCGTATTAAGAGACCTCTCGGACACTCAGATATCGAGTTTGAACAAAATCGGGACGGAAATGAAGAAAATCAATGTGGCCGCCACTTTTTCTAAATTTTACATCGGATTAGTATAATGAGAACTATCAGACTCTCAGATATCGATTTTGAACGAAATCGGGACGGAAATGAAGAAAATCAATATGGCCACTACTTTTTCCAAATTTTACTTTGGATTCGTATTAGGGGACCTCTCGGATGCTCAGATATCGATTTTAAACGAAATTGGGTTGGAAATGAAGAACATCAATATGGCCGCCACTTTTCCAAATTTTACCTCGGATTCGTATTAAGAAACCTCTCGGACGCTCAGATATCGATTTTGAACGAAATTGGGTTGGAAATGAAGAAAATCAATATGGCCGCCACTTTTCTAAATTTTACCTCGGATTCGTATTAACTATTAAGAAACTTCTCGGGCGGTCCGATATCGATTTTGAACGAAATCGGGACGGAAATGATAAAAATCAATATGGCCGCCACTTTTTCCAAATTTTACCTCGGATTCGTATTAAGAGACCTCTCGGACGCTCAGATATCGATTTTGAACGAAATTGGAAAGGAAATGATGAAAATCAATATGGCTGCGACTTTTTCCAAATTTTACCTCGGAGTCGTATTAGGGGACCTCTCGGACGCTCAGGTATCGATTTTGAACGAAATCGGAACGGAAATGAAGAAAATCAATATTGCCGCCACTTTTTCCAAATTTTGCCTCGGATTCGTATTAAGAGACATCTCGGACGCTCAGATTTCTATTTTGAACGAAATCGGGACGGAAATGAAGAAAATCAATAGGGCCGCCAGTTTATACAAATTTTACCTCGGATTCGTATTAAGAATTCTCTCGGACGCTCAGATATCGATTTTGAACGAAATCGAGACGGAATTAAAGAAAATCAATATGGCCGCCACTTTTTTCAAATATTACCTCGGTGTCGTATTAGGGGGACCTCTCGGACGCTCAGATATCGATTTTGAACGAAATCGGGACGAAAATGAAGAAAAGCAATAGGGCCGTTACTTAATTTAAAGTTTACCTCGGATTCCTATTGGTTGAGAGAGAGTCCTCTTGGTTGCTCAAATATCCATTTTTGTCGAAATCGTATGGTACGGCACTGATTAATAAATCCACTTACAATACATTGAATCAAAAAAGGTCGTATCTTCATAGGGAACTCACGGCACTTCATGCACCTTTAGACCTTATAAGGAACTTACATGCCAAATTTAGTAACTCTCGAACCAGCAGTTTGGGCTGTGCGTTGATATGGTCACTCACTCACTCAGTCAGTTTCTTCTTGCAATTTGGCACAAACTTTTAAAAGTTTTCATGTCTGCAATTTTAAAATTTCAAAATCAATGCCATATTAATATTTAGACATTCCAACTCCCTCGCACCCGAACAGAGAGGATGGTATTTCACGTCCTCCACGTAGGATTTTAAGGATGTTGTTTTCGTAATCAGCGACCCGATAAACCATAGAAACAATACCCATATCGATTTTCAGAATTTGTCACCACATTTCCCCCTTTAGGGGTTGATTTCTCAAAAACCTCAAACACGTGTTTACTCTTTTATCGATAGAAATACTCCTGTGAAGTTTCGAATAAAATAGTCCAACTAATCTTATTTGCCCATACAAACTTCGGACCCCCATTTCACCCCCTTACGTGCCAAATTTGGAACCTCTAGGACTAGCGGTTTGGGCTGTGCGTTGATATGTCAGTCAGTCACTCAGTCAGCCAGTTTCTTCTTTTATATATTTAGATAGAAAAGGCTTATGAGTTCATTAAGCCAATCCAATGCTTTACCGATTACAGCGTTGACTGCATTGTTTGCTCAGATCTATGGAAAGTCCCAAGGGAATTGCGAGTACCTGAACATTTCTCTCTGCTCTCATCGAAACTCTGTATCTTACAAACAAGGGTGTCAAAATTGATAGAACTATCTTCCGCCCCTTTCGACTTCGGCAAAATCACAAATCTCCGATACGCGAATCGAAATCTCCGATCTCCGATATTAGGTAGAACGAAATTCTGCGTGAGATGTAAACTAAATTGATCAACTCTCTACATAGTCTTCTCCAGTATCAGTTACGGAGCTGAGACTTGGAAAGGCTAACCGCGACCGCATTGATGCTTTCGAGACGTGGTGATGGAGGAAAATGCTGCAAATTTCTAGGCCTTTTTTCTCGCACAAACATATCTATCTTACGCGACGTACGTACGTCAACCATCTATCTACGTAGAATACTGGAGTTTTTCGGTCACATAGCCAGAACCTTTCTTGGCCAAAATTTTGAACGACACTGGCAAGGCAAGATTGATGGCAAACGACCTAACGTGATGGGAAGATCAGGTCTGTTCTGCCCTGGACATCCACCTGCACGTTTCATTACACGATGCCAAGAATATGCACAGATGGCGGGACATCACCATCAGGGAGAAATTAATTCCACTGGGACTTCACTAGCCTCAGCAATAAGGAACACGGCACAGGTTTGATTAATGATTTCATTAAAATAAAAGCATTTTGACTGTTTTATATTTATAATGAGTGAATGGTGTTAACACAAGCATTTAAATAAAATCGGACGCCGGTGAAAGATTGTTATACTTAGATGGTGCACTCTTAGATTCCATACAATGAAATCAAAATGGCTATAAGTATGTTTATAATGGTAGAAGACTAAGTACCCTCAATATACCTCATGGAATCCTCCATCAGAACTCAAGCTTGACAAAAATATGTCTTGAAAACCTAGCTTGCTTGACAAACATAAGGAAGAGAACAAATCGCCAAACGTGAACTATGCGTCGTTGAAGAATTCTGTTCTGATCATCATCAGCAGTTCCACTTCATCATATGTCACTTATTTAAATGTAAATGCTTGACTTGTTTATGAAAATACTAAAATCACTATATGTATGCCTTTTACATTTGAGGAGTTCCCTCGATTCCTCATGGATCCCATCATCAGAACTCGAGCTTGACAAATGATTGTCTTGAAAATCTAACTTGCTTAACAAACACAGCAAAGAGGACAATTCGCCAAACGTGAGCTATGCGTCGTTGAAGAGTTCCGTTCTGATCATCATCAGCAGTTCCACTTCATCAACTGTCACTTTTTTGAATGAAAATGCTTCATTAATTCATGAAAACACTAAAACCACTATATGTGTGCCTTTCAAATTTGAGCAGTTTCCTCGATTCCTCATGGATCCCATCATCAGAACTCGAGCATGACAAAAATTAATCGTGAAAATAGAACTTGCTTAACAAACACAGCTAGGGCAAATCGCCAAACGTGAACTTTTCATCGTTGAAGAGTTCGGTTCTGATCATCATCAGCAGTTCCACTTCATCAAATGTCACATTTTTGGACGAATCCCATCATCAGAACTGCGTTTTGACAAAAACGGCACCAACTTGGATATATGTGCTTACAATCAAAAATAGAATTTTCTCAAACATGCGCCTAAATGTATGCATTAATGTCACGAAAAGAGCACTTGAAGTTACCTGTTTATGGCTAAAAATTCAAATGTTTGTGGCTGTGGGAAGTAATGTATGAAACTAACATTATTGTCCGCTGCTCTAACTTTTTAAATTTGCTTACTAAAATCAACTGACAAAGGAAATATTACATAGAGCCAACCGCCACGATTTTGTCTATATATTTTTAATTTGTTATGTATATTGGTATTTTTTTTTGTTTTTCCGGGTTTTTTATCGTTTTTATATTTTTCTATTTTTTTTTTTTTTCGAGTTTTTCGAGTATTTATGTATTTTTTTTAGTTTTTTTCGTTTTATTTTGTAGCGTTTTTTGTGTTTTCTGATATTTTTGGACTTTTTAAAAGCTTTTTCGTATTTTTTTTGTACTCATCGTCATTTTTTTAGTTTTTCCATGTTTTTTAGTAGTTTTTTAGTTTTCACGTGTTTTTTGGTATTTTTTAGTTCTTCCTGTTTTTTTAAATATTGCTTTGTATTTTGTAGCATTTTTCGTGTTTTTATTTAATTTCCGTTATTTGTCGTGATGCTTTGCTATTTTTGGACGTTTTGTATTTTTTAGTTTTTGTACATTGTAGTTTTTTTTCTAACATGTTTGAGAAAACTACTATACAATCCTCGGCCGGAACAGGGATTGCAGGACTCGTTTTATCTGGCCTCGTCTACGACTCGGCCGTTTATCCCAAACTCGTCCAGCAATCCCTTACTTCACGGCCTCTGCAGTAATGTACTATTTTTTAAATCGGTTCAGAAATGACGGAGTTATGGAGTAACAAACATTTAAAAAAACATACAACCGAATTGATAACCTCCTCTTTTGAAATCTTGAAGTCGGTTAAAAAGAGGCTCCAACTCAACTATGTGAAATAAGCATGATAATGTATAAATGATTTTTATTTTTTATTTATTTTATTTAATGAGTATCAAAATTTCTCGATATCCCGGTATCGATTCTGACCTAGTATCGGGAATTTTTAAACCTTTCCCCTATATCGATATTTCTGGATTTTACTGTATGCTTACTCTTGTGGTGTGGACTATTTGTAGAATACATTTTTGATTTAATACTAATTGTTTGAAATGGTTCGTATTCGCAGTTACGAGCTCCTCCAGAAGTGCTGGAGCTACTCGGCGGAAGCGCGGCCGTCCTTCCGGCAGTGCCTGGAGGTGGTGACGGCGCTCCGCGACAAGACGTCGCCCAACATCACGCTCACCGCCACGCCTGCGCCCCCGCACTACCTCACGCTGCTGGGGGACGGTTAGTCTACAGTCGGTTATACAATATTCGTTACCTACGTATACATAGAGATATAGTTATATTATTATTTTTTCATTGGTTAACTCCGGAGATACTCTTATCTCCGGAACGGTATTTTTTTTTCCTTCATAAATCGAAATTTATCCAGCGTAAAAAAAGAAACACCCCTACCCAACCATACCCCACTTGACATACTCGTAGTACTACTTGTATTTTTGACCCCTCCTTGTATTAGTAATTTTTGACAGAAATTTTAAAAAACATGTCCAGTCCATCTGGATGAGCTTTCTTTATTCTGTTTTAAATCGATAGCATAAGTAGTTCTTGAGATATTTAGCAATATGACAGACGGACAAAGCGGCACCATAAGGGTTCCTTTTTTATTTATTATTTATTTATCACTCGGTTGTTTTATAGAGTTATAATATTTTGTAAATAATTGAAGACAAATTAATCATTCATCATTGACAAATTATGCACGTGCATGCTATGCTTGTTTACCCGTTTTAATCTGGATTTTATCCTAGTAATTGGAAGAAAAATTAATAATTATAGTGCGATACTTTGCAGGGTTGCTACTTAAATATATACCCTATATAGCGTTATAATCGAACGTAAAATTCTACAACGTATCGCACTATAATTCTTTAATTTTTATTCCAATTCTCGTATTTGTAACCAGATTCAACTTAGGTTTTGCGGTTACTTAATGCGAACGCGTTGTTAAATTAGCTACTAAATGTGCTCAGTTTATAAGTAAAATAATTATTAAACATAATTAATTCATTAACTAACACTGTCTTCCGCATGGCATGTTCAGACGCCGTCGACAACCGCACCTATCTGCTGGATGAGAATGACAACGCCTGCTTAGGTTTGTTACATCATTTCCTTCATATTTTCAGTTTCATTAACCGCTTAACCTCGTGACGCATCATACAAAAAATTTACCAGAGAAATTTTTATCGTGTTATTGAAGAAATAGAGTTGCATTTATATTGTTTTAAAATTGAATGTAGTTGTGAAAGATCTAAATTACATTGAGATCGAGAGTAGGTACATTATGTTGCACTTTGAGCGGCACGAGGATAGGTATAAATTAAAATTACCTTAAAAATATGTATTCGAAGAATAGTAGGGTAAATCGCCAATAACTGGCCATTAGAAATAAATTGTTGCTCAATTAGAAATTGCGTCACTAATTTTGTATTATTGTGAATAAGCCAGAAATGGGCATTTAACCCTAGTATAAAAGTGTTTAGGGCGGGTTGCACCAACTTACTGTTACTGAGCGAACGTTAAATATGGTTTCAGCAGCTGTCATACCATAGAACTTGCCATACTATCAAATTTTAACGAACACAGCTTACGATTCATTAGAGACAGTTTGATACCTGATACCATAATATAAATTCTGGTTTCGGTTTTATAGATCGTATCGGTCTGTTCTGTCCAGGTTCTGTCACAAAATGTACATGCCTACTGAGTTACCAAAAATTTGATCTATTGGATCGGGCAGGGCTGCAGCACTGCTGCGTTGCGTTGACGTTCTACATTTTGTTTTTTGATATGCCACATTAAATCAGTCGCAAAGCCGCGACGCAACGCAATGTAGCTGTGTGGCTCTAAGGAATTAATTGTATCTTACGTTCCTCTAACCCAAAATTCGATTCACAGATGAAGATCCACCAGAGCACCAAATGGAACCATCTCGGTTACTCCCCGAGCGAGTGCCCAAATATCTCGAGTTGATGTACGACAGCGACTCTGCGCACAGCGGCGCGGTGTCCGACGGTTACGAGGTCCCGCGAACGCCTCTCCCGTACCTGCCGACCGCCCGGCACAGCATTGTCGGCGTCGCACCCAACCGGCTCATCAAACCGCCGATATACAGAACGCATTCCTTACGAGCGAACACTAGGCCCCCTAACGCGACCATCATTCCGCTGCGGAATGGTTTGGTGAAGCGGGCTTCGTTGTGCGACGCGCTCACTCGCGAGCGGCCGGCCTCCGCCGCGCCGATAAACTCGAGCGACCATTTCAAGACTTCATTTTGAACTGTGATATTAGGAAATTCTATTCAGCTTGTTCCCAATATACCAGGTTTTTTGTATGATCTGCGGTGAAGGGTATATCCTTCACCTTTTAGGAGCCCCTAGCACATGTTGACATTGCAGATCGGAGCGCTGCCGTTGATACGATCATGTATTATGAAAATGAAGGCATGTCGCGTGGGGAACAAATGTTTGAGGATGCAACAGGGATTAACGCAAAGATAAAGATAATAGGGTAAGTTAAACGTAGAGCATTTTCAACCTTATATCAAGGAGAGTAAGATCATTAAAAACTTTGCCAATGATTATTTTGGGGTTTAGTTAAGGGGTATTTTGGGAACGGGCGTTTTATTCATCGTGTACATTATTCCACCGAGCTAGTGCTTTAGCCGTAATATTTAATGTTATTTATTTATTTAGTTAAGCTGTAAATAGTCTATTCGTTGTACATATTAATTAAGACAACGGTTATTTAAGCATGGGATTAATGTGGTATTTAGAAAGAGCTGTCGACTGGAAATAAATATGCATTTATGATAAGTTTCTATTCAATTCCTATTAAATCAAGGAGTCAATATGTCAAAGTTCTATTTGTACACAGTAATGTATAATAAAACAATAATTCGTCTAGACATTTATTTTATTTCAGAAAGTACTTATATTATATTGATTACGATAAATAACGACAATAGCGCCTATAGGTTGGCCACGGTATATCAGTTATACATATAAGTATGTACATCAATTACTTGTAGGTAAATAACAATATAATGGAACTATAATTTAAATGTCACGTAGGTGCCTCTTGACCTATAATAATCAGAGCTACATGCTGTTTCAGCAAGAATCACCTTAAACCTAACTAGGACATATTGCACCGGAAAGCTGAGCCTTCCATTAAACAACAGAAATTACCAGTAGGTACTAAACTACATTACAATCATGGAACACTCATTTTCCAGGAGTAATATAGACACGTATACCTAATGTAGACACTAAGATTTTATTTATTACAAGGTTCCCAATTTCTATGTAGAGCTTATTAAAAATATACAATCAAATGATTTTAGTAAGGAGAAACCCTGGCAAACACGATGAAATAATAAGAAATAAAGTTACAACAGTTAACTCATATCGCATTACACGAGCTCGCGCTATAATAATCTATGAGGTATTTAAACATATATTGATGAATTCACGTAAGCTTATTGCTTACAGTATGAGTGACTTGTGAATAGTTGTGACAGTGAATTTATGAGAGTATAGTCTACCTGTTTACGGTCAAGTGTGTACGAACAATGTGAAGCGTTCATCGGAAAGGCAATTTTCCAGTTCTGACAACATGCGTTATACATATGTATGGACTTTCATGAACACGATCGACAGTGATACTTCACGTTAGTTACAATTGCAGTGATCAAGTATTTTCATTGTACTAATTACAACAACATGAAGTTTCATTATCGTTTACTAATTAATTGTTCATGGTGGTGGTGAGGAGACGACCAACAAAAGTACATGTTGCTACATTGTCATTGAAATTTCGACCGTAACTTCAGATCATATGCTTCATTATCGTTTACTCACCGTGCCCAACGAGCTATTGCTTGACACGCTTCTCCCTTTTAATCTGGTTGGTGGTAGTGAGGACGATCTTGCTACGCACGTATTCGCGCGAGGAAAGCCCAGACTTGAGTTTACAGTCACCAGTTGAATAAATTTTCTAGGTTTGTTATTATGCTGGCTACGTCACTGCAGAAATAGCAATTGTACAAGATTAAGCTTCACTATCGTTTACTCGCCGTCCTCAACGAGCTCCTGCTTGACGCGCTTCTCCCGTTTGATCTGGTCGGTGGTGGTGACGGCGGTATATATTCTATGTATGTTGGATGAAGCAGGCTGCAGAAATAGCAACTGTAACTGTACAACATTTAGGATCACTATCGTTTACTCGCCGTCTTCAACGACCTCTTGCTTCACACGCTTCTCCCGTTTGATCTGGTCGGTGGTGGTGACGGCGGTCTCCTGGTTGTCGTCGTCCTGCGCGTCATCCTTGCTGTTCTCGTGCAGCAGCACGTACTCGCGCGCCGAGAAACCGAACTTGACCACGTCACGCTCGAGGAGCTCCACGTAGCGGCGCGGTTCGATTTTCTTGTTGTTCACGAATGTGCCGTTTGCGGAGTCTGGGAAGAGCATTTGTATTAAAGTTAGGTACGTGTTTACATGTTTCGTGATATAACAACGTGACTCAGACAAGACGTCTGCAAGGAAATGAATAACTAAGAAATAATAGCTTGCAAATAATATCGGCTTAAGTTAGGCAGTGTGATGCATAAGTACATATAGAATAGCAGGGATCACAATAATATGATGATAATTATAAATAATAACCAGGAATCGGACATACAACTTAATTATTAAAAATAACATGTGCTGTTTTATAGAAATAAAACAGCACATGTTATTTTTAATAACTTAACTGTAACTTTAATTTTAAGAAGGATGTTTACGGTGTCAATGTCAGGCTCAGCAGGTATGTTAAATAAATAAAAAATGCAACCAGCCTTTAAATGAGTCCACGAGATCTGATTTGACAGTATTAATTTGAAAGTAATTTTTGTGGAAAAAATAATGTGTGCCTAAATAAATACCTACCCGTCGGAAATATGGGAACTTGGTTCGTATGTATGTATGTTCCCAGATAATTCTTTTTTTGTTTCGAAGCAGGTACCCCTACATTGGTCCGATATAAATTTAGTAAACGTGTGATGATGGGATCTAGGAGGAATCGAAGGAACTCCTCGAATTTGATAGGCACGCATATGCCGATTTCGGTATTTTCTGTAGGTAACCAAGCATTGGCTCACGAAAACCACAAATTTAGGCATAGCAAGTACAAAATTGGAGTCGGTTTGTTTTTGGTAATAATTATTATTTCGGGCGCCATAGTATGGACAGTGGTACTGGTACGATTTTGTTGAAAAGGCAGCGGTGCACTCACCCAAGTCTATAACGTACGGTCGCACCCTGCGGCCCTGCGTGCCGTCAGGCCGCGTGAAGGGCGTGGCGCGGTATTGCAGAGCCGCGTGCTGCTTGCTGATGGACGGGTGCTCCAACGCTATGTCTACGACTTTCTTGTCGCGCCCGATCAGGAAGCACGATTGACGGTGGATGTATAGGATCGGTAGTGCCTTGTCTTCTTTGAATGGGTAGAACCTGAAATGAATGATGTACATTATAGCTATGATATAACACAATAATAATAAATAGTATGGCAGTTTTCGAACTGTGAGATCTCCGAGAAGACAATCCGGTTTTACACATTTAGTAACGGTGGGTACTCCCCACGAATGTGGTGAAACTTCGACACTCCTTGTCAAGTGAGTGGGCAACTTGACTGTTACAAGTTCTCAAGCGGCCCGAAGGGCCCTAACTTGGCTTAACGACTGTTGTCATAGACAACAGTCGAGATCAACGGCTTAACGTGCCTTCCAAAGCACGGGAGCGTTCAGTTAGTAACCACTCATTGCGGTCACCCATCCAAAAACTAACCTGGGCCCACGGTACGCAGGCGCCGCTGGGGCACGAGCGCGCCGACATAACACAGAGTGAATGGGGAAAAGAAAAGCTAGAGTACTGCCTAATGAGTGTTATCTTAGCCAAGAATTATGTTTAATGTTTATAAGAGGCCGGTAAAACACTTAAAATTCTCTTGGGCTCCTTCAGGATGCTACAGTCAAGTGCGATCATATGTATCGATTTATTTCTCTTAAATATACACATGATCGATCCTCCTAACATTTTACCCCAGGATAATCCCAAGCATTAGCGTAGGCACTTGTTTTTAAGGAAGTGATTGCCATCATACCTTAAAATCTAAGGGGGAAACTATACATTATTGGGATTAAGCTTTGTCAAGTAAGTGGGCATCTTGACTTTTAGAAGTTCTCAAGCCGCCCAAAGGCCTCTAACTTGGCTGTACACATATGGGACATATATTTCATTAAGTTGTACATCCATATTTTTGTACTTGACCAACAAGCATAGACACACCAAGAGACAGTTTTTCTTATTCCATACAGAAAAACTTGGCCTTGCAGGTAGTCAGGATATTAAAACCAGTACTCACCGCCACCGCCTCTTCGGCTGCTTGGAATCATCTGGCTCCGTATACTTGATGACGACTCCATTGACAGTGTTAGCGTCGGCCGTCAGCTTGCCCGACAGGCCAAAGTTGGGCTTTTCCTTATCCCCCGGAGCACCATCTTCCTTGCCAGGTTCGGTTTTGCCCCAAGTGTAATCCTTTTCGTCGACGTTTGTAAATCTGAAAGTTAACGGTAAATTTAAACTGCAGATAAAGAATATGTAGGAGAAAAAAAATGTGCAAAAGATTGTCTGGAAGAGATCACTTTTTAGTGCCTGCCTGCGGTCTACCATAGTTTAAGTCTAGGTTAAAGCTTCATGTTTTGTTTTCCTTGGTAAGCAATAAAGAGCATTGTATTGTATTGTGTAGAATAGACATTGTAGTGCTATGATAATCTTTGGCAGTGTGTGTAGAAAAAATGAGTACTACTTTCACCAATGGTTCGTTCTGTGCACAAAGCTATTCATTTACTCTAAACAAATAGTAGCTATTTTTAACAGACTTCAATAGAAGGAAGGAGGTTCTCATTGCGTCTGCATGTTTGCTTTTTTATTGAATGTATTCATTTTACTACTAAAGGCCGAACCACACCGAATGCGTGCGCAGCACGTGCGCGTTGTATCGTATGAAATGTCATAGTAGATGACACACCGCTTGCAAGTCACGCCACACAATCGGTCTTTCATCTACTATGACATTTCATACATACAACGCGCACGTGCTGCGCACGCATTCGGAGTGTCTCGGCTTTAACCTTAGTATGCTAAGCTTTAGTATGCTTAGTATGTTACATAATCTCTGTATTCCCAATACGTAACACAGCTAAAGTAGTATCGTTGGTATCTTGATAACCCAGTTCGCTTTTTCTTGGTTAGATAGCCCAGAAATTGGGCTTCAGCACCAGAACTGCTTCTTGTACATGTGTACCTGCCTGGTCTGGTCTTGCTGTCCCTCGTTTTGGCGTCCCTAGGCCGCTCTTGTAGTTATTGTGTATGTGAGGACAAGTACCTGCTCTTCCTGTCTCTGGTGGGCTTTACATCCCTGGGCCGCTCCGGTCGCTCTTGTCGCTCGCGCGGTCGCTCGCCTTTTTCGCGCGACTCCGGCTGCCGCGCTCGCTCCTGGCTCTTGTAGCGGACTTCTGGGCTTCGGGAACGAGACTGCTCCCTTGTTGATAAGGATTGTAAGGAAACTAAATAAATAATGCATGTAGCATAGATTTCATCGACCACAAACAGTATAATTTAATTACGTTAGCAATTCCCTTTTTTCGCCCTTAGTCTCTTATGAAAATTAAATAGGAACCGTGGTAATCACAAATAGGTACAAAAAATAAGTTACATACTGACATAATTGGATCAACGGCCGGCCGGCGACAGATAAAGACTCAGTGCAATGTTTTACTTATTCGTTGGAATTTTATTCGACATGATTGGCAGTAGGTATGCATAATAGACAATAATAATAATAATCGTATGGTATTTATTTTCGAACCGTGAGATCTTCCAGAAAGACAAGTACGGTTGCCAGTTTGTTGCACTTTTATCACCACCCAGGGGTCACGTGTAGGGTAACGGTGGGTACTCCCTACGGACGTGGTGCAACTTCGACCCCCCTTTGTCAAGTGAGTGGGCAACTTGACTGTTAGAAGTTCTCAAGCCGCCCGAAGGCCTCTTACTTGGCTTAACGACTGCTGTCGTAGACAGCAGCCGGGATCAACGGCTTAACGTGCCTTCCAAAGCACGGGAGCACTCAGTAACCACTCAAAGCGGTCACCCATCGGAAAATCGACCTGTGCCCACGTTGCTGAACCTCGCATACTGCACGCGGTACGCGGGCGCCGCTGGGCCACGAACGCTCCGATAATAGACAATGTTAGTCTAAGTTGTGGAATGGTGCATCGGGTAGAGACCAACCAAACTGGTTTAACAGCAGTTTTAGCGATTAGTAAATTTTAGTTTGTATACGTTAATAAATTAAAGCAATCTAGTTTTGAACACATACCTGTTCTGTACGGGGAATGGCTTCTGCTCAGGCCGGAAGGGGCGATCGCGGCGTCCGTCGCGGGGCCTGCGGTCAAACGCACTCATGATTCTCCTGCTCCGTAATGATCAAGATATCAAAACTCAATGTACACTACCGTCAGAAAGTTTAAGACCAAACACAATTTTTAGTTTAATTCATAAATTATTACGCAAACCAAACAAGGCAAAAAGATTGCAATGGGCTATTTGTCGCAAGGATTGGACTTTTACAAACTGGTTGAGAGTATTACGGACAGATGAATCCAAATTGAGTGGATAATCAACCAATGTTGATTATTTGCATATTTTGTGTTTGGTCTTAAACTTTCTGACGGTAGTGTACATTTGGAGTAATATCACGGTAGGTGATTTTACACGGTAAGAAATTTGCAGTTCTACGCATTTCTAGACCATGGTTTCCCCAAAAAAATATTTCATTACGTCGACATAAATGTTTGAAAGTTTACCCCTAGACGCGGTGCCCTAAGCATCTGCTTACTTTGCTTATTGTATAATCTGGTACTGGTAATTGCCTAAAATCTAAAACAATTACCTTTTATATCTTTCCATAGCTTTGTATCATTTATCTAATGTGAGTGTTCAATGGAACCCACCCGTAGAAAATCAAAATATTGTGTTCTAACTATCCGATTATGGCATGTATGGCCGATTACAGATTAATTCGAGAAAAAAATATATATTTATTAAACGTCTGAACTAATGATATTAAGCTAGTGACTTAAATATCATCTCGACTTTCCCAGAATTCGAAGTAATAAGAGTTCGGAGTAGAGAACCTATCAGACATTCTACCTTCAACAAATATGTCCTAATTAAACATACACATTATTTGGAAAACTTTTTTTGCATGCATCTTTCTAATTATTGTTACCATCAGATTTTTAAAAGAAAACTGTAAACTGTACTTTTGTTAGAGTATTCGTGTTTCCAGCATTCTCTTCGTTTCATACCATTCATGGATGCTAGGAATCGAATATGTAGAATGTAAATGCTATTAGGGATTTAGCGTTGGACTTGTTTTAGGGTTAATAGTTCCTAATATGAACTGAACCATATTGAAACAATTGCAGGTATATTCACAACTATGACAACCAAGAGTGGAGGTGATCCTTGGTGCACGAAACATCAACAGACAGTATTTAAATAAGCATTTTGCGCACGATAGCGAAGTAAAGATCATCGTAATTTTTGGTCAGGATATTATTAATTATACATTTGTTCATGGGTCAACGAACTTTGTTTTTCTTGTCACGCTAAGTTGAACACTATCAGTTTCTTACAATAAATTAGATCCTTAATACGCCGCTTAAAAATCGGATAACAACAGTCACAATGTGAAGTTTGATCAATTTAAAGCCCATAAATTTCCAGTTTAATATAGACCGAAATGCAACCATTTAACAACCAGAAAGAAAAAATTGGCTGACCCAACTTTACATTACGAAATAAAATGTGAATATAAGGTTATTTGGGAAAAGTTAACGAGCCCGGATTTCGGATATTTACAGTAATAACAATTCAATGGTATTTTATCTGTATTATCTGTAAAATAAAGAACAAAAATTCACCAACTCCAAGAAGCAATAGGCACTCCTATAGACTTACCATGACTCCCAACTTAAATCCTGATTTGACGGTGATATACCTACTATGCAGATCCTATCATGGATTTCAGGTTTCTGATATGCTTATCAACTAGAGCAATCAGTTCTAATAAGAACAAACCCAATATTAGCGGGTGTTTTCTTTGTAGCATACATTTCAGCTTTCCTTTATCCACCGAAGGGGTATCATATAGATAGCATTTAACAGCAATAGCCTTCTAATCTTTTACAAGTATAGGCATCTTTTGTTTCTTTTCTTCTAACAAATACTCGTCTTCAACCTGTTTTTTTATTGATTTCACTGTTTAATAATATGTTTGGTTCTATCTTCATCTCTATCATCATTCTTTGTGTGATATGCATCTTAGCTTTATACATCAGTCATCATCAATTTCAAATATCAATTGTGCTTTCTGTTATTATAATAAAGCAGACTAACACAGCATGTATAATTTTTTTCAGTAGTTAATTTTCGTTTGGACACTTAAGAGTTTTGTATGTATTCATACATTCCATTCTTGGGGTTTCAATCAAAATGCGAAATTAATATTTCGTTCCCTGGTAATTGTGTTTTTGCACTCGGCGCTCACTTACGATGGTAACAATCAATGTACCTAGGGAATAATAATATTTTTCTTTTTTAAGTTTTCAACCACATATTGTTCCTGGTCTCTATAATACATATTGTTGATTTTTGAAGGACCTCTACAGGTAGTTAATAAAATTATTTCGTATTTTTATTTATTTGGTATGATTACACTTCGTGTATTTATTAAAAAAAATCTATTGGCTAGATATGCGGAAGACCAAATAAATATATTTATCTCGTGATCACAGACATCTTCCTTTCCACAATAATGAATAAAGTTGTCCGCCTTGTATTCTGTAGTGTTCCAGAATGTAGTTCTGTCAACCAAGTATGAAGTGATAAAAGGTTGATCATTCTCAGATCTCTTCAATTCCTGTTTTCAGGGTTTAGTCTATTAATATGTAGTCCATAATTCTTATTCTATTTTCTTCACATTCATCTAATACTTTACAAAACATAGTATAGGAAATGTTGAACTATATGTACAGCATATAATTAGACTCCAAAATAAATGGAAGACTTATAGACATGGTGATAAATACTGCAGCTAATAGTCATGACTTGCTGGACGTTGTAAGTCATCAGTCCTTTGGTTTCCCGAGCATCTAAAGGCTTGAAAAAATCAATGTTTTAATCCATCTTGGTCCATGCGGTATCTAGTACGCATCCCGACAAATCTAACAACCGACAGTCTCACACATGCCTAGAGTATGTATCGTGTAATGTGCAAATATTAAAATATCTTTGCAACACCAACATGTTCTGATTTAACTCATTATAATTTTCTGTAGAGATGTCACTGTAAAAACAAATACAGTCATTTAACTTCGCGAATAAACACTGGCCAGAAGTTCGCAAACTCATGCTGCGGTGCAATCAAGAGCACGCTATTTATATTTAAAATGTAACATTTAAACTAATTCAATTTTACATTAAATTTAGTTGTACTAGTTTTATCACGAATTATTATTACGAAAGAGATAATAAGTTAGCTTGCAAAAAGTACACATACCTTTCAGAACCATATCCTTCTTCACGGTATCTGTCCCTCTTCTCTGGATATTCCCTCTCGCGGTAGCGTTCCTGGTCAGGGGGCGCAGGCGGCCGTCTGAGAATTACAAACACGAAAAAGGAATATTAACTTCATAAATTTAAACAAACAATAAACATCAGTTACTTTTTTAAATATTCACCTTTCCCTGTAATCCCTGCCTTCGTTATAGTCCGGTCGCTTAGGCCTTCTGTCCTCATATTGATTGTACCGGTTGAACCCTAGAAACAATTATAAAATAAAAAAAACACTCTAGTATACACGAAATTAAAAAGACCATCTTATTAAACAGTATACCTCTAGGGTCCTCCCTGGAATGGTAAGTGTTGTCTCTGGTGCGTTTTTGGTATTCTTCTACCGGCGACCTACGCTCTTCATACCTCTGGTGTCTGAAAATATTTTTGTTTGTTGGTCATTTTAATATAGCTCAGTTTCATCTTTTATAGCTGTTCTTTCCATTAGAGGAAATGTTATCTAGAAGACAAATGTCGTGACGTTCTAGACGTTTATCTGGCTCGGATTCTAACCTAACTATTGCAAAAGTCTAAATTAATACCAAGCATAATCACTTTAAGAGATTCTAAAATTACACTTATTTTCACAAGGAACTCTGGCACAGTCAAGTATAAAATGGTGTATCCATTCTTTGCTTATTGGCATGTTGCAGTTGATAACATAGATACATTATTTTGTAGTTGACAGTACAAGCTAAGAACAACTTGACAACGATCAAAAATTACATATTTCGAATTATTTAAGCACATAACATTAAAAAACATCAATTATGCCATCTCAGTGGCATGCACATTGCTGGCTATTCTTTATTTTAGAATAATCTGGCTAGCGTCCATGTTATTGGAGAGGAGTTTAAGATATTCAACCTATCTCTTATAATCAATAAAGATGCATAAATATACAACTCCCTGCTATTAATATTAATAATGGCCAGACTTTTAACACCATAATTATGTTCATGCTGCCTAACGCTGTGGAGCGCATGCCACCAGTTTTATTACATGTCATTAGAGAACTAATGCGTTATGATTTTACTTCAAGTACCTTTTATATTCATCATAATATCTCTGCCTTTGGGTGTATTCCTCCACATTGGAATGAGACTGGTCATTTTTCTCAGTGTTTTTATATTTGTCATGTTGGAATCTGCAATGAGTTTACAAATAAACTCTTATGTCGATTATGATTAGTTGATGAGAATGAGTCGACTTTGATGATTGAAAATATTTTGAATGAATACAAGTTTATAACAACATGAGTGCAAGAAAAACTTGAAATGATTAGACCCTTAGATGGATGGCAGAGACAATTCGTAATCAACGAAATTTCATGAGGTAAATAAAATAAAAACTAAAATTTTGATTTTAGTATTTGTTGTTGTAGCCACAATATAAATACATAATCTGTGCCAATTTCAACTGTCTAGTTATTACGGTTCTTGAGATCTAGTTCGGCGAGTGGTAGCCATGAAAAAGGGCTAAAATATCACGTTTTTTGTATGGGATTTAATTATTATTATTATTTGTTGTTATAGCGGCAACAGAAATACACAATCTGTGAAAATTTCAACTGTCTAGCTATTACGGTTCTTGAGATACAGCCTGGTGGCAGACGGACGGACGGACGGACAGCGAAGTCTTAGTAATAGGGTCCCGTTTTTACCCTTTGGGTACGGAACCCTAAAACGGCTACTTGCAAGCCGGACTCGCACACTAACGGTTCTTCCGTACCGAAAAAAAAACACTTAATGTTTTATTTTTTTATTATTTTTTGTTGTTATCAGCAATAGTTTATACATACTACGTAAAACTTTCAGCGATCATATGTAGGGTTCGAAACTTGCAGTGCAAATGACAGATGGAACGGGAGTCATACAGTCGAAAGCTGCATTACGACTTATGTCATTTTGTCAATCGATACTTATCGCCACCAGTGTCGGTCAAATTGTTTATAAACAATGGCTTTGACTTTCGATAAAGGAAAGTTAACCAACTACATTTTAGGTCCACTGCAATATCGTCTGCTATTTAATAAGCGTGAACTGTATGTTTATTTATTTATTTATTTATTTATAGCCTTTTACAGAATATAGTTGCATTTTACTTATATATAACATTAGTTTTTTTTTTTTTTTTTTATTCTGTGTGCCCTTTGGCAAAGGCCTCCTCCAACACTTTCCAATCTTGTCTTTTCCGTGCGAGTCTAGTCCAAGTTCTGCCAGCTATCTTCACTAAGTCGTCCTCCCATCTCCTAAATGGCTTTCCTTGTTTCCGCTTGCCCTCTCTAGGGTACCACAGCGTGACTAATTTATTCCACTTCTCTTCACCTCTGATTACATGGCCTGCCCACTTCCACTTAAGCGCTCTTAATTTTAATACCACATCTTGGGTTTTTGTACCTTTTCTAATTATGTTGTGGTTAATTTTATCTAATTTTCTTTTACCCATCATGCTTCGTTCCATGCTTCACTGACAGTTACGAAGTTTAGTCTGTTGTGACTTAGTTAGCGCCCACGTCTGGCATCCATATGTTAGGATTGGGAGTATGCAACTGTTAAATAGTTTCCCTTAACAGAACATTTCATTGTCTTATCCTTCATTACTTCTTTATGTTCCCAGTACTTATTCCAAGCATGCCCTATACATGTCTCAATTTCTTTACTTGACATGTTATTTACCTTAATTATTTGACCCAAGTATGTATATTCATCCACATAATCAATGGGAATGTTGTTCACTACGATTGTGACTTTTTCTCTGTTGGTCATTGCCTTAGTTTTGGACACGTTCATATTTAAGCCCACAACTTTGCTTTGTGTGTCGAGATCTGTTAGCATTTTTTGGACACAACTACATATACAACTGTACAACTGTATGTTTAAAGAGAAATAAATAACAATGTATTTTAATACCACTTTCAAAATGTAAGTACATTGACAATGGTAATATTTCATTAACAAGGTTCTACACAAGAACATTCAAATGCTGTTTTCAACTCCATGATTCCATTCCATCTTACCAGCCATTCTTCAATCTTGGCATCCTCGGGACTCATCATCATCATCATTCAGCCGAATGACGTCCACTGCTGGACATAGGCCTCCCCCAAAGACTTCCACAATGACCGGTCCTGCGCCACCCGCATCCAGCGGACACCCGCGACCCTTACCAGGTCATGAGTCCACCATGTGGGGGGCCTGCCCACGCTACGCCTTCCGGTACGTGGTCGCCACTCGAGAACCTTTCCGCCCCAACGGCCATCGGTTCTGCGTGCTATGTTTACACTCCCCGGGAGTACACATTTTCAATTCTGCTACTACATAAAAATCGGACTTGGAAAATTTACTAGTTGAAACCAAACGATTGTAGAAAAATGTGAATGCTGAAATGGTGGCAGACAAATATTCGAGCTACTGCGCAAGCACATGGTTGCCTGCGTGTCTCTCCATCTCGCAAATTTCGCGCTCGTAATCTCATAACGATCGAGATTTAAAAAATAGCGCAGGATCGAGAACTCGGTATACCGGGATTGGAAGCCCTAATTGGAGAACTATAAAAGTCAAAAGGGGTTGGAGAGCTATAAATAACTAATAAATACTATGTATAATT
Organism: Notocelia uddmanniana; assembly: GCA_905163555.1. NCBI lineage: Eukaryota > Metazoa > Arthropoda > Insecta > Lepidoptera > Tortricidae > Notocelia > Notocelia uddmanniana. The sequence goes on along the minus strand of LR991065.1, from coordinate 12,026,663 downwards.
AAAATTAAATAAATATTAGGCGACAATTTTTACACAAATCGAACTAGTCTCACAGGAAGATCAAAAAAACCAGCCAAGTGCGTGTCAGTCAACGCATGAAGAAGGGTTCCGTACCGACACCTCCTAATCTACATTCTACATTTAAAACCACCATACAATACATTAAATCAATCATCACCCTTTTGTTTGGGCAAGTCAGTTTTTCAGCAATAACTCAAAAACCGTTAGACCTATCTTGTTCAAATCAAAAATTGTTGAAAGGATTTATTAATGTACATTATCTTGATTATTTCAGAATTTTAAACTTCATAGTCTGGAAATTAGACACACTTAACGATTTTGACACCTAATATCTCGCCAACGGTTGACTTAAATGGAAAAGTTTTATAGAAACCTCTATGTCATTTTTTAAGATCTATTTGTAGATATCCCACACCCCTATGTGCATAAAAAAAAAATTGACCCCCTGTTACATGTATGGGGCGCTCCCCCAGTTTAATTTTTTTTTCGTAATTTCACATCATATTTCTATAGCGGTTTATAGCATACACCTTCCTAGCAAATTTCATAATTGTAGTGCTCGTAGTCTCCGAGTAAATCGGCTGTGACATAGGGACGGACGGACAGACAGACATGACGAATCAATAAGGGTTCAGACTTTGCCATTTTGGCTACGGAACCCTAAAAAGGCTTGTGTTATGGGTACAAATCAAATCAAATCAAAATCAAAATTCTTTAACAACTAATACAAATCTTATAGTGACTGGCGTCTCCTTGTAGGTTATTTGCAAAACTCCGCTTTTTTCTCAGGAATGCGTGGAGGTATCAAGCTGGAATTTATATCAAATATTCAGGTCTACTGTCTCTTGGAGCTGTGAAAAAATCAAACGCCAAGCTAAAGCGTTCTAAGCCAACGCAATCAAAAGATACAGCCGTTTTTGCCACAAATTTCGACACTCGCAAGGGAATCAAAACCTACAGGGTACTCTCAGTGAACTCAGAATCTTGAAATTTGGTATGAAGCAACGTCTTATAGCACAGATAAAGGAAAAATTGGGAAAACCGTAAATTTTGAATTTCATCATATAATAAAAATATTTTTTATGGAACCGTCGGTGAGCGAGTCCAACTCACACTTATCTGGTTTTTTAGTTGTATGGAACCCTTGGTGCGCGAGTCAGACTCACACTTGGCTGATTTTTACTGAGAACCAATGGAAATATTGAAGAGGGCACTTAAAATTCAAATTGATCTTTTTACATGAACCTGCAAAAAAAGGAAATATGTAGAGGTCTACCTGTCATTGCGTTCTTGGGGATAGCGGTAGTGTTCCTGGTACCGGCGCTCTTTGCTGGAGCCCCGATAAAACCGTTGGACTTCCCGGTCCCTGTCTACGTTTTCCACAGCGGATTGATGATAATCTCGCCTATAAGAGGTAATTTTTTGCATTCAACTAATACTTTCAATAATAAAAATAGATTGGCATTCAAACCATCAGGTGTAAGTACCATGATAAATCATGTGTGATAGATACTGTAGGTATGTGAATTAGTTAGTACCGTCAGAAATTCCAACATAATTATTGTAAATTGTGTTGTAAAAAGTTAAGAGACTTACTGGTAATAAGCACGAGACTGGCCGCGGTCTTCAGACGATTCGCGGCGCTCCTTTACCACGCTGTGCAGACGTCGTACCGTTGGTTCTTCCTCTTCTTCTGTAACCACCAAACAAAAATTAGTTTAATTAAGGGGGTTAGGATTATGTTAGGCAAAAATCTTACGACAAAACATAACAAATGCAAACATAATAAATAAATGCTTACTAACCAATTATTACACTTGCAGAAGAGCTACGTGTTCGCTTAGAATGCTTGTGCTTATGTTTGTGTTTCCTCTTTTTTTTCGGAGAGATTTCACCTTCGCTGACGGAAGAAACTTCCTCGACTGAGTGACTTTCCTCAGGAGACTCCGAACGCTTCTTCTTCTTGCCATGTTTCTTCTTCTTTTTCTTATGCTTCCGCTTCTTTGAACGTCTTTGGTCGTCCGATTCGCTTTCAGATTCTGAGGAGTCACCACGTTTTCTTTTTTTCTTGTGCCGGTGTTCAGACGCGGACGAATCGTCACTCTCGCTCTCCGACGAACTGTTTGATTTTACACTAGCTTCAGTCTCCTCCGATTCTTCCGATGACGATTGGTGCCGTTTTTTAGACTTCATATTGAATAGTGTGTTTAGAGTTAAATGAAAATCAACGACCAAATACGACTAAAACTAATCACAAATTCCACGTTAAACAGCCAGCCATTACCACAGACAGACCACAGACTAAAAATAAAATAATTTAACTTGCTGAATGAATGAGTGATTGATAAGAAATTGACTGAATGAAGAATTAATTATGTGATAAGATGCATCTACACGGTCCAGCAGGCTATATGGTGGCAGTATATACAGCTGTAAGTGAATTTTGACGGCCGGTTTAGCCTAGTTGGTTGTGACTCTGCCTCCGAAGCTTGAGGTCCCGGGTTCGAATCCCGGCCAGGGCATTATTTGTGTATTTATCACGGATATTTGCTCTTGGGTCTTGGATGTTTTCTATGTATTTAAATATGTATTTATCTATATCAGTATGTATATCGTCGTCTAGTACCAATAGTAAAAGCACAGTAAAAGCTTTGCTTAGTTTGGGACTAGGTCGATTTGTGTAAGATTGTCCCCCAATATTTACAAAAAAGTAATTGTTAATTTATAATTCAACCAAGTAGAATTATCTATTTCTAATCTTTAATTTTTGATGGCTTTCAATTTTAACATGATATTGAAATTTTTGCGATTAATATCGTATTTGGACTAGAAAAATACGAATTACTAAAAACAACAGTTGTCATCTGTCAATGTCATATGTCATGCCATGTCACTTCAAAATATTTTCTCTGGGACGGTATTTTATGCCGCAGATATGTAAATTCGTGCTAATGTTTGTTACTTGCAGCATATGTAAACAATGCGAACGTAATTTAAGAGCATAAGTGTTTTCAATTGTTTCATAAAGAAATTTAGAAGTGTGTAAACGTAAACTTTTTATTTTAAAACTACTTGTCTAGTTATCAAGTGTACAAGACGCAGGACAAGCTGTACCATGGCTATGGGCATGAGAAAACGTAGTGGTTCGGGGTCTAAAAGGCACCTTAAGGAGAAGGTGGTTCAGATATACGAATCGTTCTTCCGAGGAGAGGATCTTACCAGTGGCAGTCCAACGTTTTGGGATGAATTTTTCCTTCTTAAACCAAAAATACCACAGCTGGAAGCCGAAATAAACAAACTTTCAGTGGAACAGCTGCTGAATATGAAGGATACTATGAACCTGCTTGTAGCTCAGTGTATTGAAATGCTGGGCCAGGAGCACCATATAAGGTACATGCATTTTTTAATACTAATTTAATTATCAGGCAGGGAAATTTTTAACATTCCCTTGAATAAAAAGTTATCTCTTCAGTGAATTCAAATGATCTATCAAGCTTACCCAAGGTAGCATACTTGAAAGTACATACAAATTTACAAGCTTGTATTTTGTTAGGGAACATTTTTAATGAGTAGTTATGATTATCTGATAAAAGTGTATATAATGTGGTTCATTCTATTTTAAGTGCAAATTGAATTTTTTAATTCCCATTTTCAGGTTAGTTTATGCGCTGCAGACACTGAGTGCTCTGCTGATGACCATGTGCCAACGGCTAGGCTCGGAGCCCAACAATGCGAAGACAATCCTCATTGGATCTGAAAATGCTGATGCTAAGATGCAAAAGCTGCTTGAACATTGTAGTACAACACTTTCAGGTAAATTGTGTAATTATTAGGATGCTTGTGAGCAATAATGTGACAACCCACGAAAATTCAAAATTCAAAATTGTTAATGGTGCACTGACAAAATTGAATTAGGAGGCTTTGCAGGTTGACACATTATTGCTTATCAGCATCCATTATGGTCCTTAGTCATAATTTCTTGTGATAAAAATGTACCACTATTGAAACCTTAACTATAAGAATAAACACTGCATTTTCTAGCTCTCATAAAAACCGAATCATTGAATACTTGATCAAAATCACATAAGAAATCAATACTTCTTATCACTGACACACTATGAGTCATAAAAATATCAAGTCTCACTACATACACGCTGCATTCTAAAATTATCAGGGTTCAATTTAGATAAGAAACCTGAGAAAAGAAACATCGGATTCATAAATATAAATATTTGTGGACAATCTTCATATAACCTAGACCTTTTTAAGGCATGAGTGAATAGGCATCTACTGGGTGAGCTCGCTTCATCGTCGGCCTCATCTTTGCCCCCTGGCTAGATGCTGGCCAAGAGCAATCCCATTTTTAATTAAAAAAAAATCTTACACAAATCTACTCAGACCCACTAACCTATAGGTACTCGGCGATGTTAAACATACTTATATAGATTGATAAACAATTTCATTCTTTTTAGACATATGAATCATATGATCAATAAAACACATATAATCCGTGTAGGTGGTGTAAAATAAACAAGTTTTTTTAATACCACGTCGGTGGCAAACAAGCGTACGGTCCGCCTGATGGTAAACGGTCACCGCAGCCTATGGACGGCTGCAACTCTAGGGGTGATACATACGCGTTGCCGACTCTTTAAAATTTTATACACTCCTTTCTTGAAGAACCCCATACTGTAGTCCCTCAGGAAAACCTCGGCAGGGAGCTCATTCCACAACCGGAGTGTCCGATTGAGGAAATTCCTCTGAAATCGTACCGTAAGTGACCCTTTAAGTGCTAAAGTGTGAGGGTGAATGCCCTGCCGACGGCGAGCTGTGCGATGGTAGAAAAGGGCCGTAGGCATCATATTGAACAGTTCTTAGGAGCACAACCCATTATACAAGCCATAGGACACGCACAAGGAGGCAAAGTTTCTCCTTAAACTAACGGTTCAATATCGTGAGTTTGGGATCGTCCACGATTCGCACAGCACGTCTCTGAAGCAATTCAAAAGGCCCAAGCTGGTATCCAGGTGCTCTCGCCCAGAGGTGACTGCCAAATCAGTGGGGATGGACTTGTGACTTATATTATAGAAGTCTCTGTCCAGGGGTGATGTATCGCTTCGCTCTATTGAGTACAGCTTTTTGGATGCCAGCCTGGCTTTGTCTTCTAAGTGGCTCCGAAACTAGACGTCGCTGGAAATGTCGACACCAAGGATCCCAATAACTCTTTAAGATGGAGAGGGCTGTGTCTTGCAATGGGCAACAGTGAATAGTGCACGCGTATACTTTTGTCTTGGTGGGGTCGAACTGGACCAGATTATCCTGGCTCTTATTCACACCTTTTTTGAAGAGTCCCATGCTGTAGCCCTTTGGTAATACCTCGGCAGGGAGCTCATTCCACAACCTAAGTGTTCTGGGTATAAAGTACCTACTGAAACGTACTGTACGAGAACGCAATGGCTCCAAAATGTGGGGACGAGCTCGATAGCTAGAGGTGCGATAATCATAGGTAACCGCGGGCATCATGTCATACATAGGCCTCCCCCAGAGAAAGCCAAAACAATCAATTAGGAGCTACCCGCATCCAGCGGACCCACGCGACCTTAATCAGGTCATCAGCCCACCTCAAGCCTCAGCAATCTTGTGGGGGCATTCCTTGTTCCTACGCTACGTCATCCGGTACGTGGTCGCCACACGAGAACTCGCTTGCCCCACCGATCATCGGTTCTCCAGGCAACATAGCCCGCACCTGTCACTAGTATGACAAGCTTTCAGGCTTTCAGGCAATATCGGTTACTTTGATTCCTCTGCGGGTATCGTCATTTTTTAGATCGCGCAGAGTAACTTCGAGCATAGGCCATCGCTCTTTGAGTGACTTTGACCTTCCTTTTTCGGAGCCATAGGTCATCAATGGCAACACGCACTGGTCAAAGACTTTAAATATTGACGAGAGGATAATCCCAGCCAAGTCATTTTTGAAAATTGATCTCCTTCTCGAAATTACACCTGCCCAACTGAACCGTTTGTCCTAGGCTCAGGGACATTACACAAATCTATCGACAACTTTGAGTGTAGAGTCTCTGATCTTAACTGGAGTAAGTACTACATAGGTTATGATCTTCGTTTGGTCCATGTGCATCTTAAGCCCAACTTCTTCAGAAGCCCACCTTAGATCATCGAGCACAGTACTTAAGTTCTCCATGGTCTCAGTTTTGTAGAAGAACAACCAAACCCCTGTCCCATGCCTTTGAGAATAACTAAGTCGAACAGCTTCTAAACTAGATATAAAATTAACTTAAATCATATTTTGATCTTTAATGTTAACAGATCACAATCAGCCAGCCTCGAAAGACTAATTAGGATTCACAATCCGAAAGTAGGTACAATTTTGTAAGTTTCGGCACGGCCGAAAGGTTCGGCCCTTTTTTGGCCGAAACCGAACCTTCGGCCGAAACCTGATTTTTAGGCCGAAACCTGCCGAAACCGAAACTTCGATCGGACACTAATAAATACAGTAGAATCCGATCTTAATACAATCACATTTAATAAGATTTCCCGCGTAATACTCCATTCTACGTCAGTCCAATTTCTAGCATTTTGTTAATAGCAGGAGAACCCACAATTCTGCAAGATTTTTTCGAATGAAGAAATTTCAAGACTTATGAAATTCCTTCATTAGAAGATCTTATTGTAGGTGCAAATTGTGTAGGTGAGGAAGCAATAAAAAATAAGTTATTTACTTACTGTCTTCCTTTAAGTGATCTTTAGTAATCCAAGATGTTTGTCCTAGTTTCTTAAGTTAAAAGCCATTACTAAATGTATTTCGCTTCTGTATCAAATAGGTAACAATGTAGCATTTAGCGATCTCAAAATGAGCATCAGAATACCCTGTTCCCTATAAGACAGGTTTACCTAGTTTAGGGCACAAGACACCGTTCTTAGGCTTATTTAAATATCTATAAGTGCACTCTGTACTTCACATCTATTTAAGCTGATATATTGATAACCAATAAATATAATTTTCATTTTTCATTTTCAATGGCAATTTTGTGAAATACTTAGTTGTTGTCAGTGGTGGCCGGTTTAACTCATTGTGTATTTTTATCTCTGGGTAATAGTGAAGACGCTAACCAAATATTAAATATAACAAACAATGCTCTGACCAGGATGACCAGCTTCGTAGGCAGGGTCGCTGCCGACTAGGCTAAAGTGATGATCTACTTAATATAATTGAAATAAAGGGAAAAACCTGCCCACCATGGTGTCGCTGTACGCCTCCCTTAGGCATTGTAAGAGGGAACTGGTGAAAGATTTCGTGCACGAGCTTGGTTGTTCCGATAGCTTAGAAGCTAGAGCGTTTGGCCGCGTATGCCAGATGTCGCAGGTTCAAATCTTGCTTGGAGCATTAAATTTTTCAATATTTTCCCTTTAATTTCAAATTTGGAATTTTCGTTAGCAGCGTTACTGCTTAATACAAAATTAATTTACTTAATATATGTGATAAAATCGTTATAAACAGTTTATCTTTTGTCTGTTTTTGGGGGAAAACTCGTTTTTCCAGAAATCAGAAATAGCTATTTAAATTCTTGGTTTCCAGAAATCCCAGTATGTTAATAGTATGGAAAAAGTTATTGCTGTTTTCAAGGACCCATTTTACAATCAGACAAATAAATAATAAAACGTTGCTTGTATAATAGAGAGGGATATAATGAATTAATAGGGTATAATTGTTTTTTTTAGGTGATGTGCCGGACAGTTTGAAGTCTATGGTATTGAAACTGTTGCTAATAATTGTAACAGGCATAGACAACATAGACGAGAATCCGCTAGTGGAGTATGTGATGACAAATTCTTTGTTTGAGCCCCTGATACAGTTGCTGTGCACTTCTAATGAGAGGCAACAACATGGTGACTATTAGTTATTCTTGTAAATTAAATCATCATAAAGAGTTTTAATCATCTATATACTATATCCATATTGATTCAAAGTTGGGAGGGCAGTTATGTAATACCTATATCAGGTGTTCCCAAACTTTTTTTTCTCATAGACCATTGACACCACTTTTCTACCATATTCCCAAAACCCCCATTTTTTTGTCACGCCAATGTAGACCCCTGTAGAGTCTCCTGTGGACCCCTGGGGGTTCACCTGGACCACTTTGGGAACTCCTGACCTAAATAAATCAATGAAAATAACTGTTTTTAACTCCAATTCTTTCTTCCAACAAAAAGAAAACATTATTTGCAGTATTTTTTGCTAGTATTTAAATGAATGATAATCATAGGTATATAAGTGTTTGTTTGTATTACAGGGTATGATGTAGTGACACTGCTCATGTTTCTGGTCAGTTACAAGAAGGGTGAATCAACTAACCCCTATGTAGTCAAACTGTCAATACTTGATGATGAACTGGCATTGAATGGGTAAGAAACCTTTTTTTTCAATCAATCAATCAATCAAATATTTATTTGCATAGAATACAGTACAAAGGGATGTCACAGTATTACATAATATAGTGTCATGTATTCAGCCGGTCTAGGCGTGCAAATATTCATTAAAATCTAACATTCAATTCAAATAATTATTTACATTACACACATTGCTTAATGTCAATTGAAAATAATAATAATACAATCATAATTAATTCTACGCTAGGTTCTAGGTATATAACTAAACAATTTTATATTGCTCCAGAAAACATCTAACACTATAAAAACATTTATCCAACAGCCAGCTATTTAACTTTGATCTGAACAAATTACCATCCAACGTCCTTAATTCCTCGGGCAGACGGTTGTGGATGGCAATACACATATTGAATGCATTCCGCTTGTAAATATCTTTGTAACATTGCGGCTTCAGTAAGAGGTTTTTTCCTTTAAGTCTAGTCTGTCTTTGCGAATTTTCCCCCCGTTTATTAAAGTAGTATTGGTGTTTTTTTACAAATACGCAAACTTCTCTGAGGTATAAACAAGGCAAAGGCAGAATGCGCAATTTCTTAAATATTGGGACACAGCTATCATCTAACCACGCATTGCTAATAACCCTTACACACTTTTTCTGAATCTTAAAAACTCTATCTACGTCCACCGAATTACCCCACAAAATCAAACCATACAGTAACACCGAAGAAACATACCCGTGGTAGGCTGTGAGCGCAGCTTCCGGCGAGACTGTATCCCGCAGTCGTTTCAAAGCAAAAACAAAGCGATTAAGGCTCGAACAGACCTCATCAATGTGACACTTCCAATTCAGGTGCTTGTCAATCATAATGCCTAAAAACTTAAACGTGTCAACTTTGTCGACGTTTTCATTATCATAATTTATATCCAATGGTATGTCAGCCGAATTATATGAAAGGAATTGCATACATTTAGTTTTATTTATATTAATCTGTAGATCATTATTATTCATCCAATTGATAACATTCATTAATAAATTATTCAAGTCCCGTTCGTAAGTCAAACTATTGTTACATCTTAGTAAAAGCGTTGTGTCATCGGCAAACATAATGGTTTTACAAGAGACAGCATTAGGCAAATCATTTATATATATGATGAAAAGTAATGGTCCGAGAATACTCCCTTGAGGAACCCCTGTGTTTGTTAATCTAAACTGAGATCTGTATGTTTTTTTGACAAGAACCCCATTTACCTCCGAAATTTTACTGATTTCAGTGCACTGACTTCTATTTTCTAGATAGCTCCTGATCCAGTCCAACACTCTTCCTCTCACTCCGTATATTTCGAGCTTGTGGAGAAGTTTAGAGTGATTAACGAAATCAAACGCTTTTGTCATATCTAGGAAGATAGACATTATTGGGGTTTTATCATTTAAGCTCTCAGTGACATACTTAATGAAGTCGAAGCAAGCCAGCGCAGTTGATTTGCCTTTTCTAAAACCATACTGTTCGGAACGAAGAAGATTAAATTTGGATAAAAAGTCGTTTAGTCTTGTATGAACTGTCCTTTCAAATATTTTTGATATTATAGGGATTAGTGCTATTGGCCTATAATTATTTAGGTTTCGCTTATCTCCCTTTTTAAACAACGGCTTTACTATACATGTTTTTAAGTTCTGAGGGAAGATACCCTCAACAAATGATAGGTTAATAATGTGCGAGAGCGGAGTGCATAAACACGGGGCGCATAATTTTATCATTTTTGTTGTAATATTATCATGACCACAGGATTTGCTATTGTTTAGTGACATAATTATTTTAAAAATTTCTTGTTCGTCAACGGGCCTCAAAAACATAGTATGCGGATTAACATCGGACAAATAGGACGAGTAAGAAGCGCTTGCAGTGTGTGACTGAGAACCTGCCAAGTCTATAAAATAATTATTAAAAATATTACAAATGTTAAGAGGATCATGGTATATGTCATTATTGAAATTAATATCTAAAATATTATGTCCTAACAAACTATTTGTGACCGACGAAGTTATCATATTCCACGTAGCTTTGCATTTATTTTTAATTTTTTGCGCATTTAGCACACATTTCTTAAGAACAAAATTATATTTTTTGTACTTCATTTTACTGAGCTGCTTATTTGATTTGTCCTTTTTATAGTTAAAATATAGAATCCGTTTCTTTTTACAGGATTTTTTTTAACCCTTTGGTTAACCAACTAATTTTTTTTGGCCTATTATTAATTTTAACTTTAAGTTCAGGAAAACACAGTTGGTAAAATAAACTTATCAAATCATAAAAGTGATCAAACGCTTCACTCATACTATTTGAGTTTGTAACATCTGAAAATGAGAGCGCAGATATGCAGTTGTAGACTTTACGAACGTTGTCGGGGTTGTAATCGCGCTTGTACTCGAACCATGTAGTGAAAGCTTTTTGCCTTTTAACCGCTAATAGAGTAATTGATTGCGCTGTTTCATGGTCCGAGAGCCCAAGATGATGGATTTCGACCCTGACTTTTTTAATATTGCTCGCAATTTGATCAATGCAGGACCCAAGTCTTGTCGGTTCCAGAACGTGTACATCAAAGTCATAGTTTTGCAAGATACTTAAGAGGTCTCTGGACGCTGCGCTCTGTTTTAAAATATCAATATTCCAGTCGCCACATATAACAATTTTTTTATTTTTAAATTTAGACGTCAGATGGTTTAACATTAGGTCTAATTTACGAAGGAAAACTCCAATATTTGACTTTGTCTGCTCTGGGATCCTATAAATATTAATGATAATAAGCCCTAATCCAATGATTTCTAATCCACAGCATTCAAAATAAAAACTTATAGCCAAGCTGTTGATGTAATCTACTACTTTAAATTCTAAGTGTTTCTTAATTAAGATGCAGGTTCCACCCCTATTTTTTTCGCGGCAATATGCCGTTGCCAGCTTATAGTTTGTTAATTTGATATTTTTCTGGGCATTCTGCCGGACGAACGTTTCACTTAGGCATATGATGTCAAATTCTTTTCCATCATCGCTTAGTTCCTTCAACGTTAGGTCCAACAGATTTAAAATTGAAACATTGTCAGACTGGCTCCTAGATGATATTGGGCATTGTATTCTATTATTACTATGTGTTACATTATCTTTAGGAACGAAAAAAATTGTCAGAGTCATTTACCCTCATCGTATTTACCCTAACCGAATTTTCCCCAATTTCTTTGTCTAAATTGTCAGCACAATTCTTTTTAAATATTAAAACGTCAATCTCTCTGATTAATTTTACCGTCATCCAGCTTAAAAAGGATGCAGAATATTTTTTTGAACTTACATAGAAATTTCTATACAGGTTAATCAGTTTACAGTTTTTATAATTGTTGACTAATAGTTTTAATTCTTGATGCAATATGTTATTAGACAAATTTCTGTTTCTACGAATATTTATGATAATTATATGGTTCTCTTTAAATTTAATTATAGTATTACATAAATGAATCAGCAGCGAGTAGGGATCTTGATCGTTATCTTGGAGTGACAAAACTATTACATCATCATTTGATATGTTCCTGGACATTCTGTGAAGGCTCTCGAGCACTTGGTTACTGGATGCGTGGGGCATGACCATTGCTGTTATACCATTTAAAGTTTTGTCGCTTTCTCTGGAGTGTAACAACCTTGCAGATAGTCCCCGTATTTGCTCATCACCAAAAATATGTATACACTTCTTGTTGGGTTTTGTCTTGGAGGCTGCCGGCGTGCTAAAATGTGACGGTTTCTTTATAGGAGAAGTCAGCAGGCTTCGCTCGTCGGGAGCTATCGCAGAGAGAGTATTGTGAGGAGACTGATCATTTGACTGAGTATTTAGCTCTACGTAGCTTTGGTTAAAGCTTTGTCGTTTTCCTTTGTTCTTGTTAGCACAAAATTTCTTTGTAGTGGTATTTGTGATAGATTTACTTAAGATCTTTTTCTACAATATTATTGATTTTTCTTAGCAAGAAATGGGAACTACACATATATAGACGATATGCGAAGCGGGTGGTATATAGCACTTACGGTCCTGGCCACGTAAAGTTATTTAAGACAATTTAAATTATAAATTAATCTCCAGTTTATATTTTTATCTCTTTAGCTATTACAGTGAACAATCAGTTATTTTTCTGATTCGTAAAAGGCATAAATATTTGTACAGTTATGTTAGTACTTAGCATCTTATTCCATTGTAATCAGGCGAAAAATGTAAACATATCTTTGCCGTCGACTACCGATTATGGGTGGTAAGAAGGATAGTTTGCGATTGCTTGTTTTTTCTTCGGCTCTATCTACAAGAAACTAATTTCAGAGGCGACATATTTATTTAATCGTATGGCATTTATTTACGAACCGTATGATCTTCGAGAAGACAAGTACGGTTGCCAGTTTTTGTTGCACTTTTAGCACCACCCAGCTGTCACGTGTAGGGTAACGGTGGGTACTCCCTACGGACGTGGTGTAACTTCGACCCCTCTTTGTCAAGTGAGTGGGCAACTTGACTGTTAGAAGTTCTCAAGTCGCCCGAAGGCCTCTAACTTGGCTTAACGACTGCTGTCGTAGACAGCAGCCGGGATCAACGGCTTAACGTGACAGACGAGGCGACATGGATGACGTACTATTATTATGAGTATGACGTACCATTTTTTCCAGCTACGGGCAGGTAATAACGGCAGCGCTGAACGACTTTGTGATGTGCGTGTTCGGCGGCATGCAGGGCAACACGGGCGGCGGTTGGCTCTCCTCGCTGACCAGCATGGTTGGCGGCATATTCCTCGCCAGCGAGGACACGCAGCCCGTCATCAGGCAGAGAAACGGGTACGTATCGTATTCGAATACACACACACACACACACATTAACTCACTAACATAAACACACTATATTTGCTTACTTTGGGACTAGGTCGATTTGTGTAAGATTGTCCCCTAATAATAACCAAGGAGAATAGTTTTAAGAATAGTACAACAGTAAGTATATAAGTTGTAAATCCAAAATAAAATAAATAAATAATAAATTGTAGATATGGAAGAAAGAAGCAGACGCCGGTCATTATAAGATTTGTACTGGTTGTTAAAGAAATAAAGAATTTAGATTTTTTAAATTATTACGTGACGTCATGTTAATTTGTAGGACCCGTTTTAAGGGCCGCTAGCGGCGAGTTACGTTTGTCCCACCTTTTCTTCTAATAGCTGGTTCAAATGGCACCATATAAAAATAGTATTTATTTATTTATTTATCGTATGGCAATTATTACGAACCGTGAAATATTCGAGAAGACAGTACGGTTGCCAGTTTGTTACACTTTTAGCACCATCCAGTCACGTGTAGGGTAACGGTGGGTGCTCCCTACGGACGTGGTGCAACTTCGACCCCTCTTGTTGTCGCTGTCAGAAGTTCTCAAGCCGCCCGAAGGCGAACTTGGCTTAACAACTGCTGTTATAGCCAGCAGCCGGGATCAACGGCTTATTGTATCTGAGTATTGGATGTTTCCTATTTATTCAAGTATGTATTTATTTATATAAGTATGTATATCGTCACCTAGTACCCATAGTACAAGCTTTGCTTAGTTTGGGACTAGGTCAATTTGTGTAAGGTTGTCCCCCAATATTTATTTAATTTTTAATTTTTAGCGTGCCTTCCAAAGCACGGGAGCGCTCAGTTAGTAACCACTCAAAGCGGTCACTGACCAATCCAAGAACTGACCTGGACCGACGTTGCTTAACCTCGTATACCGCACGCCACTGGGCCACGAGCGCTCACGAAACATAATCAAATATCGTATTGCACGTTTAATGTCATGCTCATGATAAACTTGCTTGTAGTGGCGGTGAAGAGGGTATGCTACTAGCGTTATACGAGGCGGCGCACCTCAACCGCAACTTCATGACGACACTCGCGCACTCCTCGGCGGCCGCCTCCGCGCCGCCCTCGCCGCCCGCCACGCTCCCGCCGCACCAGGTATGGAACGGACATTCTTATACTGAACAGCGATGACATGAGGTACGTGTTGTACCAAAGCGATCTTGTTGCTCTTCAGTGTAATGAAATAATACTCACATTTATAATATACTCCTACTCTGACGCACGCTGACTGGGTACTGACGCAGATCTGCCTCAACACTGTTTTCACAGATCGCTGTGAAGACAGTGTTCAGTTCAGTGTGTAAGGCGGATCTGCCAGTCGGCCGGCCCAGGTATCGATCTGGGCCGGCCGACAGGGCGGCGGGCGGTGACCCCTCGGTCGGCCCAAGTATGCTGTCGTGACGGCTCGATCCTCCCCCATTCGCAGTTGATGACCGAACCAACGGAGTTTGTGCTTTTGTCCCGCCCATGATATTGAATTCGGCCACCAACTCCTCGATCTCTGCATTCTTCCTGATCCTCAAAGTTCCGTCATCTCTCTTTACAGGTCCCAGGATTATCTGAAATGCTTCTTTTCTTTTTGTGTTAGCGTCCAGGTTTTATTTTAAAATATGTATGTTTCTATTAAAAAAAGAAATATTTCAGACTCCACCTAACCCGGCGCAAATCCAAGCACTGGACAACGACCAGCCAACAAACCTGCTAGTCACTTTCTTCCAGTACTGGTTTGTAAACATTACTCGTACTATATTGTTAGCAATAGTTACTACCTACGAATCGAATGATACTCGTAATAATATGCAGTCATGACTAGTGTATCACACGTCAGATTTTTGCGAACGGTTCTCGCATTAGGTTTTCAAATCATGGAACTCAAGGCGATATTGTCATCGATTTGTTCTGTGACGCGTTGGGTGCTCTGATTTTATAGCCTGACCAGTGCCTAGTTGGACCTGGCCATGTTGCGGATTTTCAGTGGAACTAATTTATTTTAATGGCAATGATGCTTTTTGACAACAGACGTTGGAAGGCATTGAATGTATCGATGTGAACAAAACGAAAATAATTCTACATATTTGAGAATAATAATCGATTTTGGAATCAAAATGACCAATAAAGTTCACCCCGATGCAAAACAAATAATTTTAAATATATTCAAATGGTTGCGACAGCGTGGCGATTATGGCATTTACCCCCCATGAAATTGGGGGAGGCCTATCTCCAGCAGTGGACGTCCTAGGGCTGATATGGTGGTGGTGGTGGGTTGTGACAGAAAAAGGACGAAAGATTCAGCAGCATTCCAATAAACAATGTTTTGTAATGAGTTGTTGACATGACGGGTACTGATATTTATAGTCGGTCGTGTCCAATGCGCGCAGCGACGTAGACGCATTGATGACTAATTAATTAATTAATTGCGAAATTAGCGCGGCTCGGCCGCTGCTAGTAGTGTTGAAACGATGAGTGAACCTGTCGTGAATAAGCTCCTCGCCTTTCTGCTGCGGATACTGCGGGAGGATGAGTTGGACGCGGAGCAGGTTTGTTTGGCGAGCTTTAGTGCCGCCGACATCTGCGCAGCGAAGAAGGTGCTGTTCCAGTCCCTCGGGATCGCCGGCACATTTATATCTCACCGGAGGGGGGATGAAACCGGGAAAAAGTCCCTTAAGGACATCATTGATGTTCTGAGGGAGCGTGAAAGCGACTTGCCTGAATTCGTGGCGACGGAGGTCTCCAGATCCCCATCCTGCATTCCAGAACATGTCGACGTGAGCAGCCTGCTGAAGGAAATCGTGGCTCTTAAGGCAGGCATGGCTGAAATTTTGAAAAAGTTTGACGACTCGCAGGCTACTATTGCCGTGTTATATACGCAAAGAAATTATCAGTTTGCGTAATAGTGCCCCGGGAACTCGGTCAGCAGCGGCGTCAAATTTCAAGAATAATGACCGGGTGTCAAATGTCGACTCGGTCAGTTTGCATGTTGCTGACACTGCGCAAGCCGTTCCACTGCCCACGTGCCTCCCCCCGTCGCATCCTCTAAATCGCGTCATCGCTATGCTGATGCCGTAGCTGGTCGGTCTGTCGCAGCCAATCGGAAGGACGCACCCTCAAGAGCGCGTGAAGTTCGGGTTCCTCCGAAGGAGAAGCCCTCTCGCACCGATGTGGATAAGGAGGGTTTTACAACGGTGTCGAGGAAGCGCAAGTGTGGTACTGCAGAACCGGTTGGTTCGGGTTTGCGAGATGCCACACCGAGCATGGCGCTCTATGTATCGCGCCTGTACTACACCGCCACGGCTGATGATGTGGTGTAGTACGTTCGCCAGAAGACCGACTTCCCGCTGAGGGTTTTCCAGCTGCATTCACGTCACTACGTGCACTTTAGCTCATTTGTGGTGCGCGTGTCGCGGCCGCTGCAGGAGACCATCGCGTGTGCTGACTTCTGGCCGAAGGGTGTCGTGTTTCGACGGTTCCGGGGCAACCTACCGAATCCTACACCGGAGACGACGATGCAACGGGGCCACGCCGTTTCGTCGCCTAAATAGATATTTTATAAGCTTAAGTTTCATGGCGCATTGGGTTAACTGTAAGGCCATGTAAACATTTGTAAGAAATAAAATAAAATAAATAAATAAATAGTGCGATTGTAATGAACTGGTTAGCTTGGTACTAAATATGTATAATTAATTATTAAATTATTTTTTTTTTCTCATTCAAGGCGCCAGTAGTGTTGTAGTCAACAATATAAACAAAATTTATGAGCCGTTACCGCCATTGCCACCGACCAAAAAAAACTACCATAAAAAGAATACAAATAGACGACTACGACAAATGTACCATAAGACACAAAATTCATGAATTCAATGCTGTGCGAAAGCAAGTACTAACTCTCAAAACTCTGCTTACCGAATTGAAAAAAGATATTGGTTTTACCGGTAGTAGGGAGTACTTGCGACTGTTATTGCACAGTATGGGGTTCAAATATAAAAAGTGCAGAAACCAACGGTCCATATTGAAGGAGCGGTCGGATATGGCGGTTTGGCGGAAAAGTTATTTAGAAGAAATATAAGAAGCAAGGGACAAAACTATACCTCTTGTTTATTTAGATGAGACTTACATTCATACTTCTCTTAACCATGCAAAATATTGTCAAAGCGAAAAAACCAGGTGTGTCGAAATCCGTTTCAACCGGCTGACCCGGCAAACGATATATTATTGTTCATGCCGGTGGACCATCGGGATTTGTTCCCAATGCCCTCCTAATATATAAGGAAAAACAGGCGATTATCATGACTCCATGAACAGGAATAATTTAAGGAAATTGGTTTTGAGGAAATTAATTCCCAATCTCAGTGAACCCACGTGTGTTATAATGGATAAAATATATATAAAGAAAACAACGTTACCGCCACTTTGCATTGCCATTGCCGCCACTGAAAAAAGACACAATATAAAATTTAAAAATAGTGAATGACTAAGAAAGCCAATACACACTGTCCCGACGAAATTATCTCAGGTCTAAATAGGCACTGGTCAGGCTATAAAACAATATCAAGCAACCGGACCCGAATGCCATGTGCGTTGCGCCTCAAAAACAACCAGTTCAGTTCATTTTATTGATAAAAATAATTTTCACAAGTCAGCAATTATAATAATAATAAACTTAAGTTTGAAAATTACAATTATTAAATATAATTATTATAAGTACGAATCGTAATATTGTCTAACTCTCAGCGCGACAAATCACTATCAGATGCCTATTGCATAATGACTTGTAATGAACGGACTCAATGTTTCTAATGAAAGGGGTTGAAAAAAGACTAGCTTTTAATATTAATTACAAGTCATTATGCAATAGGCCCATCGTAGTGAATGTTATGAATTGATTTTTTGAAACAAAATTTAAGTCCATAAAATCTAAAAATATGTACCTATAATAATTTGCCTGCAGTTCGATAGTGATGGCGGACACGAAGACTGAGACAAGCGTAAACAAGTGCAGTCTGTGCTTCATCACGCTAACTTGCATCGTCGAGGAGCAATTCGCCAACTCCATCATGCACGACCAGAATCTTACTTTTAAGGTAATCCCCATACAAAACATGCACGTTTATGTGTCAACCAATTTGATTTCTGGGCCACTTCGTACCTTGTCACAGTGAAAATCAGTATGAAAGTTGCTAGAGATCTCATTAATTGATTTTATTGTCACCATGACAAGATACAAAGTGGCCCAGATATCAAATTGGTTCACTGTACGTACTCGTGCTTTATATGCAATCCCTTTTAGACTTCCCGCCTGTAGTACGTGTTGTTACGGGAAGGTATAGGTTTAAATATAGGATTACAATTTCTCAAGAATTTACAAGAAAGGTACGTCCGATCAGTACGGCAGACGACGCAACAATGTGGAACATGGCGGCGAGTTGGAGGGGCGCGGGTATTCGGCTGTTGACAGGTCGGCGGAAGCGGATGTCACGTGAGCGGATGCGACGATGGGCGACTCGTTTGACGCAAAAGGCTACTTCCGATCGTGCGCAGTGGCGCCCTCTCAACTCAACGGATCCCCGATGTTGAACGGAACACATAATAACAGTAAATATTTTTACCAAGTGGAAACGTCCACTTAACGGAATTATAATTTCCAACCGAAAATGAAAAATTGAAAAATTGATCACCCCGGGCGGGATACATAATAACAGTATTTTTAAATGATCTCATTATGATTATTGTAATACCAATTTAATCACTTACTTAGATGGTCGCCTTATTTTGGTTTTTAGTTTTGTGGCAATAAAACTCGTCTGACTGTTGATTTTGTTTAGTTTATAGACAAGGGTCTACATTATAAGATTACTCTAGATGAAGGTGTTGTAAGATTTTTGAATATTTTTTTAGGGTTTCGTATAAAAGGGTAAAAACGGGACCCTATTACTAAGACTCCACTGACCGTCCGTCTGTCTGTCTGTCCATCTGTCACCAGGCTTATCTCATGAACCGTGATAGTTACACAGTTCAAATATTCACAGATGATGTATTAACGTTGCCGCTATAACGAAAAATACTACAAAACCACCACCACCATATCAGCCCTAGGACGTCCACTGCTGGACATAGGCCTCTCCCAATTTCATGGGGGGTAAATGTCACTACAAAACAGAATAAAATAAATATTTAAGGAGGCTCCCATACAACAAATGTGTTTTTTTGCCGTTTTTATAGATTATGGTATGGAACCCTTCGTGCGCGAGTCCAACTCGCAACTTGGCTGATTTTTTATTACATATTATTATTAAAAATATTTGGTTACTCAGAACAGGGGTAAGACGATCATAGGAATCATCTTACCCCTACCATGGGGATCATCTTATACACAGAGGTGTACAAGATGACTTCGTGGGGTTTTAAAAAATAAAAATAATAAAATGAAACCTAAATTAATTGATTGTTTTAAGTATTAGAATAGCTAGGTAGATAAATTTACTAGTAGTTAGCGCCTACATTTTTGGTTTGCAAGGGAAAACATTCATTTTACGTGCATTCTTGCTTAAGGGGATCATCTCGTACTACTTTCCCCTATTTTTATGTATCGAAAGGTATCGCAAAAACCATAATGCACGACCATAAATTTTACTTTTAAGGTAATTTCCATGCAAAAAATCGTGTTTTTAAACGTTTAAGATATGGAACTCCCGACTAATAAATGACCGAATTTATGTAATGTTCTGCGAAAAAGAAGCGTCGGTCATCCACCAGCTCGGTAGACGTTTGGAATATCTCGGGTCATTTCTGGATAAGATTCGCTCTGGACGGGAACAAATGGCGTACTCGAAGGAAGCCGATCAGCAGTGCTGAAAATGATGAATGATTGATGGCACACTGTGCTTCGCCTTCGGCTCGCTTCGCTCCACAACCCCCGATTCGCGTATAACGTTCTAACTACTCTTCCTGATCCATGCAACATAGAATAACCAAATTTACGACCTTGATAGACATTAACTTCAAAATCAGAAATACCACGGAGGAATAATCACCGAACTAAACTGAAGGTATAGACAATAGCTTCGCTCCGTCGCCGTCGGGCGCACCCTGCTTACGACTGCCTAGTACACTTACTAAACCGTTGTACTTACATTTTTTTAAGAAATTAGAGGCAAACGAATAGACGAATCGCCTGATGGTAAGTGATAAGATAACCCATGCCCATAGCCCATGGACCCCTCATATGCCCGCATTACTCGACGAAAGCTGAACAGATCGTAGAGTATGTGCGCGTGAAGTTCAAGGATTAAACTTTCATTTCTGTCGTTTAGGGTTGTTATTCGACACCCTAAAAACACGAAGCTGTGTTGACGTGTTCCATTTATGGTGTAACAGTTCTTGACTTACATAATGTTAACTGAAAATAAGATTAAAATATGGTATTAATCTTTTTTTTCAGGTACAACTTTATAGGTTACCTATGCGTCATAGGAAAATAGTCCCAGAGGAGCCACCGTCCCAGCCACTGGCTTCTACTTTAATAGGTAATGATTAAAATCTTCCCCCGTTTGGTGCCGGGTTAGAATAGCACCAACCCCTTTCTTCCCTTGGGTGTCATAAGAGTCGACTATGGGAACCAGGTTGAAGTGTGTTATGGGCGATGGGCTAGCAACCTGTCACTGCAATATCACATTTTCTCCATCTAGAAACTTGCAATTGGTAAAAGTGCAATGAAAATTAATTTTCATGTGCTCTGCCTACCTCTTTTGGGATATAGGTGTGAGTTTATGTATGTATGTATGTATAATCTTCAATTATCTTCGGATTGGGTACTGTTAACAGTTTTCCAATAAAATACCTAATAATTTAGGTGAACTGTTAAGTACCAGTACCAGTTGTTACATACATAAAATACATTAGTATTCATCAAAGTTCAAAGTCATATTACGTTCTCAATATCTTAGAAGAATTATGGATATGTTACTTGCTAAAGAAATTTCCCGGTAAACTGAACAAGCTTATGAACTAGAATAGAGCATCGTTGAGACATACATTTCACTGACCTGAGATTTGACTTAAAATGCTACAAACAAAGTTCTCTAAGTGGACTTATGTATTAATGGCCATTGCCGTCACACACAACACGACTATTACTGTCAGACGCATACACTCGTCACAACACTGCCTGTCAACCCATTCATGGCCGTGTATGCCAGTCGCATCTTTTTTGACGTTAATTAACCGAGCACCCGCTAAAAGAAAGTCGCCTAATAATTACCACTAACGTTCCAAATCAAACGCTTACAGATCTCCTAGTAGAATTCATGATGTGTCACCTACTGAAGAAGTTTCCCGGCGAACTGTACGAGTTATGCGTCGGGGTGCTGTTACGACTTCTTAGCTACCAGAAGCGATGTCGAGTGCGTTTGGCGCGGGACTGGCGGCCGCTGTGGGCTGCCCTTATAGCACTGTTGAAGTTCCTTGTCACCAATGAGAGCACGCTTCTGCGGAGGCATAATATTTTCATCATGGCACAGCAAGTGAGTGGTTCTTGTTAGTTTGCTTTCTGTCACTGACATTTATCCGGTTCTAACTATAATGTTTGAAACAAATGTTTAATTTACTGCCAAAATTATGGCAGCCTACTTTGTATCAGGCTACCTACAAAACACATTCACAAACGCGTTCGAGAGCGAGATGTTTCTGTAGTGGCCAGTGCAATCCATATAAAACGCCGATGTCAGTGACCTTTTGAGACTTGATGATTTTAACGCAGGCACGAGTGAGACAGACTGAGAAATTTATCTGAACTTTTGAACCTTAATGTAAAGTAATAGAGGCGAAAAGTGAATGACCAATTTTTTGGCTGACTGTACGCCGCCCCGCTCCTTTTCTTAGTTACCGTACCAATTGTTGTTAAATTAGGCTCAGCGACGACACATATAAAAGTTTTTCCCGTCAGTCTTTATGGCAATGACGTAAGATTGAATTTCCCATGGCGTGTGTCATAGGTTTTTAGATGCTTTTATTTAACATGCAGTGTTTGTAATTTGTATGTATGATTGGATAAAATCTTGCAAGGAAGATTTGAACCACTTCTCGCAGACCAGAAATTTGGTGTACCTTATTTACGTCCTCGGTGACATAACATTAATATGGCACCATGGTCCATGAAGATGGGCTGATGGATGATGCAGTCGAATGGTGTTCATAGGAACTCCTAAACTACACAAGATAAACCAGTCATATTTGGGCTCCTTTCCTCTTAACAAGTACCTATTTAAATACAAAAAGTACAGTTGGTGATAAAATTTACCAAAAATGAAACTTGTCAAACATTTCATTTTTGGTACAAGCTGATTTCAAAGGAATGTCTATAATCTCTGACTGACAAAAACATGCTTAGGCACAATTCAGAACAAGAAAAAAAAAATCATGTTGGCTTATTTGTCAGAAACCTGTTTATTATGAAAGACTGGCAAAACACTAACCATTTTATTAGTACTATTATTTGAATGCTACATTTTTAAATACAGTACCGGCCAATAATATATCACCTTTGTCTTTTTTTTAAGTAAACATGTATATAGTAATATATATAGGTATTGTTAAGATTATAAAGTGTAAATATGACCCAGAGCTTTACCAAAAAATAGAATGCATATTTCTATAAAATAATGTGAAAGCACAGTTATACTCATTATATACTTAAAACCTGCACAAAATAACAAAGTGCAGTCGGTCTTTATGAACCTATTATAAATCAAATGAAGTGATAGATTAACATTTTATATATTTATTAAATTGTAACAACATTAATACTTTGTAGCAAAGCCTTTTGATTTAATAACTGCTTTACAACGTCTAGGTCTGTATTCTTAGGTATTACATTGTACTCAAAATTGCAGTGGGGTTCCCATATAACAGCGATAGGAAGTATTAGTGGCTCTTTTACCTTTCAAACGTCTTTCTAGTTCATCCCATAGCGGCTCTATTATATTTAAGTCAGGGGATTGACTTGGCCAGTCCATTAGAGTAACGTGTCGCCGCTTGAATCATTCTGTGACACGTTTTGCACGATGCTTTGGATCGTTGTCCTGCTGAAACACAAACCCGCGGCTCAGAAATCGTCGTGCATATGGTAACATCACATTGTTCAGAATATCTAAGTACACATTCTGGTCCATAATGCCTTCAATTTTATGAAGGGGGCCCATGCCTTTAGTGCCTTTTGCGGAAAAGGCACCCCACACCATTACAGAGCCTCCTCCGTGTTTTACCGTGGGAAGTTGGTACACGGGCTTATATCGGGTACCAGTAGGGCGACGTATTCACTTTATACCATCGCTTCCAAATAAAAGAAACTTGCTCTCATCGCTCTAGAGTATATCAGACCATTGTCGCGGTTTCCAGTGTTCGCGTGCTTTACACCAAGCTACTCTTATCTTTCGGTTCTTCTCAGATATAAGCGGTTTCTTTACAGGGCGTCTTCCGTTTAATCCGGCGTTCTGCAAACGACATCGGACAGTCTGTAAAGATGGAGTACGCAGCCCTGGGGTTGATATTTCTTTGACTATATCCGTCGCTGTTAACCGAGGATTCTCACGTGAGACTCGCAAAATGTTACGGTCGGTCACATGTGTAGTACAACGTGGTCTGCCACGTGTTTTATTGCCAATGGAACTTCTTGGTGACTTTAATCGCTTCAGCAACTTAGTAATCGTGGTTCTTGATACATTAAACTGCTGCGAAAGCTGTTTGTGGGTACGCCCTTGCTTGTACCCGGTAAAGATAGCTTGTTGTTGACAGGGATTAAAATTTTTCGCCCCACGAGTCTTCGTCATCTTCACCTCGTTAACCACCTATCGTTTTTAAGCTATTTTAGCTAATAATTTCACATTTACATACCAATGGCGGCGCGTAAGAATTTTCGCTGGGCAACCCGGAGCAAAAAGCACATACCTTAACATTTATAATTTTTCTTTAAAAGCAAAGGTATACTGAAGCGTGCGCTATTTGTGTTCTTGAGCGCAACCCCTTGCAGTAAGTGTATACCACATTTGCCATACTTGTCATTTCATCACTGACGTCACGTAATAATGTACCTACATGTAGAGTCGAGTATGGCAAAAGCGGCTTTGAAAAAAGCCTTTTGAGCAGCATTCACGTCTAAACTTAATTAAATTATTTACAAGTAAACAACTGACGAAAACAAAAAAAAAACCTGCAAATACGCCTTCCTCGCAACGGAACAACAATTACTAATGCAATCTACCTTGTAGATCTAAATTCCACTGGTTAAAAGATTAATTAATTATTTATGCACTAATCTTATCAAAACAACAAATCACAACACCAAACATTCATACTATTCGTATTCGTAGAGCAACCGGGCAAATGTAAACTCTGTATTGCCACCCCATTCCGTTATTCACCCAAGAATCCAAAAAACGGGCACTTTCGTTGCGAAATTCTTGGTAAGTAATTAAATTATTGAGCTTCTAACTACGTTAGACCATTGTGTTTTATGATAGAAATTATTTTAATTTTAAATTATAAATAATTGAATTTTATATTTTGCGCCTTCCACACAGTTTTCGATGAGAGTAAAGTATGGCAATGTTTTTACTAGTGCGCCAAATTCGGATAGTTTCTAAATTGCTAAGCCATTTATTCTAATATAAACTTTATCATTTTAAAGTCAAGGTCTAAATTAGAATGAGACACCTTACCGTAACACGATAATAATCGGCTTTCTTTCGGCGGCCATTTTGCGATGCGTGTCCTTGACAATTTACGAACGTAGTGCGTGCAATTTCAATGATACGCGGTATTTATGAATGAGATGGCTAGGTAAGGCAAGACAGAATACGCGGGCTTGTCTTAACGTTAGCGACCAAGCTAAGTTTGCACCTAGTGCGTATGGCGCCGCTTACAAATGAGGTGCAAACTCAGCTTGGTCGAGAAGTACGTGCGTAGTAAATAGTCAATGTAGTGATTGTTGAAATTTATTGTGAAGCTAAGATAATTATAGTCAATTTGTGGTACTACGAGTTTATGTAATAAATATTTTGTATTTTTATTGATGTATGATTTATGATGAGTTTGATATATTGTACTAAAAAATTTAGGCAAGCCGGTGGGAAAACTGTCCTGTAGTGTTATTGCGGAAAAAAACAAAAACTAAATAAAATCCTTTATATGTGGCCAGGTTTTCTTATCGCTCGTCCAAAGAGTCTAAATACTACCTATTGCATGATGAGTTAAGGTAAATGTTTTAGGAATATATAAAAAAAAGTTTCGCCCTAAATACCTAAAAGTGATATACTATTGGCCGGTACTGTAACATTGGCGTTATGCTGGAAACAATAAAGGTGTTTTCACACAGTATCTTTTTTAGACAATTAACATTCATTTTAATAAATACATTTTTATTTCGCTGTTTCAAAAGCTACATATCTATTAAGCTTTCCAGTGTGTTAATATATTAAGACACACACTGGAAACCGAAAAAATGTTTCTGACATTACGTACAGCAACCTGTTCCGCAGTACCTATAGATGAATTATATATAAGGGATGATTCACATCACACTGAATGGTTCGAGTCGGCGGCACCCGACCAGAGTCGAAGGAATTCCACCCTTCTATACAAAAGCTAGACTTCGTACTCGTAAGCGGTAGAGGACCGACTGCCTGCGACCCATTCAAATATGAAATCTAACTTCTGTGTGGAGGGTTCGAATTCTTTTGACCTTGGTGGGGTGCGCGCCGACACCGGCCGTTCTGTGTTAATGCTGTCTGTCTGTCCCTGGCGACGTGACGTCACTTGCAGGTGGTGAACATCTTCAATCTGTTCATAACCTTCGGCGATACATTCCTGCCGACGCCGGCCTCCTACGACCAGCTCTACTACGAGCTAATTAGAATGCACCAGGTCTTCGACAACCTGTTCTTCATGGGTAAGTGACCTCTCACACGTAAGGCCGAAATTAGACTATCACAGACATATGATCATAGATCTTGATGTTTGTCAGGCGTGGCGTTGATACGTTAGAAAAGCGCATAATTACTGGGCGCGTCGATGGAAGGAGGTGCAGAGGACATGCACCAAGGAGATGTACAGATGCGATCCAAGAAGTTACCGGGTCCACATTACAGACAACTACAAAAGGCTCAAGATCGAACGGCCTGGAGAGCAGTGGTTGAGAGAGTGGTCCATTGTCGTCACGTCCCTCGGACATGAGGATATTACCAAGAAGAAGAATAGATCGCCGGGTGACAAACAAAAGTCACTATAAAATCTGTCATAACTCTTAAAAACCCGGTATCTCAGTACTGAAGCGATGCTGAGATACGAGCTTTATTTTAAGTAGGTATTTGATACTTAGTGAGTTTCGGCTGCCAACCGACGAGATATGGGAGTCAATTACCTAAATATGAAGAACCTATGACGGTGTACTAACACGGGTTTTTATTTATTTAAACTATAAGGCGACCCAACACCTATTTACTACCCAGATTGCAGCCTAATTAGGGATACAGTGCCAATTACATGAATTCACGTTTCGATATAAAATAAAAATATTTATTCGTATGGCAAGGAAATCACATTTGATGCAACAAAATAAGTACATTACCTACATACGTCCCAAATACAACACACAACAACTAAGGTTCCTACAAGGTTTTTAGCAATTTAGCCGCGTCAGTTATGATAGAGAACAGGTCTTCGGGGCTTCCAGGATGGGTTCTGAGGGGCATTCCATTCTTGTAATATACATATGCTGGACAGTTTGAGAATTGGCGCTACAATCACAATATTAAAGTTTCTTTACAATTGACAAGTTGTCGTCTGTCCACCTTAATACAATATGCCAGTCTTGGTCGTTTCTGAGAGGATGTTCTAAATTCTTGTTTTACTGTCACAGCGCTTCGATATTCGACCGGTGATGGCGAGTTCAAGGCGGAGGCTTTGCGGCTCGCTAACTGCTTGGTAAACGTGCGAGCCATCATACAACACTTCTCGCCCAAGATCGAGGCGTGGCTTAACTCACAGAGCCTTTCCACGCCCAGCGAGGACCAGGTAATAAGACCAGGTCACCCAGGTACCTGTCCCACCGCAGAGTATTGGTTTTGTCACTCGTCTTTAAGCGAGTGCGCCGATGGCACCGCTCAGATCCGCACTATAACGTAGACTGACGATGATAGTTCTTGTCGTCACGACAAACTAATAAACCGAGTGTTCTCGCCCCCACTGTGAACAGTGATCCATCAACTACCTATATCTCTGTTATTTACACGGAATCTGCATCCGAAGACTGCCGGTTCGTGTCCTGTCACGGTCGCCAATTGAAGAAAATAATGACTCAGAAGAGCCGAAACCAATGTTACTTATCCACTATATATTCAGAATAACATAGATCAAACAGAACGCAATTGTCATTCAAAATTGAAATCTACAGAATAAATGTCAAAACACCATTGAGTTTCCAAGATTGAAGATGAGCACTGTTATTTGTAAGTTGCGAGAAAATAGCCGATGGCTAAAACTTAGACCTTAGTTGCCTGGATCAAATAAATAAAATCTTAATTTAAGCGAACGCATGCTTTGAAGGCTGCGTCACTACAATCTAGGCCTTCAAAGCCGGTGCTCCTACATTTATTTGTGTGATAGATGAGCACTGTTATTTGTGCCTATCCATAGTGCAAGCCATGCTTGATGGGACTAGGTAGATTTGTGTAAGATTGATCATACTACAATTTATGGTTATTAACTAAATTTAACGCATACTATTATTATTTATCTCGCAGATTCTAGAAGTGGTCCGCAAAAACTACGACAGCCTCATCCTCAAACTGCAAGAAGGTCTGGAGTGCTACACGCGGTACTGCGAGCGGTCGCACCGCGCGTTACTCGCGCGGGTGCTGCCCGCAGCTGCGGCCGCCGCGCGTTTACGCAGCGACGCCGCTGCGTTGCACCGAGACACGGCCGCGGCGCTGGTACACTATACCGCTATCCAGTAGTGCAGTCTGGTTTTTATAATCTTTCGTGAGACATGTATACTACTAAATACGGTTAACGTAGTTTTTAAGCCTAGTATAGTCTAACTGGTGCTCTAAGAGTGAACAGTTATAAAACTTTAAGCAATTAAATTAAATGTGATATGAACGAGTGAATTGCTACCTAAGCGTAGCTTCTTTAAAGCTTAAAATACCCTGTATGTTGCTAAAAAACAAAGATATTTCAACACCTACAGTCGAATATTTTTGTCGCATTTACTGTTTTTCGCTAGAGTGCTATTCGAGTGGTGATATCTTCACTACATTTGTCACAGGTATGTTGCCTAAATATCTCAATCCACTTGTTTGATGGTTGTCTCGTACTTATTACGATACGTTTTTATTGGCGTCATTTGACATTGAACTTCAGTGCAAAGTATTATGATAGCTTTTTCTATATGTCAGAAATTACTTACGATTATTTGCAATATATTATTAGATTATCTTTATGGCTGTTTACTCTTAGATCACCGGATGGACTATACATATAGCTTTGGTTAGTTTGGGTCTAGAGAGGTCGATTTGTGTAAGATTTTCTACAAATATTTATTTATTTTATTGTCAGTAAGGGCGAGTTGTTTCTAACCCTGTCATTGCGCTACGCGATACAGCCGCTAAAGCACTTTCAGGAATTCCTTAAATTGCGCCCTCTTTAGTAGTATAACTGTGGTTTTATTTTCTAGTAAGTATTTGATTTCGAAGTTATTCCATGAGTCGCATATAAAAGCAGTTACTATTTATGCTGTTTTCGATTTTGTATTATTATTATTCGTGATGCATGTTTAGTTTATTGCATTTACAAAAACAATAGTGAGGCCAAGTGATGTGCCAATCTAAAAATACAACACCCAGTTCTGTCAAAAAAACTGTCATGTTATTTTACTAAGTAACTCGAGTTTACTTGTGCTTTGCACAAATAACATTGATAGTGAAAAATTTGCCATTCTTTTGAATTTTTATTTTAGTTGACTTTTAATTTGAACGTATATTTAATTTTGCGTTATTTTGTTTGTTTATTACAAAAATATACGAATTCGACATAATTTAAAATGGTACTTACTTGAGTAGATGATCACATTACTAGCAATATGTGGGAAAGAGACACTAAGACAAAGTAAGTCTCTTTCAGCTCGTTTTTCTGCTTATCTACAGGGAGCGAAACTTTGGTGCCGGTGACATCATTATGACGCAAATTCATATATAGGTGATTTTATTATAAACAACATTGCAATACCCCAATGATTATTAATAATGCAATAATGGTAATATAAATTAGATTCTTTATAAAAAAATATTTCTATTAAATTAAATTTAAAATAATTTTAAAATGAAAATAATTATAAAGACGATAAGAAAAAAATATTTTACTAATATACTTTTTACAATTACTTGTAAAAAGTATAATATTACCACGTATAAATGAAAAACAACAATTTAAGTTTCGTGAGTTGTCGAAAAATTGCACAAAGCTTAAAATTCAAACATAACATCGTACCTTCTTATTTAAATAAATACCTACATACATATACTGTACATTCTAAACAATTGATATATCGCATCTCCCGCCAGTTATAAAAATTGTCGTTGTACTGATCATAATGCCTATACCACAACTAGAACAAAATCTAGTCGTACCTTTCATCATCAAAATCGATTTCTTCAATAATCTAGATAAAAACACTGTATGTAGCTTGACGTCATACGTCTGTCATCGGCACCAAAGTTACGCTCCCTGCTTATCTATGATTAACTCAGAGATAATAAGTCATGTGAATTACAACATGTTTCAACTTTGTTTGTCATGGTTTTGGAAGAATTCAGTTAAGATATACGGAATGTATATGAAACTTCATTCAGCTAGGTCTACCAACTTCAATACTCATATGTTCAGTTATTTATCACTTGTTTATGACAGTGTATGAAGAGATTTAAACCCAAACCAAAGTGTAACCTTGTTTAAATATTCAGAGTTTATTGAAAAAATTAAGTAGGTACGAGTATATATTCCAGAGATTAAAGTGTAAAGGAACTATTTTTATAATTAATGTAAGACAGTCTTACTTTATTATCTGAGAGAACCCAGAGTAGACATTAAATAATAATACCGCTAAGAGCGAGATCATATACTAAATTGAATAAGAGCGACAGAGAGGGATATATCATTTGTTATCCTTGTCATAGTTCCTTATTTGCCTTAGGCTGTGTTCCGAATCACGCTCACAGCGCTCACAACGCTTACAGTGCTAACGGCCGGTCCGAATCAGTTAGCGCGCTCAAGGCCGCGTGAGCGGTGTTTTGTTTCGGACCGGTCATGAGCGTGTTTACTGTCAAACGTCAACTGAATTTGAATTTTGAGTTCGTCAATTAATCATAGTATGAAATACTGGGCTGGGTTTTTGATCTGTAGAAAATTGAAATTAATCGCAATCTGTAACGCACTAATATAAAACTGACGACATGTTCCAGGACCAAATTGTAAAGCATAGGGAATAGTTCATCTTCACACCTTAGAACCTGAATGGTCGCGTACGGTACGGTTTCAGAGGAATTTTCTCCATTGGACGCTCTGACTGTGGAATGAACTCCCTGCCGAGGTTTTCCCGAAGGACTACAGTATCGGGTTCTTCAAGAAAGGAGTATATAAAATTTTAAAGAGTTGGTTATGCGCATGTGACACCCCTGGAGTTGCAGGCGTCCATAGGCTGCGATGACCACTTACCATCAGGCTGGCCGTACGCTTGTTTGCTACCGACAAAGTACAAAAAAAACTAATATAACTGTAAAGTTTATTTTTCGCGCCTAGAATGAAATGTCAAACGTCAACTTGACGTTTGCGCTCAAGGTGCTTACGGCTGGGAGTGTGAGCACCGTGAGCGCCGTCCATGACGTCATCAATGACGTCACGACATCTCGTGTAAACGCTGTGAGCGTGAATCGGTCCGACCGTGAGCGCGCTCACAGCGCTGTGAGCGTGATTCGGAACACAGCCTTAATGTCATCCAAACGTCAAGTCAAATAGTTTGAGGCAAATAAACGATTACCCGGCCAAATTAAAGAGGTTATTTATTGTAAGCTGCCAGACGTTTAAGACTTGTCCTCAATTTAGCTGCATTTCTGTTTTAGAGCTTTTCTGTCCCCCTTGGTGAATCTGTATCAGTGTTATTCGTCCCATTCGTTTTTCGTTTAATTCGTATGTCGTGTCATTCTGGATTCTTCACACATTCTTTATTCGTCTTGTTCGCTATATGTCTTAATCTTCCTAAGTCTAATTCTGTAACTTGTCTCATTTTTAATAAATCTCAATCGTATTTCGTCACGTCTTCCTAGGACTCATTCTTCATTCTTCCTTTTCGATTTTGGTCTCATTGAATTATTCGCCTAATTTTTTTGGCCACGTTCGATGTTGGTCACATTCGTAATTAGTCTCATTTGTTTTCAATCCAATTCTAAGATGGTATCATTCCTTTTGCGTCTTGTTCGCTATTTGTTTTTTTTTTATGATATAGGTGGCAAACGAGCAGACGAATCGCCTGATGGTAAGCGATTAGCGCCGCCCATGGAAACTCGCAACACCAGAGGGGTTGTAAGTGCGTTGCCGGCCTTTAAGATGGGAGTACGCTCTTTTCTTGAAGGTTTGAAGGTCGAATCGGTCCGGAAATACCGCAGGCGACAGTTCATTCCACAGTTTAGCTGTGCGAGGCAAGAAATTTCTGGAGAAACGCACAGTTGAGGACTGCCAACCATCTAAGTGGTGAGGATGGAAATTTTGTCGCGTTGGGCGATGGCGGAAGGAAGCGGCAGGGATTAATCCGAACAATTCCTCGGAGCACTCCCCGTAATACATGCGGTAGAAAATGCAGAGCGAGGCTACATTTCTACGCAGCGCCATTTGTAACTGTCTTTTCCGGTCAATCTTAAATTACCATTAATAAATATTTTTTTAGCATAAGAGTTCTAAAGATAGCGGTCATATCTTGGTAGAGGACACGGGTATGTACACAAAGAAACGTTGCTTCATAAATAGGCAAAATTCAAAATAATGAAAAGCCGTAAATTACTAAATTTTAATTTGTTTATTAAACTATGAATAGACGATCTGGCAAAAAATATATGAATATAGCGACTAAGACGTACGTCGTACGGGACGAGTAGCGAACGTGCCCAAAAAAGAACGAGACGAGTTGCCAATAACGACAAAAAAAGAGAGAGACCAATAACAAATGTGTCGAAAGATAACTGCGAATGATACTAAAAACGAGAGAGGCAAGTGAAGAATGAGTCCTAGAAAGACCGTGACTAAATACGATTAGGATTTATTAAGAATGAGACAAGTTACAGAATTAGACTTAGGAAGATTAAGACATATAGCGAACAAGACGAATAAAGAATGTGTGACGAATCCAGAATGACACGACATACGAATTAAACGAAAAACGAATGGGACGAATAACGCTGATACCGGTGAATCCTTCCTCTTGAATTCCTTCCTCCAAGTTACATAATAAGAGTTCCTAAAATTCGAGAATTTTAAAACCCAAGTAATTATGTAACGGTATTGCATAGCAAAATAATTTGATTCAAATTAAAAATCGAAATGGTGGCATTATACGGGCATTGACGCGCGCCTCTTTAAATAATGTACGAAAAATTGGAAATGCATTATGATATTTATGATTCCCACCAGTTATATAATGAATTGTATATGGTTTAGACTTGCATTGGTATATAAAGTTTATTGTTTAAATACTGCTGCCAGTCATTTGATTGATAGTTTACGATGCTGGAGAAGAAAAATCATTTTACCCATATTGATTTAGTGATGTCATTCTCATTATAAATATACCAGTTTTAATACTTGTGTCAGTAAAACAAGGAAGAACAAGTAAGGGATATGTTGATTTAAATTTGCTCGATTTTCACACTTATTATTAGTGATTAGTGAACAGGTCTTAATCACGTATATAAAATGTATGTACATCTTTTTGGTAACTCGATGTTTCGGATATTTCAAAAGAAAATAAATTTCAAGGAGATTATACCCGACTAAGCTTCCTCAGATAAGGTTTATGTCTGTATAGAATTCAATTCAGTATATCTCTGAAACAATCTATGGTTTTAAATTATAGACTGAATACAAAGCTATTTTATTGTAATAACAATGCATTATTTAAATTATTGTTTCGTTTATACAACTACTTTTAATATTGGATCATTGTGGAGTTGTATTAGAAAAGGTTACCTTATCCAAGTTTATATTAATCTTATAAAATATATTTATAGGTTGTACTAATATCGATTGATTATACACATTATTTTACGTAACAGGGGTTTTAATGCAATAAAACTGCTGATCATTGAAACATTTGATTATATTAATACCTAAGACATTGATTCATTTGGACTAGATAGGCATAATATGAATAGTTGCGGAATGAAATGGTTCGTCACTTCATAGTTGAATTTTATTTAATGCTGTTAAGATCTAAAAGTGACCAACCTTTTCATTACGCGACTATACACGATATCATAAAATATAAATAAAAAAACAATAGAATATTTATCTTTGGCGTAACATTAAGTTGTAACTTCTATAACTTGACAACTTGACTAGAAAATTTTCGCGTACTTTTTTCACTGTCTGAGCTAACAGCTAGATCAGAGCATAATCGGGCCGATCGCAATGCACTCAATGATCTAGTATTTGCTTCTTGTATGGTCGTCTCTGGTTTCTCCATTGTCATGACTGTTATCAGCTTAACTAGAAGCTTTAATTTCCGCCAATGCTTCTTTGACTAGCTCCTCTAATTCAATTGGCAGTACAGTCTTGGAAGTTAACTTTCTTTCTTCACCATCTGCATCAAATTCGTAATTACTCCTAAAGTCTTCGGAAGAACTGTCACTGTTATCTTTTCCGTCATCACTGTCAGAAGCTTTACTTTTCATATTCGCTTCCTCTTCCTCATTCACATCTTGTTCTTTGGAGTCATGTGATTTGACAGAAGCCGTATCAGCGCAAAGTTCGTCGAGTAACATCTGCGATGGGAATATTGGTATGTATTTCTGTCCGTCGCACCAATTCTCTAACGTCTTTTCCAGTTCTGTGATACGATTGGCTAGTATCCTGCGAAACAGAGAATGTAGCTATAAATGTCCATATGAGAGCCCTTATCTATAGAGATCCCAGTATAAAATGTTTAAGGGCGTTCGCTAAACATGGCCGACCTACCCTAGAGCAGGCCCTGAGGGCCTACCGCGTACTTCGAAAATCTAATTTCGTATCGTACCGTCCCTTTCCGTCATATAGTGTATAACACGAGAGTGAAAGGGACGGCACGACACGAAGTTCGATTTTCGAAGTTCGCGGTATGCCTTCTGAGCGGACGCTCTAAAGGGCCCCATGAAGCTGACATACAGAAAATGATAAAAACGATCAACAACAAGCGGGTACAATTTTTGTATGGGAAATGGATAAACTACGCCCCCTACAGTCCAGTGTATTGAGTACAACATTGCAGGTTCGATTGTATGTTGTAAATAATTAATCCCTTTAACGCAACTCTCTTTTAATACCACAAGATAAGTGAGAGACTATAATTATCACGAATTTAGCTTTTAATCAAATATATGACTTAAGGTGTCTTACTGATTGGTTTTTCTCTGATGCTGAAGAGCAATTGACTTATCGTTCAGAGCCTCGAAAAGGCCTAGACAAATGGACTTCAGTTCTGCTGCTGAAGTACGTTTTAGACCGGTTCTCGAGTTCACATCCAAATATTCTCGGACTGAAATAAAAGATTACACGTTTAAACTATTGTTCGAATCATAATAAAAATACTGAATTGTAACCTGAGAAAAAATTGCCTAGTACCTATTAAAATTAACTGTACTATTCAAAGTTAGACCTTATCATATCATATCATTCATTGCATTATATTGTATGTACATAAAAGATCTTAAAATATGGTACTGTGTTCCAATATAACCCTGAAAGGGTACCGCATATACTTAATCTAAGGACTTTTAACAATTAAAGTAAAGTAATACAATACACACAATATTTTGAACAGATTTCTTACAATTTCAATTTCTTATCAAAAAATTCATTTAAAGTGCAGAAACTGATTGCGATTAAATGGTCTTTTAATTTACTGCAAAATATGTTGAACTTCTCTATTAGTCTAATATCTAAAGGAACTGCATTATAGACTTTTACAGCCATGTGTTGGGTACCGGACTTAACAATTTCAAGCGTTGTAAATTTACTAATTAGCTTAATCCTCTTTCGCAGATTATGATGTGATAGGCAACTTTTTTCATGTGTTGGTCTTATGGTCTATGGAAGAAAGTTTAGATCAGATCTTTTGGAATAAGTACTAATACATACTGCAGAATAGTGTGTACCTACCTTGTTTCTGAGTCATCACATCCGCAAATCCTTTCGATAAAGTTAGTGAATTACTGTTATTTCTGTTTTCAAGTAAACTCTGCAAACAAAATGATAATACGAAAATCAGACATTAGGTACTTCCTGCGACAGACTGCAGATAAATATATTTTGTTAGTAATACAAATTATTTTTTATGTAGGTTTCCTCGATTTTTAACATAAACTTAAATATATGATGCCGTTGATACCTTGGAGCATGGGGCGGGTGCTGGTTTGGGATGCCACATGTGTGGACACACTAGCTCCGTCCCATCTCCAACGCACCTGCGTTAAGGCCGGGGCGGCGGCTGATGCGGCCGAGAAATTGAAAATAAGTAAATATAGTTGTCTCAGCGCCGAGTACAACTTTCTCGCATTCGGTGTCGAGACTCTTGGTCCGTGGGGTCCTGGCGCTCAAAACCTCTTTAAAGAGATATCAAAGAGGCTGGTCGACGTCACTGGAGACCTAAGAGCTGGCAGCGTCCTCGCCCAACGCATTGGCTTAGCCATCCAGCGCGGAAACGCTGCCATCATTTTGGGCACAATGCCGCAGGGGCCGTTTCTATATTTGTAATTAATTTGATTTAGTTTTAGTGATAAAGTTTAGTTTTAGATTTCTGTTATTTTTATTGTCAGAGGTGTATTTTATGTAATAAATTACATCATTCTAATAAAAAAAAACTTAAATATTATAGGGATAAGGTTGAGTTCAATATCATTCTATTAAAGATAAAAAATAATTAGGCTCTATTCACTCCATTTAGCATGTAGTTGCAGATTGACGATTATACGAGTAGCCACATTTGTCTAGCTGCCATTACCTTGTCGATTGTGTTTCCAATGTTACGACCTACTCAATCTACGCTTAAACCGCTAAACCGATTGAGGAAAAATTTGACATGGATATAGTTTGAGGCGATCCCGGAAATAATCCTATAAGGAAGAGAAAAGAAGGGTGGAAGTTTGTACGGGAAAAGCGATAATCAAGCAAACACCTGAAATAATTAAATATATATATATATATATATATATATATATAAAGAGCAAAGGAGAAGACTATGCTGGAAGTTTCTCTGCGTGATCGCATCAGAAATGAGGCCATCCGCAGCAGAACCAAAGTGACCGATATAGCCCTTCGAATCGCTAAACTTAAGTGGCAATGGGCGGGGCACATAGCACGCAGAACCGATGGCCGACCACGTACCGGAAGGCGTAGCGTGGGCAGGCTCCCCACACGGTGGACTGATGACCTTGTAAGGGTCGCGGGAGTCCGCTGGATGCGGGTGGCGCAGGACCGGTCATTGTCGAAGTCTTTGGGGGAGGCCTATGTCCAGCAGTGGACGTCATTCGGCTGAATGATGATGATGATGATAATGATACATGTATATTCAAATCGGACGTTTGTGTGGATTTGTTTTACTGCTATAAGCTATATGTATACTGTGCCATAACACAAGCCTTATTGAGCTTAGTATGGGACTAGTTCGTTTTGTGTAAAAAAAAAGAATGTCACATATTTATTTATCAGTGCGTTCTTTTCTTAGTCGCCGGCTAGCATGGCTTCATACTTGTTTATTATACAAGTACATACGCATATTAGAAAGCTTCTCATGTAACGAACGGACTTCTCGTTTCATCTTCTGTATCTTTACACGGACGTCTTCTCTTAGCTCTTGAACAAAATACTTCATTACTTCCTTTGTCTTTATCGGTCTCTGATAACATGCTGGGTCAATATTATCCCTGTCATCTTCACCATCGGTATAAAAAGTCACGGAGCTCGGATCAGACCAGTACTTTTCCCCGATTGCTTCCTTAAGCTTCTGGTATATTCTAACTTCATAGAACTGCCCAGCACAAGGTAAATTTAGTTCAATTTTGCAATACTTGTAATCACATATTACTAACGACGAATTTACGTCTTGCGGTTGTATTCCAGAGTACCAGTACTGCACTTTTTGATACAATTCACCGCGCTTGGAGGTTAAATATTGGCCTGAAAATTCCACCCGAGACATGTCCCACTGAAGCACAGCGCCGCGTGATATTATTCTAAGCAGCTTTAAGCCCCCCGGAGCAGCAAGCTTCACGACGGATAAGTGATCGAAGTGGAAAGTTTGATTATAGCAGCCGAAGTCTAAGCACGACTGTATTAAAAAGGTGAGCACTCTGTCATTTCTCTTTCCATAATCATACTCATAATCAAAGACGCAAAACTTAGATCGCCATGATGATCGTGACTTTTCGCAGATTCGAGTAAGAATTCCATTTTGTAGATAATATAAAGTAGTGTTGGCTTTATTGTTTAACGCCGTCCATGTGCAATTCACGAACTGCAGGTTGTATGATACACAGCGGAAATCTGTAACTGCTGGTAGTACGCCTATTTGAATGAGTGATTGTTCAAGTCGGTTTCCTGGTCCAGAGCAGGTGAACATCATAATCTCGGTCCAGACTACTTTATTTATAATATATTTAACTGTGCTTATGTTTACAGCTTGTTCTACACTGTTCGTTATATCTTCACATTGATTTATGGCGAGCCGAGATGCATCAGGCCCAGAGCAAACGATCTCTAAAGGATGTCCATATGTTATTGCGTACGCGTGCACACCGCGGCTAAACCCAAGAAGGCGAATATTCGGTGACGTGACTTGCACCCGGGGCAGAAATATGACTTGCACACTTTTCTCATAATCAGATAATTCACTATCAATGCATGTATATTCAGATGTCCCTAACTTTGTTATGTTTATAAATGTCGTTTTTTTATTAAAGCTTTCTTTTAACAATATAGTACCGTCCACTTCTTTGCCGATGAATTTGAAAGCTCGTGGCCAAGAGCAGAAGACTTCAATAGAGCTACTATATTCGAAATAGTACTTCTTCATAAAACGGTCACGATTGTCAAGATACGTATAATATGGCGCAATAGTTTCGTTACGCGATTGAAAATAAATTTTAGGTGTTGTTTTAATGATTACACTACTATTGTAATTGGCATCAACGTCAGCGCAGACGTACTCCGATATTCGTAGGTTTAATCTATTAACAAAGCTATTGATGGTGGTGTCGTTTTCGCGTTCTGTGAGTATCGCCTCCCCATCCTGCGACATGATTAGGCGGGCGGCGTCTGGACCGGAGCACACCACAGACATGGGCTCTCCGTATTGTACGGTGTAGTTGATGTGGAAATCATCGAAGTATATCTGAGCGTTGGGCGATATCATTTCTAATCTAGGTCCGACTGAGATAATCACTGAACTCTTGCAATCGGTTTCAATGTCAATGCACTCATATACATATTCTGATAAAAATAAATCTGTTGTCATTGGGGACCACGCAATTTTATTACGATGTTTTTCATTCCTTACTAATTTCATGCCGTCCTTCGTCATAGTAATCAACTCAAAGTCTGTATAAGTAGAAGCACTACAAAATACTTTCGCTACAGTTTCGTATGGAATGGTAACTTTATTTTGAACCTTTTTGGCGCTATCGTAAACTGTACGGTAAAAGTTGATCATTGGTTGGTAATCACTCCTAAGTTTTGGATTCAATGTATGAACATAATATTGGATTCTGATTTTGGGTGGATGTTGGTCGCAGGGTGAATTATGTTGCTCGATCTTAGGAGGTTCCCGGAGCCAGCAGTGGGCGGGACGCGCGCGCAGAGTAAGCACGGCGCACAGTGCGAAAACCAGTATTACTGCAGTGCGCATCGCGGCCGGCCAGGGAGGCGTGCGGAAGTTAACTACCACGAGTGTTTTAGAATCTAGATCCATCGGAAAATCCTACCCTCGGCGCCTATCGAATACTTAATTAATTCCAATGCAATATTATTCTGCAACTGGGTTCCGCTTGTAAGTAGGGAAAACAAACTCTCCTTCATAAACGATTGTTATAGTAAGTACTTACCTACTAACAGTAGAGATACTAAAACCAAATAAAAATAGTATTTTCGAAAAGGGTAATAATACTAATGAAATGATGCTATACGCTCTTTGGAGGCCTATGTTCAGCAGTGGATGTCTTTCGGCTGGTACGATGATGATAGACGAGATAGACGTTAGTGGCGTCATGAGTGTGCCGACCCTGTAGCGCTCTCTCTCTCACTCTCAACCTCAACATTATAAAATGGTTATATGTAACTTCGTATTAAAATTTATCATTGTTTATTAGTAATCAACATGTACATTATTAAATAAACTAAATTAAAACCTTACAAATCTAAAAACCTAAGTCTAAAATTGGCCCCTGTGGCATGATGCCGAGGATGCTGGCTGCATTTCCTCGCTGGATCGCAATACTTATGCGTTGGGCGAGGAAGCCGCCAGCTCTTTTGTCCCCGGTTACATCGACCAGCCGTTTAGCTAACTCTTGAAACAGTTCGTACTTATTAGAGATTTTTGAATTGGATTATTAGGAATTGTTTTTGGTCGTTTCTTTTGGATACCCACAGTAGTATTAAAGTTTAAGTGACGACCTTATTGCACGTAATGGTAATGACTGTCCATGGTGTGTTGGTTTTATACTCACTGGCTTACGAGCATCCAGGATTGGCCGGTCTCACTTTTTATGATTTGAATATGTTATTGAGCAGAAACCAATTGTTATATACACTACTAATGTAATGTGACTTAATACTAATATTTAGATCAGAGTACAGATAAGGAAGAAATTTAGAGAATTACCTTCACCTTACAAAAGACCGCAGCCGCGGCCATAATAATACAACTATATACTAGCTTTGCAGGTACTAACGTCAACACAGTGAACTGACCATTCGTGACCCTTATTACAATGTACATAAAGTGCACGAATGGTCAGGTATGTGGTGTAGTGTTCCTAGTGATGAGTAAGTTCACCGAGTGTTGTGAGGAGCACATTTGCGTTTTTCCCTAGCTGTCAATACAACGAATCCGCAAATCAAAAAGGGTTTGCAGCGCACTTGTGATTGTTTTGAAGTAGCAAGCGTCCATAGGATATAGTGTCAGCGTACCATCAGGCTTAGCTGCCGAAGTAATTAAACAAAAACAGAACCCTGCGTTCTCCCACGTTGGGATCGCTCTTCTTATGTTAAATTAGGTACATAACGATAAACTCGTTATTTCCTGTAGGAGTGTGCGATAAGGGTATTTACTAGGCCAAACTGCGCAATAATTAGTCTTCAATAGGGCTGTTCACTCCCTGCCCCGCCAGATCATAGCCCCCGCAATTAGAGGGGTCATTCCTGGTAACTGTTTAGCAAGGATGTTACGGACGCGATTTTTGGAAGACATCTGTGGATGCGAATTTTGGGAAGGGGGGTGTGCTTCTTTCCGGTTGGAAATCAATTAAGCTGTGACTGAATTAATATCGTTGCGAACAAGTCATAATTTGCTGCTGCATTTGTCTACCTTCATTCATTTTTACTCTCATTTGCTCAAAGGTTAACTGGAAGAGATCCCTTAAAGGGATAAGTTCGCCTTTGTACTTTACTTTTCCTATTGTATCTGTTGTGTTTCTGTACAATAAAGAGTTTTACTACTACTACTACTACTAATGCGTCAGTTTCTGTCACTCCATCCTGAGTGTCGATAGGCTAGGTACTCGTATATACAAACAGAAACAAAATGAATAATCTTATTGGCTAATGGCGAATGTGAGTGCACTAAGACACTCACTTCTTGTCGCGACTTTTTTGCAGATACGGACGCTGAATCGAAAGTTCCACTTTCCTGCTATTTAATATCATCCCCTCCCCACGAACCATTCGGTCTTACACTCAGGCCACATTTCGGGAGTATGGAGAAGGCTCACTACCCTGTTAGCCTAATGGTTAAACCGAAATATTTAAACATTATAAGGAATACCTACCTTGTATTTAGTTAGTGTCCTTTTTATTATTTCCTTCTCAACTTGCAGCTGTGTTATTCTCTCATGAAGGTATTTGTTCTCCATGACAAGTGCATCCAAATCCACTACTGGTCTTGGAGCCCCGTCTTTGTCACCCTGTTGGGACTTGA
Organism: Notocelia uddmanniana; assembly: GCA_905163555.1. Lineage (NCBI taxonomy): Eukaryota > Metazoa > Arthropoda > Insecta > Lepidoptera > Tortricidae > Notocelia > Notocelia uddmanniana. The sequence goes on along the minus strand of LR991065.1, from coordinate 11,984,869 downwards.
CTCTATTGGTTAGAATGTAACTAATTTGGTGGTTCAGCCTTTGCACTTTGTTTTTATAGTAGTCTCTATCGGAAACCAATTCTTCTTTTTCATCCAAAGTAGCTCGGTAGTCAAGGTGGATTTGTTGATACTGTTAAGAATAATGATAAAGGATAAGAGAAACTTCAAGAACAATTTAACTTCTTCAGTTTAATTAATAAAATTGATTAGTGAATAAGTAGCACATAGAGATACAAACTTACAAAGGCCCTCTTGATTGCAATCTAAAGAAATGAGATGTTCTAGTTTTACGTTTTTTTTTTGGATCATATGCTGGCCAGCAGCCTTGCGCCTTTGGCTGGGGGTCCTGACTGGCTGTGGATGGACGCCTCTTATGGGGCCATCCGACAGCTCGATTCTAGTTCTTCAGGGTTTTAAAACCATCATCAAAATTTCTAACTACGACTTAACTTTAACATAAATATTGGCGCTTAGAAGAAGGTCATAAGTAAGAGTCACCTACCTTTTTCTGAATTTTTTCTAGGTCTTGAACCAATTGCTCGTAGTCATCAGGTGAGTAAGAACCATTAGTGGACTGTTTCATATTCCCTATATTCTCAGTGGAGTCTGTCCTTTGAAGTTGCTTCCTTAGTGCAACTATATCCCCTGACGCTTCATCTAATTTACTTCGCAGTGTCTCTACCTGAAATGTATTAGTATTTATGGAATTGGAAAACAAGCATCCTCTTTTAATTTAGTTACATACAGTCATAATATGAGCCGACGTCCACTGCTGGACAAAGGCCTCCCTCAAGGATCTCCACAATGACCAGTCCTGCGGCTGGTCCAACGGCCTTCCCGAATGCTGCCCATCCGAGTCGGATTCGACGAGTAACCTCTTTCTCGAAGTTGGATCTACCTAACTGGATTGTTTGCCCCAGATACACTACAATTTCAAGCATTGAGTCTTCACCTTCAACATTTGTGGTCGTCAAACCTGCGCGCGAGACGGTTCGTAACGACTCTCTAAATACCTACATACAGTAGCCGCAATACATATATCATATTCACGTTTTCTTTTTATTATTTTGATATGTCTACGAATAAGACTGCCTAATGAATATCATATAAAAGTACTGTAGATTGAGCGTAAAACTTTACATTTTATTACTTATTAGTATTGGGTATTCCGCCTAGAAAATCATTTTATTAACAATTAACAAAATAGTTTCTTGGTTTAAATTCAAAATTTTGACTTAGTACTTTGCACTGAAACCACAGACCACTTAACCCTATAGACCCCGCTTACCAGGGCACCCGCGTAAGCCAAGCTTAAGCTCAAAAGTCGTCAAGTGGCCACCACGCCCCCAAATATGCTCCTTAGTACGCGGTCGACCGTTGGCGAAGCAACATACAGTATTCGACTCACTACTTAACGTATAAAGTGTTCAAAATATGCCTTTTTGTATGGTCAAATTGTGTGGAAAGTGTGGCAAGATCCAAAATCCAAAAAAAAATCGCTTATCCCATTTCTCCTTTCCAGCGTCGATATGTTCAACTCGAAATCGTTATTTTTATACGTTCTTCAATTTGAGACAGGTCTCGTCCGGGTCTACCGTACCCCTGCACGAAATTATTAATATAGATTGTTTTATCATGGTAAGAAAGTAATAAAATAGCTTATTGTGAAATGAAATCCCATCCTTTTAGAGACTAGACATCTTAGTAGTAGATATCTTGCCACACTTTCCACACAATTTGACCATACAAAAAGGCATATTTTGAACACTTTATACGTCAAGTAGTGAGTCGAATGTTGAATGTTTGCTTCGCCAACGGTTGACCGCGTACTAAGGAGCATATTTGGGGGAGTGGTGGCCACTTGACGATTTTTGAGCTTAAGTTTGGCTTACGCGGGTGCCTTGGTAAGCGGGGTCCATAGGGTTAAGTGGTCTGTGGTGCATAGAGTTGGATCAGGAAGATAGGATGGGGTTCCGCAGTAAGTTTTGGAGTAGAAATTCTGTCACTGAAGGTGTTGTAACCTAGGATTATGTTAACTAAGAAGTTGTTTGGAAACTAACAAGCTAACACTGCTGAACTGCTACCCTGGCTACCGGCAAGTTGGAAGCATGTAGTAGTACTACTAGTAGTAGTGTACATTAGTACTCGTGGCCACTCTCATTTATATGCAATTGGCTTATGCCTAATACATCCTACCCATATCTAAACATCTCACCCTCAATAACTTCCACCTTGCTAGTCATTTGAATTCCTCGCACATTCCAGCTACCTTGCGTTGCACTTTCTTTTATAGACAGTTAGCGGAAAGAAGTGGCAATTGCTAAAGCCTGATTGCATGGAAAGTTTGGAAATTTTGTATGGGCTGACAGCTGTTAGCACAATATTTAATGTTGATTGGTCTGTAATTATAAGGTGGAGCAACCTGTCAATAAAACTAAAACAGTTCCATGTATAATTGTATGATGAGTATCAATGGAGCCACACTGTTACATCACCTAAATAATGTTTTTTAGTTTTTAATATTTCATATTGATATGAATTTCTGTAAGTTTTATATGGGCCTTTGTTGCCTGAATCAATTAAATTAATTAATGGAAGATTCCATTTATGATCCGGTCACTTAGGTTAAGAATAAACTGACTCCAAAATTTAAAATATTTTAAGTACCATTGGATAATATAATATTTTTATTGTTGTTTTATTGTCCTTCAGTCAACAAAAAAGAATATTCACATTGTAAGCTTCAAGCGGATTAACAACCACTTTGGCTTAGTTGGTAGTGATCCTGCTTATGAAGCCGGATGTCTCAGGTTCATATCCCAGTCAGGGCATTATTTGTGTATTAAGATTAAGATTTATTCCTGAGTCTTGGGTGTTTTCTATGCTGCCGTGCTTACAATTACAGCAGTAAGTCCATTTAAAATTTACTTCAAATTTAAACCTTGTTCTAATAAAACAAATTCAAATTTTGAAAACCTTTTAGATGGACTTAGTGCTGTTATGGTAAGCGCTGGTATGGTGTATTTAACCTTTTCGCCGCCAGACGTCAAAGTAATTTGCCGTGCCCCTGACACCACAACGGTAAAAAAATGATGTGTAAAGAAATAATGCCAATATAAAATTGGGCAGCTTCTCAGTAGTTTTTCATTAAAAAAAAATTGTCGGCCAGTGCCGTCGTTGGCGTCGGGGTGACGATTTTACGTTGACGTCTAAGTATTTATCTATATAAGTCTGTCTATTGTTGTCTAGTACTGATAGTACAAACTTTGCGACAAGGTTGATTTGTGTAAGATCGTCCACCCAACATTAAAGTGAAAATTAAAGCTGCAATAGGTATAGCATTTCATAGATATTACCTCTAGCTTCAGCATATCATTGAGATCCCGAGTCCTGGCTAGTAGCTCTCCACCGCTAATAGTGTAAGTGGGTGTGAGACTGCATATGTTGCTGTTTCGCTGATGCGGCGTACGCACACGTTTCAGCTGCTCAACTAGCACCTTGTACTTGTCCCTTTCCATACTGCACTTGTCCAACTCTCTACCCATTATGGAGAGTGCATCAATTTTGCTTTGCAGTTTGCTTTTCAGTACGGAGTTCTGGAAGAAAATAATTCATCGATTTGCTGTTGTAAAAACAATGAAATGCGGATCATGGGCAAAGAGTACCTCCAGGATATAGTCATCCAGTTGTTGATCTTGAAATTTAACTTTGGTATTCGCCGCTTTATTAAACATTACTTTTATTTAAACTTCGGTGACTGACGTACACAAAATCGATAGTTTCTGAATAAATCTCTTCGAAAATATTACAAAACACAGTAACTTTATTGAAACAAGTCTTTCTTTGCAAAATAAGCAATGAATGAGATCCGGCTATGTATATTTATCTGTATTACAATCGATATTGTAAAGTTGCGCCAAGAAATACATTTTAAGTTCGCGGCTCAATTCGGTTTGCAACCGGGTGGTTGAGTTGAGAGTATACCGTATACCTTGTAAATCAAAGAGAATATAATCACTACGTTTTAAGAGACGGCACTCCATACAAAATGTTTTTTTTTATAAACGTATGGCCATCTAGTCCTAGTCTTTTTTTATTTATTTCTTGGCCATGGATACAAAGTCCTTCAGCCGAGTCCTTTAATTTAGTGTTGCCATTTAACTTGCTTGTCAAAGTCAGTGTTGCGAAAAGTCGATAATAGTGACGTCCTCGCGTAAAAAAAGTTTTCGATAAATATCGATAAAAGCGGCGACTGGTGGCATTTCTTTAATTTAATATTTTTCGAGTATGTTATTAATAAAACAATTGTTTAATCACTTTAATCTGTTTTTATTTACACATAAAAGAAACTATAGAAACAATACACTTCCAAGACACAAAATATGGTGTTAAAACAAGTAAAGCTAAAGCTCATCAAAAAGACTGATAAGAAACGTTCTCTTTAACTATAATAGTAACTATCTAGGTATTTGTGTCCGGAGCCGAAACTTAGGGTTACAATTATGCTGTCTGAGGATTTTTGTAAAGAGATATCGCACATGGTGCGTAGAAAATTTCTCGCCTTCTCCTAGCATTAACCACCACGCCCATACGTAAAGCCCGGGTTGAGGCACTGGTCCCACCGCCAGCGAGTTAGCGATAAGCTCATACAAAAACACTCGCTTCTCGCCCGCTCGCCCACTCGTTCTAGTATTAAATTCTACTCGTTTATCGCTCGTCGCCGGCGGTGGGACCAGTGCCTGATGTAATGATACATTATTTCAGAGGCCGCGGGCCGGGAAAAAGCAATTCGTGGCTAAGTTAATTTTGACACACACAAAAACGTCATATTTTCATTGCGTGTCTGAGAAAAAATAATGAAACCCCTATCTTACAAACATAATCAATCATAACAAACCACAAATCTATTACAGACAACTGTACCGAAATTCTTATGGCGGACAAGGCAAGGTTAGGAATAAGAGGTCACAGGACCGCACCGATAAAACTAAATGGGAAGGTAATACTGACATTGGTATCACAGTTACACACAAGTATCTGGGACATGTTGTGACTTCTGACATTAGAGACGATACAGATTTTGAACGGAAACGGAGAGCAGTCTGTGAGAGCTAATATGATTGCTCACTGGTTTACTGGATGCTCGAGACCAGTAAAGGTAACTCGATTTAAGGCCTACTGCAGGTCCACACATACCAACGGTCTGTAGGCGAAATATACGCAAATTCTGTACAGTCCTCTTCATGTCCAATTCAATAACACATTCAGAGTGCTGATGGGTGGACTGTTTCCACACTAGTATGCGCAAGCGATGTACATCCTTGGCGCGCAAGGTACGGGCCAGTCCCAGCAGCATCCTGAAAATGATCGCTGAGCGGATGGAATGCGTGTGTCTCAACCACTGCTATATGACACACACAAATCATAATGTGAAATCTAATCTTTGACAATTTTAAATTTACTTTATATTTATACTATAATAATAAGATAATAACTATGTAGGTACCTCAACTTCATTTTCCCTAATGTCGACGTCCAAATTTTTACAAAAGTAATTTACAAACATACATTCATACATAAACTGCCGCCTATATTCCCAAAAGGGGTAGGCGGTGCACACGAAAATTAATTTCAGTGGCACTTTTAGCTATTGTAGGTTTATAGATGGGAAAAATATATATATATTGCAGTGACAAGTTGCTAGCCCATCGCCCACAACACACTTCAACCTGGTTCAACATTTGTTTGATTTTTTAATTCAGTTTTAATTGTAAAATATGCATCGTACTCTTATAAGTACTAATACCTATCAACTTCTTAAGTTTGTGTGCGTGACGAAAATTAATTTCAGTGGCAATTTTAGGTGTTGTAGGTTTATAGATGGGGAAAAAATTATATTGCAGTGACAGGTTGCTAGCCCATCGCCCACAACACACAACCTGGTTCAACATTTGTTTGATTTTTTTATTCAGTTTCAATTGTACAATATGCATCATATTCTTATAAGTATAATACCTATCAACTTTTTAGGTCTGTTATTACTAACAAAATTGAACCAAGTTGGTCTTTAAATAAATGAAATTGAATTAACAATAATAGTAATTAGTCTAAAGCAGTACATCTTCACAATGATATTTCGTTCGCTTAACCCTTTTCCAGGCATAGTACGATTTATCGATTATCGAGCACATATGTATCATTAGAATTTTAATCTTAGTTATCAGATTTCAGGTTCAATTTAAAATGAATTTTCGTAAAAAGTGACTTCTTAAAATGAATCACCAAAACGTAACTACATATTTTGAATATATATATATATATTGTAAAGCCTTCTAGATCGTTGCCGCCTGGAAAAGGGTTACCTAATGCGTTATTTACAATAATAATTTTTACCTATACAATTAGTACATACCCATTTTTACAATAATCACGATTATTATGTACTTATATGTATATACTCTGTTCATCCTTAAGTTGTCTTGAGACTGATTAGTCATTTTGTCGTTATATTATCGTCTTGAGACCACATTTCGAACATCATTTTGTCGTATGCAGTAATTATTTATCGATAACACTGCTCTTATAGTCCAAAAAGTTGAGGTTAGAATGTTGTTTACCACATAATATAGCTAAGGATGAACAGAGTGTACAATATAAGTGAATATATTTAAAGACAGCATCCGGAAAACTAAAGACAATCAATACTATCTATGATATCGGTATGGGTATGGTATGCATGAATCGTACAATTAGTATGCGACTTTCAAACGAAGGTTGAGGGTTCGAGTACCTGTACCAGCTTGAGATTTTATGAAAGAAATATCATCTGATATATATTAATATAGGTAGCCTTTCGTTGATAAAAAACCCGTAATATAATTTCTTTCCCATTCATCGACATTTCTTCAGTAAAAATATTTTGCTGTGCCCTGCTGCTGAGTTTTCTTTCAGCTTAACAGCCTTCCTAGTCGGATATATAATGTGTTTAGAATAGCGTGCGCATGTTGCGGATAAGTGAACAACGTCGCATTACAATTTACTTGAAATAGGGTCACACACAATTCAATTTTTGACAATTTGATCCACGACTATGCGGCGACTATTGACGTCTTTAAGGCTCCAATAAACCCGGTAGCCGTAACATTTTTGTTGGTTGGGCAGTGTTGCCGATGTTGTAGTAGCCTTAAGCTCAGGTATTTGAATCCCATATCACGGACGAGATGCCACAAGTCCTGGAGGAAACTTAAAGATGATAAGTATCCGTTGACACATTTAAAATTTTTATTCACCTATCCATTTTTTACGAAGCGCATAGCGGACAGTTTTTTTCTAAAATCAGCCCAAACCTGCAAGAGGTTAGTTTTTTCTGAAACATTTTCTCGGATGCCTTTTTCTGCCCAATTATTACAGCACCAATGCAGTGTCCATGTTGTCAGTCTCAGTAGTTTTCTTGTTTTGTTTGCGAAGAGCTCGTAGACGGAACTGAAATACATAATTACACACAATTAGACAACTGTTTCGCCCATTACCGTTATTAACGCTGTATAGTACGTTTTGTTACGGAAGATGCTTCATTTTCGGTTTGTTTTAGTATGTTGTTAGCATGTCTCCTGGACCCCAAAACCACCGAGAGACAATCTCTAAGAGGTCGGTCTCCCGAGTTATGGCGTCATCAAAATTTCCACCACCGCGAAAAAGTGTCACTTTCTCTCACACCCAAACTATGCAACACACATGCACGTGTGTGGTATCAAATGATGCTGAATAAATATGCCGTAACTTACTACTACATTAAATTTCGTTATATTTGCAGGAAATAAAACTATTAATGTACACAGTTTTGACAATAAATGTATCTATCTATCTATCTATTAGCAAACTAATAAAAAAAAATAGAAAAAATCTGAGGTTATTCAGTATTTGCAGGAAAACTAGAAAAGGTACACGAAAATAATGTATCACACAAATAATGGCTGGTATTTCAGCTTTATATCAAGGCTCCTCAAGGTCCAGCATATGCTGAGGATGGTACCCATTGCCAAAATCATAGACTTAATACATAGAAGCAAAGATGTAGTGTAAGTTAATTAGGTTAAAAAAATGTGTTTATCTTGCCCTAAATAGTTAATATATTATGTAGTTTCTTGTAATGTGATTTCCTAACTGTATAATCATCAGGTACGTAGATATAGAAATTCTAAGGGGGGGGGGGGATTCACATTAATTTTAAAGATTTGCTATATCATGCATGACCAGAGTTTTTCGTGTCCACACTTTACTATAAAAAATGAAGTAATAAATACAAATAATGCTTCAAACCCTCATAATCATAGAAAAAAATTACTTACCAATCCTTTGTGTAGTGGACGTTGCAGGTAACATTTTGCTAGTGGAATCCACCTCCATGCCGATGTGAGCTAAAATATATAGTCAAATTAAATCTATTGACATCGGATCTGATAGGTGATTTTACAATCTTTTATTTACTTTCTCCTGAAGACGGGTTTGAGGAGGTGGTTGGACCTAGGTTATCGCGGGACAGCGGTCTCTACAGGGATAAAAAATATCCCATGTCCTTTCTAATTTCTCACCAAAATCGGTTCACTACTTTAGGCATAAAAAGGTAACAAACAGACAGACATACTGACAGAGAGACAGTAAGTTCCTTTCGCATTGATGATATCTAATTCTCGAGGAGGTAGCGCATGGTAGGTTTTGATTCCCTTGCGAGTGTCGAAAATTTGCGGCATAAACGGCTGTATCTTTTGATTGCGTTGGCTTAAAAGTTTGATTTTTCACAGCTCCAAGGGACAGTAGATCTAAGTATTTGATATAAATTCCAGCTTGATACCTCCACGCGTTCCTAAGAAAAAGCGTCTTGACAGACAGACAGACGGACGGATAACAAAGTGATCCTATAAGGGTTCCTTTTTTCCATTCTGAAGTACGCAACCCTAAAAAAAACCGGCCAAGTGCAGGTCGGGCCAAGTGCGTGTCGGACACACAAAGAAGGGTTCTGTACCAACACTTCCTAATCTACATTTAAAACCACTATACAATACATTGAACAAAAAATGACGTATCTTCCTAGGAAACTCACGGCACTTAAGCCCTTTTGTTTGGGCATGACAGTTATTCAATGATTACTCAAAAACCGTTAGACCTATCTGGTGACCAGTTTCTGGTCTAAACCAAAAATCGTTGAAAGTTTTTATTAATGTACAATATATACATCATCTTGATTTTTTTCAGTTTTAAACTTTATAGTATGGAAATTAGAGGGAGGGGGGGGACACTTTTCATGACTTTGACAGCTAATATCCCACCAACGGTTGACTTAAATGGAATTTTTTTTACAAACCTAGATACTATTTGCAAAAAAAAATTTTTCCCCCCTGTTACATGTATGGGGGGCCAAAATTTAATATTTTAATATTTTTTCGTAATTTCATATCATATTTCTATAGCGGTTCATAGCGTACACTTTCTTACCAAATTTCATTATTTTAGAGCTCATAGTCTCCGAGTAAATCGGCTGTGACTTATAGACGGACGGACGGACGGACAGATATGACGAGTCTATAAGGGTTTCGTTTTCGCCATTTTGGCCACGGAACCCGTACAAAAGATAATCAAATTTAATTGATGCTACCACTCAAAATCAGTCTGATACATACCTGATTTACTCGCCAGATGTACGGGAAATTCAAGCATTTGTTGGTCAGTCAAAGGTGGTGCAGATAGGTTCAACTTTGGATAGGCTCGTTTCTTAAACCAATTGTAAAATCTCTGTTTTCAAAACATACTTCATGCAGCTTTTCTATGGGTATTTGTACGAGATCTTCTATGCCTACTATTTGAACCTCCTTCACCTGTAAATAAATTGAAATTCAGATACTAAACAGAGAAGAAATATAGGGTGTGTTGTGTTGTGTATGAACATTAAAGACAAAGTGTGTATATTTATGACAAGTGTAAAGATATGGAAAGTAGATTGGAAAAGCAGGCAGTCATCACACTTCCAGACCAGCACATGTGTTACCTAAGCCGCGAATCTTGAATCAAAGCTCTGATGGAGCAAATATGCACTTCTGCTAGAGATATATGGACTTTTATAGTAGAGTCAGATGGTGGAGCCTGTTCACAATATTTCACGGGAATCTGCTTACTTTTTATAAAATTATTATTCACAACACACCTTTCAGGTACATGATGTTTCTTACGAATATAATCGAAATATAAATCTAGAAATATATGCCAAGTTTAGTGAGGATCAGTCTAAAAATGTCTGTAGCCTGTAACAAACAACTGGACCAAAGCAAAATCAGCCAGTCCTGAAATGGAGATATCGCTCCACTCTCTCGGTTGAAAAAATAAAACTGTCTATGTAGGTCCATCATCATCATCAAATTTAGCCCGCAATCACCCACTGCTGAGCATAGGCCTTTCTTCGAATACACCACTCACCCCGATCTCGTGCTAGTCTCATCCAGGTGTGACCCACGGTCTTTTTGACGTTGTCAACCCATCGAGCCGGTGGACGACCAACACTCACATGCACGAACTTAAAGGATGGATTCTACACTCAATATTATTTTAAAAAAGCACCATATATGTGGGGGCTAATATCAACCCCCTTGCTGCTACCCATTTCAATTTTCAATGGTCGTTTTTTAGGTGTGCATACTATAATATCACAAGAAGTGGAGGTTGCATTGATATATAGGCAATAATAATGAAAAGCTAGAAGTAGTGAGAAATTAATAAGAATTGGTAAAGTATCCACACAGATATAAAAACATCCGGAAATAAAGAAATTAAACGTTTTAATCACTAAAAATTTACAATGTTGCATGCATGTCAAATCACATTTTATATTACCAGCTGACCAAACATATGAAATATGGTTATTATGAGATGGTTTAATCATTGGATAATGGTCAATGGTATCTACTCATGTGGACTGGTCTATGAATAGTACATTCATAGACCGATCTCTTTACACGTGGTAATATTACCTTCAATAAGTAGCAAGAATTAACTTTACATTGAAGCATAAAAAGTAGATAATACAAATTGCACATTGCACATGCGATGCCCAACGCCGAATTTGGTTATACATACCGCAGTTCATCTTTTGGGAAATTTGCAAAGAATCCAGGTCTGTGTCTTTCCCCCACACCGAAAATGTCACATATGTGGCTTTTCCCACCCATAATGAGTCTCTGTCCCGAAAATAACATTAGTCAACAGAACGGACGAACAGATTGCTCGACTCAACGTTATTATAAGTTCATAAGCACGATGTAAAATGGATATCACACACACACACTTAACAGAAAGAAGTATTGGACTCAACTCAACGTCCTGTTCAGTCGCAGAACTAATTTACATTGCACTTGCACTCAACTCAAAAGAAAAACACCATAATAAAATCGCCATTGAATCCGTCAGTTCAACAACATGTCAGTTTTGAATTTGAAGTTGACAAATCTTCTGTCATAATTTTCTTTAATTTGTTAAGTTGGTAAGGGTCCCACTTTCTCCCATACAAAATTCTCTTTATATAGGAGTTACCAAAGGCTGTTGTAAATCTTGTAATCCTGTTACTTCAACCATTTGACATTTATGAATTGACGTTTGTAGTGATGGGCTAAGACGTATTGTTAGTCAAATGAAGCGATTATTAACGAATGGTTGATTGAATCGATTTTACAGCCGATTTTTGAAATGTTTTTATGATGCCTTTATATATTTTATATCACATGATTGTGTCAGTCTCCTCAAACAAAAAAATATTACTATTATGTATGGCGTTCTATATTCCATACAATAAGAAACATTTTGAGAAGAAAGTGGTACTATTACTTATTCTGTGAGGCAGGACCGTCTTGACGAATAGTACATACCTGCGTGGTGAACACAAACTACTAAGAAGATACGTGGTGAATGAACGCTAAAAGGCTTCGATAGAGTAAGATGGGGGTATTAGAACTAGAACCAACTGATCTCATTCATTTATCTCGCTCTATCTATATTAATAATTTCGTGCAGGGGTACGGTAGACCCGAACGAGACCTGTCTCAAATTGAAGAACGTATAAAAATAACGATTTTTGAGTTGAACATATGTATCCGCAAAATTCGGATTGTCCCGTATTTTGCATTTAAAAGTGTTAATTTGATGACAAAACGTCGGCCATATTGCCCACAGACTATATTGCTATATTAAATTTGTTGGTTGACAGTGTCGGCTACGTTCGAAAATCGTGAACTATTTTTGCGTCCGGTATGTTGGCCAGTTTGCTGGGCTGCGTTCTGGGTGATGGGCCATCATCGCCCATTGTGTGGATTCGGCTAGCCGCGTCTGCAGCGTTTTGTTTTTGTAGTTTTCAAGCGTTCTATACACCTATCAGCCTAGCTAGCACGATAACTTCTACCGTCACGTTATATGGGCGAAATGTATTAAAACGTCACATAAAACGTAACGGTATAATCTATCGTGCTAGCTAGACTGATTGTCACAACAACCGCCTTCAAAGCGAATGTATGGGGCCTGTTACATGGATTCATATCACGATAAGTATCACGTGAATATTAAAGCAGAATCCATACAAATTTGAAAACTGCGATAATATTGACACCCCAGTATTGTGATAATATTAATCGTGTAAAGGACACCACTTGAATGTTTGCTGAGTCTGTCCGCCATCTTAAAGCTGCGTCTCTATTTTGTTTGTGACAAACTACTAGGTGACTTATGGCTTTTAAACGTCTAGCAAAATTCTATCCCTATCTCGCTCTATCTTATAACTTAGTGGTACTGGGGGACTACTCCGAAATTCGAAATCCGAACTTCGTATGGTGCCGTCCCTTTCACTCATATAGTCTATGACCGGAGAGTGAAATGGACGGCACCATACGAAGTTAGGATTTTGAATTTCGGAGTAGACCCTCAGCTCATGCCGTTCGCCGCGCTCGGACGTTAGAGGCGCTACTGCGAACCGAAAACGAAGTATCTGCCTCTTTCGCACATGTATATTCGAACGACAGAGAGGAAGATAGTTCGTTTTTGGTTCGCGGTAGGCCCTCAGGCGTCAACTTTAAAACGAATAGGGTATTTTACTATAAGAGAAATAAAATTCAAAATGTAATAAAAACCAGCCAAGTGCGTCGGAGTTGCACACTGAGGAACCCTCAGTGTACAACTAAAAAACAAATGTGATTTATCAATATATTGATATTTTTGGTAAAATATACTTCATAATAAACATTATCACTTAATTTCAAGTTCATAGGTCGATGGGAAGCTAAAAAATTATATGTGTGACAGACAACACACGGAATGTTCTTTGACTTTCTTCGACCGTCCGCCACGCTCGGACTAAGGTGCTACCAACCGAAAACTAAATATATATGCCTCTCTGTCGCATAAAACGTAACGGTATAATCTATCGTGCTAGCTAGACTGATTGTCACAACAACCGCCTTCAAAGCGAATGTATGGGGCCTGTTACATGGATTCATATCACGATAAGTATCACGTGAATATTAAAGCAGAATCCATACAAATTTGAAAACTGCGATAATATTGACACCCCAGTATTGTGATAATATTAATCGTGTAAAGGACACCACTTGAATGTTTGCTGAGTCTGTCCGCCATCTTAAAGCTGCGTCTCTATTTTGTTTGTGACAAACTACTAGGTGACTTATGGCTTTTAAACGTCTAGCAAAATTCTATCCCTATCTCGCTCTATCTTATAACTTAGTGGTACTGGGGGACTACTCCGAAATTCGAAATCCGAACTTCGTATGGTGCCGTCCCTTTCACTCATATAGTCTATGACCGGAGAGTGAAATGGACGGCACCATACGAAGTTAGGATTTTGAATTTCGGAGTAGACCCTCAGCTCATGCCGTTCGCCGCGCTCGGACGTTAGAGGCGCTACTGCGAACCGAAAACGAAGTATCTGCCTCTTTCGCACATGTATATTCGAACGACAGAGAGGAAGATAGTTCGTTTTTGGTTCGCGGTAGGCCCTCAGGCGTCAACTTTAAAACGAATAGGGTATTTTACTATAAGAGAAATAAAATTCAAAATGTAATAAAAACCAGCCAAGTGCGTCGGAGTTGCACACTGAGGAACCCTCAGTGTACAACTAAAAAACAAATGTGATTTATCAATATATTGATATTTTTGGTAAAATATACTTCATAATAAACATTATCACTTAATTTCAAGTTCATAGGTCGATGGGAAGCTAAAAAATTATATGTGTGACAGACAACACACGGAATGTTCTTTGACTTTCTTCGACCGTCCGCCACGCTCGGACTAAGGTGCTACCAACCGAAAACTAAATATATATGCCTCTCTGTCGCACTTGCATATTCGAGCGCGGAGAGGGAAATACTTCGTTTTCAGATCGTGGTAGGCCCTCTGGTCTGACGGCTCCTCCTATTCCTAGATGGTGCGCGTATCGGAATGTGAAATACCTTTGGCAAAACGGAACAAGTTGTTAAATAGCTTCCATTAATTGGAGAAAATATTACCAACTGTTATTATTATCACGTGAAACACTGAATATTGAAGCAACATCCATAGGGGCCTCTTACATGGTTATTATTATCACGCGATATACTCATATCACGATCCGTATCACGTGCAATGAATATTGAAGAAAAATCCATACGATTTTGAAAACCACGATAATATTGACACACCAGTATTGTGATAGTATTAAGCGTTTAACAGACCCCATACAATTTTAAAAATCGCGATAATATTGAGTGTAAAGGGCCCCACTGAATAGAATTTGGCGGAGAAAAGAGAGCTGCTATCGCGAAACGAAAACGAACGTACATCGTGTATTTCCCTCTGTGTCGCTCGAATTTGCAAGTACGACAGAGAGGGAGATACACGAACTTCATTTGTTTTTCGCGTTAGCAGCTCTGACTTGTCACCAAAAATACTGACTGGCACATCAATATTTAACAATGCACATCTGAATTGAATTTTAATGAACGATTAGTATTTTAGCTATACAAATCAGTACTGATTACGGTGTCAAATTTTTTATGTGCCTTTAAATACTACCCTTATAAAAATGCTTAGGAATAACTTGCAAAGATACTAGCCTTTGCCCGTGACGTCGTTTGCGTAATCTTTTACTCCCAATTCCATATAATTCCATTCCATACTTTTATTCCCAATCCAGACTACAGACTATATTTCTATACGATTCGAAGTTTCATCATAATCCGTTGTTGTAATGTTTTTATTTTATACATTTTTGTACACTATTTCTTTCGTCGTTTGCATAACTGTCACGAATAAATGTTTTGTTTATTTCTTTCTTATTTATTTCACCCGAGCGAAGCCGGGCTTTCATCTAGTCTTATTATATCTCATTCATTATATTTTGTTGCACGTTACGGTTAATCCACAACGTGCACGTCTGGATGCGCCTGTATCGTGCACGGCAAACTAAACGTTTCCATCACAAACTACTACGAAGATACTAGTTTCCATCAAGAACACCCTTGTGGATGGAAGCTTAAGAGATTTTTATGATATTGGATAATGGCAACATTCTTAAGCATGAAGTGTCAGTCAACTCAATGAATTGAAACGAGACAGAATAGTAAATTTGTTTGCTTGTAGTGTAGGTACTCTCCGTAGTTTCTTTGTATTTCCATAGCAGATGTTGAACAAATTTGTAGCTCGTGTGAACTGTGAGGAATATTTTGATGCCATGCGCTTGGGACAGTTCCAAAGGAGTCGGCTCCGTTCATCATAACACTTGGCGAGAATGGCCGCTTCTGGTACCGAGATCGAGGAATTCTTGAGCGGCCCCTTAGTATCTTGGGTAAGTGATACACTTGGTTTTGTTTCTTTGAGGGTTATAATGAGCCGTGAGACAAAATCACACAGCCGTTCCGCCTGAACGAACTTGTGTTTTTACTTTATGTTGTAGTAATGGTAATTTAATGTCTTTGTCACTAGTATAGGAACAAAAATGGTTACATTCTGCCAATCGTTATACTCCACTGAGCAGAGGTATTTCGTAATGGATATTAAAACAAGTTTTTTTGTCTTTTGAAAATAGAAATGTTTCTGGATCTGTATTAGAAGGAGATGTAATATTATATATACTTAAGTTATAATTTGTGGATATTGATACTTACTCTTATCATGGCAATTATGATGATTGGTGATAATTCTTGAGCCTAATAATTAATTAATTTCAAATAGGATATGTGATTATAATTCTTAATTAGGTCAGGGATGTTACTCTGAGATACACTTTTATAGATAGAAAATTCATTAAGTATAATAGATATCTGTATTCAAAAATGAATAACATCTCATGACTCTGATAGTTACTTTATCAAATAGTCAAAACAAACAGTTCTTATGTAAAATGAATGTATCAAACAACTTCATTCCAGTTATGGGGCATTGTTTGTACATGGAATCACTTATAATGTGCAGTGGGAAATAATTTCTATAATATTTCATTAGATTCTAGTGAAATGAATGGTGGGATTATAATTGCCACCAATCAGGCTTTTTTCCAGTAGATTATATCCATTACTTTTAGAAGCTGATCCAAAAGATGTACCCATGCCCATAAGCTACATGAAAGACAAATCACAGCAACCCTTTACATTGTATAGTACAGTCAGCATCAAAAGTAGGTATGGATATGGAGGTGTCAACAGCTCTTATTCCCTTATAATAAAGACTTAGTTTCCAAATGTGTAGCTACTTTCGATGCTGACTTTACAGCCAAGGAATTTAATTTGGGACCCCCTTAAAATTTTCATAATTCGTCCCAAATGAATGAATGTGACCATATAACATAAGCCTTACGTTGATTTGTTATTTTCAGTTAAAATCATGCCTACCAAGTCCAGAATGTATAAAACAATACTCATCCCTCTACAGTGGAGAGGTGCTGCAGCAAGCTTACCTCCAGATTGACCCCGAACCTTCCTTCCATATCACTAAACTAGCTGGTTTAGAAGACCAAGCTTTAATATTAGGGAGAGTCAAGAATTTTGATGCTATCATCAAAAATGTAAAGAGTTTGTATGAAGAAGAACTGGGTATGACACTGCTAGTGGTACCAGAATGTATTTGTTTGGGGAAGACACCGGAATCCAGAGAAGGATTGGAGAATATGAAGCTGCTTATACTGCTGTTGCTTGGTGCAGCAGTCCAATGCCCAAATAAAGAGACATTCATCACTAGGATCAAAGAATTAGATGTTGAACTTCAACATAATATTGTTGAATGCATCAAACAGGTATGTAAAATTCTGATATTGATAACTTTCTGTAAAGGATTTCCTTATATATATGTATGGTGGTGGTATGGTATATGGTGGCATATTTATGGTAGCCTAATTTGTATTATAAACATTATATATTACACTGATAAGTTCTTAATATATTTCAATATTTTTGAGGATAACATGAAAGCTTTGCATATTATTAAATTAACCCATTCAAGCCTCATGATATGACCTACATAATAATATGAGTGACACCTCTGATAGTGATTTTGGCTACAAGTTGAAAAACACTGCTGTGCTCACAAAATAGTTGGATGCGTTAAGTACAGTGTGTTTGGTAACTAGGTGCAAAGACTTACAGGGATAATAGAGGAGGTAATTTGAAATATTTTAGACACAACATGCGTTAGTACAAAGTCTTTTAGTTTTTAGTTTCCAACTGAAAAATTACAATAAGCCAAAAAAAGGGAACATTTATTTAATCTTTATTGCACAATAAGAAATCTTAACGTACAAAAGGCGGACTTAATGCCATGAGGCATTCTCTACCAGTCAACCTTTAGGCAAAACAGAAAGACTGTAGGCGGTGGAACTATAAAATAGCATTAAAAAAAATCTAAACATTTTCCAAATGTATGGTAGTATGGAAAGCATAAAATTATCAAAATAAAATGGTGCATATCTTGGAAACTAAACGACTTTGTACAACGCATGTTGTGTCTAAAATATTTCAAATTACCTCCTCTATCATCCCTGTAAGTCTTTGCCCACATATATAAAACCTATAAAATGTAGTCATCAAATTTGGTGGCATCCTTTCATTCATTGGAGTTCTATTTTAAAAACTTTATTTTTGGATTATTAAATGGACTCGCTCAAGTGGGGTGACGAAATAGGCTAGGGAATTATTTAGTAACAAAGTAATAAAAATCTCATAAACTATTTATACAGTGTTTTTATTGATTTCCGTTCTTTTAAACATATTATGTATAGAAACCATGAGCATAATTTAGTTTTTCAAGATTCAAGTTTTTTTTTCATTTCGTACAAAATAATTATATCCCCACGGGTCAATGCAAAACGGCCTAAGAGTTACGTGCAGGTAATGTAAAGTATGACAATATTCGGAATTCGAATGACACGCACGTCAACATTGTATATTTGTTAAGGATCTTGTACTATACTAGGTGTGTTAACTAACGAAAATGAATTCTTGAATATCTTTGAAATGGTACAAATTGGGATACTAGTTTCTTAGAGAAGATTACTTTATTTCATCTCTGGAATGTGACCTCGCAACAACTTAATATTATTATAACTTGAACATCTACATGTTCAAGTTATAATAATATTTTCAAGTTACTGGGCTGAGTAGTATTTTGTCCTTCATAAACAACCTTGACATGAAGACATCAATTTGTACTCAAGTGTCACTTTTCGCGAGTAGTAGTTACGCAACAACTGACGTTTAAACAAACAAATATTCTGTTGGTGGTGCATAAATTTGTTTAAAGTCTTGGAAATTTTCTATTCTAGGTTACCGATATGCAAACAGTTGTTCTGACGCCGGACGCTGTAGACCTCTTTCAATCACCAGCAATGTTCAATCATATGAGAAGATTGGCTAAAGAAAGAGATCACTATTTACAAAATTGGGCTTCCTTGATGCTCAACGAGGGGTTATACGAAACTGTAAATGAAAATAAGAATGGTACAACCAGGTCAACTCAAAATGTCAGTCAGAGTAATGGGGAAAGCCAACATTTAGCTGTGGAGCTTGCTGATTGGAAGGCACGATTGAGAAAGCAAAGGCAAGAATTGTAAGTAAATATTGTTGACCTTGATTACCATTTTATCAACATAATATCAAGTTCAAAGTAAAGTATCAATTATACCAACTGAGGAAAAGGCGCAGTTAAAGGGTTAAAAGGTATTCCCCATTGGATATGTGGATATTACTTATCATTTTATGATTAATATGTACCGTATCTGCAGTACAGTTCCATAAGTCTCGTAAAATAGGCACTGAAGTAGAATTGCGTCACTTTGTAAAGTTGAAAAAAAAATATTTTTTCTAAATTGCTTTCTTGGGATTTAAATATGAGGATATCACGTAACATTTGTGGTATATTGTACAAAATATACACCCCACAACCCTTTTATAATGTGTATTGCAATAAGCTTGAAATGATTCAAAAAAAGTTTTATCGACGCCTTATTTCTAAACTGAAGAATCCACAGAATTCTTATGTTGATCTCTTAACTAAATACAACATGCTATCATTACGGGACCAACGTTGCATCGCCGACGCAGTCATGCTGCGTGACATATGCACAGGCGACTTGGATTGTCCAAGTCCCCTATCAAAAATATACTTTCGAGCTCCTCTCAAGCTAACGCGGTCCACACACCTCTTCGGTCTTCCGAAGAGAAAGACTAACGCCGGAAAACGTGCACCTCTAACCTCTATACAGACTGTGCGACCACTACAACAAATCTTTTCTCGAAATTGATCTCTTCTCAAAATCCCGCGCCCAGTTCAAGGCAGCAGTCACAAACTTACACAGAAGTAAAAATACAAATACTTAGGTAACTTCTTCCTCCTGTTAAATTAGTTTAAAATAAATATAATAAATAAATAAAGCATGTTAGTTAAGTATTAAGTGGTATTTTACGTTCTCAGTGAGATACGTACAAACTTAATTGCAAATAACTAGGTAACTTCTTCCTTCCTGTAACATTAATTTAAGCACATACATATATACATAAAATAAGTCTCTCTCAACATTGATAATGTTGTGTCCCGCTTGTTAGTTAAGGATATAGTGGTATTTTATGTTCTCAGTGAGATACGATAGCATCTGTATTTAAGGACATTTATGTTATTTTAAGTTTTGTTTATACAATGTATGTTTTCCGTGTTATCTCCTCAATAAATAAATAAAATAAAAAATCAGCTTTATCGTATCTGGACTATCTGGAGGAGCCCAAAATTAGTATGTTTTGAAAATTATTTTTGTTTTAATTTAAAAAATGGCTGGTATGAAATGATGTTGTATATTTTTAGAATCGACACACGATGGTTTCTGAATTATTTTTTCCCATACAAAAAATAATGACCCCGCTCTGCCACTTATGTTTTTTTCTAAAGAATTGGTGGTCAAAAAATTTGTGCGACCTCTGGTAAACGTGTGTTAAATGGCTAAACTGTACATAGATTTGCGGTTTTTCGTTGGAATTATGCTCGTACGCGGTATTTACCTGAAAATAAAATTATATTGAAAATTTTCATTTTATGACTTAATTGTCGCCTGTATGAAACTAGTTCGAGTTGTGTAAATTTGTCCCCTAATATTTATTTATTTAAAACACGGCAAAATATGAATACGCGTTTTGAACATGTGTTTCTTCCACCGCCGTCGTAGGTTTTTGATAATAATGCGATGAATTGCAGTAAATAATATTTCGTGTCTCGCCCGCGCATGCTTATGTGCAAATGTTTGGCTCACGAGCAGCTTGCTGCGACCATGACTCAGGCCGAGCTGCTCAAATTCGTACGCAGCTGTAAAATCACAATAGTCACAAACGTCCGACCATTTATTGATTAGAAGATTTGTTGTGTTGAAAGCTTGAAAAAAATGGAGCCTCCTTCACCTCAACACAGTGCATTCTCTGGAGTGAGGTCGTTTAATCACCATGAGGAACACAATATCATCACATTAGTCGGCCTGGTTAGCCTAGTTGGTAGTGTCACTGCCTCCAAAGCTAGAGGTCCCGGGTTCGAATCCCGGTAAGGGCATTTGTTTCTGTGGTGAGCAGAAACATTTGTTCCTGAGACTTGGATGTTTTCTATTTATTTAAGTATATATACATATTTATCTATTAAATATATCGTCGTCTAGTACCCGTAACACAAGCCTTATTGAGCTTACTATGGGACTAGTTCAATTTGTGTAAAAAAAAATGTCCCCTAATATTTATTTATTTATATCTAGTTGAGTTGTTATGGATGTGGTCTTCTGTAAGATTTTTCTGTATTAATCTGCAGAAAATTATTAGAGGCTAAGATGCTTCTCTAATAAGTTAAGATTGAACTTTGTCTTTGCAATATAACTGAATAACCAATTGTCTTTACAGAGAGGAAAAATCGGAACAATTGTCGGAGTGTCGTGAAGAGCTGGAGCATACTAAATTAGTTCTTGCTAAGTTACGAACAGACAGCCAGGAATGGTTTAACGAAGCCAGGAAAGCTGTTGGCTATAGAGATGAGGTTGATGCATTGAGAGAAAAAGCAGAACGATGTGACAGGTTGGTTTATACGTACAGTATCATATTATTTGTAAATATTTAGCGTTACTCATTTATTGTATTTTTATTTAGGATAGAACAAGAGATTCAAAGGTACCGTGATCGCCTCGCCGATGCAGAGTATTACAAGACGAGAGTAGGTGAGTTACGAGAGGATAATAAGGCGCTAATGGAAACCAGGGATGCCTTAGAAGAACAATTGCAGAGAGCAAGAAAACGGGCAGAGCAATGTCTCACGCTAGAAGCTGCAATGATCAAGCTAAAGAGAGAAGCCAATGACATTGCTCTGGTGAGTAGGTATAAAATTATTTGCTCTTATAAAAATTAATTGCTATCATATGATACGAATTTTGTTTCTTCCAGGAAAGAGATGCTGACCAACAAAAGATTCAAGAACTGATAGAAGAAAATAATCATCTCCAATATATAACGAAATCCGTACTGAGTGAAAGTAATAATAGCAATTTAGACACAGACAACGAATGCGAGAGCACATTAGAGTCCGGTGAAAATAGTTTATCGGAACAATTAACAAGCAATGCACAAGCGAGAGCTTTAAAATTAGAATTAGAAAATAAGAGACTTCTCTCCACAATTGATAGCTTAAGAGAACAATCAATACTAGAAAGTAGCGACAAGGTGTTAGAACTAGAGAAAGAAAAGAAAAGGTTAACATTGAAATGCGAACAGTTGCAAGAAAACTGCAACAGAGTAATGCAGCAAAATTCAGAACTGGAAGACGTTTTCAAAAATGCCTTAGAAGAAAATCGCAAGTTGCAAGATTCTTTAGACACTCAAAAATCACTTATAGATCGACAATCAGTAGATCGCGAATCAGAAAAAGATAAACTCCAAGATTTTGAAAAACACTTAGAATCTTTAACAAAAGACAAACAACGCATTCAAATGCTTTGTGATTCCATTCAGAGAAGAGCTGATGATTTAGAAAAAACTTTGGATGCCAAAACTAAAGAATTAAATGCACTAAAGCCAGAAGCTGATAAAGTGACTGGGTTAATTATACAGACCGAAGAACTTAAGACAAAACTAACTTATAGTGAAAAAGAGGCACATAATCTACAAAGAGAAGTTGGTAAATTAAGAGAAGCGGTAGAGGAAAAAGATGTTTTACTTGACAAGCTTACAACCGAGATAGAATTGAAAAAGAAAGAAATTGAGAGATTGGCTCGCGAAGTTGAAGTCAATCAAACTATGTTGCATAAGTTGCAGGACCTGGAGCAGAAAACACAAGAGTTAAAATCACAGAAGAAAGTAGACAGTGAGACAATTCAGACTTTACAAAAAGATTTGATAACAGAAAAAGTAAACTTTGATAAAGTTAGGAATTGTATTGAAAAGCTCGGAATTCACGTTTCTGAAATCATATCTAAAGACGTAAACGTAGAATACATGCTTGAAAAAATTATGACGAATTCCGACCATGAAGCCTTGATATCTGACATTGCTGCAAAAATAAATCTCACAAATTTGGTTCCATGCAATTGTGATGTGGCAGAAAAAATTGAAGTTGAAGAGGATGTTATCAATCCTCAAATAGAACAATTAACTTCTGATCTTGCTGTCCTGCAGTCTTCTCTAGAGAGTTGCCAAGCGGAAAATGCCAAATTACAAGTAAATATAGCAACACTCAACTCACAGAATGGATCATTGATTTCGCAGCAAATGACATTGCAACTTGCAAATAGCCAGCTGGCTGCTGAAAAGGAAGAAATAATAAAGCAACTAGAAGTGCTTAAAGACAAACAAGACAATCTATTGCGAGATCAGGTAGCTTTACAAACTCTCCATGAGCAGTTGAATACAGAATACGAAATGCTGCTCAGTGAAAGAGAACCCGTTAAAGTGTCACTGAGAGATCTCAAGATTGAAAATAGAGAACTAAAAGAAAAATTAATGAGTTGCGAAAAGAAGCTTGCAGAATACGATATGGAACGAGACAACTTAAAGATAGAATCAAGAAACTTGGTTAATCTAAGAGCAGAACATTCGAAATTAAAAGACGACTTTAGAAATCTGTTTACAGCAAGTGACAGACTGAAAAATGAATATAGAAATATGCAAGAGGAATATAGAAGTCTAAGAAGTGAAGTGACTCAACTAAAATTAAGAAACACTGAAATGTCTGGAGAAATTAACACGAAAGTTGAAGTCATTACGAGTATGGAATTAGAAATAAACAAAACCAATCAGCATTGCGAAATGCTTGTTCAAATGAATAAAAGCTTAGATGCTGACAGGAGATCATTGATGGATCATGTATCGCAACTCCTTACTCAATATCACGAACTCTTAGCACATTCCTTGAAAGACAAACAACATTACCATGAAGAGGAGAAAATGTTTGCCGACAAAGTTAATGCGTTATGTCGCCAGAAAGAGAAACTAGAGGAAAAAATAATGGAACATTATAAAAAACTCGATAATTGCACAACGAAGCGCCGAGGTTTTGGTGCGTCGTTTGTTAAAAGAGTGCGAAAAGCTGGCACTGACTTAATAAATAAAGTTCCTTCCAGAAGTACAAAGCGAATCGAAGACGCCAGCCGCTCAAAGTCTCAGTTGACACTTGCTGGTTCAGAATCGGGAGAATCAGACCCTGGAAGCCAAGATATGGAGAAAATGTCTAAAAGTTCTGAGCAAGATCAAGGTTCGTCTAATCCCAGTGGAGAATCTCCAAGAAACAGCGCAGACTTTTCTTTTACCAGGCGATTTGAAGATAAATTCCTGAAGAAACCAGATTTTGATACATCTGGCTCCATACCTAGTTTAGATTCCACCAGATTGAGCGAAGGAAATTTTGTAAGGAGGCTTTCAACAGCATCAATACATAGCGGCGGAGGGGACGATGCTCTGATTCGAGCTTCTTTGAGGAGAAGGCCACATAAAGCTGTTCCGCCGTCACACAGGAACAGTTATCAAGGGCTGGAAGGCGATACAGGATTGCCTGCAGGTATATTTTTTTACTAGGGATCACGTGTTGATGATTGTGAACTTGGTTGTTTATAATATTTGTTAACTTATTTGTATGTTTCAGTATCTACACCTTCTCCGGTGTTTGGGACTGCCGGCTCTCGGCGTACGGTGTATGTGGCAGATGACAATCCAGATGTCACTCTCAATACCAGACCACAAAGTACACCTATGAAAGAAAATCCCACATATTTGGTTTACAATAGAATATCTACTGTGATCGGTGACAATGCATGTCAAAGTATGGATAGGTCAAGCAGTGACCATCAGCGTTCAATGAATGAACAGACTCTGCCTGAAAACGATTTGCATGAAAAGGAAGAGCCAAGACATGACAGAAGGACAAGTCGCAATGAGAAACCAGAAAACTCTAAGGAATCCGCAATTTGGTATGAATATGGATGCGTGTGAGTAAATGTGTTTTTAACTAAGTAATTGACTAGGAAAGAGACTGACGAGATGCCTTGTAATTCGTCCTTACTATATTTGTAAATTTTCCTTGGAAAATATATTATTTAAATTGTGATTGGAAGCATATTGACAAAAGTGATAAATGACAATTTACACGAATTTGTTTTACAGTATTATCAGCATTTAATTTTTATATTTGTTTATAACTCAATTGAATAAAAATGTGATCAGTTCAGTGTGAACCGTTTAAGACAATAGATAGGGTTGGTATGATAAAAGTAAGATAAGAGGCTAGAGTTATATTATTGACAAGGAAGTGAATGTTTATCAATGTCCATGTTAACGTAAAGTTCACAAATAAATTGATGTAAAAACTGTCCATATCCCTATAGAATGCACAATGGACTTCCTCGTCATAACTGGTATTATTTTTCTCTTCTTAATAATACGTTCTTGTTTATTTAGATAACAAACCTTGCCAGGAATTCTGTGAATTTAGTTATAAACTTACATTCACTAAAGACCAGCCTAATTTGTAGTTACAAATTAGAGAATTCTCTAATCACTTTAGCTATCGGTATGTGATATTTTACATTAATGATTAATATTTCCTAGTTGATATTATTTATGATATTGTAATTTTATTTTCGATCTACCTACGTAATTAACATAATAATAATGGTTTGTTGTAACCACCCAGTTGTGGTAACTATCTAAGGGAGATTAATGAATTTCCATATGTATTTTATTATGTATGTATAGTTGGAATGCTTCCTTTTTAAGACCTTCCTTTACCGCTACACATTAGATTAACTATTAAAATTAAGTTCAATGCCTCAAATTAACTGCCAAAGTATGTTCATTTTCTTTTTATTAATTTGTTCGTATGGGTAGTCCGACCATAACAATAATATTCCAACTATATTTATTATTTGTTGTTTATACCAGAAACTCAATATAATTCAATTAAATAATATTTTACTTTAGTACAAAGATTGATTATGTGGAGACAATGATACCTTATGTAATGTAAATGACGTAATATTTAGGTTATTTTAATATTATTTGTATTTAGTAGTATAAATGTAAGGTTAATTAGGGCACCAATAAAATAAAATTAGGTCTGTAATTTAACGACAGGCAAAAATACACTGATACAGCTCTCAACATAATAAAATATTGGCACTTGTCTCGTTTATATCAATATAGACGCGAGAATTATATTGAATTAAGGAATCTAAATTTATCAAATTTTCAGCTACAATTCAATATTAAATTCCTTATTGCGTTAATAATATATTACGCCATTTGCCCGAATGAAAGTAGTAGTAAGAATTTGGTGATAAAAATTGAACTAAGTTTTATTACTATGGTATAATTTTTTAAACATGCATGGTATCATAATAATATTGACATTTTGAAATTGGTACTATTCAGATAAAATATGGTGCTTTATAATATAATGTAACGGTCGTTATGGTCACATGGTGTCACATAACTATACTTGTACAGTCATCATGACGGCACCACAAAGGCCGTATGCATGTTGTATCTTTCTATTTCGGATAGAAAAACAAGAGATACAGAGTTTGTGCAAATACGGCAAAGTATTTTGCCTTTATACATTTCAGTGATGAGCTTAATTTTGTATACCTGACCATTAAACTAGGCAACTCAAGTTGTCTCTCATTCATGTGTCACCTATAGTTACAGTTAACCAATTAGATTTCCGGGCCATTTCGTACCTTGTCACAGTGAAAATGAATATGAAAGCTGCTAGAAATCTCATGTTATGGTCACTGTGATAAGGTACGAAGTGGGCTTGGAATCAAATTGGTATGTATGTACAGTCGATTTCATTACTGCATGGATAGATATCGACCGTATTGCTGTAGCATTAGGGTTGAAATATGTTCAAGCACTTTTGAACCCCATTGTACAATGAACATAATATTACTTAGCAATTTATGACACATTATATACCTACATAATAATGTTGCTTGTGATCATTTAATATTTCCAGTATTTTTTATATAACATTTATTTCCTTAAAAATACGAAAAGCTAGCACTATATTTTTCGTTTTCGAGCGCACTCTTATTTTTGTACTTAATCGCCTCTCACCGAATTTATTATTTACATTTACAGAGTACACAAATAAAGCCTTTTTATTAATTAATATCTGTATTTTTATTTCATATGTTCTTATTATGATACGCGTGACCATGACAATAAGGATTATTATTTTCTTGTATAGATATTATTAAAAAAAACTGCCATCAGATTTTGAGTCTTCTTGCCTGGACAGTAAAGTTAGTATATATCTTCTTTGGTAAAGTCGATTTAAGAACGGGCTAATTGGATACAATTCCGTCAACTTATCATTTTAAGACCACTGGTAACAGTTGAGACTTGTTTTCTCATCTGTTCCCATGGTAATAATGAATATAATTAATGAAAATAAAATTCCCAGCTGTTTCTTCTAATGTGAACTGTTTGTTGGTAATGGAAAACCAACGCGACAACGCAACGCAACGCAGCAGTGCGGGCCGGTTAGAAACTTTTTTTAGGGTTCCGTACCCAAAGGGTAAAACGGGACTCTATTACTAAGACTCCGCTGTCCGTCCGTCTGTCTGTCTGTCTGTCACCAGGCTGTATCTCATAAACCGTGATAGTTAGACAGTTGAAATTTTCACAGATGTATTTCTGTTGCCGCTATAACAAGAAATACTAAGAAAACAGAATAAAATAAATATATATCTTATTTACTGTATAGAAGAGATCTTCTACCAAAGAACACCTGGTATATTCCCAAACAGTCAATAAGAAAAAAAATGCAAGAGTTGCAAGGTAACTATTTATTAATTCTCTGAACATTTTTTCATATTAGGTCAATTATATTTATATCTGTTAAATGACTTATGTAATGAAACTAATTATGCTTAATACTTGGTTGGTAGAGAGAGGAACTATATTATTCATCAAAGAGATCCATTGCGATTCATTTCCATCAAGCTGGATTCAGTCTTGATTTCCCATTGTACTATAGGGTTGGGTTGCGCAGGTACAGTAAAAGGCTGCCCGGAAACCACTGCTTTTTGTCCAGGTGCCACTTTTTGTGGAAGATACGAAAATACACACTGTAAAAATAACTAAATGAGAATTTGTCACTAGCCACAAGAATCAATAATTTGACACCAACTTTGCACAGGATTGCCAGAGGTATTGGTATGTTCGAAACTGTAATGGTGCTCCCCCATTGGCTGTTATAAATCTTATATAACAGCAACTATTTTTCTTCAACATCATAGCCTATGTAACATAGCCTTATCCTTGTTACACTATGTTATACACCCGCTGTGTATATAAAAATATGTGGTTAAAATCTTTCAGGTTATAAGGGCCCAGTGTATATATAACATTTATAACAGCCAGTGTGGGAGCACCATAAGAGTAAATGCTGTAAACAATGTAAGTGAAAATCTACCAAGTCTGAGGTCTTTGGTCTTTTTTGCTTGCATTTATTTAACAGAATTTACTATGAGTTTCAAACTAACCCTACCAACAATGTAATATTTACCAAATACAATATTTACCTTTGGCCTTTCACTCTCAGTAGACATGAATCCAACACACATTGTCTTAGTTGTGTGTCCCCATAACACCTCTCCTTCCCCTGCTTGGGGGTCAAACCGTAATGCTAGAGTACCTCCCAGCCGTTGCCCCACATCCCACAAATAGGGAGATTCTATAAACTTTTCTTTGAGGCATCTATCTAGTCCTATTACTGGAGATGGGTCTAATAAACTCTCGGCAGTGTTCTTTGCTAATTGTGTTCTTATCAAGTGTTCTCCACAGCCTGATGTGCAGGATGCTATTGACTGTTGGATGCCATCTCTACTTGTTACAGCCCAAACTCCACTAGCAAATGAGGCTGCCTGGCCTACTCTACCTTCATGTTTTAGTGACACTCCTCCCGAGCTAGCTCCGGCTGCTACTAAACCATTGGAGTCAATACAAATAGCTCCCACAGTATCCAAAGGGCTAAACTTTATGTCATTCTGCTGAGAATATCTTTTCAGTTTTCTCTTACAATGCTTATAGCTTCTGTAAGCTCTAGCTGAAATCATTTTGCGGTCATCAACTATCTCCAATCCCATTCTCCTTGCCCAGAGTTTGGCTCCTTTACCAGTCAGAATACATGGTGGGACCCGGCCTAGCGAGAGACTGTCACATTGTTTGACACAAAGTTGTTTTGCCAATGTAATGGGGTTCCAAACATTTGACACTGCACCACAAGCGCCAAAATGTAATGTCTGACCGTTCATAATTGATGCATCACATTCAACCGAGCCATCCCAGCTTAAGTTTGATCCATAGCCTGCGTTAGTCAATGGGCTGTTTTCTAATTCTGGAACATTTCAATATGAAAGGTAATTAATTTACTGTACTTTTGTATATAAGTACTAAAAGGTGTGGAGAATATTTTACCTATTATAGCTTTTTCGATGGCATCAACAGCATTGGCTCCTTGCTTCAGTGATTCAGTTGCCTTTCTACAAGCTACATGGCACAATTTCTGATATTCCTTTTTTAAATTGTCACTGTGATATCCAGCACCTAAATAAATATTTGAGAATATTAAACGGGTGTATATTAAATGATAAATAAATTTTAGGCTTCATTTACTTGCCACAGTGAACTGCTATGAATCCATGCATTTTAAGCACGAACCCTAACACTCATTAACTGGACCAATGTCTACCACCATCAATCAATTAACGGCCGCAATTGGTTATTTTAAGTTGTTAAATTCATTAGATTTTCAACACAAATCAAGTTTTTATTTTTTGTCCCGGAGGGACGGCGGCGGGCGGACCGGTGGATGCTTTTTTTTTCTACAGTGGAGCTTTGTTTTGTACACGTTTTGTATGTATTCATCTATTGCCATAATCACGCCATAATGTTAAAATTAAATTCTAGTACTTTAAGCTGTGGAAATATTTGTAGAAAAAAAAACATGTGGTGCGAGATTGTGAAGAGGTACCTTAAAATGTTGCCATACCAACCCTCTTCTTGACGTGACGTACAACTGTCAAAAATGCTTTAGTTAGAACGTTTGGATAGGCAATTTTTTTTAACATTTCTATAAATAAACAAAGTACCTAAGGACGACGAGAACCAAAATTGTATAAAACGTAAATTATGACATGTAGATTAAATTAAATTATGATCCTTATACTGCGATGAGACGGACGAGGTGTCTCAGTAAATAGTGCATAAGAAAAAGTGTTAGAATGAGGCGAAACAGTGTTTACAGTTTTGTGGTATTCGTAATTTTGAGCCGTGCCCTAGGAGAAGAGTTTAACCTGTTAGGAGATGCAGGCCAAGCATATTCAGTGGAAGTGAACTTAGGTCATCCACCACAGAAGGTAAATAAATCTTAGGTCCTCAAACTCAGAAAACTGACAAAAGTTGCATGTTATGTGTAATATACTCATGAAATATTTTATTTCAGTTTAATTTACTGGTTGATACAGGCAGCACTACATTAGCCATAGCATCACAGGCTCGTCAAGGTGGCAAGTCATTCTTTGATACAAGCAAATCTGGCTCTGTTTGTGATACGGGCAAACAAGTATGAAGTTTATACTTATCTCTATCTTATTCAATTTTTGATATGGTTTAAAATGTTAAATAACATAGTATCATAAAAGTTTTCTTATAATGTAGGTGCAAGCCAAATACTCCCAAGGAATGTGGGTTGGTCACCTGGCATCGGATTATGTACAGTTCCCATCACTACCAAATGTTCCTGAAGTGAAAACTGATTTGGCGCTTATTACAGAGAGCCATAAGTTCTTCATGAATGGATCAGGATGGCAGGTATGTGTATGCTTAATTTGAAATGGAAAAACATACATATTAATGTCAATACATTTTCCTTTTCTAACATATAATAAAATAAAATAAATATAATACAATTATTTTAATTCATTATGTATTTTAAATATAATGAGCAATATAGAGGTATGAAAGAAAAAAAATATTGCATCAACTCCAAGTAAATGGGATAAGGGCAAGCAAATGATGATGATGATTAACAATAATAATAATAAATATTGGGGACAGTCTTACACAAATCAACCTAGTCCCAAACCAAACAAAGTTTGTACTATGGGTACTAGATGACGATAAAAATACTTATATAGATAGATACATACTTAAATACATAGAAAACATCCAAGACCCAGGAACAATTATTCTTGCAAAACATACACAAATAATGCCCTGGCCGGGATTCGAACCCGGGTCCTCTGGCTTTGTAGGTAGGGTACCAACGCCAACAGTACCAACTAAGCCAAAGTGGTTGTCGAAGGTGTGTTTGAAGGGCATTATAGCTGTTGGATCACTATCCAACACTATCACTGAATTAATTGTTCAATAATTAATGGAAGCACCTTGACTATGTTCCTTTATGACCTCCTATTTTCCGATTGCAACTATTATATTTGGGTTTGGATAAGCCCAGTGGGTAGCATAACCCTGCCTACAAAGCTGATGGTCTTTGATTCAAACCCAGTAAGGGCAAATATTGGGGTGATTAGGATTAGCATGCATATTTGGTTCAAAGTCCTGCATGTCTCCTATGTATTTAAGTATTCATATCTATTATGTATATCATTGTCTCTTAAACATAACACAAGCTTTATTAAGCTTACTATGGGGCTTGTTTGATTTGTGTGATATTGTCCCTTAATATATGTTAATTTATTTATATGTATACAGGTAATTTTGTACAACCTAGTAATTGCAACTTACAGGGTCTTCTAGGCCTGGCGTACCTGCCTGTTGGAGCGTGGGGCGAAAACATTGTAGTGGAGTCCTGGTTGGACTCAGTGGACCGCACTTTGAAGAAACCTATCTCATTCCAACTGAAGCTTTGTGGAGTAACAAGTGTTACTAATTCAACTCACTATGGAAACTTTCAAATGATAGGTAATGTCTTAATTATACTGTACCTCTAGTGTATTTTATTTTAAAACATAAATAAATAATACGTTTGCGTTTAGTCTCAATTCGTATGGCAACAAATTGTTACCACCAGAGGCCGCCAAAGGCG
This sequence comes from Notocelia uddmanniana, assembly GCA_905163555.1. Taxonomy (NCBI): domain Eukaryota; kingdom Metazoa; phylum Arthropoda; class Insecta; order Lepidoptera; family Tortricidae; genus Notocelia; species Notocelia uddmanniana. Next base: position 11,952,736 of record LR991065.1, on the reverse strand, counting down.
CTCTTCGCGTTGTCATACAAATTGAGACTAAAGGCAAACGCGTTAGTTTGCTTTATGTTTCGAAAAAAATATACTTAAGGTTACTGACTATTCAGCAAATACACTTTTATCAATTAAAGTAGCTCCCTATGTAAAAATTATGACGACACACTGGTGCCACTAGTTTGATTAGATATTTTACTTTCAGATGACTTGTCCGAAAACAAAAATAAAAATCGCACATACCGTACGCCAGTCTTGCGCAAGCGTTGGTACGAAGTCGGTGTGATGTCCATCAGAGTTCTTCTAGAAAAAACACCTACAAGTGTCAATGACACTGGTTCCACACAAGCTACTGCTGTAAACGATTTCAATAATGAGATGTGCTTGAAATTAAATGAAGAGAAAAGCATTGTAGATAGTGGTACCACGAATATTAGGTTGCCGGAAAGAGTTTTCAGAGAGGTATGACTAATATTACGTTGTAGATCAGTGAACATACGTTTTAGTGGAATTTGTATTTATTTATGTCTATTTTCAGATTGTTGGCCAAATCAAGAATGCAGTTTCCGAGACAAATGTGATTTCAGATGAATTTTGGTATCATGGAGAGGTACGATAATTTATGCTACTACCCCTTATGACAACATACTTCTCATAAAAATATATCAGTTTATTTTTATGATGTTGTCATGATCCCTATTTTAAGGTATATCTATTAGATGAGTCACATAGTTTAATTTGAGATCCCCTTAAGGTTGATAGTCATGTCAAGTTGTATAGAATTTTAAACAAAAATTTTGCGGCTGTCCACATTAATCGCCTATGGTTACATAATTTTAATTGTTTTTATTTAGAAGCGTAGCTCGTGAAAATTTAAAAGTGCGCTGTCTTTATTTTATATATGTCAAGATGAAATAACACCATCTGCAAGTGGGTTTTCTTAAATAATAATGCTGTATGAGATATTTTCTCTATATTTCTAACTAGAAATGTCGAGATTATTTTGATTTAAGAGTCAATGACGGTTTCAGGCGGGGTGTTGGCCGCAGCCGCAGCAATGGTCGCTGCCGTGGATTGCGGTAGATCTACTGAGTGGTGACGCTGACAACCAGTATTTCACACTAGAAATACCGCCGGAGGTAATGGCGCTCTGTCGTGTGACAGGATTGGAGTCAGTTAGGCAGTTTTTTGATGATATGGATGGGATTTGTTAGGAAGAGACGATAGCATCAAGCATGACACTGAAAAATAGGGTAATTCACAACCACAACAAAATTTTTTTTATACGTTACCAATAAACAAATAATACGAAAAGACTCGAAGAAACAAACTTTAGCTTAATTATGAAATTTTAAAGATTTTTATATTCGTGTACATAAACATGAAAAAAAGGACACAGTTTGAGTATATAAAATTGTGACGTCATTAGGCATATTGGCTATTAGATACTAATGTGGTGGTGGTAGGCATATTTCCCTACAAACTTCATACCAACCGAGCGGTTTTAACGTTTCGTAAAAAGTTGCTGATATACCGTATTGACTCAAAGCATGTCGTTTGTATCTTTAAAATTCCTGCACAAGTCATCTTCCTCCTTGCGCTTTCCCATACAACCTAGGATAGGCTTTGGCACCTAATCCCCAGAATTGGCGTAGGCACTAGTTTATATGGCACCGTAAAATATCAATGGGTTGTTCAAGTTTTTTTAAAAAAAAAAGCTTGCGCCACTGTTGTCTATAATAATAATAAAATCATTTATTTTCAGGCAACAAAGGCCCATAGATACTATATAGGTAACTTAGAACTATTATAAATATATAAAAAAACGTATAAACTAGCATAGGTATTATGGATGATGTATAACGAATGAGCGCAATTTTGTGCGACTATCACCGAAATTTGTATCCGGGTATGTCCTAAAACTACGACCAAGACCAACGGAGGGTGGGCAGCAGACTCCCTGGAGTGAAATACTGCGATCGCCAAACCGCATGCCGATTATGGCATTTGAAATGAAATTGGGCGAGGCCTATGTGTCACAGCTGTTGCTGTAAGTGTTGGAACATAGAGTTCCTATATGTACCAATAGCAAACTCAAACCGTTTTAGAATAGTCTTTATACTTCTTCTATGACGGATGTCAGTGCTTTGTTTACGTTTGTTGTTTGGTCGGCCATTAATTACTCGAACTGATAAGGTGGTTTGTATCAAGCTCCCGGATCTCCAACAGTAAGTTCGTCGAATAGCTAAAGGCACAACTCGTTTATACTGAAATAATGTGGTTCTTTATTTTAGAACTACATGCGAGTGGTGAGCGCGGGCGCGGAGACAGGCGCGCACTTCGTATGCTACAAGCTGGGGCTGGAGGCTGGGCCCGAGACCGTGCTGGGCTATACTGCAATGGAGGGGCTACAGGTTAGTAATTTGTTAGGCCAGAACCTCTTTCAGATCACCCGAACACGTAAGAAATTCCAAAATAAGTACTACCGCGCAACCTTATTAAAATCCGTGCGGTAGTTTTTAGCGTACAGACATACAGAAAGACGCGACGGGGACTTTCAGTACATATTTTTATTTAATAATTATATAAACTTATGTATGATTTCAGGTGCTATTCAACAGATCTGCCGGTTGGATCGGCTGGCAGACCTCCAACTGCGGTCCTGACGCTCGCATCACAGGGCCTCACAACGTCTCTACTTCCCTAGTGGACTCCTGCCGCTTGAGGCCTGTAGCGGAAACGGCGGCCTCCATAAGGGCTGCCCAATGGGCGCTCTGCGCCGTTTCTATCATAGCAGGAGCTGTGCTAGTGTACTTACTTGCCCCGTGTGTTAAAGTGATGTGTAAGAAACCGCTTAGGACGCAACAGATCTCGATGTCGCAGGCGGCACTGGTCGAGCAAAAGACGTGATGGTGGCTTTAATCTTAAACCCAGGGCAGGCTAGAATGGCGTATTTATTTATATGCGCGACACCAACAGATTACATATTAAAAGTTCTTAGTTAACAAAATACATTTACTTAGGCTTACGAGTACATGCACCCCTATTACAGGTGAACCCATTTGTAACTGTAAATCATGCATGTACTAAATATAAGGATAAAAGCAACTAACATAACAATATTTAAAACATCAATCTATATTCAATTGCTGGCGCCATTCTCACTGTATGCCAGCGCAGGCAGGGTATTAGTGCCATGTAAATATATTTTGAAAATGAAACGAAAAATGGAAATCATTTATTCATCATTTGTTCATTTTTGTGCCAGTCCAACGTGACTGAATCCATATAAACGGTTAATCACGGTCGCTTCAGCGCTGGCGCCAGCCGCCTTTTAGCGCCAACAATTGGAATTGGATGTCTATTCGAGCCTTAATATTGAAACTTAAGTAGACGAGCGAAATTTGACATCAGAGCCCGGTCACGACTTTGCGGGAAATGCGGCGCGGCAAGCGGTGTCATGGGACGCACACAGAGACAGCACCCGCAAGTGTGTACAGGAACTATTGCTGGTTGATGGGATCTAAATGAACCGGATAATTAGGTGAATATGATGGACTAAAGGCTGGGCTTTGAGTGAGACACCGGAAGCCTGCCTAATCAAACTGCCTCTCGTTAGGGTTCCGTAGCCAAATGGCAAAAAACGGAACCCTTATGGATTCGTCATGTCTGTCTGTCTGTCCGTTCGTATGTCACAGCCAATTTACTCGGAGACTTTGAGCACTACAATTATGAAATTTGGAAGGAAGGTGTATGCTATGAACCGCTATAGAAATATGATGTGAAATTTTGAAAAAATATTTTTATGATATTATTATTATTAGTTGGGATCGCACGCAGTGTATTAGGAAAACCGCTGCCGCTGTCGCCGCCTTTCGAACACGTGGCGGGGTCGTGTGCCTTCCCATAAGGATCTCCCTGTAGAATGAACAAAATGCTTAATTGTTTAAGGCGGATGGGTAGGAAAGCTCTTTGCATACAAACTTTGTGCACGTTTTTCTTCGTTTGTAAACACAAACTTACTACTACAGTTATTATTTTTGGTCAATATGCTTATTTTTCTGTTAGCTATGACGTGATGTTTTTCATTTTTAGTTTTAATTACTTTTTGTATTTTTTTTTGAAATAAAGCAAAATTTCAACATCAAGTTCTGCGTTCTCCAATATGTACCACCAAAAAATAAAATTAAATGTTGTAGTGCCAGAACTAACGAAAAAATCTTGCACAACCTTTGTATGGAGAATGCCTTGCCCTACCCTTCGCCTTAAAGACTTTGAACTTTTAAAGTCAAATTTTATAGGAAGAGACCTTCGTTTGTTTTGATTTAATTGATTAACTAAGTTCAAATTTCACTGATATTTATTTGAAAGACCTTCTACTAATAGTGGAAGTGCATGTTCTGCTTCAAAACTAACGAAACTATACAACTGTCTATTTTGTTTGTAAAAATACAATTGTCTGTCATAATCATAAAGTTGCTTCTCTACCGTTTGTAAATGAACTTTTGTATTAATGCCCAATTTTTAAGTTACTGTATGAGTAAAATCGATATTCGAATATCTTCTGCCCACAATGGTATAAGCTGACAAAGAGCGGTTTAACTATTAAGGAATGTCGGAGTCTTCGTGATTTTGTACTAAGTACAAAAGATTAGTATGTATAAAATAGTGTATATAGGACTTACGTCTTACATATAAGTATTTGAACACTAAAACTCCTAATTTGAATAAAAAGTTGTCTCCAAAAAATTCGATAAAATTAGCATTAGAACATCATTGAATCTAGCCGAAAGTAATGTCTCAAAGAGCCTCTCCATCGAGAGACAAACGCCTAAATATCAATTTAGTCACAATTTACCTATCCAACTCTTCAAACAAAGCACGTTGGAGGAGTTGGATATATATGGCGGGCCATTTAGATGCAAGTCTGAAACTATAAGACATACCTACAAAGATCTGTTCTTAGGGACCTTGTCATCAATTTTAGTGTCAAGAAAAACTGCATTCCTAGATTAAAAAAAAACATGTAGTCGGTTTGGAAAGCGAACCCGAAACAAGAATTCTAAAATAAATAAAATGCATTGTATCAAAAAATGAAGTCTTAATTTTGAACAACCACATAAATTAAAGGATATTAAATAAAATGCATTTATATTCATTTTAGATTGATATCTACAATGTTCATTGTTTCATAGTAACATTTACTGCTTACACAATCGATACCGAAATAGAAATATCGCAAAAATAGTTATTTGTTCAACAAGATAGCAAAGTAAATTTTTGCTGCGAGTGTTGATGTTGTGTCCCGTGCAAGCGAAATATTCTATAATTAGAATCTTGAGCGTAGCGAGGGACTCAAAGACACGAGATGCAAATATCTTTGCTCTCGTGTGATACATACAACTTTTCACCTCAGCGCGAGAACATATAACGCAAAGGAATGGTGATAGAGAGAATGAAGTTACTTAAACTAACCTACGATATGAAAAATTAATAAGTTAGTTTTTTTTCACGGTCGCAGCAAAATTGCATTTTGCTCACTGGTTTCAAGCCAGAAAAGTCGTTTTCCCGCTCGCAGTAAAATTGCATTTTGCTCACTGGTTTCACGCAATAAAACCGCCATTTTCGAGCCGCTGAGGTGAAAAAGTATTTTTCTTCAATACGAACGGGTTCGATTCCCAAACTAGTTAGTACCTACAAGTTTTTTTTTAAATCTATGAATGCTGTTTTTCTTTTCACTAAAATCGATGACATACTGGTGGAGAACAAATCTTTGTATGTCTTATAGTTTCAGACTTGCCCATACTGACCCATCTAAATGCCCCATCCTGTATTAAGTAGATTTATAAGTCGATCAATTTCCAGTCACATCGCATCGTTTTGTGAAAATGGAATTTCATTATTGAGGTGAATCTCTGTGGCTCCGAGTGCCGTCCCAGGAAGGTTATTGAATCTTCACGCGTTTCTATTGCTGCAATAACGCATAGTTTGCGCAGATATTTAGTGGCAGCCAACGTTGCCTATCTTACCACTTCCTTACTGCTAAAGTAATGAGGGCGAACGTTCTTGTGCTCACCAGTTGGCGCTTCTGTCTTACTCTTTTTAACGGATAGTATGGAGAGTTGACAGTGGGGTAGGGTGACAAAGTTGTCTGAAAAAGTAGTTTCCATAGTACAAGCAATGCAGTTTTCAGTACTTACTTCAGTTTTCTTTTGTGATTAATAGAGACTAAGAGTGAATTTTACTAAGTCTGATAGTATTAGCTAGTCTTAAGGTAAGGATAACTAAAATAAAGTAGTGAGAGTATTTCTAGACGTGTTTTAAATTCATAAGGAATCGTTACTTCTTTCACAATATTTCGATTTTGTGTGCTCATAAACTGAATACCTACCTCTACCTACATAAATATTGTGACGTGACTGATCCCTTTCGCCACCACTGGCATCTATTTTTGCATTAATAGCATACCCAATAATTGAAAGATCACCCTAAATAAAAAAAATAAGTATATAGATTTTAAACTTATGACGAATTTTTAAGTCTACCTATGACAATGTAATTTTTACCTCAGCGGCACGAACATGGCGGTTTTGCTGCTTGAAACCAGTGAGCAAAATGCAATTTTGCTGCGAGTGCGAAAAAAACTATTTTCTAATAGTAGGTTAGTCGCAGGTTATCTTTTCATACTTTCATACTGCGGAGTAAACTTGGAACATTTAAACTTCATTCTGTTTGTCACTATTCCTTTGCGTTATATGTTCTCGCCGTTGAGGTGAAAAGTTGTATGTATCACACAAATACAAATACAAAATACAAATACAAAATCTTTATTTTAGTTTTATAATATGTAGTGCTACGACACATCGCGTATCAATTGTCCTAAAAGGATATAAGTAACCTATTGGAAATTTGGCGTAGTGACTTTACGCACATGAGATCATTAGAGATGTCACTCTCAGGAATAGGTATTCCCGGTAACGGCACAACTCTACGCACATCCGAGTCATCCGAGTCTTGCACGCTGAGGCCGGGGCCGCTAGTTGGGGCAATTTACGACGCCAGGGTGATTTGAGAACAACTTGGACGACTTGATGTACTAAGCTACGTTGCGTCGCTAATCGCCCTATCAACGCGATCGTGGGCCTGAATAGGTTATAGTTGCATGTGAGATAGAGTTATGCAGTTGCAGTCTTAAAATCGTCGTATGTCGATATGTAGCATAGCAACAATATTTTGATTGGTGTTAGGTAGGTAGTACTCGTTAATTACGCTTTTAGATTTAGTTTAGTTTTAGAGCAACTCATTTAGGAATAAGTATTTTGTGAAATTGACCAATTTGTGTAAGGGTAAAGTGTTAGCAATAATTAAATGATTGTTAATTAAAAACATTTGTTTCTTTAGGGGTAACAAATGAAGAAAAATCTATGATCACTCCCTGTATCCCTGATATATTATATCTGGTCGTTTAGGTGTCGAGCAAGGTCGCCGGAGCTCACAAGCATGCTTTATCTTAGTCGTCGGACTGACTTGGAGACTGTGAGTGGGGAGGATCTCTGGGCTTATGTCATACACAACGGTCATGAGTTTTTAATGTGTAGTATAATATCAAACCCAGGGCTTCTGATTCTGACTATATGACGTGGTTCTGTAAAGTAGAGAATAACTCTACAGATATCCGAGGAGAAAAAAATATAATTCTGGGTGATTTAAAGTTTGAATGTGAACAATTACTTTTGTTACTTCTTGTCAGTTTCTAAGCTGCTTGATTATAATGATATTGTAAAAATTAAGGGTAGTAAATTATATGTCGTATTAGTATTGGAATGTTTGGATCCAGTGAGAGTATGCACAGCGTCCGAAGGCCTGGTTAACCATGCTGATGTTTACCACCCTCCTTTGGATATCTGTATCTCCCCTGAGCGTCCCGAGAGGGTTTCAGCTATGGAGCGTAGTCACATACACCCAGCCACTGACTGGAATTTTGTTAAAATCGACTTTCCTATGCTGTATTATCTTGTTTCTAAGGTTGATTAGAGCCCGGTTTTGACTGAAAAGTGCGTGAGTAGGGCAGTGGACTGGCTTTATTCTTTAAGAAAATTCTTGTTTTGACTCCAGTGCTCCCAAAAAGACCCGTAGGTAGTATGAAATCGACTAGAGTGTACCCAACTTGGTTTTCGGCAGATAAAGCTCTAAAGCTCAAAGGTGACTTGCATAACCGTTAGAAGGTCACGTCTGATCCGTCTGTGTACAAGAGTTATAGTGATCTCAGGACTGACATTAAAAATTAGAGTGTCTGTAGCTTATGAGTATGACAGCTACATTACTTATAGCCAGAGGCCTATCAGAACTAATCGCAAGTCGTTTTGGAAACATGTTTCAAAATTGCGAATGAAAGGCGGTTTTGATTCAAATACCAGTGGTGTGTCTCTTCCACACACACCACAACTAAATGCTGAACTGGCGGGTTATAGTCACTATTTGATAAATATAACGGGGTTTTCATATCGTGAAGTTGATCTCGGGATTGATAAATTGAAACCAAATAGCTCTCCTAGTCCTGATAATGTACCACCTTACATAATAAGCCTTTAAGTCTCAACTTATATCTCCTTTGGCTCTATTTTGAACCTTGCTCTTGAAACCGGCTGCACCTACCCCGATCGCTGGAAAATCACGAGAGTACCGCCAATCCTGAAGTATGGTGAAAAGTCCCAAGCTGCAAAATACCGTCCAATCGCCATGTTAAACTCGTTCGCGAAAGTCTTCGAAAGTGTTCTGCACTCGAAATTATACAGCGTGTAAATTTTATACGGGCGTGTACTTTTTCCACCTACAGTATCAATTAATACGACTCATATAGGATAATTTTGTTAAAGAGTGTTATTAATTAGGCGTAACGAGCAGCAATGTACACAGTACAACTTATTTTGACATAACAAGTTTGTTTATTTGTTATAATTTTTAAAAACTATCTTTTGTCCTATGATGTTTTTTCGTTTGATAGGAACAATCAGGACTTAGCAACTTGACTTAATTAATCATCATCATCATGTCAGCCGAATGACGTCCACTGCTGGACATAGGTCTCCCCCAAAGACTTCCACAATGACCGGTTCTGCACTTAATTAATAAAGCAAACTAATTTATATACTGCCGCATCGGTATGATCGCTACGTTAATTATTATGGATGCAATACATTGCGTGCTTAATTATTATGTATGAAAAAAAAAAGAATCTTAATTTCCTAAAGAAATTAATGTACATAGGTAAATAGGTGTGTAAATAGGTTTCCTAGGTCCAATCTTAATCTCCATTACAATATACGCCCGTATAAAATTTACACACTGTATAGTCAAGTTGATCCTTATCTCGATGATGCTCAACACGGATTTAGGAAGGGGCGCGCCGTCAACACAAATCTTCTGTCACTCGTAGACCATGTCGCCAAGAAACTGGACGAGGGGTGCCAGGTCGACGTGGTTTACCTGGACTTCAGGAAAGCTTTTGACCAAGTTGATAACGACGTCTTACTTATTAGAGAAACTCTCGATAGGATTCGCGCAGCCACTTCTACGTTTGTTTGCCAGCTAAGTACCTGAAGGATCGAAGACAGTTCAGTTTGCCTCGGGTGCTTTGACTCGGATCTTTACCGTACTAAGTCCGGTGTAAGTCAGGGGCCTCCGGGCCCCTTTTTATTCACCATTATGGTAATAGTCTTCCCAGCTGTCTAAAAACTGGATTATTTTGTTCTATCTCGTAGGGTTCAGCCAGCATATTTGCAATGTAAGCGCAAAAAATGTGTTGATTTACGAAATCACAAACCTCTACAATGATCAGTATTTCTTTACTATGTTATGCATGTATTATACATATAAACCCTCCTCTTGAATCACTCTATTTATTAAAAATACCGAATCTAAAGCAGTTGCGTAGTTTTAAAGATATAAGCATACTTACATAAGGACAGACAGAGGGAAGCGACTTTGTTTTATACTAGTTTCATCGAATCTTCGTGCTTAATAAAGTGTCTGCATCGCACTGACGGCTCTTCTGGTGTCTATATATGCTAGATTTCTGCTAACCATCAGAAAAACAGTATGATTGTTTGTCGACGTCGTGACATAAAAACTGATTTAAAAAAAGATGTGAATTATCTTGCACAAATCGACCTAGTTCCAAACTAAGCAAAGCTTGTACAACTTACTATGGGTAGTAAGTAGGTGACGATATACATAGGTACTTATATTATAGATAAGTAAATATTAAAATACGTAGAAAAACAATTAAGTCACTATGAACAAATATTCGCGTTCGTCACACAAATAAACGGCTTGCCCGTGATTCGAACCCGGGACCACTAGATTCGCAGGCAGGGTCACTACCAACTTGGCTAAAGTGGTCGTCAACTTTAAATTATAATTATAACGGTTAGTTAGTTGAAATTATTTGAGTTGAGAATAAAATTACCTAACAGAGTTGCAAAATTTTCAGACAATTATTCCACAGAAATAAGATTTGAAATATGATTACATAAGATGTCGGTTCTAACCTTTATGACCTTCATTACAAACTAGACATCAAGTCATCAAGGACCACGTAAGTTGCCACTTGTCAGCAACTCGCTAGTTAGTCGCCCCTTCAATCAACATGCGCCTAATACATTAGTTACTCTCCTTCAAGTTTAGTAGGTACGCTTCCGGCCAGACTGACACGGGTCGGGAATTGAGTTAATAAGACAAGCTGTGGTAGGTAAATATGTTTAGTGTTTACCGGTAAAGGGTAAATCTACCCATTGTCGCTACCTCCAACTGGGAGAATTCAAATTTTTGATGAAACGTCTATAACGCTCGATTAGTTCTTATGGATTTTTGTAACGAAGATGTAAGAAAGACTTCATGATATTTCGTTCAAAAATGACTGATTACATTAGTGCTTAGATATGTGAGCACCTTGTCCGCACCGATTTCTGATTTCATGGTATCAATTAAAGGAGGTAATCCTTCTGTTATCAATTTGCTAAATATTTTTACATTTTGGCTGCGAACATCGCTTCGTAGCATCTGACTGTACATCTACCTACAAGTTAAACGAATTCCGTTTGTATGCGTTGTAACCCAAACACAGTAATCGACAGTGGAGAGTTTCGGAAAATTCCAAAATGCAAACCGCCTCCGCGCCGCGCCCTCTAAGTATGTGCGTTTCGACCTTTAATACTATTAGTTGCTCTATAGAATAGAATAACTTTATTTCGCAATTTTACACTTTATATGATACAGACAGTAGATTTAGAAAAAAAAATTGAAAGTACAATAAATAAAGAGAGCTTAATGCGAAAACGAAGCTATGATTTTCCTCGTGTTTTTTTTTCAAATTTCAATATTTCCAAAAACAGAATCGTCCAAAAAAATCTATATAATTATCGAAGCTGCTCACCAAATTTCACGAGAATCGAACGAGAATAGAGACCTGCAGTGTAAATACAATCCGTAACATTTTTTCCAAGCTGGAATGGAGACGCTCCGCTCGCTCGGTCATAACATAAGTCATGCCGACAGCACTAACTAAATAAGTCGTTGGATGTTGATCCCGTTAACTTTAATATCTTATGATGGTCTATTTGAAAAACGGATTGATACAAAATTTACAATTGTTGCACTCAAATCAGATTTCAATTCAGTACCAGTTTTAGGTGAGTTGTTGTTGTTGAGAGAGCTGCTTAGGTAAATAATCAATAGGTAGGTAATTGTTAGCAAAGGCAAGGCATAAAGGCATTATCTTTTATCTACTATCTCTTTAAATTACCACAAGTGTTTCATTAATGATAATAATAATAGCCTTTATTGAACAATCTTATTAATCTTAATGTGCACCAACTATTTAACTTAGTGCACATTCACCTAAATACTTATTTTTTCGATACCGGTGGTGAGATTGTCTTGCGATTTCGAAAAGTGTTTCATTAGTGCCTGTCGAATAGAGTTCAGAGACTTAATTTTATTTACTATATTGTCGTTGCAATCATTAGTCAAAGAGATTATACAGGTAAAGGTTAAATGTACAATTAAGTATGTAATATTAGTAGGTGAATGTGCACCAACTATTTAACTTAGTGCACATTCACCTAAATACTTATTTTTTCGATACCGGTGGTGAGATTGTCTTGCGATTTTGAAAAGTGTTTCATTAGTGCCTGTCGAATAGAGTTCAGAGACTTAATTTTATTTACTATATTGTCGTTGCAATCATTAGTCAAAGAGATTATACAGGTAAAGGTTAAATGTACAATTAACTATGCAATATTAGTAGGTGAATGTGCACCAACTATTTAACTTAGTGCACATTCACCTAAATACTTATTTATTCGATACCGGTGGTGAGATTGTCTTGCGGTTTCTAAAAGTGTTTCATTAGTGCCTGTCGTTTAGAGTTCAGAGACTCTTGATGGGTCTTGATTTTATTTACTATATTGTCGTTGCAATCATTAGTCAAAGAGTACATCTACTCGTATTTATCTGAATATATGTATATCAAGACCCACTTGACAGGACTGGCTTCTCGCAAAGCGAGTTAACCCAACTAGGTATCTTATCTAGTTTCTAATGCAACATTTTGCAAAATTTATTCGTTCTTTTGATACGGTAGGTGAATGTGTGTAATCCATGGTTATCTAAGGCTTCTTTCACGTACTGCTACATGCTGCGCTTTACGACGTGTGACCGGTGCAGTGAGGCATATGTGACAGGTGGTGGCGTAGGCGGAAATCAACTTAGTGACGACCTGACAGGTCGCGCATTGTGAACGAAGGCCATTAAGGTACCCGCTATTTCAAATTCTGCCTAATGTTTGAATATCAAAACTCAAAGAAATTGCGAAGCATCTGGTTGACGTAACTGGTGACCGAAAAGCTGTCGACTTCTTCGCTCAACGTATCAACATTGCGATACAGCGAGGAAATGCCGCCAGCATCCTCGGTACAATGCCTCAAGGGCCTGTTTTAGATTTAAGTTAGTTTTAATTTCATTTATATTATTTTGGTTAAGTATTCTTCTATATATTTTCCTTGTATATATATATATATATATATATATAAATCGATTATACAAACTCAAATACTGTTGTCCAAATAAATAATAATACATTTAAGGTCGAAGAATTTTATTAAAGCTTACGAAGATGGCATTAGGTAGAGAAGTACCTCTTCAATATCACATTACTCACCGAGTTGTCTACGAGTTCAAATGCAATACAAATTTAATCTCCGGAAAATGAAACGATTTCCTTCAAGATAACCGTAAGCACACCTCTTCGTTTTGCATTCGATTAATCTGCTAGACCGGATATTACAATGCGAATGGCTTCCTTGCCAGTTATGAATTTCAATCTAAACCTTATTGATTTCTTAGTTAACCTCATAATGTAAAGTGAATTTGGAAGAAATGGAGTAATAGCGATGGTATATTTTGCAGGGATCGACTGTACGTTACAGATTTACAAGTGCCCTGCATACTTTCGCAAGCCAATGCGGATATGGCCAAATTTTTCTGAAGAACATCTCGAAAAACGCATTTAGATCTCAATTATTTTGTTGATGAAGACGACAACCAAGCATCGCATATTCTTCATATTGAACTTGGCTCCCATTTTCACATTTATGTTTTTGATGGGATATCATTACTTTTTGTCAATCTTCGCCAAATGGTGCTTTTTAAGAGCGAATGCGCGAGTTGGTATACAAAATACCCAAATCGCTATAGGTGCACCTCAAATATTTGAAGAGTTCCCTCGATTTCTCCACGACCCTATGAACAGATTCTTACCTGATAACTATGAGACTACCCCTAAAGTATACCGTTTCAAACAAAAAAAGATTTTTCCAAATCGGTTCATATGACGAAGTTCTGAGGTAACTAGCATACGAGTAAATAATAATAATAATAAGCCCGCGGGTGCAGCTTGTGGCGAGCTGACGGTGAGTGGCGACACCGCGGACCCCTAATCTCCAGAGGGCCCTTTCCATCTGGCCCTCGCCACTGTGCTTGCCTTAATTGGCCGGCCAGAGTGGCGTCGCAAGAGCGAGACCTATGCTCCAGGTTGGAAGTGTAAAATGTCATAACGCCGGAGGCCTGCTGATCGGATTACCGGGATCTGGCTACCGCAGACTCACCTCTCGGCAACCTTACAGCCGCTCAACGGGATGTTGCCCCACTGTCGCACTGTGCGAGCGACTGTTATGTGGGGCCCACTCAGCGAGCTGGCGAGTCACCGCCTGCCTTTTACAATATTGTGACTGATTGTCACGGCAGGTGTCCGCTAGTCTCCTCCCACAACCCATCCAGCATTCAACACAATGGGGAATGTCTGAAATTTTTAAAAGTCCTTGTTTATTTTTCTAATGGGAGGAATAACCGTCGCCATTAACAGAAAAAAGTTTCAGATTTTTCGGTTGCGCCATATATTTTATAAAAATACAAACATTTTATATCACCTCGCGTCTGCCCCGTATTGGACTACTAAGACATTTCTAAGTCCGTCGAATATTTAAAAAAAAAACACCTGCTTGGATCTGTGGTACGCAATGACATTGACAGTTCATCATAGGTTGGTCGTATGACTTGAACCGTCAATGTCATTGCGTACCACAGATCCAAGCAGGCGTTTTTTTTTAATATTCGACGGACTTAAAAATGTCGTAGTAGTCTGATACGGGGCAGACGCGAGGTGATATAAAATGTTTATATTTTAAAGAAAAATAAGGCGCATCCGAAAATTCTGAATTTTTTTTCTGTTCATGGCGAGGGTTATTCCTACCATTAGAAAAATAATCAAGGACTTTTAAAAGTTTCAGACATTCCCCATAGCCCATGACCTTAGTTTCCATCGCAGCACAGTGATGCACTGCAATAGTCTTTGCACTTGGCGGGGACCATCTCTGGATGTATCATATTGTGCGTTCGGGGATGATATCCGCCATGTGTATCCCTTTGCTTTTAGATTAAGTTGTCTAAAAGGGCCTCTGCGCTGTTGGCTTCGGCCCCACGCACGCCTTCCAAAGGTCCGGGACCCCATAGTCCCGAGATAAGAAAAAAAACATACAAATAATAATAAAACTAATATAAATTCACTGTTTTCTGATTTTTTATACACAATTACCAAGCTGCATGCCAAATTTCAGCTTTATAGGTCACCTGGAAATGGGTTAGGTTTTTGATTACTAGTCAGTTAGTCAGTCATCCGTGGTAAAAATGCCATTTTTTGGAGTTTAATATCTCAATAATTATTAAACCTATATTTATGAAATTTGAGGTTCTAGGTGGTTCTAAAGGATCTTAATACATGTACCAAATTTTTTTTATCTATACATATAATAAAGCTGAAGAGGGTCGAAAGTCTGTACATGGAAGATATTCGAAAAAAAGTTGTCTGGGGACACTTAGAATCGATAACAGAACACGTTCCAACAGTTTTTAGAATTTTTGTCTGTTTGTCTGTTTATATGAACGCGCATCACGTGAAAACGGCTGAACGGATTTTGATGAAAACTTTGCTAATCTGTCAAGTAAATACCCGGTCAGGTTTTAGGCAATAAAAATTGTGCAGATTTGGGTTAAAAGGGGGTAAAAAGAGGGGTTGAATTTTGTATGGGAACTCCTATAATACATGAGTTACAGGCATGAAAATTGGTAAACATATACTTGATGACAAAGGAAAAACATCCTCATTCAAAATTTGTGAAATCTTAAGATAGAAACTGAAAAAAAAGTAAACGCAAGCGCTGCGCCGCGGCGCTGGCCAATGTGCGCGCCAGCCACCACGGTCTCTTCAAAACATGCAATTACAATTTTACTTTTGCCGTTCACTTCATGTGCACTCACTTTATACCATAATCCCACTACTTAATGTTATAAATGCGAAATTATAAATGCGAAAGTTTAGATGTTTGGATGTTTGTCACTGAATCACGCAAAAACGGCTGAACAGATTAAGATGATTTGTATGCTAATAGTACATAATCTGGATTCACTTATATATATTATAAGTGAACTTTATGTCCCGATGATCTTCCATCAAAGGGATATTAAATCGGGGATGCAAGTAACGTCCATGAAACGGGGTGGTTTAATCCTCATACGCCATTCTACGATTTAAGTTTCAGCCAATTGGGAGTATAATAACGTGTCCAGGAATTTAACTTAAAGCATAGCAGAATTGTAAACAAGTTGACGATTCATTATGTAATATTGTTGACCCTAATTTTGAGCACAACCTTTTCGCAATTAGTTCTACTTTGCGTGTACATCAAAATGCATTTGCGATACTTTGGCATTGTTTTTATTCCTATGCTTAAATATAAAAACAGCTGTTTCAAAGCACACTTTGTATCGTCGGTGTACCATTTAATTTTGTAGTTCGTTATTTTTTACGTAATTGTTGACCCTTCACACCATAAAAACTGTTTGATATAAGAGATTACTTGAGCTGGGCAGCCCAATCGTCAGCATTAGACAGTTGGAGTATCTAAGATGTACACTTAGAAGAGGGTCGAAAGTCTTTACATGGAAGATATTCGAAAAAAGTTGTCTGGGGATACTTAGAATCGATAACAGAAATCGTTTCAACAGTTTTAAGAATTTGTGTCTGTTTGTCTGACTGTTTATATGTCTAGGCATCACGTGAAAACGAACGAATGGAGTATAATTTACCTTCATTAATATGGCAACTGGATCTTCGGCGACGACATAGCTCGGCCTTCGGCCTCGCATGCCTTTCCACTCTCCTTCGGCTTTTTAGTCATCAACCTTACATGAAGAATCTACTCTGTTGGGAGGCTCGGCCTTCAGCCTCGCGTGTTTCGCCTCTGCTTCAGGCCTTCTGCCCTCAGCCTTACATGAGAAGCCCGCTCTGTGTGATTATTCTCGCATGCTTTGCCGCTCTGCTTCCGGCCTTCGGTCATCATACTTACATGAAGAACTCGCTCTGTTGGGATAACGTTTTACAGCAGAACTGCGTAGCGAGACTTTTACCATTGTACAATGTACATGTAATGTTTTTGACGAGATTCGTCTAGAATCGGTACATTTGATATTCCGAAATAAGCACTTAATCATTCGTTTTGACAATAGGATTTCTAGGGAATGTCATATTGACTGTTATCATTTCTTAAGGGGGTGTAAAGAAGGGTGAAAAATTGTATCATCATCATCATCTGAGGCGTTATAGCCGCGGGTGGGCCCTAGGCTAGCCTGGTCAAGCAAATATCTCCAGTCCGACCTCTTCGTGGCTTTCCTTCTCCAACATGTCACCCCTAAGTTCCTGGTGTCCACCCGAGTTTGAGAAAGATTGTATGGGAAAACAAATGATTTTAAGACGAGAACGAATTATACGCGGACGAAGTCGCGGGCAAAAGCTAGTATTAAATAGATTTGGAGTTATTGGGGGGTCAAAAGTGGCTCCAAACGGTTCGTGTAATATAACACACGGCTGCTGTCCGCCAGTTCCTGGGGTGAACTTGGGTGGACACGCTGCCGCGTGTCTAGATACTTATACGAAAAGGTGTTCGATTAAAGTAGGCAATCACACTATGGATGCCTATCTACTGTTATGTTATGTTACATTCTAGATATAGACACGGCTCCGCGCCCTCGTAGACTAGTTAAAGGAATACCCAGACATAAATGAAATATATGAACTTATTTCTGCAAGAAGATCGCAATGGCATTATTACCTATTGGGGTTTTTGAAAGCCGGGTTTTTTGCAGCGATGAAACGCCGTACAAACGCAACAGTCATGAGTTATTGTCTCAAAAATATGATATTACTAACTATGATAATACTTGGCTTACTTCAAATATACAACCTCCCATCCCCCATTTCAATAGTGCAGGAGGTAATGCCGGTGATAAAAATGTACCTGCTTACATCTTACTCTGGCTTTTACAATAGTAGCATGGATAAAGGTGGGTATAAATAACAGTGCGGCGCTGCATAATTAAGGATTTTTCACAGTATCATATATACCACTAAAAATATGTAGATAGCGTTGTATGGATCGCAGCTCGGCCACAGTGTAGTCCCACTGTCTATCAAATGATGAATACAGTTGCACTCGAAAGCTTCATTTAGCCCGAATTGCGAACTGTGCCGTGGTGTGGAAACGAGTTTCGTAATTTTAACTTGCGCGGACGAAAACATGGAAATCGAGTCTGTGTAGGCATACTTTAATTTAACAGTGTGAATACTTTGGTATTTTCTGTAAAAATACGTAGTTTTGCCCGTTATTTTCACAGTATATAGTTATATATGATGTGGAAAATTTGAATGTGTCATCAAATGTAGGTAACCTAACTCAAAATGTTAGTGACTAATTTAGTGTCAATTTGACCAAACAAGAATTTGTTTTATGGAACAGTTACATAATAAGGGTTACTTGAGTCTTTAATAATACTACGTTCGTTTTGTTACAGTGACTTTCAAATTTCAAGACCTAATAATGTAACGATGCATACAATCATCTTTCTACGACAGCAAAATAATCTGATTTAAATAAAAAAATTAAACATTATGATGGCATTGACCACCAGTGCCTCTTAAAAGAAGTTGTATAATAATGAACGGAAATCTATGATTAATACAACTGATTATCAAAATGATTCTCCTACCAGTCATATATATAATGACTTGTCTTTATTATAGACTTGCATTTGTATAATACAATACAATGTTACTATAGTAAGAATAAACTATTTTCTTGGGCCAAAAATGATATTTAAACCCTGGGAGTAAAAGGAAACTGCCTGCATCTAAATTACACTATCTTACAAATCCCCGGCAAAAAGTTAAATAAGTTGACACTTGGCATTGGGATGGATTCTGAGCAATCGATTAAATTATTCAGCCGTTAGGAGCGTTTTGTACCGATTTACATAGAAACGAGATCAGACAGCAGAAGTCACAAGTCGCGACTGAGATGAAATCCCGATTATGCCGAGATTGGTACGAGCCTGCCTAATGCCCTGAAGAGAGAAATTTAATTTTCTACACGATGGAACTTTTCATTACACTCGGCTAGGTGCAAGTGGTTTGAATGGCTGGGGCCGGGGCAACGGATTCAGTATTGTTATGCAGCTCTTATTCGTTTAAGCATAATTTATTCGGACTACTTGGGACGTTAAGAGATTGGGAGAAATTGCTACGTTCAAGTTTTTTTGCTCCAGTAAGCCCTAATGCCCCTGATGGACACTAGACATACACTTAGCTGACTTTTGATCTAACAAAACAGAGCTAATAATTGGTTAGGCAAGGTTTTTAATTCGTCTACCATTCAATTGTTTCTGTTGTGTGACACGAAACTTACCCATATAAATTGATGAAAATAATACCTGATCATCATTATCAACTGCTGGATTGGGTGTGGCGCAGCCACCCGCATTCAGTGGACTCCCGTGACCTTCACCATCATCAATCGACCTTGTGGGGGGCCTGGCCACGCCATCCGGTACGTGGTTGCCACTCGAGAACTTTTCCGCCCCATCGGTTCTACATGCTATGTCACTCACTGCCACTTAAGTTTACCGATCTGGAGGGTTTGGTTCTGCTGTGGATAGTCTCATTCCTGATGCGATCATGCAGTGAAACTCCCAGCATAGCCCTCTCCATTGCTCTTTGGGTGACTTTGAACCTTCGTGAGAGGCCCATAGTAAGTGACCACGTTTTAGTACCATATGTCGGCCTGTTTAGCCTAGTTGGTAGTGTCACTGCCTCCGAAGCTAGAGGTCCCGGTTTCGAATCCCGGTAAGGGCATTTGTTTCTGTGGTGAGCAGAGACATTTGTTCCTGAGACTTGGATGTTTTCTATGTATTTAAGTATATATCTATTAAATATATCGTCGTCTAGTACCCATAACAAAAGCCTTATTGAGCTTACTATGGGACTAGTTCGAATTGTGTAAAAAATGTCCCTTAACATTTATTTAATTGTTTATTAATTTATTTATATGTCACTAGATTTTCCCCGCGGCTTCGCACGCGCAGAACAATAAACTGTAGCCTTTGTTGTTGTTGTTTAAAAGGACATACCAAGTTAACAATAACTAAACACAATTCACATACACACAGTGTGTGTCACACACACATCCATTCTGGTAATGCGAAAGAAATCGTAGTTGTTATGTAGAAAATTACAACTACTGGTAGGGTTATTTTTATTGTAGCACTTTCTTATACACTTTAGTAGCGGTTTCACCTTCAGATGCATTTAAAATTAAGCCAGTAACGTAGTATGACGTGGACTGTTTAATGTTTATCTTTTCTGAGATGTTTGTTGGAGGTGAAATATACACGCTGACCATTTTCAAGTTTAAGTGTTGAGGTGGACCACAGGAGGGAACCTTTCATGAATGGGAAACTTCAAGAACCTCCAAACAGCTTAGCAGCTGTGGAGCGGATGTATCGGCCGCTTGCATACCATTATATCTCATCATTTTAATTTTTGAGAGTCAAAGCCGCCCGATTACTACCCTTGTTCACATACCTGCAAATGTATTTGATAGCTAACAGAGTTGCATACCTTTACATTACTATGAGCAACGAAACTTTGCACCCCTATTTAACCCGCTTTGGGGTAGACTTTTCTAAAACCCTTAAGTTACGTTTCGTGTATTGTAATAAGGAGTGCATACGCAAAGTTTATAGTCTCTCGCTTAAAATTTTACTCCATACCCATACAAACTTTCAAACCCCTTTTTACCCGTTTGAGGTTGGTTCTTCTTGTGTATCGTGAGTACCCACGTTATATTAACTACCTATTGTAAAAAACTGAGCTTTCTACGGTCAACGGTTTCGGCTGCGCGTTGATTGAAGTCAGTCAGTCAGTCAGGAATTTGCGCCCCTATTTAACCCGCTTAGGGGTGGGTTTGTCCAAAACCCTAAAATTCCTTTTGTTGTATTGTAATAAGGCGTCTTTAAATAAAGTTTCTAGTCTCTCACTTAAAATTTTACCCATCCCCATACAAAATTTGCACCTCTATTTAACCCGCTTAGGGGTGGGTTTTTTCAAAACCCTAAAATTACTTTTCTTGTATTCTAATAAGGGGTCTATACACAAAGTTTCAAGTCTCTTACCTGAAATTTTAGTCCATCCCCATACAAACTTCGTACCCCTGTTTAACCCGCTTAGGGGTGGATTTTTCCAAAACGCTAAAATTTCTTTTCTTATATGTATTATAATAAGGAGTTCATACACAAATTTCAAGTCTCTCATCTAAAATTTTACTCCATCCCCATACAAACTTTCAACCCCGATTTCACCCCCTCAGAAGTTGAATTAAAAAAAAACCCTTCTTATTGGTTGTCTACGCCATTAACCTGAATTAGTACAGTGAAAATTTCAACTCTCTACTCGTAGCCCCAGTAGTTTCGGCTGTGCGTTGATGAGTGAAATGAAATGAAACGAAATAATTTATTCTCCAAGTGGGCCCCCTGGGCGCTTTTCAATGCCATACAATGGTACACAGTATAACTCTAAATAGTAAAAATCTGCTTCCATTTTACGAGAGATGTAAAGGGTCTCCAGGTATAACAAATAAAATATATAGATATGTAAAAAATAACAAAGTGCAAAAGTAACATTAAACAAGTTATTAATACCAATATAATTGAGATATAAAAGGTCTCTCCTAATGTCAAAAAATAAAATATATTTCAATAACGTCAATCTTAATATAATATTCCTAGCAATAAGGTGTGCAGTAGAGCAAATTACCTATTATGTCCATACATTTTTGTCATTAATGTAATCTTCTATTTTATAGTATGCTTGTTTTACTAAAAAACTTTTAACAATAATTTTAAATTTATTAATGGGTAATTCGATAATTGCTTGTGGTTACTTATTAAACAATTTTATACTTAAGCCTACAAATGAACGACTGGTTTTACGTAGTCTAAGGTATGGAACGGCAAGTTTATGCTTGTTTCTGCCCGGCTAGTATGATAGCTTATACCGTCACGTTATATGGCCAAAATGTACTGAAACGTCACATAAACCGTGACGGTATAAGCTGTCATACTAGCCGGGCTGGTGTTAAAACCAGTCTGAATTTTTAGGAAAAGTAGTGTAGTATTTGCAGTACATACATAATACATAATGCAGTCATAAATATACTGAGAAGCAACCGTCAATACGTTAATTTCCTTAAATAAATCTCTCAGCGAATCACGTGGTCTGATGCTGTATAAGGCACGAATCACTCTTTTTTGAAGTATAAATATAGTTTGAATATCAGCAGCGGAGCCCCACAACAGTAGACCATCTATCTATACATATAATAAAGCTGAAGAGGGTCGAAAGTCTGTACATGGAAGATATTCGAAAAAAAGTTGACTGGGGATACTTAGAATCGATAACAGAACACGTTCCAACAGTTTTTAGAATTTTTGTATGTTTGTCTGTTTATATGAACGCGCATTACGTGAAAACGGCTGAACGGATTGTGATGAAAACTTTAGTGATCTATCCAGTAAATACCCGGTCAGGTTTTAGGTTATAAAAATTGTGCAGATTTGGGTTAAAAGGGGGTAAAAAGAGGGGTTGAATTTTGTATGGGAACTCCTATAATCCATGAGTTGCAGGTTTGAAAATTGGTAAGTATATACTTGACGACAAAAGAAAAACATTCTCATTCAAAATTTGTGAAATCTTAAGAAAGAAAGTAAAAAAAAGAAAGTAAACGCAAGCGCAGCGCCGCGGCGCTGCCCAATGTGCGCGCCAGCCACCACGTTCTCTTCAAATTTTGAACACAATTATGATTTAGCCCATTAAGTAACTGTGACCCGAAACCCAAATTTCAGTCCCATTTTCTATATTCAAAAATGACGATTCAGTACCTATGTTAAAACCGAAGTATCATAATTCCTTCTGGTTGTTGACGCTATTTTTGAGCTCAACCTTTTCGCAATTAGTTCTACTTTGCGTGTACATGAAAATGCATTTGCGATACTTTGGCATTGTTTATTCATATGCTTAAATACAAAAACAGCTGTTTCAGAGCACACTTTGTATCGTCGGTGTACCATTAAATTTTGTAGTGCGTTATTTTTTACGTAATTGTTGACCCTTCACACCATAAAAACTGTTTGATATAAGAGATCACTTAAGCCGGGCAGCCCAATCGTCAGCATTGACAGTTGGATCACCTTAGATATATACTTATGTATCTATCTATCTATACATATAATAAATCTGAAGAGGGTAGAAAGTCTGTACATGGAAGATATTGGAAAAAAAGTTGGCTGGGGACAATGATATTGGCTGGGGATGTTAAAAGAAATCGTTTCAACAATTTGTGTCTGTTTGTCTGTCTGTTTATATGTCTAGGCATCATGTGAAAACGAACGAATGGAGTATAATTTACCCTATTTAATATGGCAACTGGATCTTCGGCGACGACATAGCTCGGCCTTCGGCCTCGCATGCCTTGCCACTCTCCTTCGGCTTTTCAGTCATCAACCTTACATGAAGAATCTACTCTGTTGGGAGGCTCGGCCTTCAGCCTCGCGTGTCTCGCGTCTTTGCTTCAGACCTTCGGCCCTCAGCTCGCCCACTCTGTGTGATTATTCTCGCATGCCTTGCCGCTCTGGTTCGGCCTTCGGTCATCATACTTACATGAAGAACTCGCTCTGTTGGGATAACTTTTTACGACAGAACTGCGTAGCGAGACTTTTACCATTATACAATGTACATGTAATGTTTTTGACGAGATTCATTCTTCTAGAATCAGTACATTTGATATTCCGAAATAAGCACTTAATCATTCGTTTTGACAACAGGATTTCTAGGGAATGTCATATTGACTGTAATCATTTCTTAAGGGGGTGTAAAGAATGGTGAAGGATTGTATCATCATCATCATCTGAGGCGTTATAGCCGCGGGTGGGCCCTAGGCTAGCCTGGTCAAGCAAATATCTCCAGTCCGATCTATTCGTGGCTTTCCTTCTCCAACATGTCACCCCTAAGTTCCTGGTGTCCACCTGAGCTTGAGAAAGATTGTATGGGAAAACAAATCATTCTAAGGCGAGAACAAATTATACGTGGACGAAGTCGCGGGCAAAAGCTAGTATGACATAACACTGTGAAAATAGCCAAAATAAACCAACCTCGCCGTTTCAACGTCAGTAATATGCCTTATTTTTTTAACTGCATACGCAGCTGAACAAAGTCTTCTTGCCAGGGCAGGAATATGAGGTCCCCATTGCAATTTAGAATCTATAGTGACTCCAAGAAAGGTAGTAGAAGTTCACTAATTCTATTGGCAGATTGTCCACTTTAATACAAATGTCGACCAGTCTTACGTTGGGCAAAGTAAATTGAACAAATTTAGTTTTCTTTGAATTAAGTAATAGGTTATTTGCTGTGAACCAATTTAATACTTTAGAAAGAGCATTATTTACCTCTTCGGACACCTCTTTACGCCTGTCTACATTGAAAACTAAAGAGGTGTCGTCAGCAAACAAGACTATCTCACATAGTCCAGTGAGTGAATGAGTCAGTCAGGACATAGACATTTATATATATAGATTACTGACAACACACCCCGGCCAAATACTCTCGTCTTGAGACACTGCGGAATATTGGACGAAAAGATTTGCCGTAGTTTCCCGAACGCTGCCCAACCGAGTCGGATTCGACGATTAACCTCTTTCTCGAAGTTGGACCTACTTAACTGGACAGTCTGTTCTAGGTATATGTAATCGTCTACAACGTCGAGCGTAAAGTGTCAGATTGTAACGGAAGGTTCTGCTATGCGGGTATTTGACATGATATTCGTCATATTCATGTGCATCTAGATTAGACCAACTCACTCGGAGGCCTTATAGAATCGCACTCAAATCGTCCATGGTCTCAGCCAAGACTACTATATCGTCAGCAAACCGAAGGTGAGTGATTTACTCGCCGTTTATGTTGATTCTTAGCCTTCTCCAGTCTTAAAACATCTTCGATTGCAGCGGAGAACAGTTTAGGAGAAATAACATCTCATAAATTTACATAAATTTATACTAACGTGATACATTTTAGACGACCACTTTGGCTTAGTTGGTTGATAGTGATCCTGCCTAGAACCCGGAGGTCCCAGGTTCAAATTTGGGTCAGTGCATTATTTGTGTAATTAACACGAATACTTGTTCCTGTCTTGAATGTTTTCCATGTATTTAAATATGTACTTATCTATATACGTATGTTTATCATCGGCTAGTACCCATAGTACAAGCTTTGCTGTTTGGCATTAGGTCAAAGATTAGGGGTGTACTGTGTAGTGTCCTCCAATTTTTTTATTATTATTTTGCAATATTTATAAAGTGCAGAAAAAGTCAGTTTGGGTCGGTTTAAAAACGCCTGCCTAGCAGTCAGATTCAGGAACGGTCGGTCGCAGCAGGATCGCGGCACCACACCGACTTCACACTCGAATAGGCATCTGACGAGGACGCGGCACATTTTTGAGCAAAAAAATCTCGGGCTCTAAAAGTCAGATAACAAGCGATGTCTAATTCTTTTTCATATTCCTCAAGTCCGAGCGGCAACTGAAAATACACCGACTGTCAAAGGAACACCTCGCTAGTGTTGATAGTTTGAAAAAAAAACGATGTTACAGTAGTACTTAGTGGTAATCGTAGTACTACTAGTAGCGGTAGTAGTAGTAGTTAGTATTAGCAGTAGTGTAGTGTCTTTGTTACGACGTGAGCCGCTCGTCGCCGATCGCCCCACCCCATCGGAAGTTAGGAAATTGGTAGCTAATAAACCACTGAGCAGAAAATTATATAAATTAGTTTATTTCTATACCTATTTAAAATCACATAAACTTAACAGTTAAAAGCTAAGGCGCAAAGAGTTTATCAAGAGGAACATTGGAGTAAAGTTTGTTGATAACCTCGTGGACCTTCTTGGCCACGGCTTGTGTGTACGGAGGGCCCAGTTGCTTGATTAGGTCTTTCCAGTTGTCATTCATCACCTGGTTTATCGTGTCACCTGAAATAATCAAAAGATAGATTAGAAATTATAGTGTCTCAGTATTTTTACCACGATGCACGAGGAGTAATAAAAATAACAACAGCAGTTGCTCCTAAATATTGCGCTTTCTGTTACAGCGTTTATCTTGAAGGCAAGGTAAGACACCCGTCCTTCAATAGTCAATGTCATATGAGGACAGATTGCTTTAGGCCGGTTAAGAACAATAGCGGACCCAAAAACAATCTTTGTCCTTTTAGTTCGGTCAGTATCGGAGTTACTCGTAACTTCCCGTAACGAAACCAAACAGATTAGTACAATATTATAACAATAAATAATGCCTTTAAAGTTTTTGTTTCACTTGGTTTTGGAATAGTGACAACCGCATAGCTATGTCTCTCTCGTACTTACCAAGAGTAGGTCCGCCCGGCAAGTTGGTGAGGTGGAAGACTACTCTCCCATAGTTCTCTGTCTGTTTGAGATCGTATGTCTCTATGTGTTCCTCGCCGTTGGCGTCTCGGGTTCTTCTGAGCTTGTATTTGATTAGGATATCCGTATTCACTGTAACGAATTAAAAAGTTTGTTGATATTAATTTACATCAAAATAGCAGGAAGTTCCGAGTTCGCCCATATATTGTTTATGTTTTTTTTTATTGCGTTAATTGCGACTCAAGTATCATTTTGTTAACAATTTCTACTAATATACTCCAAGGGAAAGTCATTATGGGATCACCCTTAATATACTCGTAATCGATCGATGAGAGCTTTTTAGGGTACCGTAGTCAACTAGGAACCCTTATGGTTTCGCCATGTTCGTCTGTCTGTCTGTCGGTCTGTCCATCTGTCTGTCGTCTGTTTGAACTATGGGTCCAAAAATACGAAAAAAATCATGAAAGTAAGACTTAATAGACTTTGATCAGTTAAGCTGTTTTTGAGCTATCGTGAAAAGTCTTCTTTTCTTAGTAAAAGTCGTATGAAACGATGCGAATGTATTTCCTTTTGCGTGTTAATGTTTTTATTTAAATTAACGTCATTGGGCAACTACGGAACCCTACACTAAAAATGGCCCGACATGCTCTTGGCCAATTTTTTTAAATATAATTTGATGTTTACTGGTTATATTTTGGCTTATTAGAAAACCGAAAGATTTTTTGTGTATACAAGTAAAGTGCAGTTAGGTACATCTACACAAAAATACTTTTTGCTAACTTAACCATCGCGGTGTGCTTTGGTTCTACGTTAGAAAATGATTTATAAACATTTACCTGTCTAAATAATTGGGTAAATACGGTGCATAATAAGAATATTAGTATAGAGAGCCCTGTGATTATAAATGCCAAGCCCAATTATCGCAGTAATTTCAACATGGCGTCTGTAATTCGCCGTAATTAAATACGTCCCCTCTGCCTTTGGTGAGCAAACTTTGGTTCGTGTGCTAGCAATGAAGATACTTGTGTAAATTAGTAATATTGACACGGAATGTAAATAGGCATCAGGCGGCACAATACAGTAATTATAAATGAGAAGTTGTCTTAATATGATCAGTGGTATTCGTTAAGGCGATGACTGACACTGCAAACAAAAATTTGCATTTTAAAGTTTAATATCACGCAATAGCCGCGGACAGACGTACGGTCGGACATGACGAAAAAATAAGGGTTCTTTGTTTACTACGGAACCCTAAAAAACAACACTTTTTATTCACTGTCTTGGCACGAATAGGAATGGCCGATTGCATTTGGCATTAAACCGACCTAAAGTGTCTCTGCAACTTGTCTATAGGTATTCATGCTAATAAATAGCCTGGTCTAGGAAACTGCGAGAATATCTTACTACCCCTATTCGAAAAAGAATCTTTATTCTTTTCTAGCACTTTTAGCACTCGTTTTTGCTTCCTGTTATTTTATTCTTATTTTTTTTCTTATTTTTTGTCTGCTGGCAGGAGACAACTTACAATTTTGTTCCCTGATGCCTAATTCCTTCGTTGGTAAAAATACTTAGACAAGAAAACTTAAAATATGTCATAAACGTTCTACAAACCTATAAATTTGTCACAACAACGGCCTTTAAAGGGAATGAGTCATAGAGATATGAAATTGGTATATCTACGAGTATGGTCGAAAACGCTAGTGGAAAGAGACTCCCTTTGTCTTAGTGTGTCCGTTACTAATATGGGTATCTATACAGAATGTAATCTAATTGGTGATACAAAATAAAATAAAAAAGTGAATCTAACCATGATTTTGAACAAATTTTACTATGGGACCAACTTTGTCAGAGTCGAAAAAAACCACCATTTCTTACAGTTCGCTCTGTCAATTGAAGTCCTAATATCCTATGAAACATCAGTTTTTTTGAAACGATCAAAGTTGGTCCCATAGTAAAAGTTGTTCATAATCATGGTTAGATTCACATTTTTCTATTTTGTATCACCAATTAGATTACACCCTGTAAATACGTACATTTGTATACATTTTTAATATGGAAATGTGTGGACTTATACTTACTTACTGATTGAATATTTTTTTCAATAGGAGAAGTAAAAAGAAGAGTGTATTACACGGCACCAAAATTATGTCGGTCCCTATGTCGGTAAGCTACGTAAAAAAATGTATTGAGTTACCAAAATTTGTTCTCACATTTATCCCTTTCGTGTGTAGTTTAACTGCATTCAAGAGCAATGAAAACGGGTAAATAGAAATTCCACGAAAACTGCTCATTTTCACCCCCGTGTCTGGTTGTAATAGTAGCACGCCCTTTCTTCTCGAGGGTCCTACGCCTCGACTATGAGAGTAGTGTTGAAGTGTGTTGTGGGTGATGGGCTAGCAACCCATTGCTAATTACTTACCATTACCACCAGGAATACAACACCGTACTCGTATACGTACAGAGTGATGTTATTAATGTTATTATGGCTCTAGATAAAAATACTTTTTTTTTTTTATATTAAAAATGGGATTGCTCTTGGCCAGCATCTAGCCAGGGGGCAAAGATGAGGCCGACGATGAAGCGAGCTCACCCCGAAGATGCCTATTCACTCGTGCCTTAAAAAGGTCCAGGTTATATGAACTCGGAAATACAGACGCCGGCAGAGAATTCCAAACCTTAGAAGCGCGCATTATAAAAGAAGATGCAAAGCGCTTGGTTCGAATTAGAGGAATTTCGACCAGGTAAGGATGGTAGCCAGCCGTACGTCTGGATGTCCGATGGAAGAAGGGGGAAGGCGGTATGAGCTCATGGAGCTCCTGAGCGCACTCACCGAAGTACAGTTTGTAGAAGACGCACAGACATGCTACTTTGCGTCGATGTGCTAAGCTCTGCAGCTTATTTCCCACTACCGTACTGCCGCCAATGAGCCTCCTGGCTCTGCGGTCCACCGAGTCGAGTGCGGCAAGTTGGTACTTAGCCGAGCCAACCCAAAGGTGACTACAATACTCCATGCAAGACCGGACTTGGGCTTTATATAAAGATAGAAGCTGCCCAGGGGTGAAGTATCGCTTGACCTTATTTAGGATGCTCAGCTTTTTGGCCGCTGTTCCGGCTTTGGACTCGATGGTAGTGCCGAAGTTAAGGTTTGAGCTTAACGTCATGCCAAGCAGCTCGAGATCGTTGGCTACAGACACGGTTGTACCTCGGAAAGTAGGAGCCAGATTGAATGAGCTCCTTTTTGCGGTAAACAGACACGCTTGCGTTTTGGTGGCGTTGAAACTAACCAGATTGTTATCACCCCATTGGGAGACAAGACTTAAGGTTGAGTTAATTCGCTCTACCATTGTCTCTCTTTCAGACTGAATTTCATCACGACCAGCCCCCGTGCTGGGCTTGCTATACTTACAGCACTTGACGGAAATTTTTCCGTTGCCTTTGAGCGGGATGAGGAGTATATTCCCATCAGTCTCGTAATCGCCCAGGAAAGTCATGTTGCCAAACAGCTTCATGGACCCTGTGTTTTTCTCAAAGTTCCATCTGAAATAAAGACAAATGAAGGTGTAAAATAACCAAGAGTTGGCAGCGTTATTGGTAGTCAGTCAAATTTGGGCAGGGACATTATTGCAGAGGCCACGAAAAAGCAATTCGTGGCCTAGTAGATTTAGACCGTCAATAGATACCACGAATTGCCATTCCTGCCGACTTATTGCTTTTCTCAAATAATGCAATAAAATTTGAAATTTAGACATTATATTTTTTTTCATATCTTATATTTATTTATTATATACAAGAATACTTAACCAAAATAATATAAATAAAATTAAAACTTACTTAAATCTAAAACAGGCCCTTGAGGCATTGTACCGAGGATGCTGGTGGCATTTCCTCGCTATACGCAATGCTGATACGTTGAGTGAGGAAGCCGCCAGCTCTTCGGTCACCAGTTACGTCAACCATACGCTTCGCAATTTCTGCAAATAACTTGTGCGCGCTGGGTCCCCATGGACCTCTAGAGTTGTTTGAAATTTATAACAAAAAACTAAATGAAATTTTACTACTACAGCAGCCGGAGAGGTTCGGCTCCCCGGCGCGCTGCCGACTTGCGCTCGTCCCGAAAACAAAAGACGGGCACTTTTGCTGGCCTCTGGCTGGTCTCCAATTTTGTATGAGCCGCTCATAACGAACATAAAGTGGGCACATTTTTTTTTGTTTTGGAGTAAATCATCAAAATATTTATTTTATTGGAAAATGTTTGTTGAATATCTCTATTCTTTTTCAAAGACCTATCCAACATCACCCCACACCATAGGGTTGAAGCAAGAAAAATGTCATCCCCACTTTAAGTGTAGGGTATTTATAAATAAATTTTTAAGGGTACCTCCCTTAAAAAAATATTTATAGATTTAATTTTACGACTTTGTCAATTTTATTGATTTATATATCCATACCAAATTGCAGCTTTCAAGCACTAACAATCACAGAGCAAAGCCTCGGACAGAGATACGGACAGACAGACAGATGGACATGGCGAAACTATAAGGGTTCCTAGTTGACTATGGAACCCTAAAAAGGAATAAATAAATAAATAAAATATTCGAGGACAATCTTACACAAATCGACCTAGTCCCAAACTAAGCAAAGCTTGTACTATGGGTACTAGACGACGATATACATACTTATATAGATAAATACATACTTAAATACATAGAAAACATCCAAGACCCAAGAACAAATATCCGTGGTAAATGCACAAATAAATGCCCTGGCCGGGATTCGAACCCGGGACCTCTAGCTTCGGAGGCAGAGTCACTACCGACTAGGCTAAACAGGCCGTCTAACATCTATAATCTAAATATATAAAAGAAGAAATTGACTGACTGATTGACTGACTGACTGACTGACTGACTGACATATCAACGCACAGCCCAAACCGCTGGTCCTAGAGATTCCAAATTTGGCACGTAGGTTCCTTATAAGGTCTAAGGGTGCACTAAGAAAGGATTTTTGAAAAAAAACCCCTAAGGGGGTGAAATGGGGGTCCGAAGTTTGTATGGGGAAATAAGATTAGTTGGACTATATTATTCGAAACTTTACAGGAGTATTTCTAACGATAAATGAGTAAATACGTGTTTTAGGATTTTTGAGAAATCAACCCCTAAAAGGGGGAAAGGTGGTGACAAATTCTGAAAATCGACATGGGTATCGTTTCTATGGTTTATCGGGTCGCGAATTATGAAAACAACAATGACTTTAAAATCACACGTGAAGGTTGTGAAATACTATCCCCCTGTTGGGATGCGAGGGGGATGAAATGTCTAAATATTAATATGCGTGTCGTTTTTATGATTTTTTGGAACGTTAATAACGAAAATGGCATCGATATTGAAATTTAATATTGTGGACATGAAAACTTTTGAGGGTTTGTGCCAAATTGCAAGAAGAAACTGACTGTCTGAGTGAGTGACATATCAACGCACAGCCAAAACTGCTGGTTCTAGGGATTCCAAATTTGGCATGTAGGTTCCATATAAGGTGCATTAAGAAAGGGGATCCGAATATTTCTAACGATAAATGAGTAAATACCTGTTTCAGATTTTTTGAGAAATCAACCCCTAAAAGAGGAAATGTGGTGAAAAATCCTGAATTTCGACATGGGTATCGTTTCTATGGTTTATCGGGTCGCTAATTACGAAAAAACAATGATTTTAAAATCACACGTGAAGGTTGTGAAATACTATCCCCCTGTTGGGGTGCGAGGGGGATGAAATTTCTAAATATTAATATGGGTGTCGATTTATATTTTTTGGGACGTTAATTACGAAAATGGCATCGATATTGAAGTTTAATATTGTGGACATGAAAACTTTTGAAGGTTTGTGCCAAATTTCAAGAAATAACTGACTGACTGAGTGACTGACATATCAACGCACAGCCCAAACTGCTGGTTCTAGAGATTCCAAATTTAGTATGGAGGTTCCATATAAGGTCTTGAGGTGTATTAAGAAAGGATTTTTCAAAATTCAACCCCTAAGGGGGTGAAATGGGGACCCGAAGTTTGTATGGGGAATCAAGATTAGTTGGATGATTTTATTCGAAACTTCACAAGAGTATTCTTACGATAAATGAGTAAACATGTGTTTCAGGTTTCTTGAGAAATCAACCCCTAAAAGGGGGAAATATGGTGACAAATTCTGAAAATCGATATGGGTGTTGTTTCTATGGTTTGTCGGGTCGCTGATTACGAAAACAACAACGACCTTAAAATCCCACGTGGAGGACGTGAAATACCATCCCCTCTGTTGAGGTCCGAGGGGGTTGGAATGTCTAAATATTAATATGGGTGTAATTTTTATGATTTTTTGGGTCGTTAATTTCGAAAATGGCATTTTTTTGAAATTTAATATTGAGGACATGAAAACTTTTAAAAGTGGGTGCCAAATTGCAAGAAGAAACTGACTGACTGAGTGAGTGACATATCAGCGCACAGCCCAAACTGCTGGTTTGAGAGATACCAAATTTGGCATGTAAGTTCCTTATAAGGTCTAAAGGTGCATGCAGTGCCGTGAGTTCCCTATGAAGATGCGACCTTTTTTGATTCAATGTATTGTAAGTGGTTTTATTAATCAGTGCCGTCCGATACGATTTCGACATAAATCGATATTTGAGCGTTCGAGAGGCCTCTTAATAGGAATCCGAGGTACCTAAGCTTTGAATAAAGTAACGGCCATATTGATTTTCTTCATTTCCGTCCCGATTTCGTTCAAAATCGATATCTGAGCGTCCGAGAGGTCCCCTGATACGACTCCGAGGTAAAATTTGGAAAAAGTGGCGGCCATATTGCTTTTCTTCATTTCCGTCCCGATTTCGTTCAAAATCGATATCTGAGCGTCCGAGAGGTATACGACTCCGCGGTAAAATTTGGAAAAAGTCGCAGCCATATTGTTTTTTTTTGTCCCGATTTCGTTCGCAATCGATATCTGAGCGTCCGAGAGGTCTCGTAATACGAATACGAGGTAAAGTTTAGAAAAAGTGACGGCCATATTAATTTTTATCATTTCCGTCCCGATTTTGTTTAAAATCAATATCTGAGCGTCCGAGAGAATTCTTAATATGAATCCGAGGTAAAGTTTGGAAAAAGTGGCAGCCATATTGATTTTCTTCATTTCCAAACCGATTTCGCTCAAAATCGATATCCGAGCGTCCGAGAGGTCCCCTAATACGAATCCGAGGTAAAATTTGGAAAAAGTGGCAGCCATATTGATTTTCTTTATTTCCAACCCGATTTCATTCAAAATCGATATTTGAGCGTCCGAGAGGTCCCCTAATACGAATTTGAGGTAAAATTTGGAAAAAGTGGCGGCCATATTGATTTTCTTCATTTTCGTCCCGATTTCGTTCAAAATTGATATCTGAGTGTCCTAGAGGTCTCTTAATACGAATCCGAGGTAAAATTTGTGAAAGTGGCGGCCATATTGATTTTCTTTTCTTTCGTCCCGATTTCGTTCAAAGTCGATAATATCTGAGCGTCCGAGACGTCTCTTAATACGATTCTGAGGTAAAATTTGGCACTCCATGCCTGCATGCAAAAAAGTTTAATGTTACTATATAGGCGTGTGGGGTATCTATGGATTTGCTTTTAAAAACGACATTGAGGTTTCGATTTTTTTGCCATTTAAATCAAACCATTCGATTTTTTTTAATCGTATGGCATTTATTTACGTACCGTGAGATCTTCGAGAAGACAAGTACGATTGAAAGTTTTATTTGCAGTTTTAGCACCACCCAGGGGTCACGTATAGGGTAACGGCGGGTACTCCCTACGGACGTGGTGCAACTTCGACCCCCCTTTGTCAAGTGAGTGGGCAACTTGACTGTTAGAATTTCTCAAGCCGCCCGAAGGCCTCTAACTTGGCTTAACGACTGCTGTCGTAGACAGCAGCCGGTATCAACGGCTTAACGTGCCTTCCAAAACACGAGAGCGCTTAGTTAGTAACCACTCAAAGCGGTCACCCATCCAAGAACTGACCTGCGCCCACATTGTTTAACATCGCATACCGCACGAGCGCTCTAAATTCTTGATAGTTTGTGCCAAATTGCAATTCAATCGGTCCAGTAAAAGCAACTCGGTTGTAACAGACGAACTGACAGCAAGGAGTGCGAATGGAAGTGAGGCCAAATTTTCTTTTTGGATGCTCCAATGGGAACTGGCAAAACCTACCTAATAAATTAAATTTTAGGAAAAATGAGGGTTACACGTGATATTGAATAAGCCGTATTTCTGTACTTCAAAGAACCAGAGTTTATGACCGCTGTGCGCTGCTTGGTCGTTATCAGACCTATTGGTGTTACTGTAGTACACAGATACTTTTACTAAGGGCCATTTAAGACATGCTTTTATTTCATCGGCCCTTTCCCCTTCGGCCTCTCGTAAATGTATGATAATAGTTTTCGATCCTTATTTTTGCCAAAATCAAATGAAATTCAACAATTTGCCGGTTCTCAGAATGTATACTGACTTTTCATATGTTCATCTGTTAATGAATAACAATCACCAAATTTCGTATACCGAAACCGAAATGAAACAACTACTTTTCTGGAGACCGCATCTAAATCGGTTCAGCCAAACGCGAGATAATCGTGGATACGAACCTCTTTTTTATAGACGGTTAAAAATTACGCTTAGTACGCGGGCGAAGCCGCGGGCAAATGCTAGTATCATCTAAAAACATAATAACATCTAAACGCCTTCTAACATCTGACCGTGCCGGTAAATGATGTCTAAGTACTTGGGAAAGAGAGTTTTTGAGAGCATCTCATTGTGTCACTGTCGCATAAATTTTTCCATTGCATATTCGACTCTATTATTCGGATGTGAAGGTAGAAAAGTGTTAGACCGTTTTCTTGGTTGACAATACATTAGGTACATACTCACGCAAAAATTAAGCAGACGCCATCGGACCCAAAGGACAAATCGACTTTGTCGATAGTTCAATTGATTTCCGGTAGAAAAATAAACAAAGTATGGTAATGGCCATGGCCTACACAATCATCTGTGTATACTGGTTTGACTGTGGTATCAAATATCTCATTAAAACAGATGGTTTTATAATTCTGAAACTGTTCCTAATTATGAAAATAGCTGACGATGACGTATGTAAATATATGACCAAAAGTACGAACAACGGCGGCATTTTGATATTTAAGAAATTTAAGTGCAAATAAAAAACAGCAGCGGACGTCCTTCTTTTATTTTCTGTCTGATATGATGATGATGATGAAAAAGGAAACAGTGACGTCGATAATGCGATACAGGACATGTTAGTTGTACAGTATTTAAGTAAGGTAAGGGGGTTAATGCCATAAGCGATGCCCCCAATTTCGTGGGGGTAAATGCCATAATCACCAGATTATCGCATTTACCCCCCACGAAATTGGGGCCTATGTCCAGCAGTGGACGTCATTCGACTGATATAGTGGTGTTGGTATTGTAAGGTAAACGTCTCAGTGTTTAAATCTGATAAAAATACATATATTATGTCTATAATCAACTAAATCGGTACGCCGAACACCTACATCAAAGGTACTGGGA
The DNA here is from genome assembly GCA_905163555.1 of Notocelia uddmanniana. Classification (NCBI taxonomy): domain Eukaryota; kingdom Metazoa; phylum Arthropoda; class Insecta; order Lepidoptera; family Tortricidae; genus Notocelia; species Notocelia uddmanniana. The sequence continues at coordinate 11,916,740 of LR991065.1, read as the reverse complement.
AGAGACACATGTATAGACCGAGAAGAAAATACTTTTGGAATAAGATCACAAACTAACCACTACGATACTGAGGACACACAGAAACCAACTACGTAAGTAGTAAGAATAACAGGACATAACACATTAAGCAAACATCTTGTACAACTTCAGCATCGCATACAGCCTCATGTATAGAGCATGGAGGCAGAGGAGGTCTAGGTATATTCTACTGAATTATAAGCAAGTAGCAGCATATAATAAAAGGTACCTAGCAACTCCAAACACTCTGCACGACGAAAGCAGTAAACAATATAATATTGGGGGACAATCTTACACAAATCGACCTAGTCCCAAACTAAGCAAAGCTTGTACTATGGGTACTAGACGACGATATACATACTTATATAGATAAATACATACTTAAATACATAGAAAACATCCAAGACCCAAGAACAAATATCCGTGAAAAAATGCACAAATAAATGCCCTGGCCGGGATTCGAACCCGGGATCTCTAGCTTCGGAGGCAGAGTCACTACCAACTAGGCTAAACAGGCCATATATAACTAGGCTATATATATATATATATACAAGGAGTCACTGCGCGAATACTTAAAACATGTCAACATTGAAGAGGAAAATTATACTGTGCAAAAACTTCATGACCAAAATTGTCTCCGCTGTGAACAATAGTCTGAAAAAAGCTCATGGTCCTGTAAAGCAGATCGAAAATTCGGTCTTATCAGCTTACTTGATATATAGTCCTTAGACTAAAAAAAATATGTCAAGACGACAAGAACTGCAAAAAACTAAACCGAAAACATGTAGCATGAGAAATGAACTAAAAGCTCTATATAAGCTAATTAGTAAATAATATATCCGATCTGATTATAATATTCATCGCCAAAATACCATCGAAAAACACCTCGTACAGTTGGGGAGCTTGGAAAAAGCTAACAAAGAACTGAGAACACACAAAATTTGGATCAAAGAACTTAACTTCAAACAAAGTCACCTGCAATAGAAATGAGATACTACAGACTGCAACTAACTTTTACTTAAACTTGTATAAATCTGAAAATCAAGAGCCTTGTTTTACCTTATCAACAAATTCACAGACGGAAGTACCGGACATCGAAATAAATGAAGTTATAAAGGGAAATGCAAAGTTGAAATCTGATAAAAGCCCAGGGTCCGACAAGATAACCAACGATGCACTGAAATTAGCGAATACTTTCTTAGCCCCCTATTTAGCTCAACTCTTTAACTTGGTGTTGCAAACAGCAACTACGCCAATACAATGGACTAAATCGGACATCATTTTATTATGTAAAAAAGCAGATCCCAATAATATGAATATTTACCGACCTATCAGCCTGCTGTCATCAATATATAAGTTGTTTTCAGCAATTATAGAAAAGAGAATTAGAGTTACTATTGAAAGCACCAACCCAAAGAACAAGCGGGATTCAGAAGAGGATTCTCCACTGTGGATCATATCCACTCTGTGGAAATGCTCATAGAAAAATACCAAGAATTTCAGAGGCCACTCTACCTCGCGTTTATTGACTTTCAAAAAGCATTTGACACTCTACATCATAAATCTATATGGGAGTCTCTACATTCCCAAAATATTGACATAACCTATCAAAAAGTTTTACAACATCTCTACCAAAACTGTAATAGCCGAATCAGATTAGAGTTGACCGGACCTCCTATCAGAAAAGGAGTAAGACAGGGAGACCCTATTTCACCAACGATTTTTATTTCGGTGCTACAGTAGGTCATAGGAAAAGTCGGTCTAAATATAAACAATGAGTACCTAAGTAAGTAGAGCGCTCGTGGCCCAGCGGCACCCGCCTACCGCGTGCGGTATGTGAGGTTAAGCAATGTGGGCGCAGGTCAGTTCTTGGATGGGTGACCGCTTTGAGTGGTTACTAACTGAGCGCTCTCGTGCTTTGGAAGGCACGTTAAGCCGTTGATCCCGGTTGCTGTCTACGACAGCAGTCGTTAAGCCAAGTTAGAGGCCTTCGGGCGGCTTGAGAACTTCTAACAGTCAAGTTGCCCACTCACTTGACAAAAGGGGGTCGAAGTTGCACCACGTCCGTAGGGAGTACCCACCGTTACCCTAAAGTGCAACAAAAACTGGCAACCGTACTTGTCTTCTCGAAGATCTCACGGTTCGTAAATAAATGCCATACGATTAAAGGATGATTCACAGTAGACCGTTCCGTGTCCGAGCCGGCCCGTTTTCTATGACAGAAAACGCAACGGCCGGCGTATTTCTCTAGAAGAAAACGGGCCGGCCCGGACACGGAACGGCCTACTGTGAATCATCCTTAAATTAAAAAAAGTACCTAAGTCATTTAAGATTTGCTGACGATATTATCTTACTGTCTGAAAGTACTACAGAGCTGCACTGACGAACAACCATAAGAGACCAGTTTACTTGCAGAATGAACCTCTAGACTATACCGCCAGCTATATTTACCTCAGAAAGGAAGTAGGTATCCTTTAAAAATCAGAGAAACGAGGAAGAAATAGAAAGGAGAGTATCAAATGCTTGGAAAAGGTTTTGGAGTTTAAAAGAGGTATTGAAAAGCGATATGCCAATTCAAATTAAACAGAAAGTTATGGATATTTGTATTTTGCCATCTTTAACTTACGCTAGCCAGACTTGGAAGTTCACCTATCGAATAAAACACAAGATAAGATCATGCCAGAGAAGTATGAAGAGGAGCATATTGAACGTTAAAAAAAATCAGAAAATAAACCACTAAATTATTAGAAACTAGACCAAAGTCATCGATGCTCTAAATCACTGCAAAAAACTAAAGTGGCGATGGGCGGGTCATATAGCTAGACTGATCGACAATAGATGGACTCATAAACTGACATCATGGAAACGACCAACGGGTAGTAGAAAGAGAGGTAGACCCATTGCCCGGTGGATTGACGATATACTACAAGTGGCTAGCAAACAGTGGAGTACTCGGAATACACGGCGAGTAATCGGAATGTTTGGAAATCACTGGAGGAGGCCTATTTATTACTACTTAAAGATAATAATAAATAATGTTTATTAATGTAATTGTTAATTTAAGCTTTGTTATAATATGTAGTGAGTAATTTATAAACTTAACGGACTGTTATGTAATGTTTTTAGTAAACAATATAAGTCTTTTATATTTATTTTTATTTTATTATTATTTATTTATTTATCCCCCAATATTTCTTTATACCTATATAAAAAAAGAGGGTGTCAACTATTAGCTATTATATTATACTCGTAGCATACATGGAACCAATAAACTCAAATAAACAAGACCAGCCTCTTACTCAATCTACTATCAAGTTCAATGAACGCTTTGCTCTGTGGAAATTTTTCTGTATTGTAACTACTCATTACCACTGGATTGCCTTGCTAAACGTGCCTAAATATGGACATTTATATTCCGTGGTAACTATATGAGGTGGCCTTTGGAATATTTTGACCAAATATTGCACATCAGACAAAGAAGGAATTATGTTACCTAACTTGCACATTGATTGCAGGCGATTTTATCCGGAATTAATGAATTAATCTCCGAGTAAGACGTAAATGAAACATTGTGAGTGAGAGGGTATAATTTAGACAAAGACGGCTGCTCAGAATTAAAACAAGACAGCCAATATATAACAGAAAAAAAAACCTTCATATGAATCCTTGTAACAAAACAGCAATTATTTAGTATTTCTATAGTTTTTCAGTTATTTGTAAAAAAACTTTTGAAGTAGGTAACTCAAAACTAAATCCAAGTCAAAATTTATTAGTCACTTGTTTATCGGTTACTTTGGTATATTACGTCCAATTAATTTAATATGCAAAACGATCAAGCTTAAATCTAGTAACTCGATGTATACATACATATGTTATTGTTTTTATCCTGGTCACTATGTCTATTTTCATTAAAATAGTTACTTGTTTCAAGCGTGGATTATTACGAAAGTATATATTTTTCCAAATTACTAAGCAAAAAACAATTTTCAGCTGCATAAAACGTGACAGCTTTTGTTACAGGTGGTTAAATAAATCAGGTTATATGATTGGCATACACAAATCTTTATGAAAAAAAAACACTCCGATAGATACTCGTAAATATTGAAAATGAATATAGTGTAGTCATTTGTATAGTTATTGTATATATCCCTTTGTAACATTTTCATTAAATAAAGAGAATATAGTGTATTTAAGTTATTGATATATTTTTACAGCAGGCAAGGTTGGAGCATCCTATTAAGCATTTATGCTTGTGTCAGGAGACACCGCTCTTCTAATACAAGAAGTGGTAGTAAACCATAATAAACATACAAAGTAAGACACTTTTGTTAGTGACATAATTGAAAACAGTATTTTTTTGAAGAAAATGGCATTTGAGATTATAGATATAAATCGTGATTTTCACTCTCCTGTAAAATTTGTTCAAACCTAGTTTGTTTTTAATCTTGAGCAGACGAAGTGTGATAATTAATAGTTAAAGAAACACGATTTCTTCAGGGATAATAATAAATAGGTAGAAACAGTACAGTAGGTAGTCACCTACTCCTACTCGTACCTAACGTATGAAGTATGTTATAATTATTTCCTTTGACGTTGACTAAACATAGGTACCTATAATAATATTTTCTATTTTCTACATTTGAATCTTAACAGAACCATCCACCATCAAGGTACTTTTGAGGCAGCAACCTATTCTATGGTACGACCACGTATATTCATCTTAGCATACACAATATTTAAATGATGTTATTATACCTATTAATAATCGCACGTAGGCTATATTAGGCTTTGTAATCAATCATTATTTGACACTCTTGTAACTCAAACTAGTACAATAAGTAAGTATGTGATGTCATGTCACTGATGGTTCCATCCAGCGGATGATTACCGACGGATAAAGTATTCTAGTTTTTTTTTTCTGTTTAGTCAGGCTTAAACGTTTACTCCTTGTTATCTATTTATGTTCATGTAATAAACTGTAAGCTTATTCTATTATACTAGCATATGGGTCACACCCGGGCAGAAATTGTTTGATAGTTCGTCATTTAATTCACGACGAAGAGTACTCTCTCAACTCTTGACCTAACTACCAGTTTGCATTTTCTTCGTGGTGTAATAAGTAGTAGTGAAGCGCGTCTTTGTGTTATATAGACTTCCTTCATCTTATCTTAATATACCTGACTTCTCGTATCTCCATCTTCTTCAATCCCTTCAAGATTAAGTTTTTGCTTTTGATGATGAAGGTTCCTGCATTTGCAGTGATATCTTCGAGAGCCAGAGGGTCGACGGGTTCTAGGCCGAACTCTGGAATGCCTTTAGAGAATTCAGGTTGGATTCTTTTGGCCTCCTTTGTTACGCATTCTGTTAGCATCTCAGTGGGCAGGCTTCTTGAACATGGTATAACGTAGGACGCTGTAAACAAAACGCAAGTTGTAAATCATAAAGAATATAAGTCTTTGTCAGGTAATATTTATGGTACAAATATTACTTACCTGAAAAAATTAAGTAAAGCCCCTCTTGCATGTAGTTGTGGACTGTTCGATTCGAATAAGCATTAGTTTTGTTTGTGTTACAAATTTTAAATAATTTATATCTGTTCTTTACGCTACAACTACATAAAAGAGTTTACTAAAGATTTTTACACAAGTTTGGTCAAGTTCGTCACGTATACGCATTCGAACAGTTACCTACTAGATCTGCTAAGTAATGCAATATTCGTTTTCTTACGATGTAGAAGCCCAAATAGCGACTAAGTCTTATTGTACCTAACTAATATAATATGATATGGATCACGGTCCGAAATAAATAACCTCAATTTCAATTTCAAATATGTCTATTATCTACTTGATGTAACAGGAACTACGTTAAGTTCACTTTTAGCAGGAGAAAGAAACCCCTTAATCAAATGAAGGCAAGCCTTCTTGAGACGTCTATAGACATTATGCACGTGAACAGGTTAAACTTACAGGAGCATGACATATAACAATTTTGATGCAAGCATAAACTATGTCGGGAACGCTTAATTTAGATTTACAATAAACTCGGGAATTACCGAAGCGATACTGTCCTTCTAGGAATTGAAGGCACGCTCTTAGTTTTTCAGTCCAAGTGTAATCGAACAAAATTACTATACAACTTCCAAAGACTCTCAGTCAGCTGGAGTTAAGAAAACTTTAAGCATCGTGTATTCAAAGTACTCACGCACCCGGTTTTAAGACCGGGCCCTAACAGAATATTGAATGGCTAAGAGCGGCATTAAGTAACTAACACCTATTTAGGAGCTCAAGTCTTCTAGGGCTGCAATAAGGGTCGACAAGGGTCACCGGATTAATTTATTTCCACGCTACAAGGAAGTGCTCTGTTAGGGATCCCTCTTTGTTTCTGACCGTCAAAGTGATTCCTAAATTGGAGGCAGATAATAGCCTCCAAGGAAGCCAGCCCTTCTGAAGTTAACTCCTATATAAAGGAAATGACACAACCTAAAGCGGATGGTAGAAACTTTTCTTAACCTTTTAGGATAAAAGGGCCAACAACCTATTGAAAATGTTGCGTCGCTAGCGATTACATCACAGTTACTGCCTCTCAAAGATAACAAGAGAAGTGAACACATAAAAGATTTTTATTCCGTGTAAAATACATTTACGATGCAAATTGATAAAAAAAAAAACTCTACATGTACACCTTTTAAATTATGTTTTCACAAATGCATTTGTGAATGTACCTAATGAAATTTCTGTATAAGTAATGAAAAACATAATAAAAGACCCTGATGAAGATATTTGAAATAATAAATGTACCTATAATTTTACATATAAAAATCGTCCTTACCCTACTCTACCCTATAAAATATGTAGCGCATGCCCGCAACTTCGATCGCGTGAACATGTAATACATTTAAATTAAATTATGTTTGGTTGTAGTATCATTATATCTGTTTTTTTTTTATATTTCAAATACAAATTTGGAGGCTATCAAAGATAATAAGAAGATAAACATGTGGGTAAGTTATTATGATTTTTAGGGTTCCATACCAAAAAGGTGCAAAAGGAACCCTTTAACACCCAACTTCGGCTGCCCGCCTGTCACTTTGTATGAGCATAACTACTTGTATACTCATCATTATCATTATTACCCTAGCGTTATCTCAGCACAGTTCCTCCTGGAGGATCCCAAGAATTGACATAAGCACTAGATTCACTCAGGAACTACTTATACTATCCATTGAAAATATTTTATTTATTTATTTTGATATACCCAGTGTCACTCTCACAGTAAATACGAATCTAACGACACCTTTAAAGCTAAAATCCATCGAGCGGTTCAGGCTGCAGAGCTTGCCAAACAATTATAGATAGGTACATCACATACATACACACTCTCGAAAAACATAACCCTCCTTCTGGCGTAGTCGGGTAAAAATAAATGTTTATATACCTACTTACTGTATTTTTCTATCACGAAATAATTAATCTAATCCAATCTGATCTAATATTGCAGGAAAAATATAACCATATCTCTATCTAGGTTTTTATTACAACGAAAAAACCTTTGTAGGTTAAATTTCTTCGGAACCTCCGTGGTCGAGCCAGGCCCGTATTTGACCGGTTTTTAAGAGAAATAATTTGGACCCTATTTGACTATTTATTGATTAGATGTTAATGAACTACTTCAACAAATTTATAAATAGTAAATAGTACTTACGTAAATTGGCTGCTTTTGAGCCAATTACACCGATTGCACATAAAATTAACTCAAATTTCATCGTGGACGTGTTATCCTCGCCGAAAGTTCTTGCACAATGCCGCCAAATATCAATGCTCTCCTCTTTTATGTCGGCAAACTAACCAGCTTACTATAAACAATTTGTGACGCGTTACATGACGTGCGTGATATTATTATCCATAAACTTTATTAATCAGGATATATAAATAATAAATATATTCTCAACAAACCGCTTTCGGCGTTGTAGTAAATGTAATAATATCAACTTGAAATAATAAGTTCCGCTTAATGACTAATTCAATTGATCACTGATTGATTCACTTCACGTGTTGGCTATGTAATGTTTATTAAAAAAAACAGATACCTGAATAACTTAGCACGGCAGAACGTTGACTGCAAAAGAATATTATACGTATCTTGATGACCAGTTGAAAGTTGTTTTAATAAGGGTCATGGGCGACGGGTTGTACATTACTTTAGTCTTTTGTTTACTTTACGCACAAGTCCGCACTTACAATTAGTATGAGATTTACAGATTGATTGCCCGACAGAATTCAGCACACGGCAGTCCAGGCAATCAGAGTCTCACTTAGAACCCTCTGTGTATGTAATGTACCCACATATAATTATATCTTAACATATAATACAAACTTGCTCGAGATGAATCAAAAGATACAAAAAAAATTATACAGACACATTCCAATCGACAAAATTTGCCCCAATTGGATCATATATCTGGAAATCGGCTGGCTTAGTATAGCATTTTAGTTAATTGTAGCTATTATGCATATTTATATACTAGCTTTTGCCCGCGACTTCGTCCGCGTAGAACTCGTTCTCGCCTTAGAATTATTTGTTTTCCCATACAATTTTTCTCAAGCTGAGATGGTTCGACGGCGTCTAAAAGGACACCAGGACCTTAGGTGTGTATTCTCTAGTAATCCTATTGTCAAAACGAATGATTAAGTGTTTATTTCGGAAACTCAAATACACTGATTCTAGACGAATGAATCCCGTCAAAAAAATAACAATCATAATGATAGAAGTCTCGCTACGCAGTTCTGCCGTAAAACGTAGTCCCAACAGAGCGAGTTCTTCATGTAAGTATTATGGCCAAAAGCCCTAAGCAGACCGGCAAGACATGCGGGCCTATCATTCCAACAGAGAAGGCTCCTTATGCAAGGCTGAGGGCCGAAGGCGGAAGGGCATGCGAGAGCAAAGGCCGAGCGTCCCAACAGAGCGGGTTCTTTACGTAACTCTGAGGGCCGAAGGCTCTAAACCGAGTAGTAAGGCACGCAAGGCCGTAGTTTGAGTATCCCAACAGAGCAGGCTCTTTAATAAGGCTGAGGGCCGGAGGCCCGAAGCTCAGTGTTAAGGCACGCGAGGCGGAAGATCGAGCATCCCAACAGCGGGCTCTATAAGGCTGAGGGCCGATGGCCCGAAGCTGAGAGGTAAGGCACGCGAGGCCGAAGATCGATACCCCAACAGAGCGGGTTCTTCATATTCGGCTGAGGGCCGAAGGCTCGATGGGCCTGCCAAGTCAAGCCAAGAGTGTTATATGCGATAATGAAGGCGTGGTGGAGGGCGGCAAGACACGTAAGGCTTACACCAGAGCGTAGTAATGCACACTATGTATGGGTTATTTAGGACGACATCATGTGTGTATCTTTCTTTGTTTATCTTTCTATTTATGTGGTATAAGTGACTGAATATTAAGCAATCGGCAAAAGTAATAAGATTACAAAGTTACACATGTAGATTTTATATCTAGGAAACGGGACTGAATTATGGGTTCAGGGTCACAGTTAGGTACTTAAAGGGCTAAACTCTAATTAATAGCTTTCAAATTTTGAAGAGACCAACAGACAAACAGACAAAAGTTCTAAAAACTGTTGTAACGTGTTCTGTTATCGATTCTAAGTATCCCCAGCCAATTTTTTTTCGATTATCTTCCATGTACAGACTTTCGACCCTCTGCAGCTTTATTATATGTATAGATATCCAAAATCTATAGCAGATGGTAGGACGTAGCACATACGAAAGTATGGGTACTTTCATAAATAGCATATATACAATTTGATCAATGTTCTCAATCTACTCAGGATACATTTAATCTAGATGAAAAGGAGTTTTCCTAACAGTAAAGCAATGGCCCAGACTAATTTCTCGGTCTTAAAACCCTTATTAAGAGAGTATCATGAAAGTCGCAAAGTCGTTAGGATAGTTCTCGACAAGGCAAGACCACAGCCATAGTAGCATCAGTACTTCAGTAATTGGACTTTACACAACAAAATCTATTATTTTATCGCACCTAACGGTACTTGCGAGAATATGACATCTACTAACAAGAAAATTTAGGGAGGGGGATGGGTTATTTATTAATATAAACTCTACAAGAAACACAGAAATGTACAAATAGCAGGTTTTGAAAATCAGCGTAGGTAAACTAAATTAATACTAATTTGCAATCATAATATTCGTTGTAGGATGCCTCCCTTTTCCCAGTGGATTCCAGCTCCGTCTTCACGACCAAGTGATCAAATTTGCCTCCTTGTGCCTCTTAGCCTTATGGAGACAGGTCTTATTACTTACAGATATTTGCACTTTCACTCTCAGCCAGTAAATGATCTGAGAGTATGCTTTTCCCCATTTCTCGTTCCGTTTAGATGCGGTTTTTTTAAAGAAGCTGTTATATTCAGTGCCTAGGGCTCCGTCGCATGAGATAATTAATGGTGTTAGTAACGCTCTTAAGTCTTCAGCTGCAAGATCGTATTTTAAATGTTTTTCTCTGCTATGCCTTTGTGCTGTATTTTGCCAGGTGAGGTTGCTGTAGGAGGAAGCGTCAGCTTTTACTATGCGAACGTCAAAGAACGCTTTCCTTGCAGGTTCCCAAACATTATTTAGTAATAAGTCACCTATAAGTGCTGGTTGACTTGTAGTTGCGACACGAATTCTTGGTTCTGTTGTACCATCCCGGCTGGCAGGTTGCCTGGCTTGTCTTTCCTTTTTCATGGTATCAGCCGCATATATTTGAATGTGAAGATGACTTGGTGGAATAATTTCTCCAATTTATTTTTATTTATAAGTCTTCTACGGTAGATGTCGCTGTACGCCTCCCTATGGCGTTGTAAGAGGGAACTATTGAAGGATTTCGTGGATGAGCTTGGTTGTTCCGATAGCTCAGAGGCTAGAGCGATTGGCCGCGTATGCCAGATGTCGCAGGTTCGAATTCTGCTCGGAGCATTAAATTTTTCAATTTTTCCCTTTAATTTGAAACTTTCGTTAGCAGCGTTACTGCTTTAGTACAAAATTAATTTATATGGACTTTGCGGAAAATTTTACCCTATATGTCCTGCCTAGAATAGTTACCACTTAGATGGTTGGCAGTCCTCAACTGTGCGTTTCTCCAGAAATTTTCTGCCTCGCACAGCTAAACTGTGGAATGAACTGTCGCCTGCGGTATTCAAGAAAAGAGCGTACTCCTATCTTAAAGGCCGGCAACGCACTTACAACGTTGCGAGTCTCCATGGGCGGCGCTAATCGATTACAATCAGGCGATTCGTCAGCTCGTTTGCCTCCTTTGTCATCAAATAAAATATAATACACTTCGGGTATTAAAAGTGTAATAGGTAATGTATAATATAACGGTTACAGAACTACAAGGAGTAGTAGATGAATGTAAGCTTTTTATTGTGGACCACCACCACCACCATATCAGCCGAAAGACGTCCACTGCTGGACATAGGCCTCCCCCAATTCCATGGGATTGGGATTTCATTGGGATTTAACCTGTTATTGTGGACAATAACAGGTTAAATCACATACTTACATGTCATACAAGATTCAAGTACAAAGGTAAACTCATGCTTATAAGGGATCACTTCTAGCGTTAGCTACAAGGCAACTATGAGCAATTGAGTGGAAGATAGGATCAGGACTTAATAACCCTATAAACGGACGTTAAACCGATGACGTATTAGATTTAAATATAGTACTTAATTACAAAGTCAATGCAAAAAGTTGTAGCGCTGGTTACGACACTGTTTAAGTATTCATGGGTTCACAGTTAGTATGAGAAGTGTTCTATAAATAAGTTAGATCAATATTTATATAAACAGTATATTTTATTTGAAACTAAAACGAAACTTTTAAGAGAGGTAGGGCACAGCGAATATCATCTCTCTTGAATCCGGAGCAGCCCAACTGGTGAAGTATGTAACAGAACGCCATTGCGCTCCGTCACTTCCATATTGAAATATTTTCCAAGAGACAGTCAGAAATAGTCGGAAATAGGAGTTTGGGCGAAAGCACAACCATGTCATATGTAAATGCTAAGTAGTTTCGTATGCTTTAATAAGTTTCCTAAATAAGCTTGAGCATTGCCATTGAACAAGCACTATAAAACAAAAGAAAATACTTAAAGTAGACATACGGGGGAGTTTTTGTCGAAAGCTGAAACGGAGACGCTTCGCCCGCTTCGCTTGCTCGGTCGAAAAGTAAATATTTAATAGAAAGAATAGGCGGGTGTTAATTATATTACTAATTAGAATTCTCGACTTGGCATTCAATCATACAAACTAAGAACGTAAGATACAAACAATGCATAGAAAATAAGCAGACCTATATAATGAGTCTAAAATCATAACAATCTGTCGGGCGGTTGACGAGTTTCAATTTTATTAGCAAATATGTAGGGTACTTCCTTCCTCACAACACGAGAACATGAATTTTTAGTTGAGGCAGCGCCACTGTTACTTGAACCCTGGCACGCATCGATATCGCTAAGGTTGAGGGCTCTCTCTATTCTGGACGGCAAAACGTTCGGCTCAGATGGGATGGGAAAAAGTGTGGAACAGCGGTGACGTCACGTCGGGCGAAACGACGGAAGGTATAGCGTGGTTGCTTACGGTCGATTGGTAGGAGTGGGGGCACTGGCGGGAAAGAGTAGGCTGTATCGGGTGTTCGTTTTGACGCGAATGACTTGTCAATGGCTATAAAAGCAAGCGGCGGACTGCAGTTGGGGCTTTTTGCGATTCGGCGGTGGGCTGTTAACATACCTCTGGCTTGTAGCACAAATCTATCGGTGGGTTTCTAGTAATTGGGGTAGGGAATTCTCTGTTATGTGGCGGCGCGCTGCATGATACGAGTATTTTCTACCTCAATATTAAAGTTTGTTTAATTTTGTGGGGTTTAGTGTTGTAGTGTTTTTAGTTGAAATCCTATCGTTATACCAAGGATTTTGGAGTAACGAAAGGATGTGTTTGATATTTTTACTTAAGTTTCTTTGTGTTAATAATAGTACATTGTTTATTTCGTTGTAAAAGCCAGAACGTTAACCAGATTACAGTTAATCTGACGGGGTACATACAACCTAACGGCTGTCAAGCGTGTTTACCCCGGAGCTCCGTAAATTACCAGATTGGGGTGTCCGTCTGGCATCACCTCTTTACCAACATAGGTGATGCGTCTAGGCCCCCCTGTATTCTCGGTGTCCAGCTGACGATCGGAAGCATGGCTGGCACGATTGAAGGCTCAGCATAGGAGGTTACTCCGCTTGCGGAAGACGTCAGTATCCGAGGTGCAGTCTTGTTAAATATATTTATATATCCAATTTATATACACAATAGGGTGTTCTACTGACACCGCCGAGCTCTCGAGCGTGTCGGGGGGAACGCACAACACACAGGTGTGTCAGGTTTCTAAATCCTAGCTTCGCCGGCTAGACTTTACAGCTTAAAGTAGGGACTTCACGGCCTTATTCGGAACTAAAACCAGATTCTGGGATTAGTTGCGAATAATGCAGAGTAGGGATGGGAAGGGGTAGTGTTAGGTTAAATTCATACACAGGGATAATATTAGGCATTTAGGATGGGTAATATTTCTGTAAGTGAAGTGTTTTATTTCCAGGATCACAGTAGGGATTCTTTAGTGTGTGTAGTGTTCCAGTCGCAGAATAGTTAGAGCACCGATGGCAGAGAACGAAGTGTCTTCAGTATACGTGTGTAGAAGTGTTAAGTGAATAGTGAGATAAGTGAATTCTTAAGCTGCTAGTCTTCAGGTATTTAGCATAGGCCTGATAGGGACCTAGTTACGGTGAGGCTGAGAATGCCGATCCTAGTGTTGTATATTTAAAGTGATCAGTGTACGTTGTGAATAGGAGGTGGGCATATACCCAGAGTATTGGGGCATGTCTACTAGGGACTGATGTCTAGCAGAGCCGTACATCAGACGTTTTCCACAATGGGTAGCTGAACGCTCATGACGTGGTTAACTCGTTTTCAAATAAGGGGAATTCGGTGGGCTACGTGTTACGGTTCGGCATTTTTGGCTTCAACGGGAGCTAGGCATGCTAGTGATAGGGCTTAGAGCCGCTAGGAGTGATAGGGTTAATAAGGCATCAGCGCCTTCAGTGGTAGTGTAGACTAGAGATGCCCGCGAGCATCTGAGTGGCCTAGCAAAACAGCTTACCCTGTTTTGCGAAGCTAGATTATTTAGTTCGTTGTAGAATATGACCTTACCCCACCCTCTTGGGCTTGCTGACAGTGACAGTAGCTAAAATGGCACGTCACAACATACATATATGACCAAGGATAACTTTCGCAAGATTAGGGTAGTCAAAGTGTAGCGCTTAGACTAGCAGGTATCCTTGGTTTAGGAATTTCAAAGTGCTGTGGTGGGAGACTTGCCCTCCTTCGACGACACGCCCCCGTCAGCAAGAGGCAGAGAGAGACGCTTACAGGTGTGGTTGGGGATAAATTAATAATACAAATATAAAACCTTATTTCCAAGCGCTAGGGCCTATAGAAACAGCTAGGAGAGAAGTCGGTTAGGTGAGCTACGTAACGCTCTAAGTTTTACATTAATAGGACCATTACAACGACTAGTACATGCAGAGTAATCTCTAGGCTCCTCTCAAATAGGCTAGTCCTAAGTAAAACTCTATTAGAGTTAGTTTCAAGCGTGTACTTTAATGATACAAGCTGCCAGCGCAGCCCGATCTTAGTTAGGTGGCGTTTAGGTCAACTGAGTAGCGATGTGTGTAAGGATAGAGTAGATCGCGAATATTAGAAGAGATGAAGAGTCCAACGATCCTACCAGCTTCACATTAAAGTTCAGGGGTTGCTTACGGTACACAACACTAATAGGGTTCTACCATAGACGATCACAAGGCCAAATCAGTTTCATAAAGCTCGTTTTTCTTAAAGCGACTTTAGTAAAGTTTAGTAAGTTTTCACGGGGTGCGGTAGCTTAGTGGGGCATTTAGCAGAGGGGGTTAATATTGAGGGGGCGTACGTGACAGTTTGGTAAGCCGTGATCAGGATCGGTGTCACTTTATGGTGACAAATTAGAGCAGTGACCAGTGGATCAAATGTCATCTTTGGTGACATGTTATAGGGCTATTAGTTTAGTAGCAGCTTACGCTGTAGTGGGTCATCTGGCCCACAGTTTGGCGCCGTATACGACGGAGTGTGAATTGGTGGGGTTTTTGGACTCTTCATTTCGATTTTGAGAATTTTATTAGCTATTTTTTGTTTATGCGCAACCTAGAATCATCAGTTTAAAACTCGGGGGGTAGGAAACGAAAAAGCGTACGATAATAGGACGGTATGGTTAAATAAGTTCATAGATAGATTTAGTAGCGGCGGTCGCGAACTTTGAAAATTAAGCTGCATCAGTAGAAAACCTGGACTATAGTTTAAAACGCTGGGGGTAGTGAACGAACGCGTGCTATCGGGGTTTAGTCTAAGACGCGGGGGGTAGTTGATCATAATTATTGAATGCTGCACGCAAATTGCTGCGGTTTTTCATCATCATAATAATAGGCCAAGTGCTTATTTACCACCTCCATAGATCATGAAAATTTATCATAATTATATTCATAAGTATAGATCGTTCATAGACTAAGACGTCTGTCTACTCATCATCATCATCATCGTATCATGACTAGTTAATTCAGATAGGCCATATGCTTATTTACCACCTCCATAGATCATGCAAATTTATCATAATTATATTCATAAGCATAGCTTGTTCATAGGCTAACACGTCTAGGTACTCATCATCATCATAGTATCACGACTAGTTTAATTTTAATAGGCCGTATGCTTATTTACCACCTCCGTAGTTCATATGATTTATCATAAGTACATACAGGCTAAAGACGTCTTCACATCATCATCATCGTAAGACGTCTGTTTAATTTTAATAGGCCATATGCTTATTTACCACCTCCGTAGTTCATATGAATTATCTTAATTACATTCATAAGCATAGGTCGGTCATAGGCTAACACGTCTAGGTACTAATCATCATCATCGTATCACTACTAGTTAATGTTAATGGGCCGTACGCTTATTTACCACCTCCGTGGATCATGCAAAACAATTGTAATTATATTCATAAGCATAGGGCGGTCATAGGCTAAGACGACTACTCATCATCATCATCGTGAGACGTCTGTTTAATTTTAATAGGCCATTTGCTTATTTACCACCTCCGTAGTTCATACGATTTTATCATAATAACACCCACAGTCGTGTGTCGCTCATAGGCTACAATGACCATCTACCATCATCATCATAATCTATTTAGTTAATTAGGATAGGTTGTATACCTAACCAACATTGCTGTAGCTCACCCGAATCAATTATGGTTACGTCATAAAAATAAGGCGTCCTTAGGCTGCAGCAACAGATCATCATCAATGTTTGCTACCAGTATCAATTGAATTCATTGGGATTAAACTCGCCAATAATGAGCGTCCCTAGACTATAGCGGTAGATCATCAATATCAGCATCCTATTGACTGTGTGTGTATTAACTACCGCCATACATCCCGAGAATTCACTAAAAGTTACATTCATAAACAAAAGGATTTCCATAGGCTATGGAAAATTTACGAATATGAATATTAACTTCATTATTTTTCAAGCTATCTCTTCATTTAGGATTAGTATTTCTATTTTTAGACAAAAAGCCTTCCACTCGAAGAGCTGTATCGGGCGTTCGAGTCATAAGCAGGGGTTCGAAACCTTTTTCAATTCAGTACTCTATTTTATCGTGCACAATGTTACAAATAGTGGACGATTCAAAATTTTAAGTAAAATTAATGTGGTATCACATTAAATTTACCATTCGTTAAATTTTACAATTACTAGACTTACGAAATAGTAAGAGAGTGTACGATTCGGTTTAGAAAATTTAACAAGTACCTATAGTCTTGTATAGTGAGTAAGGTTATGCGCATACATTACAATAATAAACGAGTAGTACCTAGGCTAATATTGATTGGTTCGGATTTAATTCCGATTTCGGCTATGGAGATTTTGATGGAATTCAGGAGATGAGATATATCCACACAATGAAAAGGATAATAGTAAGGGTGAACCTTGTAGGTAGTTTAACAAATATATGTTCTCAGTGTTTTTCACTCGTGATGCCGAGCTAAGCACGGTCTCCACATTTACTTATAAGATTTAAAATCAGGCAATGATCGCCCATATAAATAAGTAACTTTATGCTAGAATACAGACAATTTTATAATATTATGAACCGAGGATTGCGAATTTCTGATTCGGATAACAGTCTGGTTCTGTTCACTCGTATTTCAATTTTCCATTCAATTTACCTGTTAGTAATATAAAAATAATTAACATCATGTTAAGATACCGACAATTATATAACATTGTGAACCAAAGGTTGTCGATTTCTCCTTCAAAGAAACATTGTGTTTCATAACATTCAAATTTGAATTTCTCATTTAATATGGGGGGGGTCTGATGATTTGGTTTTCAGAATAAATGGGTACACATTATTGATATATTTTCTGTTAAATGACATTAGGATAAAGTAGTGAGTGAAGTATTACAGCGAGGGTGCGAGCGCCATTAGTTAGAACTACCCGTATTTGACGGAATTATTCTATTCGAGCGTTGCCGGTTGTAGGTACTAGTAGAAATACCCTCTTAGTTTTAAGAATGAGACTTATCTCGTGATCTTTCTATGCGCAATAAGTATGCAATAATTATTGCCATTGATCAATGTAGACAAGGTGAAATATGTACTTGTAGTAGTATGCGGGATTGCGAGATATTCCTTGTACATTCATGGATAAATCACATGTTAAGGTTTTTGAGATAGAACATTACATCAAGTTAAATATTTAAGACTTAAGAATTCATTTATTGCCTAAGATTTGTCATGATCTAGGTAGGCTATGTAGTAGAATTATCGTATTTGTTCAACGTAGTTCAAATACAAACAATGATTATTAAAAGGGGTTCGTCAAATTTCACGTATAGTGTAGTGTAATCATAAATGGCAGTCAACTTAGGGCCTTTTGGATGCTACCAACGATGAGTTGATTGATTATTGAGGTTTGGAATGTTTTTAATATACCTACATCGTCGTACGTAACACATTCAACATTCGAACGGTCAAATCTTAGCCGCGATTCCATTCAGGAAAGCGATTTATTTGCTTTTATTAAGGGTGAAGTTTCGTGAATAATTCTAATTATCATTCAAGTGTTCAATACTTACTTGTAATAGGAATAGTTTGGGTAAAGTAGTTACTGCGTCTGCCCTTCGACGTCCACATATCAATTCGAATATTTATTCATCGCTGACTTAGATCACATAGAAGCATTGTAGAATTTCACACAGGCATTGATTGGTTTATCCAAGGGTCGTAAAGGGGGTTTAGATGAATTTCAAGATTATAACGTTGACAGAAATAATTAGGAAATATTCATTTTACTGTAGCAAGTCGTGTATTCTTGAAAATCAGAATGAGTGCAACGCCTGGGGATTTATGTTTAAAAATGCTGAGCCACAGCATAGTAATAATTCTAGCTGTATGCATATATAATAACGGGTTTTGTTTCAAGATGATTTAAAGGATCATACCTTATAAGAAATATCTGGAATTAGGTTAAATCAGACTTTGTTCTAAATAGTTCATGGTTGTGAAATAAGGAGATGGCCAAATGAACATTAATTTAATACAAACAACATAATATTAGGAATGGATTATACACCATTGAACAGTCAACAAATTCATTAGACGAGGAACAAAAGTAAAGCGAAGACATCATCTTTTAAACTTTTATATTGTACAATAGTTCTATTATGCTAGTCGCTTGTATAGATGGTAGGTAGTTTGACGCATGTCGAGCCTTGTAGTCGGGTCCTTAGAAGTAAGCAGGCGGTTTTATTGGTGTCCAACAGCCGAATTTCCATAAGCGGACTCACTGTAACACAAAATAATATAGGATTATTTTCTTAGATTAGCTCATATGGCAGGCACACAGGTAATTGAAAGTAATCAAAATTATAAGTTTTTCTCTGAGTCAGAATAATTGAAATGACTTTGGTCCTAAATTTCATTTATGGTACAAACTTTTGTTGCTGACTGTACCTTTTCTCGCAGTCATAAATTACTTGTTGAGTTGGTTCGAATGAGCCCAAACATGATGGGTTTGTTTTGTGTGGTTTGGGAGTTGCTGTGACTGCCTTCTGTCATCATCATCAGATCGGCTCTGTCATAGTAATATTGCATTGTCATTCGATTTATACATATGCATGCAAAATTTCAACTCAATCAGGAATCTGAAAGAGGATCAAATTTAACTTGTAAGTTTTGAATATAGGCAGACAACGGGACAAGTGGAATTAAATAAAAACTTGTAAAATTAACATCATCATGATGGTTCATGAGAGTGGGCAAGTCTAGCTTCAATATCATTCTAGAATAAAATAAACATACTGGTTACTTACTTGGAGACTAGTAAGAAGAGGGGCATCTTGATGCGAGTATGAGAAATAAACTGTCAAATTTGGAAATGGCTGATGCACTTTTCTTCAGTTTAGATTAAAACATGCATACCAATTGCATAGAATGTCCTAGTAGTTGTTCAAGTAGATCTGAAAAATAGAACAAAGGAATACTTCATTATAGTAGGAATGGTTAATTATTGAAAATAGAGAATATTTTATATGGTCGGATGGAGTGATAACAAGAATTGAACAATTTTAACAAAGGGCAATTCGCATAATAGTCGCGTTTTATGTTGAACTTACATACATACATGTTATAATTTAACACTGGGAATGTTTCATTAGTTTAGCGGGATCTTTGAGAGAATTCTTTATAACATATGATTACATAAAGATGTGTAGTAGACAGATAATATTGATTTATGAGGATAATTATTATTGAATTAAGCAATATCGTATTATGTAGCTCTATAATAAACATACGTATACGAATATTTAATTAGAACTCACCGGTTTTTGAGGATGGCGTTTGAGTCGGTGATTCATGAAGGTGGGAAACTGTCCCCTAGGGCGGCTGCGCTGTCTTACATAGGATAGGATAATGCGCGTTTGAGATTCTCAGGGAGTGCATTTAGGGCTTTGGCGAATACCAAAATGTATGCTACGGCAGAGTCACTTCATTTCGACTGTTTGCTATCGAGCAGTTTCATCACAAATGTTGTCACAATTTACAATAAAAGCTAATGTTAGAAACAATATTCATATAACGTGGGGCTGAATTAAAAGAAATTGTGTTCTTTAGTCTGTAAACAAACTTTAAAATAACCCAAATTAAGGTTAGATGTTAACATTGACAGCCAGCAAGAAAGTAGAGTAACGCGCGAAAAAAAAAAAAAAAAAAAAAAAACGTAGTATAGATAAAGGGGCTCTCTACACAGTTAATGTCGTGATAAATTTATAATGGAGTCAATATTATCGCGCATTGTATTTTGCTTCATTTTCGATTGTAATCATGATTCGAGTGTATCACAAGATGGTAGTGACAGTGTAAAAGTTCTCATTAATATTATGGCTATCCTGGGTTGTCAACATTTATAGACTGCGTTCAGATTTGGTTGAGTTTCGCTTCAATATCTATCTCTATTGATGCGTATCGTAATATGAATGGTCATTTAATGGGCCCTATTGAAAGAAAAAAAAAACAATTAACACTTAAAATTGAATGATTTGAGTCAAGTTATTAATTGTACACATAAGGATAAAATTATTTGATAATTTGCGCAAGAGAAAAATATAATGAACGTTTTGAGTGACTGCGATAGTAGTGACCTCTCGTAGCTATTGGGACGATTTGGGATAATGATTGAATATTGAAGTTGAGTAAGCTTATGGGGTGAGAAGTTTGGTTATACATTAGTAGATGTCACTGGTAATTATTTGAAGAATAATTTCCTCTATGATTGAACTAATTTGGCAGATAGGGAAAACTCTATTGTATAAAAGGTTTAATAGATCAGAGTGCTTAGGGATTTAAACTTGATATGGATTATTCAATACTCAGATAAAATTGAGATCTTACATACTACAAATGACATCAAATATATTGAGGTTTTACTACTTTTCAAGACACTAGTGGTTATGTACTTACTCATTTTTGCATTTGGATGAGTTGGCTTAGCTTCATACAAGCTATGGGTGGAAAAGAACTACTTACTAGAATGAGATAGCTAGAATGAGTGAATGAAGAAAAATGGTCAAAGCTTTAGGTTATTCATTCGATGGTCATAAATATTGTTACACAAAACTGTGGTAATTGATCTAGCTATAAATATATATGCGACATCAAACATAATTTTAAGATAGGCCAGAAGGAAGTAAGAGTAATAGGCATTTCCATCATAACAGAGGTTAAAAAAGAAGTTTCATAAGCCAGGATCTATTTCCACTATTTATTAGTGCTTGTTCAGTTCAGGCCATACAAGGTGCAATGCAGAAGGGTTGGGTTTATTGGGTACTATTTCAAACACAGTGAACAATAAAAGTTTAATGAAAATACAGCATAGGCAGTCCAGTTTATAAAGCTCAAAACAAAGAATCAAAGAAAAAGAAAACAACACAAATTTTTGTTTACTAATTATACAGTGGTTTGGGTGCTACATAGCTTTATAGTGGATAGTGATAGTATGATATCTATTATGAGAATATGGGCTTTGCGGGAAAGCGGGAGTACACATAGGAGTAAGCAGGGTTATTTGGTGTGATGTTGTTCGGGCTTCCGGGATCTTGTTATTTTTGCTTCTTCATTCATTCTGTAACACAAAATAGATATGATAAGTTAGCTGAATAAGTGTATATAATGTAAGGACATAGCTAGTAATATTACATTTTTTATGATTAATATGCCTAGAAAAGGAACTAAATTTTTTTTTCGAACGATAGTTTGGAGAAAGTTTGTATGATGATCTAACAATTATATTAAATAGTGAATTGAATTGAGGTTTAATAATACTATATAGAATTTAATTTTACATTTTTCATGGTAAGATTGGGACTCGAGTATGTATGTATGGACAATAAGTGAAGTTTGGGGTTAGGTGGTCCAGAGACACTTTTTCTTGTTCAGAAATGCATAAAATATGACCATTTACTTGTGTTGATAATGACAAACGTTCAAAAAGGGGGGATGGAAGGGAAAAGATTAATATATGGGACTTCTTTTGACAAAATGATAGATATTTAAAATCAAAGAAGGCAATACTCACTGTTTAATAAATTATGCTCGCTCAGCGTTGAACGTTGTAGTTTCACCATTCAAATATTGTTTTCTTAGGCTGGGAATTTGTTTTACTGTAATGAAGGTTATGTTTATTAGTTTAAGACAGTGTGTACAATGAATGTTTATATATTGAGTTCATTAATTAGCATGATTTAGTAGTGAAAACTACACAGCTTCTATTTTCATTCGACTAGAATAAGAAGTAATCCAGTGACATTTATGGGGTCGACAGACTGAGGGGATGTGTTCATGAATAAAAGCTTAGGTAACTTACATAGATTCTTCAGTATGGAGAGATTCGAGGGTGGTTCTCTGAAGTAGTAACACCACTTTATAGATCAACAAAAGACTTCAGTTAGGGCCATAATTGCTTAAGTTTTCGAAGAAGTGTAGATGAATTTCGTCATATTTACGAAAGGTTACTCTGCAAAGGCAAAATATAAAAAGGAATTAGATTATTATGGTATGTTAGTTTAGTAGGCAGCTCTGATCACAGGTTCACTCGGGCAGTACTTGCATTTACAACACAGTACGGATTAGCGCGACTTAACTAGTATAATCGTTAAAGCTTTATCTTGGGGCACGCTCATGTTACATAAACATAAGTCGCTAGGGTATTTGCGAACAAATAATTCATATGGGATAATGACATTTAAAAACAAGGAGAACAATTACTCACCTGCAGTATTTCCGTTTGTTTTTCTCTATTTCGATCACAGATTGTTTACATTTCCATTACATGACAAGGAAGTAGGTATAACGAAGGTTTTGATTAATGTTTGTTAACATTTTCGAGTTGAATTTGCTAATTGCGTCGTTCGATTAGGCGGCGTTCATTGACGTTGACAGTGACACTGACATGACAGCATAGTAGAACGTATTGGTTGACAGTTGGCAGTGACACCACATTTACACAGTCGTGGTTGTCATTCACCTCGCGATTCACGCTTACACATTCGCGGTATAATAAAAATAAGGAACAAATTTATGTTCTGAATATAGCACTTTAAGATGCAGCTTTAAATTATCTCTGATTGAAAACCATGAGCGAGATTCTTCATTCAGCCATATCTTGCGAGCCCTGTTTGTAAACAGGGAACAAATTTATAATAGTTTTTCGAACGAATGTGAGAAGAATAAATATTTACTAGTTGCGACTTGTGATATTTAGTTATCATGGGAAAACAGTGCGTTTTATTTTGTACTATAAGGATAAATAATGTGTGTAAGTTCGAATTGGGCCCTAAAGTGCTATAATATGGGGAAGCGTTTACAGAAATATGTGTCCGAATTGCACATAGGAATACGTTGACGATAAGATCATTATGAACGGGACATTGAGTATAACGTAGGAGTGCCGACAGAGGGAGAAAGGTATAGTGTTGTTCTATTCTAGGATTAAACGTTGTGTGAAACAGTTTGGTTTCGTAGGTAACTATTTTACGTATAAACTCAAGAGATAGATATAAATTAACAAGACGTGAAGACTTATTTTTCGGTTCCAGTCAGTGGATTTTCTTTCTTTCAACGCGCAACGTAAAAGTGACAACGGAATGACAAGTGACAATCATTTAGTTGGGTTTTCGCTCGCGAGTCAAAGTAAACAAACATAACTAGTTTGGCAAATAATTAACGGAAATAGTGTAATTAAGGGCGGTGGGGTTGTTTAAAGTGCATTTAAAATCAAGTGAAGTGTGTCAGTGACGTGATTAATTGTGATTCGAAAAAAAAAAAAAAACCAAGAAAATTAGGTGCTTTGCCATTTGGAGTATGAATTATGAGTTACGGATTTTTTTTCATTTCGATAAGGTTAGTAGTATATTAAGTTGTGATATAAACTTGCGGGTAATAATTTGACCTAATTGGATAGTAGCATTGTAGAGGCCGAGGTTTTTCGTAACAGTAAATGGCGGTATTAAGTAGTTTAATTCCAAGTTTCGGGAGATAAATGTTATATATAAATGGGGTTGTATTAGACTTGTTTTATATATATATGTATAAATATAGATACCCTTCGTTATACCAGTAGTTGCAAAGGTTGAGAGCGAGGGTGGCGAGGCTACTTTAAAGGAACATTTAAATTTAAAGATTATCGGGGAAATTGTATGCTTGTGATATTTTTAAGAGAGGTATATTATTGGTGGCTAGAGTAACTTGTTACACAATAAAGGTAGTCTTTAATATTTGAGCTCAACTAGGAAAGAGCAACATTTATGTTGTGGTTTGTATCTAAGGAGACCCATTTGTCAGGTAGCGGCTGGGCGTTAAGGGTTAGCGTGAAAGAATGACTGGTATGTGTTGGCATGGGATGAAGGATGAGTCGACATAAGAGAGATGAGAGTTTGGTAGTCAATGAATGTGTTGTGAGTGATATGCATGAGTTGCTTCCAGTCAAATGGGACTTACGGTACAACCTAGATTTGTTGGTAATTGGTCCCTTCAAATAAATACACAATGTGTTGCCACAGTAATAGGAGTTAGGTTAAAGTCATAATATGACAAGGTCTATCTAAGGCTTACTGTGTTGACACATACTCTACTCGAGCTTACACAGCAATCTAAATTGGTATACACACCTTGCTTTGGATAGGATGACCGATATTTATAATTTTGAATGTCTATTATTAAACAGTAATGTGCACCATCATATATATAACAAAAATATGGTTGCACATTACTACATTTTGTTATTTTAATCTTTTTTTTTAAATAAGCAATGTGGGTTTGTAAACACAAACATACATGTACAGAAAAGTGGGGAATAAAAGAAATATTTCCACTTTAAATACATATATTTGTAATTATCCTAACATCTACGAGTGTATACAGATAATACACGCCTTTGGTAACATTCAGTTTATAGAATAACAATCATAGGAAAAATGGGTATGGGTACTAACTTTATATTTTCCTTTCCAAGCGAAGTGAACGTCAATAGACTGTAATAAATATTGCAGGTTGTTGAAGTTCAAACGAATCAGTCGGTTATCTTATTTCAAAGTGAAACATACGCCGATAGAATTGACTGGGGCTGTTCGGTAATGGGGGAGTGGAACGGATCTTAATACTGACGATTGGAAACTTTAGTACTTCCACCAAATACTTTCCTGTCATGTGTGAGGAGACTATGAGAGGATTACCTATAGGAAGGACAATGTTTCCTAGAGGCGCCGTCTGTACAATGTAGACACAGTCTCGGGGTAAAACGTCAAAGTCGGGGTCCTTATGACCTGCTAGATTCACAACCTAGCATCTCTAACGGGGCAGGAAAGCTTGAGGAAAAGGTTTTCAAGAATTATTGTTGAGGTTCAAAAGTTCGCTCTTCCTTGCAGGATCGTTACGGTTAATTGCTATAGGTTTAAACACACACCACACTAAAGCCACTTTTCTGAAGGGATTGACATATCAATAAGTCGAAACTTTTCGAGTTGATAATTTATTTTTCATTTTATTGTAGACGAGGTTGAAGATGACTTTTACAGACGAAATCTGAGAGATCTCATCTTGCAAACTCATCTTGGGGGAGAGTTGTAACAGAACGCCATTGCGCTCCGTCACTTCCATATTGAAATATTTTCCAAGAGACAGTCAGAAATAGTCGGAAATAGGAGTTTGGGCGAAAGCACAACCATGTCATATGTAAATGCTAAGTAGTTTCGTATGCTTTAATAAGTTTCCTAAATAAGCTTGAGCATTGCCATTGAACAAGCACTATAAAACAAAAGAAAATACTTAAAGTAGACATACGGGGGAGTTTTTGTCGAAAGCTGAAACGGAGACGCTTCGCCCGCTTCGCTTGCTCGGTCGAAAAGTAAATATTTAATAGAAAGAATAGGCGGGTGTTAATTATATTACTAATTAGAATTCTCGACTTGGCATTCAATCATACAAACTAAGAACGTAAGATACAAACAATGCATAGAAAATAAGCAGACCTATATAATGAGTCTAAAATCATAACAATCTGTCGGGCGGTTGACGAGTTTCAATTTTATTAGCAAATATGTAGGGTACTTCCTTCCTCACAACACGAGAACATGAATTTTTAGTTGAGGCAGCGCCACTGTTACTTGAACCCTGGCACGCATCGATATCGCTAAGGTTGAGGGCTCTCTCTATTCTGGACGGCAAAACGTTCGGCTCAGATGGGATGGGAAAAAGTGTGGAACAGCGGTGACGTCACGTCGGGCGAAACGACGGAAGGTATAGCGTGGTTGCTTACGGTCGATTGGTAGGAGTGGGGGCACTGGCGGGAAAGAGTAGGCTGTATCGGGTGTTCGTTTTGACGCGAATGACTTGTCAATGGCTATAAAAGCAAGCGGCGGACTGCAGTTGGGGCTTTTTGCGATTCGGCGGTGGGCTGTTAACATACCTCTGGCTTGTAGCACAAATCTATCGGTGGGTTTCTAGTAATTGGGGTAGGGAATTCTCTGTTATGTGGCGGCGCGCTGCATGATACGAGTATTTTCTACCTCAATATTAAAGTTTGTTTAATTTTGTGGGGTTTAGTGTTGTAGTGTTTTTAGTTGAAATCCTATCGTTATACCAAGGATTTTGGAGTAACGAAAGGATGTGTTTGATATTTTTACTTAAGTTTCTTTGTGTTAATAATAGTACATTGTTTATTTCGTTGTAAAAGCCAGAACGTTAACCAGATTACAGTTAATCTGACGGGGTACATACAACCTAACGGCTGTCAAGCGTGTTTACCCCGGAGCTCCGTAAATTACCAGATTGGGGTGTCCGTCTGGCATCACCTCTTTACCAACATAGGTGATGCGTCTAGGCCCCCCTGTATTCTCGGTGTCCAGCTGACGATCGGAAGCATGGCTGGCACGATTGAAGGCTCAGCATAGGAGGTTACTCCGCTTGCGGAAGACGTCAGTATCCGAGGTGCAGTCTTGTTAAATATATTTATATATCCAATTTATATACACAATAGGGTGTTCTACTGACACCGCCGAGCTCTCGAGCGTGTCGGGGGGAACGCACAACACACAGGTGTGTCAGGTTTCTAAATCCTAGCTTCGCCGGCTAGACTTTACAGCTTAAAGTAGGGACTTCACGGCCTTATTCGGAACTAAAACCAGATTCTGGGATTAGTTGCGAATAATGCAGAGTAGGGATGGGAAGGGGTAGTGTTAGGTTAAATTCATACACAGGGATAATATTAGGCATTTAGGATGGGTAATATTTCTGTAAGTGAAGTGTTTTATTTCCAGGATCACAGTAGGGATTCTTTAGTGTGTGTAGTGTTCCAGTCGCAGAATAGTTAGAGCACCGATGGCAGAGAACGAAGTGTCTTCAGTATACGTGTGTAGAAGTGTTAAGTGAATAGTGAGATAAGTGAATTCTTAAGCTGCTAGTCTTCAGGTATTTAGCATAGGCCTGATAGGGACCTAGTTACGGTGAGGCTGAGAATGCCGATCCTAGTGTTGTATATTTAAAGTGATCAGTGTACGTTGTGAATAGGAGGTGGGCATATACCCAGAGTATTGGGGCATGTCTACTAGGGACTGATGTCTAGCAGAGCCGTACATCAGACGTTTTCCACAATGGGTAGCTGAACGCTCATGACGTGGTTAACTCGTTTTCAAATAAGGGGAATTCGGTGGGCTACGTGTTACGGTTCGGCATTTTTGGCTTCAACGGGAGCTAGGCATGCTAGTGATAGGGCTTAGAGCCGCTAGGAGTGATAGGGTTAATAAGGCATCAGCGCCTTCAGTGGTAGTGTAGACTAGAGATGCCCGCGAGCATCTGAGTGGCCTAGCAAAACAGCTTACCCTGTTTTGCGAAGCTAGATTATTTAGTTCGTTGTAGAATATGACCTTACCCCACCCTCTTGGGCTTGCTGACAGTGACAGTAGCTAAAATGGCACGTCACAACATACATATATGACCAAGGATAACTTTCGCAAGATTAGGGTAGTCAAAGTGTAGCGCTTAGACTAGCAGGTATCCTTGGTTTAGGAATTTCAAAGTGCTGTGGTGGGAGACTTGCCCTCCTTCGACGACACGCCCCCGTCAGCAAGAGGCAGAGAGAGACGCTTACAGGTGTGGTTGGGGATAAATTAATAATACAAATATAAAACCTTATTTCCAAGCGCTAGGGCCTATAGAAACAGCTAGGAGAGAAGTCGGTTAGGTGAGCTACGTAACGCTCTAAGTTTTACATTAATAGGACCATTACAACGACTAGTACATGCAGAGTAATCTCTAGGCTCCTCTCAAATAGGCTAGTCCTAAGTAAAACTCTATTAGAGTTAGTTTCAAGCGTGTACTTTAATGATACAAGCTGCCAGCGCAGCCCGATCTTAGTTAGGTGGCGTTTAGGTCAACTGAGTAGCGATGTGTGTAAGGATAGAGTAGATCGCGAATATTAGAAGAGATGAAGAGTCCAACGATCCTACCAGCTTCACATTAAAGTTCAGGGGTTGCTTACGGTACACAACACTAATAGGGTTCTACCATAGACGATCACAAGGCCAAATCAGTTTCATAAAGCTCGTTTTTCTTAAAGCGACTTTAGTAAAGTTTAGTAAGTTTTCACGGGGTGCGGTAGCTTAGTGGGGCATTTAGCAGAGGGGGTTAATATTGAGAGGGGCGTACGTGACAAGTACTTCCACCTTACAGAAAATCACAGCCATAACAGCACTGCTACTTACTCTGTAGGTATGTAGTGTTGTGTTCCTGATGGTGAGTAAGGTTCCCAGAGCTCCAAACCCCCAGCCTCCCCTTAATGATGATGTTCGCGCAGTTAAATTGGCTACCCCAGGAGGGTAC
Organism: Notocelia uddmanniana; assembly: GCA_905163555.1. NCBI lineage: Eukaryota > Metazoa > Arthropoda > Insecta > Lepidoptera > Tortricidae > Notocelia > Notocelia uddmanniana. The sequence goes on along the minus strand of LR991065.1, from coordinate 11,887,664 downwards.
CAGCTGCGCTAGCGCTGGAGAATCCCTCTCTGGGCTTCCATGCTCAGGTAACAATATGCCTGAGCGTGGACGCCGAGACTGCCCCGTGTCGTACTCTGGGGGGGGAGGGGCCAAACCGCGCTCTGTCATCTGCCATCTGCCCGAGGCAAGAACAAGGCAGCTACAACATCCCCTGCCTCGCTGGCCGTGGACTTCTGCAACATCAGGGGCTTACATTCAAACCTCAATGCTGTCCACCAACACCTCGAGACAGCAAAGCCGGCCTTGTTCTTTCTGACCGAGACGCAGATATCATCTCCAGCGGACACATCTTATCTCTCCTATCCTGGGTACGAACTGGAACATTCCTTTCTACCTAGAGCTGGGGTATGTGTGTACGTTAGAGATGATATCAGTTCTCGCCGCCTCAGCAATCTTGAAGGTAGGGATCTCTCAACCTTATGGCTGCGAATTGACAGCGATGACCATCCTCGCGTCTACGCATGCCTATATAGATCCCATAGCGGCGATGCTGAAACTGACCGTCTCTTGGAGCAGATCCAAACGGCTGCAGATTCCGTGCAGCAGCAGATCCCATCCGCTGAAATCATAATTCTTGGTGATTTTAACGCCCATAACGCCGATTGGCTCGGCTCTAGCAAGACCGATCATGCGGGGAGATCTGTTTACGACTTTGCTCTGGCATATGGCTTAACACAATTGGTTACGGCGCCTACGCGAATCCCTGATGTGGAGAGCCAAGCACCTTCCCTGTTGGACCTTCTGTTGACTTCCCATCCGGTTGGCTACCATGTATCTGTTGAAGCCCCTCTCGGCTCCTCGGATCACTGCCTGATCCGGAGTACGGTGCCTCTCACGTGCCCGCCGCGTCGGCGAGTTGCATGTAGCCGCCGTGTGTGGCACTATAAGTCAGCAGATTGGGACGGAATGCGGTCGTTTTTTGCATCCTACCCTTGGGGGCAAATCTGCTTCACGCCGGATGATCCCAATGTCGCTGCTGATTCTGTTGCTGATGTGGTGCTGCAGGGAATGGAGCTTTTCATACCATCCTCTGTAGTTCCCGTTGGTGGCAAATCGCAACCTTGGTTTGGTCAATCTTGCAAGAAGGCTTCTCGCCGAAAGCAAGAGTGTTACCAAGCCTGGGTCAATGCAGCGGCGGTACGGGATGGAAAATCCAGCGCATTAAGAAGGGAGTTTAACTTTGCCTCCAGGTCCTTCAAAAGAGTTATTGCCAAAGCAAAGTCGTTGCACATTGGTAGGATTGGCGAGAAACTAGAGCGCCTCCCTTCGGGAACTCGTGCGTTCTGGTCTCTAGCCAAAGCTATCCAAGGGAATTTCTGCACGCCGTCTTTTCCACCTCTGCACATGGGAAATGATTCATTAGCCCACGACGCAAAAGACAAAGCTGATCTTCTGGGTAAACTCTTTGCGTCCAACTCGACTTTGGATGACGGGGGCCACGCGCCGCCGTCCATTCCGCGGTACGGGAGCTGTATGCCGGATGTTCGCTTCCACCAGAACTCAGTGCGTAAAGCTCTTCTTTCCCTCGACGCTCATAAGTCTAGTGGGCCCGATGGAATCTCTGCCATTGTGCTGAAGATGTGTGCTCCTGAGTTGGCACCAGTTTTAACGCGTCTTTTTCGGCTCTCTTACTCTTCTGGCATAGTCCCGACCTCATGGAAGTCAGCTTTGGTGCACCCCATCCCTAAAAAAGGCGATCGCTCAAATCCGTCCAACTACAGGCCAATAGCTATAACTTCCCTTTTCTCGAAGATAATGGAGTCCATTATCAACTGCCAGCTCCTTCGGTACCTGGATGACCACCAGTTACTTAGTGACCGACAATACGGTTTCCGTAGGGGCCGCTCGGCTGGTGATCTACTGGTTTACCTGACACATCGTTGGGCACAGGCGATCGAGACAAAGGGTGAAGCATTGGCTGTTAGTTTGGATGTAGCGAAGGCCTTTGATCGCGTTTGGCACAAAGCACTTCTCTCGAAGCTTCCATCCTATGGGCTTCCCGAGAAATTATGTGAATGGGTCAGCAGCTTTCTAGCAGACAGAAGCATAAAGGTCGTAGTTGACGGTGTATGCTCTGACGCCATGTCTGTGAATGCTGGTGTCCCTCAAGGCTGTGTGCTATCACCCACGCTATTCCTTCTGCATATCAATGACATGCTGCAAAGCTGGGAATGTTGAAAAAAGTTAATGTAATAAAGGAGAACGGCAATAAAGGGAACTGGATAAAACAGACTTCAAAAAAAAGGCGTAAAAGTAATGAGCGTTTTGTCGGAAATATTGGCAAAGCGAGCCAGACGGCCGACGCAAAGTTTAGAGCGGTGGAAAGCAAGGTACCTCAGGTAGTGGGTACATCTCGAACGTGCATCCGGATGTCAGGGAGGCTGACATTACAGATTACATCTATGAAAAGACGCAAGAAAAGCCCGCGTTATGGAAGCTCACGATGAATGAAGATAAAGATTACTGTTCGTACAAAATCTATGTGAAGCATTCGAAGTTAAATGTGTACCTAAACGATAGTTTATGGCCTAGAGGAATCAAATTCAGGCGCTTTATCACGTTCAAAAGAGATGATAAAGTGAACGAGGCATCGGGAAATCTAAACTATAAAAATGGAGGGCAACTGTAAGATGGTCTGCTTTAACTGCCGGTCTCTCAAACGGGCCATCGACGGTGTGAGGATGCTGTGTCAAGAGGCTGATATAGTGGCGTTATCAGAAACTTGGCTTTTTCCTTTTGACCTTCCGCTGCTGGGATCGATAGATGCTGATTTCGGATGGACAGGTAAATCTGCAATGGATACGGCGGAGGGGATAGTCAAAGGCAGGCCATACGGCGGCGTGGGAATACTATGGCGTAAGAGTGCGTTCCAGTCAGTGTCAGTGATTGAGTGTAGTAGTGACCGAGTAGCGGCTATAAGAGTTAGGTGTAATAACAATGTATTTATTGTGTTGTGTATTTATATGCCTACAAACTCGCAAGAGAATCTGCCCTTGTTCACGGAGTGCTTAAGTGTTATTTCCACCACAATAGTTGAGCACAGTGACGTGCAAGCAGTTTATGCGTTAGGGGATTTCAACGCTCACATAAATGAGTTATTTTACAACGTAATGTTGAATTTTTGTACGGAAAATCAATGTTCTTGTGCTGATGTAGATATGTTAGGCCTAAACTCTCAAACATACACATATATCAGCGATGTACACGGATGTAAGAGATGGTTAGACCATTGTTTGGTCACTAAAAGTGCGTGGGATACAATAAGTAACATTTCAATTGATTATGACGTATATTGGTCTGACCATTTTCCCATGCTAATTGAGTGTAGCTTGGATGTATTAACACCTATGTATGTGCCATCTATAACGGTAGAAAATAAGGTCCTTTGGGGTGTGCGTACAGAAGAACAAACAGAAGAGTATAGTAGACATTGCAATAGTTTGTTGAGAAAAATAGACTTTCCGTTAAGTTTAAGTAACTGTTGCAAAAATAGCGAGACGTGTAACAATCGTGAGCACTTTATAAGTCACATAAATGTAGAAAACGCCGGAAGGGCGGGTATGTGGCAGGATGGAACAAGTATATAGCAGACGCTCATAGGGAGGCCAGGCTTCATTTTCAGCAATGGGTACTCATGGGTAAGCCATCATGTGGAAGATGGTACAACTTAATGTACGAAAGCAAAAAACTGTTTAAATCAAAACTAAAATGGTGCCAAGATAGGCAAGATCAATTGAAAATGGATAGACTAGCCGTGGCCCATAAAGATTGTGACTTTAAACAGTTTTGGAAAGGTACTAGGAAAATGAATGTGAAGTCTGGGCTTCCTGTGAGCGTGGGAGATAAGTGTGAACCGGGTGAGATTGCAGAGGCGTTCAGGGACCACTTTCGGGTCAAGTCGCTAATTACTGGAAGCCGTGGGGGGGAAGTGCATGATGAGGGGACCGTTAGGACTGGGACTACCTTTACAGCTAAGGCGGTTGCTGCAGCAATACATAAAATGAAAAGAGGGAAGTCGCCTGGTCATGACGGTCTCAGCATCGAACATTTCAAACTAGCCGGTGCTCACTTGCCCCGTATCTTGGCCATGTTCTTTAGCTTGTGCATAAGTCACTCTTATCTGCCTGAAGATGTGATGAGGACTATAGTAGTACCTGTACCTAAAAATAAAACGGGTGACCTGTCAAACAGGGACAACTATCGACCTATCTCACTTGCTACAACAGCTGCGAAAATACTTGACCGTATGCTGGACGCAATACTGGAAGGGCACCTAAAAATTCAGGATACACAGTTCGGCTTCAGAGCTGGTTTGTCTACAGAAAGTGCCATCCTATGTCTCAAGCATACGGTTAAGTATTATACGCAAAGGAACTCGTCGGTCTATGCCTGTTTCCTTGATCTGTCAAAAGCTTTTGACCGAGTGGAATATGACATTCTGTGGAAAAAGCTAGAGGAGACAGGCACTCCGGCTGAGGTGGTGAGACTACTGAAACACTGGTATCGGAATCAGTCGAACCAGGTGAGATGGGCCGATAGGCTGTCCTCTGAGTATAGACTGGAGTGTGGGGTTAGGCAGGGTGGGCTCTCGTCTCCCAGGCTGTTTAACCTCTATGTGAATGAGCTGTTAGCAGGACTCAGCAGCATGCATACAGGCTGCTTCATAGATGGTGTTTGTGTAAACAATATAAGTTATGCCGATGATATGGTGCTGCTGAGTCCGTCTATCAGTGCTCTGAGGAAACTGTTAACGGTGTGTGAGGCATATGCTAGGGATCATGGACTGCAGTATAATCCTAAGAAGAGCGAGGTTATGGTGTTTAGGCCAAAAAAGAGGAAGCATATCTGTGTGCCTCAGGTTGTACTGCAGGGGACTCCCCTGTCGGTTGTTAGCAGGTTTAAATATCTGGGTCACATTATAACACACGACCTAAATGATGACCTAGATATTGAACGGGAGCGCAGGGCATTGGCAGTAAGGTCAAATATGCTCGCCCGCAGGTTTTCTCGATGCTCCACTGATGTGAAGATCACTTTATTTAAGGCATTTAGCCAGTCTTTTTATTCGAGTAGCCTGTGGGTGAAGTATACCAAAAGAGCCTATAATGCCCTGCGTGTACAATACAATGATGCATTCAGAATGTTGTTGGGACTACCCCGCTGGTGTAGCGCCTCACGTATTTTCGCTGAGGCCCGAACGGACGATTTTCATGCGATTATACGCAAGAAAATCGTCTCGATGTTGAGGCGGCTAAGGGATAGTTCCAATAGCATTTTGAGTATCATTGCAGATAGGTACGACTCCCCAATTTTTTGTCACTGGGTCGGACAAATAAAGGCAGTCGCTAAATTTAGATTTAAATAAATTAAGAATATTTTATACTAATATACCTAGATTAAGTCTTACTAACAATATATGGATGTACAAAAAAAAAAAGTGTCCGAAATAAAAGTATTATTATTATTATTATTATTATAAATCAGCGGCATTCACTGTTATGCGGATGATAGTACGTGTGATGCCTCTTACACCGGTCGCGCCAATATTTCTCGGGAAAACGTCACTGTGAGCCGAAACAATCTTGTGTCTCAGATTGAGACTTCCCTGGATGAAGTCTCAGAATGGGGTCGACTTAATCTGGTCCGCTTTAACCCTACAAAGACGCAGGTTTGCGCGTTTACTGCGAAAAAGCTTGCGTTTGTCGCATCACCTCGTTTTGAGAGCACTCCCCTAACTGCCACAGCCAATATCGAGATCCTTGGCGTCGACATCTCGAGTGAAGTCCAGTTCCGCGGTCATTTAGAGGGTAAGGCCAAATTAGTCTGCGGTATTTCCGGACCGATTCGACCTTCAAACCTTCAAGAAAAGAGCGTACTCCCATCTTAAAGGCCGGCAACGCACTTACAACCCCTCTGGTGTTGCGAGTGTCCATGGGCGGCGCTAATCGCTTACCATCAGGCGATTCGTCTGCTCGTTTGCCACCTATGTCATAAAAAAAAACAAAAGGACAATTCTTATGACTATTAATTTATTATTAGTTTATAATAATAATAAAAATGAAGGCTGAGAAGGACAAATCCAGCAAGTACCTAGACCTGGCACACGAGGTAACCGCCATGTGGGATGTTGATTCAACGATCATTGTCCCGATAGTCGTCTCTGCGAACGGTCTAATAGCGAAGAGTCTCGACCAACATCTCAAGAGACTCTCGTTAGATGGCTGGATCAAGGGTCAGATACAGAAGGCGGTACTCCTGGACACGGCGCGGATAGTCCGGAGGTTTCTCTCTCTGTCGCCCTAACCACCGGTAGCTTAGGCCCTGCCTCGCTGCCGGTGGCACCCTAGGTTAGGTTTTTTATCATTCTTTTATATTTTGTATGTATGTTTATATATTTTACTTTTATAAAGTTATTGTAAAAAACCTAGCTTAAGAGAAAGAAATAAATAAGGAGAATAAAAATAACGTTTATTATGGTAATAAGAGGTACAAAGTTCTGCTTACATTACTTTAGTAGTATACAAAGGTACTTAGGTAAGTATAAAAAAGAAGACTAAGTTAGGCCAAGTAAGCGTCAACTGATTCCCGTACTGAACTGTATCACGGTGGAAAAGGATTCACTGTCCTTAACAACTATTATATTATTATGACTATAAAATATAGTATAAACGATATCCTAAAAGAAAAATAAAGACTAAAATTAGAACTAAACTAAATCTAAAACTCTGCCAAGAGCATGTCGGGCCATGCTCACTGTAGGGTTCCGTAGTTGCCTAATGAACTTACTTTTCAATAACAAGCAAAATGGAATACCTTCGCAGCGTTTCATACGTCTTTTACTAAGAAGGGAAGACTTTTTACGATAACTCAAAAACAGCTCAACTCATGTCCGCTACAGTTTTCGTTGAAAGTCTTTATTAAGGTTTGCTTTAATGATTTTTTCATATTTTTTGGACCCATAGTTCAAAAGTTAGAGGGGGGAGGAAACAATATTTTTTTCCTTTGGAGTGAATATTTCCAGAAAAAAACCTTTATCTAAAAGTGTTTGATGAAGACCTGTATTCATTTTGAAAGACCTATCCAACAACACCACACACCATAGGGTTGAAGCAAAAAAAATTGCATCCCCACTTTACGTGTAGGTTCCCCTTAAAATGTTTTTTTTTAGATTTTATTTTACGACTTTCTCAGTTTTATTGATTTATATATCCATACCAAATTGCAGCTTTCTAACACTAACAATCACAGAGCAAAGCCTCGGACAAACAGACAGACAGACAGACGGATATGGCGAAACTATAAGGGTTCCTAGTTGACTACGGAACCCTAAAAAGCACTAGGATGTTCCGACAGGAATGCTTAACTACTGGCTTGTTCTTTCCAAAAATAACATTGCTAAGGTAAGACCACAAGCACCTACGCTTTATCTTCAGAAAGTTATCCCAGGACAAGCCTACACCTTGGTCTAAAAAGTGTGGTTTGGTGGTATCATAGATCTTGTGATATAATTTCATACCTTCAATAAGATTGTCGGACCATCTGGCCAATATGGTGAGAAATTAAGTTTTTGTCTTTAGTATTGTAATAATATTAATCATACCATTTACCATATCGACCAGACGGTTCGATGGACTTATTCCAATTTTATGTGAAATGTTTTTGGTGTCATCTCAAGTCTTTTTGCAATTTGCCCTAGTTGCTTTTCCATTTATATATGTACTACATTCTATTGTTTACTGTTGTGCCTTTATACTACCATAATCAATATTTATATAAGGTTAACACGCTAAACCTCCGCCCTTAATCCCTCGAATAACAGATAATTTTTGCTGACTTAAAAATATTAAGATAAATGATAATAAGTGATTTTTGTTCGTCGTGTTTTAATTTATCACCACTCGTTGCGAATTTCCTGTTCTCTGCACTTGTATCGTAATGTACTATTATATAACACTATAGGTAATGTAGTTATACTACATTGTACTACCAGAAACATCCCTGTAAGGGATTGGAAGGGTAAAAATTACAAATTTCAGCTTTCTAGGACTTTGGGATGTACCCTAGTGTATGTAGTACCCTAGAGTAATTCGATCTGAGAGAGAGACAATGGTAGAGTGAATTAACTCAACCTTAAGTCTTGTCTCCCAATGGGGAGATACTCATAACAATCTGGTTAGTTTCAACGCCATCGCCACCAAAACGCAAGCGCGTCTGTTTGCCGCAAAAAGGAGCTCATTCAATCTGGTTCCTACTTTCCGGGGTACAACCGTGTCTATTGCCAACGACCTCGAGCTGCTTGGCATGAGGTCGAGTTCAAACCTTAACTTCGGCACTACCATCGAGTCCAAAGCCGGAACAGCGGCCAAAAAGCTGACCATCCTAAATAAGGTCAAGCGATATTTCACGCCTGGGCAGCTTCTTTCTTTATACAAAGCCCAAGTCCGATCTTGCATGGAGTATTGTAGTCACCTTTGGGATGGCTCGGCTAAGTAAGTACCAACTTGCCGCACTCGACTCGGTGGACCACAGAGCCAGGAGGCTCATTGGCGGCAGTACGGTAGTGGGAAATAAGCTGCAGAGCCTGGCACATATACGCAAAGTAGCATGTCTGTGCGTCTTCTACAAATTGTACTTCGGGGAGTGTGCTCAGGAGCTCCATGAGCTCATACCGCCTTCCCCCTTCTTCCATCGGACATCCAGACGTACGGCTATCATTCTTACCTGGTCCAAATTCCTTTAATCCGAACCAAGTGCTTTGCTTCATATTTCATAATGCGCACTTCTAAGGTTTGGAATTCTCTGCCGGCGTCTGCCGAGTTCATATAACCTAGATCTTTTTAAGGCACGAGTGAATCTTCTAGGTGACCTCGCTTCATCGTCGGCCTCATCTTTGCCCCCTGGCTAGATGCTGGCCAAGAGCAATCCCATTTTTAATAAAAAAAAGTATTAGTTCTGCATTTGTAGGGGTGGGAGGGTGAAAGTTATAGATTTATTAAATTTTCTGTTCTTTGTATATAAGTCCTAGACTCTATACGAAATTTTAGCTTTTTAGGACATCGGGAAGTATTTTTGTACAGATTTTTCTCAACTTTTTGTTCTTTGTATTTAAATCCTAGGCTCCATACCAAATTTCAAAAGTACCCCAGTGCTTTGGTGAGTGAGTGGCCAAATCGGTAAAATTTTAGATATCAATAAAATCTAAAGTTTAAAGATAGATTAACAGAACTTAATGTATTTCATATGATCTCTGACTACATCTTATCCTGTAAATTTGGGATCTCTGGTATTATCTGGGACAAAGCTATGAGGGTTAGAAAATTTGACGAATCGGTTCGTGAAAAGGTAGGTAGGTTTATTATCTACCTTTTCTAAACTAACATTCGCTCCATTCATTGCCTTCTTTTTTGTTCTTCTTAGCATGCCCTCATATTTCCGTGGACATGCTGATTTAATAATGTAATAGTATAGTGTACAACAAGTGCATAAATTAAGCCATTTTATCCGAGAAAATTTAACGATCCGAGTCGCAGGCGAGGGCCGATATAAAGTAGAGGATAAAATGGGTTTTATACACTTTGCTTTGCACTTCGATTGCGAGAAAATGAAACAAATAATTAATATACTTAAATATATGTAATCAAATTTATACTTATGTGCTCGTCGAACGCGGGCGACGGCGGTGCCGGGGCGGCGCGCGCACATATCTGCACGCGCGCCGGTGCGCCGAGGGCGCGTTTTACTTTATGCTCTAGAGCATAAAGAGCGACTTTAGGTAGCCTATGCAGAGCATAAAGCCGAACTTTTAGAGCATAAGAAGTGAAAACATTAATTGTTCCTTCGACTGTGGCTTCCTATAGTACCTAACTTTCCCCTTGCGACAACTTACAAATGTTGCAGTTCTGAATTTTAATCCCTATGAAAATTACTTTGACTAATAATTACAATGAAGAGCAAATAAAATGCACACTGTATGGAATTCTTTACAAACTGAACCGTTTTATTTGCTTTTGAGTATGATGCTAGTAATTCCTCGGGAAATTCAGAGGTATTTTTATTAAGTATTTTTATAATACTAAGAATATTATAAAAATACCTCTTCACCAATCAAATATACATTCTGCAGATAAAATACAATGGTTGCACTTGTTTTACTTATTTAGATCATTAATTTTATTAGTTTTCAAATATAACGCTTGTCTAATTTTTGTACATTTGAAAGTCATTACTTTTTCGAACTAGAACGCACGATTTTTTCCTTATAAGTGGGGAGGCCAGAATGGAAAATGTGGATTTACTGGGGCGTCGTTGGGACCTTAACAGTTTTTGATAATTGGATAGAAGAAAGAAAATAAAACCGGCCAAGTGCGTGTCGGACCACGCACAAAGAAGGGTTCCGTACCGATACCTCCTAATTACATTTAAAACCACTATACAATACATGTAATCAAAAAAGGTCGTATCTTTATAGGAAACTTACGGCACTTACGCCCTTTTGTTTGGCAAGACAGTTTTTCAGCAATAACCAGGCAATAACTCCAAAACCGTTCAACCTATCTTGTTCAAACCAAAAAATATTTGAAAGGATTTATTATTGCATATTATCTTGATTGTTTCAGAATTTTAAACTTCATAGTTTGGAAATTAGAGGGGGGGCGGACACACACACTTTTCACGACTTTGACAGCTAATATCTCACCAACGGTTGACTTAAAAGGAAAAGTTATCTATAAACCTCGTTGAAAAAAAAATGTTTCCCCCCCCCCGCCCCTGTTACATGTATGGGGTGCCCCCCCAGTTTATTTTTTTTTCATAATTGCACATCATATTTCTATAGCGGTTCATAACATACACCTTCACACAAAATTTCATAATTGTAGTGGTCATAGTTTCCGAGTAAATCGGCTGTGATATACAGACGGACGGACAGACATGACGAATCTATAAGGGTTCCGTTTTTGCCATTTTGGCTACGGAACCCTAAAAAGGTTATATTTAGGTAAAAAAGAATGTAAACCGCCACGTGTTAATAGCCACTTTAGCTTAGTTGGTCACTACCCTAAATAATTGTTATATGCATAATTATTATATGTATAATTATTATATGCAAAGAGGCTTATAAGTAGTGGAGGTACTCATCAGAGTGCAATGTATCCTGCATTTAATCTGTTGTGCTCGAATAAATTGACCCAGGTATGTCCTAAAACTAGACTACCGTGGGATGGGCATGCTGCTGCCCATCCCATGGTTGTCTGGCCATGTACTATCGAGTGTGGTGGAGACACTGCGATCGCCAAAGTGGACCTCCTTAGGCTGATATGGTGGTGGGTGGTGGCTCGAATAAATCCCAAAATCCTCCATCCGGCTCCCCTCCCATTACAGGTATATAGAATAAGGCATTAATAGTACGTTTTCAGGCATTAATAGTTTGTTTAGTGACCGAAATTTACTAAACGTCACATCACATGAAACATTATTGATGGTACTACGCACATTGGCACGGTAAAATCTCGAAGCCCGTAGATTCTTGTTGGACCCGGATACCAATTAGTTTATTGACGTAAATAAAATAATCTCACTTCACCTTTAAATAAATATGAATTATAGAGTAAATATTCTAAAATTTCCGCTTGCGAGTAAATATCAACTTTGGCGAGCAGTGGCTGAGTCATATTAGCATCACAACAAACATTTATTTATTATGAAAAGCGTGTTGAATGTTAACACTTTGTTTGCCGTGTGTCTATTGGTTAGATATTAATATTCACATTAGACAACTCCAGATATTAGACGATGTCAATTTATTTATATAGTATAGAGTCTGTTAACGGTCCGGATACGAGTTCTAGGGGTGGCGGCGGGAGTGGTTTCCTAATACAAATGCTCGTGATTGATCTCAATCCTCTAAACGCAGTGCGTCGCATTTCTTGACAATGCAATGATCTGATAAAACGCTTGATAAGCACCGCAATTCGCGAGTCATGGCCGAGCCCCGTATAATAATTATTGTTTCGCGCCGCTAGCTAACAGGCAAGTACTCACAAGAAGTGTAACAAAACAACAGCATTGCCAACAAAAAACGCGCAACACATATCTCTGCCGCACCAGTTTATTGCCTAAATTAAAATATTAATAAAATCTAAATCAAGGGTAATTTACGTTATTTGCATTCATTAAAACTAAAATTGTGTAATTGAAGTTCATAATAATTCTATTTATCAGCAAACAAGTATAAATAATTTGAATTAGTAGGTAATCTAATATTTAAATTAACCGGATATGTGCTTATATTCTTTTGTTATCAAAGTGTAGGTTAGGGTGCTTCAAAAAATGATGTTTTTAGGGTTCCGTAGCCAAATGGCAAAAACGGAACCCTTATGGATTCGTCATGTCTGTCTGTCTGTCCAGTGGTGGTACGGCCTTAAAAGCCCAAAAGCCTGGCTTGCGTTACTAAATTAGCAAAAACCAAATATATGTACGACTAATTCTTTTTTCCACTTTAAACTAAATTAAAATCCGCGCGGTCGGGGTAGTAGTACAAAATTCGACCGTAGCAAGTGGCGCTACTGCCGCGCGAACCGAGCGGTCTTAACACGATAGAGTTGAGACACGGGCTAGTCATCTCGCTCGCACGCGCGGGCTTGCAAGCGGGCTTTAATGCTGATATCTTTTTTCTCTTTCTTATCTATGAAAACTGCTACAAAACGAGAGATACGTATCTATAGCTAGATCTAGCAAATAGTTTGTGACTAGAAGCCCGGCTTTCGACGTGAAGTTATCAACAGATGTTAGTCAAATGCGATTATCGCGCGTGCGCGTTCATTTCTGGATGGATTGTGATGCTAACTTCATTGATTACAATTATGTACATTACTTGAAACGGAACAATTTGTTTGATTGGATAGTGTTTTGTATTAAAAAGTTTATTAAAGTGGAAAGTGACGATGGATGAAGTTGTTCCGTGTGACGATTTAAAATGTGCACAAGTTATCGGCGCAGAAAAGGTAGGCACGCTAAACTTTGCACTAAAAAAGCAACTTATTTTTTGACCGAAACCTATGCCTGACTTGAGTATTTCTCAGATAAGCAAGTCACATAAACGACAATTTCAAAGATCGGTGCGATTGCTGAGATGTCTGTACAATTTTATCTAGTAATAGCATGCATTCAGTGTGTTTTGTTGGTCTGTCCTGTCTACGCCACACCAGTTAGTGATAAAGTGATAATGAAGATTGAAGATTTACTAGTATGGTAATATGGCAAGGTGTCAAGGTAGTAAATAGATTTAATGATATTGTGTGTGAAAAAAAATACAATAATGTATCCCTCGGCTTGCCCTTCTTTGCAACCCTAGGCACGCCACTGTGTCTGTCCGTCCGTATGTCACAGCCGATTTACTCGGAGAATATGACCACTACAATTATGAAATTTGGTGTGAAGGTTTATGTTATGAACCGCTATAGAAAAAGCCAACCGTTGGTGGGATATTAGCTGTCAAAGTCGTAAAAAGTGTGTCACCCCTCTAATTTCCAACCTATGAAGTTTAAAATTCTGAAAAAAATCAAGACGATGTACATTAATAAATCCTTTCAACGACTTTTGGTCTGAACAAGATAAGTTTAACGGTTTTTGAGTTATTGCTGAAAAACTGTCTTGCTAAAACAAAAGGGCTAAGCCGCTGCTCAATGAGGCTTTGTTATAAAAAACAGTTAACATTCAGTTTCTCTATCTCTCAGAAAATAGAGGATCTTATGTGCCTCTAAAGTCTGTTTTGTTACATAAACATAAAGCACATGCAATCTTTTTATTGATGAAACAAATACAAACTCATAAAACCGGCAATAAATCGATCTAATAGCCCTTTGAAAAGTACAGTGGATTTACCTTTTGAACGAACACTTAAAATGGGATGTAACTCTTTAATTTATATATTTACCGACAAACTTTTATTTTAATCATTGATTTTGCGATATTTTGACGTATTGGCTAAGTTTTATGTTTGTCCGACGATGCATTAGATATTAAAATATAGTGGATTTGCTGATTTTGTATGAAGATTTGAACGTTCTGGCGACTACTACAAACAAGTTGTTTCACAGCAAAAGGCGTAATAATAACGTTCAATCTATCGTTTTACCGGTGAATGTAATTTTATAGTAGAACAAAACTGCCAAGTTCTGAAAAATCCAGCTGAAATAAAAAATCACTTTTACCGTTTCACGATCTGTATTTGAATGACCAAATATACTGATTTCGCGTGTATTGAAGAACTTTTGCATATTTATCTGTTAAAGTAAATAAAGTCCTTCAGTTTCAAAAAATAATATTAACCAAAATAAGGTCTGTTTTTGAGTAATCGGAATTTCATACCGGAGCGTTTTTTGCTATTGAACACTCATTGAGCACCGGCTTAAATTTTTTTTAGAGAGCTATATTTTTAAGAGGATTTTTTTTTTATATTTTTTGTAGCACCCCTTTTTGTTACATGTGCATGTAACAAAAACCACCAATTTAATTAATGTATTAGGTGTTTTTTATGTTTTTACAAACTACAGTAATCCAGAGGGCCTACTCCGAACTTCAAAAATTGAACTTCGTATCGTGCCGTCCCTTTCCGTCATATAGTGTATAACACGAGAGTGAATGGGACGGCACGACACGAAGTTAGAATTTCGAAGGTCAGTGTAATCCCTCAGGTAAATTATGTTCAGCGATAATGTGTACACCTATAATTGGGGAAAGTACATTAGTGCCCAAATAGACCGCTTGACTCCAACAAAAATTAGCAATTTTAGTTTAATATCATAATGAATTTAAAAGGAAAACTGCTACAGCTAAGTAGACATTACTAGTTAACGAGTAATAGCCGAACTTAAGAAATGTTATTATTGGAAATGTTAAGAAATGTTCCTTGAAAATCAAAAGCTCGTCCAATTTCCATTGATTACTTCGATAACATTGTTAGTTGTATTTAACATATAGTAAATATAAGTTTGTGAGCATTATTAAGTGGTCCGACACGCACTTGGCCGGTCTTCGCACCTGTTTTTATTCAGGACCCATGCCTGGGTACTCTCATATCTGAATAACTTCAGTGAGTGTTCATACTTCATATAATATATCCTTCCTTATACCGCTTAGCTTTATGCTTGAGAATATAACAGATAGGTTCAAAGGGCAAAGGTAGAATTTGTAAATCTGTAAACTAAGTAAACAATAAGAATTGCCATGCATGGGCAATGAAACCTTACTGAATATCATAAATATATATCGTGTGGAAGGCGCAGCGTGGGTAGCACAAGGTGAACTGGTGACCTGGTAAAGGTCGCGGGAGTCCGCTGGATGCGGGTGGCGCAGGACTGGTAATTGTGGCACTCTTTAAGGGAGGCCTATGTGTGTTAAGGGAGGATGATGATGATGATATTATCTAAAACTAAAAATAAGTTAAGGAGCCTTAGCAAATAGTTACAGCATAAGTAAGCACTGAATACACCGCCTTTACATTCAGTAGGCGTTAGTTAATTTGCAATAAAATACTGGAACCATTTCTTTACGTTGTTTCCGGGGTCTTGATTGCAGCTTTGGTCGCTACTTTGTTATCATAACTCGTTAATTAATTGTACTTCCATAACTAAGTACCTCATTAGCAACTTCGGATATGATTTACGGGATAAAGAGCATCTCATGTCCTTTTCCGGAATTAAAACTGTATCCCTACCAAATGCCTCGAAGATCAACTACTACTTCTCCTACTACAAATTTTAACGTAGGGTTAGTAGGTAGGTAGGATGTAGTGAATAATGGTTTCCAATCAATTACCTAATTATTTGTCACTCCCATGACCCATGACACTTCAGGCTCAGCTCCTTTAGACTTTGTGGCTAACTATATATATATGTATGTATGTATAAATATTTATTTTTATATATGTATATTATTATAAATATAGTATAAAATTGTTGTAATTATTAGTAGGTTTCATAAATTATTTCGGCACCACCTACCTACTGCGAATTGTAATTATTTGCTTTGATTTCCGCTACCCAAAGGTTGTCTGGTAGAGATCGCTCTTTAGCGATAAGACCGCCTTTTGTTAGCCTCTACTTATTGTTATTACGTACTGTACTGCGTCCTTTAATTGAGGTGCAATAAAGAGTATTGTATTGTATTACCATGTTAGTTAACATCTGACATGTCAAATTGAACTAACCGTGCCGTTGCCACATTAGTAAGCTGCCTTATTCTCCTGACTGCAAATGCAGCAGAGCTCAACCTACTTCCTATCGCTATGTGGGTCCCCCACTGCAATTTTGAGTACAATGTAATACCTAAGAATTCAGTGGTCTTAACAAATTATAATGTTTGACCATTAAGTTTAATGTGTGTGCCTAAGTTTCTATTTGATGAGTTCGCTAGAGAGAATTTTATACATTTCATGTTTTCGGATTTAACACAAAAGTTTTGGCAGCAAACCAGTCAGATATCACGGATAGGGTATTATTTGGTTCAATGAGTACAGTATCTCTCCTCTTAACCTTGAACAGTAATGTTTGTAAGGTGTCAGCTGCGAATTTGCTATGGTAGATCATTTACATAATCAAGGAATAGGAATGGGCCTAGAATAGACCCCTGAGGTACTCGCGTCTCCACTACTGTCTCTGACGAAATTTACCTTTTGATTTCTCTGTATTACAATGACTTCATGAGATCTAATGCATGTCCTCTGATACCATAAAACTTAAGCTTATAAATTAAATTACCATGATCTACACAATCAACAAAATCCTTGGAAAGTTCACAGAACACCCCAATAGCGTCGTGTGACTCTTTCCAAGACTGCAAAATGTTTTTTATTAAACTTGCACCTGCATCAGTAGTTGAACCACAGACTAGAGTTGACCTGCCTTTCGTGAAGCCGAAATGCTGTGCGTGCTAAACATCGTGAGAATTAAAGTGAGAAACCATCTGCGTAAGCATTATATTTTCAAATATTTTGCTAAACGCAGGTAGGATAGAAACTGGATGATACCTAATCAGAAGGATTATCTTTGTGACCTGATTTGAGTATAGTTACTACACTTCATTAAGTCTGGAAAAATGCCATTGTCTATACAACTACCTATTAAAAATGAGAGCTAGAGAGGGTGCAACGACATCCAGAATAGATTCTAGTATCTTGACTGACACGCCCCATAAGTCCTCAGTGCTTTTTATTTTTAACATTTTAAAACACGTCAGTACATCTAGAGGAAAAATAAAAATAACGAAATTTGAACATAGGTATTTACTGACTAATTTAACGTTCTCATCCAGAAGGGATGTAGTAGACGATGCTAAACTTTAAGTAGTGACTATAGGAATTTTGGAAAATAAATAACTAAATTCATCAGCTACTTTTTACTGCATCAGTTATTAAATTATCTTCTATTTTCAAAGAAATTGTGGACTCTTTATTATTTCTCTGCCCAGCCTCTGTGTTTATTATTTTCCAGACTATCTTGGCTTTATTATCGGAGGACTTAATTTTATTATTCAAGTGCATTGCTTTTGCTTTTGCGCACACTGTTCCCTTACAACACCCCTTACATACTGATGGAAGCGTTCCTCAGTGGTGCAAGATCTCCTTTCGTAAAGTAGGTATAAGTTATATCTACTCTTCCGAATTCCGGTAGTTGCCCACTCATTAATGAATACAAGTCCTATTAAATTCGTTATACACACTGTATTCTGAAGCATTTTGAATTGGTCATTCGGATCATTTGATTCCACCTGGGTGTTCAGCATGGCCACTAGTAGATTTGATTTTAGAAGTTCTAGTCTACTTCTACTCAGCATTTTAAGTACTTCTATTGAGTTTTTCGGAACTTCATGTACGGAATGACGAAATAGTACATTACGATACAAGTGCAGAGAACAGGAAATTCGCAACGAGTGGTGATAAATTAAAACACGACCGAAGGGATTGTTTTAAATCGACACGAGTTGCGAATTACCTATTCGCATGTGTATCGTACAACGTTGGAGCGTTCGTGGCCCAGCGGCGCCCGCGTACCGCGTGCGGTATGCGAGGTTAAGCAATGTCGGGCGAGGTCAGTCCTTGGATGGGTGACCGCTTTGAGTGGTTACTAACTGAGCGCTCCCGTGCTTTGGAAGGCACGTTAAGCCGTTGATCCCGGTTGCTGTCTATGATAGCAGTCGTTAAGCCAAGTTAGAGGCCTTCGGGCAGCTTGAGAACTTCTAACAGTCAAGTTGCCCACTCACTTGACAAGCCTAATCCCAATAAGGTCTAGTTTCCCCCTCGGGTTGGAAGGTCAGATGGCAGTCGCTTCCGTAAAAACTAGTGCCTTCGCCAATTCTTGGGATTAGGTAGCGGACCCCAGGCATCCTTCAGGGTGCAACTGTACTGGGAATAACGCTAGGAGGATGATGATGTGTATCGTACAACGTTTTACAGTACATATATGGCTTTTTAAAGTTTTTACATATGCACGTAATCTGCTGATTACCGCACTCGTGCGGTAATGTAGTACCATGTGTACTGTAAAATAATTTAGTTACATCTAAAGTAGTGTAAAAACACTTTTCTGTTGATTACTATTTTAAATATTTAATCTCAACATTTTCGCACATTTTATATTGTTATTAACTTTGTAAACATACCTGAGCAAACATTGCTGATACGCAATCAAATTATTACATTAATAAAGATTCTCCATAGAGATAATTACTCGATATCGACAAGAAAAATATTTCTACATTACCAACGTTGCAATAAAACGTAAACATTCTTTTGGATGCATTTAGTAAGCGCCGTCGACCTTGACACGAGAACCGGCTGGATCGTAAAGGTCTGCTCAGACTTATGCAAATTATCAGACTACAATTTTGGCAGAGCGGGCATCCGAGTGTATCACTGTGATTTCGGTGGTCACATTAATGAAGACATCTCTACATAATAATTCGCAATTCACATATAAGAGAGGAAAGAAGAAGAGAAACACGTGAAGGGAGACAATTTCAGGCTATACTATAGCGGGCGGGGAGTGCTACCTATAATTTATTTTCAAAATAGACCACAGAAACCTAAAAGCATCGTTAATAATACGACTCTTCGTTTCTCTTCTATGTAGTTTGAAATTTTGCCCGTATATTTTTCTTCTTTTAACGCCAAGACAGTATACGTCCTTTACATACCTTTATTGACATTTTACGTACCTGGCGTTTGCGTTGTCTTAATACCGGAGCCCGGTTCTTGTATAAAAACACCAGTGTGAAAAAAGTAACTTTCCTTCCGATTTACAATTGGGGAAAATATTTTTTGCTATTAGAATGCATAAAAATATTAGCACTTTTCATTTTCTGTGTGTAACATACATATTTAATGTATATACAGGTTGTTTTTATTGAATTCCGTTAATTGCGAGGGCACATTCCTGAGATCAAATAATGTAATCTTCTCTAAAACACTAGTATCCCAATTAATACCATTTCGAAGATATTCAAGAATTAATGTTCGTTGATTAACACCCCTAGTATAGTATAAAAGATCCTTAACAATTGAACTATGTTGACATGCGTGTCATTCGAACTCCGAATATTGTCAAACTTGACAGTATTTCTTGCTTAACTCGACGTTAACTCTTAAGACCGTTTTGCATTCAGCCTTGGTGATATAATTTATTATTTTGTATGAAAATGAAAGATATATTTTTTTCTCAAATTTTGAAAAACTAAATAGGTATAGGTGAAAAACTTAAGAAAACGACCTGTTGTATGTAGTTGTGACGTGTTCGAATAGGCGTTTGTTTTGTTTTTGTTACACATTTTAAATTATGTAATGTCTATATGGACACGCTACAACAACATACAACAGGTCATCTTCTTTAGTTTTTCACCTATGTGCTATTTCGTTTCAATGGTTATGCACGGCTATATGCTTGAAGGAACGGAAACCAATAAAAACACCCTATATTATTCCATACGAGACTGCACATGGCACATGTGCATGCCCGTACAGTGTGGACAAACCTTAAAATATCAAGTTTACTCACAGGCGCCGGCAAGGCTATTCACAAAATTGATTCTGGCTTCGCCGACTTGCCATTATACTTCTGTCTCCAGACTTACAGTCATTGTTAGACATCAGGGGTCTTAATGTTTTGGATAGCCTAGGCTTTATAACAACCAGCGCTGCAGCGCCCTGATACCCATTTACGGTTATATTAATATGAATTTTAGGGTTCAATTTATAATTTCCGCAACAGCTTTGAGACGAGTTGAGGGCAGTAGGTGAATCTGACGCGAGTCTTTATTTTGCCACACTCAATTTAAACGCAATCGTATTGATTGAGATCGTGTGTGTAATTTCATTCAGGTACTGTCGGTTTTGACTTTCTAGGTAACTAAACAAACAGTTTAGTACTAAAGCTTCACTAGCCGTGTATACGGGGTTGGAATGCACGAAATGAGTATGAAAAGCGGTGTCGTATCGTATCGTGTTACAAGCGGACTAGCTAGCATGTAATGCATGAAAATAGCTACGCCCCTTACCTACTTTCCATAATTACAGTTTATCTGGGGGCACGGCAGTGCCCCCGCCAAGTCGAGCGCGCAGCAAACACTGCCGTACCATCCTTTACTGGAACCATTTCGCCGCATTTTCAGGCCCCTATTTGAGAACCTCTGGATAAGACCAGAACGCAGAAATTTTCTTCATCCAGTAAGCTATAATCACATAATTAAAATCCAAATCAGTCATTTAGTTCCGAAGTTAAGCGAAAGCAAAGTTTCGCATTTATGACACTCACTCAATCATGATCATAAAAATAGAACTAGTACTTCCCATAAACTCAGAGAGCTGAAATTTGGTACAGAGTTAAGGTTTAATGGCCGCATAAAGGGAAACTTTTGTGACTTGGCAATTACACAATACTACATAGTTTTAGGTATCCATAAATGCAGTAATAATAATAATAATTATTATCTGTGCAATTGCGGACGGGGTTATCATGACGAACAACTACCGGAAATATATCCTGAAGGACGGTACGGTCGACATTTGTCGGGCATGCCGCCGTCCCGGAGAGTCACTCAGGCATATTATTTCTGGTTGTAGTCATCTTGCTAACGGCGAGTACTTGCACAGACATAACTTGGTGGCCAGGATTATTCACCAGAAGCTTGCTCTTTTATACGGTCTTGTGGACTTCGAAGTGCCGTATTATAAGTATACACCTGCGCCAGTTAGACATAGACATAGACATAGAAATTTTTTATTTAACACCACATTGAAAAATGATTACAGACAATGCTACAGAACATTGCAAGCCTTAAAATAAAACTTAAATAGGCACAAATTTATATGTTTACATCAACAATTATGATGTTAAAAAGGAGCAAACCTCAGCATGTGTTGCAGCAGGCTTATCTACTACAACGCTGGTTTTCAGGCCGACCCTTCGTACAATACAGATTTGCTTGCTGCTTGTCGGAAACTGCATGGCTAAGACTATTATAGTTTGTGTAGAAAATAATATAGGTATGAATATATATGTTTATGTTCATGGACGTATTATATATAAAATTATACTGTATGATAGTATGACATATGTAAAGATAGGTTTGATGTGTAGGCTAAATAAATACGTTGGGTAATAAAGTACATATTGAGGAAATAAATAAATATCTCTCGAAAATGGTCGTGCAACGCTCTATTGGGATCGATCTGTCATCACGGACAGGACTATTGTAGCCAACAAGCCTGATATCGTGCTGACAGATCGATTGAAGCGCCAGGCAGTGCTCGTTGACATCACCATCCCCCATGACGAGAACCTCGTGAAAGCTGAGAAGGACAAAGTCAGCAAGTACCTAGACTTGGCACATGAGGTAACCGCCATGTGGGATGTTGATTCAACGATTATTGTCCCGATAGTCGTCTCTGTGAACGGTCTAATAGCGAAGAGTCTCGACCAACATCTCAAGAGACTCTCGTTAGATGGCTGGGTCAAGGGTCAAATACAGAAGGCGGTACTCCTGGACACGGCGCGGATAGTCCGGAGGTTCCTCTCTCTGTCGCCCTAACCACCGGTAGCTTAGGCCCGCCTCGCTACCGGCGGCACTCTAGGTTAGGTTTTTTTATAATGCTTTTATACTTTGTACGTGTATTTTTATATTTTACATTTGATAAATTTATTGTAAAAAATCTAACCTAAGAAAAATAATTAAGTAAGGTGAATAATTATTAAATGCAATAAAATTGTGTGATTGCCAAGTTGCAGAATTTTATTTAGTTAGCAAATAAAGAATAATAAGAATGCCTGAGACTTGGTACTACAAAATATCTCACAAATATAAAGGTGAATGTTCAACACATTTGTACACAGAGGATTACGTAGTATGAATGTTCGTTGAGAATATAATTTGAACATTCTTTATACGTTAGTGGGTACAAATCAACGGCCAAGTCACACAACATTAACTATAAATAATAAAGAAATCGCAGTAAGCAACCTTAGACTTGGCACGACTTTGTCTAGATTTCATTACTTTTAAGAGATAAACAAGCAGCTCCATCGCGACTTGGCTAGTTTTTTACAGAATGTTTTTGATGGGTATAATTGACCGAGCGAGCGAAGCGCCTCCGTTTCAGCTTTCCATAAAATTCTTTCGTATTTCTGTCTGTCCGGATGTTCTTCTCTACAGGTCGCATTTCTCAACCGATTCTTGTGAAATTTTATGAGCAGGTTCGAATATTATATATAGAATTATAATCATTTGTTGGAAATATTGAAAAAAAAAATGCGTGGTCTACAGCTCACAGAGCCACTAGTTATAGTTTGGTTTATAAATCTTTAACTTTCAGTAAAGTTAGTATACGATTACTACAGTAGTGGATGTATTATTAGTCATCATCATGTCAGCCGAAAGACGTCCACAGCTGGACATAGGCCTCTCCCCTAAAGACTTCCACAATTACCGATCCTGCGCCACCCGCATCCAGCGGACACCTGCGACCCTCACCGGTCATCAGTCCACCGTGTGCACGCCTTCCGGTACGTGGTCGCCACTCGAGAACCTTTCCGCCCCAACGGCCATCGGTTCTACATGCTATGTGTCCCGCCCATTGCCACTTAAGTTTAGCGATTCGAAGGGCTATATCGGTCACCTTGGTTCTGCTGCGGATAACTTCATTCCTGATGCGATCACGCAGAGATACTCCCAGCATAGCCCTCTCCATAGCTCTTTGGGTGACTTTGAGCCTTTTTATGAGGCCCATAGTAAGCGACCACGTTTCAGTACCATATGTTATCACTGGCAACACACACTGGTCAAACTTTGTCAAACTTGAGACACTGTGGAATATTCCACAGATCCCACAGATATCATCAGAGTAAAGCAGATCCGCTCATTAAAGTCGAACGATTTCTGTACTCTAATGCCCAAATCAGAAAGTTTGAGAGAGACAGATAAGTGACATCTGACATGTCTTTACCTGTCAGTGTCTCCGTCTTCGTAACTGAACTGACGGCGTGGTGTATTAAGTATATACTTACCTATGTTTTTTAATATCCTGGTGAGCTTTCAAATGGATGCAATTGGTTAACAGCCGAAAATGATCGTGCTATCTGTCGCATTCTAACTCATTTTGGTGCACTATAAGGATTTAACGAGACTACTAAATAAAAAATCATCTGGCTTAATACTGCGAGTCTGCCTTTCTCTGATGTACCTATAACATACCTACGAATGAGTCATATTTCTTAAGTCTTCTTTCTATCTCACGTTTCATTTTATTCAAATAAACGGTTCTAGACAAAAATCTATAAGGAAACCTTCGTGCTCAATTACTTACTTGAAGGCAGTAAGTACCTAACTATACTTGTTGATTAACGATTTTGAAATCAATTTTGGTTAGTTTTATATTTTATATCATAAAACAACGTTTCTATTTTAGAAAATATTATGCTAAAATTGCTTTTTAATGCAATTTTAATAAAAATTAAAATCAAATGCTGTACCAAGATGAACGGTCTTCAAATAAGCACACGCTATCCTCGCCGCATGTTACAGTTTAATATAAAACCAAATGACAGCGTTATGTCTTCAAAATTATTCAAAAAATGGCGTATTTCACACGAATATTCTTGTTACATACGCCTTTCTTCTCTTGAATATCGGCATTATATATGCACCAATACAGCCCAAGCTGCGCTGAAAGATGAATCCGCATTTTAACTGCGAATCGGGAAACTACAACTAAGTTACGAACTTTTGTTACTTAAAGTCGTTGGTAGAGTTCAACTCGGTGCTCGGCAAACGGGAGAAGTTGGATTTTAGTTAGAACGATATGGCTTAAGGTACTTTTCGATCAGATATGTAATGCGATAGGGTGCATAGGAAATTTCTCAAGCGCAGTTCAGGGTATATTTTCATTAACGCTGTTAGAAGTAACTAGGAAACTACATAACCGGATTTTTATGCGGTTTATTAACATTTACAAAATAATAATAATAATAATATTGAAGGACAATCTTACACAAATCGACCTAGTCCCAAACTAAGCAAAGCTTGTACTATGGGTACTAGACGACGATATACATACTTATATAGATAAATACATACTTAAATACATAGAAAACATCCAAGATCCAAGAACAAATATCCGTGAAAAATGCACAAATAAATGCCCTGGCCGGGATTCGAGTCACTACCAAGTAGGCTAAACAGGTCGTCGAAAATGTAAGACGGTTGTTGAGATACGTAGGAAAATTGATGCTAGACATTCGAAAAATCATTAAAGCATCCAAAAATATAACGATAACTAACGAATATAATGATAACTTCTATCAGTTAGGTATATATGTCGCAGGGACATGATAAAAACTGAGATTTGATCAAATCCCTAAGGGATATCATCAAAACACGCAGTGCCGGATTAAGACTGCTTGAAGCCCTAAGCAATCCACGCCTGTGGGCCCCCTCCATATCCATAAGTAACCTACTATTGGTCTTTTAAAAAAAACTAGCGGATTTATTACAACGAAATAGATCATTACATACCTTAAAATATTTATGAAAGACGATAGAGATATGGGGAGTTGGTATTACATACAGTAAAAATCTAAGCGTTCTTTATTTACTTATTAGAATGTGTCTTGTGACTTTTCATCATCATCATCATCATGTCAGCCGAAAGACGTCCACTGCTGGACATAGGCCTCCCCCAAAGACTTCCACAATGACCGGTCCTGCGCCACCCGCATCCAGCGGACACCCGCGACCTTCATCAGGTCATCGGTCCACCGTGTGGGGGGCCTGCCCACGCTACGCCTTCCGGTACGTGGTCGCCACTCGAGAACCTTTCCGCCCCAACGGCCATCAGTTCTACGTGCTATGTGCCCCGCCCACTGCCACTTAAGTTTAGCAATTCGGAGGGCTATATCGGTCACTTTGGTTCTGCTGCGGATGGCCTCATTCCTGATGCGATCACGCAGAGAAACTCCTAACATAGCTCTCTCCATTGCTCTTTGGGTGACTTTGAGCCTTCTTATGAGGCCCATAGTAAGCGACCACGTTTCAGTACCATATGTCATCACTGGCAACACACACTGGTCAAAGACTTTCGTCTTGAGACACTGCGGAATATTGGACGAAAAGATGTGCCGTAGCTTCCCGAACGCTGCCCAGCCGAGTCGGATTCGACGATTAACCTCTTTCTCGAAGTTGGACCTACCTAACTGGACAGTCTGTCCTGGGTATATGTAATCGTCTACAACTTCGAGCGTAAAGTGTCCGATTGTTACGGGAGTTGGTGCGACATGGGTATTTGACATGATCTTCGTCTCTCCATGTTCATCCTTAGACCAACTCGCTCGGAGGCTTTACTGAGGTTATTGAGCATTGTACTTAAATCTTCCATGGTCTCAGCCAATACTACTATATCGTCAGCAAACCGAAGGTGAGTGAGGTACTCGCCATTTATGTTGATGCCTAGCCTTCTCCAGTCCAGAGTCTTGAAAACATCCTCCCGTGCAGCAGAGAACAGTTTAGGAGAAATAACATCTCCTTGCCTGACTCCCCGCTCCAATGGGATAGGCTTCGATCAGGAGCTCTGGTCCTGGAGTTGGACTGACATAGTGGCGTTCTCGTACAAACACTTCAGCACTTCGATATAGCGGTAGTCCACTTGGCACCGCTGGAGAGATTGTAGTACAGCCCAGGTTTCAATCGAATCGTAGTCCACGAACGCTAAACAGAGGGGCAGGTTATACTCCTTCTGTATAACCTGACGGAGCGTATGGATGTGGTCTGCGGTGCTAAAGCCTCTTCGGAAACCGGCTTGTTCGGGAGGCTGGAAGTCATCTAGCCTGCGTGCGAGACGGTTCGTAATGACTCTTGAAAACAGTTTATAGACATGGCTCAGAAGTGAGATGGGTCGGGAGTTCTTCAGTAAGGAGTTGTCACCCTTTTTGAAGAACAAGACCACCACACCTCTGTTCCATGCCTTTGGAGTTTTCCCTTCCAGTAAGACGGAATTGAATAACTTCTGAAGGGCCCTAAGGACCGGTTTTCCACCCGCCTTCAGGAGTTCCGCTGTAATTCCGTCTTCACCGGGTGCCTTATTGTTCTTAAGCTGTTTAAGAGCCATTATAATCTCGTAGCCTGTACGAGAAAAGCACTCTATCTCATTCAGAAGCTCAGGTTTGGACGAAACGATTCTACCATCTTCAGTTTTTAATCTGGCGAGCTGGCTCTGCCCAATAGACAGATCTCTTGAAAAAACTTTAGAGCCCTTATTCTGCTCGATGGCCTCCTCAATACGATTTGTATTGAATTGGCGCAGATCACGGGTAAGGGACTTGGAGATCTGTTTATTGAGCTGCCTGTATAATGTCGCATCGGCTGAAGACTGCAGAATCATCTCATTCCTTTCCTCGATGAGCCTCTGAGTGGAGATAGAGATCCTTTTGGCTCTTTGAGTTCGTTGGGCCTTAAAGAACTTAGACCCAATGCTATGGACAGCTTCCACAAACCCGTCGTTGAATTCGTCCACATCGCCGCCTAGACAATCGAAACGGTTTTGGAGTTCCAGCTGAAAGCTCTCGGGGTTTTGGATTTGGACTGCTGCTGGACGGAGCGTGGACTTCATCAGTCGAGAGCGTACTAGCTTGACGCATATATTCAATGTGCCTCTTACCAGACGATGATCACTTCCGGTTTTAACCGTACTGATCACAGAGACGTCATTGAATATATGCCTCTTCGTCGACATGATGAAGTCAAGCTGGTTTTTTGTTGCACCGTCGGGACTCATCCAGGTCCACTTCCTGTGCTCGCGTTTCTTGACTGTTACGGGTGTTAAATTCGCGGAAAATTAGTTAACAAGTCTAACGTTTTTAGCATGTCTGACGCTATACAGGATGGTGCATTAAGGTGCAAATAGAGTAACCCATTTTTTTTAGATCCCTAACACCTAGGTGTATCTGAAAATACCCCATAAGCAATTTTCTACCTCGGTGGCTTAAAAAAATCATAACTTATTTTATTTATTTTGCAACATAATGGGCTTGAAATACTCTCTTATATCTAAAATAATCAACTACCTACCTTTGATACAAATCAGAGGAAAAAGGGTAGTAAATGAAAATTTTGGCTTTGAGTTAAACAGAGTCAAATTTATAAAAACCTTAATAATACAAAAATGGTGGTTTTTATTCGTTTACAATTATTTCAAAAACTTTTACAGTTCATTAGCTTGCCAAGTAATACAAAAAAGTAGTCCTTAATACGCCCTTTTTTGCTAAAATCAGCGTTCCAAGTTTATACTCGTAAGCCGAAAAAATATTAAGAAATTAAAAAACGTTTGAGAAAAAATATTTTGGCTATGTTTTTCATAAACGGCCTTTTCCTTTGGCATAACCATAATAATAATGCATTTCTGCGTATTGCGACATACGTTGTTCTATTTCTGGTTTTGAGATATTCGTTCGCGAGATGACCGACCAGGGATATTTGTATTGGCTGTGTGTATCTATTATTCATTGTGGTCTGCAAAAAATATCAGTATCACTAGGCGAATTCCAGTAACACGCACGGAAAATGTTCAGCGAGAGACTTTCATTTGTTTTTTCTTTCATTCTTCTGCCGTTTTTGGGTGGCCAGTAAACTGACTATCTAAATTAAAACATGCACGAATTTTTTTCAAAAAATCTTGATTTTCAGGGCTGTTTACCTTTTTCTGTATGATATTGATAGTTTCTTAATAATGTTGGCCATAAGAATGAAAAACATAGTCAAAGCAATTTTTTACTGGAACGATTTTTATTACTAATATTTTTTCACCGAATTAACTTGGAACGCTTCACTTTAGTATAAAATGGCCTATTAAGGACTACTTTTTTGTATTACTTAGCAAGCTGATGAACTGTAAAAGTTTTTGATATTATTGTAAAAACATAGAAACAACCACTTTTGTATTTTTAACATATTTTGAAAATGTAACTCTGTTTAACTCAAAGCCAATATTTTCATTTATGACCCTTTTTTCTGTAATTTGTATCAAAGGTAGGTAGTTGATTATTTTAGCTATAAGAAAATATTTCATGGCCCTTATGCTGCAAAAAAAATTGGAGAAATATTTTAAATCTAATAAGTTATGATTTTTTAAGCCGCCGAGGTCGAAAATTCGAAATTACTCTTTCAAAAATGTGTAATTTCTAAACTGAAAAGTCGCTTAATATACATGGGATATTTTCAGATACACCCAGTTGCTTGAAATTTAAAAAAAATTAAGTCACTCTATTTTGAGAATCCTGTATAAACTACGTAATATTACATAAATCTACCAAGGTTTCAGATAGTGTATATAATGTCTTTGTAATTATTATATGTTCGATTTATTAAATGAAAAATAAATAATTTTTTTTGGTACTGTTTATGGTGCCCCCCCAAGACGTGATGCCCTAAGCAATTGCTTTAATTTGCATATGGGCTAATCCAGCACTGAAAACACGTAGGATGTTAAATAGCTACTTCATTTCATCATTTTCCTAGAAAAATCCAATGATTTGATGGAATCCCTAAGTAGGTTTAAAGAAATAAAAAAAAAGCGCCTAAAACGGTCATCGCGATTTGTCATTTCACTAGAATAGTCTAGTGATTTGACAAAATCCCTGAGTCACGTCAGTGAGTTTATTAGATATTAAACTGAGACAGGGATTTGATCAAATCACTGGATTTTTCTAGGGAAATGATGAAAAGGACTAGGTAGCCATAATGCTATGTGAACTGATCGATAAGGATATGGTATTATTATTTTAGTTAATAGTTTTTTTTTCCAAAAAAGCCATTACCGAAGAGTTTTCCATCTCGTTTTTGTAGAGAGCGTATTTTACATAATCGAGGGGGAAGCCTATGCATTATAATGTAATGATACTAAACTAGATCGTTTCATGATTTAGGGAAAATATTAGGAATGGAATACATAGAACAGAGTGGAATAATGTTTATTGTTGAACTGTGTACAAAGATGTTTTGAGATATTCGTTCGCGAGATGACCGACCAGGGATATTTGTATTGGCTGTGTGTATCTATTATTCATTGTGGTCTGCAAAAAATATCAGTATCACTAGGCGAATTCCAGTAACACGCACGGAAAATGTTCAGCGAGAGACTTTCATTTGTTTTTTCTTTCATTCTTCTGCCGTTTTTGGGTGGCCAGTAAACTGACTATCTAAATTAAAACATGCACGAATTTTTTTCAAAAAATCTTGATTTTCAGGGCTGTTTACCTTTTTCTGTATGATATTGATAGTTTCTTAATAATGTTGGCCATAAGAATGAAAAACATAGTCAAAGCAATTTTTTACTGGAACGATTTTTATTACTAATATTTTTTCACCGAATTAACTTGGAACGCTTCACTTTAGTATAAAATGGCCTATTAAGGACTACTTTTTTGTATTACTTAGCAAGCTGATGAACTGTAAAAGTTTTTGATATTATTGTAAAAACATAGAAACAACCACTTTTGTATTTTTAACATATTTTGAAAATGTAACTCTGTTTAACTCAAAGCCAATATTTTCATTTATGACCCTTTTTTCTGTAATTTGTATCAAAGGTAGGTAGTTGATTATTTTAGCTATAAGAAAATATTTCATGGCCCTTATGCTGCAAAAAAAATTGGAGAAATATTTTAAATCTAATAAGTTATGATTTTTTAAGCCGCCGAGGTCGAAAATTCGAAATTACTCTTTCAAAAATGTGTAATTTCTAAACTGAAAAGTCGCTTAATATACATGGGATATTTTCAGATACACCCAGTTGCTTGAAATTTAAAAAAAATTAAGTCACTCTATTTTGAGAATCCTGTATAAACTACGTAATATTACATAAATCTACCAAGGTTTCAGATAGTGTATATAATGTCTTTGTAATTATTATATGTTCGATTTATTAAATGAAAAATAAATAATTTTTTTTGGTACTGTTTATGGTGCCCCCCCAAGACGTGATGCCCTAAGCAATTGCTTTAATTTGCATATGGGCTAATCCAGCACTGAAAACACGTAGGATGTTAAATAGCTACTTCATTTCATCATTTTCCTAGAAAAATCCAATGATTTGATGGAATCCCTAAGTAGGTTTAAAGAAATAAAAAAAAAGCGCCTAAAACGGTCATCGCGATTTGTCATTTCACTAGAATAGTCTAGTGATTTGACAAAATCCCTGAGTCACGTCAGTGAGTTTATTAGATATTAAACTGAGACAGGGATTTGATCAAATCACTGGATTTTTCTAGGGAAATGATGAAAAGGACTAGGTAGCCATAATGCTATGTGAACTGATCGATAAGGATATGGTATTATTATTTTAGTTAATAGTTTTTTTTTCCAAAAAAGCCATTACCGAAGAGTTTTCCATCTCGTTTTTGTAGAGAGCGTATTTTACATAATCGAGGGGGAAGCCTATGCATTATAATGTAATGATACTAAACTAGATCGTTTCATGATTTAGGGAAAATATTAGGAATGGAATACATAGAACAGAGTGGAATAATGTTTATTGTTGAACTGTGTACAAAGATGTTATAACAGTACATTACGATACAAGGGTTGTAAAACAAAGAAAGGCCGATATCGCAGATGTTTGAGGCCCAAGCCGCAGATTTACGACACCACTTGGCCAAAAAGTAGGTTTTTCCGGACGCGCAGCGTGCGGAAAAACGCGCTTTTTGGCAAGATGTGGTGTAAAAGACATTACATATTTAGATCCAACAGTTTGTCCAAAAAACAAAGTTAACTGTATGACATGCGGTTACAAATAATTTAATGTGCGTGCGTTTTTTAAATTGTAAATCTAATTTCGAGAATTCTACTTCAATCCAACGACTGTTTTGCTAATTCCTAGAGAAGTTAATAAAGGCATCTAAAAACATAAATTGACGCCAAACCGTTGTGCGGAAAAATAAAATGTATTTTACTAATCTTCTGTGGAATAAGTGGAGCAATTTTTGCAACAAAACAATTATTTCATTAAAGAGAACTTATTTGAAAAATAAATGAAAGCTTGCCTATATTTTAAGTTTAAAAAATGAACGAGTAAATTAAAAAATAAATTAATTTAGTGGCACATCCATTCCCTAAACCTTAAAAATATTATTGACAAGTTTAGCAAAATTGCGAAATATTACGATATTTCGTACGAGAAAACGAGATGCAAAACTCTTTGGTAATGGCTTTCTGCAATTTTTTTCTGATAAATACCTATCTAACTGCGAAGTTGTTTTTCTTCTTTACTCCTATGAAAGTTAAGACGTGGTAATATATCTTCATTTTAATTTGATTGAGTCGTTTAATAATGTGTTGTTTTAGTATGCTAAGGAAATAAAGGAAAACAAAGACCATTTACCTGGCAGAGGGGCAAGGGGGACACTTGACTCCAACAATAATTAATTATTTCCATAATAATAAATTATTGTTGGAGTCAAGTGTCCCCCTTGCCCCTCTGCCAGGTAAATGGTTGCTACTGTCTTTGTTTTACTTTATTTCCTTAGCATACTAAAATAACACATTATTAAACGACTTAATCAAATTAAAATGAAGATATTTTACCACGTCTTAACTTTAAAAAATAATATCACGCAGACAGATGGCTTAGTCAGAAATGGTTAAAGAACGCTCATATTTTTACACGAGCTATCTAACGACACCGTACATGATAGGTTTTACAAGAAAATAAATGCATCCCTACTTTACGTGTAGGGGAGGTACCCTTATATTTATTTTTTCAAGATTTTAAGAGTAATATATCATTTTGTTGGCGTGGTTGATATGTACCTATATTATATACTTATGCCAAAATACAGCTTTCTAGTCAGACGGTCGGACGGACATGGCGAAATTATAAAGGTTCCTTGTTTACTAAGAAACCTTAAAAACTGTTATAAATGTAAACCCACATTAAAGAAGTCCAATTTTAGAGCACAGCAAAGTGTGCAAATCCTTCCAAGGCCCAAGTGGACGTGTGAAGCGTTTCTAAATACTCATAATATCATCAGAATGTGATCACCATCACAAAACAAAAATATAATAAAATTGCCAACTTGCTAGGGTATGAAGGTACTTCCTTCTTTGACTAATGGTACAGATGAGCAGTTTTATTGTAAATAAATAAATAAAATAACTAAAACCACTGACCACTGCCGGGAAGAAACGCCGCAAAAAACTGAAGTCGTCATTTTCCCTCTAAAATTTGTTTATTACAATGATAATACTTAACCTACTTAAAATAAGTAAATCTGATCGTAAGAATAAAAATAAAAATAAAAAAAACAAGGAAACAATGCGTAGTTCAACAAGGTAAAATGTCTAATCTGTATTTACCAGATTCGAAGATAGAAAATAATGGAAATAATAGAGAGACAATAATGGAAATTAGTTCCACTACACTATACCTAAATTAAATCCTTTGATATGCTTTCTTACAAGAACTGCGTCAACTAATTTCTTAACTAAATGTGATGCAATGAAAATATACATCGGCAATATATCAAGATACTGATTTTGGTATTCATAGCGTGCCATGGGTCGTACCAAGGTCAAGGTCCATTTTGTTGTGGTCAAAATTTACCTTCATTACGTTACATACACTTATCTGGTCATTGGTATTGATTGATGTACGAGTATGTATGTATATATTACGTTATTAAGTGTTCTTCAAATGGAAAAATCGACCAAGTGTCGAATTCACTCGCACACAAAGGGTTCCGTACCATCGTATAAGATCTAGATATATACATATTCAACACTATTTATAATAATTTCATGAAACATACTGATTTTTATTTGAGTTTTTATGTTTTTTTTTACTGCACCCATTTTACAGGTATTGTTTGGCCCTATGGTTGACTGGTAGATATGCCTCATGGCATCAAGTACTTTAATGGCCCTTTGTAATACTTATGCGATTTGTGCAATAAAGTTAAAAATAAATAACGATATATATATATTTTTATATTGGGGGACAATCTTACACAAATCGACCTAGTACCAAACTAAGCAAAGATATCGTCGTCTAGTACTATGGGTACTAGACGACGATATACATAGTTATATAGATAAACGCATACTTAAATACATAGAAAATAGCTAAGACCCAAGAAAAAATATCCGTGGTAAATGCACAAATAATGCCAACATTCGAACCCGGGACCTTTAGCTTCGGAGGTAGAGTCACTACCAACTAGGCTAAACAGGCCGACAATTCCTTATTAAACTATACAATGTATATTGTTTTGAAAAAATGACACCTCGCCGAGTTTCTTACGCCGGTTCTTCTCGTGGCAGAGGTTTATTTTTCCGAACCGGTGGTAGTTTATTGACGTTCATAGGTGCATGTTACGAGTATATGCCTAATTTGATGAATAAACTACTTTAACCTTTACGTTTTACCTTAATTACTTTGTAATGCATACGATCAGTTCGGCAATTCAAAGAGCGGAGAATTCACTCATTGGAGCGGAGAATTCAATTTGATGTGTTACAAATAATATAAATGATAGATTGGAAATAAAACAACTGTATTTACTCACTCACTTTTCAAGAATTTCATGAAGTCATTGTTAACGTCGAGAAATCACGTTTCTTGTAGGGTTTTTAAAGTTTACTTTTTTTATTATTATTTGCCAATAGACATATTCTATTAAAAAAATAAACTGTTACGGTTCTTGGGATACAGCCTTCTGACAGATGGATGGACGGACAGCGGTTGCTTAACAATAAAGTTTCGTTAGCGCTCTTTGGGTAAGGAACCCAAAAAGTGAACAAATAAAGTATGACTTAAATATTTTTTAACAAACTTTTTATGACAGTGAGGTACGATGTTAATATTCGTATGCTGTGCAAGTGCATAGGAAAACGTGTGGGCATAACGCGCTAGTAAACCGATCGTATTCGATTGAATTTTTTTGTTGCAAAATAGAGGCTAGGCCTATAGCGCCTCGTCCCGAGTCTGTCAATGAACAGATAGCTTTATGTAGTTGATTTTTAACTTACCTTGACACTACGCAATGCTCGTGCGAGTTTATATATATTGTATCAGTTGCAAACGGCGCTCTGCATTGAACAGTGAGCAAGCTTTGGGATTGGTGTTCGATCAGAAAAGAAATGTGTGGCATATTTTATTCTCTTGTTGTTTTGATACAGGTGGCTGCTCTGCTGGCTGAATGTAAGTTATTTTTCTAATTAAATGATATCTCCCCGGTGTTTTGAGTGTATCGAGTTATGCATGAATACGAGAACATGTTGTCAATTTGAATATTTTGTGGAAAGTATACTACTTATTGAAGGCATTACACTTTTAAATAATTATAGAATAGTGTGAAACTAGTAAAAACTATATTTTGCGAAAATTATCTAGAGTATATTGAATTCTTAAAACTAATCTTATTATGGTTCTTTATGTATTACTCCCCACCTTATTGGTAACTTGAGTGATATTAAAGAAACTAACACTCACTAAGCACATAGTTACAGTTAAAATATTTGCAGTGGAATATGAAATTTCAGTTTCATATGAGATTTCAAATAAATCAAATTTAGAAGGAACATAGCAATACTGTGTTTACGTAGGTATACTATAAAAGTTACTTAAAGATGATTAAATTAAATCTAAACGGCTATTGCTTATATCCATACTAATATTATAAATGCGAAAGTCACCCGTCTGTCTGTCTGTTACCTCTTCACGCTTAAACCGCTTAACGGATTTGGATGAAAACTAATATTATACATGCGAAAGACACCCGTCTGTCTGTCTGTTACCTCTTCACGCTTCAACCGCTAAACCAATTTAGATGAAATTTGGTATAGAGATAATATGAGTCCCAGGAAAGGACATAGGATAGTTTTTATTCCGGAATCGGAATGTTTTATTAGAGGGTGAAAATTGATAGTAATAATTTCTTTAATGTCGTTTGCTAAGAATGTGAACCCGCTGAATCCATTGTCCATGTAGCAAAAAAAGATGCATCGCCTGAGAAAAACAGTTACTGCCCGCTATTTTAACAAATTACTGAAATCACATGATGAGTAAAACAATCAACTCTACGAGCTTAAACGTTATCGGCTAACTCCAATATACCCTCCATTTACGTTAGAATTTTGATCACCTAGATGTGTGTTCTCGCAAAAGAGACCTTTGTTTCGTGTTTTTGGTGTAAACATTATTTCTCTATGGTGTAAAAGAAGAAGTATAACATCGCAAAGGTATATACTATTATTGTTTTCTAATAATATTTCGTGCCTTTTGAGCTGAAAATCCAATACAATCACTGTTTTGGGGTTAGGTTAACTTCTTATAAAAATAAATGTAGTTTTTATTCTTACTATCGTGATAAACGTATTAGCAGGCATTTTTCATATTCTCAAAATGACTTATTTACAGTGTCTCAAGACGAGAGTCTTTGACCAGTGTGTGTTGCCAGTGATGACATAATGGGCCCTGAAACGTAGTCGCTAACTATGGGCCCCAAAAGAGCAATGGAGAGGGCTATGCGGGGAGTATCTCAGCGTGATCGCATCAGAAATGAGGCCATCCGCAGTAGAACCCAATTATGTATGTATGTATGTAAGCACTTTATTGTGCACAATTACAGGTTGAAACATAACCATAACATAACCACAACATAATTAGAGAACATAAAGAGGTCACAAAGCGTTAAAGTAAAAAACAATTATCTGACATAGCCCTCCGAATCGCTAAACTTAAGTGGCAGTGAGCAGGGCATATTGCACGTAGAACCGGTGGCAGTTAGGGCGGAAAGGTTTATATATATATTGGGATGTGTGTATATACCCCCCGACCCGGGACCCGGGTACCCGGGTATGTCCTAAACCTACGACTAGTGGCGGCTGTACCTTGAGTGCGCTCGTGCGTTGCACTACCAAAAATTTATTCACCATCAATACCATCGTCATCAATAAAGCAATCTCAATAATCTGTAATATACATACATAAATTACATTTAAAAAAATGCAAAGAAACTACTACGCTATGTCGTAGTCTATAAAAATATTTTTCCCTCATTCTCAAAAAACATCTCCGTGCGCTTCGTTGAGCGCACGCACTAGCCAGTACAATTTCTATGAGAATCGCGTTAGAACGCCGGGCGCGTGAGACGGAAGATACTCCGTACAAACTGAATGAAGAAAAAGGTAAATCTCGTGCGGCGCACGGGGAGCCCTACACGAGGCGGCCGGCGGCGATATTACCCGACCAAGTGAAGTTAACGCTCAAAATATAAACTTTTTCTTGCGCTGTCAAGTTGGCTTAGTTGGTTAATAACATGGCCTGCACTTTTCTTGTATCGCGCCATTAGACGTAATTCGTGTTTATTGTTTGTTTTGTAAAGTGAGTGTGACTATCTTTTATGAAGTGACGAACTGTGTGTTTAATGGAAAAAATAAATGTAAACTTAAATATCGAGTGTATTAAAAACAATAATAAAACTTTTAGTGATTGATAAATTAGAAATAAAATCGGCTGGGCCGCCAAGGTCATGTCTTAATTTAAAACCATTTTCCAGGAATCAAAATCGACGCATTGAGGTACTTAATACATAAAAAATTTGATTGTTAGTAGGAAAATGTAGTTGTATTGCAATTTTTGAGTTATATATTATAGTATTTCATAAATCCATAAATTAACGCACCACCGGTTCTCGTAGTCAGCAGCCGCCACTGCTACGACCAATACCACCGGGGGCTGGGCAGCAGCATCCCTGGAGTGCGGTGGAGATACTGCGATCGCCAACCCGCATGCCAAGCGTGACGATTATGGCATATAACCCCGTGAATTTGGGAGAGGCCTATGTCCAGCAGTGGACGTCCTTTGGCTGATATGGTGGTGGTGGTGGTGTGTGTATATTTTTATTTGTTTCAAGAGGTTTCTTTATATATTAAGTACTTTTTGATTTACATAAAGATCTATTTACTATCTTTTTCTCAACAAACTGTTAAATCCATAATTTAAAACTGTATTTGACTGCAAAATACAGTTAAGTTACAAAAGTCATCGTAACAAATAGATAACCAAAACGCTTCACCTGTCTTGTATTTTGGAATTAGGAAAAAATATTTTGTAAACTTCCATAATATGACGTTATCAGGTTTACACTATTAGCCGACGATATAACAAGTTGAATGCGGACGGAGTCGCGGGAATAAGCTAGTATGAAATAAAGTGAAATTTGTGATTTTTAGCATAAGCTTTAAAATGAAAACAATCAGTATGCATTCGAGGTTCCCCACCACCGTTTACCTGCTAGATGCATTGACTATATTCGGAAAAATGCGGGTCACTCGGTTATGTTGCTATTATTATACTAGTCTAGTCTAGAGCAGTATACCTAATAATATTATTCAAAGGAATTAAAAACTATTAAAAATTACTATACCTTTTCGTTTAGTTAAAGGAACTATTATATATTTCATAATTCTTTGTCAAAGAATTTAAAATCACTTCATTACTATAGGTACATATGTATAGCGGGCTTACCATAAGGCATAAACAAATAAATATTTGTGAAAAAATTTACTCAAACGTACTTAGTCCCAAACCAAGCAAAGCTTGTCCAGTGGAGGAATTTATTTGGCTACCCATTTCGCAAACTTTTTCTTTGAATTGCTGACAATCTTAAGTGGGTTACAAATTAAATTCCTTGACTGTACTTAATTAGGTGACGATATACATACCTACTATATAGAGAAATATAAAGTAGATAGATACTTAAATACTTACATAGAAAACATCCAAGACTCAAAATCAAATCTACGGGCTCATCACACATCTCAATTGCCCTGCCTGGGATTCGAACCCCGGACCACCAGATTGTAGGCAGGGTACCGACTAGGTTAAAGTGGTCGTCAGTGATGGTAGAGGTCTGATTTGAAACATGTTTGATTAGCAAGTGATAATACAGATTCAGTTTTTCTAAATCAGTGGTACGTATGTAAATGACCATGCCATAGAATAATAGTTATCGCTTCCCACATTTACGCCTCTCTCTGCTATTCTATGCTTCTCGTATTCCAGGGAACATCCTTTTTTTTATACACAGAAAACATATAAAAAAAAAAAAAAATTAATCTGTTTATTTTCTTAAATGTTACATTATTGAGCAAACATAGTTTGAGGAATCTTTTATTATTTAAGATTTTATAAAAAACAATGGTGTTGGGAGAAGCCCCATGTTTACAATTTATATATATATACTAGTATGTTTAATTTTTTGTAGAGGTGCTTACATATATTCTGATTTTATCAGTGCTTGCTTAACTATATTTTTTATTCTATTAGGCTTTTCTATTATGCTATCCATGACTTGTCTAGGGAGGCTGTTCAATATAAAAGGTAAGTAGGTCCTGCATACTCTTCTACCGTATACATTGTTTTTTTTTTGGAATCTTAAAGTATGGTTCATTAGGTAGGCTCCGAAGGTTGGATGGTCTCTTATATCTGTCTAGCGTCCCTATTATGTCTTTGTATTCTAGTATCACAGACAATTTTACCTTATCAAATACACTTAGAACTCTACAATACTGGAAGAGTTTTTATAATTATTTCTATATTGATACTTAATTTTTAGCGGTACTATAACCTTAAGAAGTCTTATTTGTAGATTATAAATCTGCTGCAGGTAAGTATTATAAGTTCTACTACTATCTAAATACTTTTAGGTTTAAATTACATAACAGTGAGTAGGTTTTACAAAGGAGGGCTCCTTAACACATATTTCCTACATCAATATAACCCCAAAATACTCTAAAAATAATTTCTGGTAATTCCTGTAACTATAACACGTGCCGACTAGGTGTATAGTTAGTGATAGGTACGAATATATAAGGCAAATGGGGTGGGTAGAAGACATGTTTTGTATGTCATTTATTCTGTAGATGTGTGTGTGTGATTTTATGTTATGTACACCTTATTGTCTATTTTTACTATCTGCCCGCGCGTCTCTGCCCACATATTACAGAGCACCATTCAAACAAATGTGGCTTATGTCTATTGTCCACCCCAAAGTTACGAGTATATTTCATACACTAATAAAATATATTTTTTAATCAGATGAGTAAATGCAGGAGATAACCTCCTATGTGCCTCCTACATTCATTTATCCACAACCTTATAAGCTTTTTCTTTATAATATTAGTGTAGGTAGATAATACTGTGATTCTGTGACATTTTTTATATTCTATTGTAATGTCATTCCTTCCACTTTTGTCCATTGTGTGCCAAACAAATATATTTCTACGTCCAGTAATTCACTCAGCATCAAATTGTTACTAATATGAAGATGTCAATACCTCGTCTTCCCTTAAAATAAAGACATTGGACCTCTTCATGGACACTCATTTTATTAAAGAACTTAAATTAATACGTATACAATTCTTATAGTTCTAAAAACTATATACCTAAAATCTAACAAACTAAAGAAAACACAAATAATAAAACTAAAACACACATCAACAAAAAATCGACCAGCAATAGGTAACGTTCCCAAAAAGCCGCCAGGCATTGCCACGTTGAATGGCAATTCTTAATTTCTGTGAAAAATACGGGCCAGCATTTTGGTCACGCATTGCGTCGACACAGACAAATTTTCATATATTTTATGGGTTCCCGGTTCCCACGTACATATTTGAGCCTTTGGGGTCGAAACACTGGGGTTTCAACCCCAAAAGGCTCAAATATGTACCCTATATGTATGCTTTTCATATGAGTATAGCTATTTTCTACTTATATATTGACTGTCAATTTGATTTGTGATTTCCAGCGCCGCCTCAAAAATGCAAGGTTTTGGATTCAAGCTGCCTCAAGACGGCTGCTCAAGCTATGACGCCGACATTCGCCGACGGTATTTTCGGCACCGAACCCCTGGACACAATGCACATAGATAACATTAACGTTGATCTCGCCGGGCTTCGATTCAATATGACCAACGTGAACATTACGGGACTGAGGGATGTCGTCATTGACAAAATTAAGTAAGTAGTTTTTTTCTGTTTTTAGAGTTTTGTACCTCAAAAGGAATAACGGAACCTTTGTAGGATCACTCATGTGTCTGTCTATCCATTGGAGTCGGTACACATTAATATGTAAGTCGGTGACCCAGAGACGAATAGTGACCACTGCTGGGGGAAATTTGGAATGGTATTATCGAATTGACGGATCTGGTATGAATTTGAAATTGAAACTTAATTGAAGATTGAAGTGTGTGTTAGCTTAGCGGTTTAAGTTTTTGGTGCAACTATATTATTACGTCAAAATTGACAATTGTTTGGCTGAGTTAATTATACCTATGTAAGTTCCATTTTGCAAATTGATTTACTAGTATGGTAAATAAAAACTCAAAAGAAAATTTTTGAAAAACGAATTGTATAAATTCCTCTGATATATATACGAAGCAATATTATGCCAAAGGTATCGGAAATACAGAAATGTTCCCAGGGACAAAGGACAGTGCAGTTGGCGCTTACTTTAATAATGTGACGAGGCTTCAATACAAATGTGACGCTTTGCAACTCACTTAAAATCCTCCGCATTAAAATACCTTTTCCCTGAAAACCATATACTCGTCTATAGTGTTCGCAGGCAGAGGCTCAAGCTAAGGCACCGATCCTCGCCGGTACTCCAGCGCTCAGCAGTATTATCCCAGAAGTCTGTAAACTCCTCACCTCACTCTCTCCTCACCTCGTGTCAGATCTCCGATTACGTGTTGTTACTACGAGTATGAGTCCCAGCGGCAGCGTCAAAATACTAGGGGTGAGCGGCGGGGTAAACATGGACAAGCACAGCAACATCGAGCCACTAGACGAGAAACGAGTTATCATTCAACCTGCATCTAGTCCCTTTTCTTTTCCATGCTACTTAAGATAATTTATGTCGCCTTATTGGTTGTACTTTATAAGACTGCTGTGCTGGCTAGCATGATAGGTTCTATAGTCATATTTTACGGCTGAAACCGGGCGGTTTGGACAATAAAACAAAACCTACCTTACGTACTGTTTTTGCTCTAGTCACTCTCACGCGATTCAGTTTCTTTTATTATCGTAGGTAAATAGAATGAAATAAATATATTTATTTGGTGTAGGTAAATAGTTAATACACTACACTGCAAAATATAAAGTAGGTACGAGTACAAGAAAAACAATTTAAATAATTAATTATTAATTCATCAAAAAATATACTACCACTCAGCATATGCCAATATCAGTAGAAGTGTGTGCTGGGTACCCAAAGAGAGATACAAAAATCTACTCAATGACAGAGATGCAGAGATCGCTGGTTAATTAATTCAAGAATATTTAATCGTAAAAAGAAGGAGAATAGCTAATACATACAAGTTACATACATACAAGAATAGATATACTACTTCATATTAATTCAAATCTAAGAAATAACTTATTGTGATCTTAGATTAGGGCACGTTTACGTTATCACTGTAAACTACACATTTTACATAAAATCAAATGAAAAGGCTCAGTAAGTTGACTTCAGATTACTCTGTTAAGAAAATTACTGTCAAGAATTTCTTGCGGAGTTTATTTATAGTTATAAGCTAAATACTTACTTATATATGGATCCTATCTTCATTCCCAGACAGTGTACACGCTATTACATTACCCCTGAACGACCTGAGATAAGTTTTATTTTTTGGCAATAATTTAATAATGATAACCGTTTAACCTCCTATACGTATATATAGGTATAATTGCCGCCATGAAGAACCATTTTTCGGCTTCATTATGTAATAAACTCAAGCAAACCATTGAATGAACCATTTTGCTGAATTTCTGTTTTACATCGCAACCGTAATTTTTAGTTCAAATTAAACTAGTGATGTATTCCACAAGTCGTTTTAATATCAATTCTTAAATTCCAGAATCGACATGGATAAAAAGCAGTTGTTGGTAGTGTACCATGCCAACGTAAAGGTTAATTGCCAATACAAGACGGGAGGCCGACTGCTGATTCTGCCCATCAGCGGTGACGGCGACTTTAAAATGCAACTGAGTAAGTATATTCTATAACAACGGTAGTTATTCGACACGCGACAAGCGGGCTTATAGATCGTTGCTATTTACGATGCTCCACTCTTATTTGCGTAGTAAGCAGCAGCCACTCTATTATACAAGTTTGTAGAGTAGGGAAAATGGTTGCACTTCTCCGTGGATGATACCCGGATGAACGAAGGTCAATGGTGGGAAAGAAAGTGCAGTTATTAGAGTGAGTATTGTTGGTGAACGCTGCTTCATGCAAATATTAAAGAGCAAGCTAAACGTCCATGGTTGAAGCGTAGACTGAGATAAAAACGATTCTAGTCACGTTATGGTTATGGGTCATCACTTTATGTCGTTCAACACTAGACCCCGTTGACGCTAAGACGACCCAGTGGGTGCAAAATGATTAATTTCAAATTCATCGGGTAAATAATTACCTTGGGTATGCAATCAGATACAAACATGCTGGGTTCAAGCTTGAAACATGATATAAACGAGTGAAACGCAAATTAAATCCAGTCGAGGCCAATGATTCATATAAAAGTCAGTGGTCAGTCAGTGGCAGTACAGGTCAGCAGACTTACATCTAATTCACTGGTATCTGCAGGAGCAAAAAAGCGACCTCGGTATAATTGGCCCTGTAAGTATGTATGCTATGTAGATCATAATCTAGCCAAAAAAAGCTAAGCCCCAGCCAAAACCCCACATGCGGCTTGAACCAAGACAAAGGCCGAAGTTAAAAAAGGACCCAAACGTATCTGATGTGAAACGCAAGTTAAATGCAACTTCTAGGCAATGACAGTAATTACCAGAGCGAAATTAAATTCGTGAGAAGGCTACTGGTTACCCCTTTGGAATTTGCGCCTTTGGGTCGCTCGCTAATGCTGCTGAGGGAAACTTTTGCCAGTCCTTATTACCTGACACTACCACAGAATAAGTAATAGTACAAGTACAGAAGTTTCTCTGCTAACAAATCCCCCGTTTAGGTATGCCAAACGTGCCTAAACGCGGCCATCTCTTTCTATCGCACGCAACGCGCTCTTTCGAGGCCCCGCCCTCAGCGCTAGGGTTAGGTACCACCAGCGAGAACCTATTTTAATATGTGTAGAGCATGCATGAAGGCAGAAGAGACGTCTAAGCATGTTCTACTGGACTGCAAGCAGGTAGAAATATACAGGAAAAAGTACATAGGAACCCCGAACACACTGCACGAAGCAGTAAACAATACCAAAGCTTTGGTAAACTTCAAACAGGAGCTAGGGTGATTAGAGTAGCGCTACCCCTTTCACGCAAAATAGGCACGCTAGATGTCGACTTGCGGAAAACGCCCGGAAAAACTAACTAACTAACTATATGTACTTTATTATTAGTGGTGTTGTTTACAATACAATTACGATTAGTATTTTTAAAGTTCCGTAGCCAAAATGGTGAAAACGGAACTCGTCCGTCCGTCTTTTCGTCCGTATGTGACAGCCGATGTAGCAGGAGACTATAAGCACTACAAATACAATTAAAACATTTAGCAGGAAGGTGTGTTCTACTCGTATGAACCGCTACGTAAAAGTGATGTGAAATAAGGAAAAAATATTAAAGTAGGGGGAGGGGGGCACTCCATACATGTAACCAGGGTATAAAGTTTTATATAATTTTTAAAGGCACCACTTTAAAAAATAAAAGCAGCTTTATATTTAATGTCATAGGAAATTAAATAATTCAGTCAACTGATTTTCTCACAAGGTGATGGAGGATGTTATCAAAACATTGCTCGTAGTAACATACCTAGAGAAACCCAGCCTGAATAGTTAGTTATAGGTATGGTTTTCGCCACGGTCACTCCACTAGCGAGATTAAAGCCGTGTATTGTTTGGTCAATAAATAGGTAACGATATTGTAAAAATGAATCATCTTTATATTTATTTCATAAGTCAAAAATGTTGAGCGAATTATTTAGTTTGTAATAAGTAGTAAAATAATAATCGTATGGCATTTATTTTCGAACCGTGAGATCTTCTGAAAGACAGTACGGTTGCCAGTTGCACTTTTAGCACCACCCGGGGTTCACGTGTAGGGTAACGGTGGGTACTCCTTACGGACGTGGTCACAAGTAGTTAAATTAATATATCTCATGA
This sequence comes from Notocelia uddmanniana, assembly GCA_905163555.1. Lineage (NCBI taxonomy): Eukaryota > Metazoa > Arthropoda > Insecta > Lepidoptera > Tortricidae > Notocelia > Notocelia uddmanniana. The sequence continues at coordinate 11,842,947 of LR991065.1, read as the reverse complement.
GTTAGTTGCATTCAGTAGTTATAGTCGCTGCCCCAGTGTCGATTGATGACCTACCCACCTTTTTTTTCCTGGGGGAAAATCCTTTATGGATTCCACCGCACCGTGGGGACAGTGCGGTGGTTATGTTGGACTTGCACCGACTAAAAACCCCCCGATCGTCCTCCTCAACCTATTTCGGGCGGCTCTGGGATCTCCTTCGGAACGCACCAGTGCCGCCCTAGAGTCTGTGGGTCCAACCATCTGCTTTCATAGGCGATCATAGCCCCCAAGTGTGACCGTCTTCGACCCCAAGGACCCCTTTTTAGTCGCCTTCTACGACAGGCAGAGGATACCGTAGCCGTATTCTATACCCGGGCGTATTCTATACCTCATGAGTTAGTTGCATGCAATAGTTATAGTCGCTGCCCCAGTGTCGATTGATGACCTACACACCTACGATACCTTTGAATTTCTTCGCAGGTGTAAGAAAATTTCTTGATTTAACATTTAACGATATGATACAACATAATTTTTAAGAAAAAAAAACCGACTTCAATGGGGGAGGCCGGTAAAAGATTATAATACTTAGATGGTGCACTCTTAGATAGATATACAATAAAATAAAAATGGCTATAATGTATGTTTATAATGGTAGAAGACTAAGTACCCTCAATTCCTCATGGAATCATGAAAAAACCTTGCTTGCTTGACAAACAAAACGAAGAGAACAAATCGCCAAACGTGAACTACGCGTCGTTGAAGAGTTCCGTTCTGATCATCATCAGCAGTTCCACTTCATCAAATGTCACTTTAATGAATGAAAATGCTTGATTAGTTCATGAAAATACTAAAATCACTATTTGTGTGCCTTTCAAATTTGGATCCCATCATCAGAACTCGAGCATGACAAAAATCAATCGTGAAAATAGAACTTGCTTAACAAACACAGCTAGAAGGACAAATCGCCAAACGTGAACTTTTCGTCGTTGAAGAGTTCTGTTCTGATCATCATCAGCAGTTCCACTTCATCAAATGCCACATTTTTGTATGATAATGCTCGATTTGTTGATAAAAATACAAAAATCACTATATGTTTGCCTTTAAGATTTGAGGAGTTCCCTCAATTCCTCATGGATCCCATCATCAGAAATCAAGCATGACAAAAATTAATCGTGAAAATAGAACTTGCTTAACAAACACAGCTAGGAGGACAAATCGCCAAACGTGAACTTTTTGTTGTTGAAGACTTCTGTTCTGATCATCATCAGCAGTTCCACTTCATCCAATGTCACATTTTTGGATGAAAATGCTTGACTTGTTGATAAAAACACAAAAATTACTATATGTTTGCCTTGAAGATTTGAGGAGTTCCCTCAATTTCTCATGGATCCCATCATCAGAACTGCGTTTTGACAAAAACGGGACCAACTTGGATATATATACTTACAATCAAAAGAAGAATTTTCCAAATCGGTTAAGAAATGACGGAGTTATAAACTACCAAACATTAAAAAAAAAAAAACATACAACCGAATTGATAACCTCCTATTTTGAAATTTTGAAGTCGGTTAAAAATATGGCGTATACGTGTCTTCATTTTACAGTTAACGCTGCGACGAAGTTGATGATTCCGTTTACGATCGTGAAGAATAAGGAAGGAAAGGATACGATGCATACGAAGGAGTATAAATGGGACTTCGAAGTCAAAGACGGTGCTCGGTATGACGCGACTAATCTTTTCAATGGAAATAAGGCTTTGAGTAAGTACATGCCATTAATAAGCCATCATGCATACATGTTGTGATCAAAAATGGTCACAATGGTGCGCATCTGGAAACTTGCCAGGTTAGGTTGACATAAAATATTTGTTAATACGGATCTAACGCGGTTTTTATTCATTTACCTTTATTATTGACTTTAGTTTGGGAGGGCAAATGATTCAAAAAGTTATATCTCGGGAATCGGATAAAATACTGTGAGTGTTATGTATCATATAATTAATAGCATTACAGACGGGAAGTGAACATTTTTTGGGTCACGCTTCACATTTTTTAGGACCTTGAGGGCAGTTACATGTTTGTGTACCCATATCTCCATTGACAACTTGGTAACTTGGTTGGTATCGCGGTAGACTCCTATCAAAAAATCTTTAATTTTTTTATATCCTTAGTTTTACTGACAAACTTCGTATCGATTTTAATTTTATCGAAACTTGTTCACATAATATTAAGTACTCTTTTAGTAATTTTATGTCGTCGACCATTTATACGAATATTTTATATTTACTAGGAACTACTTACATTGATTATTATTTCATTTTAATTTTATGATACTAACTAAACATCGATTTACATTTGCTCGATGTTATATTTTACGGCATTTTGCATTTTGATAATTCGATTACTCATGTACTACATACACTGATATCTAATTCATTGACCTCTTTAAAGAAGTGGCAAAGAGGCTAGTGGACACCACTGGTGACCAAAGGGCTGGCAGTTTCCTCGCCCAACCCATCAGCATTGCTATACAGCGAGGGAATGCTGCCAGCATCTGTGGCACGATGCCGCGGGGTGACCCCTTATTTTAAATTATTTATTTTGTAAATTTTTGATAAGTATAAGTTATATTTTTTATCTTTAGTCAGTAAGGAATTATATAACTGGAAGTTTATATATATATATAAGTAAAAAGAATAATAATTGTATTTCTCCATTGCTAAGGTGATAGGTTAGGTGAGTAACAAACTGCTCCCAGACAATACAAGTAGATTAGGTGAACTACTAATGATACATAAAAGATTTTTTGGTAAAAAATTATCTGCTCTGCTTATGAGATTTATACATATTGAAACTCACGCACACTCATTTGTCATAAATTAAAATTAAAATTAGTAGGATCTATGAAACTTATTTTCTAAAATTATATAAACAGAACGAATCTCAAATGAAATGGCGACAGGTCTCGGGAACCATATGCGACACCCGAATGTCCTTCTGATTGGAGGGCAAAATCTACAAGACCATTTTAAGACCTGTCGTCATGTATGGATCGGAATGTTGGGACGCAAAGGTGACGGATGAAAAGAGATTGCATGTTACGGAGATGAAAATGTTGAGATGGATGAGTGGTGTAACAAGAATGGATCGGATAAGGAATGAGTATATAAGAGGAAGCCTGAAAAGTAGAACCCATAGATGATAAGTTGAGAGCTATTTAACTATACAATGTATATTGTTTTGAAAAAATGACACCTCGCCGAGTTTCTTACGCCGGTTCTTCTCATGGCAGAGGTTTATTTTTCCGAACCGGTGGTAGTTTATTGACGTTCATAGGTGCATGTAATATGCCTAATTTGAAGAATAAACTACTTTTACTTTTTACTTTTACTTTTAGAGCTAATCGTCTACGGTGGTATGGGCATGTTATGCGGAGGGATGAAAGTCATGTAACAAGAAAGGTATTAGGCATAAATGTGGAGGGGTGTAAGAGGAGGCGTAGGCCAAGGAAAAGGTAGATGGATTACGTGAGAGACGATATAAAGAGGAAGGATGTGAGTGACGAGATGACAGGCGATAGAGAGATGGAAGAAAAAAACATGCTGCGCCGACCCTAAGTAAATGGGAAAAGGGGCACGCGAATGAATCTCAATGCAACATTCAATCAAGACTCTGGTAGAAACAAAATATGTAACTTGCTTACTTTTCAGGTGAGTCTATGCTGAAGTTCATGAATGATAATTGGAAGGAGATATGCCATGAATTTGGACCAGCAGTGATGGTGAAGCCGAACAAGAAGATATTTAACGCGATCAGAAAATATATGCAGTCCAAACCTCTAAACGAAATCGTAGATGTTTAAGTTTTGATACCAAAAAATAACATAGAGTAAAATATTATGTTTCGTAATGTATAATTAAGTGGAATCTATAAACGATGTGTACGAGAGTAATAACTTTGATGTCTTTTAATGCAATTTTAAACATTTATTTCGTGGTCAATGGAATGTGTCAAAATGTAGACACTTTTATATTAAGTAGTACGATTACTTTGAGTCTGACACTAACATATGCTCTTTTTTCATTGGATAGTCTACTTTAATGCTAATGTGTATATTACAAGCAGACGATTTTAAGACAGTGTCTATGTAATATAAACTCTATTACATTAGTGTTGTTTATAAGATATAACGTTATTACCACGCACAATAATGTAATGCCTAATCAATGTTATATAAAAGTAATACGATCACGCTTGACCTACAAAAATTTGTAAATTTTGGCTTGTTATGGTGAGCACGTAGCATTATTTGAATCTCAAAATAACTACGCGCGATATTCCTATAACAGCAATTCGATAATCAGGTTGTATAATGCAAGTAATGCATCTTTTTTTATGGTAATATTTTCGAAAATAATGATTGTACAAAATATAAGTTTAAGGTTTTTTTTGTTAAGTTTGCTATTTAATAAATTAGCAAACTTGATTTTTAAAGTTATTTTTAGGAGTGCTATACTCGTTAGAGTGTTTTGTGTTTTTACATAGACTTTATGTTACGAAATCAATATGTTAAATTGCTGTGTTTACATTTTTGACACATTGTTGATACATATTTTTTTATACATATTTTCTAAGCCAATTTGGTGTGATTGGTAAAAACGGTAAAATTTCTTTATCATCAATAATCTACCTTTCGCCATATAGATTATTTGATGTTATTTACGTAATATATAGTAGGTAATTTGACTGATCTGTTTTATTATATTAATTGTACAGTATTAAGTTTAGTGGTAGCTAAGAGTAGTTTCATTAAAAATCTTGAAAATTTAATCAGTTTTTGATTAAAAAAAAACAGGATATGATTAGTTATTAATGATATAATTGAGCGCTCGGGTAAAATGGTATCAACCATCAATTGATTGTCGTCTCTAATCAAGTTGGCCGCAGCAATATTTCCAGTTTTTCTAACATAACTATATGTTATCCATCTGTAATATACAAATGTTGTTAGAAAAACATTAAAATTTCACTAAAATACTAAATTTGCACAAAATTTCAAACACCACATTCTATAATTAATTCATACCAATATACTCGTAACAGTAATCCTATAAAAACGGGATAGGTGATTGATTAACATAAACATAATTAATAAAACAAAAATGTATTTATTCAATTACACATGCAGTTTAACAGTATTCAGGTTGGTGCCTCTTTTTAATTTAAGTATAGAAATGCCCGTGTCAAGAGACACCGCTCTTCCATTATCTTGTAGCTTTAATGGCACACGATGATCAGTTTAAATTAAAATTAGTGGAACTACACTTTACAAGAAAACTAGATGAAAGCCCGGCTTCGCTCGAGTAAAATAAATAAAGTAAACATTTATTCGTGACAGTTATGCAAACGACGAAAGAAATAGTGTACAAAAATGTATAAAATAAAAACATTACAACAACGGATTATGATGAAACTTCGTGTAGAAATATAGTCTATAGTCTGGATTAACATATGGAATAGGGAGTAAAAGATTACGCTAACGACGTCACGGGCAAAGGCTAGTATCTTTGCAAGTTAATCCTAAGCATTTTATAAGGGTAGTATTTAAAGGCACATAATTTTTTTTACACCGTAATTAGTAGTGATTTGTATAGCTAAAATACTAATCGTTCATTAAAATTCAGTTTAGATGTGCAATTGTTAAATATTGATGTGCCAATCAGTATTTTTGGTGCGAAGTCAGAGCTGCTAACGCGAACGAAAATAAATGAAGTTCGTGTATCCCTCTCTCGGTCGAACTTGCAAAATCGAGCGACACAGAGGGAAATACACGATGTTCGTTCGTTTTCGTTTCGCGGTAGCAGCTCTCTATTCTCCGCCAAATTCTATTAAGTGGGGCCCTTTACACTCAATATTATGTGTCAATATTATCGAGATTTTTAAAATTGTATGGGGTCTGTTAAACGCTTAATATTATCACAATACTGGTGTGTCAGTATTATCGTGGTTTTCAAAATCGTATGGATTTTTCTTCAATATTCATTGCACGTGATACGGATCGTGATATGAGTATATCGCGTGATAATAATAACCATGTAACAGGCCGCTATGGATGTTTCTTCAATATTCAGCGTTTCGCGTGATAATAATAACAGTTGGTAATATTTTCTCCAATTAATGGAAGCTATTTAACAACTTGTTCCGTGTTGCCAAAGGTATTTCACATTCTGATACGCGCACCATCCAGGAATAGGAGCCGTCAGACTAGAGGGCCTACCGCGATCTGAAAACGAAGTATTTCCCTCTCCGCGCTCGAATATGCAAGTGCGACAGAGAGGCATATATATTTAGTTTTCGGTTGGTAGCACTTTAGTCCGAGCGCGGCGGACGGTCGAGAAAGTCAAAGAACATTCCGTGTGTTGTCTGTCACACATATAATTTTTTAACTTCCCATCGACCTATGAACTTAAAATAAGGTGATAATGTTTATTATGAAGTATATTTTACCAAAAAAATATCAATATACTGATAAATCATATTTGTTTTTTTATTTGTACGGAACCCTCAGTGTGCGACTCCGACGCACTTGGCTGGTTTTTATTACATTTTGAATTTTATTTCTTTTATAGTAAAATACCCTATTCGTTTTAAAGTTGACGCCTGAGGGCCTACCGCGAACCAAAAACGAACTATCTTCCTCTCTGTCGTTCGAATATACATGTGCGAGAGAGAGGCAGATACTTCGTTTTCGGTTCGTGGTAGCGCCTCTAACGTCCGAGCGCGGCGAACGGCATGAGCTGGGGGTCTACTCCGAAATTCAAAATCCTAACTTCGAATGGTGCCGTCCCTTTCACTCTCCAGTCATAGACTATATGAGTGAAAGGGACGGCACCATACGAAGTTCGGAGTAGACCCCCAGTACCAGTAAGTTATAAGATAGAGCGAGATAGGGATAGAATTTTGCTAGACGTTTAAAAGCCATAAGTCACCTAGTAGTTTATCACAACAAAATAGAGACGCAGCTTTAAGATGGCGGACAGACTCAGCAAACATTCAAGTGGTGTCCTTTACACGATTAATATTATCACAATACTGGGTTGTCAATATTATCGCCGTTTTCAAATTTGTATGGATTCTGCTTCAATATTCACGTGATACTTATCGTGATATGAATGTATCATACACCACCACCATCCACCATATCAGCCCTAGGACGTCCACTGCTGGACATAGGCCTCCCCCAATTTCAAGGGGGGTAAATGCCATAATCGCCACGCTTGGCATGCGGGTTGGCGATCGCAGTATCTCCACCGCACTCTAGGAATGCTGCTGGCCATTCCCCGGTGGTCTTGGTCGTAGTTTTAGGACATACCCGGGTCCACACATATCACACATATCACGTGATAATAATAACCATGTAACAGGCCCCATACATTCGCTTTGAAGGCGGTTGTTGTGACAATCAGCCTAGCTAGCACGATACGATAGATTATACCGTTACGTTTTATGTGACGTTTTAATACATTTCGCCCATATAACGTGACGGTATAAGTTATCGTGCTAGCTAGGCTGATAGGTGTATAGAACGCTTGAAAACTACAAAAACAAAACGCTACAGACGCGGCTAGCCGAATCCACACAATGGGCGATGATGGCCCATCACCCAGAACGCAGCCCAGCAACCTGGCCAACACACCGGACGCAACCATAGTTTACAATTTCCGAACGTACCCAACCCGACGCTGTCAACCAACGAATTTAATATGGCCGACCTTTTGTCATAAAATTAACACTTTTAATGCAAAATACGCGACAATCCGAATTTTGCGGATACATATGTTCAACTCAAAATCGTTATTTTTATACGTTCTTCAATTTGAGACAGGTCTCGTTCGGGTCTACCGTACCCCTGCACGAAATTATTAATATAGATATAGATATGCTATTGAAAGTTTATACATACGAATTACAAACATTACATGAAACATTGTTTTGATTGGTTTGATTTTTTTATACTACGACGATGGCAAACATGCTACGGCCTGCCTGATGATAAGTAAAATATTTTTTTGTATCTATAATTTGTATTTTTTTTTGGTGATATGCTATCCGTATAGCGAAACTACCATAGGCTGTGTGCCAGACATAACCGCGATCATGCTAGGCATTGTAACTGATATCAATTACGCGCTATTATTTGTCAATAAACTTGTATTTTGTAACATACGTAAATTACACGCAATTAAAACCTGTTTAGTAATAGAGATGCTTTTTATTAATTAGGTTGCGCGCGCTGATTGTTTTAAATTTCAATTTCAAAGTTTGAAAGTTTGAGTTTGAAATTGAAAAGTAATTTAGTTCGGAAGTGACAGATGAAAATGGACCTCCTGGTGAATCACACAACAGACACGTGAGACTCGCACACGTGGTAGAACACATAATTTCATATGTTATTCCTCCAATGTCGAGTGCAGTGTTGCAAGTGGCCGGTAAAGATCGAGCGGTCACGGCTGCCTTGCGTTATGCTCTTTCGGGGACGTCTACTTTCTTAGGCTCACTGTATTTGAAACATTTTTGTAATATAACTATTAATAACTTTTCCGACGACATTAGTATGTCGCAATACAACATTGGCGACCGCAAGTCCAGCGGTTTGTTGTGACTAACCAATTACCACCCAAAATATTATGAATCATAAAGTACTGACACACTTTGGAGGACCAAACCAACTCTTTAGAAAGGTAGTTGTCGCCACTAAAGTAAGCAAGATTGAGAAGACAGTGAGTACATAGAAAAAATATTTTCTAAATCGGCTTAAAAAACGACGGAGTTCTGAGGTGACAGACATTAAAAAAAAATAACATACAACCGAATTGAGAAAAAAGTCTATTAAAAAATATTAAAATTTGATGGGGGTGTCGAGTTGCACGGAAAACACGAATTTATTGGCTCAACTTGGGTTTACTAGCCAAGAACAAACGAGACTTTTAAACCATGACGAGGGTTGTGAAGGAGGAGAGGGGAAATATTGGTTTTGAGAATCAACTCCCAGGAAACCGAGTATCTCCTAATGAAAAGGTACAATGACTGTAAAGCCAGAAGAGAGGATCTAATCCGGAAGTTCAGTCTATAAGGACGTAGATCGCTTCAAGTACCTGGTTTGCACAGTAACCGATAAAACCAACCGTAGAGAACAGGGGATTGAACTGCGAGTCCAGCCAGAGTGCCCTAAGATGTTCGTCGGCACCATAGATATAATAATACAAGAGATGGGTGTTGTGGGCGTGGCGCGTGTCGCCATTTTCTGCCCGACCGGGCAGAAACGTGTTTCTTCGACTCAGTCGCCGGACGTTCGTTGCGTCGTAAATAAGTCGGTTTTTGTGGGTAAAATGCTGACTTGTGCAGTCATAACGTGCAGAAATCGAAGTGAAAATGTTAATTCTAGAAATAGCGGAGTCACTTATCACAGGTAAGTGTATATTTTTGATAAAAAACGAAATTTTTCTCTACGAGCAGCAAATAATATAAGAGTGGCAATAAAACGGATATTTTTATAATCCTAATATTCAATGCTCGTTTTGTATGCACGCGCAATGGGCAGCAAACTTGCCGATCGTCACAATGATGACGCAACTTCTTGGTACGGCCGCATGTCGCGTCCGCGAACTGTCAAATTTTTTATGACCTTAGTGGGGCGTACGAGTGCGGTGCATTATTAAGTGAATCATTCTATCGATAGATTTGTGGTTTGAATTTTATCGATAGATTCCCTGTGTCGGATTACTAAGTTCTAGTCTCGCGTACCTAAGTAGGTACACAAGTAAAGCTTATGTTTATGTATTTAATTTTATTTATAAAACAGGTTGAAAAAAAATGTGCCGTAGTTATTTATTCCTATCAATTTTTTAATATCAGGTTTTTTTTTAAAAAGCGTACAGCCCGCCTAATGGTAAGCGGTCACCGTAGCCTATGGACGCCTGCAACTTCAGGGGTGTCACATGCGCGTTGCTGACCCTCGACACATTTAGTTACTTAATTATATCGTGTCGGTGGTAAACAAGCGTACGTCCCCGCTGATATTAAGCGGTCACTGCAGCCTATGGACGCCTGCAACTTCGGGGGTGTCACATGCCTGTTGTTGACCCTCGACACAGTTATTTATACCACGTTGGTGGCCAACAAGCTTATAGCCCGCCTGATGGTAAGCGGTCACCGCAGCCTATGGACACCTGCATTTTTGGGGATGTCACTTACGCGTTGCCGACTCTCGACATATTTAGTCAGTTATTAATATCACGTCGGTGGCAAACAAGCGTATGGCCCATCTGATGGTAAGCGGTCACTGCAGCTTATGGACGCCTGCAACTTCGGGGATGTCACATGCGCATTGCCGACCCTCGATATATTTAGTTAGTTATTTATACCATGTCGGTTGCAACCAAGCGTACGTACTACAACCCGAAAATGTATTTTCAAGGCATTGCCACAATTTATAGGCTTAAATTTATTCCAAGAAATTGACTTTCACCAATTTGAGCAAGCGCCTATGCACAACACAATCATATTAATTTACTCATAAAGGCAGTGATGGAAAAATACTTAGACACCCGACTGCATTATCTAACGAAAAATGCAGTACCAAAACTATCACGAAGACAAGTACTCAATAAGTACTTACATTTCACTGGTCAGTAATGATTCAATTATTCAACGTTAGGATTACGAGTATTTTTTATTATTATTAATTGAAGTGAATGCTTACAGAAACAATGCGACTGCCTAGGGTGGTCCTTACTGTGTAGGTCACCTACTGTAGTCAGTTGTTGTAAATATCCCTTCATTTAAATCCTTTGATTATAAATCTTATAATAAATATTATCAGCATAATTGGCATTTTAATAATTAAATCATCGACAACAATGTTTTTTGATGCTGCCCCAGCCCTATAACCTTCACAGACGTTGTTATTTACGTGTAGTAGTTCTGTATTTACAACCTTTGCGAGTAGTGTGCGTGCCAGTCAGAGCATTAGAATCCTAGTAGAGACCGTGGGCAATGTGTGCGTGAGTCGAATCTTTACAATGCCTATATATGTGGTTGCAACGCACACGCGTTAAACGCGGCGACACCGGTTCCGGAGTGATCACTACGGTGACGGCCAATCTCTTGTATTATTATATCTATGGTCGGCACCTACCAAAATTCGTGTCTACAAAATCGTTATTAGAACAATCTTAATGTACAGTATGGATATGACACTCACACAACAAGAAGAGAGAAAGCTTTTAGAGGCAGAAAGAAAAATCTGGCGAAAGATTGGGAGGCGAACCAGAAGTGAAGACGGGAACTAGAGGCGGAGGAAAAATAGGGAGTTAGAAGAGCTGATGTCTGTGCCGAACATAATGGATGAAGTCAAGGCAGCACGACTCCGCTGGCTCGGCTATTAGGAGAGGATGGGACACGATCGTTCAGTGAAGAGAACGTCCGGTTGGTCGTCCCAGACACCGCTGGAATGACGAAGCTGTCAAAGTCCTAGCCAACCTTGGAGTACCTAATTGGCGTGAGATGGCGCAGAATAGAGAAGAGTGGCGTTCTCTAGTGCCATAGGTAAGTATTTCGAAATAGTTCCTGAACCATTTACAAGGAATTCAATGGTAAAACGCATAAATTGATGTTTATTGCCGTAAAAAGCTGGTTACGCAGTGGTATAGGGCATTTTTTTTATAGAAATTAATGACCTATGATGAGTTACTTTATTTAAGGATATTTACTAAATCGAAAGTAATACCCTTATTAAATCGCTTTTATAATCACTGCACAGAAAACTAAAGTGAGGGGCAAGTGTTTCAAAATATGCATTTTTAGCAAATGTATCGAAAAATAGAACTGCCTGGATACCAAATGTATAATCAGTAATTATCGGTCACAGGTAGCAATTTCTGTCACTTTGACGTCGATCATAATAACTAATATGCTAATAAACTTTCAGAATTTTATTATTGTAATAAATTATCGTCATTTCTTACACAAACATAGAAATGTTTGATATTTTCAATTAATTTCGTTAAACGTTGATGATCTCTCTACATCGAGTGATAACTCATTCGATAACAAAAAATAATCCATTTTAAATGTATAAATTATACACGGAACTGAAATTAAGTCGCATCCATTTCGTATAAAAATTGCTACATGTATTCGAGCATTCATAATCAGGTCAATATTATTAAAACAAACATAATATCTTAAAATCGATATCAAAATATTTTTTAATAGCAAAATTTCACATATCACTATTTTTGCCTTACGGAGATCGTCTTTTACTTTTACTGCCATCGGTCGGTATATAAAACGAGTAAATTGGCTATATGAAGTAATGACATAAAAATATTTTATTTCACTATATTACATTAAATGAAACGATAAACAGTATTTAATAAAACCCTTAGAAAAATACCATGTGTAAACAAACGGCTATTATAATGAAAACCGATTTTGAAAATAATATTATATAACACAGTATATGAAACCGAACCGTCTCGCACGCAGGCTAGATGACTTCCAGCCTCCCGAACAAGCCGGTTTCCGAAGAGGCTTTAGCACCGTAGACCACATCCATACGCTCCGTCAGGTTATACAGAAAACTGAGGAGTATAACCTGCCCCTCTGTTTAGCGTTCGTGGACTACGAGAAAGCCTTCGATTCGATCGAAACCTGGGCTGTACTACAATCTCTCCAGCGGTGCCAAGTGGACTACCGGTATATCAAAGTGCTGAAAAGTTTGTACAAGAACGCCACTATGTCAGTCCGACTCCAGGACCAGAACTCAAAGCCTATTCCGTTGCAGCGGGGAGTCAGGCAAGGAGATGTTATTTCTCCTAAACTGTTCTCCGCTGCACTGGAGGATGTTTTCAAGACTCTGGACTGGAGAAGGCTAGGCATCAACATAAACGGCGACTACCTCACTCACCTTCGGTTTGCTGACGATATAGTAGTCTTGGCTGAGACCATGGAGGATTTAAGTACAATGCTCAATGACCTCAGTAAAGCCTCCGAGCGAGTTGGTCTAAGGATGAACATGGACAAGACGAAGATCATGTCAAATGTCCATGTCGCACCAACTCCCTTAACAATCGGACACTTTACGCTCGAAGTTGTAGACGATTACGTATACCTAGGACAGACTGTCCAGTTAGGTAGGTCCAACTTCGAGAAAGAGGTTAATCGTCGAATCCGACTCGGCTGGGCAGCGTTCGGGAAGCTACGGCACATCTTTTCGTCCAATATTCCGCAGTGTCTCAAGACAAAAAAAAGTCTTTGACCAGTGTGTGTTGCCAGTGATGACATATGGCACTGAAACGTGGTCGCTTACTATGGGCCTCATAAGAAGGCTCAAAGTCACCCAAAGGGCAATGGAGAGAGCTATGTTGGGAGTTTCTCTGCGTGATCGCATCAGGAATGAGGCCATCCGCAGCAGAACCAAAGTGACCGATATAGCCCTCCGAATCGCTAAACTTAAGTGGCAGTGGGCGGGGCACATAGCACGTAGAACCGATGGCCGTTGGGGCGGAAAGGTTCTCGAGTGGCGACCACGTACCGGAAGGCGTAGCGTGGGCAGGCCCCCCACACGGTGGACTGATGACCTGGTGAAGGTCGCGGGTGTCCGCTGGATGCGGGTGGCGCAGGACCGGTCATTGTGGAAGTCTTTGGGGGAGGCCTATGTCCAGCAGTGGACGTCTTTCGGCTGACATGATGATGATGATGAACACAGTATATGTAGATTTCCGATTTTAATCTGTGATAGAAGGCATTTAATTAGTGTTAGCACAACAGCAGGCAAAAAGCAGCAATAAATCAGGCAAAATATTAATTATTTTCTCTGTAACCACAGGGATTGCACTCAGATAGAAGCGAAAAAACTGCTATTCAAACTTTTGCATTAAATTTTTATTACAGACAGAAGTCCTTTTAGATAATATCGCAGTATTGTGTTTAGTGTGTTTTTTGATAACTATAAGACGATATCCTTTTTAATTACATTTAAAACACGTTGACAAACATTCTTAATTACAACTCGACGTTTTCTATGACTTTCTTTTGACAGGTCAAAAATAACGTACGTTACTAGAGATGTAGTGAATTAAAATTGATTGTCATAATACCCGATCACGATTGATGATGCTTAATAAAATAAATCGATTGTTTGTAGTGTTTTCCTTCAACCTTGGATTCCGATTTGGAAATGATGACATATTTCAACCAACAATATATTAAAAGACATAATGTCGGAAAACGTACCTGATTGCGTATTATGTTTCCAATACGAAATCTTGCATTAATATGGTAAAGGTAAATATGAAAAATACAACTTTATAAGGGTATGTTTAAAAACAACATCCTTTCGCTTCGCACAAACTTTCGTAACTTTAAAAGTGAAAATGCACTTTTGAATTACTTCTTTCATCTAATTTGGAAGCCACTGTAGGAAAGAAATGTGCAATATATTCCAGTTTACAACAACAATTATTTTCCATTCCAAAATAGAACCAAATTGTAGGTGATGTGATGTCATAGTGTTTTGACAGAATGACGCGTGACGTTACGCATTTCTGCCACGGCGTGCGCTACGATCGTTTTACTTACCCCCACCACGTACTTCGCCAATAGCTAATAGCCACTATATTTTATGTACTTGTGTATAGTGCGTCCATAGGATGTTAAAGGCTAAACTGAGGATAAACAGTTTCTTTTCCCCTTCTGTACCTGCAATATCGAGGATGGAATATCGGCACAATTTTTTGGTGACATCTCAAGGACATCGCATTTGAGACATGAAAATGCTGCTTTAAGAAAAAGGGAATTACAAAAAATCAGCCATAATATGTAAACGCAAGTTCAAGTCTGACTCGCGTGAGTCGCGCACTGAGGGCTGCACTGGAGAAAGAAAAATGTTTCAAAATAACTCAATGTTTTTCATATGATCTCCACTCATATATTCGTACTAGTATGTCTTTTCTATTTAATACATATAGTTGGGTTAGCCTTGTTTGTAACTATATATAATTATTTCAAATCAATAGCATTAATAATTCCTGAAATATACCGTTCTGATAGACGAACAGAGACTCACTAGTTACTTTTTTGGTACGGAACCCTAAAACGTACCTTTCGACATTAACACCAATTGATCTCTGAGCTTGTATCTGTAGACTAAACTGGGGTAAGTAGGTGACCGACATCTTAATCTGCTGAATTAAAGAACAAATAAGAACACGTACAAAGTTCGGCTCAAAAACAAAGATTATTATAACTTTGTTTGTTAGCAGTAGATGAATATAAATGACGCTGATACCAATAAAACTTTTGCGATTCCATGCGTAAGAATAAATTGACTAGGGCTTCAATTCGATTCATCACTTTTACATTAAATTACTTTTAATATGATTTTCTCGTTCGTTTTGGTATGTACGCACAACAATAGACCTTCACGGGTGCTTACGTAATGCTTTCAAGCGTGCGTAACCAAAATGTAATTTTCTAAATTTTAAATTACAATTCATTAGATCTTACTAGCGTAAGTTAGGCAAGTCAGATAATCAACTCAGCAAGTAACTGGCATGTCCATCTGGGTGATCTGCTCAAATTCATAAAATCCTTAATTTTTTAACTTTTTTGTTGAAATACGAAATAGTTTGGTATAAATAAATAAATATAAATAAATATTAGGGGACATTTTTTACACAAATCGAACTAGTCCCACGTTAAGCTCAATAAGGCTTGTGTTATGGGTACTAGACGACGATATATTTAATAGATATATACTTAAAAACATAGAAAACATCCAAGTCTCAGGAACAAATGTCTCTGCTCACCACAGAAACAAATGCCCTTACCGGGAATCGAACCCGGGACCTCTAGCTTCGGAGGCAATGACACTACCAACTAGGCTAAACAGGCCGACATATGCTATGCTACCTTTTACACAAAGACATTTCTTCCTGGACATAGGCTTCCCCCAAAGAGTGCCACAATGACCCATCCTGCGCCATCCAGTGGACTCCTGCGACTTTTACCAGGTCATCAGTCCACCTTGTGTGTACGTCTTTCGGCAGATATGATGATAATGATTTCTTCCTATTACTAAATCAAGAGCAATTTCTCACAAAGGCAAATCACCACAATCGTTATTTTTCACGATGCATGATTTTATGGAAATCTTCACAAGTTATTTATCATAGTGTATTGTGACGCGTTTCATGTAATTGTTATTTTAGTATAGGTACATATAACCTGGACCTTATTAAGGCACGAGTGAATAGGCATCTTCTGGGTGAGTTCGCTTCATCGTCGGCCTCATCTTTGCCCCCTGGCTAGAGGCTGGCCAAGAGCAATCTCATTTTTAATAAAAAAAAAAAGGTACAAAGGTAAATAAAAACACTATGAATAATCACAAATGTGAACGTTTGTGTACCATTACGATAGATGAAATGCTTTGGTGTCTGAGGATTGCGAAAAACAGTAACTGTGGTCAATTGTTCTTGTAGAAAATTGAAGGATGAAGAATTACAAATAGGAACTTAAAGCCTTACGTAATCCAATAATTTAAATCTAGATATTTCGTCATCATTAGTCTACACTTCGAACTTTAGAAGGCGTAAAAAGATAAATCATTATTAAGGAAAATTTAAACAATGGTGGTACCTGGTAACTTTAATATCGTCGTTTCGTGCTCACCCCAATGAGGGCCCAACCTGTTAAGACATTATCAATGTCACGTCAGGTCCGTTAAAATTATCAGACATCTTGCCTGTATGAGTCACAGTAACAGAAAATGCTGCATATAACCATTCTAGTATTCGTGAGAAACTTTGCAGTTTTTTTAGTTTAGTGTTTCTAACATGTTTTTCCTGCTGTAACTGCTCCAGCAACCCATTGATGGTTGTATCAATGATTTGGAAAAAATGAATTGTGAATAGACAGGTTTTTGCAAACTTAATTGAATTTATAAGTAATGCTTTTTAGGTAGCTTAACACAAAAATACACGTGACAACTTGCTTAGGCTAACTTCAGTTTTGTATAATTACCGCCATTGTCTCCCAAGTGTAAGGTATTCTTTGATTATTTATGCTCTAGGTAAGCATGTAAGTTCTACCTACTTGACTGCAATTGCAAAGTAGTGTCAGTCTGAGATGTAGTCAACAATATTAATTAAATCATTATGTCCTCGTTAGAAGACTGCGCATAAAAAGGTTACGATTCAAAATACTCAGCTTTGTTGTACTTTTTACTGGGATAAGAGAATTGCATGGAATTGCCTAATGGCACGTAAGTTTATGTATAATTTTTATTAGGTCATACATATATGACCTAATAAAAATTATTCCTAAAGTTGGATCGTGTTCACGGCTGCGGCTTTTTTATCCGATGTGAAGGGACGAATGACCTGACATTGCAAATAATATCTCAAACCAGAGGCGACTAGGCAATAAAGTCAAAATATTTAATGCAACACAAAATGGCACAAGTCATTAAAAATATACAGTGTAATGATAACGATAGAGTCTGGCTACTGAAATATTACCCATAATTTTGGGAAATTCACAAAATCTTGGGCTGGTCAAACTTTGTGTACTAGGAATTATATAATTTTGATACTAGAAAATATTTTTGATTTTACCTACCTAATTAATTAAGTTAAATATACGTCGACGTACAAAGTCAGCCCACAGTGTACAGTCAACGTAAAACACATTTTTTTTCACTTTCTTACCATATGCCATTGCATCAAGGCGAAAAAATTATTTATTTATTTATTTCTTACAAATGTTTACATGGCCTTACAGTTAACCCAATGCGCCATGAAACTTAAGGTTATAAAATATCTATTTAGGCGACGAAACGGCGTGGCCCCGTTGCATCGTCGTCTCCGGTGTAGGATTCGGTAGGTTGCCCCGGAACCGTCGAAACACGACACCCTTCGCCCAGAAGTCAGCACACGCGATGGTCTCCTGCAGCGGCCGCGGCACGCGCACCACAAATGAGCTGAAGTGCACGTAGTGACGTGAACGCAGCTGGAACACCCTCAGCGGGAAGTCGGTCTTCTGGCGAACGTACTCCACCACATCATCAGCCGTGGCGGTGTAGTGCAGGCGCGATACATAGAGCGCCATGCTCGGTGTGGCAACTCGCAAACCCGAACCAACCGGTTCTGCAGAAATGAAATGTAGTGTAAATAAGACCTAGATCGATAATACCATAATATTAATCCATCACCAAAAAATTACATAAGTACAGTCAACAGCAAATATAGATGATCATCCTAGTACTTTGTCGCGTTAGCTTAACAAAACTGCGACAGTTGGGATGCGTCAAAGTAGTGAAAATGACAAGGCACTAATACGATCAACTACTTTTCGCTGCGCCTTCTGGTACGTAGACGCCACTTGAAAACCTTTCATCCCCAACTGCCAACGTTCTACGTGCAATATACCCCGCCCATTGCCACTTAAGTTTAGCGGTTCGGAGGGCTATGTCGGTTACTTTGGTTCTACTGCGGACGGCCTCACTTCTGACGCGATCACGCAGAGATACTCCCAGCATAGCCCTTTCCATTGCTCTTTGGGTGACTTCGAGCCTTTTTATGAGGCCCATAGTAAGCGACCACGTTTCAGTGCCATTTTTATTTCACCAACTTTACATTAAGAATCCACTCTGTTGGGAAGCCTGGCAACACACACTGGTCAAAGAGCGTCGTCTTGTGACACTGCGGAATATTGGACCAAAAGATGTGCGGTAGCTTCCCGAACGCTGCCCACCCGATTCGGATTCGACGATTAACCCCTTTCTCGAAGTTTGACCTACCTAACTGGACAGTCTGTCCTAGGTATATATAATCGTCTACAACTTCAAGTACAAGTGTCCGATTGTAACGGGAGTTAGTGCTACGTGCTCGTGCTTGCAAAACAAATGATTAAGCTTATTTCAGAATATCAAATGTACCAATTCTAGACGAACGAAGCCCGTAAAATATTACATGTACAATGTTAAAAGTTTCGCTAGGCAGTTCTTCCGTAAAACGTCCCAACAGAGCGGGTTCTTCATGTAAGCATGATGGCCGAAGGCCGGAAGCAGATTGGCAAAACATGCAACGCGGAAGGCCGAGTATTCACACAGAGCGGGCTTCTTATGTGAGGTTGAGGGCCGAAGGCCTGAAGCAGAGAGGCGAGACACGCGAGGCCGAAGGCCGAGCTTCCCAACAGAGTGGATTCTTCATGTAAAGTTGATAACTAACGGGCGGAAACGGAATGGCAAGGCAAATTCAAATAGAGCGGGATCCTTATATAAGGCTGAGGGTTTAAGGCCCGGAGCCGTGTGGCACGCACGCGACGCCGAAGGCCGAGCGTCCCAACAGAGCGGGCTCCTTATGTAGGGCCAAAGGCCTGAAGCAGAGTGGCAATTCACGCGAGGCCGAAGCCTGAGAGTCCCAACAAAGCGGGCTCCTTATGTAAGGCCGAAGGCCTGATGCAGAGGGGCAAGGCATGCGAGTCCAAAGGCAGATCATTCACACAGAGTGAAGTGTAAGGCTGAGGGTCGAAGGCCCGAATCAGAGCGGCAATGCACGTGAGGCTGAAGGCCGAGAGTCACAATGCCTAGACATATAAACCGATAGACAAACAGACACGAATTCTTAAACCTGTTGAAGTGTTCTGTTTCGATGCCAAGGGCCCTCCAATTGCTCCATTGATTTATCCAATATCCTCAATGTACAGATTTTCGACCCTCTACAGCTGTATTAAATGTATACGGATAAGCATAGATCCAGGGGCCTTTCAGCTCGAAGTACGAATTTTTCTATGGAAATGTTAGTTTAACTTGTTTGTACCAGATGTCACTGGGTGCTATCTCTATCGCACTTGCATATTGAAGTGACAGGGATGCAGCGGTCGTGCGGTTAGTTCTTACTAAATACACAACGGCGCTACGATCTGTGTGGAGTATTTCACTGGTATCTCTATCTCAGTATATATATTGTACTTTGTGCATAGATCTAAGGTGCTTCAACCGTCAATGTTGACGATTGGGCTGCCCAGCTCAAATGATCTCTTATATCAAACAGTTATTATAGTGTGAACGGTCACCAATTACGTAAAAAATAATACACGACAAAATTAAATTGTACACCGACGATACAAAGACTGCATTGAAGCAGCTGTTTTTGAATTTAAGCATATGAAGACAAACAATTCCAAAGTATCGCAAATTTATTTTGATTTACACGCAGTAATAGACCTAATTGCTAAAACGTAGTGATTATATGCTCAGTGCTAATTGCTAAAAGGTTATGCTCAAAAATAGCGTCATCAATCAGAAGGAATTATGATATTTCGGCTTTGACATATCGAAACGTCAGCTTGTTTACAATACGTCAAATTCTGCTATGGCTTACGTTAAATTTATTGACACGCCGTTATACTCCTAATTGGCTGAAATTTAAAGCTTAGAATGGCGTATGAGGATTTAAATCACCCCGTTTCATAGAACATATTTGCACCCCCGATTTCATCCCTTTGAGGGTGATTATCGGGACAAAAAGTATACTATAAGTGAATCCAGATTACATACTGTTCGTACACAAAAAAACATTTTGATCTGTTCAGCCGTTTTTGCGTGATTGAGTAACAAACATCCAAACAACAAGTTTTTAAAGTAACTTTTATATTATATATACTCTCAGTGTAACAATTACCTAGTGATAAACCTAATAAATAAATAATGGTAGAATTCAAAAATTGGCCAATCAATGTTGGTATTTGACATTCTGTGAGTTTTAAATGTCTGTTTATGTGAACATTGCGTTACGTTACTTTAGGTTAGGACTGTGGTTAGGTTAAGTAGGTATAACACGGGTTAGGTTAATGTTGCACCGGCACGATGGGACAAGCGCGGGATTCCATCGACATGCTCGTCGCTCATTTATACACATATTTGGCCAAGATAGTTTTATATATTTTATATTTTTATGTCAAATTACTATAGACCAGTCTCAACACAGATTTTCTCTAAATATTGGTTTTTAGTAAGTAGCTCCTTATGCTCCAATGTTTTGATACTATTGATATTTTTCCAGAACTTCTAGGTTATCCGTTTCTTTACACATTTGTCCTGTTTATGAGATTCAGCTATTAATTAATTCACGTAACTAATCAAAGTTATAGGCAAATGTTAGAACAAGTAATAATATAATAATAATTTATTCAAGTTCTAGTTTTACAAATGATTCCTTAAAACTAGAATCGCTGTTTCCTAAATAGGATAGCCTATATGTAAATAAACTATTAAAATATTTATAGAGCACCAACCTACTATATTGTTTACGACTTGTAAACATTGCAGTTTTTCATTATGCAACGGTTCACGTCGGGTTCGCACATTCTCGTAATTATTTATGAGATTAAATAATAGTTTGCGGAGCTCACTCGGTATAGTCATTGTTAATATTATTTCTAAGACATGCCGCATAAACCGCAAACCATATGAATGAATGACATAAATCGATGACAGCCTTTTAGCCTTTTAAAAAAATCATAGGCAATTGGTGATACCACAAGAAAATATCTGTCAACAAATTTTGGCTAGCCAGACTCTATTAATATAAATCTGGAAAACATTAATTAATTTTAACGTTAAGATAACACACCAATACAATAAAAAAAAAAAACATAAAACAGTGTCCCTTACAACTCATATGGCAATTTCTATTCGTTACTTATAATTGGAAAATTCATCAATATTGCATGCATATATGCATACTATAATGCACCATTGATCAAGATTTTTTAAATCTATATAAATAGCTCATAAGAAGGAGCCTTTTTGATCTCCCAGCTCAACACATTAAATACCCAAACACCAACTACCCTCAGCGATTTGGCTGTCCGCTTCGATCGGGCCGGCACGGATTTCATGTCGCTGCGTGTTTTTCTTTGGTCGGGACGGCGTGTTTTAATTTATCCCTGTATTTCATGTGTGTGTAAGAGGTACAATAAGACAGACCTTCACCGTATAAAATGCTTAAACATAACGTAATCAAGTCAAACTCTTATAATCCTTAATATTTAATGTTCTTGTCGAAATACGAAATAGTTTGGTATGCTACCCTTTACACATATGCATTTCTTCCTGGACTTCGGCCTCCCCCAAAGAGTGCCACAATGATCGATCCTGCCTCCCGCATCCAGTGGACTCCTGCGACCTTTACTAGGTCATCTGTCCACCTTATGCCTACGCATGCTGCGCCTTCCAGTTCGTTTTTCGGCTGGTTATTCACGATGCTTGATTTTATGCAAATCTTCACAAGTTCTTCAAAATCAAAATCAAAAATTTTATTCTGCAAATAGGCCACAAGGCACTTTTACAAGTCAACACATGAATTATACAATTAAATAAATTGATAATGATAATTATTATGATTTCAAAACAGAATTGCAGAACTAAAAAAAGTAGACAATAATAATAATGATTTCAAAACTATAGTGATTAACAAACTCACAATATTCAATTAAAATAAACTTACAATACATTATATAAAAAAAAATAGTGACGTATATATACGGTCTCTGTCCGAATACACAAAAGTATATACAATAAATTTAATATCTCAGAGATGTATATGGTCTATGAGCGTCCATTATTCCTAAGTCCTTAGAGATGTACATGGTCTCTAAGCGTCTAAATTAAAATAATTTAAAAAAATAAAATAAATGAAAATAGCACTTAAGTAATTTAATATTCTCAGAGATGTATAAGGTCTCTAAGCGTCAATAACAATAAAATTAATCCCTGTTTTGGATTAATTTTATTGTTATGATGATGTCTCTCGTCAATTTCCAATAAAATAACACTAGTATTAAGGTATTAATCATGCCCTTGCAAGCATGAACAGACCGGACTCCACAAACAGCACCCGATCACGAGTATGACGCGTATCTCAGCCATCGCCTCCCTCGACCATTTGTTAGGGAAGGTGGCGACCCGATCAACGACGCCACCGTAAGCAAAGCCTTTTAAGCGAGCATGACATATTCAGGCTGCCGGACATCTATACATACATATAATAAAGCTGAAGAGGGTCGAAAGTCTGTACATGGAAGATATTCGAAAAAAAGTTGGCTGGGGATACTTAGAATTAATAACAGAACACGTTCCAACAGTTTTTAGAATTTTTGTCTGTTTGTCTGTTTATCTGTTTATCTGTTTGTCTGTTTATATGAACGCGCATCACGTGAAAACGGCTAAACGGATTTTGATGAATACTTTACTAATCTGTCGAGTAAATGCCCGGTCAGGTTTTAGGCTATAAAAATTGTGCAAATTTGGGTTTAAAGGGGGTAAAAAGAGGGGTTGAATTTTGTATGGGAACTCCTATAATCCATGAGTTACAGGAATGAAAATTTGTAAGCATATACTTGCCGACAAAGGAAAAACATCCTCATTTAAAATTTGTGAAATCTTAAGATAGAAACTGAAAAAAAAGTAAACGCAAGCGCTGCGCCGCGGCGCTGCCCAGTGTGCGCGCCAGCCACCACGGTTTCTTCAAATTTTGAACACCATTATGATTTATTCCATTAATTAACTGTGACTCTAAACCTTGGGGTTTCAGTACCGTTTTCTATATTCAAAAACTACATATATAACTTTGTAATCCCACTAATATTATAAATGCGAAAGTTTAAGAAATTGCTCAATCACGCAAAAACGGCTGAACAGATCAAGGTGATTTTTTTTTATACTAAACAGTATATAATCTCGATTCACTTATAGTATACTTTTTGTCCCGATAATCACCCTCAAAGGGATGAAATCGGGGGTGCAAATATGGTCTATGAAACTGGTGATTTAAATCCTCATACGCCATTCTAAGCTTTAAGTTTCAGCCCATTGGTAGTACAACGGCGTGTTAATAAATTTAACTTAAGCCATAGCAGAATTTGACGTATTGTAAACAAGCTGACGTTTCGATATGTCAAAGCCGAAATATCATAATTCCTTCTGATTGATGACGCTATTTTTGAGCATAACGTTTTAGCAATTAGGTTTATTATTGCGTGTAAATCAAATTAATTTGCGATACTTTGGAATTGTTTGTCTTCATATGCTTAAATACAAAAACAGCTGCTTCAATGCAGTCTTTGTATCGTCGGTGTACAAATTAATTTTGTCGTGTATTATTTTTTACGTAATTGGTGACCCTTCAGACTATAATAACTGTTTGATATAAGAGATCACTTGGGCTGGGCAGCCCAATCGTCAACATTGACGGTTGAAGCACCTTAGATCTATGCACAAAGTACAATATATATACTGAGATGGAGATACCAGTGAAATACTCCACATAGATCGTAGCGCCGTTGTGTATTTAGTAAGAACTAACCGCACGACCGCTGCATCCCTGTCACTTCAATATGCAAGTGCGATAGAGATAGCACCAAGTGACATCTGGTACTAACAAGTTAAAATAACATTTCCATAGAAAAATTCGTACTTCGAGTTGAAAGGCCCCTGGATCTATGCTTATCCGTATACATATAATATAGCTGTAGAGGGTCGAAAATCTGTACATTGAAGATATTGGATAAATCAATGGAGTGATTGGAGGGCCCTTGGCATCGAAACAGAACACATTTCAACAGTTTTAAGAATTCGTCTGTTTGTCTATCGGTTTATATGTCTAGGCAGTGTGACTCTCGGCCTTCAGCCTCACGTGCATTGCCGCTTCGGGCCTTCGGTCCTCAGCCTTACATGAGGGGCCCGCTCTGTTGGTTATCTTGCCACTATGTGTGAATGATCGGCATGAGGAGCCCACTCTGTGTGAATGATCTGCCTTTAGACTCGCATGCCTTGCCCCTCTGCATCAGGCCTTCAGCCCTACATAAGGAGCCCGCTCTGTTGGGACTCTCGGCCTTAGGCCTCGCTTGCATTGTCACTCTGCTTCAGGCCTTCGGCCCTACATAAAGAACCCGCTCTGTTGGGACGCTCGGCCTTGGGCCTCGCGTGCGTGTCACACGGCTCCGGGCCTTCAGCCTTATATAAGGATCCCGCTCTATTTGAATGCTCGGCCTTCGGCCTCGCATGCCTTGCCACTCCATTACGGCCCGTTAGTCATCAACTTTACATGAAGAACTCGCTGTGTTGGGATAACGTTTTACGGCTGCGTAGCGAGACTTTTATCATTGTACAATGTACATGTAATGTTTTTGACGAGATTCATTCGTCTAGAATCGGTACATTTTATATTCCGAAATAAGCACTTAATGATTCGTTTTGACAATAGGATTTCTAGGGAATGTCATATTGACTAAAATCATTTCTTAAGGGGGTGTAAAGTCTTAAATTGTATCATCATCATCATCTGAGGCGTTATAGCCACGGGTGGGCCCGAGGCTAGCCTGGTCAAGCAAATATCTCCAGTCCGATCTATTCGTGACTTTCCTTCTCCAACATGTCACCCCTAAGTTCCTGGTGTCCACCTGAGCTTGAGAAAAATTATATGGGAAAACAAATCATTCTAAGGCGAGAACGAATTATACGCGGACGAAGTCGCGGGCAAAAGCTAGTTAATAAATAATATCAAAGATTAAAGCAACTGTTAGGCAAGAAACAGCATCATGTTTCATAAAACGCAACGAAAGAGCTGTACAAGGAAATAGGCTAAGTGAAGCATAGGTATATATATTTTAACTAACAAGATTATACTATCACTGGCTTAAAAGCATTTTTATCATTTAAGAAATCCTTAACAGTATAATAGGCCTGGCTTAGCAAATAACGTTTAATATGAGACTTAAATTTACTCAGTGGCAGATTAACTATTTCGGTGGGTATTTTATTATAAAATCGTATACAGTTCCCCACGAACGACGTGCTAACCTTCCGGAGACGACTGGCTTTCACTGCTCTTCATTAACCTCTTCTCTTCTTCAGTCTTCAGTACCTATACTAAAACAACTATAACACGTTTCAGTGTTATAGTTGTTTTAGTATAGGTACTGAAGACTACGTACACGTTTCAGTGTTATAGTTATTTTAG
Source organism: Notocelia uddmanniana (assembly GCA_905163555.1). Lineage (NCBI taxonomy): Eukaryota > Metazoa > Arthropoda > Insecta > Lepidoptera > Tortricidae > Notocelia > Notocelia uddmanniana. The sequence goes on along the minus strand of LR991065.1, from coordinate 11,816,882 downwards.
CATATAGGTAGGTACTAAATAATCTAAAAAGCGCGCTAGATGCCTGTTGGTTTAATAGTCCGTTTTCTTTTGGGCATGCTTGTATGGAGAGGTATACAATTTTGAGTACAGCAATGCCGTTTGGTACGGGTATTATACATGTCCACCAGAGCCCAAAACGCCCGGTAGTTTTCTATGCAGTGTGTTATTATACCATAAAAGCTGTTGGATATTTAAGAAAACTGCCAAGTTAAAGCTCAAAATGCATTAAGCCGTAGTAAATTAGTTTTACTGTAAACAATGTAGTGCCGGGCACCATTTCAGACAATCTATGGAACTTGGCACCCATTTAGATCTCAATTCTTTTGTCGGTGAAGACGACAACCAAGCATCCCATATTCTTAATACTGAACTTGGCTTCCATTTTCAAATTTATGTTTTTGATGGGATTACATTAACAGCGTCCGAAAACGTACTTGGATAATAATAAAGCACTGCTGGTAAATTGAAATATCATGAATCGTTGAAGATATTTAGTAAGGAATGTAATCTAATTAAACAATACAATAAAACAGTCCAATGGGATTTATTAACAAATCTATTAGACGAGAGTTGTAAAAATCTAGTATGGTTTGAGTTTTAAATACCCTTACGGAATTATCATTATCAGTAATAATTATTTAGTTCAACATAGGGTCGCTAGGTTGGTTACGCGACCGTCGTCAATATGCAGAATGAAGTTTTTTTAAATGAAGGATATTGACATTTTTACAGACCCTTAAGAACCAGTGACTAGTATGCATTTTTTTTGGTAGATATTGAATGGGAATCCTTAAAAAATATCTTTAACCCGCCAACCGACCTATCGTCCAAGGTTTTTAAAATACGGAAATATTTACTTCTTACTCTTATTTTTTCCTGTAGAGTCTTGAACGAAGTCCGATATCATCGCAGTGAACGAGTTTAACCAGATTAGGCTTTAACAGGGATAAGTAAACATTGTAAGAACTTGTTGTTAATGTCATCAGATCATTTACCTACAGAGTCACATTGCCAAGAACTTGGTATTTGTTTTTATCAGATTTTTCCGTTTGGCTGCGGCGTAAACACATTCTTAGGCCGGCATGCACAGACGGTGTGATCAGAGGCCTGCTATAGTACCTTAAGCCGCGTATCCACTAGAGGCAGCCTCGGGTTGAGCGGCTGCCTCAACCTGGAGGCACGTCGCGCCATGAGGCAAATTCGCCGCCCGCTGGCCGAGCCATAATTTGTCGGTTTTTTGGCGCGCTCAAAGGAGGCTGAGCCTGAGCCGTGCACTTAGAGGAGACGGGTGTGTCACCTCAGGTCGTAATGGATGGTCTCTTTATTATTTGTGCAAATGACTTTTAAAGCAGCAGCTACTCTACGTGCGTATAGTGCCATCGCGTTTTTGCTTTAAACTGAGGGAGTACCGCGAACCGAAAACAAAATATCTCCTGTCACTTGAATATGCAAGTGTAACAGAGAGGCAGAATAGGCAGATTTTAGGTTCGCCGTAGGCTCTTAGTTTCAGAGGATGGTCGCGGATCAAGGTGAGGTGACACGCCTCACCTTGATCCACAACGTGCCTTGACCCTATTACGCCTCAGACTGAGCAGCCTCAGTTTGCCTCCAGCCGAGGCTGCAATTAAAAAATGAACTTCCCTGAACAGGCGCACATCAAAATGTGAGTGATGCGATGCAATATGGTAATTGACATATTAGGATCAAGTTTTATAAAAAAATAGTTTCATCAAATGGCTGATCAAATTTTGGTAACTTAGCACATGTTTTGACATAACTTACTGACATGGTTTAACGGATCTTTATAAAACCGAATACTAAAGACAAGTGTTTAGCTGTAGCACAATATTTTACTCCTACATAAAATTATACAAAATCATGTACCAGTAGTAATAAAAATATATGTTTAGGTACATGGTACAAGTAAGGTAGGTATTGCACTGCACCGTCTGCACGCGTATCGTACTAACCGTAACCGCACCGGCTGCAATAATTATTACGATATGACATACGAGTAATATATGTGTAACATATGTGTGTGGAGCGCTCGTGGCCCAGCGGCGCCCGCGTACCGGGTGCGGTATTCGAGGTTAAGCAATGTGGGGGCAGGTCAGTTGTTGGATGGGTGACCGCTTTGAGTGGTTACTAACTGAGCGCTCCCGTGCTTTGGAAGGCACGTTAAGCCGTTGATCCTGGTTGCTGTCTGCGACAGCAGTCGTTAAGTGAGGTTAGAGGCCTTAGGGCGGCTTGAGATCTTCTAACAGTCAAGTTGCCCACTCACTTGACAAGGGGGTCGAAATTGCACTACGTCCGTAGGGAGTACCCACCGTTATCCTACACGTGACCCCTGGGTGGTGCTAAAAGTGCAACAAAAACTGGCAACCGTACTTGTCTTCTCGGAGACCTCACGGTTCGAAAAATCTATGCCATACGATTAATTAATTAATGTGTTTATGTCATAATATATGTGTGTATGTGTGTATGTATATGTGTATCGTAATAATACTAATAATTATTGAAAGAGAACTCTCATGGGGACAACTTCGTCTTTGTACCTGTAGAATCCGTTCTGTCTGTATTTTTTGTAGGAGGTACAGCTAAGGGTGACTTTGTGAATTAATTTCTCTAATTTATTTTTATCGATTTGCCAAAGATGATCCTTAAGACTGGCATGTGTATCAAACACGGAATGAGCGTGTCGAATGATCAGCATAATGAATAGAACAGAAACCTGGTTATTGTATGTTTGGCCGTGACTAGAACTGGTTTTCATTTTCCCATTAAATAATCCGGTCAAGTGCAGGCTAATAGGTATAGGTACCTATGCGTGAATTAACTTAATTAAACTACATATAGTTACAGCACATATCAGTCAATGGACGTCCACTGCTGGACGTTGCCCCCCCAATTGTGTCACAATGATCAGTCCTTCAGCATTTACCGGGTCATTAACTCATCAGGCCAGGCTGCGGCTTCCAGTACGTGGTTGCCACTCGAGAACCTCTGTGCCCCATGATGGTTTACTGTCCGTACTGTATAGTGATACCGTGCTATAATTATTTTCCCAAAAATGGTATGATATGTTTCCATTACATTACAAATGTGGCATGCGAAAGTAAAGGATCCTGGACAGTTATTAGAAGTGTCCAGGAAATCGTACCTATAGCTACTGTCCAGGAAGTCAGTACTTACGGAAAACCCATTACATTATCAAGTTCGCGCGGCCCGGCTGCAGGCAGGAAGCGTGGCGGGCCAGGCATGCATCCTTAGATTATCATTTAGATATTATTTTTTATAATTCTCCAATTTCCTCGACATTTGTAAATGTTAGGTTTTAAGTAGTGAGTAGACTAAAGATATCATGCGAGCCGGCTGCGCCCGGCGACATGTGCGGGAGTCGGAATATAGGATTTAGCAAGCGCCCGTGTCTAATTCCTCGGCCCCTTTTTCCCTCCAAAATAACAATAGAATAATAAATAAATACAATAAGAAACGATTTACTGTCGCAAAAAGCATAAAAAATACAATTAAACAGAGGAGGAACACAACTAAATTAAATATTACTACAAATTCGGTGCCACAATAAGGTTCGGGCTCAGCGTTTGCTGCGAGCCTGGTCGGCTGTACAGCGCTGATTTTCAGCCTGAACCTACTTCACAGCTTAAAACAAGAAGTAAATAGCTTCCTGGAAGGGGAGCATACGCTTGACTATTCTTCAAAACATGCTTCGACCCTAAGTGCCATCCTGGTGTTGTATTTAGATCAATATCATACTTGTCTAAGATGGCCTAGTTACTGGTTTCTGCAGTAACCAATAAATATGTGGAAAGTACTCGCCAAATTATCGTAAAAATAGGTTTTCTACTGTAGCATTTTAATTTATTTAAGTTCTTGTAAAACTAACAATCTATGGATCACGAAGTCCGAAATAAATGCATTTTATTTTTTATTTTACATTTAATTACATATACAATGTGTATTAAGTTTAAGTATACTTATACAATGTATATTAGATAAGAGTTTTAACTCTTCTCGTGGCAGAGGTTTATTTTTCGGAACCGGTGGCAGTTTATTGACAAACATCTTATATGCATTTTTGAATATAAACATGTATAATGTGCTTAAATTTAAGAAACTTTGACTTATACTTTGATTTGTTGTCTAGAGATAAACTAAACATCGAATGATACAAATAATTATTAAAAATAATATTAACATGAATGATAAAACGATCCGAATTAATAAAATTATGATTTTAGTTTTATTTTTTTATTGTAGTTTTTTTTTATTTTAATTTCTCTTTCTTAGTTTTAATTTCTGGTGCAAAAGTTTTCCATAGCTATCCAACGTGGGATTGCCGCTAGCGTTATGGGCACCTTTGGACAGGAAACGGCGTTGGGTGGATTATTTTGGTGTGTAAGTAGCTAGTTATAAGGTTATTTAAATGTAAAAAAAAATTATGTGACGTTAATAAAAAAAAATACTTTTTGTTTTAATTTATGTTATAAACATTTATTATCCACCAAAATGACGGTAAATGATACTTAGAGCAAAGATGTCATTTTAAGGTAGCACTATCACTGTGTGCGAAATGTGCTGTGACAGAACTCCTGAAAATTTAAACCTCCATCTCTAGAGGGTACTAAAGACAATTACCATTTTGCACTAAAATGTGCGACGCACTAAAGTGCGACGCAATATAGATGCCAAAAAAATTTTATCTACATATTACGATACATTTACTGTCTAAGACCTGATCGGCCAAACTGGAATACATGTTAATATAATTTTGAATTAATGTCTGCTTTTGTTTGATCGAACTGCCACAAGTATGTTCGGCCAAACAAGAATAGAGTTTATCCAAGATTACTACGTATACCTAATATTTTGACGTTTGATGTTAAAATTTTAATAGTTAATGCATAAAATTGTTACAAAACATTTATTTTATAGCAAAGATAATATATATAAGGTATATAAGGTTCTATTCTTAACACACGACCAGCCGGAACTACTTAATAATACCTTATTTGTTCCTAGTTTACCTTCCTATCTGGTTTGAATCCTTACTGAATAGCTCTATAGGTTCTATTAGGTACGTGTAATGGAAGCGGTCTTATGTTTATAAGTCAATAAACTATTACCTAGAGTTTCAGTTTTCAATTTATTTCTTTTATGTTTAAGATGTTTAGAGTTCGCAGGACTATCAGTTCTCCATACAAACGTAGTTTTGCTTTCATTTTAAAACGCCATACTGGAACAACATGACACTTTGTATACAAAATATTTAGGCCGGATATTAGTTTCTGTTCCTTGAAATTATAATGGAGAAAAAATGCAGCGATTGTTAAGGTTTTCATACAAGACCGAAAAAACTCGAAAACTTGTTTTATTTTTTTCTATTACTATTTCTAGCAACAGAAACTAATTTCCGGCTTGGATATGGCGGATCCCATTGTGTATACAAAGTATCATGTTATTTCAGCACGGCGTTTTAAAAGGAGAACGAAACTACTACTCCCCTAGTCAATAAAGGGTCGACAACGCGCTTGTCATTCCTCTGGAGTCGCAAGTGTCACTAGGCTACTTACCATCAGGCAGGCCGTAAGCTTGTTTGCCACCATAATTTTTTTTTTATGGAGAATCGAGTTCAGCTGAGCGTGCGGGGGACTCTTAACTAGTTAGGCGACCTCGTGACTTAGACTTGTGGTATTTTGATATTTGACGTAAGATTTTACATCTTAACGATGTGCTCTCTTGACGTGGTACTTTTAATCAATTTAATTATATCATTTGAACAGTAGTTATATCATGCGCAGAAGCTGCGCTGTACTGCACTCGTATCGTTCCGCGAATACTGCGCCAGTCAGGAAACACTCATTTAAAAATGTAGGCACGCATTACAGAGGCGGTACAGACTCGACTGACAGTTGATACTGATAGCCGACAGCTTTCTAATATAATATCGTACTGCCTTCGCAAGGACAAGTCACGCGTTCAGAATGCCTACTTCTGCCTACCACCGCACGAGCTACATGAAGAGGGAACACCGATCCACCATGGCCTAAACATGAACAAAATAACAAATATAGTTATACTATAGACTACATTACGCCCAAGTAATACATCCTTAATTATTGTCCCAGGCAGGTGACAGTGAACCTCTGAACAAAATCAAGTGTCAATATACTTGTTTAACAATGGAGGGCTCGCGCATGACCAGTATGGCCACAGTTGTAAAGTAAATATCAAGTTATTTAAAATGTCAGAAAACTGAGTCCAAAAACTAGGGCACATATTTTTGCTTTACTGCCAACAAATTATGTTGTTAATAATGTATCATTTATTATCAGAATCCGTATTATGATGAATAGCAAGGAAGCATTTCAAAATTATGAGATGGACTTTGGTTTCCGTATTCTTTATCAATACTTATTTTAATTGGTCGGTAACCTCCAGTTGTTTTAGAATTACGATTGAATGATTAGAGCCCTATGTTTTATTAAAGGGCGTTCATATTGTAGGAAGTGTACTTTCTACCTTTTTTTAACGCAGAGTAATAGTACATTACGATACAAGGGTTGTAAAAGAAAGAAAGGCCGATATCGCAGATGTTTGGGTTTCTACACAACAAAGGTTTCTACACAACTTTTCCATTTAATTCATCCGTTGGTGAGATATTAGCTGTCAAAGTCGTAAAAAGTGCCCCCCCCCCCGCCCCTCTAATTTCCAATATATGCAGTTTAAAATTCTGAAAAAAAACAATATGATGTACATTAATAAATACTGTCAACGATTTTTAGTATGAACAAGATAGGTCTAACGGTTTTTGAGATATTGCTGAAAAACTATCTAGCCCAAATAAAAGGGCGTAAGTGCCGTGAGCTCCCTATGAATATACGATCGTGTTTGATTCAATATATTGTTGGTTTTAAATGTAGTTTAGGAGGTGTCGGTACGGAACCCTTCTTTGTGCGTGATCCGACACGCACCTGGCCGGTTTGAAATTATGCTGTTTTTAACTTTAATTCTTTTTATTTTTTTATTTTATTTATTTACAATAGAAAATTTATACATTGGTTTGACACAAAAGTGTCGTTAAACCCTATCGGGTTTGTATCGACACCGAAATCGTGGACAATATAGTTAATAAACTTACTTACGAGCTAATAGTATGACACATTGGAAAAAATATTATACTGTTATAAAATTATACTGTTACAGTGTAGGAGATTTTAATTGCGTTGTTACGTAGTTATAAATAACTCCCACCCCTAATACAATCCGCTAATACTTCTAAACTTTAAGTGATATTTTGACAGTTCTTTCGAAAAATAAAACAAGATAATATAAAATTTCTTGGTTCCCTTTTTTTTTATTAAAAATGGGATTGCTCTAGTGAGACATTCGCCTTAATAGTAACAACTATGACAGTACACTGACTCCTTGACCTTTAGTTATATTTAAATATGCGAGTACCTACACTTTTATTTGTTATTGATGTACAAAATTGATTGCTTGTTGTTGGTTTTTCGTTACAAATCAACTCGCCCATCATTAAAAAAAACCCTACATAACTATAGCGGAAAAGGGACGATATATTACTATTGTGTAATTTGCTGATATTACTAAGAGGATAAGTAAAACCAGATGTGTTTTTGATAATCCAAGCTAAACTGCTTAATTTAGCAGCGAATTCTGAATTACAAAAAATGCTTTACAAAATCCTACTAAACGAGCAACATTTGTATATTTTTTTTGTTTCTTTTAAATCACGAAAAGCGCTCTAACGATTTTAATGAAATTTAAAATACACATACTCTAGGGGTTTCCGGGAACAAAAAAATATAAGTCGGGAAAACTCGTATTCCCTGTGAAAACACGAGGTCGCCCAGTTTATGCTATAATATGTTATACTCTGATGTCTTGTTGAAAGGAATTTTTGAATTTTTCGGAGGTAAAATATGTACCATATCAAAAAAAGTCCTTGAACTGATATGGTGATGGTGGATTCGATTTGACAATATGAATTGTTATTACATTTTTGCAAGTTGGTTTGTGCGTAGCACATTAGCTTGGCATATCAAGCTTCCACTAGCAAACGAGCATGACCAAAATTTGGCTCGCAACAGAGGTAATTCCATGTTCGTATATATTTTTGTGTAGTAATCTCAAAATATTCAGACTCGACATCAAAATAAAAATACCACTGCCTATAAGAGGTTCGTACGCAAATTTGGATAACAGCGATAGAGGGATACCTACCTATATCAATTGTTGTCTTTGTCAGAGCTTTACTTTTTTTCTCTCACTATCGGTTTCATATTAGGTTGAGGCAAATACACTATTAACCGCCCGACTTAAATTATGTGAAGTCATATGAATTAATCGTCAATCTCCTGTAAATATTTATACAAGCGGATTCGTCCGCTTAGCGAAATTATCATCTGTAAACTGATTAGGTAGGTATTATCTGCTACTACGTACCTTGCAGTTTTTATGGTTTCGAACATATGTGATATGTACAAATGTATGTATTTTTTCTGATAAATCATACTGTATTAAAAACTGTAAAAAATATAATCATTAAAGAATAATATTTTAAAAGACAAAACTAAGGCTAGATAAATAAAAATTAAACAAATCATTAAAGATTTTTATGTCAAATCAAAGGCAAAATTAAATTTTTCGTGTCATCTAAACAGTGACACTGATGGTAAAGCCGTTTGGTTAATGAACTAATTTTAAGATTACCCCTTACCCCACTATGAAACCAATAATCCTATTGGTCAGGCCACAGATGAAGCAGTACTTCGTCAAAAATAATTAAACCTGCAAACTAATTAAATTATACGATAGGGTACTTATATCGCGAATGCCTCTAAATTATATAAAGACTTCTCAAATAGGTATACCGGGTATACCTAAGTATCTAACAAAGCTTGATACTAATGTTCAGAAAAAACTAATCGATTTACTAATTAACAATTACATAATATAATTGCGATTACTAATTATAATAAAATAGAAATTGCACTTCCAATCAACAATTAAAAAATGAACTTGGTATAAAAACAGATTGATATTGATAAAATAAAAATCAACATTATAGTTGAACTTATAAATAAATAATAAAATAACTCTCCTTCCAGCGCAGTCGGGTAAAAACTAATACTTGAATTATGAAATAGGCCCCTGAGGCATGGAACCATGGATGGTGGCAGCGTTTCCTCGCTGAATCGCAATGCTTATGCGTTGAGCGAGGAAGCTGCCAGCTCTCCTAATCCCAGTTTCGTCGAATTGAACAAACGTTTGGTCAAATAGCGATATAATTGACGTGCCACTGGGTCCCACGGACCAAGGGTCTCGACACCAATAGGAACAAATTTGTGGTTGGGGTCGAGAACCCTGTAGTAATAAAAATAATATTAGACCTTTATTTCTTCACATATAAGCTTACAGTATGACAACAACTCGTTTACACGGTAAAAATACACTTCCAGAATTTACATAAGATTTTACATTTCTAATTACTTAATTAGATGGCATTCAAGCCTAAGATAACAACAAACATTAATGAGTTTAATCAATCTGTCAGTAAATAAATAATTAAAAAAAAAACCGACTTCAATGGGGGAGGCCGGTAAAAGATTATTGTACATAATTGGTGCACTCTTAGATTCCATACAATGAAATCAAAAGGGCTATAAGTAAGTTTATAATGGTAGAAGACTAAGTACCCTCAATACCTCATGGAATCCTCCATCAGAACTCAAGCTTGACTAAAATATGTCTTGAAAACCTAGCTTGCTTGACAAACATAACGAAGAAAACAAATCGCCAAACTCCAACTATGTATCGTTGAAGAGTTCTGTTCTGATCATCATCAGCAGTTCCAATTCATCAAATGTGACTTATTTAAATGTAAATGTTTGATTTGTTTATGAAAATACTAACATCACTATATGTATGCCTTTTACATTTGAGGAGTTCCCTGGATTCCTCATGGATCCCATCATCAGAATTCTAGCTTGACAAATGATTGTCTTGAAAATCTAACTTGTTTAACAAACACAGCAAAGAGGACAATTCGCCAAACGTGAACTATGTGTCGTTAAAGAGTTCCGTTCTGATCATCATCAGCAGTTTCACTTCATCAAATGTCACTTATATGAATGATATGAAAATCCTAAAATCACTATATGTGTGCCTTTAAGATTTTAGGAGTTCCCTCGATTCCTCTTGGATTCCATCATCAGAACTGCGTTTTGACAAAAACGGGACCAACTTGAATATATTATATACTTACAATCAAAAAAATAATTTTCAAAATCGGTTCACAAATGACGGAGTTCTGGAGTAACAAACATTTAAAAAAAACATACCTACAGAAAATATTTCTGTCAATGTTATTATTTTCATTAAATCACTGTACTGTAGCTGATAAAAGTAAATAGAGTTTATTTAAATTGGCTTTCAATATTTATGATTTAGGCCTTTAAATGCGGTGGTCTCTTTTAGGTGCCGGCACGAAACGAAAAACGCCCTTCTCACTGACAAGTTAATGTCTATGGTAGAAAGAAAGTTAAGGCAGCGGAACGACAAATTGTACACCAAAATGTTGATAGATGTTCCAACTACTGCACAGACAGTACTGCAACCTTATCACCCTACGATTTTCACGATACGGGCGATTATTTCTTTCAATTTTGAATACTAACTAGATGCTCAACCTATGCCTTAAAATTATCCATTTACCAGATGGACTATTGGAATCGCTTGTTAAAGTTTATTTGACACGTTTATTCATCAAAATAATTAGTTTTTTGGCAAAGTTTCAGACAAAACCGTAACAAAATTAAATTTTCATACGAAAACTGCTAAAAAAGAAATATATGTACCTAGTAAATAAATGTATTTTATCAGTCAATAGAAGTAACTTTCTTCGAGTCTGGCTCTAAATACTCCTGATTAGTCTTTTTGGCAAAAAATACCTTTTTTTGAACACACAATTTGCAGCTAAAAACCTGTCGTAAATACTACTCAAAAATAGTTACTCACAAATGAGCCACTGGAAGAGAAGCAAGAGAATCCCTGATGAAAACTTTCGTGTCTCGCGGGATCTATATCTAGGTGTAACCGACTCCATAAATGGCATCTAATATAAAATATTGGAATGCAGTAAACTGATTATATAATATCTATGTATGTATATTAATGAAACTGTCGTCAAGTAAAATTAACAATATGTTTATAGGTATATATAAAAATAAATTAAATAATTGATAAAACATCGAATATTTAGCCGTCTCAAAACTTATGAACACACGAGGTAGATCAACAGTTAATTAAACTTCGCATTAAAGTTTTTTGTGCATGTAAGAAGCCATCATTCACTCATTCTATTCATTCCTTAATTAATGAGTATTGTATTGATTTCTAGGTTTCGTAGCTCAGATGATCTTATCCATTCATTATTTACCTATAATCTACAATGAGAAACTAAACATATTGTGTTTAAAACAATACCAGCTTCATTTCCTAATGTTCTTCTTGAAGGTTGATGTCTTAATTGAAGCAAAAACTTTGTTTTTGTTGTGTTAATCTTATCTTTTTGCTATTTTTTAAGTCTTTCTCTTTGCGCACCTCAAATGACGAGTTCCACATGACATGGAACGTCACTGTGTGCTGTGAACTGCCAGAACTATTTATAATAATCTGTGGTACTGCTAAGATATACAAGGTGGGTCCTGTAATTGGAGCAAATAATAAATAAATAAATAAATAAATAAATAAATAAATAAATAAATAATAAATAAATATTAGGGGACATTTTTTACACAAATCGAACTAGTCCCACAGTAAGCTCAATAAGGCTTGTGTTATGGGTACCAGACGACGAATATTTAAAAGCAAATATTTAAAAGGACGCTTCCTTAAAGCATCTACAGTAACAATTTTTGTTCAAATTTTTCGTTTCGGAGAAATTTTGATCTAAAGTTATGACCTCCGAGTAATGAATGGATTTTGACACCAGGAGATTATAGCACATCAGTCAATGCATTGTTTGAAGTAGTATCAAGCTATGAGTCATAATTGTTTTTGAATTTTGTGTTTTCAAGGACATTTTTGGTATTTTTTTTCTAATTTTATTGACTTTTTAAATAAATTAACATTAATGTCACTTCAGAAAAGTAATAAAATACACGTAAGCCATCATTGAAGAAAAAAAAATCGATATTTTTTTATTTTGTACTGGGACCACTTTGAAATTATTATTGGCCCACTAAATAGTCCACCGTTTGATTTTTTGCTCCTGTTACAGGGCCTACCCTGTATACTGTGGTTTACTATGATCTCTGGCAATTGCGTCTCACCAGCAAACAAGTTAAAAACAATTACAGACTATCTGTTACTGTTAAAAATAACGACAATTGACGGAGAGCTGGTTTAGATAATATAATTATATATAATAATAGGTTTGAGCATGTTGTTTATAATTGTTGGAAAATGAGCACGACGTTGTAATGACCTAAGTAGCGCGGTAGCGGTCAGCATGTGACTATCCGCGACCTATATATGAAGGCAGCCTGGTAATCCCTGAGTCAGACTTGAGTTTGATCGCCACCAAAGAGTACCTTGTGTAGTAAAGTTTTCGTTGGGTTATTATTTCAAAATGGGTGTGATTTTTAAATTTGTTTTTTCTCTGCTGGCTGTGAATTACGTTTATTGTGCAGGTGAAGTATTAAATTATTTTAATCCTCCTCTGTTTATTATATCTTTATGTTTGTATACTATCAGTTCCACCAAATTGGAAAAAAGTTTGTTTGAAGATTATTCCATAGAGTATTGACGTTCATCTTCCGACTGTTAGGTTAAATCCGGCCCACATCGCCTAACTAGATGATTACTAGGAATAAAATAAATATTATCGGGCAGTAATTATTATCCTAATTTAAATTTAGTTTTAAAATATAAATAAATATTGGGGGGACAATCTTACACAAATCGACCTAGTCCCAAACTTGTACTATGGGTACTAAACAACGATATACATACTTATATACATATATATATCCAAGACCCAAAAACAAATATCCGTGCTAAATACACAAATAATGCCCTGGCCGGGAATCGAACCCGGGACCTCTAGCTTCGGAGGCACTGTCACTACCAACTAGGCTAAACAGGCCGTCAAAAGTAATGTGAATAACAAGTGATTAACTTAGTAATAAAACTTAAAATGATGTATACAGTGTGAAATATTTTATAATTTGGCTTTACATATTAGGCCATCCCATCCTAATAAAGTTTTCTTAATCAACATAATTGGTACTACGTATGTGTATCCAATGTAACAAATACCTAAGTTATATTAATATTTCTATCCGACTGCAGTCAATGTGTGTATGTTTATTAATACGTTGACATAACAACGTTTATATTAGGTGTCGTCGAATATGTGGTGAAATTGTTCATCAATGTGTTTAATAGTTCAGCGAGATCTTTTTAAGAATTTATTGTGAATTATTCAAATGCTCACGAACCCTAAGTGGTATTTCTTTAATTTATATAATCTCCATAAAGTAACAATTCTGTTATGTCGACAAAAAAATCAACAAACAATAAAATGTGTATAAATTAATAGTCATATTGATTTATTAATAATATTAAAGTGTTACATGTCATTGTGTTAAATTAAAATAAAGTATACTTATACTTTATTACATCAAATTTTACCGATTTTTTTTCGAAAAGTGATTAATTTGAAATTATTACGCATGTTATAAGTCTTTGATGTCATAAATTGATTGGATAATGCACTTGCGTTTGGCAACCAGAGCAGTTTAGTGTAGTTTAGAGTCAGCCACACGCATGTGACATCCCTGCACGGCTAGCACAAGACGGCGCGCGAGCTATATCGCGCGCGAGATAGACTATCCATGTCTTTCCGTTTGTACTCATTAGATAGAGATGGATAGTCGTACCTCGCGCGCGATATAGTTCGCGCGCCGTCTTGTGCTAGCCGTGCAGGGATGTCACATACGTGTGGCTGACTCTAAACTACATTAAACTGCTCAGGTTGCCAAACACAAGTGCATTATCCAACCAATTTATGACATTAAGGCCGTGGAGTTGCATGCGTCCATGGGCTACTGTAACCGCTGAAAGGCAGGCGGGCCGTACCACCATCACTGTGGTGAGAGAGAGAGAGTCCCACATAACCCCCAAATGGCCTACCCGGCATAAAGCATTTTCACACCGACAAAAAAAGACGGGCCGTACGCTTTATTATGTTTTTTTGTTAAGAAACCATTTTTATAACCCGAAAGCAAGTGAGTGGTTACACATAGAAATACTACCAGATTTTTTATTTCCATGGGTACGAGTAGTTAGTTGTAAACTTTAGGCCTCACATGAGACATGGTAATTGCTTACTGAGTCAGTCGACAGTAAATAATAATACCAGATTTTAATGTATTCATGCTATCGTCAGTAGATTATTCTAAGTGTGTTAACATTATACCTAGGTAGCCGTTTCTCATGAGGCACCTCATTTAAGTCAATCTTAATTTGCCAAGTCTATACATCCTGTACAAGTGAACAGGCTAGTGAAGTACTTCTGGTAAACAAGCAAAAAATGAATTAACTCTTTAAAATACAAAACAAGTGTACGCGGCTGAGCGCTTGCGACTATCGGAGAATCGCAAGCTCGTTATTGACCTGTGACCGTGTTTATGGATTACAATTTTATGCCTATACAAATATTATCAATCGAAATCTAGACACGCGGCAGCGTGTCCTGCCAAGTTTACCTCAGGAACTGGCGGACAGCAGCCGTGTTATTTTACACGAACCGTTTGGAGCCACTTTTGACACTCCCCCCCCCCCCCCCCCCCCCCCCAATCTGACTGACTGACTGACTTCCAGGTGACCTAGAAAGCTGAAATTTGGCATGCAGCTTGGTAATTGTGTGTATACACCAGAAAAAAACTGAAAACAGTGTTTTTTTTATTAGTTTTATTATTATTATTTATGCTAGTTACCTCAGAACTCCGTCATTTATTAACCGATTTGGAAAATTCTTTTTTTGTTTGAAACGGTATAGTTCAGGAGTGGTCCCATAGTTATCAGGTAAGAATCTGATCCTAGTGTCCTGGAGAAATCGACGGAACTCTTCAAATATTTGAGGTGCACCTATAGCGATTTGGGTATTTTGTATAGTAACTCGTGCATTCGCTCTTAAAAAGCATCATTTGGCGAAGATTGACAAAAAAATAATGATATCCCATCAAAAACATAAATGTGAGAACGGGAGCCAAGTTCAATATTAAGAATAGGCGATGCTTGATTGTAGTCTTCACCGACAAAAGAATTGAGATCTAAATGGGTGCCAAGTTCGGTAGATTCTCTGAAATGGTGCCAAGTCCGGCACTACATTGTTTACAGTAAAACTAATTTACTGCGGCTTAATGCATTTTGAGCCTTAAATTGGCAGTTTTCTATGCAGTATGTTATAATATCATAAAAGCGGTTGGATATTTAAGAAAACTGCCTCCTCAAATCTTAATTTTCAGATGTCTTCTTATTAAATTAGTAGCCATATTCATATTACCTACCTACTTACTACTTACGAATACATTATATGCTTTACTTATTTCTAACGCTCAATTACATTTAACATTTTGCTAATTTGGTATAGAGCACTTGCTCTCTTACAAATTTGATGACCCCGCTAATTAGAAACGAATGACTTTATCATTACACTCGTGACGTGTTTATTCTTATTATTATTTAATTGATCCACTTTATTTAATGTGGTTTACCGACCGACTCATTTAATTAGACGAATGGGAAAAATTTGGGCCGTCAAATCTTTAAGTAACCTGACTGACCCACCCTTGCTCGGCGTATTTCGTGATTTCCAAAAAAACGAGTTTTTCCGAAGATGAGACAGCTTGATCCATTTTTCGTCCCCGTAAACCCCTTAAAAGCAAATTTCAACGAAAGTCGTCCTTACGAATCGCGGAAACTCCTTAGTTTCTGCGATGCTCGTAATAAATAACATATACTTATGCACGAATTGCTCATTTATTTATTATTATAAAAAGGTACAATTTAATGGTATACAATAAAAAATACATTCTTTGAAAGGCTATTCTGACGAGATTAGGCAACAAAATACCTAGGTACAGATTATTGTTTCTCTGGCTAGAGCCTAAACTAGACTACTTAAAATTTTCGACATATAAAGAAAAAACCAAAGTTGCGTCTCCCTTTTTTTCCTCTAATTAAACAATTATTACATTATTATACGCCACAACCAAGTTAAATTGATGGTATTTTACTCGTCAAAAATTTCACAAGTATATAAAAACAGCCGTAATTATCGAAAATTTGTCAAAAATACTTATTATTTCCGAAAAGTTGTACACCACGTGTTTTCGTGAGCGGAAGGCATACGCTTGTCTTTTTTACGCCGGTGCTTCACGTGGCAGAGGTTTATTTTTCCGAACCGGTGGTAGCTTTTTTACATTAAAAGGTGTATGCCTACATTGAAGATTAAATAACTTTTTTACGAATTAGGGACTTACGGAGTTACTTTATGAGGTAATGAGAGCAATTAAGACCAAATATTTATAATACAAAAGAGATGTCTTCGGGCAAAATATGGTTTAAAACAAATTGACTCGTGCAAACCATTGTTCACTGGTAAAAAGATTCTCACTTTGTCTTTTTGTAAAAGTAATGTAATGTTTATTTGCAAGAATATGTACAGTATAAGATGTTATATTATATAATGAGTCGCAGTATTCAACCTTAAACGGCATGCAAATATTAGCATAATAATAATTGCCTATTAATAATTACAAGTAAAAATACTGATGAACGAATGATATTAGGAAAAACAATTTAAGGTAATAAACTAATTTACATAGTAGCGTGCAATGTCCAATAATTCCTTTACAGAGTAAAAATAAATGTTCATGGAGCCATTTTGTCAATTTTGTCCTAAATTCTATATTGCGCAAAAGTTTAATTTCGTCTGGTAAGTTATTTTAAATAAACTATTTATGCAAGAATGGTAAGCATTACGTCTATATAGTCAGCAGTGTCAGCACGACATCGAGGTCGATACAAGAGGTTTCTGTACTGTGCCCTTTGTCACAGATTTTATAATACTAGTCCTTTGTGTTCCGGAAGACACATCGGAACGTAATTGAAAATAATCCCGATGAGCCTTGACAAACAGACAAGCCTTCCTAATATATATACATGCCAAAGTCAGTATATTGTATTTTTTTAAAAGAGGTTTGCAACTATCCATTAGCCATGACTTTCTGATTGCATGTATGCACTTTTTTTTAAGGAACAGTTATAGGCATGTTTAGAGGTAGAAATACAAGAGCAAGACTTTAACAGAAATATGGTTATGATATGGTTGGCCCAAAATCAAGGTCAGCCATTTTCTCCAATAATTCGGCCGAGTATAATTTGCTCCTAAGAATTGAAGAGTTCCGTTACTTTGTCATGGATCCCAACATCAGAACTTAACAAAAATCTCATCAAACTACCCTTGAAATACTTCCTTTCCAATAAAAAACAGAATCATCGAAATCGGTTTTCGTGATATTGAGTTATTCGTCAGGCTTTTGTCATGGATGCCATTGTCAGAATTGGACCAAATTGAAATGGGACGACACGGGAAGTACCAGCTTTCAAATAAAATAAAAAAAAAACATCAAATTCGTTGACCCAGTCGTAAGTTCTGAGGTAACAACAACATACAAAAAAAATAGTCGAATTGAGAACCTTCTTCTTTTTTGAAGTCGGTTAAAAAGAGAGTAAAGCGTCACAGCGTACAAAATCATACAGAAGTACTATTAATAGTAAGGCGGAATTACTAAAGAAAGCACAGCACGCAGAACCGATGGCCGTTGGGGCGGAAACGTTCTCGAGTGGCGACCACGTACCGGAAGGCGTAGCGTGGGCAGGCCCCCCACACGGTGGACTGATGACCTGGTAAGGGTCGCGGGTGTCCGCTGGATGCGGGTGGCGCAGGACCGGTCATTGTGGAAGTCTTTGGGGGAGGGCTATGTCCAGCAGTGGACGTCATTCGGCTGAATGATGATGATGATGATGACTAAAGAAAGTGTACTGCTGTTCTTTTTGTGCACTGTGACTGTCACAATTCAGCCTTGTGACATCATATAGACGGTGGTAGGCTTTCTTGACATTTTCATAAGTATCCTGAAAACTAATAGCTATAAAAATATGTTAAAAATATTTTTGGGTTTCTTGTTAACAAATCAAGGAAACGAATTAAGATATCATATTACTTGGAAATTTGAAATGTTGTCAATTGACTACTCTAGGTTGTAATTGGTTTGTCAGCAAATATATTTATAGCATAAATGATTACCAAGATACGAAAGTGCATTTCGGCCTATAACATAATTACAAAAGGTACTAAAATTAACTGGGTTATTATCAATTTATTCTTATTTTATAATTACTCAACATTTGATGTAATGAAACATTCGACATTTAGTTTAGCATAGATTATTATCATAAACACAGATGGAAAGTATTGTACGCCTCTCGGCAGAACTTGTTGTAAGTACTGGTTACACTAAACAATAACTAACACCTGTGATACTCATGATCATGCAATAAATGAATTGATTGAGTGATTAAATTTAAAAAACTTACTTGACTTTGCAATGCATGTTATAATGCAGTTGTTGCATATTTTCCTTGAGCGTTGACATTTCTCATGCCGATAAATGGTTTATAATGTACCCAGCATACTTAATAGTAACAATAACAATTGTATTTTAATTAGTAACTGGCAAAGTAATACGTGGAAAAAAGGACCTATTGAAGTGAACTTATAATGTGCTTCCTTATTATAATTAACATCGTTTGCTTCTAATGCTTAGGTTTATAAGTGTCTCTCGGCTACCGTACATCGATTATATAAGGTACTGGCACCTATTGGCATGATACTTAAGGTAGTTTTCAATGAAACATAAAAAAGATATAACAAAAAATATCACGACCTCTTCCTGCGCTGCCGTCGCGAAAACTGACGAATTGCAAGCACTTTGTTTCATTCACACACACTAGCGCTATACATATAACATACCTATATCTTAGTCAACTAAATAAGCTTAGTTCGTGTAAAGTGTTTTGCAGAGAATTGATTGGTTTGCTTGCTAATAAAATGCGTGGGTATTTGAAAATACCGCGATGATGGTTGCCGATAACGATGCCCCTGGGGTAACTTAGGTACAAAATTTGTTTGTGGCACAGGTTGGTCCTCGGTTGGGTCACATCTTTGAGGGGTTACCTTCTAAGTGAGAGCTATCGTGCTTTGGTTGGCATAAAACGCTGTTGATCCCGGCTGTTGCTCATATTTGTGTGGAGCCGAATTAGAGACCGTCAGGCGGCATAGGAACATCTCACAGTTAAGAGAACCCCATAAATTTCAAGTTTCCCTTCTGGGCTAGAGCTTTGGGTAAATAACAGTCCTTCGAGTGTTAAAGCCAATTCTTGGGAATAAGTAGCCAAGCAGGCATTTTGCTCCTTCGGGATACAACAAGGATAATATAAGACACAATAACATACATAATACAATAAGACTTACTGAAAGTTATTTGATTTGATTATTTGTTACAGTGATACCCGGTGTAGACAAATGCAAGCTCGAGGACTCCGCGTGCATGACCCCCGCTTTCCAAAAGGCTTTCCCCCTATTCATGGCGGGGTTGCCAGAGCAAGGCGTTGAAGTGATGGACGTTATGAATATGGAAGATGTTTCTTTCGACTTATCTGGTCTCCAGTTTAGTCTTAAAGAAGGAAAACTGAAGGGTCTGAAGACAGCGACTGTTGATAGCGCAAAGTAAGGAAATCGAAGTGTTTCTGAAGATTCCCTTATGTACAGTTATGTACATCTTCATTAATTCAAATTTCTGTGTCCACAGATTTCGACACATAAGTTCATTAGTTAATAAATTCTGCCATAGTGGAAATCTGTGGACATGAGAACCTGTATAAGTGGAAATCGACAAAATTAGAAAACTGCTTATGTAGTTAAAAACGTCGTAACATCTATAGCTTTACCAATTTGTAAATTAATCAACTTAATATTTTAGATGGAATCTCCAAAAGAAGACTTTGGCAGTGGCTTTCCATCTAGACGGAACGATCAAGGGTCACTACATTGCCTCCGGAAGGATCTTGATTCTGCCCATTACCGGTGATGGCCAGATGAAACTAAAACTGAGTAAGCTCATTATATCAGGCAGTTCGTTTATTTCAGATTTAATAACTCAGCTCATACTTATACTCGCCCCAGTTCATACTCTCACACATCACATCTTATTAAATGACGGAGTTGTCATTATAACCTCATCGCTTTTTAGGATTCCGTAGTAAACAAGGAACCTTTGTAGTTTCGCCATGTCTGTCCGCGGCTTCGCTCAGTAGCCATTACTACTTGTAAGAAAGCTGTAATTTGGCATGATCATGATTATCACGCTGACAAATCGTTAGAATAAAATCCTAACAAAAAATGTTTTTAGAGTACCCTTTACATGTAGAGTGGGGATGCAATTTTTTTCCTGCATTATCCATTGTGGTGCTAGGTTGGATATCGTTGGATAAAGGAAATCTTACGAAAGTTTGCTTTTCAGGTATATTACTCAAGTTCGGCGTAGATAATGTTGTTAGTTGTGCCTAATAAATATGTGAAATTTTAAGTTCCTATTATGGACGACTAAGGAACCCTGTGTCCGCTGGATGCGGGTGGTGCAGGACCGGTCATTGCGGAAATCTTTGGGGGAGACCTATGTCCAGCAGTGGACGTCCTTCATCTGACATGATGATGAAGGGACCCTACATTGCTGGTAGCCCGACACGCACTTGGCTGCATTTTAACCATGATTTCCAATTGAGTGAAAGAGATATTATTGTCTGTTAGGTTACTTTGCGAACTTTTTATGAATTTTCTTTGAATGTTTTGTTGTTTACAGAAAACATTCTCATCAAACTCGTTATGCATTACGAAATTGAAAAAGACGCTGAAGGCAAGGATCACCTGGTTCCCTACAAGTATTCCTTTGATTTCGATGTGAGGGACAACGCTCACTTCACCCTGACCAACCTCTTCAATGGAAATAAGGAACTGAGTGAGTAAATGCAAAGCTTACTTAATTAGGTCGAACGTTATGACTGCCTTTTAGACGCAATATAGTGAGTAATTAAGTAGTTAACGAACCTTTCTGTTTGGCAGAATGGTTGAATGGTAGTGAATGCCTTCGGCGCTAAGTCCGCTATAGTACATTACGATACAAGTGCAGAGAACAGGAAATTCGCAACGAGTGGTGATAAATTAAAACACGACCGAAGGGAGTGTTTTAAATCGACAAGAGTTGCGATTTACAAATTCGCACGTGTATCGTACAACCTTTTACAGTACATATGGCTCTTTAAAGTTTCGACATATGTACGTAATCTGCTGATTACCGCACTCGTGCGGTAAAGTAGCACCATATGTACTTGTATTTTTTCGTATCTGTGCAATAAATTTTATATAAAGAAATAACTTTATGCACCGTTGTTAAAAACAAACGTAGCTAATTAGCCATTTTAGAGTTAATTTGATGTGCAACACAAAAAACATCAACACAGGTTTAACTAATGATGGATTGGATCATGCATGCCTCATCATGTTCTTGGTTTGCCAATTGGTCTCTTAATGATCTGTTCGATTTGTGTAAGACTTGTGTGGGTCTAGTTCGTTTTGTGTAATAATAATTTCTTTATCTATCATCATTAAATTATTAACAAAAGGTTGGGTTGTATGTTGTCATTGCATTACCTGCAATAATCGTTCTTTTAAGTATTATAAGTATACCCTTAACTTACATAAGTGATTATGAACGTTATCTCTGGTTTATGATTTGGTATTTATTACCACGTACATATGATATGAAAGGCAATAGGCAAACTAAAATATAATGAAACGTCTTGAGCCGTATACCGGTCCGACATAGCTCGTGCTATATTGAAGCTTAAAAAACCGGCCAAGAGCGTGTCGGGCCACGCTCAGTGTAGGGTTCCGTAGTTTTCCGTCCGTCACATTAAGTTGACATATTAAGTACAGAAACACAAAAACCTAAAAACGGGCCCACAGAGGACGGTGATAACTAAAGAAAGAGTTTGGATTATACGGTTAAATTACAAACTTAGTTCAGAAATTATTTTAGTAATTTTTTCAAAAACTATTCAACCTATCAAGTTCAAAATAATTTTCCTACAAAGTTTTTATAAAGTTCTACTTTTGAGATTTTTTTCATATTTTTAAAACTTATGGTTCAAAAGTTAGAGGGGGGGGGGGGGACACATTTTTTTTTACTTCTGGAGCGATTATTTCCGAAAATATTAACATTATCAAAAAATGATTTTAGTAAACCCCTATTTATTTTTAAATACCTATCTAACAATATATCACACGTTAGGGTTAAAATGAAAAAAAAAAACACTCCCAACTTTACGTATAGGGGAGGTACCCTAATAAAATATTTTTTTCCACTTTTTATTTTACCACTTTGTCGGCGTAATTGATTTACATATTAGTACCAAATTTCAGCTTTCTAGTGCTAACGGTCACTGCTTGCTAGTTGACTACGGAACCCTAAAAACGTGAGTGGCCCGTTACATTATAAATTTAAAATGCTGTCCGAAACTCGCGCGAGTTTTCTGTATAAAAAGGCATTTTTTTATCTTTTACCAGGTGAACCAATGTTAATATTCTTGAACGAGAACTGGAAGCAGATTTCGCTTGAATTTGGAAAGCCGCTCGTGGAATCCGCGTCGAAGACGATCTATAAAAATGTGAAACAATTTTTACAAAAAGTGCCGATGGCCGATATTGCGCAGTATTAAATTAGCTTTACTTAGATATATTTATTGTTATTAAAAAGGTGTAAAGTATGAGTACTTGCTGTTTTTTTATACCTATTGTAACTCAGGATTTCATTCGATTTTAATATCATCTAATTTACGTACATAATAGGTATTTATGTGAAGAATTCCAATGAAGAATTATTAGAAAAATAAGAGTGAGTGACTGAATTAATTTCACTAATATTTTTTTGATACTCTGGATTTTGGAAAAGACCAGTTTACTTTTAATGTCCTGCAGAATGTGATACGTCTTTTTCTGATATAAAATACACAGTTAAGACATGAAATGTTTACAAAACTACTAATTATTACCATAATTTATGGAAGCCAAGCTTCCAGCCTTCTCGATGTTAATATTCTTGAACGAGAACTGGAAGCAGATTTCGCTTGAATTTGGAAAGCCGCTCGTGGAATCCGCGTCGAAGACGATCTATAAAAATGTGAAACAATTTTTACAAAAAGTGCCGATGGCCGATATTGCGCAGTATTAAATTAGCTTTACTTAGATATATTTATTGTTATTAAAAAGGTGTAAAGTATGAGTACTTGCTGTTTTTTTATACCTATTGTAACTCAGGATTTCATTCGATTTTAATATCATCTAATTTACGTACATAATAGGTATTTATGTGAAGAATTCCAATGAAGAATTATTAGAAAAATAAGAGTGAGTGACTGAATTAATTTCACTAATATTTTTTTGATACTCTGGATTTTGGAAAAGACCAGTTTACTTTTAATGTCCTGCAGAATGTGATACGTCTTTTTCTGATATAAAATACACAGTTAAGACATGAAATGTTTACAAAACTACTAATTATTACCATAATTTATGGAAGCCAAGCTTCCAGCCTTCTCGAGTGGCGACCACGTACCGGAAGGCGTAGCGTGGGCAGGCCCCCCACACGGTGGACTGATGACTTGGTAAAGGTCGCGGGTGTCCGCTGGATGCAGGTGGCGCAGGACCGGTCATTGTGGAAGTCTTTGGGGGAGGCCTATGTCCAGCAGTGGACGTCTTTCGGCTGACATGATGATGATGAAGCTTTCAGCCTTACATTTTTGAATAAAATAAATAAATAAATGATAATATCTCTGAAACGTTTAATTCAGCAGCCACATTTTCAATATCTTTTAAATAGTAAAAAATATATAACTTTAACAGTGACGTGAGGAGGGGACGATAAATCCTGCGAGTCGGTTGATCGGCGCGCCAGAATTACCGATGACATAATTTTTTTAAACACGGACTACAAATGCAACCTCGCCCAGACGCCCGGGAAACCCGGATGGATGGCAACCCTAGTAATAGGTATAATTGTAGCTGAGAGCGACTGGACTGCATACGACACTCATCTAGATAAAAGAAATAATAGCTTCAAATTAAAAAAAAACGGCCTAGTGCGTGTCAGCCTACGTGCTACGTAGGGTTCTGTAGCTGTCCACCTGTGAAATTATGCGGACTTGAAATGTCAACTAACAACAAATCTTACATCTTAACAATTAATGGAAATAGTACGAAAGTTTGCTTTTCTAAATTACGCGTTAACCAGTAAATTAGAAATTATTAAATGTCTACTTAGCTGTGATAGTTTTCCTTTTAACTATAATAGACATAGACCATGATTCAAGATTTTCTAAGAGAACAACAACAAGAACTTAGTTGCGGGCAGACGGACGGACGGACATGGTGATACTAGAATGGTTCCTTGTTTGTTACGGAACCTTAAGAAAACCGATCAAATGCGAGCCAGACTCACGCGCCGAAAGTTCCGTATCAATCTAGTTTGAAAAAGTTTTTACTCGTATGAGATAAAAAATAATAACTTATGTATAAGTATATATAAATCATAGCTGTAATCACGTAAAAATTATTGCAAAATAAAATTACATGTTGCAATTCTTTATAGTTTCGCCATGTGTCATTTGTTTATTCGCCCGTCCGTCCATCCGTCCGCCCATCCGTCTGATCGTCCATCTGTCCGTTACTACTAGAAAGCTGAGATTTGGCATATTAGGTAAACATAACAATTACACCGACAAAACTTCCGAATAAAATTTAGAAAAATGATATATTTTTTATTGGTATTACTTGTTACGTATAAGGGAGGTGTATTACATGTAAAGTAGGAATGCTTTTTTTGTGTATCGTTAGGTTGCTAATTTAAAAAGAATGAGAGCTTCCTTTAACCATTTTTTGATTAAGCTATCTGTCCGCGTGATATTAATTTTTAAAGGACTATTTTTTTTGGAGTCAAGTTTTCCAGAATACGAAGATTATGACAGACGGACAGTCGAAGTCGCACCATAAGGATTACTGTGGTACCTTTCCAATCCAATTCGAACAAAAATTTGTACTAAATTTGATACAAAGCAACAATTTTACCCGTACCTGAATTATTCCATAAAGTCAATAAACAAACGAGCAAACGTTTCAATTCTTAACAATTTTCGGATGTTGTTAATGTAAATTTCGTCAGCGAAGTGAAATCGCGGAGCGTGAAAATTCATGTAATAATTTCTTGGGAATTCTATTGATTCGTTTGCATAATTTCCTTATAGAAATGCAAATGGGCCGAGACATCGGGAAATAACTGTATTTTCCACTTAATTAATTGGCTAGCTTCGGGGTTGCTTGAACTTCCAAGTTCCAACTTTATCTCAGACATTTGACCAATAGATTTCGTGTTGCAATATTCTGAAAGAAAAATATTAAAGCTGTGACTGTAGGCCTCAGCAGTGATTAAACACGTTCACAATGTGACACTATTTTATACTTTGAATATGAGCTAGTTAGTAGTGCGGTTTCAGGGTATGGTAATGAAATTTGTTAGATTAAAGGAGTTTATATTCTTACATAAAATCTTTATTAATCTACCTGACGTCTCCATGTCATCCAAAATCAGAACTAAAGATACATCAAAGAAACAAAGTGTCACATATTGCGGATGGAATACAGGCCCAGTTTTATGTTTCTATCATTCTTAAGTCCCAAGTCAGAAGGCACATCCGTAGTGGTCAAAAACTTGTTGGTTCTAACTAAAAAAGAAGTTCATGTTCTGGATCCTTTTAAGAGCTACTATATACTTAAAGATACACCATTTTTTTGTCCCCCCGATTTAAAATCATAATAATGAAAAGAGTTTTGATGTGACCTATTTAATCGGAACTGCGTAGTTAGGTTTTCGGGGTGAACGCAGCCGTAAGATTATGTTGTGGTAACTCAACCTTGTCCTCAAATTCTGACATCATCATCATTGATGCCTTAAAAAATTCCAATATCATTTTTCAAAACAATTTTAACACCTGCAAAATCCATTCATCCGTTGTATGAATATTTTATTCTCGCAAAACGGATCACGGCAGTGAAATGAAATCTGCGGATGCTCGTTTATATTTTTCAAATTATACTTTGGAATGGTCGGAAATTTGATACGGAGTGTGCGTTTTTATTATTTAGCTGTTAAAATTGCATTCAAATATGATAAATAGAAGTATTGGCATTTCCATTTCTTTGTGCAGTGCGCAGTATGGTACCAAACTGCCGTGTTTCTAACGGTTCAATACGGAATGCAGTTTTGTTGAATTGAAATGACACGAATTGATATTCATTTTGTTTATGCGCTCTCTGTCCAGCGCTGGTGCATAGTCAAGCATGTGCTATAGGAGGCAGAATAGTATAGTAGTAGCTAAGGCTTTGCTTGTTGACAGCCATGTTATGAATCATGCATGTGCAAGACACGGGCTAATAGGAGAATGAGAGGAGATGGTAATAAAGAAACGCTCGCGCTTCTCCGTAAACACATAACACCTTGCATTTGGTAGTCACCAATAAGTCCAATAACGCAGGCCCCACACCGCGCCGCTCGATTTGCTATTTCAAGTGTCATATTAATTTTGACTGCACAATGGACTCATGCTGTTATCATCTCAGGGACTGACAGTGTAACGCGCTGAATATCGACCCTGATGAAGGCATTACGTCACAGAGGTTTAACAGTAATGTCATTCCGAATAAAGTGTTTTCGTAAGTGGATAATATAGTTATCTACTTAAGTATACACAATTTAACAAGGCGCCTGTCGACCTTTAATAGTAAGCAGGTGTTTTTCTGAACTTCATTTACATAACTCTGCGCTCGGAGGTAGGCGTCCATCAATAAAGTGCTTTGAAGCACACTTATAAACGTAAAAGTTAATTGGTTTTCATTTTGGCAAGTTAAAGTAGAGAATTTTCATAAAAGTATTTATTTGAGATAGATAATTTAATGAGGTTCGAGTGTTATGTCTCGTCTAAGCTTAAGTATCTGTTTTTCACGCTATAACCTCTAACCTCTGTTCACACAAGAAGAATCGCATGAAGCAAAATGATTAAGTATACTATCCGATAATTGACAGAACTTTGTGACTTCGTACTAGTGACTTTATGGCCTGTGTCTTTCAAATTAGAATAACGGAACGTTGACATGGAAATTAAAAAAAATGAAATGTTAGTAGAGATGACGGAACTTTTGAACGAATATCAGCGCTTGCGTTATCCTCAAGATCTGAGGATAACAGACGCGGGAGGGCGGAGCAGGTCCCGGCCGCTGGTTCCCCATTAAGGGAAGTACCTTACAGACGACCGCAGCCATAATAACACCCCTACTATTTGCTCCTTCAGTATCTGTTATTGTATCCCTGTTGGTGTGTAAGGTCGCCAAAACTCCCGGGGATACGCTGTCAACTCACCGAATCATCCAATTATTAAAGGGTTGGCAACGCACTTATGATTCTTCTGGTGTCGCCAGCTTCTATAGGCGACGGTGTCTACCATCAGCCAGACCGTAAGCTTGTTTGCTACTGTCTCCGGAAATAAAAAACCTTCCACACCGTTGCTTAAAACACACAGACGCACCGTGAACACAGTGTCGTGCCTCATGCGTGAAACCACCCGGGGAATGGGAGGGACACAGACCATGCTTCAAACCGTGATACGTCTAGGCGACGATCCGCGACGTATGGCAACCTAATTATAGCAGTGCGCTGGGACACGTTAGCGCTGTCAATGTTAGATGCTTCATGAAGTGAACACGCCGAGCAGAGGAATCGGTGTCATATCGACAACACAAGTTTCGTTACGCAGCGCACTGCAACAACGTTGGTTGTTGCGTCTGGACCAGGTTTAATATAAGCTTCTTTATATCGAGCATAACCTTCTTTATATCGTCTAAAGTGGAGTCTTGTAATTGCAACTATCCGGTTATTGCAACTAACTTAAATATCTCCCACTAAGATCATTGTATTGAACAATATGATTTTGCCTGATACAATATCTTATAGGGAGCTATTTCAGTAAGTTGCAATAGGTAACCAGATAGTTGCAATTAATACAAGGTTCCATAGGAATAGTCGCCAACTAGCCGTTTAATACACATGGACACTTCAGGGTGCTCAATAATATTTGAACATGCACACTAACGCCATTAGACAATAGACTCGTGTTCATATATTGGTGAGTACCTTGTTTGCTCCGAAATATGTGACGGCGGCTTTACTTAAGAGTATAATTCATAATTCATTTATTGCTTGAAATAATAGTAATAGTACAGAAAGGTCTTAAATACAAACATTAGGTTCAATTATTTCACCTTACCGGCATGCAATAGTATTAATACAGTTGTTTATTTTACATTATTCAAATAACAGTCACTAAATTGCGTGCATTTTATTTTATACTAAATTTTGATGTCAATTATTAAATTCATTATACTAGTTACATTTCATAAGTCGTAAAGATTTGAGCCTAATATACTACTTTGCTTATCGGGATTTTAATGTCAATTGGTTACATTTAACATAGAACTCGCTCAATGTATAAAAGCATTTTGTGGTTAGCAAATCGCACAGTAGTGGGTAAAATTCGTTATTTGGTAAACATGTCCATAAAAATGGTAAAGCATTATATATTGTAATAATCGCCATATGATAACAATTTTTGCGATTAAGTCTGAATCTACACTTAGGGGCTATCAGTGCTTTATGGGTTAAAGTACGCTTTTTTTCGTTACATTTTAAATTAAATAAATGTATATTATTTCTTACAAATTTGCAAATTTCAAATATGTAGAGGCATGTTATAGTCATAAGTTTGTGTTTCTTAAAAAGGGGTTTACATGATTCCATCCATCTTTGACCTTCTATTGCTCGTACACATTTTATTTGGGCAACAAGAATTCTTTCTATGTCCGTTGAATTTCCCCACAATACTATTCAATAAAAAAATAAAAAGTAGTTTATTCTTCAAATTAGGCATATTACATGCACCTTTGAAGAACGTCAATAAACTACCACCGGTTCGGAAAATTATACTTCTGCCACGAGAAGAACCGGCGTAAGAAACTCGGCGAGGTGTCATTTTTTCAAAACAATATACATTGTTTAGTTAAATATAAAATTACAGTGTCAGCTACTACAAAATAATTTAAATGACAATGCTACAGTAGAAAACATATTTTCGCGATAGATTACCCGTGCAGGACGCTATCACTGCCAAACATCCCTATCCATGATGTAATCGTTTATCTTATAATATGCTCTTGATATAAGTGTTTGTTTTACTACAGATTTGAATTTAGAATTGCTAAGTTCAGTAATGTGTCTAGGAATTTTATTGTAGAATTTTATACAATTTCCCAAGAACGACTTTTTCGCCTCTACTAGTCTATAGAAGGTTATTTTGAGTTTCCCAGTATTTCTCGTGGCTATTGGTTTATCAGCGTTCGTTGGAAAATTGCCCAAATTCTTCCTAACATACATTATTATTTCAAATATGTATAGGGACGGCAGGGTTAGAATATCTATTTCTTTGAAAAATTCTCTTAATGAGTCACGCGACCCCAAGCTATAAATTGCTCGGATAGCCCTTTTTTGCAAAATAAAAACAGTTTCAATATCTGCAGCTGATCCCCACAAGATACCATAAGTAATTATACTATTAAAATAAGCAAAGTAAACTAACCGTGCCGTTGCCACATTGGTAAGCTGCCTTATTCTCCTGACTGCAAATGCAGCAGAGCGCAACCTACTTCCTATCGCTGTTATATGGGAACCCCACTGCAATTTTGAGTCCAATGTAATACCTAAGAATACAGTAGAAGTAACAAATTCTAATGTTTGTCCATTAAGTTTAATATTTGTATTTAAGTTTCTGTTTGATGAGTTCGCTAGAGAGAATTTCATACATTTCGTTTTTTTCGGGTTCAATACTAAGTTATTGGCAGCAAACCAGTCAGATATCATGGAGAGGGTATTATTTGGTTCAATGAGTTCAGTATCTCTCCTATTTACCTTGAACAGTAATTAGGTGTCGTCCGCGAACATTA
Source organism: Notocelia uddmanniana (assembly GCA_905163555.1). NCBI lineage: Eukaryota > Metazoa > Arthropoda > Insecta > Lepidoptera > Tortricidae > Notocelia > Notocelia uddmanniana. The sequence continues at coordinate 11,786,527 of LR991065.1, read as the reverse complement.
CAATGAGTGATCTTCGGCTTACCATATATGGCAGATCATTTACATAAGCAAGGAACAGGAACGGACCTAGAATATACCCCTGAAGTACTCCCATCTCTACCACTGTCTCTGACGAAATGGCTTTATTCATCGCTACCTTTCGATTTCTCTGTGTTAAATATGACTTCATGAGATCTAATGCATGCCCTCTGATGCCATAAAACTTAAGTTTACAAATTAGAGTACCATGATCTACACAATTAAAAGCCTTGGAAAGGTCACAGAACACTCCGATGGCGTCGTGCGACTCTTCCCAAGACTGCAAAATAAATTTTAATAAACTTGCACCTGCATCAGTAGTTGACCTACTTTTCGTGAAGCCGAACTGCTGTGCGTGCAAAATATTGTGAGAATTAAAGTGAGAAACCAATTGCGTAAGCATTATTTTTTCGAATATTTTGCTAAACGCAGGTAGGATAGAAACTGGACGATAATCAAAAGGATTATCTCTATGACCTGATTTGAAAATTGGAAATAATTTACTACATTTCATTAAGTCTGGAACAATGCCATAGTCTATACAGTTATTAAAAATGAGAGCTAGAGTTGGTGCAACGACCTCCAGAATAGATTCCAGTACCTTGACTGACACGCCCCATAAGTCCTCAGTGCTCTTTATTTTTAACATTTCAAAGGACTTCAGTACATCTAGAGGAGAAACATGATGAAATTTGAAATTAGTTAGTGATTCTAATTTTACGTTGTCATTCAGAAGGGATTCAGCTTTTGTGGTAGACGCTGCTAAACTTTGAGTAGTGACTATAGGAATTTTAGAAAAGAAATTATTAAATTCATCAGCTACTTTTACTGCATCAGTTATTAAATTATCCTTTACTTTCAAAGAAATTGTGAACTCTTTATTATTTGTCTTCCCAGTCTCTGTGTTTATTATTTTCCAGACTGTCTTGGCTTTATTATCTGAGGACTTAATTTTATTATTCAAGTGCATTGCTTTTGCTTTTGTCCACACTGTTTTAAACAATTTGGAATAATGCCTAACATACTGATGGAAACATTCGTCAGTGGTGCAAGATCTCCTTTCATAAAGTTGATATAAGTTATCTCTACTTTTCCGAATTCCGGTAGTTGCCCACTCATTTTATCGTTTATCTTAATACGGTTTTTATTACAAGTCTTATTAAATTCGTTACACACTGTATTCAGAAGCATTTTGAATTGATCATTCGGATCATTTGATTGTACCTGGGTGTTCGGCATGGCGCCTAGTAGATTAGACTTTAGTAATTCTAGTCTACTTCTACTCAGCGGTCTTATTTCTATAACGCGATCTGGATGTTTTACTTCGCAAGGTAGCCTGACCATCTGAGCTTTATGATCCAAACGAACTCCATTCACTATGCTACTGTCTATATGAGAACTGTTTAACCAAATATTATCTATACAAGTGGCCGAGGTCGGAGTAACTCTGGTAGGTACTTCAAACAAGTACTTATCTTTTTCAACTGATTGTGATAAAATATCGATATTAAAGTCGCCGCAGACCACTACTGACTTTTTACCACTTGTTGCTTTACTGAGTACATCCTCCATAATTTCTATAAAAGATGTTAAATCACCTGATGGTGGTTTATAAATGCAAATTATCAGATACTGATCCATCTCTGCACAAGCAATCTCGCAAACACGATCAACAGAACAGCCCGAGACGTCTCTACGTTCCTTAAAAGTCAAACCATTTTTCACTAAAATAATAGATCCACCACCCTCTGCTGTAGTTCTGTTGAACGCGCTGGCCAATACGTAATATAAATAACGGAGAGCAGAGCAAACATAGCTGTGATACGCTATGAGTGTAGCTTCAATTGACGTTATTTTTTTGAGCTTCTTCAATGCAAAAACAAACTTATTTATTTTATTGCATATTTCATCAATATGTTGCTTCCAGTTAAGATTTTGATCGACATTCATCCCAAGAAATTTGGTAAATTTTACGCTTTGTACAGTATCTTTAAAGAGCTTTACATTAAGTTCTACTTCATTGCTAGTTCGAGCTTGTGGCGTCTTAAAATCAATGAGCTTTGTTTTTGAGACGTAAGACGTAAACCGTTTTCATTAAGGCATTTAGAAACATTCTGTAAAGTATTATCGGTATTTTCTTTTAGTTTCCCTACAGTTTCCCCTCTAATCACTATTGTGATGTCGTCTGCAAAAAGGACACTTTTGTGTTTTATCACTAGAGGTAAATCATTCACGTAAATTAAGAAAAGAAGTGGCCCTAAAATACTCCCTTGGGGAACTCCAGTACTGTTCTTGCCCCATTGGTGTACTAGAAATGCGTGTAATTTGTTTCCGATTAGATAGATAACTTTTCATCCAGACATGTGCTGGACCCCTTATTCCATATTTATAAAGTTTATGAAGGAAAATTCAATGATTTACGAAGTCAAATGCCTTACTCAAGTCCAGAAATATAGCTAATGTCATGTCATTACAATCTAAAGCGTCTAGTATAGTCTTAACTAGATCGAAAGCGGCATGAGTTGTTGATTTGCCTCGTCGAAACCCATATTGTTCTTGGCATAAAATGTTATGTTTATTAAGAAATTTCATAATCCTGTTATACAAGACCTTTTCAAATATTTTAGATATAATTAGTAACAATGCAACAGGTCTGCAGTTGTCTTTTTTCCTTTCTTATACATAGGTTTTATTATTGTAAATTTATGAATGTCTGGAAAGTAGCCTCGTTCTAGTGAGAGATTTATAACATGAGATAGAGGCATGCATATAATTCTAGAAATAGATTTAAGAATAGTCGTATTTAATTCGTCTATTCCTACTAAATTTGAGTTTTTAGGGACATTATAATCTTATGAATTTCACAAGGGTCTGTTTGGTCTAAGAATATTGAATTTTCCACATCACTTGAGAGGTAAATTTTTGCTGCATATATTCTGTGTTTCAACGGAATCAATAAAAATTTTGTTAAAAGAGTTAGCGATTTCCTTCGGATTGTTTATGATACAGTTATTCACTTGAATTGAGTTGATGTCAGACGAACGATTCCTATGCTCCAGAGATTTAATAAGTGTCTTTTGTGTCAAGTGGCTTTTGTTACTAGCAGTTTTTAAGTGTTTATAATGGCTCAATGGTACTCTAATCTCTCTTGTACTAAAATTTTATACTATTGCAAATTTGTGCTTTCACAGTCAATGTAACAGTTTGTCCTGTATCGTGGTCAGATAGACCTATGTTATGAATTCTACCTATAGCCGTACCATCATTGCTCAGAATGGTATCAATGCAACTTTTTTGTCTTGTTGGCATAGATATGTGATGTTTTATGTTAAAATTTTGGAGTAAGTCTATCATGTACAACTTGTCTTTACTATTACTAATGAAATCTATGTTAAAGTCGCCTACTAAAACAATTCTTCCTTTGTGTTTTTCTAGAATAGTTAATAGTTCATAAAACCGATCAGAAAATATTTTTATATTAGAATTGGGCGTACGGTATATACAAACAATGACCATCCATACTTATATACTTATACTTATTATACTTATTACTTATTTACTTATTTACTTATTTACTCATATTTACTTATTACTTATTACTTATGTACTTATATACTTATAATATATTATACTTATTACTTATTTACTTATTTTACTTATAATATTATAAATGCGAAAGTCACCCGTCTGTCTGTCTGTCTGTTACCTGTTCACGCTTAAACCGCTAAACCGATTTAGATGAAATTTGGTACAGAGATAGTTTGAGTTCCGGGAAAGGACATAGGATAGTTTTTATTCCGGAAATCGTTCCTTAGGGGGTGAAAACGGGATAAAAGTTTATTTGGGCGCCTACAACAATAAAATAGCATTTATTTCTAAAATATCGTTTGCTAAGAGTGTAAACCCGCTAAATCTATCGTTTTACCCACCATTATGTAGCAAAAAAAGATGCATCGTCTGAGAAAAACAGCTACTGCCAGTTATTTTACCTAATTTCTTAAATCACATGATAAATAAAATAGTCAATTCCACGAGTTTAAAAGTTATCGGCTATTCAATATATCCGCCATTTTTGTAAGAATTTAGAACGCCTAGATGTCTATTCTCGCAAAAGATAACTTTGTTTCGTGTTTTTGATGTAAACAAAGAAGTGTAACATCGCAAAGGTATGTACTATTATTGTTTTTTATTAATGTTCCGTGGCTTTTGAGCTGTAAATCCAATACAATCATTGTTTTGGGGTTAGCTTAACCTCTTATCAAAATTAATGGGAGTTTTTATTCTTACTATCGCGATAAACGTACTTAGCAGGTAGTTTTCATATTCTTAAAAGAACTTTGTTACAGTGTGTGTTGCCAGTGATGACATAATGGGCACTGAAACGTGGTCGCTTACTATGGGCCTCATAAGACGGCTTAAAGTCACCAAAAGAGCAAGGGAGAAGGCTATGCTGGGAGTATCTCAGCGTGATAGCATGAGAAATGAGGCCATCCGCAGTAGAACCCAATTATCTGACATAGCCCTCCGAATCGCTAAACTTAAGTGGCAGTAGGCGAGGCACATTGCACGTAGAAACGATGGCCGTTAGGGCGGAAAGGTTCCCGAGTGGCGACCACTTGCGAAGGCGCAGCGTGGCGTGGGTAGGCCCCCATACAAGATGGACTGATGACCTGGTGAAAGTCGCTATTTATTTATTTATTTTATTTATTTTATTTTATTTATTGTAAAGGGAAACAAACAGCTTAAAAATTATACATAATATAAACTCAATGAACTAATACACGAGCCAAAACTGTTTCCACTAATGGGATTACAACAAAAAATGCTCAAAGGGAACTATGAATAAAAATGCAAATGAGGAAAAACAAACATAAAAGTAAAATGAAGAAAATAAAAATAAAAATACTGAAGTTAAACAACAAAAGAACGACAAAAGAAAGTTGTACATACAATGTCAGTTTAGACTACCGCTAAACACCATAAATGAACCTAAAAACTATTAGAAGATAATTCCGAAGATTTCATATAGTTTCTTCTAAGAAGTTTCTTTGTATATTAAGTACCTTTCGATTTGCAGTATATATACTATATATATATATATGTAAATATCTTAGTTTTTATTCGTAGATATATTTAAGCACTGTCATATATAACTAATTGTAATTTGGTATCACATCATCATCCTAGCGTTATTCCCAGTACAGTTGCATCCTGAAGGATGCCCGGGGTCCGCTACCTAATCCCAATAGCCAATTTTGGTATCACATAATAAAAATAAATTATATCTTAGGGATTTAGGTACTTATATTTCCTTACCATGAAATAACTACTTTATTTTTCTCGACAAACTGCTAAAACCATAATATAAAACGTTTTGATTTGATAGCGAAATACAGCTAAGTTACAAAAGACACCGTAAAAAATAGAAAATCAAAACGCTGTCTTTTATTTTGGAATTAGGGAAAAAATAACCCAATGGTATTTTTCCCATTTTTCGGTTTTAATATTTTAATTTTAATCTTTTTTTTGTCTCTCCTGTAAACATCCATAATATGACGTTAGCAGGTCTTACACTATTAGCCGGCGATATAACGAGTTGCACGCGGACGAAGTCGCGGGAAAAAGCTAGTATTCAATAAATTTAATTTTATAGCGCACATTTCGAACTGTTTCTCTTCAGAAAGATGGTTTATTGAGTTTAGCTGGTCGAATTGTATCCCATGCCTTACTATATGCAGGCACCTCCTCTTTCACTAATAGCTCTTGAGTAATTTGCTCCAAGGTTATAGTTTTGTAGTTTCAAATAACGTTCTTCACCCCTAATTATAAAACTTTCAGTCAGGCAAATTATATCGACTGTGGTCTTGAAAGCGACAAGGACTGTGAGAGTAACTTCCAACTCGCCAATTTTGCTGAGGACTCCAGCAATATTCTGATGAAAAATTACTAAGTTATTTAGTTTTGTGTGTTTTACTTTATAAAATTGCGAAGTCACTACTTTTCCACTTGGACGATGAATAATTAAGTTTTCTTTGTCATGTACACATAAGTACCTGTTTATAAAAACATCTACTTGAGCCCACTAATATAAATTAATATTGATTACACAGCCTTATTCGAACCCTCCTGGAATTCGAAGGAATAGGGAAGTCTTAAAATTCGTTACCTTCATGGAATACACCTGACATGCCTTGAATTGACGATATATGTGGGTTGACTTGGCGGTTTCCCTTAAGGGGAGTTATTCATGTCGCAAATGCCAGAATATTTTATTATTCAGATTGAAATTTCAATCTTGATACGCGTATTACGCGTTCCTTTAGGTACCTACCTACATTTTTGGATTTCATTCGATTTATTATCCGACAATGGTAAAGTGGCATAATAAAAGTGGCATGGAGATTGGAATCTGAGGACTTGAGGAAATATGGACGGTGATTCTAGAATTGTATAAATTGAAAGAAGAAGACATCTCTACGATATCACTTTTCATGTTTTAGTCGTTCTGGTTTTGAAAGACATTACATGAAAGTAGGCTATGGCGCTATATAAAGTACGCTATATCACTATGGCGTGCCAGTTTGTTATTAACTTAACACGAATTAAGCACTAGTAATAATCGCAGGTTTGTGAGCGAAAGTTGATGATTTTGGAAAGAAAACTAAACACTTTGGATGTGTTTCAGCTAATAATACCGTATTCGCGGCTGGATTACCGGATCCGCCGGACCGGATTGCAATTCCTAGTAGATACTTATTTAGACACACTGCCATTAAATATTTGAAGCTCATTGATATATGATAAATAGGTATATAGTTAACTTGATACTATAATAAATAAATATTTGCAATAAATATATGATAAATATTGGTGAATAATAATGGACTAAAATGTCAAATATTGGAAATAAACATAAATTCATAGTAATATAGCTATCGACACTTTTCAATAAATTACAGGCATTCTAATGTTCAGTAAAACCCCTTTAGATCCGCTTTCAGAAAATGGTCCATGCACAAACACTATAACGTTAGTCACCAGTTCCCACCAACCTCTCTCGGTTTAGGAGCAGCCAATACCTTATTAAAAGTTTTTTTATTTAAGTATTAACGTTGTTGGTACTTGAAGTTGATATTGATGTATAAATTCATCAATATCTATTAGCCGAAAGTCATCTATTGCTGGACTTTGACCCCCTGCCCATCCATCCAAAGCGTGCCAGAATCGCCGGTCCTGCGCCACCCGCATCCAGCGGACTCCTGCGCCCTTTACCAGGTCATCAGTCCACCTTGCACATAGAACCGATGGACGCTGGGACGGAAAGGTTCTCGATTACCGACCATGTACAGGAAAGAGCAATGTGACCTCCCGCCTATAAGCTGTAACCTAGCAAAAGACCTATTGGGCCATGCAAACCCGCTAGGCAGAGTAGTGAACACTAATCAGTAAGATATATCCTATCACGACCAGTTAAGACGTAGACGCCCTTATTCCGGCCATGTGACGGACGTTGATTAATAAGGCTGGTATGGGCTGCAGTAAAGCGTTTGCAGTACTACAATGCCTCATACTGTGGCCACATTATTCTAAATCAAATGATGACTAATAATGTATCCTGAAGCCAATAAAAAGTCAGCAATGCGCTTCGATTGCTTTGGAGTCGTAAACGTCCGTAGATTCTAAAAACAAGTTTTTGTCAATAAAATCATTTTTGGTACGAGCTTTTATTGCTAACTGTTCTTTTTTCTACATTCATCAACTGGTCATTGAGAGGGTTTCAAATAGCTCAAACACGACAGGTTTATATTGTGTCGGTTAGGAGTTGCTATGGCCACCTTCAGTTTCTATCAGCAGATCAGCTGATTGCTGGTACCATAATATTGGACTGTCATCGAACTTACGAGTACAATGAACAAGTTGCCAAATTTCAGATCAGTCGGTTGAGGATTACAGTTGCAAGATTTGACATTGATACATTCATAAATTGCAAGTAACTCCGAAAGTTAGGCGGAGTGCCGATTGTGCGAAAGCTTGCTGGTAGAAGCTGGATGCGATGCGACATGCTGAGGATAGGGTAAAATGGCACGTACCTGTCGGGGGTGGCCTTAGTTCATACATAAAAATGACTATTTAACCAATTGACGTTCAATAGCGAAATTTGACTGTCAAACCGTTGCAAGTTCCCAGTCTTGCGTTTGGTCAATCATTTGAAAGCCAATTGAGCCGCGATTCCAACCGTCAAAGGGGACATGACTAGGATATCGGTTTTGATTCATATCTCTGTCACACAGTATTTTAATTTAAAGATGGAAACTTGAAAGCAGAGATATTCTTATGGCAATACTACTGTGCTCATTCTACTATGATCCCACTAAAGGCAGCTGTCGGTAATTAGGCTTAGATAACGAGTCATATCTATTGAATCAGGGCGCTTAAGTAAATGTTGATGTATACACATATCGCAGCTTTAGAATTAAACCGTCATAACTCAAAATTGCCGAAAATTGAGTTTTTGTGTTAAAACGCTTTAATTCTGATAGCTTTACCCGGTCTCTTTCTCAGACCCGCGAAACTAACGTAAACAAGAGACATAGCATGATTTAGTGCGTTTCACTTTTTCTCAAATCAGGCGTTTCAATGTGTGCTAAAGTGGCTAACTTCAGTTATGATCCGACAAGCAAATAAGCAGGACGTCGCTGTTCGGGCACATTACGAGATATCGCTGTGCTGTATAAAATATAAGGTATGTTTGTTTGAGTTCTTTCATTACAAGATAGGCATATTTCGAGTTGATTCACTTTAGAGCAAAATGTTTGAAGAAAGTAAGTGATGCAATTCGGGTTATGTCGTTTAAGTAATAATACTCATCGAAATATTTTGAACTATTTAGATATAAATCAGTTTAGTACTAGCAAAAATACATATTTAGAGTAGTATTTCTAGATGACACGCTTTATTGTAAAAGGAACGGTAGAACACTATTATTTATTTCGAGTTAAGTAGTTTCTCTCGACAACAACACGCCGTTTTTGAGAATTATTTCTGTTTATTTCTTTAAAATATTAGCTATGAAAGCCATTTTTCTTCATTAAGTAGTTACCCACCGACGATGTAGGTACACGCTTATCGTAGGTACGTAGTAAACGTGTTCATCAGTGCGATTTGAATGTATGTAGGTACAATGTGCACGATGACCACGTTTACTATTTAGTACCTACGAGGCTTGCACTGAAAGTGGCGGGAATCGAATACTTATTAATTTATTTTTAACATGTATTATACCTTTTTATAATCTCTGAAGTTTCCTTATCTCAACACACTGGCCACTTAGAAAAAAAAAAGTATGGTTCGGTTTCAATTGTTTATTGAAGTCGTCGAGTCACTGCTTAAAATGGAATTGTGCCGTGAAAATTTCAGAGCTATGATTTATTATGACTTTAAAAGTGGACTAACACAAAAACAATGTGAAGAGCGGATGGTTGCTGCTTTTAATATTGAAGCTCCTTCAAAGACTACAATATACAGGTGGTATTCAGAATTTCAACGTGGCCGTGTATCCCTCACCGACGAAGTGCGTGAAGGTCGACCAAAATCGGCAGTCACGCAAGAAAACGTCGATGTTGTGCGTCGTCTGATAAATGAAGACCGACATGTGACATATCGCGAAATTCAAGAGCACCTGGGTATTGGAATGAGTCAAATACAAATTATTTTAAAAGAAGAATTAGGCGTGAAAAAGTTATTTTCCCGTTGGATACCTCACCTATTGTCTGACGAGCAGAAAATAGTCCGTGTCAATTGGTGCCGCAAAACTTTGAAAAGATTTAACAAGGGACGCTCAAATGCTGTTTTTAGCATAGTATCAGGTGACGAGTCGTGGATATACGCTTATGAGCCTGAAACTAAAAACCAATCCCGAGTATGGGTCTTCGAAGACGAGCTCAAACCCAGAAAAGTTGTTCGTTCTCGCAGTACGGCTAAGAAGATGGTGGCTACGTTTATCTCTAAATCTGGTCACGTAGCTACAGTGGCTCTTGAGGATCGTAGAACAGTCAATGCTGATTGGTACACCACTATTTGTTTGCCGAACGTCTTTGCTGAACTCCGAAAAACAAACCCTAGTCGTCGCATCATCCTTCACCACGACAACGCCAGCCCACACACCGCTCGGACAACAACTGAGTACCTGGACGGTGAAAAAGTCGAAATATTGGACCACCCTCCATATAGCCCTGACTTAAGTCCCAACGACTTTTTTACATTCCCCAGAATCAAGGACAAACTGCGTGGTCAGCGGTTTCAGACGCCAGAAGAAGCAGTGGAGGCCTATAAAATAGCCATTTTGTCGACCCCTACTTCAGAGTTCAAAAAGTGCTTTATGGACTGGTTTGAACGCATGCATAAGTGCATGAAATACAAAGGAGAATATTTTGAAAAACAATAAAAATAAATAAACTCACTTATACTGCATATTTTCTTCTATTCCCGAAACTTTCAGTTTTACCCTCGTACCGTAGGTTTTTATCCTTATAATAATCTTAGTTTAGTTCGTTTGCACATGATAATATGGGCCACCAACTGATAAAGCCAATCTTTTTTAGCATGAGTCGAAGAATAAAAGAAATGCTGCGGTTGGCTGGAGCCCCGGTGAAAAAGAGAAACAGAGAAGATGTCGCTGATGAGAGTATTGAGGTAATGTAATATTATAATAAATTAATATAATATTATCCTACATAATTACTTCTAATTAACTAGACCAATCGTTATATAATTTTGTTTAAAAAATTCGTGGATATTTTGTTTACATTATTTATTTTGTTTTCAGGTACCGCCAGCAAAATGTGGTAAAACAATTAACAATGAAAATATAGATTCCGGAAATCCTGCAAACAATTTGAGTTAAACTTTAATTGAATCTCATTACCTAACAAATGAAACAACTAGAGATTATATTGAAGGATCAAAAACAATTGCAGACTTGCACAGAGACTTCAAAAACCAACAAATTGAAAATGGGAAAGGCTTTGTGTCGTATAATACCTATCACAAAATCTTTACAACAGAATTTAATCTAGGTTTTTTTCAACCGAAAAAAGATTTGTGCGACTTGTGTACGAGATATGAAAATTCCACTGAGGACCAAAAAAACAAATTAAAAGACATTTAAAAGAAAAGGAACTGGCTCGGGCTGAAAAAGCCATTGATCGTCAAAAAATATCGGCTAAATACAAGGTTGTTGTGTACGATTTACAGGCAGTAATGCAATGTCCCGATGGTGACACCTCTTCTTTTTACTACAAGTCGAAATTAAATAGCTATAATTTTACACTGACCGAACTTTGTAAAAAGGAAGGTAACAAAACCCAAACAAGCAAAGATTATACAGCTTATGATAAAGTTGACTGTTATTTCTGGAGTGAGGTTGATGGTAAAAGGGGGTCCTGTGAAATTGGGTTCTGCATTTATAACTATTTACAAGATTTGTGCCAAAGCTTAGATGATGAGGTTGATGTAATTTTTTACTCGGATAACTGCTGCGGACAAAACAAAAACAAATACATCACAACGATGTATCTTTATGCAGTTCATTCGTTAGATAAAATTAAATCTATAACTCACAAATTCCTTATAAAAGGTCACACTCAAAATGAAGCCGATAACGTGCACAGCTTTATAGCGAAAGAAATAAAAAAAATAGGAAATCCGGCCCAATTTACTGTCCGCAGCAGTATATCCCTTTAATAAAAAATGCAAAAAAAAACAAGAATAATTTTGTAGTCCATGAACTAACTTATGATTTTTTCAAGGACTTGCAGTTATTGCAAAAAGAATGGGGCTACAATTATAAAGTAAACGACGAAGGTGGAAACGTAATTTGGAATGATATCAAGGTACTAAAGTTCACTAAAGAAGATCCGTACACATTCTACTATAAAGACTCTTATGAGCAAGAAGAGTACTACAAATTGATCGTGCGAAATAAAAGAACAAAGATGACTGATACATCGGATATTTACTTGGACTGTACAGCGAAAAACAAAAATTAGGACAAAATAAAATAAAAGATTTACGTGAACTGATTCAAAAAATCTCATACCGAATTACTACGTTGATTACTATAATACGATATTGTAAAATGTTGTATTTCTAGTTATAAGTACATAGTATATTATACTCAATATTTATATACATTATTAAGATGTTTTTTTATGTTTGCTACGCTGTGATGATTTTTATAATACGTGTTGTTAATGTTACATACCTATACGTAGGTAGTTACAGTTTTGATTGATCTCGATGTCGAATTAAGTACTTAATCGTAAGCATTTCGTTTTTGTTGTGTCAAGTTTTTATTTTGAAGAAAGTTTCTGTTTACTTTATTTAGATAAGAAAGTCAATTGATGCCGTCAGTATTTTAGTTACATGATGATATTATAAGGAAAAGTGCGTTGATCGATCTCGATGTAAAATTAATCGTATCGTCAAGTTGATAATTATTTTAAGAAAGAAATATAAGCTGATAAGAATGTATCTTGATCTCTTTATTGTGATTTTATTAAGGCTGATTAAGCAGAATTTTGTAAGATTATTATAAGGAAAAAGTGCCTTATAGTCATTAAAATAATTAATAAATACTCACTTCATGTCTATTTCATTTATTAAATACAAGCTCTACTTATAGCTACGCGGATAAAGTGTAATATACTTACCTTTTCATTCTCGATTATGAAAATTGAGGCATCGTATTCAAAGTTAATTTCATTTATATTTCCATATTTTTACATTAACTATTGCTAAATAGTGATATTCCCAGATACCCTGCATAAATAATTACAATATTTAGTATTATACTGCAATAACACGAGTTAGAGACAAAGCTAGTTTCATAAAATTTATAAAATAACGTATTTTTATGACTTGTTTCATTATTAAAACTAATTTTGAATTTTTATTTCATCATAAAACGGCATATGTCGCTAAGGTTTTTTTACAAGCTCCATTTACTACCTTAATCACATTGACATTGTTTTACTTGTAACAGAGTCTAAAAATAGACACTATAGATATGATAAAATATCAATCTAACACAATTTCATACAAAAAATATATATTCAAAAGTAAATCATACCAATTGATTTAACTTTAAACTCGATTTGCCACAATTTCACGTTTTGGAGTTATGACGGTTTAATTCTAAAGCTGCGATATATTGCGACTGATTACTACCCCAATCCTTCAATAACTTTTGCGTGCGTTTGGAAAGTAAACGTTATTTTGTAAAAGGTAAAGTTTGATTTTCAATTGAACAACTGAGATACGACGAACGTATTGAATATGTATGTTATATAGTAAATAGCGCAATCGGATTTAATGTAATGACAGGTATAGTTGGACTAATTGGTTCTCAAAACAGATCGTTATCGACCTACCTATCTCTTGTTCTGTGGAAAGAAGGGCATTTAGTTACTAGGGAGAGCTCCAATTATTGTTGTCATTGAACTTTTTCGTATTATAAGAATATCTAATACGTTAAATAATAGGTTTTTCTTAATAATTCTTTAGAACTTAGGTTCCTTAAAAGAATCGCTTTATGATTAAGTAATAATAATTTAAAAGTAAAGTTATTATTAAAAAAACTCGTAAATAGAACTGAAAGTTATTTTGAAATAGAAAGATTGAGATATTTACGTAGACAAATAGAAGAAGAACCCACCTATATTTTGCTTTTGCTGTCAACATCGATTTGTAGGATGTTTTGCAAAGTACAAAGTAATTAAACCTGCAAAAGAATTAAAGAAAGTGAGAGTACACTTGTGTTAACTTGTTCAGACACAGAGCCGCCAACTTCTGGGTGAGGTAATCAAGAACTAGTGGGTTGAAGCCAACTTTGTATCTCGAGGTTTTTATAGGAAAGCTCTTAATTTTATACTCTGCTTATTTTGATTGGATATTCGTATGGCATATATTTTCGAATTGTGAGATCTTCTAGGAGACAAGTACGGTTGCAAGTTGTACGGTTGTTGCACATATAGCACCACCCAGGGGTCACGTGCAGGGTAAACGGTGGTGAAACTTTGACCCCCTTTGTCAAGTGAGTGGGTAATTTGACTGTTAGAAGTTCTCCAGCCGCCCGAAGGCCTCTAACTTAGCTTAACGACTGCTGTCGTAGAGAGAGCGCTCAGTTAGTAACCACTCAAAGCGGTCACCTATCCAAGAAGGGACCCGGGTCCACGTTGCTTAGCCTCGCTTACCGCACGCGGGCCGCGGGCGTTGCTTGGCCACGAGCGCTCCGTGATTGGAACTTATATAGAATAACACAGTGACATGATATTATATTTTCATAAAAGTAAAAAAGTAAAAGTAGTTTATTCTTCAAATTAGGCATATTACATGCACCTATGAACGTCAATAAACTACCACCGGTTCGGAAAAATAAACCTCTGCCACGAGAAGAACCGGCGTAAGAAACTCGGCAACACAAATCATTAAAAATGTGTCTGCAACTGTTTCTAGCTGTCGACACAAGGAATCCTCAAGTTGATAGAGGGTCTAGCTTGTGATTCTTCTGGAGTCACGAGTGTCCATAGGCTGTGGTGTCTGTTTACCATCAGGCTGGCCGTAGGCTCGTTTGTCACAGTCGTTGTATAAAAATCTGTCAGTACTCGTGGTGTTCTTGTCAATCAGTCACATAAAACGTGACGGTATAAACTATCATAATAGCCGGGCTGGCTCCATTAAAAGATCAAATTGATGAGACGTATAAGTACATTGATAAGTTTCAAAATGATAACTAATGGTCGCGGGTGAAAATAAAAAATGATTGATGAAAAAGAAAAAAAAACGATTACTAGAATTCGTTACAGGTCTGCGTTAAAATAATAGATTTCAATACATATTTCATATTAGGAACAAACATGCACGTTTAATCAATCACAAATGATGATAATATAAGGTCAGTTTATAAGTACAATGGTTCTTTGGTAGCCATTATTAAAGGTTCACGTTTATGCAATCTCAAGTAATGTTTAAATGACATGATAAGTGATGCTGAAAAAAGAAGAATTATAAATCTTAAAATCCTGTTAGACTAGTTTTGAATTCAGTCCAAATAATTCTCCCCAAGGCAATTAAGAGCTGTATCGTAAGCGGCAGGTACGCTACCTAAATTCCATTCTAAACATCTTTTCCTAATAAAAATCTGAAGCACGCCTATTATGATTTAAATAATTAAAGAAAGAACGCAGGGCTCTTAAAATACCCCATCTGAGTAACTTTAAACAACAAAAAGCGCTGATTATGAATTCCACAGAGCTTAATAAGTTAAAAGTTCATGCTGTTGGTCTTAACAATACGCTTTTCTTTTGTTTGTACTTACTTGAAAAGATCAATACGAAATGAATTTAAAGGACTGATTACAAACCTTTGATTTTAAAAGGGCGACACTGGATTTCAATTCGATTATTTAAATTTATGATAAGTCTATAGAGTGACGGGCAACCTTTGATCAATCACTGCTATGTTTTAATTCTTTCGTGCAAAATTTACTAACTACATACTTCTGAAATAAGTCTTGAAATAATATTAAAAAACAAATATTAAAAATAAACTGCATGGGTTGTTATGAAGAAAGAAACCCCAAAAACAAATCCTCCAATCCATTAGAATGAAGTGTTTATACATACATACTTTAAGGTAATACGAATAGGTACATTTTGAAATGGAGTATTCTTTCCACCACATACAGTCCACAGAACACTCCTAGCTCCCAATAACCTTCGATCTGTAACTATCGTATTTACAACGAGGTTTACTGAAATAGCAACAATTTACATCAACACTTAAGTAATATTTCCACCAAACGTCCCGCAACGGATCGGAACGAAAAGAATTTTATAGTCTGATACTACTGAATCATATATGTACTGTTTTTAAGTCTACATTAGCAAGTTGCGCACAACAGCTTGACCGCGGGCGTCTTCCGCGACATGTGAACGTCACCGAAAGTATGCTGCGACACGCGATCGGCTCCGTTCGCTTGCGATCGGTCCCGTTCGGTTGCGATCGGCCCCGTCCGCTTGTCGTCGTGTGCGAACGGAACCGTTTCATTGTCCATTTTGTAATAATCTGTGAATTTTTTCACATCCTATTTCAAATCATTGTGAAGTGTATCGAATTCGCCAACCTTACACCGCTTTTGCCACAAATTATTAACCCAAACTTTTCTTTTTCTCTTTTGTGTATTATGATGATATTCTTCTTCTTCTAATGCAATAGCCAATAATACTACGGCAACTTCAACCATTTTCATAAATTACAATACGTCAACGTGGTAGGAACGAAACTATTTTACTGGGTGCGGATACGTTCGCAAGCAACCGTACGGTGCCGTTCGTGTGCGTCAACATCCTGTCGGCCGCGAACGGCTGTTACCGCCCGGTTGTACGCGTCGACATGCCGCCGGACACGATCGGTTGTCGCCGCATCCGTTCGTATTCTTTCCGATCCGATCCGATGCGTTGTTAGCGTTAGCGACGTCAATAAGGAAAAGTTATAAGTAGATATCAAATATATCTTTCATTTTGACAAATGAATACCTACTCAAATCTCGTCAAAAACCGATGTAAAACGCGTGGAGTCTTTTAAAAGATTACACGAGTTTAGCGCGATATTTATTAACTATATATTAATCGTATGGCAATAATTTCGAACCGTGAGATTTTTGAGAAGACAGTACAGTTGCCAGTTTGCTGCACTTTTAGCACCACCCATTAACTGACTGACACTGAGATGCGAGTTGCATCGGCCGTGATTCCATATGACCAGAGGCTTGTTTCATAAAGCTACAAGTTATAATTTCGGATACAATTCTAAATTGGCAAGACTGACTAGCGCTCAACCAATAATAAATTGGTATCTGATCAGTGTTGCTGATTAAAAATGGGGTACGTCTCGGTGAATAGTCGACGGAGATATGGATATACAACATTTTAGGCATAATAGTAGATTGTGTACCTAATATGTCCAACATAAGCCACATTTTTGTAAGAGATGGTTAGTTATTTTCCCGAGAAGAGTGAGGGAAACAAGTTTAAGGGGTAATGTGGCTTTTGTACCAGAGTTCTACAATCTACTTTTCACTAAGATTATAAGAGAATATCCTCCTACTCCATAGCATTAAACAACATTAAACAAAAATATCCTCCCAGCAGCATTAAAGAAAAAATATCCTTTCAAAATGTACTATATTTAATTGTATGTTCTTTATCTGTAGATATTTAAATCAGACGGCCAGGGTCCGCGTTTATTAATAACTACTATAACTCGACTCGGGTCCTGTTCTCTAGAGGACTTAATTAGTCCAAATAAATATAGGACGTGATTTCGGTACTCGACACTAAAGAAACAACAGGATGTTGCTGCTGAGCCTACGAATTTACTGATTATTGGACATTTACCCGAGGGGGATTGGCCCGACTTCAGAGTGCGTGTTCATGATAACATTACAGTACCTACAACTTTATTGGGAATTAGCTTTTGCCCGCGACTTCGTCCGCGTAGAACTCGTTCTCGCCTTGTTTTTTTTTATACAATCTTTCTCAAACTCAGATGGTTGGACGGCGTCGAAGAGGGCACCAGGACCTTAGGGGTGATATGTTAGCGAAGGAAAACCACGAATAGATCGGACTTGCGAGATTTGCTTGACCAGGCTAGGGCACACCCGCGGCTGTAACGCCTCAGATGATGATGATGATACAATCTTTCACCCTTCTTTACACCCCCTTAAGAAATGATTACAGTCAATATGACATTCTCTAGAAATCCTATTGTCAAAACGAATGATTAAGTGCAATAAAGTGCTTATTTCGAAATATCAAATGTACCGAAGATATAATAAGAATGAGACAGAGCGGGTTCTTTATGTAATGATGAAGGCCGAAAATGCGAAGCAGAGCGGCAAGAAATGCGAGGCTGAAAGCCGAGCATTCACACATAGCGGCCTCCTTATCAGTGGCTGAGGGCCGAAAGCCCAAAGCATAGCGGCAAAGCGCGCGTGGCCGAAAGCCGAGCATCCCAATAGAGCTTGGCTCTTTTTGTAAGGCTAAAGGCTGAAGGCCCGACGGGCATGCCAACGTGACACTACCTGTCCCCGAGTGTCTTATAAGCAAAGGTCGGCGGGGGTGAGCTGTTTTCAGTTTTTGCATAATATGGACATACCTTGTCATTTAATGGTTAATGCCCCATATGTATTTATGAACTAATGAAATGATTTTATTTCGGCTGCCTTTCTGCCACAAGCTTTAACGTCGTTATCAAAACAAATTATTTTTATTAGAACCTACGGAATGAGATTAATCTATTTTGCACAGCTTTCCGCTTAAATAGGAATATGTGTGTTTTAAGCATATAACGTATTCTCATGAAATGCGCGATTAAATAAAAACATGTACCTGAAGCATACTCATGGGGCCTAAATGACCTAATCGTCGGCATGTTTAGCCTAGTTGGTTGTGACACTGCCTCCGAAGCAAGAGGTCACGGGTTTGAATCCCGGTATGGGCATTTGTTTCTGTTGTGAGCAGAAACATTTGTTCCTGAGACAGGGATATTTTATAAATATTTAAATATATATCTTCTTGCGTTCTAGTTCTAGTTCTTGCGCTCTCTTTGTGTTCATACGTAGCTAAGTATCTATGTGTGAGCGCCTCACGCTAAAAATTAGATTCGAATTGAATTTTTGTTACAAAATGGAGTTCGGGAAGTTAACGTGAATAACTTAATGTCACCTATTAAACTGAATAATTTATGCTGTAGAAACGTGGATAGAATGCTAGTTTAATAATGTCATTTTCTGCACTAGCACTGCAGTAGGTAATGATAAATTACTTGCCCCAAAAAGCCCACTTGCCATTCGCCAAAGCGTCAGAAATTTTAAAGGTGTTATTTTTAATAAAATGAGACAGAGATCACTGGCATAAAACTAATTATCGACATCAAACAGGACTAAAATAAATATATACACGTATATACGCTTTGTGAACATTACACCGAGCAAAGACAAAATATAAAATGGAACCTCAACTTCCATTGAGCCACTCATAACCCTGAGCTGCGTTGCTATAAGTAATGGTAAAAGTTGGACATTAAAATGGACCTGTCCATATTTCGGCGAATCATTAATTTCATGGTTTAGTACAATTCAGGATTCGGAAAGTTGGAGCTGCCAATAATATTCCATGCGAGGAAAGTATATTTATTATACAGGGTGTTGCCTGTAATAGGAGCAATAAATTAAACGGTACACTATTGAACTCTCCAGCAATTATTTCCAAATGGATCTAATCGAAAAAAAAAAATTCTTGGATTTTTTTTGCAAATGTAGCTTATATGTACTTTTTTACACTACTGGAGTGATATTAATAACTATTTATTCAAAAAACACAAAAAAAATTAAAGAATCCCAAAAATATACTTTTAAACAAAAAATGCGACAACGATTATGAGTCATAACTTGAAGCGACCTCAAAATCAGCATTGACTGCCGCGCCATAATCTCTGGGTGCTAAGATCCATTACATGGAGGTCATAACTTAAGATCAAAATTCTCCCAATTGAAAAAATATATTTATTTTTTGGACACAAGAGGTTACTGCAGATGCTCTAAGGAAGCGTACTTTAAATTGATTGCTCCCATTACAGGCAACACCCTGTATAGTATTGATTATGAATGAAAGGACAAAGGAAGAGAACGTAATTGTCGTAGGTGAATGAATTTATTATTTTGAGTTACTAACTAGGTACGAAGGTTATAAGCGAACTTAGGTTCATTCGTTGCTCTGTTTTTTATTCTGTGTAATTTATGAATCTTAGTGCTAAGGATAATAAATTTTCAGCTTGGTGGGTACCCCGAGGCAACTTATAGCGCTTTTTTAATGTCTACTGAGTTAATTTTCTTTAATTTTTGTACAAGTTACAGTAGTAAGAGTACTTACAGTGCTTTTATTATGTCCCCCGTGAATCTTTTTTCATGGCGGCAAACATTATAGATTGCTATTGCTGCTTACATAAACTTTAAATCAAGTCATATGTTTAGTTTAGGTGCAGGGTTTTGTAAATTATTGTAATTTTTACGCAATCAACACAATATAGGCGCTCGTATACTGTAAGATGAATGAGAAAAGCTCCTCTGTAATCATCATTTTCATTCAGAATCTTGCACTGCCTTGCCCTGTGACCGTATAAATCATGCCCAGAATCCGATATAAATCTACCATCATATTGCATAATGAATTTAAATCATAATCACCGGGCCTGTGGGATGTAAAATTAATAACTGTTTTATGCAAATCAGTCCTTAGTCAGCGCTCTGTAGCAAGGGAAATCATATGGGACATTAATTAGAGTTTAGGCTAGCGGCCCGGTATGCAAATCTGAATTCTCGTTTTCAAATATATACTTGAGAATTGGTCCCGCAAGGTTGTTACGTCACTCTTCAAACGAACGTTAAGGTATCTACATATATCTATTCTTCTAAAGTTTTTCCCGGTTATGGCCTAATGAACCCGGGGTCCGCTTTGACACCTAATCCCAAGGTTTGGCGTAGGCACTAGTTTTACGAAAACGATTGCCAGCTGTCCTTCCGACCCAGAGGGAAAACTAAACTTTGGTGGGATTAGACGTTTAGGTAAGTTATTAGAATGTTAAGGAAAAAATTGACCTAATTTGGTTCGGTTCTCATACATTTTGGTATGATTTTGGGCCATGTCTTAATTTTGCCGCTGATTATACACCGTGGGCCCTAATAATCCTAAAGATATTAACCACGTATTTTTGACGACACTGCGAGTAAATAATGTAATATCAACATGGATCCAAATATGGTTTTAATTAAGATGGGTGCCGCTCGAATAAAAAATTTCGAATTTAGGTATTAGCGAGCCGAGTCGACCGGCACTTGTCTATACGTCAACAGTCACGAACTTTAAAGAGTAGGCTCAGCGCAGAGCAGAGTAAAATATAATTATTTACTATTTTTGCTAAAAGAAAATTAATGTAATGTAATTATATGATCATCATCATATCAGCCGAAGGACGTCCACAGCTGGCCTCCCCCAAAGAGTGCTACAATAACGGATCCTGCGCCACCTGCAAAATGAACTAATAAAATAATATGATGTAATAGGTTTAAACAGTAAGTAGGCTTTACTTGTCTGCATATCTGGATTATCTGGAAAAGAGTAAATGAAACACGAAAGCAGGATGAAAAACAACAAAATCAATAATAAATGTTTAATTATTCGATTTTATTTGGTTATCGTCATACTATCGTTATTTGTTATTTTTCGTTTATTTCGAACTATTCTCTGTTTAGGGCTCCGTAGACAAAATGTTTTTTTTTTACAATGCATATAAGCGTGTGGGGTATCAATGGATAGGCTTTTGAAAATGATATAGAGAATGCAAAAAACTTTTCCAATTAAGTCAACCATTGGGGACATATTAGCATCAAAGTTCCAAACTATGAATATTAAAATTCTGAAAAATATTGAGGAGAGAGAATTCTCCGGACCTTTGGAAGGCGTGCTCGCAGCCGAAATGCCAAACGAGTAGGTACAACATAGCCAACACGTAGAAGCCCTTTTGACAATCTAATGAAATGCAAGGGGTACACCGAGTTCGTTATTATTATTTTTACGATTTGAAGTTTTTAACTATCTTAAGTACCTGCACGAGGATATTTAAATTTTAGCCATAGGTGGCCTGTAATAATATTAATGTAGACGTTAAAGAAAGAACAGAGAGTAACATAAATACTAAGTACACCTTTAGTTTGTTAGAGATATTTATTTACCTTCTATTTGTATGCTCTGTGTCCACACTACTCTGTACGGGATTTGACTCGATTTTTATTTTGATAGATTTAGATTTTCTTATTTGCCTGTAAGCTGTAACGAGTAAAATGAGTGATTGTTCGTATAATGTCGCTACAAAGTATTAAAGAAAGTTGCTCGGATTTCAGCCGGACCAAGTCATTGAACCATTAGTTCAAGGGTCCTCTTGGTTCCGCCTTGGGTTGGTGTATTTGCAAGGAATGAATTAAAAAGGCCAAAGAATTTAACATACAATACTTATAATATCTCAACTTTGCATCTTATTAGCCCGCGCAGAGGCTCTATAACGACTACTTATGGCAGGACTACAAATAGTTAACCGCAACGCATACGAACGTGGGAGCTCCCGATAGTAATCGATGAACACGAGAAACGCAGCGCGAAATAATCTTGGCCAAGACGTATAAAGAAAGTCACTTACGCAGGAAGTCCGTCGCGACCAGATCGCACGTCACTCACATCAGTCCATCAATACGCCGGAGCCGGTGGTAGTGTCATCGCTTGTCAGTTCGCCGAACTGACAGGAGGCAGGAAAAATGGCGGGAAGCGTCGCGTCCCTGTGCTGTCCTGTATAGTGGGACCTTGATGTCACGGCCGACGCAATTGCGGCCAGGCGGCGATGCTACGGTGCTGCCCCGTCGCAACTGCACCGAACCGCGCCCGGAGCCGGAGACGAACTCACGGGTCCTTCGGTACCCGAAGTTTGGGGAGCTCGTGTGAAGCACCTCGGCCTGCTGGCCCACGCGGGTCGCTCCGAAGGCGCGCGGTCTCCGGGGCGCCTCCAAAGCAAGCGCGTGGACGAGTCACAAGCCCACGAGCTCTGAAGCTTGTAACCTACGGTGGGCTAAAGCTCATGATCACTGCGCCATTACGGCGGCGCGCACAAACACCTTGCACATCGTCACACGGTTCACCTCACGGGCACAGTTTAATAGGAACTATTCTAAAATAATGCTTATTCGGCAACCATGGCGGACAAGCTACAACGTTTTTTTAATTGCACGCGCGACGCGCGCGCGCGTGCGGCGCGAACGCCAAATCACAACGCCTGTCCTCTAATAATGCTCGTATCGATCTGTCCGTCTCGTCGATCAGTGTCTAAAAAAAAGAAAAAAGTACAAGGCGTCGTTCCGAAACACGCTCACGCGTAAACGCTGCTACCGTATTTCAGTGTCGCAAATCGCCGCACATTCGATTAGTTTTTAAATTACTTTAAATATAAACTTCTTCAAACAATGAACTTTTTCAGCTATTCGTGTTTTAATATTACGACTTTTTAAACTGCGACGTAAACGAAATCAACTTGTATCGCTTGCGCGAATCGGAACTGTCACTTGACATTTGTTTTTAATCTACCGGCTGACATGCGTCATAATTATTTATTATCAACCGTGTTATTATTCTTAAGTGCATTTCTTCCAATGGGGAATGTCTGAAAATTTTAAAAGTCCTTGATTATTTTTCTAATGGTAGGAATAACCCTCGCCATGAACAGAAAAAAGTTTCAGATTTTTCGGTTGCGCCATATATTTTTAAAAAATATAAACATTCTATATCACCTCGCGTCTGCCCTGTATCAGACTACTACGACATTTCTAAGTCTGTCGAATATTAAAAAAAAAAAACCTGCTTGGATCTGTGGTACGCAATGACATTGACAGTTCACTGTCATAGAACATAACCTCATAACCTCTTGTGCTTTCTTTTGGTTAACTGCTCTCTCTGTGTTTCTATGCATTTTTTACGACTCGCTTCTCCACCCGGACCTTTGATTTTGCCTGCTTCAACGACGACCTTCGCTTTCGAACCCCGAACCTGATCTCGATAGCTACCACGACGACCACTGGAATTTGAAATCGGCAAACATGGATAACGCTGCTTTTGTTAAAGCAGACTCATCTAATTTGCCAAAAGTTGACGCTTATATGCTTATGGAGTTTATGAAGAATAGCGACAAACATAATGTCGCTGAAATAAGAAATGCCAAAGCTTTATCGTAAGTATTAACCTATCCCGAACCTAGAAATCTAGAAATAAACGCTCTAAACAAATTGGCGTCATATCACTACCATTATGATCCTTATTTAATTGTTATACGGCGTGTCACTCACCCGGCTTTGGAAATATTAACACGTGAGAAAATTTTGTGTTTAAAATAAGATGTTAAAAATTAAGCATTTTTTATTATAATGTTTTGTTCGTAAATAATTTGTTACATGTTGATATATGCTTGAATTTATATGAGAACAAAACCATGGTCGAGTAGGTTACATTTACTATTATTAGATAATTGAGGAAGGAAAATCATGTGTCAAATTATTTTGTTTTATTTAAGGTCTTCACGGGAATCATACATAGAAAATGCTATTGGATATGTCGAAATAAAACGGACTGGAAACCTTTGTGATGTCAGAACTAAAGTTGTTCCTGAACATAAAATATCAAGCAAGTATTATGTTGTGATGGTCCATCTAGACGAGTCGAATGAAACTATAACAGAGACTTCATGTGACTGTACAGCAGGGGCTGGTAAGTTTTGCTATATAAACATTTTGTAGAAGCTAAAGAGGTTTACAGCAGGACCTCTTTCAGCCGAACCCCTCTGTAATCTAAACACTCTCCCTGCCCACTTTTATGAAACATGTGAGACAAAGCTCTTTATTTGTCATTTAATACCACCCCACAAACTAAAATAAAGCTTTTTTTTTAAATGTAATAAATGTATGGTCTACCGATGAATACGTTTCTGAAATGACACAATGTTGGTTGTTTTATTTCATAAAAATACCCTATAAATTCAATATACTATACTCCACTAATCCGAACAGGGGGTAAATTTTCAGGGTTCGGTTGGATTAAAGAGGTCTTGGTGTATTTGTAATGGGGTTGGCCGCTTGAAGCTTTTTACAGATGATGCCAGCATAGATTTCCCCTGGCATTCCTATCAATTGTCAATTTTTTTTATTTAACCAAATCTTAGGGCTATGTAAGTACAAAAAAATGTATTTCACTTGCGAAAGAAAACCGCGTAGGTTTATCGGCCGCTGATAAATACTTCTTTTTTTTTATGACCTGGATGAGTCAGCTCTTTAAGATAAATCCCATTCAACAAAACGAAAAACTGGAAACCGATGCTGGCACCATCCATAAAATCGCTGGCGACGCGTAAAACCAAAAACGCAAAACACCAACTAATGGACACTGGACTGTCTGTCAACCTAATGATTTTTATATTTTCCCTTTCACTTCCATTGGCTTACAGTCTTGAGTTTTCTAAAATTTAACAATTCCTAGTTGATATTTAGCGTTTGTGGCATATACATGTTTTGTATTTTGTGTTAATAAATTTACACCGTCGCAAATGCCATGAAATTCATAGTTGGTGTTTTGCATTTTTAGTTTTATGTGTCAAAAGGACAAAAAGCTGTGACACTAACCTATGGAATTTTGCTTGTCATCATCAAGAAAGTGGACCTTATCAATGTTGTCAATTGTGTTCAAAATATAATATGCTTTTGTTTCTCAGGTGGGTGTAAACATACTCTTGTAGTATTACATTGGCTACAACGAAGAAGCGATGAACCTTCACCTACCAGTGTCCAATGCTACTGGACAAAACCCAACTTAAAACGAGCACGAGATAATCCCTTAATGTGTAAGGATATAACGAAAAGTAAAGTAGCCAAAAGGGGGCTGAAGGACCCTACTGTCCTAGAAAGACTTCGAAATGAAGCAAAGAAACATGTTTGTGGCAATAGCCTGCTCATGGCATATGATCCTAACAGCCAAATGGAAAAAAATTCAAGGTACTGTGTTTTTGACTTGATGGTTGATTTTGTGGAAAAGGAAAATAGTCCCACTTTTGATAAATTTAAGATATTTATTGATGCAGTGGTAATACAAAATAAAGAAAAAATTAACAAGGAAACTGAAGGCCAAGTAAATTCAAAACAGTGGCATTGTATACGCCAAGGCAGAATAACTGGGTCTAAAATATATCAAATTGCTCATTGCAAGACACCCAATGGCAGTCTAGTTGAAGAGATACTAGGCGGATACAAAGCGCCAGAGACAAAGGCAATGAAAAGAGGAAAAAAGCTAGAAAAAAGAGTCCTAAACAAACTTCAAACAGATTTAAATGAAAAAATAGAAGAATGTGGATTTAAAGTTATAAATGGAATTTTCGGAGCGTCGCCTGATGGCATTGGAGACAGTTTTGTAGTTGAAATTAAATGTCCCATTTCAGAAAAAACTAAAAACAACTACATGAAGAATGGCCAAATATGTAGCAAATATATGGGCCAAGTACAGTTGGAGATGCTTGCGGTAGGCAAAAGTAAGTGTTTATTTTGTGTGGCAGACCCAAAGTTCGAAAGCAATGGAAAAATCGAAAAAATTATAGTAGACTTTGATCAAAATTACATACAAAATTTGATGAGAGACGCAGAAGAATTCTGGAAACTGAATGTATTCCCTATCATTTTGAGGAGTGCTTCAACTTAAGTATGATTACTTACACTTCATTTAACACAAATAAATATTATTATCTTGCCTTCTTTACTTTTATTTTACACCCTATTCGTAATAGTCTTACTCGGTACTCGATAGTTACATATTAGCCCTTGAAGTTGGCATTTTAGGTTAGACCAGATGGAATGCAATCCAGCTACAAGTCTCAGCTGGGTTGCTGTCATCGTGAAACTCTCATTAGCGAGTAGTACAAAAAAGCTTTTTCCTCGTGGTCAAACTGATTTGCCAAACTGGTTTGGCCACGAGGGAATGCGATTCCTAGTGGTCAAACTGCGTATTATTTCACGTAATTGTAACAAATGTCCACACCCTATATCAAACGTTGAATAAATAGAAAAAAAATAGAACAAACATCACTTAATAGTCCATATTGAAACTTTTTAGTATACATAGTCAAAACAGACATTGTGAGTCGCAGACAATTCCATGCCAGATTATTTATATTGTCAATAGTCCCGTGGAAGTAGTTCCGTGGTGGAACTAGTGAGACTTTTTTTCCCAATAGTTCCGTCAACGGTACAGAGTGGTAGTTAGGTACGACGACGAGCGAAGCGAGGAGGAGTGTTAGTAGAACTGTGACCCTACAACGCGCGAGCCGAGCGAGCGAAGCGAGCGTGCCGCGGCAGCGGCCGGCGAAGCGCCACAACTGAACATTGGGAACGGAACTATTGGGAAAAAAAGTTTCACTAGTTCCGCCATGGAACTCCTGTCGACCATCATGTAGCAAAACTTTAATAGTTATTTCATTTATATTTAAGTGTCATTATGTTTAAGTGCTAAAACTCTTCAAAAGAGTTTCTGCGTGTAAACACTAGACAATCTAGACATATACAGGAGGATGACAATACTGTGTTTGGCCACGAGGAATCGCATTTCCTCGTGGCCAAACCAGTTTGGCAAATCAGTTTGACCACGAGGAAAAAGCCTACAAAAATGCTACTACAGTCACCATAATTTAGAATTCTAAGAGTCATAATGAAACTTTCATTTTATGATTGGTAGGTATAGATTTTTTTTTATTAAAAATCAACCAAAATTCATAAAGCTGCTATATTCTCTATATCCGATGATAGCTAAATATCTTGCAAATGACTGCATAATTTATTGCCACCAAACATAGTTAAGAACTATCTTAACAGGAAATGGAGAAGACTCGAGAAAAATCACCCTCGAATCGGATCATCCGTTTAGGTGCTACATTGCCTCAGACAGACTTTTTTTGCGTCAGGGGTCAAAAATAAAACACCATAATTTAATCAAAAGTCATGTATTATTGGATTTTGAAGATTAATTAAACCACATGCTATAACTACTAACTCATCCAAAAACTTTAAATGTTTATTGTTTACCACAGAATGAGGTTTCAACATGTGAAACTCTCTTACTCTTCTAATTACACGTTCAACATGCACCCTTAAACTTGCAATTACTTTAGTTTCTATGACCTCTTTTTTAGTCATTGTTTTATTTGAGTAAACACTTGGAGGTCTTAATAGTTTCACGTTTTTAGTACTTAATAACGATTCAATCTCTTTAAATCCACGATCTGCCATAATTACTGCATTTAGAGGAAGAATGTCAATAAATCCACTTCTCTCCGTGATGGCTTTGTCAGATGTTCTTCCACCAAAACCCTCTGATATAAATGTTATGTATCCAGCGGGTGTGCAGCCAATCAAGTATTTCATTGTGTTGCAAGATTTATATTGCGACCATGTCTGCGCTTGTTTGTCTGGATCAGTGGGTTTTTCAATTTGTATTTCGAAGCAGTCAATGATACACTGTACATTAGCGTACCTTATTTTGAAGGCCAAAGGTAAATTTTTTTTTATTACAATAGGTGGTGGCAAATAAATAATACTTTGAAAGTAGGTCGACAAAACTAAAATGTTCTTTTCAAATACTAAGCTAATTGTCGACCTAGCCATCTGAAATTCTTCACTCATTCTTGCAAACGAGTCATTGTTTTTTAATTTAAATAATGTAATGATTATATGGAGTGCCACACATGAACACTCCTGTGCGATGAAATTAATGACCCACCAAAAGCTTTTTGGCAGACCTAAAAACATTTTGGGTTTGTTTTTTATAATTTTCAACATATGATCCCTGCCATGTTTTTCATTCTCTTGTTGAGCTGATGAAGATGAGTCAATGTTGGATGTCCCAAACAATGATGGTGACTGGTTGCGGCTATCTTCACTATCAGAAAGATGCATCATATGTGATGGCATCACTCTTTCCTTTATTTTCCGCCCACGAAATTGTGTATGTGTGTCTTTAGTCTTGGGCTGGGCCATAATAGACTTATTTGATAAGCCTATATTTTTATCGCACTGTACAGCTGCGTCAATCTGAAACAAATAAAAACAATGAATAAATAAAGAGAATCTGATGCTATTGTGACCCATTTCAACAGTCAATTAACCTTGAGGATCTTAACGAAAGTTCATATTATGTCAGAAAGAGAAACTATAGTTTGTCTTTTAAGTATAGTCTACTTATGACTTAATAGTAGCTACAGCAATACTTTGTAAAAATGTATTTATTTATTTATTAAGGATCACCATCAGATAATACACCATTAATGCTTAAATAACTTGAGTAATATTTTAAGTTGATGCTTATCCAATGAAAGGTTACCACATCTTATTCCAGTATCTTAGAACATTCTAATATAAGTTTAGTATAAAGAGAAAAAACAGTGTTACATTACATTGAAATAAAAAATATAAAAACATTAAAAATAAAACAAAACTAATTGCGTGACAAATGTAACAAAAGGAACAAGAAGACTGAAAATAAAATTTAACAAACTATGGTGCGAAATCCTGGGAGCTGATATGCTTAAGTACCTTTCGTTTAAAGTGTCCAAGACTGTCGCAAAGCATATTTGCGCCCAAGGACTTTGGGAGATGGTTGCATATGTAAAAGTATGTATGTGGAAATTGTGGAACATAAATGGTTAAGTTTAAGTAAGCATTTTGTTTATTCTTTATGGTTTACCACAAACTTAGTAGGTGCAATTGAATATAAATGTATGTACTCACAGTTTATAATATGACAATGTATGATTAAGAGAAATAAAATGTATTTTTAATGTTAATTCCTTGTCAGTTCTGCAACTTCATGCAAAAGGGGCCGCTTGTCATTCTTACCTATATATACAACATGTTATTTTAAAGAAAACTACCATGCATTTATTTAAACCCTTTCCTGGCCACATTTTAACTTGCATAGAACCTACCAGGAAATATTCACAGCCTAAGAAAATGTAATTAATTTATATTTTATCACATAGATAGCAAAGCAATGTTAGAATTTAAGTTCAATGTGGTTGATGAAAGTTTAATGTGGTTGAATTATGCATGTAACGGTACTTAAAGAAATTTGAGATATTAAACCTGTTAACACACTGTAAAAAATCCTCAATTCTAGCCTAATCACCAATCTATAGTCCTAAAAGGTCTGTACTAGAACAAAATACAAAAAGATGATGTTATATGGTGTGCCCTAAAGGGTGAATAGTTTACAATAATGTAAGAAATACTTACATTGTGAACCATTTCCATGCTAGCAATGTCTGAAGCGTTTGAAGTTGATGGCTGACTAACATCTCCAATATTCATCGAATTGACTACTGTTGTCAAAGGTTTTTTTGAAAAATTCTTCAGTGTTGCATTAATTTTCAATCTTGGTTTTGCACCAACAATCCATTGCTCATAATTCTCCAAATCTTCTTCAAGCTGTAATTGTTAAAAAATATATGCTCATCATCTCATTCAACATCATTAGTATAATATAGTTTGCACACTCAACAAACTATAGCAGTATTTAAGTACCACATGATACCACTTTAGACTTGCATTATATTACTTTTTTTAATGTACTCTTAATGTTTGCAACCAAACAAAGACAAACTAATAATGTCAATAAGTTAAATTATATGACTCCCATTCCCATGTTGTTTAATTATCAAATACTTAATATTTTTTTTTACTGAATAGTGAATATTAAACAAAACAAAGTATCTTACGTTTAAGTGGTCCGCACAGCAATACAGCGGTCGCTTTGGACAGTTCCTGCCAACCAATTGACACCAACGTTCTTTTAGCTCTTTTCTTATAGCAAAAAATTTTAAGTCCGGGTTTTTTTGATCAGTCTTGAAGCACGTTGGTATAAAACACGGTTTAGGATCTCTGTATCGTTGATATGTGTCTGTATTCATGGCGATAAATAAGGCACAATATCAATATCCCGACAAAAAAAATAGTCCAAGTTCAGTTCCTATATGGTCGTCGTAGTAGCTATCGAGATCAGGTTCGGGGTTCGAAAGCGAAGGTCGTCGTTGAAGCAGGCAAAATCAGAGGTCCGGGTGGAGAAGCGAGTCGTAAAAAATGCATAGAAACACAGAGAGAGCAGTTAACCAAAAGAAAGCACAAGAGGTTATGAGGTTATGTTCTATGACAGTGAACTGTCAATGTCATTGCGTACCACAGATCCAAGCAGGTTTTTTTTTTTAAATATTCGACAGACTTAGAAATGTCGTAGTAGTCTGATACAGGGCAGACGCGAGGTGATATAGAATGTTTATATTTTTAAAAAATATATGGCGCAACCGAAAAATCTGAAACTTTTTTCTGTTCATGGCGAGGGTTATTCCTACCATTAGAAAAATAATCAAGGACTTTTAAAATTTTCAGACATTCCCCATTCGCGTTAACGAGCGTAATTACTAATATAAATTAATGGGCCGTGTCACGACGAGCATTTTGATGTGCCACAACCTATGTTTTAGTGTTGGCAAAGTGTCTAAATCAGCTAGTGAAGTTTGTCGAAAGTGCATGGAATTTCTAGGGCTCCAGCGGCAATTGTATGCTTTGCTGGTTGTTGAAAAGGCGTTAGACTAATAATTTATAAGGTCAGTAAGGAGTTCCTACATACTACTATGTGCAGACAATGTTATTTCGCACGAAAATCTATGTTACAGAACATGCCTTAACCTTAAGCTCAACTATGCCTATAATCATGTTTTAACATCTAAGTAGCATCGCTACAATACCCCTTTTTTCGGGAAAAAAGGTTAAGTTCCACTTAACCGCCACGGCCGGGTGAGCCGGGTAAAATTTATTTTCCCTTGCTAGTTGTAATAAAAGTAAGCTAAATTAAATTACATCTAGCAGCTTTTAATATCTATAAAGCTAATTTTTAAATACACTAATATTATTCTATGAGTTAAAATAAAATGAGACTAGCTCTCGGATTATGTTTTTTATGACATGCCCTATCCACTATTGGTTAAGCTATTCTTAATATTCTAAAGTTGTCGACAACCTAACTAACTTAAAACTTTTGATGCTGGTAAACCTGCGTTATGGCATGGTTTGACTATAAACTTATTTATAAGTACCTATAAGTGTATGTATAATGTATCATGCCTTATAATTAGACATAAATTCCTATTCCACCGCAGTGCATCCGCTGTGGTGTTATTTGTTATCATACCACTTGAATTAGTAATATGAAAATTTTTTATTTAAATTTTTAGTCTTTTATGTTTTGTAAGAGAAAACTTAGTTTTCCTTATTTTAAGAAAAGTTGTGGACTTATTTAAGTTCCACCTGTACTCCCTGGTACCTACGGTTGTACAGTTATCGAGAAATTTTAGATTCCTAGGAATAAATAGGTTTTGACATTTTTATGTCAGTGTGCACACAAAAAAATTATAGTCTAGTTCATGAAAGTAGCACAATCCATTATATTGGTGGCTTTGGGTATATCCATTAGTGAGTAGTGGAGACATTATCTATGTTCACACTTCACAAAAAGTTAAGTCCGAGAAAGAGAGAAAAAAATATTCTCTTAAGTCATAAAAATATGAAAAATTGAAAAATCTGGGTCGAAATCGAACCCAGTGCATTCCTCTGGATCCAAGAGAGAATGCGTGGTACACTGAAAAATTGTTTAGGTTTCCCAAAAACAAAAAAAAAATATCGAAGTGTCCTGTCGATAATGTGTACCAAATAAAAATTCCTCCAAACGGAAGAGAAAATATACGCGACATATTGATACTCACCTATCAACAGAATAGCAGAAAAAAATATACGAGACATGATAAGTCCAAATACATTGGCCATATCTGCAAGCATAATCCTTTTCTACTATAGGTGTTTGTGGAAAACAATGGCTAGTATTTTGGTTGTTGACCGAAAATGGTATGCTGTCTCTTATGCAGCAGTACCTTTCAGCACAGCCTAGGTTGCCTACTACTGGTCAACAATGGTGAGTGTCATAGCGTGAGTGCTAAGTACAATAAAGTACATTTAGCAAGAGCAAAAGTCGCTATCAGCTGATGTGATAAGCGATTTGCAATTCCAATGCAATTTGAATCTTTTTAATCATAATACACACATATTGGGTATTGTGATGAGTATAAATTAAAGTAAGTTATAATTACTTTTATTTTGACACATCTGAGAAATAATACAAAGTTTTATTGTTTGTTGTAAGTTTTGATTTTTGAGATGAAGAATTTTGGTGTTTTTAATTAGATTGTGTGTTTTTTTGTATTGAAAAATTATTCTGACTATTGATTTTATTTTTAAATTTAATATATATCTATGCAATAATTGTTACTTGACATGAACAACATAGTTATTATTGTTGAGACGATGACTTTGTTTGCGTTATCTAATAATTGTGCATTGACCTGCGAAACCAAATTTGGTGGTGGTTTTAGTCGTGTCAAGTTCTGAGTCGTTGTCATGACTTTAAGATCTCTGTCTCCGGTTTCATGATATTCGTGCTCCTTGTCCGACATGATAGTAGGTAAAATGTGCTTTTGCGAATCAGGGAGAGCGTTAATTAATGTAACTACTTCTGCGTTGAGAATATGTTAACAATTGAAAAATAAATAAAAAATTAATACAAGCAGCGATGCATTCAGCAGATGCTGTTGTCAATTAATGGCAGTTGCTATGCTATATATTCATAGCACTGGCCTAATATTAATTATAAATAATATTATTTTACTCTCCCGTATGCGCATGAACACACTTCACGTTAATACTACTAAAATACAAGGATTCATATTTGCCTTGTTATTCAAAAGACATTCGAATAGCCTGAAATGTTCAATTAGCATGAATCATTCAGCATAACATTGCTTACATCTACACCAATCCAAGTGTACTGGAAAAAATACCAATATAAATATTTAAACATTTATTTTCCTTCGGGCGCCATATTGTAACGAGTAAAAATGAGTGATTGTTCGTATAATGTCGCTACAAAGTATTAAAGAAAGTTGCTCGGATTTCAGCCGGACCAAGTCATTGAATCATTAGTTCAAGGGTCCTCTTGGTTCCGCCTTGGGTTGGTGTATTTGCAAGGAATGAATTAAAAAGGCCAAAGAATTTAACATACAATACTTATAATATCTCAACTTTGCATCTTATTAGCCCGCGCAGAGGCTCTATAACGACTACTTATGGCAGGACTACAAATAGTTAACCGCAACGCATACGAACGTGGGAGCTCCCGATAGTAATCGATGAACACGAGAAACGCAGCGCGAAATAATCTTGGCCAAGACGTATAAAGAAAGTCACTTACGCAGGAAGTCCGTCGCGACCAGATCGCACGTCACTCACATCAGTCCATCAATCAATACGCCGGAGCCGGTGGTAGTGTCATCGCTTGTCAGTTCGCCGAACTGACAGGAGGCAGGAAAAATGGCGGGAAGCGTCGCGTCCCTGTGCTGTCCTGTATAGTGGGACCTTGATGTCACGGCCGACGCAATTGCGGCCAGGCGGCGATGCTACGGTGCTGCCCCGTCGCAACTGCACCGAACCGCGCCCGGAGCCGGAGACGAACTCACGGGTCCTTCGGTACCCGAAGTTTGGGGAGCTCGTGTGAAGCACCTCGGCCTGCTGGCCCACGCGGGTCGCTCCGAAGGCGCGCGGTCTCCGGGGCGCCTCCAAAGCAAGCGCGTGGACGAGTCACAAGCCCACGAGCTCTGAAGCTTGTAACCTACGGTGGGCTAAAGCTCATGATCACTGCGCCATTACGGCGGCGCGCACAACCACCTTGCACATCGTCACACGGTTCACCTCACGGGCACAGTTTAATAGGAACTATTCTAAAATAATGCTTATTCGGCAACCATGGCGGACAAGCTACAACGTTTTTTTAATTGCACGCGCGACGCGCGCGCGCGTGCGGCGCGAACGCCAAATCACAACGCCTGTCCTCTAATAATGCTCGTATCGATCTGTCCGTCTCGTCGATCAGTGTCTAAAAAAAAGAAAAAAGTACAAGGCGTCGTTCCGAAACACGCTCACGCGTAAACGCTGCTACCGTATTTCAGTGTCGCAAATCGCCGCACATTCGATTAGTTTTTAAATTACTTTAAATATAAACTTCTTCAAACAATGAACTTTTTCAGCTATTCGTGTTTTAATATTACGACTTCTTAAACTGCGACGTAAACGAAATCAACTTGTATCGCTTGCGCGAATCGGAACTGTCACTTGACATTTGTTTTTAATCTACCGGCTGACATGCGTCATAATTATTTATTATCAACCGTGTTATTATTCTTAAGTGCATTTCTTCCAATTCGCGTTAACGAGCGTAATTACTATATAAATTAATATAAATTAATGGGCCGTGTCACGACGAGCATTTTGATGTGCCACAACCTATGTTTTAGTGTTGGCAAAGTGTCTAAATCAGCTAGTGAAGTTTGTCGAAAGTGCATGGAATTTCTAGGGCTCCAGCGGCAATTGTATGCTTTGCTGGTTGTTGAAAAGGCGTTAGACTAATAATTTATAAGGTCAGTAAGGAGTTCCTACATACTACTATGTGCAGACAATGTTATTTCGCACGAAAATCTATGTTACAGAACATGCCTTAACCTTAAGCTCAACTATGCCTATAATCATGTTTTAACATCTAAGTAGCATCGCTACAAAGCATAACGAATGACTTCCAGGCAGTATTAATTTAGCCATATTTTAGTATGCAAATAAGAAAACAAGCAGAATATTGCGAAACAGAAAAAAAACAATGATAAATTAACCTCCAAATGGAGTCTTCTTACCACATTCTAGCAGCATTCTGGCGGAAATATCTCTTTGTTTTTACACTTTAGTAATGATTATTTTTCTTGCTACCGATCTTCACACTCAAAACACAGCAAAAAAATAATAGACGTGAGTAACTCCTTAATTTATAACACGGCTGACTAGACACGTCAAACCATACAACGAATAGTTGCGCCAACTAATTATTTTAGAAGAGCAATTTATTTTAGAATAAGAATAAGAATAATTTATTAAAAACTCATTTTACAATTATGTTCTTAGAGCCTAAACTTATCTCTAGAGAACAAATATCACGTGCCTGAACTAGGATGTTTCCTGTGTTTCAGGCAAATGGGCAGAGTTATTGCATTCATCTACAAAAATTAAAAACGCGTTAATTCTTATTATTTAGTACAATTACTGATAACAGAAAAAAACATGGTTAGATTCTTATTATGTAAGTACAACTAATTAAGACTAAATATACTAGGTATATACTAACATATAAAAGACAAAAAAATATGATATTTCATTTCACAATAGACAATAACTCCTCTTTATCTTCGTATGACATGTTGAGTAGTGCTTGATTGATTTTATCTGCGTTCCAACCAAAACCATCAGGCGTTTGTGCTAAAAATCGAGAAGTCTTAATATTTACGTATTTATATATTTTTTAATAAATATGAAGAAATCAGTGACCTTCGGAATATTAATACAAACATTTTCATGTGAGCATTATTGTATCATGCGTAACATTTACAAAGTTATCGAAAAAAAATTTGTTCTCTGACGTCATTACCTTTATACATAGATTATTAATTTTATACGTTTTTGTTTAAAATTTCAACATTTCAGGGACTTTATGCAAGGATCTGTCTAACCTGCACAAGTTATATAAAATATTTAATTAATTCAGCTCAGAGTACGCGAGGCTTAAAATTACGTCAATTTTCAGAATTTTGTGGGTTAAACTACTATTTCAGTACAAAATAAATCAAATTAATTGACCGCTTCATTGTGAACAAATCTTTAGATGACTTGCAAATGTGTTCAAGACAAGAAGTGTTAAGTCAAAAAGGTAGTAGGTGGCTACGTCACGCCTTTCATTCGGGTTATTAGGGCCAATGGTGTATATCAATTGTTATTTTCACCTTAAGCGGATACTTAAGGCTTATTTACATAGTGTAAGAACTTCCATGCTATTTTCACAATATTGCGCAATATTTTCCACCAGAGATGTACTATGCTACGTTGCAATGGATGCGTTTGAATCCATCAATTATATAAGTCACACATACACACGCACTCACACATACATACAGATTTATTTCTATTTGTTTTATAATGATAATAGAGGATACCTACCTGAACAAACTTTTAGTACTGTCAATGTTATTTAAACGGTCACCACGAGGCTACGCCTAGTGTGGGACCACGGGCTAATTTATATTGAGCTCTGTTCCTTTTAAATAAACGTTTTTTTATTGGTACACATAGAAAAGCACTGATCGAAACGGGTTTTCGCAGCATAGTTTTCACATCCTAGCAGCATCTTTGGTGGAAAGGCACCCTAAGACTGATACGATCAACCGCAATAATGAAAACGCATTCAAGTTCTTGCATGGTGTAAATAGGTCTTTATCACTTAAAGCGCGGTTAAATACGCAATTAAGATAATTGATAAGAAGAAGGGTACAAAACATTGTACAGCTTTTTAATACGTATCTAAAGTTTAAAATCTGAATTAATTAAACAGATTTTTTTATACAACGACGGTGGCAAATGAGCTAACGAGCTGCCTACTGTTGTAATTATTAGTTTCAGTTCAGGCACTTTGTGATATTTTAAAAGATATGCCATTTGTAGAAGGCAACCAATAAGTATATTTAAAAAAATACATGTAAATATACTTTTCGAAAAAACCACTGGAAATAATTTCAACTGAAAAGAAAACATTTATTAAATAAATTTATCACATTTATCAAATACTTTTAGAACCTCTAGACAACCTTCGTCGGAAACTTATCTTTCACTTGTATTGAATATGTATCGATTTTGGGTCACTACATCGGGCAGATAATATGTAAAATAGACAGACTAAAATATACATAACGATGTAGTGGCTGATATAACTTACATTATACATATATTAATATTATTATACAATTCCTTACTGACTAAAGATAATAAAATAACCTATAATTATCAAAAACTTACAAAATAAATAATTTAAAATAAGGGGTCACCCCGCGGCGTCGTGCCAAAGATGCTGGCAGCATTCCCTCGCTGTATAGCAATGCTGATGTGTTGTGCGAGGAAGCTGCCAGCCCTTTGGTCACCAGTGGTGTCCACTAGCCTCTTTGCCACTTCTTTAAAGAGGTTATGGGCCCTGGGACCCCACGGACCGAGGGTCTCAACGCCGAACGGAACGAAGTTATATTCGGCGCCGAGACCCCTATGTTTGCTTTGCTTAGCCTTTTCGGCCGCCTCTGCTGCCGCACCCGCTCTGACTGAAGTTCCGTGAAGATGGGAAGGAGCCAACGTGTCCACACAGTACGTGGCGTCCCACACTAGCACACGTCCCATCTTCCACGGAATCAAAGACATACCATCCGGCGTCTTGCCATCGTCTCTAAGAATGCCGGGTGGCTCTAGTAGCGCCGGCACGTTGACGGTGGCAAGAGAACGCCGGAGAATGTCGTTGAGTGCGGCGTGTCTAGAGAAGCGGCCTGCGCTCTTTTGGCAAGAAAGTCTGTGATGTCCCAGGGTGTCGACCTCGCTGCCGCAGGGGCACCTGTGTGGAGCACAAACCCGGACACCGAGTCGCAGGCAGGTCGCCACACGCAGAGTATGGGCTTCGAGGAAGGTGCCGGTATGCACTGATGGATAGGCGTGCAACCAGGCACCTGCTTCTCTGGTACCCACTGCTAAAATTCTGGCCCGATCGGAACCTGCGCTGTGACTTAAGAGAGAATTATAAGTATTTTTGCAATGGATGTCGTCCCAGAACCTTTGGGATTTCAAATTTTGGGGATTATCCTTACCCGGGCCGGCAATGGACCAGGTATTTTTGGCTTCCGTCAAGCCAGCAGTCTCACAGTTTGAAGGGAATTCCCTTAGGATTTTCCTATGAGTTTAGCTGAGCTATGAGCGGAAGACAAAAAAGCCGGTGCACAAATTTTGCGTATCCCTATTCCACCATAACGAATGGGAAGGGAAGCTTGGGTCCAGGAATCTTCGCTGAGCTGCATGTTCAAAACTGATTCCAAATTTGATTTGATCAAGTCGTCGAGGGGGGATAATAAGTTATGAAATTTAGTGATGGGGCAGCAGCGAGGAACATAAGTCGATTTCGGAACAAAGAGGCAAAACAGTCTAAATAGGTGCAGTCACAAGTTCCAATATGTGTCATAACCAGGGATCGGATGGAGCTATTGCATCCGATCCCTGGTTATGACGCTAGTTATTGCTCGT
Source organism: Notocelia uddmanniana (assembly GCA_905163555.1). Classification (NCBI taxonomy): domain Eukaryota; kingdom Metazoa; phylum Arthropoda; class Insecta; order Lepidoptera; family Tortricidae; genus Notocelia; species Notocelia uddmanniana. The sequence goes on along the minus strand of LR991065.1, from coordinate 11,747,526 downwards.
AATATTGTGGACATTACTCCAAAACTAATTAACTAATTAGCAATCAATTAATTTCATACCTTAGATATTTCTTATGATGTAGATTTATTAAAGAAAATAAACGGAATTTTTTCCAATTTTTCTGTGGTCAGTTTGTTTCTTTTTGCATCTGAAATGCACAGAGCGCGGCGCAGCGTCTTTGCGGTGCGGAGGCGGTTTTGTGCAAAAGCAAACGCGGTCCGGGGAACGTCGCACTAAACAAAACGCGCGAGATAGCGGAGCGGAGGGGGCGTATGTGACGTATGAAGCATTCATCGACACTATCGACAGTCGACACAATCGTAAAGATCAAAAATGCAAAACCGCCTCCGCCCCGCACCGCGCCGCCACCGCTCTGTGCAATTCGACCTTATGGGCTGATAAACTTCGATCGCACTCCACTGATGTTAATGAAGGTTACAGCTATTAATTTTTGGTTTAGGGTTCCGTACCTCGAAAGGATAAAACGGAACCCTTATAGGATCACTTTGTTGTCCGCTCATCCGTCTGTCTGTTTGTCTGTCAAGACCCTGTTTCTCAGGAACGCGTAGAGGTATCAAGCTGGAATTTATATCAAATACGCAGGTCTACTGTCCTTTGGAGATGTGAAAAAATCAAACTTTTAAGCAAACGCAATCAAAAGATACAGCCATTTATGCCGCAAATTTTCGACACTCGCAAGGGAATCAAACCTACAGGGTACTTCCCGTAATGAACTCAGAATCTTGAAATTAGGTACTAAGCAACGTCTTACAGCACAGATAAAGGAAAAATTGCGAAAACAGTACATTTTAGTTACATCATATAATATAAATATATTTTTTACGGAACCCTCGGTGCGCGAGTCCGACTCGCACTTGGCCGGTTTTTTAAATATAGTATAGTTTCAATGTAGACTGGCTTCAATTCCCCCTTGACACTGACCTCAGCCTTTCAGACGAAGAGGGGAGTTTCAATAGACGTATTGTTTTAGGAGGGCTATAGCATGTGACGCCCTTGGCTTCACAAGTTCCTAGGCTACCGGTATATCGAGTATGTAGAAGTCTAGCCGCGATACAATGTGCATAATATATGTATTCAAAGAAAGAAAGAAAATGTTTAATAGATCCCTTACTACTTAATTGAACACAGCCAAAGAAGGTATATACTATGACACAGCTCTATACTCAATATTCATGGCATCTAGGTACTTGCTATCGTACTTTCGCAATTTATTACAAAACGAAAAGACATTTTAAAAAGTCATGTCACATGTCGAATTTAAATATGTTTCCATAATACTTACTGGAATTACTATGATGATTAATGTAAGTACTTAATTGATAATTAATTCATGATATTCGCCGTTACACGCGTAACATTATGTCGAGTATACTAATGAGGATTGACATTGACGTTATTTTAGCATGACTTTGCCTAAGTCTTTTCGAGTTGTGGCCAATTAAAGTATTCAAGTACCAGTTTTCCCCGCTTAGCCCTTACGTTTGGATTGAAACGATTGTGAGCTTTTAATTACATTGAGTTTTTTTAACAAGTGTCATTAGAGTTCATTTTAGTTTAACTCAATCGCGATTTCTCGGGTGTAAAGGGATATTTATCTACGCAGAACTCGTTAATTGCTTTAGACTCTTTTAGAGGATGTTTGTTGCTATTTCAGTCTTGCAGGTGTAGTTATAACTATAGTTCTCCCATTTCACACTTTTAGGGGATAAGTTGCGCAATAAAAAACATCATTTGTTATTTTCCGGGGCTCAAACTATCTCTACACCAAATTTCGTCTGACTCAGTCACAGAATATACACTCAGGAAGTACAGAGTCAAAGAACTGTTGGATTTGTAATATTACTCTAGAGATCATAAGGTACGTATTATCGGGAACTTCTACAAGAAAAAAATTAACCTGTCAGCTGGTCTCAGAAATAAGTACTCTCTAGAATATTGCCGGACTACTTATTTAAAATTTTGATTATTAAATTGAACTAATACCCATTTGTAGAACCAATACCCACTGACAAAATACCTGGGCTATGATTGACGTCTATAAACTTACGGTACGCAAGCTAAAGTAAGTAAACGGAACGTCTACGTACCAATGGTTGTGTTTGAAAGTTTAGCTCCGAAAAGTTACATAGTATTGATACAAGCCTGTTTAGCTACCTGATATTTAAATAACTGATTATAACGTTGTTCGTTCATAGAAAAAATAACCATAATTGACCGAGTGAAACGAAGGTCTCTGCTTCAGCTTCTATCAATCAATCCATTCATTGCGAGAACATAGACATAAAACACAATAATGATTTCATATGTCTGGATATCCGTAATTCCGGTTGTTCTCTTAAACAGGTTAAATTTCTCAACCGCCATTTTCTCAGTCGGTTCAATTTTTTCTCGAGATCTACAGCTCACAGAGCCACTAACTACTAGTAGTCGAGTTATGTCAACTATGAAAAAAGAACCTTTAAATTCTCCGTCAATACCAAGTTACTGGCCAAAGCTTAATAATAAAAGGGCTACGGGCTGTTCGAACTACCAATAAGCGGTTAGCATTGTAGACATAGATATCTCAGACAAGGTCCGTAATCAGCTTAGCGCGAGGAACAGCGAACTTTATCTCGCCCTCCGATGGCCGTCCGTGGGGAGTGCCAAATGTTTCAGTGACGTTTCAGTCCTCGTTCAGACACGACCGTGACAGGACGTGTGCGCAAATCTTCTGCGCTAGTCACTTTGCTACGAGCGGAATTACTTTATTGAATACGCCTGCTTTAAATTTCATAGTGATGACGCTTAGTTGAGTTTATAGACTGCAACTCGAAAAAAAGTCGACCTTGGTTGAATGTATGTGCAAAAAAGTGGAAAAGGCAGTTCAAATAATTGTTGACATTATTTGGTGTGGGGTAAGTGAAGTGATGCTACCTAAGCTTTTTTTTCTGTCTCGGAGACACGGTTTTGACTGAGATTCACATTCGATATTAATGGTTGCATGTGACAATGACTAAATTGGCAAAGTTATTAAAAAAATGTTCAGTCACCGCTTCGTTAGGGAGATAACGAAATAAAAGTTTTCCCAGGGAACTTCCAGTCCGTGTATTTTCCCCCGGGTTTCCGCCCCGAATAATTTGTCAACCTAATGTTAACAAACTCGGAAATAACCCGACATCGACAGTGGGACTTTCGAGTAAATTTTTCACTTCAGTCACAATGAAGCCATTTGTCAGCAAGGCTTTTAATTTTCGGCTCAAATTACTCTTTTATTCATTACCGTAATTTTAACGCTTTATGACGCCCTTTCAAAGGATGTTGTTCGTCAAATTATTATTTTGTTGATATTTAAATCTTTAAACAAATGAGTGAACATTTTCATTGTGTATTTCATTAAAATATACCTGAATGGAAGGTAGTTTTTTTAGAATTGAAGTCTTGTTTTCTTTTCCGTTTCGTCGTTGGTAAGTGTAGTTAAATTAACAAATTTTAAACTCATCCAGCATTACATTATCACAAAAACTTCACTACTTCAATTGAATCACAAAAACTTCACTACTTCAGTTTTTCTATGAAATTGGGGGAGGCCTCTATCTAGCAGTGGACGTCCTTCGGCTGATATTGCAAAAGTGTCTGTTTAAATAAGAATCTCTATCCTACAGAAGAAATGCATAATTTAACTACAATAAATAAAATAAATTGACACGAATATAATCGGCCTTTATCCTTTTCAAGAATAGCTTGAACATTATTACCTATAAAATCTTTAATAAATTAGATCAAGATTTATGTAATGAAATGACTAGTGACATTAGAACATTTGACAGAAAAGTAAAGGAATATATCATTCATAGACCATTCTACACACTTAAAGATTTATTTGCCAATGTACTTGACTAATGAACGGGTGAATAACAATAACAACAACAATAATATAATAAATGCTATAAGGAAAACGTCACTTAATCATTCATAATTAAATAGAAAATAAAAATACATGTTTAGTAGGTATTAATAAATAACTTAGAACATTAAACTAAAACTAACTACAATTAAAGCTAAAAATTAAAAATATCTATCAAAATTTAAAGAAAACTGTTTAGAACGTGTATCAATATTATAATGTATGTATGTATTTGCGTGTACTTGTACGATAAGCAATAATCTGAATTTGGCAACCATTAAATATCATTTAATAAAAATAATGAAGACTATAGTAAACGTACAGCAGGGTAATTACGTAACTTTTCGAACATATGATAGGTAGATTTAATTTTAATTTTTATTATGGAAATTGACATTTATTTCTGCTATACGCATGCTCGAAAACGTTGCGTAATTTTATTATCCTGGGGTCTTATTCACAACCCGACTCGTCCTCACCTGTCACCTCACACTTCACCTGTTTTTATATGGAAACTGTCAAAATTTGACAAATAACATTTGGCAATTTCTATATAAAAACGGGTGAGGTGACAGGTGAGGACGAGTCGGGTTGTGAATAAGAGGGCAGCAAGAAAACAAACCGTAGGTACCTAATTACTGGGCGAAATCGTGATGATATTATTAATTTCTGTTCAGTCGAATTTTTTTTTGTTTCATTTTATGTAATGTGTTTCTTTAAACTACTCTATAAAATAAAAGAATGGATGGTTGCGGTGAGCGAGATAACAACAGTGGTCCTGTGAGCTGTAGACCTCGCGAGTGATATTTTTTAAGTATTAAATGCCCATGGCTCCTATGGGACATAATGACACGTGTTTTAAGCTATGTATCTTCTAAGTGGTATTGTCACATATTAATAAAAACTCTTACTTTTTTCTGGTCTTCAAGTGAAAACAAATTGATTCCCAATCGTCTTATATAATCTATGAGAACATTTCACTGGCGCGTTTTAGAAAACGACGTCATCTGAGCAGCGACATCATGATTTGAGACCCTCTCAGATCGAGATCTTATCAAGACTTGGTAGCTTCTTTATCGAAGAGCAGATTGACGCAAGTGTCAATCCGCTGTTCTATAAAGAGACGATTATTTAAACTGACGAACGTTGAAATGAAAAAGTAGATTAAAACCAGCTTAAATAGGATGGAAAATAAAAGCAGTTCTCCATTAAAAGACCCGAAAATAAAACACATTGCCCAATTAAAACTTCTCATAGCATTTTGTTCTGTTAAAAGCAATGTAATTTCAGCCCATGGAATGGAATGGATTACAACCAGATAGAATATATGGTGCGGCTCCGGTTGCTATTTCAAGAAAATATTTTAGATTTTGGGAATATCAACTGGTTAATCAGCAGTTATGGGAATATAATTGCAATAAAAAACCAGAGGACGAAGGTGCTCACCCCTTATTACAATTGCGCGCAACCGTAGTTTCAATGGAAGTATACCTTATAATTAATACAAATTTCCGAGATGTAAAATATGTAACTGCAATTGCATATCCTGTGTCAGTTTTAGGCCCTTTTTTAGCTGTTATTATATATTTTTTAGATCTTTTCTGCAGAATAAGCCACTCACTTGTTTTGGGATTCAAAAAATGGTGGCCTACCTAAATACTACTACTTACTTACTTTTCAACAGTAACAATTATCGATAAAATTCTAAAATAAATGTAAAAAAAAACATTGAAAATAGAAATTTGCACAATTAATTGATACTAATTAACAGGGTTTCATACGTTTATGAAACAATGGGCAGCAAAAACTTACCTGGAAATACTCGTATTATACCTGGTAGAAGAATTATTCCAATGTATGATAAATAATAATTGGTAAATTTTGTACTGTTTGTAGCAATGACACTCATATTGCATTTGAGTCAAGTCAAAATATACTTTATCCCAATAGGCAAGGTACCTATTTAACAAGCACTTTCGAATCATTAGTTATCTAGACACGCGGCAGCGTTTCCAGCCAAGTTCACCCCAGGAACTGGCGGACAGCTGCCGTGTGTTATATTACACGAACCGTTTGGAGCCACTTTTGGCCCCCCAATAACTCCAAATCTATCTAACATAAAAACATGAAATTTGGTACATATATTAAGATCCGTTAGAACAACTAGAACCCCAAACATAAATATAGGTTAAATAGTTATTGAGATAATAAATTCCAAAAAACGGCATTTTTACCACTGACTGACTGACTGACTGACTAGTAATCAAAAACCTAACCCACTTCCAGATGACCTAGAAAGCAGAAATTTGGCATGCAGCTTGGTAATTATGTGTATACACCAGAAAAAATCAGAAAACAGTGATTTTATTATTAGTTTTATTATTATTATTATTTATGCTAGTTACCTCAGAACTCCGTCATTTATTAAAAGATTTGGAAAAAAAAAATGTTTGAAACGGTATACTTCCGGGGTGGTCCCCTTGTCATCGGGTCAGAATCCGATCATAGGGTCCTGGAGAAATCGAGGGAACTCTTCAAATATTTTAGTTGCACCTATAGCGGTTTGGGTATATTGTATAGTAACTCGTGCATTCGCTCTGGGAAAGCACCATTGGATGAAGTTTGACAAAAAGTAATGATATCCCATCAAAACATAAATGTGAAATGAAAAAAAAACTAGATTGTTTACAGTAAAACTAATTTACTGCGGCTGAATGCATTTTGAGCTTTAACTTGGCAGTTTTCTTAAATATCCAACAGCTTTTATGGTATTATAACATACTGCATAGAAAACTGTCAAGTTAATGCTCAAAATGCATTAAGCCGCAGTAAATTAGTTTTACTGTAAACAATCTAGTGCCAAACTTGGCAACTTTTCAGATAATCTACGGAACTTGGCGCCCATTTAGATCTCAATTCTTTTGTCGGTGAACATGGCTGCCATTTTCACATTTATGTTTTTGATGGGATCACATTATCTTCAGCAAACTATTCAGAGCAATTTAATATGCTAAAATATTGAATTGGTGTAGGTACTTATATCAAAATTATGTAAAATAAAAGTTAGTACAGTTTCTAGTGTGTATACAGTTGCCATCAATTACGCCAATCGTAGTAGCACATGCTTAGTCATCAAAACACTAAGTCGTTTTCAGATGTTTGTGAATATTTATCTCGTTGATTTGGTGGCCTTTTAAATCCAACAGTAGGCTTCTTTCGGCTGGTACGAGGGTTATACATGGGCGCATTCAAGACAAGTTTTTTAAATTGACTGAAAGCAGTGTTTACTCAAGTACAACAATCCAACAATTAACAACACACGCAGCTTCGGTAATTTTCCCCCTCGTTTCGCTTGCCTAGAATATTAGAGGATACCTATTACGGATTAAGGATGCGTACTAATGTAACTTATTTCAGTAACTTATGACGTTTCAAAGATAACACGTCGCGTATTATATCGCTTCAAGATTGTTTTCTTTGAAATATCATTACGTATAATGCATGATTGTTCTAATCTATCAAAAAATATATAGAAAAAGTGACGTTTCAGTAAATACTTAAATTGAAAAGATTTTAAAGAGGACCTGTGTCAGAAAGCCGACAATAAAGGATATTATGATGATGATCAAGTTACTAAATAATAATGTTATTACAAGCAGAACAGCAGAAACAAACTTTCCGTAGGTTTAGGAGTATTACAAAGAAAAATAAATGACAAAGAAGAAATTATGAAACTTACTACGTAGTCAGCTACGTAGCTTAACGGAACCCTAAAAAGAAGAAAGACAATAAAAGGCCGCCAACAAATCACAGCTGAGGATGCGTAAACACGCTTGGCTCGCTCGCGCACAGTTTACTGTCTCACAGTAGACCCATTTGCTATGACATGACTATATTCATAAATATTTAAAAAAATGTAATGTTGCTGTCTGAAAATTTCGAGCAAGATTAAAGTGATATCATTTTTCTAGGAAGGGAGGGGGGGAGGATTTGGGGGGGGGGGGGGGAACTCGATAATCAAATTGACTTTGGGCAAAGTCAAAGTTGGATGAGGTTGGGTTAAAGCTAGGGTGCTGCTGTAGCTGCTTTCATCGTAGCTTTACTTGGCAATTTTTTTATTGGTCTTCTCATTTTCCCAAGTTTCTTCATTCAACGAATGATGGAAAGCAGTCATTACTTTGATAGACGAATTCTAATTTAAAATTTGGCTTAGCGAAATTTGTCATCTATGAAATGAATGCACAAGCAACTTCCTGTTTTATAAATCAAGACAATGTGAAGAATATGGTCGTTACAGTAATGCCATGAGATCGGTCTTTGAGATAAATAAGCATAACAAGAGACGCTGAGTTTGTTACGAATAAGAAACACAACTTAATACTGTCCACACAGTGGTACTAGTATGATAAAGCAAAACATATCTCTGAGCACAATGTGGAATGTTACCAAGTTTCTAAGTTCCAAGTTTGTGATGTGCCCATTTATAAAGGTCATCGTTATGCGACTTGAGAAATGGACGATGAATGTGTATGAGAAAACGTGACATACATATTTTGAGTTGTCTATCTTCTGTAACAAAATGCCTGCTAGATTGTAGAAACTTGTGGGTGGGAAAGAAAATAGGTACAATTTTTAATCAATAAATATTATGGGACATTATTTTTACACAAATTGAACTAGTTCCATAGTAAGCTCAATAAGGCTTGTGTTATGGGTACGAGTACTAGACGACGATATATACTTAAATACTTAGAAAACATCCAAGTCTCAGGAACAAATGTTTCTGCTCACCACAGAAACAAATGCTGCTTACCGGGATTCTAACCTGGACCTCTAGCTTCGGAGGCAGTGTCACTACCAACTAGGCTAAACAGGCCGACAACATAATTAAATATTTGTAGAAACCGCTATTAAATATTTATGGTTTTTATATAAAACGATTTAAATGGATCCCGACGTTTCGAGTCCTTTTCCACATTCGTGGTCAATTCCGTTTAAATGATTTCATTTGAAGACAAATTGCGGAACTGAATTCATTGTTATTTTTCGATACTTGATAACGTGGGCGAAAGCGTCGCTTTAAATTAATATTAAAATTCACGTTAGCGATGGGAGAGTAGGGCCTCAAGGATAAGCCTTTACAATTTTATGTTAGCGAGCAGCCACATTTAATTTATATTATATGTCTAAGCTGTAACTACATGCACTGTTTGTCTTTCTTGCTACAATTCGAACGCCGCTGATCTATTACAAGGTACTAACCACTGACTGGCACTATCCTACGTTCGTTAACTTCAAAGGTAACTTCATTTCCTCTTTTATTTTACTGTAACTCAAACATCTAACATCTCTCAACTGTACCTATCGTTCCATTTATCCGCTTTCTTTGTTAAGGTTTTCGATGACGCCACCCTCTTTCTAAGAGTTTTATTTTTCTCCTCACTTTATGGCTCCGTATTATTTTGTTAGAACGTTCATATTAACTTGCGGATGTAAAGCAGGGGGAGGTTTTACATTTATTATTCTTTTAAGAGATAAGTTTTTTGATGTAAACAATGTTATTCAATGTTTATACGACATTTGTCTTCCCTCTTTAATGATAATCCTCAAATGGTTGCTTTTTGTATCGCACCGATGCGGCCACGTCACTGTCACTTAAATTGTATTAGAGAGAAAGAAATATAATATAATATTTTGAATACAGCAAAACAAAAACATATATTTTATCCTTTCAGCGTGTAAGTAACGGTATAAAAAAAATGAAACTATTTTGTATGGCCCTTATTGTGGATGGCAGTCAAGTAGTATATTTTCCAAAAAATCGTCAAATAGAGCTTCGCAATTTGCAGTAAGTATTACGAGTACATTGCTTATTTTATCTAAGAGATGGAGAACATATTTTTAAATTGTCCAAGTCCCTGCATTTTCTGTGTCTAAGTTCAACACACACACACACATACATAGTAGTATGAAACAGTGGCATCAGTTTTCTCTCTTTCTCTGCATATTTTAAGCCTGATTGATCATGTAACGCATCTAGAATCCATAACTTTCTTTCATCATGACGATGATGGACTAAGGTCATTGAAATAATGACTGCATGTATGGCAATAGCCATACATTGCAAAATTTATACAGATATTTAAATTGATATTATCATTTGCTTAACTTATATTATTTATAATAATTGTGATGCCATAATTATGTTTAACGGCATTTGAGTGAACTTACGTCCAGTGTTCTGGGTTAACGACTCTACGCCATAAAAGAGTTTTATAGATATAATATATTATAAAGTCATATTTTTTTACCACAATCACAATCTAATAGAATGCCAACCTAAACATCTACGTAAACTTTAAAATTTAAAACTTTAACTATTGTGTGAGAGCACCGCCATTCAGAATAAAATCCCGTCGAGCAGTAGACTTTACTGGTTCACCTGATTGTATCGGAAAGTAGCTCCTTTCGGAGCCACAGGCGCTCGGCTCAGCACGTTATCGAAATATTCGCCGGGTCGCTTAGTACGGCAAGCAAATCCCTGTGGCGGGGGTAATCTCATGCGATTGCCTTAGCAAGCGAAGCCCGTGAGACCGGCACAGTGCCTTAGCGTGCGCAGTACGAACACAACCTCACTGGGGTTCTTCAGTCTATTGTCCGTCAAGAGCTCGCTCGTTTAGATTACACTCTCAGCCCTGAGTGAAGATTATCTTTCATCGTTTCTCGGTAAACTGTGGAAAAATAACTTCAATATTTCGGTGAACAAATGTCAATACATTATTCCGTGAAAGTGGAAGCTGTTACTGGATCTTTAAATAAATCTGAAGAACCTATTCAGATCCAAATTCCAGGAAATTTCACTACAATACTGTTCAGAGTAACAAACACTTTGGAAAAGATAACACTATTACTTAATCTGCCCATAACCTTTCTTTCCGCAGAAAGTGTGTCATTCCATTCTTCGCTTGTTTTTCGAACTTATAGGTCTATTCTTGCCATACTGTTTGTACCGTGTACTGCGACAGCGGCTTAATATTACGCTCACTCGGCTAAAGGAACAGACACTATGCTTGTACCATTGGTAAATGTTTAGTTGTCAGCATTTGGGTATGAGGGAAAAGTGTTTTTGTACGAAATATATCAGGGATAATCCTTTTTACGCAACGTTCCTTGTTTTTCTAATAACGAACAAATTATATTGAGTTGATATATAAAAGACCTGGCTTTTGAAATTCCTGCGAAGATCTCGTATAAAAAATATGTAATTGGATGGTTGGAAGTAAAATACGGGCATGTTGCATTAACCTCAAATGAATTCGGAATAAAGGCAATAAAATATTAATGATGTTTGAGTTTAGTTAACTTACATAGATCACCGAAACATTTTGAGTTTTAGTTAAAAAATGTATAGGCGTCTAAGTATTATAATAAGGACTTCTTTAAAATATTAGTCCTACTTCATAGACACCTTTATTCCACAGTTCAATAAAAGTGTAAAAACACTACAAAGCACTGCCAATATAAGCAGTGGCAAATAACAGGCAGTTTATTGCGATGAGAACAATCTTATTTTATTTGGCCGGTTATTATTTCAGTGAGAACATCTGTCATGAGAATATGTTGTTGAATTACAATGAGTATTCTTTGGTTCAGTATATCCGTTACATCCACTGGTCCATTTGTTTTACAACATGTAAATTTTATTTACAAGGAAAACATACCGGTATCAGTTCAGCATTGAGCACAGTTGGCATGATCCCAAGGTTTTAAGTTTGATCGTATACCCGAAATACGATTTCCTTTTAAAAACATTTTGTCTATATTTGGTATATAAAACAAGTTTTACCATACGTTTTTAGGCTTCCGTAATGAACAAGGAACCTTTATAGTTTCGCCATGACCGTCCGTCCGTTCATCTGTCTGTGACTTTAACTCAGTAACCCTTAAGACTAGAAAGCTGTAATTTAGTAGCTAAGTACACATTTTTTACTTAACTAGTAATAAGTGTCAGTCGAAAGAAAGACTGTACTTAAACAATAAACCTTTCCGACAATTGCCATTGAAAATTACTGAGATGAAGTTGTTAGTCTAAAAGGTAGTTAACATAATTTATAAACCATTTAATTTACGGAGAAATAATATTATAATATAACATTCTTAAGTATTGTTATTCCTTAATTTAAGAAAATAATGTTTACGTTGGAAGACGACGAAACCACAACTTTTAATGGTGTCGGTATATGCATATGACCACAGTTTCTAAATAACAAAAAACTCCCTTTTAAGTCCACAAAAGTGACGTATGTTTTTAGCTAAGGTTGAATTTGCGTTCACATCATAGTTGAGAGGGAACGGGGTGGGGACTGTACATAAACCTTCAAATTTCTTCGCAGACATGCAGGTTTCCTCTAAATGATTTCCTAGACCAAAAACGTAATGGTAAATATCAAATGATATTTCGTACTTATGTTCGAAAATCTTTTTATATACCAAATACAATCCGGCTCATTATCATTACCATTATCACAACCGCCGCTTGATAGCTGCATGGTTGAACCAGGGCTACTGTAGTGTCTTCCTAATTTTATTATTTAAGAATTTATTGAATATGCTCGATCCTAGTTTAAGCCTAACATTGTGTAGGAGGTCCCAAAATGATAATAATAATTTATCTGTGTAATGTGGAGGCGGGCCGCTAGTTCAGTCATAATTAATCAGTACACATTGCCGACAACAGTAGCAGAAAAAGTCGGCCAGCTTTTCTGTCGATTCATTTACGTTAGCGTCTGTACTTTGGAAAGTGTTTCGTAATTGGAGCTGGTACAGGTGCGGTGATTATCACTAACGATGACAACTACCTCGTGTCATTAAGCGTTTGATGAGCGTTTTGATTTGCATAGTTAAACACATTAACTTATTAGTAACAGGAGGATGAAATTACGGTCTCTTGTTACAAATTTGGTTCGCGGTTTTGGCTGTATACCCGGAATCTCAGCATGACTTTTGGTATTTTCCCGTAAGAGTTTTCCTCGTTGGTGAGAAAATTGCTTCTACATATTTGTTGCTCAAAGTGCAAATTCACGTTGGGTTACAACATGATCCCTTCTTTTCATAATGCTCACCGGATAAATATGAGCTGCTTAGCATAAATATTCAAGATTATCAGCTGTTACATAAATGTATACGTATTTCCACGTAAATGCAAGGTTATATAATAGCATCAAAGACGAGAAAACCAACTAATTCTAATATGAATAAGGGTTCGTCTTTACTTCCTTGTTCATTACATTATCATACATCTGAGCCAAATGCGATTGTGCATAAATAAATGAACATTCCCATGGTTTAAAAGTAACCATTACAACTTTATTAACACGGCAAACTTGAATTTAGTTTTTTAAGTATTTTAGTTAAGTTTTAATATTAGTCATATATATTCCTAGTTATGCATACATAAACTAGTTACACTTTATGTCAAAATAATTATTCAAATGAAGGTAAAAAGTATTTGTTATAAACATAAATGTATGTCTCGTCCAGTTGCTAGTTTACTTAGATTGTAATTATACTGTTATAAGTCTATAATTTTTGTACGCAACTCCACATCGAATTGGACTCTTGTGTCAAATATTTAATATTTTATCAAAATATTATTTATTTTCAGGCAATTAAAGCCAATAAATAAATACCTATCATGTAACTAACATTCAAAGGTACAAAAAATTATAAGTTATTATCTATGGTTGCGACGACGTACTGATTATATATAAGTATATTTGAGACTTCAGAAGTACCTACGTAGGTACCTATTCGATAATCTCGTCGACTTTAGGTACTTAATGTACTAACAACGAAAATATTCGTGAAAGCTTTTGACATGAGCTACTTCATCACTCACAGTCACGAGATGTACAGATTTCGTTTACATAGTGGCCGTTATGGTCACTATTAATCAAGAGATCCACATAATATGCGTATATATCTACAAGTAAAACATTATTTTGACGAAAATACGAGTTTAGGTACTGCTACGTATGCACTTATTTCTAACGTCACATTAAAGAGACAAGTAATATGCCTAATAAAGTAATAGGGCATCCCTTGCTTATTTTCATAAAGACATTGGAGCAATTTTCTCTTCTATAAAAACAGCCGAGAAACCTTTTAATGTGGGAAACTTAAAAATAAAAATAAACATTTGACCTAATTTGAATACAGTACTATTAAGGTACATCTTTAAAGTGCCGTTTCGTTCACTATACCCACAAAAGTGGTTACCCAGCCAGCCCGTGTATATATTTACCTGGTTATAACTAAGCCTTACGGTTTACTTAGTCCTACATAATATTATACGTCTAATGAACATAGGTATTTTCGCGGTTCACAGTTGAAAGGTTAAATTATTCATCGCTCTGATAATTTTATTTCACAATGCGCTCGTTTTCGTATATAATTAAAGGGAGGTGACAAGGTGCTTAATAATAATGTAGACGCTCCTTATATTTAATTGTATTTATATAAAGCTGTATAACAGCCTCCGACTCTTGATGTTTTATGAGTAAAATTACTTCTCGTTTCTACGGACAGGTGACATATAATACTTACTTTCGCGCACGATTTAAAAATCGAAAGTTTCCCATAAACGATTTAGTTTTACGAGTATTATCAAATGTATGTAAGCACTTTATTGTATACAGTTACAGGTTCAAACATATAAATGTCACAAAACATTAAAGTACAGTCAACCAATTAGATTTCTGGCGACTTCGTACCTTGTCACAGTGACAATAATATGAGATCTCTAGCAGCTTTCGGATTGTTTGTCACTGTGACAAGGTATGAAGTGGACCAGAAATTTAAAATTCAAATGGGTTGACCGTACAAAGGCGAAATTAATTATGTATGTACCAACTTAAAAACCAACTTTAAGAAAATACTCAGTTTTTGATATTCGTATATCAAAAAATGAGTACTCGTGTAGGTACTTTGTTATTAACACTTTTTAGTCATTTATATAAGCCGGTATATGTTTGTATGCATTGTAGGTGTAACAAGTAGATTGTACATATATATGTGGCGTCACTCGTGTCATCCGTCAAATCTGACATGTTCTGCAACGCGCTATCGAAGTTTCTTAAATCAGTTGCATATATATAACTTCTAACCAACTCTCATTGGACTTCGGTCCCTGAGAGATCTCTCTATTGTCGTTTCTTCTTGTGACTCCTATCTATTGTATATAGTTTGTAGATAACCCTTTCCTGTATATATTCCACCTTGTACATTATTCTACCTAGGAGCTGCACCTCTCTCATATCTACATATATATATATATATACATGATTTTATTTCAGCAGGGTAATCACGTAACTTTTCGAATGTACCTACTATAGGTAAATCTGTCATTTTTACTATGGAAAATGACATAGAGGTACAGCACGCTCGAAAGCGTTGCCTAATTACCCCACCATTCTTGCTTTGACTGCGTTTGTTTAATTAATAAGCACACCTTGCGACGTCATTTCATGAATTTCATGATCCTTTTAATTGAATTTACATATCTTACAGTTAGTTGTAAAACAATTATAAAGATAAACTTCGTTTTTATGCCTAACATTTAAAAAAATATTTCCTATTCAAGCAAATGTGTTGGTTACGAGAGAAATGGGTAAAGATTGATATTTGCCCAAATCCCAACCAAATACGAGGCATTAGTAGTTTCCAACCTTTGCTAAATGGAGCGGCAAAATGCTCAGGTCCATACTTCGCCGGTTAAGTACGGGGACCAATCGAATTAAGTAGTAGTATTGTAGTCAAGTTTTTGCTGAAGCGGCTTTTAGCACACGCAATAGTATTACCACATATGCATGTAGGTGGTTTAATCCTCAATCTTCTCTTGTTATTTTATCAGAAACTCTTGTTTCTTTTAGCTATCAGAAACGACAAGTAATATCAATATTATTTATCGTTTCCACATAGGTATGCATATCAATCTCGCCTAAAAAGGGTACAATTAAATCTTGCAAACAAAACAATTTATTTACGGTACCTCTACTACTTACACGTAAAGTGGGGAAGCATTTTTAGGGTTCCGTAGCCAAATGGCAAAAACGGAACCCTTATGGATTCGTCATGTCTGTCTGTCTGTCTGTCTGTCCGTCCGTATGTCACAGCCGATTTACTCGGACAATATGAGCACTACAATTATGAAATTTGGTGTGAAGGTGTATTAAGAACCGCTATAGAAATAAATATTTTGGGTTGACGACCTGTTTAGCCTAGTTGGTAGTGACTCTGCCTCCGAAGCTAGAGGTCCCGGGCTCGAATCCCGGCCAGGGCATTTATTTGTGCATTTTTCACGGATATTTGTTCTTGGGTCTTGGATGTTTTCTATGTATTTAAGTATGTATTTATCTATATAAGTATGTATATCGTCGTCTAATACCCATAGTACAAGCATTGCTTAGTTTGGGACTAGGTCGTTTTGTGTAAGATTGTCCCCCAATCTTTATTTATTTATTTATTATTACATACGAGTATGATGTGAAATTACGAAAAAAATATTAAACTGGGGTCAAATATTTCTTTTTTTTTCAATGTATATAGGCGTGTGGGGTCCTTAAAAGTAGACAGAGGTTTGTCAATTTTTTTCCGTTAAGTCAACCGTTGGTGAGATAGCTGTCAAAGTCGTAAAAAGTGTGCCCCCCCCCCTCTAGTTTCCAAACTATATGTTTTTCAGAATTTTAAACTTCATTAAAATTCTGAAAAAGTCATGATTATGTACATTAATAAATCCTTTCAACGATTTTTAGGTATAGGTTTAACGGTTTTTGAGTTATTGCTGAAAAACTGTCATGCCAAAACAAAAGGGCGTAAGTGTTGATGTTTCCTATGAAGATACGACCTTTTTTGATTAAGTCAATATATTGTATAGTGGTTTTAAATGTAGATTAGGAGGTATCGGTACGGAACCCTTATTGTGCGTGGTCCGACACGCACTTGGCAGGTATTTTTTCCTTGCTATACCCATATATTCTTGCTATCTTTGGATAGCTCGTTTAGAACGAATATGAACTTTTTTCAGGTATTTTGTTGAATTACCTATTCGTTTGTGTGTCATTAATTTTTAAAGTGCAATTTTTTATTGAAGGTAGGTCTCTTCTCTGCTAGCTAAACGGTGGCAATTGCTTCTGAGAATGTGCAAAAAATGCATGGTAGTTGTATTTATAATCAATTTAAAGGGAAAACTATCACAGCTAAGTAGACATTTCCAGTTAACGAACAATAGCCGAACTTAAGAAATGTACTAGAAATAGCAAACTTTCGTATCATTTCTAATGTTTACAAAGATAACGTTGTTAGTTGTGTGAAACACATAGTAAATAAAAAGTTTGTGAACTGTTTAGTTCGCATAATGTAGAACTAGGGAACCCTACGTTGCGCGTGGCCCGACACGCACTTGGCCGGTTTTTAACTTTCGATTTCGTTACAATTTTTTACCTATTTTGATCATCAGTTACTTTTTAAACATAGTACTACTATTTTTTAAAGTTTGAGTGTAGTTTTCTCAGTAATCTCGTGATGATTAACACACTGTTTTCTGCCTAATAATTGGCGTAGGCACTAGTTTTCAGGAAGCGACTGCTATCTGACCTTCCAACCCAAGGGGAAACTAGCCCTTATTGAGATTAGGGTTGTCAAGTTTAGTGAGTGGGCAACTTGACTGTTAGGACTTCTCAAGCCGCCCGAAGCCCTTTAACTTGGCTTAACGACTGCTAGCATATACAGCAGCCGAGATTAAAGCCTTAAAGTGCTTTCCAAAGCACGGGAGCGCTCGGTTAGTAACCTCTAAAAGCGGTGACCCATCTAAGGACTGACCCCGCGCGACATTGCTTAACCTCGCATACCTTACGCGGACGCTTGACCACGAACGATGCACTGTTTTTTGTGGAATTTTATAACATTACTAGTTGCGTATGAAGAATAGGGGGTAGATTTTAAATTATACTAAAAAACAACAATAGGAAGAATGTTAACGACGGAGAATAAAAAGCGAATAAAAAGCACCGGGAAGACTGGAAAGTAACTGAGAACAGACGCCTCCGTGTAACAGGCAACGAGATGAATACCAAGACAAACTAATGCAAAATTAAATTTCATTCAAATAAAAATGTTTCGTATTCCTTTCCGATAGATTTTTAAGGGAAAAAAGCACTTTAGTCCAGTTTCGTTGAGCAATCAATGCGGGGACGTTTTTTGTTCTCATAGCTTTACATTGCAATTTAGCTCGAAAAGACAAACAGTTGAGGGATTTACTTTAAGTTTCTGCTGGTCCCTAATTGCTGGGAGAAAACGTAGGTAGAACGTTTAGTTCCGGTAAATCGAAGTAATGTTTCGTTTTTACTTACTTGCCAGCATTTTAACTTAACGTTATCAGCTTTGCACTTGTTAATCGCAGTCTAATACAACTAACAAACTATTTTCGGTCTTATTATGTGTAGGTATACTGTAAAAACAACCTACATACCAAATTCAGTTTAAATTACAAAAGCGACAAACCGACAAAGGCGACAGAGTTACTTTGCATTATTAAGGTCTACAATAACAACATCAAACTAGCATCAAACAATGCATCGGCTAGCAGTAAGATCGGAGTCGGTTTAAAACATCAGTGGGCAACTGAATACATTTTTACCCAATCGATATAACAAAAAATATTTACTGTCGTGAGTTTTTTTAAGATCAGGATTTGGATCTGTATTTCAATTTCACTCGAACCCGAATCCAGAACACACGTTTTTTTTAAATCTGTTATTTTTACAGCAGGAATGACATTTACGTCTAAGTTACCCACGCTCGAAAACGTTGCGTCATTACCCCGCTGTTTTAAAAACTCACAAACTGTATATTGTTATAATATGCTAATATTAAATCACAAAATCGTGATTAAGTAAGCTATAGATATCAAAAAGAAATACTTAGACTTAAGGTAAATTATCAAAATTTAATGTCCGTAACAGTAAAAAAAAAAAGGTTTGCATGCGAGCTGAGAAATTGTGCGCTTTATTCTGGAATTCCAAATAATGGCTTCTAACGGAATATTACTTGCATAGCGGCGAAATCGCAGGGAATCTTTGCCGGACTCTAGAAATATTGAATTGAAGGTTCTGTTTTTACTCCATTTCCTTAGCTCGTATTTTCTGCATACAAATGAGAACAGACCAATAGTCACATCACATTGGGTCCTAATATTTGCTCGTAGTGTATCGGTACTAATAGATACTAAATGTTTTTAGTAACCGAGGTTACTAATATTCATGGTCCTCGTACTTTTATATCCGCCTTGATACACAATTAGTTTCCTCTGTTTTTGGCTATATCCCTCCATTTCTTTCCAGCAGTGGCTACAATGTCATCGATCCAGCGTTTCCTTGGTTGACCTTTCAGTCTCTTTCCACCAGGCCATGTCCATTGAATCACTACTAATGTCCATCTCTTATCTTTGTAACGTGCTAGAAGTCCTGCGCAGGCCCATTTTAGTTTTAAGGCTTGAGTGAGACAAAATGAGTAAATAAAACAATAAGAAAATATGTATGCAGCTAACTCTATTTTTATTTTACTAACTTATTTACTTGTCTAACTAAGCCAATCGCTTAAAATTGGTACGTATGTATACACAAATGAAATTGAATGATGCAGAGACTCTGACGTCTTTGATTTCTGAAGACACAGTCTTCAGAATATTTGAATAATACACGGAAGAAATAAAAATGAAATGGACGAGTATTCACCTGAAAGCCAAGTCAAGTGCCGTCAATCATAATGAGATTTAAAATACATCATACAACGTGAGGCGGATAAAAATACGAGTACATACGCGAGAAGCGTAAAACGACAGACGTAGACCTGATTATGCTTATTTTTCCTTACCCATTCTCTCGAGAGATTATTTTCTTCACGAAAAACAAATCGTATTTAACTTGTATAAAAGTTTTAGAAAATAAATAGGTATCACATCAATTAAGTTAGGTAAGTATTCTAGAATTCATCAATCAGGAATCAAATTGTTTTGATGTTTCGTTACTGACGTTACATAACGTAGATAATTGGTCTACGTTATCTATGAATTTCTGTCTACTTACATTAACTACCAAAATGACAACATTTCAAATTTTTGACTAACATGAAATCTTAATATGTGTACGGTCTTGTCTTGTACGTAAATTTTCTTAATGATGTCGCCGCTGTCTACGGCTGTCGCGACGTGGTCGGTGGTCTCGTCTTGTCCGCTGTCTGAGTCGTACTGTCCGAGTCTTCTGTTTTGTCAAGTCATGTCAGGTCTTTGAATTTAGAATTAGTCGTTCGAAATGGGCTGCCAGTAAGTCTGCCAGTCGTAGTCTTGTCAGTCGGCCAGCGAAGAGGCTAGATGCCCCGACATCCCCACCTCCAGTATTGGCCAACAATACTCATTGGCGGAGAGGCGTCTACCCAACGTGGCTGAAAAGTCAGGTCCGGTCCAGTAAGTCTTGTCAAGTCAGACCGGGTCAGGTCTGACTAAGTTTGTTGAGGCTGGTGGCGTCACGTCTAGTCTACACAGTTTCGTCACTGGTCGTTGGTAAAGTCCGTGTTCGGTCCGGACATCTGCCACTCTTACCTGTCCGTCTCGACCCGGGCATGTCTTGGTAATAAGTCCTCGCGGCGACAGGTTTCGCGGTGATTGGCTGTCAGCCACGATGACTACGTCACCTACGGTAAGAGGGGCAGATGGGCGGTACCATTTGTCGCGTCTCGTCATCGTGGGCAGGTACTCCCGCACCCATCGCTTCCACGTCAAGTCGGCTAGTCGTTGCGACTCTCGCCATGAACGTCGTAGTAAGTCTCCGTCATCAAAGGTCCCAAAGGGCGTAGGGTCGGTCGGTCGTGAGATCCCAGTCGTGTCAGTCATTGGGAGTAAAAAGTCGTTGGGAGTCAGAGGTAGATCGTCCATGTGGTCCAGTGGGACGTAGGTCAGCGGTCTACTTTTGACCATAGCTTCTACCTCAGCTAGTACAGTGGCTAAAGTGTCTTCCCTGGGAACCCTTTCCTTAAGGATGGCTTTTAGCGCGGTCTTAATGGCCCGTACCATGCGCTCCCAGCACCCGCCCATGTGGGGCGACACTGGGGGAATAAATGTCCATTCGATACGTCTTATACTTCCGTACCTACGAGGCTTGCACTGAAAGTGGCGGGAATCGAATACTTATTAATTTATTTTTAACATGTATTATACCTTTTTATAATCTCTGAAGTTTCCTTATCTCAACACACTGGCCACTTAGAAAAAAAAAAGTATGGTTCGGTTTCAATTGTTTATTGAAGTCGTCGAGTCACTGCTTAAAATGGAATTGTGCCGTGAAAATTTCAGAGCTATGATTTATTATGACTTTAAAAGTGGACTAACACAAAAACAATGTGAAGAGCGGATGGTTGCTGCTTTTAATATTGAAGCTCCTTCAAAGACTACAATATACAGGTGGTATTCAGAATTTCAACGTGGCCGTGTATCCCTCACCGACGAAGTGCGTGAAGGTCGACCAAAATCGGCAGTCACGCAAGAAAACGTCGATGTTGTGCGTCGTCTGATAAATGAAGACCGACATGTGACATATCGGGAAATTCAAGAGCACCTGGGTATTGGAATGAGTCAAATACAAATTATTTTAAAAGAAGAATTAGGCGTGAAAAAGTTATTTTCCCGTTGGATACCTCACCGTCTGACGAGCAGAAAATAGTCCGTGTCAATTGGTGCCGCAAAACTTTGAAAAGATTTAACAAGGGACGCTCAAATGCTGTTTTTAGCATAGTATCAGGTGACGAGTCGTGGATATACGCTTATGAGCCTGAAACTAAAAACCAATCCCGAGTATGGGTCTTCGAAGACGAGCTCAAACCCACAAAAGTTGTTCGTTCTCGCAGTACGGCTAAGAAGATGGTGGCTACGTTTATCTCTAAATCTGGTCACGTAGCTACTGTGGCTCTTGAGGATCAACAGTCAATGCTGATTGGTACACCACTATTTGTTTGCCGAACGTCTTTGCTGAACTCCGAAAAACAAACCCTAGTCGTCGCATCATCCTTCACCACGACAACGCCAGCCCACACACCGCTCGGACAACAACTGAGTACCTGGACGGTGAAAAAGTCGAAATATTGGACCACCCTCCATATAGCCCTGACTTAAGTCCCAACGACTTTTTTACATTCCCCAGAATCAAGGACAAACTGCGTGGTCAGCGGTTTCAGACGCCAGAAGAAGCAGTGGAGGCCTATGAAATAGCCATTTTGTCGACCCCTACTTCAGAGTTCAAAAAGTGCTTTATGGACTGGTTTGAACGCATGCATAAGTGCATGAAATACAAAGGAGAATATTTTGAAAAACAATAAAAATAAATGAACTCACTTATACTGCATATTTTCTTCTATTCCCGAAACTTTCAGTTTTACCCTCGTAACCAGCTCGTCTCTGTCTATACCCTGCACAGCTCGTTTTAGTTCGCGATCGGCTCCCCGAAACGTTGTCGCGTTGTCGCTCCATACAGTTTTCGGACATCCACGTCGAGCGATGAACCGTCTAAGCGCCATGAGAGCGCTAGTGGTTGTCAGATCGCTGACAAGGTCTACGTGGATTGCCCGCACTGTGAGGCATACCGTTTCTCCTGTCAGCGTCCAATCTTCACAGTCATGGGTCCGAAGTAGTCTATTCCGGTGTGGGTGAAGGCTCTTCCGGCTGGCGTGACCCTCACTTCCGGAAGTTGACCCATCAGAGGGCACGGCTTCGCACGCTCATTTTTGCAGTATTGGCAGTCGTTCCAGGCGGCCTTTACTGCGGTACTAAGGTAGGTAGGTAAGGTAAGGTTCAGATGAGCCTCCTCTCTGTTGACGTGAGCCTGGTCCTGATGTTGCTGGCTAATGAGCAGTTTTGTATACCGGTCTTTTGGATGCAGGATGATTGGGCGCTTTGAGTCATTTGTCAGGCTCGCGGCAGCTTCGGTCCTTCCGCGGGCTCGCAAGAGGCCATCCGTATCTAGGTATGGAGTAAGCTGGCGTAGTCTGCTGCTGTCGCTCACAACCTGAGACCGCCTTAGCAGGGTGATGTCTTCTGCGAAGCTTCGGCCTTGGAAGTCTGCGGCACACAAGACGTTCGGCAGCCTCTATCTCATGTGGTGTCAGCTCACCTGTTCTTCGGGGTCCCTGACACTTCTGTTTAAGATTAGTGACGTATCTGAGGAGCCAGGCTACCGTCCTCACGTACCTCCAGTATTTTGAAAACCGGTCAGTGTCTGGGAGACACAGTTTACGGTGGCCGGTAAGCTGACACACAAGTTTCACCTCAGCGTCGTTTGGGTCTAACAACACTTCGGTGTCCGTTCTGGGCCAGGATGCCTCGGGCAGTCTTAAGAAATCCGGTCCATTCAGCCATCTCGCGCGGTTGAGGGCATCTGCGTCTCGTGTCGCCTCGTCGGCTGGATTAAGATCGGTCGGCACCCACCTCCAGTCACGGACGTCAGTCAGTTCCGTTAACTCGGTGACACGGTGCGCGACGAAAGGTTTGAAGCGTCCGGTGTCAGACTTGTTCCAGGCTATGAGTCTTAGAGTCCGTCCAGAGTGTAGTTGTCATAGGTCTGCCAATATTGATATGCTCCCTCAAGACGCGGGAGAGACGAGCGCCCATTACAGCTGCTTGTAGTTCAAGTCGAGGGATGCTTAGGGTCTTCAGTGGGGCTACTCGTGCACGAGCCATGACAAAGCCAAGTGCCAACCAGACCCATCTAGTAGTGGCACTCTGAGATAGGCAACGGCTGAGAACGCTCGAGAGCTGGCATCGCAGAACACGTGGAGTTGAGAGTCTTCTGCCTTAGTGCCTTCTGTCATCAGCCACCGTGGAATCCGCGTGTCCTTCGCCAGTTCCAATTCCTCGAGCCAATTCTTCCATCGTGCATAATGATCAGTCCCAATCTCGTCATCCCATCCAATGTCATCTTTCCACACGTCTTGTAGGATCAGTCTTCCCTTGATGGTAGTAGTCAGAAGGAAACCCAGAGGATTAAACACACTCATAATGAGGCGTATAACTTCTCGCTTACTCGGGCGTTTGCTCCCAGACTGAAGGTCTTTGTCGACTCTGTGGAACTTCATACTGAAGGCGAAGTTGTCAGCTTCGGGCTCCCAGTTGACGCCAAGGACTCGCTCGAGCTGGCTCTCTTCGCAGTCTGCCAGGAATTTCACTCCTCCAGGTGCTAGTTTGTCTTCCGACAAGTGTCGCAAAAGCTCCCTGGAATTTGACATGAAGTTACGCATATTAAACCCCCCGGCTGAATTTATACGAATGACGTCGCTAACAGTTTCAATGGCTTCCTTAATATTGTCTATGGAGTGGATGTAATCGTCGACGTAGTGATTGTCGATTATCGCTTTGACGGCTTTTGGGTACGTGTGTTCGAACCGTCGTGCGTTTCGGTTCTTAATGTACTGAGCGGATGCCGGCGAACAGATGGCGCCAAACGTCATGACATTCATGACATACTCGCCGTCCACCAACAAAAGTCGTTGCGCTTGCCGGTCTTCTTCCCTTATCAGTACTCTGTGGAACATTTCTTGTATATCGCCTACTACTGCCACCTTGTGGCGGCGAAAGGCAAGAAGAATTCCGACTAGGGACGTTAGGAGGTCAGGTCCGCTCAAAAGATGGTCATTAAGTGACTTTCCTGAGGACTTGGCAGCGCAATCCAGGACTAAGCGCAATTTGTCAGGTTTGTTCGGGTTAAAAACTGCAAAATGCGGTAGGAACCAAGTCTTTCCTGTTTTGATAGCTGCGTCTTTGTCAGTTAGTTTAGAGATGTAGCCTTTTCCGAGGTTTTCTCTTATTTTTTCCGAATAAAGAGCTGCGAAGTCCGGCATTTTGGCCATTTTTTTCCTAATCCCTTCTAGATGGCTACGCGCCAAATTGTAGCTGGCAGGCAGGTTAGGTACGTCATCCTTCCAAAGAAGGCCCGTCTCCCACCTGTCACCTATCAATTTTGACGTGTCGTCTAAAATTTTGATAGCCCTTAGGTCGTTCTTAGATCGAGGGACGTCAGGATGTGGTCTAGTACCAAAACCTTCGGTCGAGAATGAACGCTTTACCGCGTCATTCAGTTCGTCACAAGCACATAAATGCATGACTGACACGTTGTCGGGCATGACGTCTGGGCTCTTGCCATGTACTATATGGCCTAGACGTGTGAAAGAGACGTAGAGTGAGTCATTGCATTTATGACTATGACCTGAATAAAGTTGCCTAGTTACTATTAAGTCAATATTGTCGACCCCTAAAAGTAATAAAGGTCTTTCGTCAATGTCGTCAGTCGTCCCTATGTCGTCAAAAAAGTTATTTATTAGGTCATTATTACGGGCTAACCTACCTAGATTGATTCTATACATTGGCAATGCTAAATTTTGTATCGTATGAACGTAAATATTGTAGTCTTCCTTCATCTTCGTGCCGCGGATGTTGAGTCGGACGCGCTGTGACCCGCTGGCTGTAGACTGCATCCCGGAGACTCCCTGGATGCGCAGGTTCGATGTGGTGCCGGAGACTCCAATGCGGCGCGCGAGGTTGTCGTCCATCAAGCTGATGGTTGCTCCTTCGTTCAGGAGGCATAGTACCGATTCAGAGCCCAGCGGCCCACTAACCATCACTCTTGCCACCTTCAGTATGACATTGTTGTTCGGTTTATTGTCAGTGTGAGTGACGATAGCGGCGGCTGTTCACGGTACCGGGTCAGGCTCTGGCTCCGCAGTCTTTGGCTCGGCGTGCAGCATGACGTGGTGAAATCGATCACAGTGCTCGCATTTGTTCTTGTCTTTGCAATGCGAGATTTGGTGGCGACAAGACATGCACGCGAAGCACAGCTTCTTGTTAGTCACGTGCTCCCAGCGGGCGTCGATCGTGAGCGCACGAAACTTCAGACAATCTTCTACAATGTGATTGTTTTCGCATATCACGCACTTGTACGAAGTTGGCTTACTGTGCGTGGGCTTGTTTACTGTGAACGCAGCAGCGGCGTGTCTTCTTGATGACGGCGGGCTTCGCTTTTCTGCGTGGTGGCGCGGTGGAAATGTGATGCGTGGTGGTGCGGTGGAGTGAGACGGAAACTCTGGCTTGTCTTGTAAAGGCGCGATGACGGTGGCGGCATTTGCTGTCTTCATTAGCCAGTTGGACAGAGTTTGTAATGTCACCGTCCTGTACTCACGATCGTAAATGTAGAAACTGAATTGGTATTGTAGCAAATACGGCAATTTAGAAATAATTTCTCGAATGAGTTTAGGATTTGTCAAATGGCCCGTCTCTGCTGTCAGTGTCATAGCAGCCACGATATTTTGCACGGAGGTTGCAAAATCAATTAGGCCATTTATGTCGTCTTGACGTATGATATGAATTGCACGAATTTTCGCAAGCATGACTTCTATTAAATAATCAGGTCTTCCAAAACGAAGTTTTAGGGTCGAGATGATTTTTCGTAGGCCGGTTGCACTTACTAGGAGAGCCGATACGGAGTCACAAGCTTTTCCTTTGAGGCATTTCATGAGGCCGGCGATATTTTCTTTCTCGCTGTAATTGCACAACTCGGTCGTGGCTTTAAACTCGCTATAAAAAATTGGCTATTTCGAGACGTCGCCAGAGAAAGTCGGCAGCTCCTTGACTGTCTGTCGAGCGAGGAGCGTCGTCAGCGTACGTTCAATGGTCGACGCCGACGTCTTGGTTTCTTGTTTTATCTGTTCTTTAATGAGCTTTGCCTTCAGCTCCAAACGCTCAGCTTCCTGACGTAAATAGCTCTGCCACGTTTCGCGCTGCGTCGTCCCTCACGGTCGGTCTCACGGGGGTTGAAGCAGTGGAGGCACGTGACAGTGCGGGTGACGGCGCGCGTGTCGAGCGCGCAGTGCGTGGAGAGAGCGGGGTTCGGCTTATGGCGGAATGCATTTTGGATGGTGCGCGGCTGCTACGCACTGAGAGCGGCGAATGCGCGCGGCTGCTTCGAGCTGAAAGTGGCGAATGCGCGCGGCTGCCTAGAGCTGAAAGCGGCGAATGCGCGCGGCTGCCTAGAGCTGATAGCGGCGAATGGTCGCGGCTGCTGCGCACTAAGAACGGCGAAGGCGCACGGCTCCGGCTAGCGCGCGCATAGGACGGCGAGGCGGCGCGGCTGCTGCGTGCGCGTAGTGGTGAGTGCGCGCGGCTGTTAAGCGCTCGTGTGGTAGAGTCGTCCTCACCCATTTTTCTTCTACGAGTGGTGGCTCCTGTTTCCATGGGCCGATTCTTTTAGTTGCGAAGGCCCACTTGTACGGTCTTGTCTTGTACGTAAATTGTCTTAATGATGTCGCCGCTGTCTACGGCTTTCGCGACGTGGTCGGTGGTCTCGTCTTGTCCGCTGTCTGAGTCGTACTGTCCGAGTCTTCTGTTTTGTCAAGTCATGTCAGGTCTTTGAATTTAGAATTAGTCGTTCGAAATGGGCTGTCAGTAAGTCTGCCAGTCGTAGTCTTGTCAGTCGGCCAGCGAAGAGGCTAGACGCCCCGACAATATGTTAACAAGAAACCCCAATTTTTTTTTTTATATTTTATAGCTTTTAGTTTTCTAAGTATTCACGAAAATGCGAAGAAAGCCTACATCGCAGTAATGACGTCACTAGTATGAAATTGTGACAGTTACAGCGCACAAAAAGCCTCCACAGCGCCTCTGTGCGCTGTAGTAAATATATATATATATATATATATATTTACTATATATATATTTGAAAAACCGTATTTTATTATATATATATATATATATATATATATATATATATATATATATATATATACATATATATATAATAAAATACGGTTTTTCAAGGTTTTTTGGAGCGTTCGTGGCCCAGCGGCGCCCGCGTACCGCGTGCGGTATGCGAGGTTAAGCAATGTCAGTCCTTGGATGGGTGACCGCTTTGAGTCAGTCAGTCCTTGGATGGGTGAGCGCTCCCGTGCTTTGGAAGGCACGTTAAGCCGTTGATCCCGGTTGCTGTCTATGATAGCAGTCGTTAAGCCAAGTTAGAGGCCTCCGGGCGGCTTGAGAACTTCTAACAGTCAAGTTGTCCACTCACTTGACAAGCCTAATTCCAATAAGGTCTAGTTTCCCCTCGGGTTGGAAGGTCAGATGGCAGTCGCTTCCGTAAAAACTAGTGCCTACGCCAACTCTTGGGATTAGGTAGCGGACCCCAGGCATCCTTCAGGATGCAACTGTACTGGGAATAACGCTAAGATGATGATGATGACGGTTTTTCAAGAAAACCCCATACATAGGATGATTATCGTTTTGAAATTGATTTATTTATATGAAATTGGGATATTTTCGACAATTTAAAAATGTGGTTTTACTTAACTTTTTATCCTCCATTTGACTTCATCGGAAAAAAGCCTGCTTAAAAATGAAATGTTGTCAATTAGGCAAAAGACAAAATTAAATAAATCACCAAAATATTGAAATGAAATTAAATGTATATCGGATCGTGGGCGTATTCCATCAGGGAAGGTTCATGTCCAGGGGTTCCTCGGGCATTAACCAAAGACGATACTCGTACTCATTTTACAAAGTCAACCTTTTACTTCCACTTCAACATCGTTACAAATGTCACGCAAAATACAACGAGCTAGTGATTTCGATTTTCAGATGCCGTCACACAATCTCCATTTCTCCACCAGGAGCCTTCGTCATTCTCCAAGCTTTTCTCATCAATGACAATTGACAGATCACCCGTTTGTCTTTTGTTCTGTAATCGTCTTTTCCTTTCAACAGCCCTCTGCTGGCGTACAACGGAACTATCGAGCAATCGACTTCACTCAGATGTACTTTAACACCCTTTTACGTTTTATTTCAATCAGTGGCATTTGTAGAATGACAGCGTAGTACAAGATAAACAAATTCACGACGATTTTATCTTAGTTTTCACTTAACCTAAACTATGGGAAGCCAATGTGGAGGCGGATGTGCCTCAACTTCAGGTCGACAATTGGCAGGAAGCGGTGCAGGATTGGTTGGGAAAGGTGGCGTGCTCTTCTTATTTCGGAGCTCAAAATCCTCTTTGGGTCACTGCGACGAAATAATCAAACTGTAATGGTTACCATGAAACTAAAACAATATCGACATTATAAACATTTCTGCACTCAATATTTTATGCGAACCGAGATTCAGGTTAAATTTATTTCCTGAACTCCACATAACGTAGACGAAACCAGCCTATAAACATTTCGGAGCGCCCTAACCCTAACCCGATAGCGAGGCATCTCAGAAACGGCAATCTTGTTTATATCATATTTTGCAGATATTACTTAGTATTCAGTGGTTGAATCAAGCCAAAACTTGTATTATGTTCGATATGAGAACGCCAATCAGGTATGTCTGTAGACTTATATTTGTACTCCTAGTTTTAGGTCGCAGCCCATACATACTAATATCCTTTTGAGTTTTGGCTTCAATGGGCAGTTCACTAAGATATATATGTTCGTACGCTATTTCTATTCATTTTTCCTGTAAATTGGGTTCTGAATATTTGGGTGCCTCAGTTACAAGGATTGAATTATTAATAAAGCTTGAATTCGGGTCTCATTGAGGATGAATATTCGAATTCTTTGAGCGCATGAGGGATGCCGTAAGCGCGGTGGGTATAAGTAAATATTAGATGTAGGTATATAAGCATTTAGTTTGCTATCAAAAAGAGAAAAATGCCTGAGAATCTGAATGTTTTTTAAGCTTCTTGTATGATTTTTAGGGGACTGTAGGTGAATATTATATGATTTTATGTTAATTCGATCGTAATGGATGCTGAGAAATGCGGAAACATATACGGACGCAGTCAGGGTTTCTTTCATGAAATAACTTTTACTTGACTAAGTACTAACTTCACCTATATCCAAAAAAAAATTATCTAATAAAGCAAAAGTTATCTAGAAGAGATCGGTCTTAAGTAATAAGACTGCATGTTGCTTACCTCTACCTCAGTTTCATATATTTGAGGTGTACAATAAAGAATATTTGTATTGAATTGCATCGTAGGCTGATTGAATAACAAGTTTGTAATATTTTATGGGACATACCCGGGTGTCCTACAACTACGACCAAGGGTGTCCTACAACTACGACCTGGAGTGCGGTGGAGATACTGCGATCGCCAACCCGCGTGCCAAGCGTGGCGATTATGGCATTTCATCATCATCATCATCATCATCATCATGTCAGCCGAAAGACGTCCACTGCTGGACATAGGCCTCCCCCAAAGACTTCCACAATGACCGGTCCTGCGCCACCCGCATCCAGCGGACACCCGCGACCTTCACCAGGTCATCGGTCCACCGTGTGGGGGGCCTGCCCACGCCACGCCTTCCGGTACGTGGTCGCCACTCGAGAACCTTTCCGCCCCAACGGCCATCGGTTCTACGTGCTATGTGCCCCGCCCACTGCCACTTAAGTTTAGCAATTCGGAGGGCTATATCGGTCACTTTGGTTCTGCTGCGGATGACCTCATTCCTGATGCGATCACGCAGAGAAACTCCTAACATAGCTCTCTCCATTGCTCTTTGGGTGACTTTGAGCCTTCTTATGAGGCCCATAGTAAGCGACCACGTTTCAGTACCATATGTCATCACTGGCAACACACACCGGTCAAAGACTTTCGTCTTGAGACACTGCGGAATATTGGACGAAAAGATGTGCCGTAGCTTCCCGAACGCTGCCCAGCCGGATTCGACGATTAACCTCTTTCTCGCAGTTAGACCTACCTGACTGGACAGTCTGTCCTAGGTATATGTAATCGTCTACAACTTCGAGCGTAAAGTGTCCGATTGTTACGGGAGTTGGTGTGACATGGGCATTTGACATGATCTTCGTCTTGTCCATGTTCATCCTTAGACCAACTCGCTCGGAGGCTTTACTGAGGTCATTGAGCATTGTACTTAAATTTTCCATGGTCTCAGCCAAGACTACTATATCGTCAGCAAACCGAAGGTGAGTGAGGTACTCGCCATTTATGTTGATGCCTAGCCTTCTCCAGTCCAAAGTCTTGAAAACATCCTCCAGTGCAGCGGAGAACAGCATGACATATGGCATTTACCTCCATGCAATTGGGGGAGGCATATGTCCAGCAGTAGACGTGCTTCAGCTGATATGGTGGCAGTGCCATACTTAAATTTGACCGATCAAATATTAATTAATTGTCAGTTGACGCAACCCGGCCCAATAGTAAACCTTCTATGATAATAACAATGTCACGCGATCTGACTCTTTCGTTTCAAGGCTTATATTCAATATAAACGCTTTATAAATAATATTTAACGGCCTGTTTAGCCTAGTTGGTAGTTGGCTGTGACACTGCCTCCGAAGCTAGAGGTCCCGGGTTCGAATCCCGGCCAGGGCATTATTTGTGCATTTAGCACGGATATTTGTTCTTGGGTCTTGGATGTTTTCTATGTACTTAAGTATGTATGTCGTCTAGTACCCATAATACAAGCGTTGCTTAGTTTAGGACTAGGCCGATTTGTGTAAGATTGTCCCCCAATATTTTTTAATTACATATCTTTCCTCAGCCTTAATTACGCATTTCAAGCAAAGCGCAATCGAATAGGTATAAACGAATTCATCAGAATAAACTTCTTGTTTTAGTTTTCGAAATCTTAGTCTGACGTGACCTATTTGCAGCCTCTCTTAACCTAGAGGCAAATGTGAAACAAACCTAACCATAACGCGTCCCGTCTAATGAAACCCTTGTGATTTCGGGGGCCAACACATCCCACCGTGAATTTGCAATTAGGGCCCTTGTATTAAGTACTTGAGACAAGGGAGCCGATTTATTGTATTAAGTTATAGGTCAGTACCTGACATGGAATACGCATTACTCAATCTATTTGTTGTAGCCACAGTGTAGGATTCGATCGCGTGTAATACCCGAGTAAGACGATTTTGGTTCCAGTCGTAGAATCTCGTTTGGTTGGAATGGAATAGTCTTTGGGTACGAGAAGGTGGGTAACTTTATAAACTTAGGTACGCTAGTAAAATGACAGTCGAATTTAAGGTTAATGTGTCCCAATTCTAGTCCCAATCCTATCTAGTAAGCCTTATCCAATGACACATGCAAATAAAATTTCAGAGTGTACGAATATTATTATTGTATGTCTTTTCCGCTCACGGGACAATGGTGTCCCGGACCTTTGGAAGGCGTGCGCGGAGCAGAAGTACCGAGGTACCGAAGTATCAACCGAGTGCCACATAAACAACACGTAGAGGCCCTTTTGACAATTTAATGAAATGCAAGGGGTATAATTGTTATTATTAAAACGTGCATGGTTTATGTTTGGCTAACTCATTATCGCACTTCCCACTCAATTCCTCAAGGGTTAGTTGAAAGAGATCCCTCAAAGCGATAAATTCGCCTTTATTTGTGTGTTGTTTGTTTTGTTTGTGTGTAATCGCGTATCTTATGTAACATGTGTATTGTTTTAACATGATTGAGTACAATAAAATGCTTACCTTCATACCCAAGCATATTTTTTTTATAAAATTGTCATTTTTCTATTCTCAGTCGAACACGACAGTATGTCAATGAAGAAGAAAACATAAATATCTACCCACTCAATAATCAGTAGTCATTATGAGAAAATAAAAAAATGATGTTAAAATATCGCTTCTACTGAAAATTAAAAAATTAGACATCGTCATTTGTTTTGTAGTCGACCGGAATATGGCTGTAGCTTTTTAATAAAAAAAAGAAAAACATTTATAAATTACGCACTAAAACCTGCACCAGCAAATTATTTACCTACGTGTTTGTAACTGTATAAAAATTGCTCCAGTAGTTTCAAAGTTTATCAATAACATACTTAATTGGCGATTTTGTTTTATAGTAATTTATAATATATACATTTCATAGATACAAGTATAGAAGAAGAACATATATAGGTAGATGAGTACGTGTAGAATAATAATCATAATAATTCTTTATTGCAACCATGGTAAAATACAGTTCTTAGGAATACAGTGGCATCTCATGGACCCTGGCAGGGTATAGCAATCATTATAGTAATAAAAACCTTAAAACTAATATAAAATGGTTGTTTGTTACTATAAGTAAACAGTAAGTACATTCTTATTTGGCTATTGTTAAATTTACAGCGCATCGCTCATAAACTCCGATATTGCATAATAAGATTTTTTTATCAAGAATGATTTCAAGGAATTTGCAAAACACCGATCCTTTTCTATTGTTTTTATACTCGAACTGTAGCTTATATATAATTATCATCCTCCAACGTCAATACAATGTATTCACATCTTTATAATGCCCATTAGATCCACAGTTATGGACCGATTTTGATAATGCCGCAGATGTGCAATAAGGTCTTAGTTTTTTTATGGAAAATTAATAAAATGATATTCACGAAAAATCCTGGATGCCCCGACAAATATAAGCCTCAAAATCGTGTTCGATGACGCCGCATACAAGCGAGGGGTCAGCTTACCTTGGTAGAATTGTACGAGGTGTCAAAATTTAGCTTGGTTTCACGTGACTTTGGAACTAGCTATGGTATGATTCCGGATGACATAAAATTAAATATGAATTGAAATGTTGCTGTAAGAAATATCTGGTACAGCATTACAAAATAAAACTTTAGAGTCGAGAAATACTCAATTTTATTAACTATAAACGAAAGTATAATTACTAATTCGGTCTAAGTATTTACAGTTTACATGAATGCCAGACGTATTGTGTCAATATTAAATTGTCATGGTTTATACTTCAAAGAAGTTGATATACAAACCAATGACGTTTCATATATACGTTCCGTATATCTTGACTGATATTGATACCTGCCAAAACAATAACAAACCAAATTAAACTTTCTGTTGTGAGTTACAGAACTGTTTCTGAGTTAATAATAGATAAGCTACAAAACATTTTGAAAGAGAAGAGACTCGCTGTGTCTAAGTGTGTCTCTCTTCCACCTATTGCCATAACAGTAGGGTGATCAAGTGATCATAAGGAAAGAAGTTCTCATTGGAGTAGACGTTACTTATTGGTGGATTTAGATCAAACGAACGAGAAAACAATGTTGCACTAATTAACCTTTACGACGCCAACAACGTATTCGAAGTATATGCGCACCACCCATTCAACACAACGACGAATAAAATCCGTCATGGCGACGGCGTCAAATGGGATATCAACCTACATGCATTTCTATAGATAATGCGCTTAAAAGGTTAAATAAAATAATTACAACGTTTAATTGCCGAGAACATACGTGTTATATAATTCGTCATGGCGACGGCGTCAAATGGGATATCAACCTACATGCATTTCTATAGATAATGCGCTTAAAAGGTTAAATAAAATAATTACAACCTTTAATTGCCGAGAACATAGGTGTTATGACGTACGTTGTCAAAATCACCTTCTTTTCTTTATACTATGGTTCATATTCTATCTCTTATGGAAAATGAATTGGCGAGTAAGTGTCACTGTCGTTCCTAAAGTATGGCGTTCAAAAGGTTAGTTTGCTATTCATCAATGTTTGTCTGAGGATGTCAAACCCTACAAAGTTGAACCCTACAGAAATGCATGTAGGTTGATATCTCATTAGACGCCATGACGGATATATGCGTCGTTGGCCTCGGACCATTGGTACACAATATAGGTACGTTGTTAGTGTCGAAAAGGTTAATAATACTCGAAAAGTTAGAGGACATGTACCTATTTTTCTTTTCGTTACGTTTGGTCACGTTAAACTGCCACGTTCTAAAAGGGCTTAGGTACATTGAAAGGATGAATAAGTTTACCACTATAGTGGTCGGCGGTTAAGAAGTCAATCCTGACACATGTCATTTCCATACAGTTTATAACCTCAAAGTGACTTTTAGGTTATAAACTGTATGGAAATGACATGTGTCAGGATTGACTTCTTAACCGCCGACTACTATATTGGTAACATGTTCAACTAAAAGTTTAAATTATACTGTATCTGTGTCACCTGCAACAGTGACAGTGCCGGTTTTCAGGGAGTCTACCCCAAACACCCGAAGATCGAAGTTCATATATTTCCTTTCACACCAATAAGCAAGTGTTATAGAGATGGACCCAGGACCCAGTTACTTCACTTGACCAAATAGACCTCACAACTGTAATGCCAGAACCACACGATGGGCCATGATGGGCCACGTACAAAACGCAGTTATGCGGTGGATCGAGATGCAAATATGTTTTTTTATGATTGACTGTGACACGAATGTTTTTAAATCGACTTTGTAATCGACCTTCCGAATAGATAGGCTATATTGTATCTCGCGGCTTCGCTTGCATTCTTCGTAGTACGTCGACGCAGCGCAGCCGCGCGCGCGGGTAACTAGTAATATTATAATAGGTGTGAGCACGAGCGACAAAGGTTCATCATCATATTATTGTTTTCACTCGTGCTATCGTGTTATATTACTTCGACAGTGTACTAGGCTGGCTTGGAAATGCACATGGCAGGTGTAAACGACACTTTCACGTTCCGCGGCTGACGACACGATTGCCGCGTCACTGACTATTAATTTTGCAGTGGATTTATAAATTTTATAATAGTTATAATTTTAAATTAGATTAAATAAATGTTAGAGGACAATCTCACACAAATAGACCTAGTACGTATATATTAACCATCAGCCATTCTACAATTGTATAAACATTAACAGTGATATTGTACTGTTCAATAACGGATAATCGTATGTTATCGAGTACGAGGTTTCATTTACCAGAGGCCCCGACTAGGACTAACTTCACAACGCCTACCGTTATTCACTTGCAGGTAACCTGACCTCTGATAACACGTAGTTACTACGGATATCAGGGTCAAGATAGAATTGAGTTAAGTGGCGAGGCAAGCGAAAGAGAATGTGAATCGCATACCAGTGATAGTACTCGGGATTCAGGCAAGGCTTGCTTGGGATCGGCATTACTTTTAATAGGCGCATGTGAATAGGAAAATTATCTCAATATTACGCCAGTGCGATTCTTTTTAACTTGCCTTTGATACCTTCTTCATATAATATTTTTTTAATTTGAGACTGCATTGTGTTCCGTTATTGCTTATCCACTATAAAATGTAATATGTAAAGTAGGTTTACTTAAAAAAAAACATCGATTATTCCTTAGAAGGAATGAAAGTAAAGTACGCAAATATAATGTCACTAAGACAGTGCCCGTCTGTCTGCTGCGTCACTCAGGAGTCATTTAAAGAAGTTGTGGCTTTCCAATAACTTGTGAATTGGTTAAATACAGTTTTATTAATTTACTCTATATTTGTGACATTTGTATATTTATATAATGTATATATTTACTGATTACTTTTATGCATATATTATAAGTTTTTTTTCAAGGTTCAAGGGTGATTTGGGAGACGTGAGCAAGATCAACACTACGGATTCAGTAGATCATAAGCTACTTTGTTCGTTTATCTTTGGTGTTGAATAAAAAAGTGTTTTAAATTATTTACGAAATTCATGGTCACTCTACAATCAGAATACTTCAGTCAAGTGATACGTGTCAAATTGAATGTCACCTGAGTCCGATTACTTATGAAATATCGTATCTCACTCAATGTGACCATTTACTTTCTTCGTAATCAAAGTGCTGTCATAACAGTTAGAGGTTTAATCTTTTTAAACAAGTTGTTGTAGGGTGACCATGATTGTGGAGAATTACACTTTAACTTAACATAAATTAAAATACTGGAAAAAGGTATGGGTGTTTCACTTAAATACAATGGTGAACGATTAATTGCCATTTACTATTTATGTATAGGTAGTGTTGGTCCTGCTCACGTCTCCTGAATAACCCTTTATATACCTCTATATTGCACCTGTTTTATTTGTATTGTACATGGTTTAAGTTTGTCTATCTTATTCTACCTACCTTCCACTCAATTGCTCAAAGGTTAGCTGGAAGAGGTCCCTTATAGGGATAACCTCGCCTTTGTACTTTAACGCTTTTGTGACCTCTTTATGTTTTAACTTGTAATTGTGTACAATAAAGTGCTTCCTTACATGCCATATGTCAGCCATTAAGACTTTTTCTAAAATCCTATGTTCTACAGTCATCTGCTTGACTAATTAAGCCATTGTTAAAAATGAGTAGTTTTGCCTTGAAAATTAGATAGATCTTAATTATCCTTAATAAGAAGGGGTTCATTAATGTTCGATTGGGGATATGCAAGTACACATCACATCTAAAAAGCTATACAATTTTGTGACGTTCACGGTCTGATTGAGTATCTAATTGATTATCAAGAACTTGTTCAACAGGCGCAGACAATAAACATACGTGAGTCACTGTGTAATAAACATCTGCCATTTCACCACGAGCCAAGTTCAAATTGACACCCGTGTGTCTGACAGTGTCGTTTCAATGGCGTGACAATTGGGACAAGCTGGCGTGAACGCTATTGTACTCTGGACGTCATGCCAATCGCTTTCACTTTATTGTTATGAAGTTACGACAAAGTGTATATGATATAAGGCTTCTTGCATGTTTCATATGTATAAGTAAATTGACTTTTGCCGGCATCTTCATCCGCGTAGAATAGATTCACACATACAGACATACACACATTCATTTTTAGATGTTAACTTCATTAGAGCTATAGAAACCAAGATATACGCAAAAAAGAAACGATTTTTGTAACCTTTAAATAACTTGCGGTCTAGATACGAGATTTTATGAGACTTTCGAGACACCTGATAGATGTGTACAAATTTTCAGCTTATTATCTCTCATTCCAAGGTTGTACAGTCAGCATCAAAAGTAGAATAAGAACTTTTGACCCCTTGTGTTATATACTGTGATGTGACATGGGAAAACCTTCGTGGAGTGTAGCCACTGGCGATGGCGCACTGGCCGATAATAGAAATAAAGAAATACGTTTTCATTACTATCTTTTGTTTTCTATTGCGGATTGATCTTGTTAATTGTGCTGTGAGAATATACAGGATGTTTATTTGATTTCCGTTCCATCAAGCATAAGGCCGTGTACAGCCATATAAACGACGTAGCATATTTGGTTTATCAAAATTCAAGAAAATATATTGCATTTCATTTTCATACAAAATAATTAATTATATCACCAAGGCTGAATGAAAAACGGCCTTAAAAATTAACGTGGAGTTAAGCAGAAGTTAAAGTCAAGAATGACAATTCGGAATTCGAATGACACGCACGTTAACATTGTTTATTTGTTAAGGATCTTTTATACTATACTAGGGGTGTTAATTAACGAAAATGAATTCTTGAACATCTTCGAAATGGTACGAATTGGGGTACTAGTGTCTTACAGAAGAATACTATGTTTCATCTCAATATTGTACCTCGCAATTGACGGAATTCAATAAAAACATATATTTCTTGTTCATTTAACTCAATCCAACCGTCATTTAGACGTTACCAGCTTACAACAAATGCGACTTAGATGGGTGGCTAGCGTATCTTAAAGTTTGGCTTTGCTTACTGCCCTCATTGTTCTAAACAGAACATAAATATAATGTATAATTTACCAAAGAGGTTTTATACTCTAAGGTCCTAGCTGGCAATAAGAAAAAAGTTATACAGATTGATGATGGAGAAAGTTATGGTTTCAGTGAGTTGTGAGTTAAAGAAATAAAACAATTTTACAAGTTAAAAGTGAGTTGTTTTGTGATCTAAATGCGTTACCATATAAATTACAGTCTTTGGAACACTCATTGCCTCTGTCATATTTCGTGAAGGCTGGTTATTGGTATTTGTGGTGTCTGCCAGTCCATTTTTTACATTTGGAATATACATTTATTTCTCCTACCTGGTGGAAAGACCCGCGAGCGTATGATGGACTATACGGTTGAACCGTATTATTGTCTATAAACCCAACGACGCCTTCAGTGAGGCGCCGCAGGACCGCTAATAGCTTTCTATTACGCCGCACCGGCGGGTGGCCTGATATTATTTTTGTAGACTACTATTCATGCGGAGTACTCGCCTGGGTGTCCCCTGCCTCATTTCGCCCGTGTGAGGTGTTGTAAGTCCCCGACTTTCACGCGGGTCCTCTTAGGCGGAGGCAGCAGGCACGCGTATCGCCGGCGCTAGCGTTTGCCTTCTCCTCTGCGCCTAAGCAGCGGACATGCGGCGGGATTGTTTACCCGCGACCGCTCTGCGTTCTCTTTGCAGTGTAACTCAAAACGCACTGACAGCGGTGGCGGAGCAGGGCGTCACGGCACGGAAGCAGTACTGGTTGTAATATTTGAACTTATAAGAAAGCTATGTGGTGCTGGGTTAGAATAACACCACCGCCTTTCCTTCGTTGGGTGTCGTAAAGTTGAAGTGAGCTAGCAACCTGTCACTGCAATATCACATTTTATCCATCTATAAACCTACAATTGCTACAAGTGGCACTCTAATTAATATTCGTGTGTTCTGCCTACCCCTTAAGAATATAGGCGTGAGTTTATGTATGAATGTAGGTATGTATAAGAGAAAGTCCGCACAGAAAACCCCCAAGCCAAAAGCGGAGGCGGTGAAACGCCTGCAGAGATAGGCGAGCGCTAAGAGACTTGCGTAAACGCTCCGAGCATGCTTGTATGGAAGTCTAGCAGAGATTCCGAGTCTACCTTTATCTTCCATGGTCCCTACCATCGATCCTCTCGGATCGTATCACCGGAGTTCAGGCCAGTGACTTTTATTTACAAATAGCCCCATACTTACTTAATTAGTGCTTACCTTTATTAGTAGGTGTAAAGTTATATTTAATTATATTGCATTTTTGTTTCTATTATTTATTTTTAATACATCTAATAGCCAGGCTATAATACATACACGAAGGCCCGTTTTCCGAAGGGACCGCTGAAATCCCGGACTGCGATCTTCTCACTCTATTCACGCACTCACATCTACGATCCAGAAAAATCTTTCTTGCTTCAATCACTCTCATAGCTCTTCGTACATGGTTTTGGCCACGTTTGACTTGTCTTTAGAGTTTTTTCCAATATTCATAGGAACTACGCCGATGTTTTTGCCTTTCATATATATATATTTCATCCATGTTGGTTCGTATATTAAATGTACACTATCGAGCTCGCCAGCAATTATTTCCAAATAGTTTCAATGGAAAAAAAAGTTATTATGAATTTACTTAAATTTAAATAAAGCTTACGTATACTTTTTACTCTACTCGAGTGATATTAATAACTGTTTATTAAAAAAAAAAAACAAAAAAAAATATTAAAACATCCCAAAAATAACCTTTTAAACCAAAAATGTAAAAACGATTACGAATCATAACTTGATGCTACCTCAAAATCAGCATTGATTGCCGCGCAATAATCTCGTGGTGCCAACCTGGAGGTCATAACTTTAGATTAATATTTATCCCAATTGAAAAAAAACTCCCTTTAAATTTGTTGCTCCTATTACAGGCCGCAACCTGTAATCCTTGGTTGTATACACATAATTTTATGTTGATGCCCCGAAATTGAGATGTGAAACAAGGGAACATGTGTTCAACGTAAGTAAGGGGTATTTAATATTTAGCTACTTAGGAAAATACATAGCATTTTCCTAAAAAATACCAATACGACTTGTTATTTTGGACATGAAATATTTTTTTTATAGAATCGACTTTTCTGCGGCGCTTCCTGCGATAGATCATTTCTTTCTCTAGTTTGTAATACGTCTTCGAAGTCATGCTTGATACATTCCTGACATTGCTAAAGCCATTAAGATCAAAGAAATGGGAAATGATGCAATTATTTTTTGCTAAGTGGAAACGACGTGTGTTATAATATTCCATGCTTGTTAGTTCGCTTCGTCATTTCCGAGTCTGATATTTATGACGTAAACATTTTGAAAACTTATGCAACCTTGCACTCTTTGTTGGTAAGAGAGGGACTACAATGTAAGCATTAAGCGAGAATGCGTCGACGCTGCGTAGAAAAGAAACAAAACAGATACGCAACTCTGACATAAAACGGAAATTATTATTATTAATATTTACGACCCATTTATGTTTTATATACTGGTGAAATACCTGTAGAATTAATATAT
The DNA here is from genome assembly GCA_905163555.1 of Notocelia uddmanniana. Lineage (NCBI taxonomy): Eukaryota > Metazoa > Arthropoda > Insecta > Lepidoptera > Tortricidae > Notocelia > Notocelia uddmanniana. The sequence goes on along the minus strand of LR991065.1, from coordinate 11,706,484 downwards.
CAGAAAAAGGTAAACTTTTTTATAGTTTGTATAAAACAGATGAAAACGTGGTTTAAGCTAAGTAATAAGATATTTAATTAATTCCGCCATCCTCATATTGGCCGCTCCGTAATTTCCTTATTTTACGAGTACTTCCGAGTGCCAACGCCTCTTCCTCAATGCTTTCGCCATTAAATTAAGTAGCAATATAATCATCACTCTTGGCAAATGCTTGCATGTCAACGATATCTCGTACGTCTACTAAAGTATGTGACAACATAAGGGTAATTTATAAAAATGTAGGATAACATGACGTTTTAGCTCAGAAGGTAAAAGAGCGAACCGAAAATAAACTTTCCTAGTGTATCTCCTCTCTGTCGCACTTGGGAATTCGAGCGACAGATAGAGAGATACACGAAAGGACTTGGTTGGTTAGGTGGCTCGAATCCTGGCTTGTATATATGCAAAAGGTTTTTCAAAACAGCTTTAGGCCTAACGTATTACCTGCAGAACGCATCGATTGTTTAGCAATTTGAGTCACCTTTATCGCCAGGACAGCACGTTAAGAGGTTATTTTTGGGCGGCAGTCTTTAAGCTGAATTCAGGTAACTTGAGAACTTCTACTTTTATTTTGTCCACCCACTTGACGAAACCTTAATTAAACCCAACAAGGTCTTGTTTCTCCCGTGGGTTGGAAGGTCAAATGACAGTAGCTTCAGCAATAACTAGTACCTCTATTCTAATACTGAGAGCAATAACTAGTACCTCTATAATAGCTGAGGACCGGGACTCACGCGATGATGAGATAAAGAGTAAATAAACTAGTGTGCTAGTCATCATAATATTTTAACCTCTACATCGCAGTTCGTAAGTAAAACTCGCACTTCTCTTATCTTTTGTTAGAAATGACAACAATATACTTAAAAATGAATACGAAGACACATGCGCAAGTACAAAAGAAGACACGAAGTTTCCGGACGTTACATCTATTTGTTCTGTTTTTCGCAAGCTTCCGTGAACATTCAGAGTTATGAAATCAAAGGGCACACGAACCTGTGACAGATGATATAAAATAAAGATCCTGTATTAAACGAGCAATAGTTAATAGTTTTTTTTTTTCATTCCTCATACTCTGAAAGTAGGCATAGGCGTATTTGACCTCATCAGGAAGCGGATTGAAAGGGAGCTAAGTCACCTAAAATTAATAAAAAAAATTGAGCAATATCAGAAAATTAACCGCCAACCAGAAACCAACCAACTCCGTAAAATTGTATTAGTTTGTTTATCATCTCATATTTGTTGCATTTTGTCTCCATTCACAATAGGTTGTCTGTCGTTATTAGGTTAAGTCTTATCACGGATTTACATCATAAAGTGCCTAAACCGATATTAACCAAAAACTAAAGCAGGTGATTGCTTGGCAGTATTAATAATCGCATCGTAAATTTCGATCTTTGAGAAACGACGTCGAGTTTTGCATTTTTGACACAAAACACAAGACTTTGTTTATGGGCGGGATGATCAGAGACGGCGTGGCTCGCCGACAGAAGATGCGCTAACACAAAAATAACTGTACCTACTTCACATCCTGTACTTTCTCACCATAGTGGTTTTCTCAAATCATCCTGCGCTGTTCAAGCAATTTGTCTCTGGAACGCATTCCCGCAAGAGACAAGCCCCAAACATACTCATATAGGTTAGGCATGTTCTTCAAGCAGTATTAGAACAATTCTTGTGAAAAAAGATGTTGGTAGCCATAAGCACAGTATTTGTTTAGTTCTATAATGTTTGAATAAATAAATCATACATATACCTAACGTTACTCAGGCGTATTTTTTATTATGCATATGTGAGCGTTACCATGTTTATTACTCGTCAGAACGTCCGCAATTCGCCCTGCCTACCGCTCTGCTCGCTCTACATGACTATTCACGCCTTTTTTCGCCAACGCAATTTTTAATGAATCTTCTAACCTTTCAAGCGCGCCGGAAATTTATACTAGGTATATATGTAGCATCGTGAGGCTACAAACTAAAGTTTCCTAATATCATTGCCTAATAATATCGTGGCCACCAATAAAATTTTCCTAATAGCATTAGTGGACCCTGGTATTCGATCACAATCAATACAGCATTAACATATTATACATAATTAATCTCAATGGGATTATCTGGCAATAGTGCTTGCTACTATTGAACAATATCCAAGTACCACGAACATATAAAAAAAACCCGTACTATTCGGAACACTGATTAACAACTATCCTTAATTTAGAACTCACTTTTCAGTCTTATCACTTGCTATCAAAGAAAAGCGACTGTCTAAAAGTAGCTACGCTTAGTGCCATTTACGCCGAGTGGTTTTCCATTTAGACCCATTACGGTGACATCTCATAGTTCATAGTGCGTAGGTAATATGGTTCATATGTGGTTTTATAAGCGTGAGATGTAAGGGAAATGAAATTTTTGTAACATCAGTTAGAAGCCACAGACGTGGTTCCTTTTGCCATAATTGACAGAAAGAGCCATCTCTGGGTGTTTGAGTTATACCTCTCATTATGATTTTCTGATAATGTGATAGTGGGGATATCCTTATGAATGTATTATGTAACGTAATAATTATAATTTTAATTTGTAGAGCCCACTTCGAGAGCCACTAGCGGCTAGCTACCTCTGTCCGAAATGGCTTTTGTTGCGCTCTAACTGTAGTTGATCCCATATAGACGTTTTATTCTCTCTAAAAACTGGTTCAAATGACACCATAAAAATTTGTCGTCAAGTAGCCAATAGAACTGAACAATTTTGTATCATTCAGTAACGACAGCTTATTAAAATTCTACATTTTTAATTTGATTGTTCGGATAGCTCAGTTGGCTAAAGCGATTTACCGCGTATGCCAGGATATCGCAGGTTCATAAGAAATGCTCGGGGCACATTTTTTTTTATATATTTTCCCTATCATTTGAAATTCAGAGGCAATATCAATGTATTGCCTAATTCAAATACATATATGGTACCAGGGTCGCATACCTTCAGTGCATTATCGCATGTGCAAAAGCATCGTCGATTGTATGTAGTACACCATTAGTCAGCCATCTCCCTGCACTGTTCCTTTGTAGCCATCGGTGATAAACGACGCTATAAAGCCGCGGAAACGGTCACTGCTTTTGGACACTCTTTTAGATAGCTTCTTGTACTGTTTTACACACGATGTTCTAGTCAATTTTGTGAACAAATTTTAAGCAGTTTTGTGAACTTGAGAAAACTTAACCGATTTGCGAGTGTTTGTAACTGTTTTTATTTTATACTATGCCGCCGGGAAATAAGCGTAAGGAGTAGAGTGTTATAGTCAGTAGTTACCATTTAGTCTTCACCCTTGCAAATTTAGGGTTGTCTCATGCGTATTGCCATCTCTTTTAAATATTTTATAAGTTCACACTTTTTTCTATTGTAGACTACTACTTAAACAATCTATTTTCTACAAAAAGTAGTTTTATAGCTACGATAATACTTCCTGATACTATTGATTGTCGGCCTGCTTAGCCTAGTTGGTAGTGACACTGCCTCCGAAGCTAGAGAACCCGGGTTCGAATCCCGGTAAGGGCATTTGTTTCTGAGGTGAGCAGAAACATTTGTTCCTGAGACTTGGATGTTTTCTATGTATTTAAGTATATATCTATTAAATATATCGTCGTCTAGTACCCATAACACAAGCCTTATTGAGCTTACTATGGGACTAGTTCGATTTGTGTAGCAAATTGTTCCCTAATATTTATTTACTAGCTGTTGCCCGCGACATCGTCCGCGTCTTTTCTCCTATTGGTCGCAGCGTGATGTTATATAAAGCCTTCCTCGATACCACCACCACCACCATATCAGCCAAAGGACGTCCACTGCTGGACATAGGCCTCCCCCAAATTCACGGGGGGTATATGCCATAATCGCCACGCTTGGCATGCGGGTTGGGTTTCCTCGATATATGAACTTTATTTTTGTGTTGGATAACACAAAAATAATTTTTCAATTCGGACCAGTAGGTCCTGAGATTAGCGCGTTCAAACAAACAAACAAACTTCAGCTTTATAATATTATTAATATAGATTATTTATTTTATACTGATTATATAGTAGAATCATTAAATGAGCTACGAAGCTTGGTAATTAGTTTCATTCACTTTATTTTTGGGGTTCTAATCACTCAATGTGATCGTGATTGTATACCCAACTGATAAAAATTATGTACCAGAATAGTATTAAACCTTTTCGAGCATACGTAACATAGATCTAAGTGTCGTTTGCCATAGTTAAAGTGACAGGATTGTTATAGATCTAACGATGTACCTATCGTACATTCAAAAACTTACAAGATTACAATGAACTCTTAGTTACATAGCAACTAATCTAAAATGCATGAAGTCATCTCACTGATGGATAAATGTTTCAAAAGAGAGAGAAGATGCCAAGTTTACTTTCCGTCGGGTTCAACGAAAGTTCAGGTTAATTTTAGCCCAACTCGAGTTGATGACTCTCTTAGTTTCATTTAGCGTAGGTAATGTAGGTATGCTAAGAAAAAGAAAAAAGAAAATTCATGTGAACAAAATATATTTTCATAACTTTAGAGGGACCACTTCAAGTTAATAAATTAAATTTGCTGCGACATATCCCTGACCCGTTTGCTGCGAGCCTGATTGCCTGTACAGCCCTGATTTTCAGTCCGCACCTACTTCACAGCATATTGCTTTTTCTTCTCGGGTGAATATTTCCGAAAATATTCACTTTATCAAAAAATGTTTGATGAAGACCTGTATTCATTTTGAAAAACCTATCCAACAACACCCCACACCATAGGGTTGAAGCAAAAAAAATAACATCCCCACTTTTCTTGTAGGGAAGGTTCCTTTAAATGTTTTTAGATTTTATTTTACAACTTTGTCAGTTTTATTGATTTATATACAGACCTCGGACAGACAGACAGACGAAACTATAAGTTCCTAGTTGACTACGGAACCCTAAAAATGGAACGCAATTCGAATATATATGTATAATTTGCGTGATTATTCGACCAAACAAGAACTTTATATTAAAAGTCAAAAGTGTATATGTAACTACTAAATGTAACTACATAGTCTCGGAATAATCTCTTGTTCCTTTTTGGCGGGACTCCAACTAATACCTAAGTACGTTTAAGAGTACAATATCCGCATATTGTATTAATCGAAAATGTCATTATCAATAAAATCGTACATGATTGATTTAAAAATAAATCATTATAATATTTCCGTAGGTTTCATCTCTAAGAGACCTAAATAGTCAGAAGCCTGCATGCAAAAAATGGCCTATTTATAAAGTGTTCAATGTCTTAAGTCAGGACCTTAATGTTGTCGCTCAAATATTCTAATACGTTTAAATGAATGGGATTTGTTGTTAGGTTAGTATTTCGTAGGGTTTTATGTACTTATAGATTTATAAACCAACGAGAACAGCTCAATGTACGTCATAAACGTTATTTACTTGACTGCGTAAACTGTGAGCAATGTATGCATAATTATAAGGATGTGTCTCGCTATTATTATGCGAATTTGTTATTGATTTTTCATCAAGTGTCGTAGTCTTCTCTGCGTTTTGATGGCTTGCTGGAGTTTGTTAGAATGTCAATTTCTATACAATTTGTAGCCTGTTTGAATCGATAAACGCTTTCAAGACAATTGCTTGGGTTAAGTTGATTGCTATCATTTAACCCCCCAGTGACAAATTGAAAACGTGCACGGAAATTTTGATGATACACGACGTAAATTTTGCATGTAAGTGCTTTTAGGGATTCATACGAGGTTCTTCATGCTCAGAAATAGTTCTTGAAGTCGGTTTTAATAGTTTCTACAAATATGTAGGCAGTATAAAATGTTTAAAAAATCTTTGTCTTTCCTCATTAATATTGTAGTCTGGACATTATTTTGATTATTAATGCTCTTCTTCATAACGCAAGCCTATTTCAGTTAAAAAAGTGTTTTTTAGTTTACTTAACAGAGTATTGACGTTTAGTGTTAAAATTAGTGCCTACGCCAATTCTTGGGATTAGGTAGCGGACCCCAGGCATCCTTCGGGATGCAACTGTACCGGGAATAACTCGGACGATGATCATGATGAACAGAGTATTATAGTTTACTTAACAGAAGTATATCAAGTTTTATGAATAAAAGGGTGGGAATTTAATTTGTTGACTTCAAAATGCACTTCCCTCATGAATATTAATGATCCATATTATAAGCATTAAACTTAAAATGAATGCGGATATTGTAATGACGAATTGTACTTTAACCTTTATTACCACAATTAGTACCATGTTAAGTAGTTACAAACGAGCTTTAAGAGCTTCATTAAAAACTTTAATCGTCCAATGAAGCGTACCGGGTCAATAAGCGACTGTAGTAATAATGTGAACTCGTAAAATAAATTTTAGGGTATTTTATGTCATATTCCGGAGATAGGCCAGATCAGCGGCCGTATAATTAAATGAATATGTAATAATTCATGCAATTTAATTACTTACCGAGAGTATTATGAAGGCAATTACAATTAGCTATTTCAGCGCTTATTAAGCAAAATGAAAACCTTCCAATTTAACTTTAGACGTACTTACAATTATTAGAAGGATGTTATTAGGATTTGTGATAATAATATCTAACCTCCCGCATCACTGTTTTTGATTAAATTTTAACATATTTTTTATACAGTAAAGCTACAGGTATATTGAACTTTATTGTATAGATAAGTAACAAGAATATTTTATTATTTCATAATTTATTTGTTGCAATAGTATCTAATGGAATATGGTATTAAATCGCTGAATACTTTATTACTATTTATACTATTATACGTAGCATAGTATTAAATAAATACATTTATATTACTTACGACCAAATAGAACCGATATTCGCCCACGTTTTACCGACTTGACGGACTCATATAAACTCTTTTATGCTTTTATGATTTTTATTCGTCCATAAAATATTACCCCACCTTCAAATATTATTTGCTTGGATATGTCCGCGCCTGCGAAATCCTTCGTAATTCAAATTCGATAGGTCGAATATATCGTAACTATTGTATCAGCTGCTTCCCGGATAGCAGTCATAAAAACACAAAGGGAGATGTTACGATGTGATTTAAAGGCTCCAAGAAGGTCGGGGATTTTTCCCTCTCGGATGTTTGTTTGCAGTATACGGCAATAACGTTACCAAAGATGTGCTGATGAAAACCTTAGCTTACCTGTGTTTTGTGTATTGCAGAACACTTACGAAATATATGCTACGAATTTGACTCCAGAACGCCAAAATGCATTTGTGTTAAGAGTTTTCTTCATTCAAGTGTACTTTGTCATTATTATCTTGCTTTCTCATTATATTATTACATGTATTATAATCAGCGATCACGGCCTGTCGTCCTTTTAGAACTGCAATACAAACACACGTACGTTATTTATATACTACTACTACTATTGGAAGGTCGTTTGTCTTAACTTAATACAGTTTCAAGTTGGACGTTATTAGAAAAAGATTAATACAAATAAAAATTACAGATTAGGTTATGGTTTTGTGACAACATACTCGTACATAATCGCAAAACGTAGGTAAATAAAACATAATTTCTGAAAGGTGCTCATGTTCCGAATATGGCGAAGTCTGTCGATAAAATGTTCCAATGTAAGTTACAAGTTGCGCAATGTCGTTAACTAGCGAACACACCGAAAATAAGCTGACCATGTTGGCACTAACTTTCAAACTTTACCTTTTATTGCCCTGTTATGTGGATAGATGTTTCCTAGTTTCATTATTGGCCAACGTCACTTTTGGAATGATTTCAAATCTTTGCTTTGCAATCGTTTTGCTTGACGCATTTGAAATATGACGCATGAATATTTTTTTAACACACATGATTATTATATTTATTAGCGTGGTAATTTGTTCAGCACTTTCAGCAGAGCGATTCTATACAGAGCGAACGAGTTCTACACAAAGTTGAGCGCAATTTGACAGGCAATGTTAGCCATGATAAAAAGAGTACGGAACCAAAGGTGAACTTATTGAATGAATGAATCTGTAGTATTTCCCTTTTGTGTGACACCCATAGATCTATTGATAGATTTCCTTTTCCATTTTCCACCCCATTCAATCCCATTTTTCTATTTTTGTATCGTCCCTTTTAATCTACGACAGGTCAGGTCAGGGATATATCATATTTTAAATAAGGAGTACATCTCAATGGAAAATATTGCCATCATGAGCATAGTTCACACCTTAACTTATTTGACTGTTTGCCTCTATATAGGTACGAAATTCGAGAGCTACCCGGCAGAGGCAGGCGCTACGGAAAGATACACTGTTATACTAATATACAGTACAGGGAGCTAGGAGCCCGCGGCGTTACGTCATGCAGTTCATGTAGCCAAATAGAACATATCCCTGACCCATTTACTTTAGTTAGGGAATCACTACTGTTTCTAACTGGGTGGGATGCATTAAAAAATTCCTCCCCAACGTAAAAAAAGAAAAGAAAGGCTCCTATTACAGGCACAGGCCACACCCTGTATAATAGGCAAGGGATAAGAAGGGATTTTTGGGAATGTTAATGAAGGGGTTAACCTACACTATTTAAATAGTGGTGCAAAGTTTGTATGGGCTGCAATATTTTTTAAGTAAGAGACTTGAAACTTTGAAGATAAAAAAAATATAGTGTAAGAAATTATTTATATCATCTTCTGACTTTCTGATAAGCCATGTTATATCTTGTAAAATGAGAACATAACACAGTCTGTTACCTGTACACGCTTAAACCGCGGAACGGTTAAAAATTAAATTTGGAGGGGAGATAGTTTGAAATCTTTAGAAGGACATAGGATAATTTTTATCCTTGACAGCATCCCCTAAGGGCCAGGAGTTTGGAAAACGGTACGGTACGACGAACCACGACAATAAACCAGTTCCACGCGGACGAAGTCATGTTTTCAAAATGTTATTTCAAAACAGCAAAAAAAAGGAATTTCATGTTGTTTGTTGTCTAATTGTATATCTGTAATTACAGGAATACAACGAAGAAAACATGTTTCTAAATATTTATGGAATCTACTTTTGGACTAATTAGATCGTGTCATATTAAGTCGTACGTACAGTGTGGAACGAGGAACGAAATAATCAACAAATATTATAAAATATCTACGAGTATTTCAGCAATTCTCCCTGTATTGCTGACATCACAATTAATGATTGTCATTTTTCCGTTGTGTCCCATTGGCAACTAAGGCGCCTTCCTGATTTATCGATGCTGAGGTGGTACGATATGAGAAAACTGTCAGCTGTCAGTGTCAACCGATACTAATGCAGTACTGGGCAGTACTTCTGCGCATGGTATTACTACTGCGCAAACGTATTACTGACAGTATTTCGTCAAGTGAGGAAATCTCACATCGGTAAATGCACGTCAAATAGCAAAATACCTATGACATATCGCACCCGCCCCGCCAAGTCAGGAAGTCGCCTAATTCCCTTTAATGTTTGAACCTCCGTCGCACGAGTGAGCACGGACATTTTCTAAAGAAAAATACTATTACATTATTTATCGAAAAAAATTGATTATTAACAAGCTTGAACCAGCCAAGTAATAATTTTCGGTAATATCACGATATTATTTGCCAATAGCAGGCTAGCCGCCACGTCGTGACGATGACGTCACAAGGCATTAGAGCCATACATTAATTAGAAACGACTATTATTGTTTAAATCATCTTTGATAGCAAATTCTACAAAATTATGCGAATTGTTTATACCTAACGAATTTAATTATTCATACCCTGATACAATACCTAAAACGGACCGTTTTGTAGTCGTTGATGCCACAATTTAGATTGTGGCATCAACGCAATGGCGGCTAGTGTTTGACGAATTTGTAGCACAGATAAGATAAATAAAAATTATAAGAGTAAACCAGATCCGCTCATTTAAGTTGCACGATTTTTCTACATCTGATCTATTCTCATTAATACACAAGTAATAAAAATACACGTAAGCCATCACTGAATACACAAATCAGTGAGACTGAGAGAGACAAATAATTGATAACTGTTAGGTCTTCACTTGTCATTATCTCCGCTTTCATAACTACAAATTGTACTGAACTGATGTTTTTGACGTTTTGGGTTATACGGGATTTGGCCTTTTGGTGTGTTTTTAAATGAAGACAATTCGTTATCAGCCGAAAATGATCATACTGTCTGTTCCGTTCTAGCTCATCTTCGTTAACCATAAGAATTCAAAGAGTCAACTATATGAAAAATCATCTTGCTTAACATTACGGATCTGTTGGTATTATTAATCTAAGTTTTTAAATGATTATGAATTAATATCTACGTATATTGTACTATTTGTAATAAAATCTACTCTTTCCTTACAATTTTGAATCCTATTTATTATATATTGAAACACTCTATTATGTTACTTTTATTGCAGAGCCCTCACTCAATCTGGATCTGTGAATAATAATAGCTATTTACGATACAAGGGTTGTAAAACAAAGAAAGGCCGATATCGCAGATGTCTGAGGCCCGAGCCGCAGGCGAGGGTCATAAATATGCGGGAGAGGGGTGTTTTGTGCACAATTTTACGTCACCAACTGGCCAAGAAGTGGGTTTTCCCGGGCGAGCAGCGTGCGGAAAAACGCGCTTTTTGGCAAGGTGTGGTGTAAACCCATTTACGCTATGAGGTCCTTTTGGTTATAATGCAGTCAAATTGTATTGTGTGCCTAGTGGGAAAGTTTTGGGGTAGTTCTGATTTCTTTCATTCTATATGTATTTTGGGGTGCTGAATGCGAATCTGAGGTTTGCTAACAAAACTTCGTGACGCAACATTGACATAATCGCAAAAAAAATTGTAAAATGTCTGCTTTTTTTTTAGAGTTTTGCTTAATACTCGGAAACTATTAACTTTTAGTAAAAGGCCTGTTTACAGAATTAAAGTTCTTAAAATTATCTACAAATATCAAGAACCGTCGTGTCTCAAGTGCTAGTTGAAAATTGGCATGTTTCATTGGTCTCTGCTCTGCAAATGATATGATTGATATCTATGTTAATCGAGAAACCTCATGATGCAAAAATTTATTCAAAGCAAGCTGTAGAGGATGCTAATATCCTAATTATCACAAAAACTCTTAAGATGGCCCCGTCAAATGAACATGTGACAGTGGTGGGTGAAGATATTGACCTTCTGGTTATTTGGATTTGCCCTGATTTTGTAGCCCTGATATAATTTTTTTCTGAAACCAGCAAAAGGAAAGGTTTCGCAAAGCCTTTACAATTCTCATCTGGCTGCTGAGAAAATTATAAGTAACTATATTTTAAGTTTTATTTTGTTTATTCTAACTTTTTTTATTCTAAGTTTGTATAATTTCAAGCTTTGTTTTTTAAATTATTTGTGCAGAGATCGGGGAGAAGTTTATCAAATGATAGAACTTAAATAAAAAAAATAGTTTTGGAATGTAAAAAGTGGATTTTGCAAAAACCGCTGAAATATGCTAATTTTCAACTCGCATTTGAGATGGAACAGTTCTTCTAGAAAAAACTAACTTAAGATATTTGTAGAGAATTTTAAGAGTTTAATTTCTGTAAACAAGCAATTTACTAAAAGTTAATAGTTTCCGAGTTTTAAGCAAAAATCTAAAAAATTGTCAATGTCGCGTCACGAAATTTTGTTAGCAAACCTCAGATTCGGATTTAGCACCCCAAAATACATATAGAATGGAAGAAATCAGAACTACCCCAAAACTTTCCTAGTAAAAACACAATTTGACTGGATCATTCATTAATCTGGTACACATAATGTCTGTCAATCATCTTCTCATCCCTAGGCACAAATTAAGGTTTGTTGAAAGCTGTGGGTTGTCAACATAATAAAGTACAAAATTTATTACATAATAAACTGTTTACATTATTTTCTTTGTTATTATCATTGTTATTATGTTATCTGTCGTAACATAGCATTTAGGTTCTTTGTCTTACTTATACACAAACAAAATACAAACAATCAGGAAGATGTGACGAAAATATATATATCCGAAGCAATCACCGAATTGTTATTTCAAGGGATGATTTCTTTACTGTATAGGAAATGGTTAAATGGGTCGTGACTCTCGGCGCCATAATTTACACAGTGGGCGGTTTGGATCGTGCCAGAACAGGGCTTCGGTCCGCCCAAACCACGCATTCAAGAACATCATAATTATCTTGACCTATTTTTTTAGATTTCCTTACTAGTAGGGGGTAGTTTCGAAACAGAACTTTATGGATGTGGAAGATTTGTTACGTTGCTTTTTTAACTTTTAGGGGAAATGGCTTTTTGTACTATCGATTTGATTTATCGTAAGCTTTGCCAAGAGAAATATATCACTACTAGCGTTTGCCCGCGGCTTCGCCCGCGTACTAACCGTCTACAAAAAAAAAGGTTCTCTGTTAGACCCTTATGTACTCGTATTTATATACGTATGTATGTTTGTCTACGATTATCTACGTTTGGCTGAACCAATTTAGATGCGGTTTCCAGAAAAGTAGTTGTTACATTCTGGGGGTTTTGGTATACCAAGTTTCATCTGTTCATCCGTTAATGATTCACAATCAACAAACTTCGTGGCCGCCACTTTTTTCAAATTTTACCTCGGAATCGAATTAAGAGACCTCTCTGACGCTCAGATATCGATTTTGAACGAAATCGGGACGGAAATAAGAAAATCAATACTGCCGCCATTTTTTCCAAATTTTACGAAATCGGGACGGAAATAAGAAAATCAATACTGCCGCCATTTTTTTCAAATTTTACCTCGGACCTCTCGGACGCTCAGATATCGATTTTGAACAAAATCGGGTTGGAAATGAAGAAAATTAATATGGATGCCATTTTTTTCCAAATTTTACCTCGGATTCGTATTAAGAATTCTCTCGGACGCTCAGATATCGATTTTGAACGAAATCGGGACGGAAATCAAGAAAATCAATATGGCTGTTACTTTATTCAAAGTTTAGGTACCTCGGATTCCTATTAAGAGTCCTCTCGGACGCTCAAATATCGATTTATGTCGAAATCGTATCGGACGGCACTGATTTATAAAACCACTTACAACACATTAAATCAAAAAAGGTCGTATCTGCATAGGGACTCACGGCACTTCATGCACCTTTAGACCTTATAAGGAACTTACATGCCAAATTTGGTATCTCTCGAACCAGCAGTTTGGGCTGTGCGTTGATATGTCACTCACTCAGTCAGTCAGTTTCTTCTTGCAATTTGGCACCTACTTTTAAGTTTTCATGCCCGCAATATTAAATTTAAAAATCAATGCCATTTTCGATTTCAACGACCCAAAAAACCATAATAATGACACCCATATTAATATTTAGACATTCCAACCGTCTCGCACCCCAACAGAGGGGATGGTATTTCACGTTCTCCACGTGGGATTTTAAAATCATTCTTGTTTTCGTAATCAGCGACCCGATAAACCATAGAAACAACACCCATATCGATTTTCAGAATTTGTCACCAGATTTCCCCCTTTTAGGGGTTGATTTCTCAAATAACCTGAGACACATGTTTACTCATTTATCGTTAGAAATACTCCTGTGAAGTTTCGAATAAAATAATCCAACTAATCTTGATTCCTCATACAAACTTCGGACCCCCATTTCACCCCCTTAGGGGTTGAATTTTGAAAAATCCTTTCTTAATGCACCTCAAGACCTTATATGGAACCTACATACAAAATTTGGAATCTCTAGAAACAGCAGTTTGCGCTGTGCGTTGATATGTTGGTCACTCACTCAGTCAGTTATTTCTTGAAATTTGGCACAAACTTACAAAAGTTTTCATGACCACAATATTAAATTTCAAAACCGATGCCATTTTCGTGATTATCGTCGCAAAAAACCATTAAAACGACACCCATATTAATATTTAGACATTTCATCCCCCTCGCATCCCAACAGGGGGGATGGTATTTCACGTCCTCCACGTGAGATTTTAAAATCATTGTTGTTTTCGTTATCAGCGAACCGGTATATCATAAAAACAATACCCATGTCGATTTTCAATATTTGTCACCACGATTCCCCCTTTTAGGGGTAGATTTCTCAAAAAAACCTAAAACACGTGTTTATTTATTTATTGTTAGAAATACTCCTGTGAAGTTACGAATAAAATAATCCAACTAATCATGTTTCCCCATACAAACTTCGGACCCCCATTTCACCTCCTTAGGGGTTGAATTTTGAAAAATCCTTTCTTAATGCACCTCAAGACCTTATATGGAACCTACATACTAAATTTGGAATCTCTAGAAACAGCAGTTTGCGCTGTGCGTTGATATTTGGTCACTCAGTCAGTCAGTTATTTCTTGAAATTTGGCACAAACTTTCAAAAGTTTTCATGTCCACAATATTAAATTTCAAAACCGATGCCATTTTCGTGATAGTCGTCCCAAAAAACCATAAACACGACACCCATATTAATATTTAGACATTTCATCCCCCTCGCATCCCAACAGGGGGGATGGTATTTCATGTCCTCCACGTGAGATTTTAAAATCATTGTTGTTTTCGTTATCAGCGAACCGGTATATCATAAAAACAACACCCATATCGATTTTCAGAATTTGTCACCAGATTTCCCCCTTTTAGGGGTTGATTTCTCAAATAACCTGAAACACATGTTTACTCATTTATCGTTAGAAATACTCCTGTGAAGTTTCGAATAAAATAATCCAACTAATCTTGATTCCTCATACAAACTTCGGACCCCCATTTCACCCCCTTAGGGGTTGAATTTTGAAAAATCCTTTCTTAATGCACCTCAAGACCTTATATGGAACCTACATACTAAATTTGGAATCTCTAGAAACAGTTTGCGCTGTGCGTTGATATGTTGGTCACTCAGTCAGTCAGTTATTCCTTGAAATTTGGCACAAACTTTCAAAAGTTTTCATGTCCACAATATTAAATTTCAAAACCCATGCCATATTCGTGATTATCGTCCCAAAAAACCATAAAAATGACACCCATATTAATATTTAGACATTACATCCCCCTCGCAACCCAACAGAGGGGATGGTATTTCACGTCCTCCACGTGGGATTTTAAAATCATTGTTGTTTTCGTTATTAGCGACCCAGAAAACCATAAAAACAACACCCATGTCGATTTTCGGAATTTGTCACCACATTTCCTCCTTTTAGGGGTTGATTTTTTAAAAAACCTCAAACACGTGTTTACTCATTTATCGTTAGAAATACTCCTGTGAAGTTTCGAATAAAATAGTCCAACTAATCTTGATTCCCCATACAAACTTCGGACCCCCATTTCACCCCCTTAGGGGTTGAATTTAAAAAAATCGTTTCTTAGTGCACCCCTACACCTTATAAGGAACCTACGTGTCAAAATTGGACCAGCGGTTTGGGCTCTGCGTTGATATGTCAGTCAGTCAGTCAGTCAGTTTCTTCTTTTATATATTTAGATTAAATTATTAGAACGTAACGGTTATATTTCCGGCAATGTATTCTTGATACTTATTTATAATAATAATAATAATAAATATTCTTTATTGCACCACTTAGTGATAAGTTGTACAGTAGCTGACTAAAAAAATGGTAACAACAGGCGGTCTTATCGCTTTAAGCGATCTCTACCAGACAACCTTTGGGTAGCGGGAAAACAATTAACTAAAACTGGGAAAAAAAATTTATTTATTAGTATTCGTAATAACAACAACTTAAGTACTGTACTCTGAACTGGAGAAGGCTAGGCATCAACATAAACGGCGACTACCTCACTCACCTTCGGTTTGCTGACGGTATAGTAGTCTTGGCTGAAACCATGGAGGATTTAAGTACAATGCTCAGTGACCTCAGTAAAGCCTCCGAGCGAGTTGGTCTAAGGATGAACATGGACAAGACGAAGATCATGACAAATGTCCATGTCGCACCACCTCCCTTAACAATCGGACACTTTACGCTCGAAGTTGTAGACGATTACATATACCTAGGACAGACTGTCCAGTTAGGTAGGTCCAACTTCGAGAAAGAGGTTAATCGTCGAATCCGACTCGGCTGGGCAGCGTTCGGGAAGCTACGGCACATCTTTTCGTCCAATATTCCGCAGTGTCTCAAGACGAAAGTCTTTGACCAGTGTGTGTTGCCAGTGATGACATATGGCACTGAAACGTGGTCGCTTACTATGGGCCTCATAAGAAGGCTCAAAGTCATCCAAAGGGCAATGGAGAGAGCTATGTTGGGAGTTTCTCTGCGTGATCGCATCAGGAATGAGGCCATCCGCAGCAGAACCAAAGTGACCGATATAGCCCTCCGAATCGCTAAGTGGCAGTGGGCGAGGCATATAGCACGTAGAACTGATGGCCGTTGGGGCGAAAAGGTTCTCGAGTGGCGACCACGTACCGGAAGGCGTAGCGTGGGCTGGTCCCCCACACGGTGAACTGATGACCTGGTGAAGGTCGCGGGTGTCCGCTGGATGCGGGTGGCGCAGGACCGGTCATTGTGGAAATCTTTGGGGGAGGTCTATGTCCAGCAGTGGACGTCTTTCGGCTAACATGATGATGAAGCTTTGCCAAGAGAAATATATCACAATTAAATTATTAGAGCGTAACGGTTATATTACCGGCAATGTATTCTTGATACTTATTTATTTATTAGTATTCGTAATAACAACAACTTAAGTATCTAACAATGTTATAGGTACCTACATATTTTGATAAAATCCAGCGCGCTGCATTATTTACTAAGCTAGACACTACAAAATTGCTGGAATGTGAATGAAAAAAAATTAGGGTATCTTCCTAAGTGTTGCGGTAAACGGTTGCTAATGTGTATATATAACAGGTTAAAAACGTGGTAATAGTTTATAATCAATTTAAAACGAAGAATATTACAGCTGAGTACACATTTTTAGTCAACGAGTAACATCCGAGCTTAAGAATGTACTCCAGGCACATTTCGTACTATTTCCTTTGATTACTTACCAATTATAAATTTGTTAGTTTGGCTAACATGTATGTAAGTTTGTAAACTTTTAAGTCGTAATAATGGGATGGGTAACTAGGGAACCCTCCATTGCGCGAGGCTCTCGCCCTAGGCCGGTTTTTCACAAGGTTTTATGTAACTTGCACTGTTAGTATGTAAGTTGTCATCATGCAATCCTTTTTCCGATTGAGCTGAAAATTGGCATACTTATGTAAGTTCGGTGACAAAACGATATTATGACACCACGGAGCTGATCTGATGATGGAGAAAGGTGGCCATAGTAACTCCTGAACTACGCAAGATAAACCCATAATGTTTGGGCTCATTCGAACCGTCTCAACGAATATTGGATTGTGGAAAAGTACAGTCAGCAATAAAAGCTGATATCAAAAATGAAAATTTAACTGAAAGTGATATTACAAAGGTTGACTATAGCTGCAATAGTAATATAATTCATGACTTGTAATGTAGTTATATAAATTTTAATACCACATTTGTATATTATCTTTCCTACACTTACTACAAGTTACAGGAAAAATGAAATCAATCGATTTAATTCTCCTAGTAACCAAGAAAATACATACATACGATGGGTTTTAACGGTTTAGTTCCATCACACTCACATCTCATCAGTATCTACCGTACCTAAGTAATAAAAATAAGTCAAACTCAATATGGCTACAACAATTTCCCGACTAGATTTATTTAGGGAAATGTAAGGATCATGTTCAGCTACGCTGATGGAATTTAACTCTTGCAGAAAAACACGGTTTACGATTGCGTGAAAGCAAACAATTGAACTCTGTGAAAATACTTTACTTTTGTTTCTTTTGCTGTTTATTCTGGGTTCTGGTTTGCAGCTAGGTCTTGTGATTCAAAGCGTTAAAACTGAAGTGATTCATTTCACTGCACGCCTATTTTTATCGCTTGAAACGAATAAAATACTGCTAAAATATTATAAAAATGATTTAGCTTACTTGAAGCCAAAGAGCATTGCCCAAAAGGTAAAATACATTTTCATATTCTTCCGATTTTGGTTGCGTTCACTACTCTAATGCCTAAGGCGCATATATGCGCTATAAGTGCGCGGGTTCACACTTATCTAAGAAAAGCAAAAACACATAAATATAAATAGCGAATAGGTAACGTATTAACCATTCATTTGGGGTGCAGTTCAATCACATTGTTCTTCCTTTAGCGAATTTAAGTCGCTCAAACCTACCGTAAAATGGGGTGAGTAGGTTTCGCGGGGAGAGGTGGGTTATGAAAGGGGAGAGAAGGTTTGAGAGGGGGGTGAGAGAGGATTTTAAGGCTACTGCTACAAAAATAATGTATTCCAATTTAAAATAAAGCTATAGTAAAACGAATAATAAAAAAAAATCAATCCAACAATCTTCCAAAATCACCTTTGTATGAAAACCCCTCTCACCCCAAATACGAGGCACTACGGGGTGAGGTGGGTTATCCTCTTTATCGTCAAAGTTATGAAATGGAACTACCCAAAATAAAATAAAAACTAGAATACAAACGTCCGGAACACTTATTATATACACCATTCAGTTTCCATGTGTAAAAATAAAATGTTATCGAGGTTTGAATTTCAGTTTTGACCCTACTCACCCCATTTAACGGTACTAGGGATCGGTTTTCCAATTTTATTTAGATTACCACGCTTTAACAATCACAAAATGGTAAAATTGTAAGCGTATAATGGGTATTATTATCCGTGCATCTTTTACATAAAAGGAAAAACTCAAGTGTGATTGTCTCTACACAACGTTTTATTGCTGCAGATTACTGAACAGAGACGGATGAAGTCACATAAAAAATCTCAACAAATAAATATCCCTCGTGAGACCTACTCTGCCAGCTTTTATGAGATCTAAGAGCCCTTGAGAGCAATCATACGATATAATATTGTGATAGAATGAAGTAACAGTACATAGAAATCCATCATGGGGAATATTAAGTTTGAAACGTGCCATTTCCTTGGGTGAAGACTCGAGTGTCCTTTCGTCCTTTGTCTTTCGATCGTTTGAGCTATGTAGGTTTCTTGGCGCTGAAGCAAAGAATAGAGGATGCATGTTTGTACCACGATCCAGTCATCGATAAGCTTTCAATATTGCCCTAAATTAAAATTTATAAAAACTCTACGATGATACAAAGAGACGCACGGATACACATGTTAAATATATGTTGTTAACCCTTCGTTTGTGTCACTGGTTAAAAATAACGGGAAAGAAAAGATGGACTAAATAAAATAAAAAACTACGTTTTTATTGCTATCACAATACTGTTCTTACTGAACTGAACATGACTGTATGCTGAATTTTCTATAGGTCGTTTATCTTTACTAAGCGCTGGGACTCTTGAATTAAATCAAAGGTCTACATTATTCCTGGTCCCGTCCTTACAAATCGGAATCTATACTTACGTATAGAAGCTACGTAAACTTAAGAGTGATTTCCGGGATTAATGATAACACTAACACTTAAAGTGTCATCTTATTAAGTTTCATTTAAATCAGTCCAGCGAATGTGGCTTAAAAATGTAACAAATACAGAAAACAATTTTACTTATAATACAAGTATGGTTTTGTCCTCTAAATAAACACAACGCAAGTATTTTATTAGCAGACATAGTGACGCCAAATGAGACGCATCTCGCACGCGAATTTTTGGTCGCATCATTTCCGTTAGGGAAAAAGACAGCCTTTAATACAATATTTACAAAAACATTCCAAAAAACATTTGATTCATAAGCGCTAAAATTGGTACATCATTATATATAATAAAACTAAGTTGATAAAATGTGCGTGCCGATAAAACTTAAAAACAAGTCCCAGTACGATAAAGGGACTTATATAGTGTAAAAGCCCTTTATCTGCCCTCAAACAAGAAAGTTCCCGTTTTAACCTAAAGGGCGTGTTTTTAAAGATATAAGGGTTTTTTCAACCCTTCAACTCAGAAATTAAGTGTAGTGGCGCCATCTGTTGTCGAGTATTTGAACTTCATTGTTCAAAGGTGCTGCAAACAGCATGTGTTCAGATGGATGTTCTAGAAATGGTGTTCAGATGTAGAATGTTCTAGAAATTTCTGAAATGATCTAGAAAGCTCAAGAGTGTGAGGAAATGTTTTAATGGATCTAGAATGTTCTAGAAATTTCCAAAATGATCTAGAATGTTCTAGAAATTTCCAAAATGATCTAGAAATTTCCAAAATGATCTAGAATGTTCTAGAAATTTCTAAAATGATCTAAAAAGCTCAAAAGTGTAAGGAAATGTTCAGATGGACCTAGAATGTTCTAGAAATTTCTAAAGTAATCTAGAAAACTCAAGAGTATAAGGAAATGTTTTAATGGATCTAGAATGTTCTAGAAATTTCCAATAAAATTAAAGCAAATAAAATTTATTGAAGTTATCACAAAATACCACATCTTTGGAACCGTTAGATGCTGGATGTATACAATCGAGTGGCAAAAACGAGGATTACCTCACTCACACAATCTCATATGGCTACACGATAAGATTTATCCCACGGATATCGATAAAATCATCCAAGCAGAATTTCCCAATCCACAAAAAATTCCGGAACTATACAACATAGTAGTGAAAAATATGATTCACGGACCATGTGGGCCATTAAACTTAAATGCGCCATGTATGAGTGATGGAAAATGCTCAAAAAAATATCCAAAACCATATTTGGACGATACAAAAACTGAAGATGATGGCTATCCCAAATATAGAAGACGATCGCCGAAAAACGTTGGCTTCACAGCAAAAATACGAATACAAGGCAGAAATGAACTGGAAATAGATAATCAATGGATAGTACCATATAACCCACTACTTTCCAAAATGTTCCAAGCACACATAAACGTTGAATACTGCAATTCAGTAAAATCTATCAAATATATATGTAAATACGTAAACAAAGGTAGTGATATGGCAGTATTTCAAATAGTCCAAAATAGTGAGCAAAATAACAAAAATGATGAGATCCTCATGTACCAAATGGGAAGATACATTAACAGCAACGAAGCAGCGTGGAGGATTTTTAGTTTTCCCGTACACGAACGTGAACCAGCTGTACAACATCTAGCAGTACATTTGGAGAATGGACAGAGAGTTTTCTTCACAAAAGACTCGGCTAGAAAAATTGCAAGCGAACCACCTCAGAACACAACATTAACAGCTTTTTTTCAACTATGCCAAACGGATCCATTCGCAAAGACATTACTATATGTCGACGTCCCTATTTATTATACATGGGACAAAACAAAAAAAAATTTTCAACGACGAAAAACCCGTGCGAAGCCGGGGCGGGCCGCTAGTTAAGTTATAAAAACATTTATTACCTATTTTGGTACCTATATAGGTTTAGGTATTAAAAAAACCTCGTGATATCAACTTGAAACGCGGAGGACCAAATATAAAAATAAATAAGTCTTCATAAAAAATGTCAAGGGAAGAGATGTCATTTGTATAATCATCAAAGGCTTTTCCGTGCCAGTGCCATGTTAAGTTTCTAGGGTAACCTCGTAATGTGACGGGCGTGCGGCTAAAATAATATATATATATGTATATGACAACTTTAAGGAAATACAAAGATCAATAAGCAAAGGAAAGGTTTGATATAAACCTTTGAAGGTATTATTGACCAGTACCTACATACAAGACTTCTAGGAACTTCTTACTATCGCCGTATAGGTAGGAACGGTGATTAATGTACAACATTATACCTACGCCCACGAACGAAAGCAAGTGCGAAATGTGAATACGAGGTTCTTAGCACAAAACATTAAAGGGAAGTCAAATAAATTTGTCATAAAACACTTGAACATAAAACGATGCCCAAGGATGTTACCGTGAACTACCTATATATACATTATAAGGCCATTTTATCCGCTGCCACGGAATTCGATTTCCTTCAGGAAATTGACAGTGGCGTCGCCACCAATCTTAAAGAAGTTCCAACTAAGAAAAATCTCTACTAGTTTCCTAGGATATGTCACGTCTTGCACACATCGTGTTTGTCGTTTTGTTCAAGAGATAAGAATAATAGCAATCTGCATAGTCTTATTCTTCCCTATATGATTAAATTTATCTCTTTGAAATCTTTTATAACGATATTGTCTCTTCACAATGGTAAATATATATTGTATTGTAGCAAAATAACACTGAGAGTTTTTGTAGCAGTAGTCAAACACTTATTCGTAAATTGGTCACCCTCGAATATTTGTCTTCCTCTCGGTCCTAGAAAAGAAATTGGCAATGAATTGTACTTTCAACCCAGCCGTCTGTCCCATTAAGTTAAAATATAAAGGATAATTTATCCATTTTAATTCATATTGTTCACTAACCCTAATATAATTTTTGACATTCTGGTAAAAAATGAAATTTTAAGCTGATAATGGATAAATAATGCACCTGTTGATAAAATATTCAAGATTGATTACTACTATTATCTTAAATACCAATAAAACCAAAAAAAAAAATAATAGTCTCTTAAATCAGTTTAAAAAGCTATAGTGTGTACCTAATATATATCCAGTGCATCTACAAGTAGGCTCGAGTACACAAAAACGTTTCAAAAATATTTAATGCAGGTTTAGAGCGGACGAGACAATTGATTACACTGATCCTGCCAAGGAAGACAGTGAAATTGATTCAGTAGTCTCGACTTCGCCTTATCTTTAAAGTGACAAGAATCTTTTACGATTTTGCACCAAAATACACGAATTTCTTCACTTTAATTAACTTTCTATTATTTCTTATTAATCTAAAAAGGGTAGTGAGTTATCAATAACTTATGAATTGTTTGTTTCAGGTACAATAATAGGCATTTGAAAAGGACTTGGAATGAGGGACAAAGGAAGGCACTAAGACTTACCCTTTACATGATAATATGAGAAATTAAAGCGTTTTTTTCTATAGAAGACCTGTATATAAACGCCTAATGAAACTATAGACACTAGTATTGCGCATGTGATCTAAATGCCTTATTCAAGAGAATTGTGCGCTGCTGAGAGCAGGCGCCGACTATGTTCGACTCGACCAAAGGCGCCTTGCTCGTAGCGCCGTCTCTCGTCAACAGTTCCTGCTGGTTCAACGGCAAAGGCTGGCCCAGCACCTTCCCTGCTCCGGTCGACATAATTAAAGCCTTTTTCATATTTGCTCTGTCTATGGGCATAGTTTTTGCAAATCTAGTTCTCATCTGTGTTCTTAGCAATCGAAGGTACATCAAGTATATCGAAAATCAGGTAATAATATACTCTGGAAAATAAACTTTGATTAAAAAACGAACGAACCTTTCTCGAAGAATTATAAAAAAATCAATTACAGCACAACTGCTTTAAACACGAGTACTAACTGTCCTAATGAACACGAATTGTACATAATTACTTCACTTTTTAAAGACACGCTGC
Organism: Notocelia uddmanniana; assembly: GCA_905163555.1. NCBI lineage: Eukaryota > Metazoa > Arthropoda > Insecta > Lepidoptera > Tortricidae > Notocelia > Notocelia uddmanniana. Next base: position 11,683,017 of record LR991065.1, on the reverse strand, counting down.
TTTGAGGTGCAGACACTCGAACTAGGTGAACCTGTATCTCAAGATCCTTTCCTCTCTGCAACCGGGCATTATCCAAGGTGGTGTAAGCAGGATTTGATAGTTAAGGGTGACGAACTTAAATTACCTACCCTTCCAGCCCGTTTATTAGCGTAAGCTGTGTTTCAGCCGGGTGAACTAACCCAAAATCTAGTCTATTTAGTGTTCTTACCTTCAGTTTTTAGGAAGAAAAATATGTATATGTTACCGTAATATTGCAAATACAGTTAAATTATAATCTATCATCTAGCGAGATTGTAAACTGTCTAAAGATTGTAACCTACCGAAAAATTAAATTTAGATTATACTATTGTAACCTACCGAAAAATTAAATTTAGATTAAGTTTGAAAGCTGTATGATACCGTTCATAATTTTTCGACGTGAAATTTGCAACTTAGGTAGGATCGTTCGTTATCTTGTGTGCTTCAGAGCGGAAATAGTTGCGGTCGTCTCGCTGGAAGAAAGAATAGATAATTTTCGGTTAACAATCTTTCCACAGTTTACAATCGCTATAGATATATTATAATCTAACGGTATTTGCAATTTTACGGTAACATATACATACGTATTGTTGGCATTGAAACCTGAAAAACTCAAATTGGTGTGTTTTCCAGCCGAGATATTTGCTCACATCCTTGGCTCTTAACGACTTGTTCACGGGAATCTTGGTAGCTCCCGTGGCTCTGCTTCCCGCACTTTACAAGTGCTGGCCCTACGGCGAAATTTTCTGTCAAATACAGGTGAGTGTTCAATTTGCAAAATATTCCTTCGTCATTTTTACGATATTGTTGATTTGATTGAACTCCGAAATAAAATTGGAAAGGGAAAAGTGTTCAAATAAGAAAATAATATTTCCATCAAATTTTGAGTGACTTGCTTAATCCAGTTAAAGCAAGGTGGAGCTACGGAGTCCCTGCTAAAACTTTATTTAAACAAGAGACGAAGAGAAAATGAGTAAAGTTGCTACTTTGAACAGGAAAAAAAGTTTTCAAATGAAGAGGCAAAGTTAAACGGTAATCGGATACTAAGGACAGTATTCAGTACCGTTACTTTTTTATTACACTTCGTGTTTATTATGTAACTTTGTCCATAAACTTATTAAAAACATGTTTATATTACGTTACTTTAGCGTGGTCGATAATGGCATTTCAATACTTAAACTTTTAAGTATCGAAATACTATCAATAGAAATTAAAACTTGGAGCAATTTATCTTTATGGCTTTTAAAGATGCGGAAGCATTTGAAGTTTTGTGAAGAGTAATTATTAGGGATGGAGGCGTTGATCCACAAACAATAAAGTTGGTAAAACTTGCCGCGGCGGCGTGCGCTATCGTGTAATGGTACACGGTGACCGAGCATAAACTCGCTCCAACTTTGGCGAACAACTTATGCCTTCCTGTCGACCCACTGACGAGCGATTCCGTTTTATTGTACTTTCGGCGCTTTACAGGCAATTTTAATCATGTCATTGTTTTTGACACTGTTCCAAGTTTAATTGAATTCAACTAGCTTGTACATGTTACGTCTTAGAATTTTTAAAAGAAGTGCGTACTGCTAATCCATTTGAAATATACTATTGTCAGGTTGTAAATCAAACAATTAGTTTATTACCTTAAAACAAGTCGATGCTGTTGTATGTATGACACAAATATTGTATTCTGTTTTCATATTACAGGCTTTATTGAGAGGAGCAGTGAGTCAACAAAGTGCTGTCATTCTAGTTTGTATGGCCATCGACAGATATCTCTTTTTGCTTCACCCTAGTACTTATCAAAAGCATTCCAGTAAAAAAGTAAGTATTGTAATAACCTAATTATTTTTTACCTTAGGCGCAGAACAGAGGAATTTCGGCATCGTTGTCACATCAAGATATTGCGCGATGTACGTTGTATTTACGTCATAGTAAAAATCGTAACGCAATACCTACAATTTAGTTTTTTTTCAACGAAAAAGTTACTTACATGTAGAGATATTGAGATAATTTGGTTTATTATAAACTTTATTCGTCCAATTAAGATGTTACATGAACATTCGTTAGGCTCAGTTGTTACAGTGTGTGACTTAGAGCAACAAAAGGTTCGTGTGAATTTGGCATAAGAAAATGTAAGTGCAAGCGAGAGAGAAAAATCTATTATGAATGGTTCCGAGCTGTACTGTGATAGATAAAAAAACTTCAGATAAAAAAAAACTGGCTTCAGGTCACTATTTTGGTCAACAACTCGTTTGATACCTTTAAATATAGCAATATTATGCTGTTCAAAAATATAAAAACAGACGATAACATTTCCGGTATAAATTGCCTGTTCCAAAGAAGGCTTTGTGTTCTAAAACACTTTTCTCTTTTTAAGTATTTTCGCCACAAAGTTTTCAGTCTCTGGGATTTCAAGCCAGGTTAGGCTTGCTAAAGTTTTCTTTGTAAGACTATTTTATGTATGTCTAAACACATTCATAACTTGCAGACTTTGAAACAAAACTACACTGGAATTCCTAAACATCCTGAAAGTTTAAAAAATCGCAATAGATAAAAACGCGGAACAACGAATGTTTATATTAATTGATTTTGTATTAACTAAGCACAGAGGGGGAAAAATAGGATTCATGTTACCTATATTATAACGTAATACAAACTAGACGTTTATGGACTTGTTCCAAATAAGGCTATGCTAAATTTTAACTTCTCGTGTTTGATGCTTTTTTACGGTGGCATAAAAATAGCTATTTACACCACACCTTTCTGGCCAAGTGGTGACGTAAAATTGTGTAAGAAAGCCCTCTCTCGCATATTTATGACCCTCGCCTGCGACTCGGGCCTCAAATATCTGCGATATCGGCCTTTCTTTGTTTTACAACCCTTATCGTAAATAGCTGCGGGTCCGGAAAAACCCACTTTAGGCCAAGTGGTGACGCAAAATTGTGTACAAAATACGGGTCGTAAAACAGAAAGCCCTCTATCGCATATTTAAGACCCTCGCCTGTGGCTCGGGCCTCACACATCTGCGATATCGGCCTTTCTTTGTTTTACAACCCTTGTATCGTAATAGTACATTACAAGGTGTGGTGTAGACATTTTTTTGCTTCGCGACCTTTTTTTAATACCCCGTCAGTGGCAAACAAGCGTACGGCCCGCCTGATGGTAAGCGTTCACCGCAGCCTTTGGACGCCTGCAACCATGGGTCTCACATGTGCGTTCCCTACCGTAGGTACCGTAAGATTAAGAGTCAGAATGGGTATCTGACAGATACCAGATACTATCTGCTTACGTTCAGGCCCGCCGTAAGCCTGTTCGCCATCTTTGTTGTACAAAAATGGAATTTGATTTCTAGTGTGCTGAGGGCCAAATCGCATTACATTTGCGTCCAGCAAAGTATGACTGTAATATCACGTTTTCTTCATCCTGCTATCGTAAGAAGTAGCACTGAAAATTACATTGTACTGTTGTAATTAAATTGGTTTGTTACTGTGTATTGTGTTGTTGTTGTATGTGCTCTGCCTATACCTTTGTGTAAGTTTGATATTTTTCAGGGCTGCGTGCTAGTTATAAGCATAACGTGGATTCTGTCCGTGTCACTATTCGCTAGTATGGTGCTGCCTCGCTCCGGATACTACTTCAACTCCACGGGGTTGATGGCCTGTGATGTTTTTCACAGTAGAGTAGCATTCAGGTACCTTTTTTGACATTGCCAAGAAAAATACCGTTCAATACTATTTCATAGCTATTATTCTATACAATTTTGCTACACATTGTTTTAACAACTGTGTTTATTCATGACAAAAGTTTAGCGTTCAGAATGATTTTATTCAACTTGTAAATACAGAAAGTCAAGATTTATCACTTTTGATTCACAATGATACTCGTACATTATATGCATAAACAAAATAATTCACGAAAACTACTAACAGAATTGGTAAATGAAACTATGTATGTGTGTTTGTTACAATTTTCTCTCTTTAATAAAACCTTGTTACAAAACAAGGTTTAATTAACATCCGTTAGAACTTGGTTATGTCGGTACGTTATGTCAACTTTTGCAGTTACCTGTCCGGGCATTTTGCGTTTAAATCGTTATACTATGTAGCAATATAATGACTAGTCAATTTGCGTTTTAGTCACCTTCAGTTTAAGACGTATTAAGGATGATTCACAGTAGACCGTTCCGTGTCCGGGCCGGCCCGTTTTCTACGACAGCAAACGCAACGGCCGGCGTATTTCTCTAGAAGAAAACGGGCCGGCCCGGACACGGAACGGCCTACTGTGAATCATCCTTTACGCGGTAGTCATATTGCGTTTCAGGCAAAAATCCAACTAGACAAATTGCGTTCTGGATCGTCTGAGACCAACCCAAAAAATCAAGCTATGAAAATTTTCTCGAACATTTGGTCCAACGGATCTCTACAAAATCGGCTTTAATGAGTATTGTCGCTTTTAGAATTCTCTCGTGTTGCGCCTATTATTTTCCCACTACAATGGCGCTGATGTACTGCTACGGGTCTGGGTTCCACGTAAGCAAGAACCGCAGCAAGTGTGTACCAGACCCGGTCAGACCTAACGGAGTACCGCCGCCTTGCACTAAGAACGCTTTGGATACCCATGATGTGGTCACTGTGGTAAGATTAATTCATATTATCGGCAAGTTTTACGAACGTAATATTTTGATAGGTGGGCATTTACTAAGCGCTCTGTGTCTATTTTCTAAAACTGTAACATATCGAAAAATGAATATATTATATGTTTATTACCTAGCTCATTTATTGAAAAATGCGCACCAAAGACAGAAGCCTGAAACACCAAACATAAAAAGTATCGATTTCTAAGAATGCTTGTTAGCTTCTTGATCAATTTAATAATAGGCTAAATCTAATTAACCTAGGTATAAATAAAATCATGAGGACTATAGGACTATATATAAGAAAATTACTGTAAACGTACGTGATACCTACGTATTTTTGTAATTAATGTTACGAGGAAGAATTTAATATAAAAAGAAATACGAATTCTTGGGTTTTAATAAATATTCTTTCATGAGGCAAATTGCATCAATAAAAGAATAAGACTTTCCATTGTTCCATTTTCCGTGACTGCTTTGGTAATTGGAGTACCCAATTCGGTGGCCAACGTCGGTTAATTTAGGTGGAAAAAAATATATTTTTTCTAATTGAGAAAAGTAGGTTTAGAGCTAGTCTGAAATTAAGGAAGACTTTGTATAGTCAGCATCATATAGTTATTAACAATCAAATCAGCTACACATCTTTATTAGTGTACGAATAAGGATGACTGTATTTTTGCATAGTTTGTATAGTCATTCATATTGTGTAAAATCAAAATCAAGTTAGGCTTAGCCAGATTTGTGAACTCTAATGCTTACTTGTAATTATTTAGTAGTTTTTGCTAGTTTAGAACGTGTACGTGTAGTTACAAGAGTACATCAAAGTCGGCAAAAATTGTATCAAATATCGCACAAATCGACTTAGGCCTATTTCGTCTAAATGGTCAATGTACTTTTAAGGAAATTCCCAAAACATTTCTAATGGCATAGTTACATACATTAGAACAGATACTGAATAAAAACCTAGGCCATTACTGTTTTTTTGTTTCCATTATCACTCACAGACAGGGTTGAATTGCAGATCCAGGCACCGGTCAGGCCTCACAGCGTGAGCACATCACGAACCATGGCCGCCATGTCGTTGGGGTTTATTGTAATGGTCACGCCCGCAACTATACAAGAAGTAGTGGCAGCGTGTACTGGTTGCAAGGTAACCATAGTGCGAATACGTATTTTACCGGAATGTCACTGGGACATGCCCCAAGAGATAAACCCCAATTTGGATTGCCACACATTTCCTTTTCATGTCAACCTTTGAGTAATCCAATCATAAATCAATTTACGTACCTAAGCCGTAAAGAGTAATACTCCCAGGCGCTGAGCTCATGAAATTTTAAAATGAATTTACGAGAACAACTTTGTAACTATGTATGTCTAATCGCGCAAAGGAAATTATATATAAAAAATCTGGATTTTACGAGACATGTTTTATCTTTGTTAAATTTTATTTAAAAATTTGTATTCTTATTATTTTATATGCAGGTTCCACCAGCGCTAGACTTCATTGTGACATGGCTGGCTCTAAGCAATAGCTTTTGGAATCCATTCTTATACTGGCTCCTGAACAGTCACTTCAGAAGAATCAGCAGTGAATTGCTGCAGTATTATGTAAGTACTCTACCGATTTCACATAAAGCCTTTGACAGGGTCTAGCGTGACAACCTTATAAGCAATTGTTTCATATGGTCTGTTCGCTGGTCTTTGTGGTTAGGTATCACACTTTCTGAGATAGATCTATGCTGAAGCCATCACTGTTGTAGTGATCTACAGGTCCACAGCGCGAGCCAGTGAGGCCAAAATATGGTCTCGCAGGGAAGCCATGATTGAGCGTTTGAGCCTTTCTATTAATGCAGTTTCAGATTGGGGCGATGCCAATCTGGTTAGGTTCAATGCCACAAAAACCTAGGCATGTATATTTTCCTCCAAAATGCGGCCACTCGATCTGGCCTCTATTAATATAATATGTAACCGTGCCGATTACCGACCACCTCAAACTTCTTGGCGTAACATTCTCTCCGACTCTCAAATTTGGCTCCTACATTGAGTCTTGGCTCAGAAAAGCTTAGCTGCCAAAAAGCTGGGCATCCTCTCAAAAATGCGACGATACTTCAAGCCTGTACAGTTGCTTACTTTGTATCAAGCACAAGTACGGGCATGCAAGGAGTACTATGAGATAGTATGAGATAGTTCGCATCTATGAGATAGTGCTGCTAAATAATATTTTAAGTAGCAATGAACTTCATTATGCTTTCAAAGAGGTCAACACTCATAAAAACCAGGTACACATAAAAATAATAAATTGCTCTAATTCTACTGCACTTATTTCTATTGTCCGTTCAACAGACAAGGATAGAATGTCCGTACGTTCCTTAAATTTTAATTTATTCATTGTCATTTATAATTATATTAATTAAACAAATTATAACATAAGTGCCATATATTGGGTCAGTGTCGAGCACTGGGACATTTACATGAACATTATTGTTTTTCTATAGCTGGGGCCTTTTCAATTTTATCTAAATGTTTTTATTTATGTCTCTTAACTAGTGAAATTAATAAAACCGTGCCGGGGACAGTCTTAGCAATGTCAAGGTGTTTTCATTTCTTTTTTCTTGACAGATCTGCTGCCGAAGATCAAAGTCCTTCACAAATTACGATAAACCAACTGGCTGTTGCGGCTCCCCAATCACTTCCGACGGCCGACACTCGAAGGGAGAGTTCGAAGGAATAGGTGAAAAATATTGGGGTGAAATACTAGAGCGCACGGTGTCGTCTACATCACTACATGCCATTCAGAAAGCTTGTCATAGAGATCCTCTTCGATGCACGGGATCCTTCAAAGGATGCCCCAGTAATGTCTGTAAACATGACCCAAGATATTTCGATGTTTGTGGGCCTACAGATTATAGACAGTTCGATAGATCAGCTTTTCAAATCGAATCATGTTCAAGACAATGTAGACTGAAGAACTCTGATATCTGCCTCTTTAGACCAGCTCCAGAGCTGGAGTGTGGTAGATCTCGGTCAAATTTAAGCTTAAATGAGGGAAATTTCAACAAAACATGCAATGGTAGGCACCCAGAGTTGTGAGAATTCCGCCAATGCCCGGTTTTCGGGCACAGAAGTAATAGTATAGGAGTATATCCAGGCATAGACCACTTCAATTCAAGTATCAAGTGGAAATTTGACGACTCTCCTGATGTCAATGATGATATGCAGACTTTAGAACAAAACCTGGATAGAATACGAAGTGTTAGTCACGATAGAAGCTTTAATACATTCGGTGAGAAAGATGACGAGCACGTGTTAGAAGTCGAAGTGAACGATATAGTCGATAACGATTCGGATGAGAATAGGGATTACAACAGTTCTCGTGAAATGTCTGATGAGAAAAGTGATTACAGTGTGGGAAATAAGTTTTCGCGCCAATCGTCTCTCTCGAATAGGGAGCTCGATGTCATCAAAGAGAGCTCGAGAAGCTCTAGTGACACTGAAGTGACGTTAACGCGATGACTTCCGCGGGTGACTTTCGACAGAGCAGTAAATGTTGTTCATTTGCAGGCGACTGTTGAGAGGCCTAAATCCAAGTGCAATCTGTTGATAAAAAGATATACGTAGTAGCTCAATCATAGATAGAATTGTTATAGTTTTCAATTTGTGGACCATTAGATTCAGGTCTGATTACTGTAAATTGCTGAATTTATTGTATTCAAAGATGATGTACACATATGAAAGTATCAGTATTGAATAAGGTTTCGTGTATAGAAGGACAATTTGTATTTTTTACTTTTTGTAATAGTTGTGTACTGGTAGAGTTGATTATGTTACTATATAAATATATTTTACTTGAAATTAAAATGGATTGTGATTGTCATATAAATATATTCTAGTCGTGAACTTGAATTAGACGAAACGTAATACCTATACTTAAGTAGAAAATGTTTTACATTAATTTTATTTATAACTATGGAACTATGTTGTCTTTCTCCACTAAGCTTGTAAATATACAATAAGACTGTTTGACGGTAACTTCTCTATTCAGAATCGCACAATTATACTTTTCTTCTATATTATAAATAATCGTGAATAAATTATTTATGTCTACCTAAATGTTAAACTGGCAGAGGAGAGAAATAAACTGTTTGTATTGTAGCCATTGTCTTTTATTATGAAAAGTCCTCTAATTAAATACGAAGCCTCGGACAGGGCGACGCAGAAACTAATTAATAGGAAAGTTGACATCAACACAACGTCGAGCGAGAAAGTATAAAAGAAAAAGAAAATCCAGAGAGGAACTGTCAACCGATCAGTCGAGATGATACGTTGCGAGAAATATCTTTGAAATTTCCGGGTTGCTGGGAGAATGCAGAATTATATCGATCTTATCAATATTATTTGGGTCGACTAGCTTCGTCTCACCAGGAGGACGTGTGATTATTCCTCAAACTTTCATAAATCTAATAATGTAATTATTTCTACAACGTTCTAGTTATCAAACATAATCTTTATCAAAAAAGTTACCACAGTTACAGTTAGTTGAGTTACTAAAAATCATCTACATATCGTCGTCACATTGGAGACGTGAGCAAGTATTCAAAATACAAACTTAACAAAACATGGTATCAACGTTTTTTACTTAGTATTGATTAATACGTGTTTCTCAAATTATTAAAATAAAGAGTTATTACAACTTGATTACCCGTGATCACAGCGTTTGGGGTGACCAAGATTAAAGTTCCTATTAAGTCGTTATTATTTTTTAATCAATCAAAAAACGGACCCTATTATTCGATACAAACAACTATTGCATTGCAAACACGATCAATTATAGAGCCAGAACACGTGATTTGAGATTTAGTACGTCTCCTATTGTATACTATACGTCGTAGGAAAGTTGGTATTTAAAACGATTCTGTATTACAGTTCTATTCGCATGAGTTATTAGTTTTCTGTGCAGCTGTATCTATTCGTCGATAGTGACAATTTGATATTGCAACAATGCAATAAAGATTTTTATATTCACATCTTGAGATTTTGAGGCTTCCAATGTTTTTTATACTCATCAAGTATTCAATTAATAGAATATTAGACGCGTAAGTATAATTAAAACTCTGAAAACTAAATGTCTGCTATTTTATATTCATATACGTAAAGTAAAAAAAACACATATATTCACAAATCTGGACATTTGCGTGAGCTCCGCTTGAACTATAAAAATGCAGCGCAAAACGAAACTAAGTTATCTATGACATATCAGTTTATAGTATTTTTTATGGGTGAGTCCAGAGATTTTACAGCCCTCAGCGCAGTACGCGACCGTAAATGGGATGATGTTTGGGATTCTACCCGGACTTATCCTAAGGCGTCTCATCAGTTTGTTTACAGCCGTAGTTCAGTTACGACAGCAAATAGACATGGCTAGTGTAGTGGTAAGTAAAATAAAGAAAATAATACAGAGAGCATCAAACGAATGACTTACACTGAATGTTACGCAGTATGTAAAGCAACTAAACCCGTCCCGTTAATGTACTAATCACTAATACATTTGCGGGTTAGGTTTACTAGTTATTAGTCCTTACTTACTGTTGTGGCGCAACGACCCAAAGTGGATCTAGGCCTCCGACACCAAAGACCGCCAGGCTTCCCTGTCCATGGCTGTTTCTGTCCAGTCGACGACGAGTCTGATAATTAGTGGAAATGACTACTGTATGTTTGGTCTAAATCCATACATCTATACTAATACTATAAATGCGAAAGTAAGTCCGGTCTGTCTGTTACCTCTTTACGCTTAAATCCGCTTGAACTATAAAAATGCAGCGCAAAACGAAACTAAGTTATCTATGACATATCAGTTTATAGTATTTTTTATGGGTGAGTCCAGAGATTTTACAGCCCTCAGCGTAGTACGCGACCGTAAATGGGATGATGTTTGGGATTCTACCCGGACTTATCCTAAGGCGTCTCATCAGTTTGTTTACAGCCGTAGTTCAGTTACGACAGCAAATAGACATGGCTAGTGTAGTGGTAAGTAAAATAAAGAAAATAATACAGAGAGCATCAAACGAATGACTTACACTGAATGTTACGCAGTACGTAAAGCAACTAAACCCGTCCCGTTAATGTACTAATCACTAATACATTTGCGGGTTAGGTTTACTAGTTATTAGTCCTTACTTACTGTTGTGGCGCAACGACCCAAAGTGGATCTAGGCCTCCGACACCAAAGACCGCCAGGCTTCCCTGTCCATGGCTGTTTCTGTCCAGTCGACGACGAGTCTGATAATTAGTGGAAATGACTACTGTATGTTTGGTCTAAATCCATACATCTATACTAATACTATAAATGCGAAAGTAAGTCCGGTCTGTCTGTTACCTCTTTACGCTTAAATCCGCTTGAACTATAAAAATGCAGCGCAAAATGAAACTAAGTTATCTATGACATATCAGTTTATAGTATTTTTTATGGGTGAGTCCAGAGATTTTACAGCCCTCAGCGCAGTACGCGACCGTAAATGGGATGATGTTTGGGATTCTACCCGGACTTATCCTAAGGCGTCTCATCAGTTTGTTTACAGCCGTAGTTCAGTTACGACAGCAAATAGACAGTTCTCTGGCTAGTGTAGTGGTAAGTAAAATAAAGAAAATAATACAGAGAGCATCAAACGAATGACTTACACTGAATGTTGCGCAGTATGTAAAGCAACTAAAACCCGTCCCGTTAATGTACTAATCACTAATACATTTGCGGGTTAGGTTTACTAGTTATTAGTCCTTACTTACCGTTGTGGCGCAACGACCCAAAGTGGATCTAGGCCTCCGACACCAAAGACCACCAGGCTTCCCTGTCCATGGCTGTTTCTGTCCAGTCGACGACGAGTCTGATAATTAGTGGATATGACTACTGTATGTTTGGTCTAAATCCATACATCTATACTAATACTATAAATGCGAAAGTAAGTCCGGTCTGTCTGTTACCTCTTTACGCTTAAATCGCTGAACCGATTTAGTTGAAAGGCCATAGTCGGGTTTCCATAGTAAGTCGGCCCTTGGATCAATTTGACTCGGGGTTTTTTTTGTGAGTACCTCTTATGGTGAAGAATATTTCTGCTGAGTATCAACATCCTACTGGTGACGGTTTTTGATTTATGATTTTTGAAGTTTTTTCTACAATGTATCTTTTTTCGGGATGTATTAAAGCGATTTGTTTCAAATTTTGAAATGATGTTCTTTATTTAGATATGCATCGAGACCCAAAAAAACTAATACTAATTTTCATATAAAAAAAGGGAAAATAAGACAAAATAAATAAACTTTTTTTTTTATGTGGCTGTGAAGTATAGTGACACCTCTCATTTTATTTCTAGTAAATAGACCATCCATTGGCCTACTACTTGCGTTAATATCAAAATTTTCCAGGGGGTACTTCCTACCAAAAATCAGCAAAATGTGTGGTCAAGTTCTGTATTCAATCGGCGTTTCTCAAAATAGTATACAAACTCTTTGATTATGTTTGAGTTTTCTTATCATTGTGTCGTATTTAAGAGTAAAATGCTATTGACAACTTAATGTCATCGAACAGTTTGTATACTAAATACATTGAGATACGCCGATTGAATACAGAACTCGACCACACATTTTGTTGTTTTTTGGTAGGAAGTACCACCTGGAAAATTTTGATATTAATCTAAGTAGTAGGCCAATATATGGTCTATTACTAGAAAAAAATTTAGAGGTGTCACTACCACAGAGCCACATAAAAAAATATTTTTCTTTTTTTATATGACACCTAGTATTAGTTTTTTGGGTCTCGATGCATACCTATCTAAATAAAGAACCACCACCACCATATCAGCCCTAGGGCGTCCACTGCCGGACATAGGCCTCCCTCAATTTCATGGGGGGTAAACGCCATAATCGCCACGCTTGGCATGCGGGTTGGCGATCGCAGTATCTCCACCGTACTCTAGGAATGCTGCTGCCCATTCCCCGGTGGTAAAGAACATCATTTCAAAATTTGAAGCAAATCGCTTTGATACATCCCGAAAAAAGATACTTTAAAGAAAAAACTTCACAAAATCATAAGTCAAAAACCGTCACTAGTAGGATGTTGATACTCAGCATAAATATTCTTCACCATAAGAGGTACTAACGAAAAAAAACCCCGAGTAAAATTGATTCAAGGACCGGCTTACTATGGAAACCCGACTATGGCCTTTGGATATAGATAGTTTAAGTCCCAGGAAAGCACAAAGCGGCCTTTCTCAAATTTGGCATTCTCAGCCTAATTGCCACGACTGTTTTTATTCCCTGGTTATTTCTATATAATATGACCGAAAATAGAATTAATGCTCATCAATGATCAATTTAATCACTTTGGCAATGTAAAATCAGAAGCGGTTTTTGAGTTATTAAGGTCTGAAATATTCGATAGTTCTGGCAATTAGAAAGCAGAAATTTTTCATGACAAGGCAATTAGAATAATGAAATTTAACTATTGTGTTAACATATTAAAAGTTTCAAATGACCACTACAGTTGGTTAAACATATTTTATCACAGTAGGTTTATTTAAAGATGTCAACTGTTAACGTTTTTGCGACTCACGGAAAGACAACGAAAGTGAAAAATAAATTAATAATCAAGAGTTTCATTCATCATCATCATATCAGTCGAAGGACGTTCACTGCTGGATATATTCCTCCCCAAAGAGTGCCACAATTACCGGTTCTATGCCACTAGCATCCAGCGGACTCCCGGAACCTTTACCAGGTCATCAATCCACCTTGTGGAGGATATGACTCTACGCTGCGCCTTCCACTACGTGGTCGCCACTCGAGAACCTTTCCATCCATTCCAACGGCCATCGGTTCTATGTGCTATGTGCTCCGCCCACTGCCACTTAAGTGTAGCAATTCAGAGGGCTGCTTAGTTTCTGCTGCGGATGGCCTAATTTCTGATGCGATAACGCAGATAATCTCCCAGCATAGCCCTTTGGTTGACATTGAGCGTTCTTTTGAGGCCCATAGTAAGCGATCACGTTTCATATGTCACTGGCAATACACACTGGTCAAAGACTCTCGGCTTGAGACACTGCGGAATATTGGACAGTCTGTCATAGGTACTATATATAATCGTCTACAACTTCGAGCGTGAAGTGTCCGATTGTAACGGGAGTTAGTGCTTCATTGGAATTAACATGATCTTCTTATTAATGTTTATCATAAGACCAACTTGCTCGGAGACCTTACTGAGGTCATCAAGCATCGCACTCAAATCCTCCATGATCTCAGCTAAAACTACTATATCGTCAGTAAACCGTGTTTTACTTGTCGTTTATGTTGGTGCCTAGCGTTCTGCAGTGCAGAGTCGTGAAAACATCATCCAGTGCAGCGGAGAACAGTTTAAGAGAAATAACATTTCTTTGCCTGACTCCCTGCAGTAACGGAACCGAGTTCTGGCTGAAGCTCGTACAAACACTTCAGCATTTCGATATAGCGGTAGTCCACTTAGCATCGCTGGAGAGATTGTAATACAACCCAGTGTAGGATTACATCGAAGGCTTTCTTGAAGTCCACGAACGCTAAACAGAGGGTAGGTTATGAAGGAGTTCTCTCCAATAAAATCCAGGATATGTTCTTATTACAGTAATTTATTATTCTTTACAACAATACGAACAATAAGACCTCATAACATTATATTCGGTTCCGTTCTGTCAAGTTCTGTGTACGTCAAAATCGCTGTCATCCTCGCCATTTTTTTAATATCTAAAACGGCGCCAACACAATCAGGATATAGCTATCGAAAAAATTTATACAATTTTAAGTTTTACAAGTCATATAATATTTAAATAATTTCGTTATCTTAATTAATAAACATGTTTATCTAAATTCATTAAAGTTCCTTTTCTATGGTGAACTCGAATACAACATTAATAGCTCTTAACATTGGATTAATATTGTCAAAAATAGTACATGATACCTTAGGGGCGTAGTTTTATTATCCAATTCTTTACACAACTCTTACAGTTACACTCCTCAGTATTCTGTTAAACCTGACGGAGCGTGTGTAAGTGGTTTATGGTACTAAAGCCTGTTCGAAAACCGGTTTGTTCGGGAGGTTCGTAATGACTCTTGAAAACAGCCTATAGAAATGGTTTAAAAAGTGAGATAGATCGGTAATTTATTTATTCAGCGACCCAATCCGTATATACCTTACATACGTGTGGCAGTGGTTCATATAAACATATATTTAGTAATTAACCAAATATAGCAACAAGCGTATAACGCGACGGCAATTAGAGAAGTCCTGGCAATCAGCGTCGTGGCACTTAGGGAGAAAGGCATAATCTCCAAAAAAAGCAACTTTATAATGAGATTGCTTAAATGTAAACATCACAAACCATAGAGCCTGGAATTATGCTTTCTTTTACTAAGCATCAAGACTCTGACAATATCAGGTGTCTTATTAGGCAAGAAAACATGAATTAAAAATTTTGAAAACCAAAGTCGTGGCAATTAGGTACTTAAATGCATTACAGTTATATTCACTAACACTACGGACGTCCACACTCGTCGAGCGCTTTAACAGAACTGCTGGCTCATGGCCCGCACTGTAGTGATGTGTCAAATATCGCTAAATAGAGATCTGCACTCATGATTGTAACTGGTTAAGGCAATTATACTTTTAGCTAGGACAAATCTTTGAATAATGGTTTTCTTAAATAAAGTTTGATGTATCTCATGGTAATTTTAATATGTCGATTAATTTAAAAAGTGATATAAAACTATGAAAATATCTGTCCTCTAGAAGTTTGGGATAAATTTGTAAACCGAGGGAGCGCGTGGACGCGTCGGGCAATTATGAGAACAGGGGTTTAATAAAATATAACTGATAAACAATTAATCACAGGGCTCTGTTTTTAAGTGATACATATAGGCATGGACGTAAACTATCTCTCAAAAAATCTATGATTCATTATTTTTTTATTTTCGTGAGAATTTCGGCCTGGACACGCAAAATTTAGCTCTCTGAGAATGGCCGAAAGGATAGTTTTTATACCGAAAATCATTCCTTAGGGTAAGGGTGTGAAAAGCGGAGTAGAAGTATCTGTATGGGCCTACAATAATTAAATAGCATTTTTATTTCTAAGTCGATAACTTATTCCACGCGGACTGTGTCGCGGGCTTTTGCATGTGCCAATTATTCATTTTGCAAAATAAATAATTGCTTATACCACTTCACAAACAACATCAAAATCGAGTACATTCGAGTAAGTGGTTGTTTTGTAGGAGGCCTCCGTTTTCACTAATAATTTAATGGGTTTGGTTTCCATACTGTACTCGTATATGACAGCCTGTTTAGCCTAGTTGGTAGTGACACTGCCTCCGAAGCTAGAAGTCTCGGTTTGAATCCCGGCCAGGGTATTATTTGTGCACTTAGCACGGCTATTTGTTCCTGAGCCTTGGATGTTTTCTATGTACTTAAGTATGTTTATCGTCGTCTAGTACCTATAATACCAGATTTGCTAAGTTTGGGACTAGGTAGATTTGAGTAAGATTGTCACCCCAATAAAAAAATTGTCCACCAAATAAAATATATCTATTAATATCTACTACTGCTGCACAAATGCTTGTTTGTACGTACGTCTCTCCAGCTCTGTCTATAGAATTAAACTAAACCTGAATGTTTTATTTTGAAAATCAGTTTGCCCTGAACCGGATGATAAAGGTTTTGCCGAACGTCATTCCCTTTTTAACGCATAAAACACTAACAGAAAATCGATTAATCAGATAAGCGAAAGCGTGGAGTGAGTTAAGGGGAAATCGGAGGATAAATACTGAGTGGATGAGTTCACGGCTTTATGTGATTCCCGCTTTTACTCTCGAGTTGTCTTCACGCCTTAATAAGTACTGTGTCTGAGAACTCATTGGTCGGATTTTGTGATTAAAATGTACCACATAAGACCAATAGATTCTGGTTGGTGAACGCACTGCCTAATGCGCCCACTTTTTATTCACTCCCAGAAACACTTCGATTTCTTAATTTTAATAAATTTAAAAGGTTTTCCTAACGTTAATTCATTTACAAGAAAATGGACGGCATTGAGTGTGGTTCAGAAAAGCAATAAATACACCTTTTTCGTGAAGTGTTAATGTCATTAGTTCATTACGTTATAAAGCTTGAGATGTTGACTTTCAGCAGCAGCGGTCAAAATATTATAAAAGGGGTTTGAAAGAAAACGCTATGCTGGATATTAATAGGTCTTAGTAGTCTGAAAGCGAATATAAGGTGAAGTTCTGGTTCCGAATGGGCCATTAACCGCTCAATTGTCCTTCGGGACAGCGTCGATATTACCTACACCTACGCTCATTGGCAAGGCAATACACAAGACGGTAATAAAAGCCGGCGCGAAATCCAACTTAAATAAATGGAAAGAGGCATTTTTAAGAAAAATTATAAGATATAGAACTCGTTATCGCCTTAATAGATTAAATAAACACCTATTAAAATCGAATGGCAAAATATGCTATTATAGCAAATATACTTTGATTTGCAACAGCTGCAGAGTTAGTTATAGCACTCTCATTGAAATTTCACTTCCTTTGAGTCTCAAACTATCTTCATATAAAATTTAATCAAAATTGGAAAAGTGTGAAGAGGTAATAGATAGACTGAGAGAGAGTTACTTTCGCATTTATAATATGTATTAAATAAGAAGGTAATAATATTAAGTAACTAGTAAGAAACAGTAAGTAAAGTGAGTGCATAG
Organism: Notocelia uddmanniana; assembly: GCA_905163555.1. Lineage (NCBI taxonomy): Eukaryota > Metazoa > Arthropoda > Insecta > Lepidoptera > Tortricidae > Notocelia > Notocelia uddmanniana. Next base: position 11,665,608 of record LR991065.1, on the reverse strand, counting down.
AAACTAATAGACAGTAATAGTATGCTAAATATTAATCATCATCATCATCATACCCCAGTACACTTGCAACTTGAAGGATACACCCGGGACCCGCTACCTAGTCCCAAGAATTGGCGTTGGCACTAGTTTTTACGGAAGGACTGTCATCTGACCTTCAAACCCAAGGGGGAATGGTAAGTATTAGTAAGTGTAGTAAGTATGGAGTGGTATAGATATGGATATTACTATAGTAGATATATATTCTTTTATTTATCTTTTTGCTTTGGGCAAAAAGGCCCATTTTAATATATACCTTACAGACTAGCATACATATCAATCCAAAATATTCTTAAATACTAAGGCGACTTCCTGATTTGGCGGGGCGGGAGCGATATGTCATAGGTATTTTGCTCTTTGACGTGAATTTACGGATGTCAGATTTCCTCACTTGACGAAATACTGTAAGTAATACGTTTGCGCAGTAGTAATACCATGCGATTAGAGTCGGTTGACACTGACAGCTGACAGTTTTCTCATATCGTACCGCCCCCGCATCGACAAGTCAGGAACGCGACATAAACACATTATTTAGGCAACATAACAGAGTGATTATGTTGCGTCGTCATTTCCGGTGCAGGACTCGGTAGGTTGCCCCGAAACCGCTGAAACACCCTTCGGCCAGAAACCAGCACACGCGATGGTCCTCTGCAATGGCCGCGGTACGCGCACCACAATCGAGAAGTGCACGTAGTGGCACGAATGCAGCTGGAACACCCTCAGCGAGTATTCGGTTTTCTGACGAACATACTCCATCATGTCATCGGCCGTGGCGGAGTAATGAGGGCACGAAACACAACGCCTTGCTCGGTATGGCAACTCGCAGACCAGAATAAACCGGCTCTGCTGTACGACACTGACTCCTACGCGGCTTACGCTTTCGAGATACAGATTACGACTATATTATAACAAAACGAAATGTAACCAACACCAATTTTTTAGATCAGTTGGATTACTTGAATATCACTGTATTTTCGGAAATTAATGTTTAAGTACGTAAAGTAAAATATATATTTATCAGTGGAAAGCTGCAGATTGCGCCAGCAAAACCAAGAGTTTTTTTAATACTCGTAAATTAGTAAGTAACTAAGCAGATTTTACTTAAAGGACAAAAATATATAATAATACCCAACAAAAAATCGTCTTAATGCAGTAAGGCATGATTTGAGTATATATTTCCCCATTTAGATTCCATTTGGGCGTCTGTACGTGACGAGAGCTGGCATAGAATCAAAGGGTCAATCTTTTATGACAACATCAGACAAAGCGTTTTGTCTGAGTGGAACAGACGGTAGATGAGTACCGGAATACCTTATCACGTGCCTTTGTATTTTTTGCAAGTAAATATGTTGATTGTATATACTTTAAGGTACTATATTGCCTAAGTATGGTTCATTATGATGAATTAGATATACTTACCCCTTTATTCATAAACGTCCATCAAGCCTCTATTAGTTTACAAGCCGCTAAAGTTGGTTTGTCCTTATCTGTCACTTTGACATTTATGTTTGTGAGAAATGGACAAAACAACTTTTAGTTAACAGACGTTTGTTAAGTTTTATCAATAAGGGGGTGTGTGTGTATATATTACTAATATTTTAAGGTATTACGGAATGCCTTCTCGCTGATATTCAAAGCAACCTAGGAAAGTACATCCAGCTCCACCTTATAGAATACCGCTGACATAATAACGATACAACTTGTTCTGTAAGGATGATTTCTTTTGGTGATGAGTAAGGTCTTCAGATTTCTAATAATAATTTGTTATTACAAACGCGGCAATGCGGTCTACATGAAATTTGCAAGAAAAAACGTAACAACCTGGATTAAAACAATAATATTTTTAATCCATGAAATCAATTACAAGTGGAACTTGGTGTGAGACGCGAGTAAAGACGCAGGCAAGAGCTACTATCTAATATTATAAATACGAAAGTAATACTGTTTTTATTCTGTCCTTACTGATTCCGATACCGATTTCAATGATTTTTAGTGTGGAGATAAGTTGAGGCCCTGAGTACTTAAATACGTACTTAGGATATTTTTATATCGACAACCTTCCATTGGGGGTGGAAGTAATTAAGAGTGACAATTAATACTAAATATGCCTGAAGAAAAATCTAAAAGCATTTTTATTTCCTCCTTCGAGAAAATTAACAGGTATTTTATATTTTATATAGAAAACTCCCGTGAGTTTGAGACATATTAAATATAATGAAATGGGTCACTCACGTCTTTAAGGTCGAATATCGCTCGACATGTTTCATACCGATTCGCGGTTCTTAATCATGAGCACCTATCGCGGCGGCGGTTTTCTTAGCACTGCGTACCCGTGCCCTGTCCGCTCGTCTGTCTGTCGTCCGTGATCTGTCTGTCGGTCGGTCGGTATTTCATATACTCACCGGTTTTGAAATGCATTACGCATACCACCCGGGTGCAGGGGGTGACCCGAGTGGTTATGTGGGACTCCCGTAAAGGCTGATGAGACCCACGGTGTACCCACTAAAAACCCCCCCATCTGCCGCCTCGCCGCCTTGTGGCGAGGTCACGGGAACGCTTGCGCACACATCCGCGACCCCGCCGGCGACAGCCGCTCCCAAGCGGCTCCATCGCGGATGCCCGGAGGCCCTCCACGTCAGGCACACCAGATCTTTTGGCGTGCCTTCCTCCTCGACCTCCATCTTGTACAGTAGCGGACCCCCCTGAGTCCGCTACTAGGAGGTCATGGGTGCCGAAAAAATTTCCGGCATCCGGTGGCGGAGCAGGTCGGTGGTTCCGCCACGAACCACACCTCGGCCGCAGAGGATAGGGAAAGCATTTCTCTTCCTCTGCGGCCCCACCAACACCGTTTCCGCGGAACGGCCCCGCCAAGTTCGCAGGGGGTAGGGAGAGTGGCGCACCGAAATACCAACACGCCTCTCCCCCTGCGATCCCGCCTCGGCCACAGAAGATAGGGAGAACGGTGAACCGCAACACCGGCACTCCTCTTCTTCTGCGGCCCCTCCTCAACGCATCCTCAGCGGGCTACCCAAGCCCGCTGGGAGCGCCCTCCTCGGGCCAGCCGGCAGCCCAAACAGGCCGGTCCTGGGTGCCTCTTAGCTTCACCGTGGATGACCAGTCCACGATTACTAAGCCCCCCCGCCTCGACAAGGTGGGCACCATCGAGGGGGAGATGGCAACTTCCTCACACAACGTATCAGTATTGCGATACAGCGAGGAGATGCCGCCAGCATCCTCAAGGGTCTCTTTTAGTTTTAAGTTAGTTTTAATTTTATTTAGGTTATTTTGATTGCGTATTTTGGTATATATTTTCATGGTACGTAAATAAATATTGTACCCATTATAACATTTAGATCAACCTTACGCATGCTTCAAAACGTTACTTAATCACCCCTCAGAGCTCTAAATACGATAAAGGTGTGTAAATTGAGTTGCTTCAACACATTGTAGTAAATCACACGTTTGATCTGTCTAATACACAATTTTCAGTCAAAGTAATACAACAGAAAAAATATCACCATGATGGGTGAGATTTAACACACACTCTGCGCTCTATGAATTCCAACGCGACAAATTATTCAAATTGAATTAAAAAAATATAAAGAACGAGTTAGTATTTTTAATTTGGTTCGATCTTCCCGAAATCTGCTACTGCTTTTTCCAGTTCCCTCTTTTTTTTATTGTAAATGGGGAGGCGTTTGACCTTAGTCTAACCTGATGGAAAGTTAAGACAAAGTCTAAGATGGAACACGCTCACCCAGAAGATACCTATTGACGAGGAGAGGCGAACATATCGATATCGGTTTATGTAATTTGGCTTATTATTTTAAATACACTTTTACACAATATCGGTCATTATTATATTCAAGAAAAAGATAATGAAACTTATATTAATAACAATACATAAACAACTTAAACTAGACCTAAAATAAAACTAAATACTAAATAAAATTAAAATAAATCTAAAAAATTTGGCCCCTTTGGCATGGTGCCAAGGATGCTGGCAGCATTTCCCCTCTGTATTGCGATGCTAATACGTTGTGCGAGAAAGCTGTCAGCTCTTCAGTCACCAGTGAAGTCGACTAGTCCTTTAGAAAGTTCTTTAAAAAGTTTTAGAGCATTCGGACCCCACGGGCCAAGGGTCTCGACCCCGAATGGCATAAAAATATGACCCCTGTACTTCTGGACTTTAAGCTTTTTAGCCGGTTTAGCCGCCGCACCTGCTTGGTTACTGGTTCCCGTGACGTGGGAAGGGGCCAGTGTGTCTACACAGGTAGCGTCCCACACTAGCACCCTTCCCAAACCCCAAGGAACCAGGGATGTAATTTATGTGATGTTATTCCCAGTACAGTGCATCCTGAAGAATGCCTGGGGTCCGCTACCTAATCCCAAGAATTGGCGTAGGCACTAGTTTTTACGGAAGCGACTGCCATCTGACCTATAGCCGTTGGTACAACACTTCGGCGTCTCGCATCCAAATTAGCAGTCCGGCACATAATATCTAAATTAAAACCTCAATTTGAACCAATACAACTAGGCTTTGGTACCAAAGGGGGGTGCGAAGCAGCCGTACACTCCCTGCGCACGTACCTCTCCAACGCGACGTCGTCCGAGGTGTTGATCAAAATCGATATCAAAAATGCCTTCAACTCGATAAATAGATACACCCTGCTGACAGAAGCAAAAGATAACATACCCGAAAATTACAACTATTTACTTCTATCCTACGCAGACCCAACGAAATTACTATATCGCGAAAACGTGCTTTCTTCAGAAGTCGGCTGTCAGCAGGGTGACCCTCTCGGGCCAGCAATTTTCTCTTTGGCAATTAACCCTATTATTAAAAAACTAAATTCTAAATTTAACGTGTGGTACCTGGATGATGGAACCCTAGGAGGCGACGTAGATACTGTTTTTTCCGACCTGTCCACAATCAAGTCCGAGTTTAGGAACAACGGTCGTGAAATAAATTTTAGCAAATATGAATTGTACATTCCAACTTCAATCCCTGATCACAATAATATTGTACAAAACTTTAATACCCTAACTCCGAACATAAAAATTGTTAACAACGAGTCGCTCTGCCTCCTAGGGTCTCCTATTTTCAAAGACTCTTTTCAAAATTATATACAAAATTTGAGTTGTCAGTAATTAAATGATAAAATAAAATTATATTAAAATTATACAAAATTCAATTTCCAAATTCAAAAACTATTCAGATCGTCTTCTCGAAATAAGCCCTCATTACGCAATTACAATTCTTAAATTCTGCCTTTTTGTCCCTAAATTGACATACGTCATTCGCTGTAGCCCTATTTGGAAATTCGTAAATATTATTTTACCTTTAGATGACCTTATCAAGTCAACCTTGGAATCCATTCTCAATATTCAGCTCAGCGACCATTCCTGGACCCAAGCGTCCCTACCCATTCGTCATGGTGGGCTAGGGATCAGAAAATTGTTTAGTGTATCCTTGCCAGCTTTTTTGTCTTCAGTCCACAGCTCCGCAAGTCTCATAGGTAAAATCCTACGGGGTCTTCCCTCAAACTATGAGACTGCGGGCTTGGACGAAGCCAAGAAGGCTTAGTCAGGTGCTTGCCCGAGCAAAAATTTCCCAATTCATCCAAATTGTCAAAGGAGCTGGGATGACATCATATGCCAAATTTCAGTGAATTTCCTCCTAAGCCGTAGTACGGGCCGCGAACGGGCCAGACTACTGGCTTCGGCGTCGAGGGAGTCCGGTGAGTGGCTCTGGGCGTCACCAAACATCGGAACCTTCCTCACGCCGGACACACTCCGCATCGCGACCTGTCTTCGGCTTGGAGTCCGTATCTGTGCTCCACACAGGTGCCCCTGCGGCAGTGAAGTCGACGAATTAGGACACCACGGGTTATCCTGTCAAAAAAGTGCTGGCCGCTTTTCTAGACACGCCGCACTGAATGACATTATCCGCCAGTCACTTGCATCCGTCAATGTGCCAGCTCTACTGGAGCCAACTGGCATAGCCAGAGACGACGGCAAGAGACCGGACGGTGTGTCCCTGGTTCCTTGGGGTTTGGGAAGGGTGCTAGTGTGGGACGCTACCTGTGTAGACACACTGGCCCCTTCCCACGTCACCGGAACCAGTAACCAAGCAGGTGCGGCGGCTAAACCGGCTAAAAAGCTTAAAGTCCAGAAGTACAGGGGTCTCGGCCCCGATTATATTTTTATGCCATTCGGGGTCGAGACCCTTGGCCCGTGGGGTCCGAATGCTCTAAAACTTTTTAAAGAACTTTCTAAAGGACTAGTCGACTTCACTGGTGACCAAAGAGCTGGCAGCTTTCTCGCACAACGTATTAGCATCGCAATACAGAGGGGAAATGCTGCCAGCATCCTTGGCACCATGCCAAAGGGGCCAAATTTTTTAGATTTATTTTAATTTTATTTAGTATTTAGTTTTATTTTAGGTCTAGTTTAAGTTGTTTATGTATTGTTATTAATATAAGTTTCATTATCTTTTTCTTGAATATAATAATGACCGATATTGTGTAAAAGTGTATTTAAAATAATAAGCCAAATTACATAAACCGATATCGATATGTTCGCCTCTCCTCGTTAATAGGTATCTTCTGGGTGAGCGTGTTCCATCTTAGACTTTGTCTTAACTTTCCATCAGGTTAGACTAAGGTCAAACGCCTCCCCATTTACAATAAAAAAAAGAGGGAACTGGAAAAAGCAGTAGCAGATTTCGGGAAGATCGAACCAAATTAAAAATACTAACTCGTTCTTTATATTTTTTTAATTCAATTTGAATAATTTGTCGCGTTGGAATTCATAGAGCGCAGAGTGTGTGTTAAATCTCACCCATCATGGTGATATTTTTTCTGTTGTATTACTTTGAATGAAAATTGTGTATTAGACAGATCAAACGTGTGATTTACTACAATGTGTTGAAGCAACTCAATTTACACACCTTTATCGTATTTAGAGCTCTGAGGGGTGATTAAGTAACGTTTTGAAGCATGCGTAAGGTTGATCTAAATGTTATAACGGGTACAATATTTATTTACGTACCATGAAAATATATACCAAAATACGCAATCAAAATAACCTAAATAAAATTAAAACTAACTTAAAACTAAAAGAGACCCTTGAGGATGCTGGCGGCATCTCCTCGCTGTATCGCAATACTGATACGTTGTGTGAGGAAGTTGCCATCTCCCCCTCGATGGTGCCCACCTTGTCGAGGCGGGGGGGCTTAGTAATCGTGGACTGGTCATCCACGGTGAAGCTAAGAGGCACCCAGGACCGGCCTGTTTGGGCTGCCGGCTGGCCCCAGGAGGGCGCTCCCATTTCGGTGCGCCACTCTCCCTACCCCCTGCGAACTTGGCGGGGCCGTTCCGCGGAAACGGTGTTGGTGGGGCCGCAGAGGAAGAGAAATGCTTTCCCTATCCTCTGCGGAAGAACACATTGTAGTAAATCACACGTTTGATCTGTCTAATACACAATTTTCATTCAAAGTAAGACAACAGAAAAAATATCACCATGATGGGTGAGATTTAACACACACTCTGCGCTCTATGAATTCCTACAGAAGCTGACGAGGCCTTTAAAGCATTAAAAAAGTGTCTTGTTTCTACCCCAGTTTTATCATGCCCGGACTACTCAAAATCTTCTGAAGTACACACAGATGCGAGCGATGTAGGCATCGGTGCGGTTCTCACTTAGTCTTCGGAGGGTGTAGAGAGAGTCATAGCATACATGAGCAAGTCGTTAACTGAAAAAGAACAAAACTACAGTGCGACGGAGCGAGAGGCGCTAGCCGTGTTAACAGCAATCGAGCACTGGCGCTGCTACCTCGAAAATGGTCAAAAGTTCATTATCTACACAGACCATGCAGCGCTAAAGTGGTTTATAAACCTAAGTAACCCAACAGGTCGCTTAGCCAGGTGGAGTGTACGACTTTCTGCTTTTGATTGCGAGATTCGTCATCGTCGAGGCTCCGATAACGTAGTCCCAGACAGCCTTTCACGTGTGCATGTTTCAGCCTTGGGTATTTCTCCTACCAATCCTATTCATAATACTACTGACCCATGGTATCTAAATATCTATCATGGTTGTTTGAATACTCCTGCATCATTTTTAGATTACCAAGTCATGAACGGTAAACTCTTTCGTTTCAAGAAATCGTTAAATCCATTGACTAGAGAATTCGAATGGAAAGAAGTGATTCCTCTCGAGGATAGGCTACAAGTGCTCGAACAGAATCATTCCTGCCCTACTGCTGGTCATTTCGGCGTACTGAAAACGTACAAACGTCTATGCCTTAGGTATTTTTGGCCAGATATGCACCATGACGTGACCAACTTCGTGGCCGAATGTGAAGTATGTAAGTCATATAAACATGCTAACCATACGACGCTGGGTACTATGGGACGACCAAAGAAATGCTGCAGACCCTTTCAAATGATTAGCATGGATTTGGTCGGGCGTTTGCCGCCGTCTAGGAAACAGAACACCTTTTTGTTTGTCGTAACTTGTTGCTTTACTAAGTACTGCCTCTTATTTCCTATAAAATGCGCTACCGCGGAGATTATTGCACGCATTCTCGAGGATCAAGTATTCCTTGTCCATGGTATCCCTAGAACCGTCTTGATGGACAATGGAAAACAGTTCGTTAGCAATACCCTTAAGTCACTATTTAGCAAATATAAGATCCCAGATGTCCAGTATACCCCAAAATACACTCCCCAAGCAAACAGCGTGGAACGCTGTCATAAGACGATTATGACAGCGGTTTCTTCTTTTATTGAGGGCGACGATCACAGATCGTGGGATACTAACATCTCTAAAATTCAATTTGCGATTAATTCATCTACTCACGAGGTGACTGGCTATACTCCAGCTTTCTTAGTATATGCTCGTGAACTAGTCACTTGCGGGTCCCACTATCTTGAAACCGATGGTATATCTGACACAATATTTGCACCAAGAGAAGAGTATGCAGAAAATCTGGGTGTACTTCGGAAAATATTTGACGAAATTCAATCCTCTTTAATAAAAGCACATGCTAAAAATTGCAAAAACTATAATCTACGAAGGAGGCAGGCCGAATTTAATGTAGGTGACTATGTCTGGAAACGCACGTACTACCAAAGCGACAAAGACAATAGGTATTCAAAAAAACTGGCACCTAAGTTCATAAAGTGTCGTATTGTCACTAAAAAATCACCTTTGGTATATGTCCTCGAAGATATGTACGGTAACAACATAGGAGACTGGCATATCAAGGACATAAAGCTAACGAATTATAAGGTCTAACGTAATAAATCTATCATTAAATACACCAAATAATGTCTAATATTTGATAAACCTAAATAGTCTGTCTCAAGCGCTATGTCTCGTACCAAAAAAATATAGGCGAATAGGAATGATGCTCCTCTTGTCTAGTATAATTCTAATTAATAAAACGATATCATTGCGCTTAAAATCTATTGATGAATAGGAATGCTGCTCCTATCATAATTCGGATTATAGAGGTTATTTTGGTTAATAAAAACATAAGACATTAAATTTATAAGGAACCATCTGAAGCTATTAGTGAGTATAGTGTTACCTTAAAACAAATACTCAGTTTGTTAAGTGCTGTAATACATCTTGTTTGTGTTAAGGCAACTACGATTAGATGTATAAGTGAGTGAAGTATGAGGTTGAAGCTTGAATGTGAATCTGATAGCTTTAGAGATAAGATACTGATAGAGAATTTTACATAGGCAAAATTCTGCCCAAAAAGAGGGAGTATGTAACGTTATCGTTACTTTACCCTTCAAGTGGACAAATTTATCGAAAAAGACTATTATATCAAACCCTAATAATGTTTTAATCCTAATACCTAAATTTAATAAATAATAAGAATACAATTACAAATCGCGTTTATGAAATCTTCACCTAGTGCTGTATTAATTAGCCGGCGTTATAGTCGGGGAAAGAAAAATTTTTACTCACATTAAAACCTACAGTTTTGGAAGCTTTTTCTATTCATTAAATAAGGTCTTCAGATTATCATTATGCGTTTATCCCCAGTGCAGCAATTGAGCATTTCAGTAAATTGAAGATATTAATGTCAATCACTGGCACAATGTGTTCACTAATTCCTACACTCGGGATTATTTATCAATTATATATTTTCAAATAAGTTATGACTAATGATAAAATTATCCCCTGTTTGTCCATCGAGTTTATCAAAATAAACGCAGTTTTCTGTTTTTTTTTCTATAATTGCTATAAATTGATCTTACAAATTCATACAGAATTCGAAAATTTGGTAGTTGGCTACAAATATGAATCTAAACATATTAGTAATTTTTCACCAAGGTGACTTAGTTGGATCTATTTATTATGATGAATTTTGGTTTTTATTTGCTTATACTATATTTGCATTAAAACCTACATTGGAGATTAAAATATTTCTTCAATTGTCTGTTTATTTACCACGCGTACTCAAAAAATCTCCGAAAAATATCAAGTGCTTCAAGAGTAATCGAAATAAACAGCGAATCATTTGCGGCTCACTTTTTAAAAACACCGCTTTCGCGCGAATTTGCCTACTATTATGTGTCTAGCCTATGCCGTCTATATTGGTGGGACGCGTTCCGATGATGTGAGTGAAAAGGAGAGGTATACTTTCGTTGTAAGTACGAGTATACCGCGCGAGCGCGGCGCATCCGGCCGGCGTCGGGCGACAGTGTTGGTAATAATTAGGTATATAGTCGTTGCATTTGTTTTACATTTATAAACAGTGCGCAAAATAATGTAGCATAATTTTGAGCGTGATTATAATTAAGTATTTATGTACCTAACATAAAAGCAACAATAGGCGTTAATGTTAACAGTGTCACATAAATTAAAACACATGGTATATGTTTTATAAAACCGGCCAAGTGTGAGTCGGACTCGCACACGAAGGGTTCCGTACTATTATCTATACAACATTATACACTTTATTATAACCTTTTTTAATTTAATTTAAATAATAATATATTTTATCAGTAATAAATAATATCAAGTAGAATTTTGGTCAAGTGCGAGTCGGATTTTAGTTTTCCCATACATTTTGAGACCCAGCGCCTGATGAATACAACGAGCAACTTTTTGTATTTTTTTTGGATGGGAGCTCCCTTAAATATTTATTTTATTTTGGCTTTAGTATTTGTTGTTGTAGCGGCAACAGAAATACATCATCTGTGAAAAAACTGTCTAACTATCACGGTTCATGAGATACAGCCGGGTGACAGACGGACAGATAGAGACAAACGGACGGACAGCGGAGTCTGAGTAATAAGGTCCCGTTTTACGCCCCCTTTGGATACGGAACCCTAAAAAAATACAAAAAGTAACAAAATGCAAAGTAGCATAATTCCAAAGGAAGGTACCTATATTCATATGTACCAGAAATATCGTAATTGTTAAAACTCCTGTATTATTGTGTGTCAATGACATTCGTAAGTATACTTTTATATAAATTATGTTTAAATCGGTTTATCTTCCTCATCATCAAACTTAAAGTATTTTTTAAGTATGATGATGATAAACCAATGTGATGGCGCCTTTACGTTACCTTTATGGTCAGTTCTTTATGTAAGAGTGTGTTACGTAAAAAACTGACCAGAAGTGCTACATACGTTTCATAAAAGCGTTTCATAGCTACATAAAAGTGACGAAAACAATTCCTAAAGGAATACAAACTCATAACTTGAGACATCCCAATGAATATAATTATTTTCATATTTATTTATATATATATATATATTTAATATTTATTTATATGTGTAGGAATGTATCTATTTATGTAAATTTATGTTAATTTACGTGATTGTACATAAGTTTGAATTCAGTAATATTTTTGTTTGCCACCCACTTTTAATACGTTTGTTGCTATTTTTGCGCTAGGTTGTCTGGAAGAGATTGCTCTTTAGCAATAAGACCGCCTGTTTTTTACCTCTAGTTTTATACGCTGTTATAATAAGCTATGTAATTTATTGAGGTGTGCAATAAAGAGTTTTTATATTGTATTGTATTGAATATATTCTTTTATTATTTCATACGATTCATGCACGAGACCTAAATCATACATCAGACATAACATTTTCAAGATATATATTATTTGTATACATTATAAAACAAACCTGCAATTTCTAAAAAGGGCACAGAAAAATAATTTTCATGTGCTCTGCCTATCCCTTTTGGGAATATAGGCGTGAGTTTATGTATGTATAAAACAAATGAATGCAAAGTAAGCTCTAAAATTACCAAATAATACTGTGTTACATAAACTGGATACACTCATGAACGTTCACTTCAAATGTTGGTATACAAGTTATTATGGTCAACAGCAGGTAGGGTATCCATAGATATACTAATAATAAAACAGTATTGCCAATTGAATAAAAACAATGTTTAAAAAATGGCGTATACTAATGAAAAATATTTGAGTTTATGTAACGAAATTTGGGACACGAAATCTCTTCTCGAGCGTTGAAGAGAGCGCGTATATTAAACATAGTGATTTGTAGAAGGATAATTTAGTTAATGTTTAATAAATGATCAATCAATCACATTTGGTTTTTACATCTGCAATTATTATGTTGTAAAGGCATGAAATAATGCTTTTAACCACACTAAACACACCATTTTCACATGTTTACCTTGGATAGGAGTGTACAAAGTTGAACTTTATCCGAATCCAGCTAAAGTAATTAATTAGGTTTCGAAATAACTATTGATAAGCTTTCATTTGATGAGGTGTAAGTTTGTTTGCTTCTCGGGTCTTACTACTATAAGCATGACTGGTAAAAATAACTTCTTTTTATGCCGCAGCATGAACCAATATGAATTACCTGTATTTTTCTAATATACCTGCCATATAGGTTCCGCTGATTTGCGGGCAAGGCCCAAAAATTGGACTTCTTTACATACAAAATGTGCTCTGATGTTTTATAAAAACTATTCATAATAGTATCATGTCTGTCCTTGTATGTCATAAAATAGTATTTTAAGCAATTTTTTTAATCCTCAACTATCAACAAAAAGAAGATTTACAATTTTTTTTTTGGATTTTATAATTGATGGTGACCACGCTTTTCCATACAAATTGTAAATGTGCTTTCGTGCAATTTTTTTTAATCTCATCATTTTAGAGCATATTCGATGTACTTTTCAGTATTTTACTTAGACTTAAAATAGTTTTATTACGCTATCAGCTTAATTAAGCGTTGAAAAACTCCCAATTTTATCAAAAAAAACTTTATATGCCCTGAATCCACGCTTTTATGGAACAAAACTTTTGTTACTATATTTTTTCATTAAAATCTACCAATTATTTGGTAGAAATAGATGAAGTACATTGGAAACGCAGTCTATTATCTACCGCATAAACATAGCTTTTCTTATTGGCCATATTTAGTCGTTTACGGGCGGTCAAAACGAGTGGACACTGCTTCGTCATATTTATGATGAATGTAAAATGAAGTTTGCATTATACATTTAATCTATGCGTTGTAATGTCATAAAATTAATTTTTTTGTATCGATTTGGAGTGTGTGAGGGTCGGTATTATATGACGTATGTAACGTTTTTTGCCGATTTCTGATGTAGCGTTACCTGATAGTGGTATGAGGTCAATTACACATTGGTCAACAAAAATTAAAACCTTTTTTAAGGGTTCCGTACTTCCGTAGTCAAGCAGGAACCCGTATAGTTTCGCCATGTCCGTGTGTCTATTTGTCTGTTTGAGGCTTTGCCCTGTGATTGTTAGTGCTAGAAAGCTGCAATTTAGCATCGATATATAAAACTGGCGCAGGACCGGTCATTGTGGAAGTCTTTGGGGGAGGCCTATGTTCAGCAGTGGACGTGATTCGGCTGAAATGATGATGATGATGATGATATAAAACTGACAACGTGGTAAAATAAAATCCAAAAATATATATTTTAAGGCTTCCCTACACGTAAAGTGGGGATGATTTTTTTGCTTCAAGCCTACGGTGTGGGGTGTTGTTGGATGGTAAGTGGTCGCATAATTTCGTATAGTGAAAGTTTTACTTACCTTGTCTACATCACCATCGACTATTAGGCATATTTTATATTGGTTATTTTTTGATGATAAATAATCAAATATACATGGTAAATACCCCGTTCTTAACAATATTCTAGTGTGACCTTGTTAGCTACAAATCTTGAATCAAATTTATGTATTAGCTTTTACCTTAAGTACTTATATGTTACTTTTATGTAATTGTTACATAAAAGTTATAATGCTGCTTTTATGTGAATTGGGCCGATTTTTAGGGTTTGCCCTTGTAATTGATCATTTTGAGCCGACATTGTTAAGTGTAAGAGGTAAGACATTGATGATTAGTTATAAACAATAAAACAATTTGAGTTAATAAAATCCCGTACTTGCGATTTCATTCGTTTAAATTGTTCTATTTGGGTCGTTATTAATAGAAATTTACCTAGTTAAGGGCTTAAATTAAAACCAAACTTAACTGATTCCTTCGTTGAGTTACCCGTATATTTTGTAGGTATGATCCACTTTCGTTACAAAAAGGACGCAATCGTAATTTTCTTTTCTCAAACATGCAATGAAATATTGATGTTATGTTCCTTATAATAGGCTGCGAAGTATGACGTTTCAGGTGCGGCTAGGACAAGAGGTCGTTAATGGAATTTCATACAAATCATGCAGGCCTAGGCCGGCAAAGTCCTCTTTTTTAATTTCCATTCCACATAAATTTGTGGCACAGGCATCATGACATTCTGCCACTATGCGTATTAAAAATAAAACTTTGATTTTTTTGTTGTTTATTTCATTGCATGTTTGAGAAAAGCACTATACATACCTCGGCTGGAAATATGGGGTTGCCCGCCTTAGACCTATCCGGCCTCGCTCGCTCGTCCGTCTATATGTCTTCGGCCGGCAACCCCTTTCGTCCCGGCCTCTGTAGTAATGTACTATTTCTCTAAGCTTTTAAACGCTTAACCATTAATGAGTATCAGTCGCAGAAATAGTAGACAACATTACAATAAAAGGTGAAATAAAAAACCGCATCCGTAACTCCGTAACACTACTAAATTAAAATGAATATATTGTTTTTTCTACCCTGTATACTTTAGGTTTGTAGGTAACAACATTTATTGACACTCCCCGGTACTGACTAAAATAATTGACTTGGTTTAACATTACATCTCAAAACTTTTTTGTAGTAAATAGGTATAAGAATCTTTCTCCATCTTTTCACATGTAGGTAAATAATGTTTTTGATGTGATTTGTACACCAAACGGGCTGAGCACTCTAGTTACATCTTATATGTTATACATAACAATCATTTGTAATTGTATTAAACCGATTTGGTACATAATTAATAAAATTGTTTAATAATTATTCACACCGCTTCCGACCGGATGGCGCCATTCAAATATGAGACGTATCTACTGGGCAAACGCTTGAAAACCCTTGTGCAGTTAGGTTAGAATCGTATCGCACTCGTACCTAGAGACTCGCCTTGTTAGCGTTGTTGATTCGCGCCCTACGCCGATCACGTTTATTTCGAAAATCAATAATTTGGCAATTGTAGTAAATGCTCAGGGTGATAACGAGGGATTATTGGATATTATGGTAGGTTTAATTTATAGCCATAAGGTGTATTAAAAAAGACTACTGTAGAATTAATGCGCATGTACTAAAATCAGTTAAAATTGTTTAAAAAATAGTAATAATAA
The DNA here is from genome assembly GCA_905163555.1 of Notocelia uddmanniana. Lineage (NCBI taxonomy): Eukaryota > Metazoa > Arthropoda > Insecta > Lepidoptera > Tortricidae > Notocelia > Notocelia uddmanniana. Next base: position 11,649,815 of record LR991065.1, on the reverse strand, counting down.
AGTCCCCGGTGGTTTTCTTTTTTAAGAATGGGTAAAATAATTGTCCTGACAGTATAGTCAAAAACCACCAACTTTTGAATTAATGTATAGCTGTTATTAATTTATTTCAATATTTTTATTATTATTTATATATGCTCTACGATATAAGAGGTGATTTTTTAAAATACTGTTTTTAATAATATGTTTGTCCATTTAGATCAGGGGTTCCCAAAGTGGTCCAGGTGGACCCCCAGGGGTCCACGAACGATGTGACAGGGGTCTACGCTGGAGTGGCAAAAAAATAGGGGTTCACAGTTTGTACGTGGGGGTCCACGAAAATTTATCTGGTTTCGATGGTAAATAACGAAACAGATAATGATTTTTGTATTATTTTTATAGCCTGGACGACTGATAAATATATAATAAAAATATTGCGTTCCTCCGTGATAAATATTTCGGTGAATCAAACTACCTATACTATAATACTATATTATTAAAATTACAACTTTCGGCTCCAAAACTTGTCGACTGCAAGTCTGCAACATATCGCGAACGAGCTGTTGGACAAACGAACAAGTCTAGGCTTGCGAAGCACCGTCGCGTCGCTATCGCCGGCGCCGACCAAAACGCTTGTTCGGACGTGCAAAGGGACGAAATACCTATGACTTACGGTAATGTGCTGTGCTTGTATGCACTTGTTTGATTCTTCACCAATAAATACGAATGCTAAGAACAAACGTTACTCATTTGTTTCCGGATTTCGACTACAAAAGTAAAGTGAATTGCTGTTCCTGGTTGCCAGAATCGTGTCGGAAAAGTAAGTACATTATTTGTTTATTTGCTATACAACTTATAGGTATCTCTTTTTGTAGTTAATATATTTGTCTTCTTTGTGTATGATAGACATGTATGAAATATGAAATAATGAACATTACGATTATTACCTACCTACTTCCATAAAACAACAGACAGCCGAAAAAAGTTTATTAGTATTCTTTTTTTGATTCATAGCGAAAAATTATAAATTCTGTTCTATAAAATAGCCATATCCTGTTAAGTAAGACTAAGAAGAAGTTAAGTAAGAATGTTAAGATCACAAAAACTTTTTTATACTTACAGGTAGCTAATTTGAAACATGGCGGAGCCAAAGAAGAAAATTAAGTGTCGACAGTACAGTGTGGAATATTTAAAATTTGGCTTTCTTCCATCAAACGCGGACAAGCGATTGCCCATGTGCCTTTTATGCAATAAAGTTTTGAGCAATGACTCTATGAAACCATCGAAGCTCGAAGATCATCTAAAAAGGTGCCACCCTGATAAAACAGGTAAAGATTTGAAATATTTTCAATCATTGAAAGAAAAATATGAAAAGAGACCCACCCTGCAAGGTATGTTCGCTTCAACATCTGAAAGTAACGATGATGGCTTGCGGGCATCTTACAACATCTCATTACTCATAGCGAAATCTGGAAAACCCCACACCATTGGTGAACAGTTAATTTTACCCGCTGTTGAAGAAGTTTTAAAAACTGTTCTGCACAAACCTCCATTTGACATACTCAAAAAAATTCCTTTGAGTAACAACACTGTACAAAGACGTATTGACGAAATGAGCTCTGATATTGAAAGTTTCTTGTGTAATTATCTGCAAACAACTCATTTTTCTATTCAACTGGACGAGTCAACTTTACCTGATAATGAGGCATTATTATTAGCATTTGTGCGATTTGTTATGGACGAAGAAATTCATGAAGAGCTATTATTCGCCAAAACTTTGAAGACTGACACTAAAGGTGAATCGATATTTAACATCCTGAGCGATTTTTTAAAAGAAAAATCAATTCCGTTCACAAACGTTACATCGGCGGCAACAGATGGAGCTCCTGCAATGGTCGGGAAATATCGTGGGTTCATAAGCCATCTAAAAAAAATGATACCAGATTTAACTGCAATTCACTGTGTCATCCACCGACAACACTTAGTAGCAAAAAAATTGAGTGCTAGACTGCACCAATCGCTCCAATTTGTGATTAACGCGGTTAATAAAATAAAAAGCAATGCTTTGAATACGCGTTTATTTGCCCAATTGTGCGATGAAAATGATGAAGACTTCCGACGATTGCTCTTACACACTGAAGTACGCTGGTTGTCGAAAGGTGCATGTTTAACAAGATTTTACTCACTTTTTGAGTCTGTCTTGGAGTTTCTGGATAGTAAAGCTCCAGATTTAAAAGAAAACCTGATCAAGTTCAAAGCAGATATCGCGTATTTGACAGATTTGTTCAAAAAGTTTAATGATATTAACTTACAACTGCAAGGGGACAACCTCAATTTAATTAAAACAAAGAGTGTGATTTCCGCTTTTCTTGGAAAATTGAAGTTAATGAAGCAAAACATTAGTCGACGCGAATTTTCCCAATTCTCAAGCTTGTCACAGGTAGAATGCGAGGATGATGATATTCAGACATATGTTCAACATTTGATTGCCCTGCATGATGATTTCAAAACCAGATTTGAAGACATTCTCACGATGGAAATACCACCATGGATTATAAATCCACTTGATGAAAGGGAAGTGGAGAACGTGATATTGCAAGAGGAGCTACTTGAGCTTAGCACTAATGAGGAGCTGAAGGTGAAATATAAAAAAGGGTATCAAACTTTTTGGCTGCAAGCAGAAATACCCGAAAAATATCCTGGACTGTGGAAAATTGCGAGAAAGCTTTTGATATCATTTCCCTCTTCATATCTTGTGGAAAAAAGTTTCAGCACCGTTACAAACCTTTTAACGAAAAATAGGAACAGACTGAATATCACAGAACGAGGAGATTTGCGATTATTCCTGACAAAACTGAACCCAAATATTGACAATTTGTTGTCAATTCATCAAGCTCATCCCTCCCATTAATTTTGAGTGTCATTGTACTTAGAAGTTACGTAACAATGTTTAATTTTAATTATTTTACGACTATTATTAATAAATAAAAAATAATAATAAAAAGCCTCTTTATTTCCTTATCAACTACTTACAAACTTAATATTATTTATATATAAAATATAAGTTCTTAGCGTATTACATATATTAGATAATATTATATTTTTCTTCTTTAAATTTTTATATATATTATTTATATTGGTTAGTAATATTAAAATTATTTTTCTATTTGTGTAGGTAGGTATATCTATTAGAATTTGATAGGAACCCCACTTTATTGGGTAAAGGCCTCCTCCAATTTGTTCCACTTGTCTCTGTCCTTTGCCTCATTTAGCCATCTTTGACCGGCCGTGGCTACTATGTCGTCGCTCCATCGTTTTCGTGGTCGTCCTGACTTTCTTTTTACGTCGGGGCCTTTCCATGTAGTCACTTCTTTTGTCCACCTGTTGTCCGTGAATCTCGCTACGTGACCGGCCCATCGCCATTTCATTTTAAGAGCATATTTTAGTGCATCTGTAATCCTCGTTTTGTGCCTTATGCGTTCACTTCTCACTTTTTGTATTTTCCTTAGCTTTAGCATGCTCCTTTCCATTGCTCTTTGGGTAGTGATTACTCTGGCTTTCGTCTTTAACGAGTGACTCCAGGTTTGGCAGCCATATGTTAGGGAAGGCAAAATATTGGTATCCATCACTATTTTTTTCATATGTAATGGGTATTCTCCTTTAAATATTTCTTTTAGAGACCAGTACTTTTTCCAGCTTATGGCTATACGTCGTTCTATTTCGTCTTGTGTATTATCGTTGCTAAAAGAAACTTCTTTTCCGAGGTATATGTAGCGTTGCACATATTCTAATGACGTTTTTCCCAGATTAATTGGTTCTTGAAAGCTATTAGTCATAAGCTTTGTTTTATTCTCATTCATCTTCAATCCTATTTTCTCGCTTTCTTCGCTGAGGGAGTTAATCATTTTTCCTAACTTTCTACTTGTAGAGGCGAATAGTACTAAGTCATCCGCGAATCTAAGGTGACTTAGATATCTGCCGTTTATTTTGATTCCCTCCTGTTGCCATTTTAGTTTTACGAATATAGTCTCTAATACGGCAATAAAAAGCTTCGGGGAGAGGGGGTCTCCCTGTCTCACGCCTCTAATAATCTTAATAATATCTCCTCTCGTTTCAAGTTTTACTCTACTGGTACTATTATTATATAAGTTTTTTAGGACGTTAATGTATTGAATATTTATTTCGGCTTGGTAGAGCGCTTTCCAGATAGATTCGTGAGAGATCGTATCGAAAGCTTTCGCGTAGTCGATGAAAGCTATGTATAAGGGTTGTTTAAATTCTCTATGTTTTTCTATTATTTGTTGCATCACATGTAGATGATCTGTTGTTGAGAATCTTGAGCGGAAACCAGCTTGCTCTATAGGTTGAAAGTTGTCTATATTAGCGTTCATTCTACTTTGTAGTATTGACATGAACAATTTATATATAGTAGACAAGAGGCTGATCGGGCGATAGTTAGCAATATCCTTGGGGTCGCCTTTTTTATACAATAAAATTATTTCAGAGCTTTTCCATTGAGTTGGTGCCTCGCCTGTTTCTAGGACCATATTGAAGAGCTTTGCTAGTATCGGAATCAGTTGGGCTTTTCCAAGTTTAAGAGCTTCGTTTGTGATGCCGTCCGGTCCCGGGCTCTTGTCCGTTTTTAATTTTTTAATGTGAGTTAGTACCTCTACGGGTTCTATGGGCTTAACGGTTTCGTATTGGTTTGTTGCTCTAGGTTGTTCCATTTCTAGCAAGCTTTTATTTTTTTCGCTGTATAGCTCTCTATAGAATTCAGTTGCATTGTTTATTATGTCTTTTCTTGTTTTTGTCTCTTTGTCTTTAGATTTTAAGCTTTGTATCCAAGTTTTTTGAGTATTCATCTCTTTAAAAGCTCTTTTTGTGCTTCTATAGCATTTTAGGTTTCTTGTTATAACTTTCTTTCTGTAGAGCTGGTAATCTTTCCTTAACGCTTTACTAGTCATTTTGAATAATTTACTGAGTTCTTGTTTTGCTTCCTTCGACTTCTGTTGCAATTTAATTAGTTCAGATCTCTTTCTGATAAGCTCTTTAGTTTTTTGACTTATGATTCGGTTTTCTTTTATTGGTATTAGTTGTTTATTATTTGTTTGTAAACTATTTCTGATAGCAGTTTCTATTTCGTCGTAGTATGCTTGTATGTGTTTGCTTTTTTCACAGGAATAGAGGTTTTGTAAGTTACTTTCTAAGTTTTGAAGATATAATTCGATTTCTTTGTCATTTTTAGGCCTGTTATTTGAAGATCTGTAGTTATTTCTGCTCTTTTTTGTAGCGGTGTTCAGTTTCCATGTAGCTCGTACTAGACGGTGATCTGAGGGGAATTCCACGTTGTTTAACACTTCTATATTAGTAATGTTAATTGGTTTATTTGTTAAAATATAATCAATTTCATTTTTCGTTTTCAAATCAGGAGAAATCCACGTCCATTTTCTTTTGTTTCTCTTTTTGAAATATGTGTTCATAATTCGCAGCTTGTGTTCATTCGCATATTGTGCTAATGTTTCTCCTCTAGCATTTCTTTTTCCATAGCCATATTTTCCAATAATTAAATCTTCATTTTCCTTTTGTAGTCCGATCTTCGCATTAAAGTCGCCGATGACTATTAGTTTTTCAGTAGCGTTCTGGTGTGCTTGTTCTAGTGTTTCGTAAAAACTACTGATTTCCTCGTCCGTTGAGCTTTCTGTGGGTGCATATACTTGAATTATAGAGAGTATTTCGCTTTGATATTTCATTTGTAGAAGTGCTACCCGGTCTGACAGGCCAGTAAAACTTAATATATTGTTTTTGTGTTCTTTCTTTATTAGGAAACCGACGCCATATGATCCCTGTCTTTCACCTTTGTAGCAGAATATGTAATTATCTATTTCTTCTATACAGCAGCCCTTTCTTCTCACCTCTGCTAGGCCAAGAATATCAAATTGTACCTTCTGTAAGGCATGAGTAAGTTCGATCATTTTTTCTGTAGACAATAGTGATCTGACGTTGTAAGTTGCAATTCTTAAATATTGTTCACATCTTTTATTTTTATTTGGAGGGTTGTGGTCGCTGTCCCCACGGTGACCAGCCGGCTTGGGGAGCTTTACTATTTCTTTTTTGTATTGTTCGTTTTGGAATGTGTTTTGGAGGGGCGTTGCTGATTGCTATTGGGCGGAATTTGTTGGTTGTTCCTTATTTAAAGTCAAATTTGCATTTGTACCTTTTGGTTCACGTGTTACAAATGACTCTATATTTATTTTATTTCTTTTAGGTAATTTATTCCCATTGTTTGTGCTCGGTGCTTGTTTCATCGACTCCTTATTGACTCCTCGGTAGGTTTTTTCTTGTTCCTCGGGTGAAATAGACATATACCTTTTATTCTTATTTCTTTCGGTGGGTGTCCGAGGTCCTGATCTGCGAGGTTTTAGTTCCACTATCTTGTCGTAGTGTAGAACTACTCTTTTACCAGACTCTCTCTCCTTTCTCAAGGTTTCCTGCAATTCTTTTCTTATTTGCAAAACGCTAGGGGAGAAATCCTCTTTCAAGTAGATTCCCGTGTTTTCAAGCATTTTTTTGTTTTTAAGTATCGCTATTTTCCGGCTCATGGTTGTTAGTGTGACTGATACAGGTCTAATTTTCCCTGTATTTTTCCCCATTCTGGTCACATTTTCGATTTCCCACTTTTGGCATGATATGTTCATATTTTTATTCAATATGTCCAAGATAATAGAAAGTAGATTTTCGTAGCCTCTTTCTTTTTCTTCAACACCGAAAAATATTATGTTTTTTCTCCTTAGTTTTTTATCCAAAATGTCGATAGTTTTTTGTTGTTGCTCGATTTTCAGTTCCAAGTTTTTTGTTTTTTCCTCTATATGTTTAAATTTACGGTCTATATTGTTATTTATAGATTCCTTGATATTATTCTCCATATCTTTCATATCTTGCTTTTGTTTTGATAACTCAAGCTGGATATCTTTCAGAGTTTGTAGAATCTGATCCATTGTTTGTTTATTTTTATCTGCGCCCTCTATAAAGGATACCTCTAAACTTCTGGTTATTTGCGCGTACGCGTACAGTGCGAGTTCAGTTTGCCGGTTCACTGTTTCGCTATTTGCTAACAGATGGCACTGTAGTCAATAACTTTTTTATTAGAAAGGGCAACGTGTTAGTTTTACCGTTATTCGTGTTCTCGAGGTTAAAAATGATTTGATCCTATCATAGGACAACTTTTCTTTTGCACTTATTTCACAGTAATTGTCACTAGGTTTCACTTAACGTGTTGTAAGTCTTTTTTATAGTTTTTTCTTCCGGTTTAAACGTTTAACAGTCACTTTTGCTGGTGCCGGTTTTCTGCTTATAACTTTAAAGTTAGTGCACTTTCAAGTTGTATAACGTTTCTACAGTAGGGTTATCCATTGTTTTACACGAATATCACTGTATTTTGTAGTTTTATTCACTATTTACTTTTCAAAACACAAGAATATTACGGAGCCGATGTAAACAAGAGCACAGTGGCGCCACCCTAAATTAGTTTTAAATCGAAATGGCACTTCTTATAAATACTTAATATTATTCCCCAGCTGCTTTTATGGCTTTGACGCATTATTTCTCACAAATTGTAATTTTGCTAAACGACTATTTTGGAACTTTCACTTTCTATACCTAAACCGATTTGTACTGGGTACTACTGCAACATCAATGATCACTATTTAATGCTTTTGGTTAGCCTCCCTGTTAGTAACGCTTCGATCCACGCTTTTCGACGGATGTTGCAGTCAGTAACATGAAACCGGACTTTTTGCAAAGTGCCTAATGAGCCAACCGGAAATTCCAGGGTTTTTACTACCGGTCCAAAGTCAAACTTGGACACCGATGGCCACTTCCCACAGCTGAACTGCTTCACCCCCGTCACCGGACTACATCCGTGACGTCACCGGCCGCGCACCTCCACCTGCCGTACTGCTATACGGCAGTGGTTGCCTTTTAAGACGGTGCTAAGTGGACACGTCTCTCTCTCTTTTTATTGTATATATAATTTCGTGAAATCTAGCACTCACCCCTGAGATCTAAATTAACGCTTGCTAAAATTGTTGTATGTGCCTAACCCAGATTTTTAATAAAAATTGTAATTAACTTTGTAAATATTGTTTCACTCAAAACTACCTTTACCGCTAAGCGTAAACAAGCGTTACATTGTTTAGGGCGATAAGGTTAGCGCCGAAAAAGAAAGCTAAAAAAAGAAAGAAAGAATGGGGACTATATCAGGGTTAATGTTTCCTGTATACATTTTATTGATTAACTTTATTATGGAATTTAGAAGCTGTTCACCAGCATCGCCTGAAGAATGTGAAATGGGATCTTTTAGATGTTGGGGTGAGATTCCGTCCAGGCCTGCTGCTGATCCAGTCTTAAAAGAAACAATGGCCTCGAGGGTTTCTTTACTATTGATTTGAAGACATACCTGGCTAGCCGTTGGTGGGTCGAGAAAATATGGGGTTGTTGAAGGAAGGGGGGGGGGGGGTGTTTAGTCTGTAAGGCCTGAAGGGTGTCTGGATTGTCTGGCGACAGCGACTTACTTGACAAAATGAGACGAGCTGCACCTTTTAAGTCCCCGCCGCTGATTTTATTTTCAATAAGATTTCGGCGGTTAAATAGTCCCGGGTTCTTATGTGTATTTTCTGCGGAGGGTGGAAAAGTTTGATTAGAGCAGTTGTTTTTAATTTTTTTGGTAAGAGAGGTGTTAAAGTCATCTTCATTCTTCATTGACGTAAAGCGTACGATATGAGAACAGGAAGAGATTGTGCCAGCCATCGATGCTATTATTATCTATGCATGATTCAATGAGTTTGGTAAGATGGGCTGCGACAGTGATTCTAGCGCCACGCGGGACTCTTTTAACTACTGGGATACTATGTTTTAAGTTGCTGAGATGAATATGGAATGGAACAGCTTGATGGTTAGTGGTTAGAAGTACGGGGGCTGAAGCGTTTGGGTTATTTGGAGTGATATTTTAAGTGAGGCATTTTCTGTGTGATTTCGTAAAATGTATATTAAGCCCTCTTACGGATTTAAAACTTCTAGTACATTGGCTGCATGTGTAGTTAGTCGAAGTGCTGTCGCCAGGTTGGGATGAAGATTGCATCCACGCTTATATATTAAATAACTTACTTAAAAACATAAACTACCTATATAAAAACAAAGGTGAGTAAACAGATTTAACAAAATAAAAAAATTGACACTGTCACTGATGGCGGTTGACTGCAAGCTGACGGGATGTGCGTACAGATGTGCGCTGAAGTTGCACGGTGCATAAACTTGACACGGCGCAAGCGTAGGTTTGATGTTGTCTTGGCAACGTGCGACGACGGGCCAATAGCGTGTAGCACTGGTGCACACGTGTATGCATAATTTTTAAGAAAAAAAACCGACTTCAATGGGGGAGGCCAGTGAAATATTATTATACTTAGATGGTGCACTCTTAGATTCCATACAATAAAATAAAAATGGCTATAAGTATGTTTATAATGGTAGAAGACTAAGTACCCTCAATTCCTCATGGAATCATGGAAAAACCTTGCTTGCTTGACAAACAAAACGAAGAGAACAAATCGCCAAACGTGAACTACGCGTCGTTGAAGAGTTCTGTTCTGATCATCATCAGCAGTTCCACTTCATCAAATGTCACTTTTATGAATTAAAATGCTTGATTAGTTCATAAAAATACTAAAATCACTATTTGTGTGCCTTTAACATTTGAGGAGTTCCCTCGATTCCTAATGGATCCCATCATCAGAACTCGAGCATGACAAAAATCAATCGTGAAAATAGAACTTGCTTAACAAATACAGCTAGAAGGACAAATTGCCAAACGTGAACTTTTCGTCGTTGAAGAGTTCTGTTCTGATCATCATCAGCAGTTCCACTTCATCAAATGTCACATTTTTGTATGATAATGCTCGATTTGTTGATAAAAACACAAACATCACTATATGTTTGACTTTAAAATTTGAGGACTTCCCTCAATTCCTCATGGATCCCATCATCAGAAATCAAGCATGACAAAAATTAATCGTGAAAATAGAACTTGCTTAACAAACACAGCTAGGAGGACAAATCGCCAAACGTGAACTTTTCGTCGTTGAAGAGTTCTGTTCTGATCATCATCAGCAGTTCCACTTCATCCAATGTCACATTTTTGGATGCAAATGCTTGACTTGTTGATAAAAACACAAAAATCACTATATATTTGCCTTAAAGATTTGAGGAGTTCCCTCAATTCCTCGTGGATCCCATCATCAGAACTGTGTTTTGACATAAACGGGACCAACTCGGATATATATATACTTACAATCAAAAAAAGAATTTTCCAAATCGGTTAAGAAATGACAGAGTTATGGAGTAACAAACATTAAAAAAAAAAAAACAACCGAATTGATAACATCCTCTTTTGAAATTTTGAAGTCGGTTAAAAAGGAAAACAATGATGGCGACCTTTCAAAGTGCTTTAAGGCGAGGAGACAGCTCAGTGTATGGTGCGACTGCGTTCTTATTTTCTACTGTAAAGACTTGTACGTGTGAGTCACAAGTAAAGGAAACGTTTTGGATAGAAATTACTCGCCCATTATTTGCTATTGTATTTTTATAATGTGCATTTTAACAGCTGTTATCTTGTCACGTTTGACGGTTGGTTTAAAAAAAAAATCATTAAATATTTATTCGCATTTTAAAGATTTTATATTTATCTAAGGTTTTTAGGAATCCGTTATAATTTTTCTCATCATTCATATTGTTACGAAACTTATTATAATATATCGACATCTAATATAACCCGTTTCTGTGGAGTTTTAATTTTGACAATGTTGAAATCAGATTATTTTTATAGCTCGATTCATACTGACGTGGCTTGTCTCCGAGTGTGATGTAGAGTAGACTCTGAGTGTTTTTACACGATTGTAATATGTAAATACATGGTAAGCTTAAAAAATTTAAGTTTTGTAAGTGGGGCTTACAACTGTCAGGTTGATTGATGTTATTTATTATAATTATTATTGTTATTTATTATTTTCACGCACATCTTTTTTAAGAAAAATATTTCCTGTACGTTGGTGCTGTTTCCCCATAAAGTTCCCCGTAGGAGAGCCACGAATGCGCAAAGGAATAGTAAGCCTTCAATGCTGTTTGGATATTTGTTGATTTTTTTAACTCCCTTAGACCTCCCTTTTTATTTATATAGAAGATAAAAAATACAAGTAAACATAGCTTAAAACCATCTCCAGGAACAAGAATTCAAGACCACCCAGAATCCGTTTCATCCGTTTGGGAGCTACGATGTCATAGACTGGAATTTACTGCCGCCGGCCGTCGTTTCCTGATACATACAATCTGGGTCTCTTCAAGGCAAGAATGAATAGGCTGTTACTGAATCAGTGAGCAACGTCTTAGGCAATGTCATCGCTTTTTATGGTGAGACTAAGGCCAATCGCTAGTCAGTCTATCATAAAAAAATCTTTTGCATCGGGGGTTAAAAAGGATCTATGGTGCTCCCTGACCGCCGCCGCCTGACGCCGTAAAAACAGGAAACAAAGAAAAAGTGAACAACTCAAGCGGAAAACACATGCATTCCAGTAATTTATAAATTTAACGTTCAAGCAATATCTCGCTCCGCTAGGATTGTAGGTTCTTAATTCTTGCCAAAACACAGTCAGCACCTTATTTCGCAGTGTTAGTAGAAAATTGCCGCAGCATTCAGTTTTCAATAACGATTTAATATTGTTTGCTCGAAAATTGTCGTTCAAGACTAAAAACTCGCACTTTTGTGCAGTCATGTAAAAGTTTTTTAAGGTGCGCCTGAAAATATAGAAGCGGCTGCAGCTTATAAAACCGGAAGCCCATTTTCGTCCGCCATTTGGAAGGTCTTGTATTTGCCGCAGATATAAGAATACAAGAGAGGGGAGTTGTGGGTGTGGCCCGTGTCGCCATTTCCTGACCGTCTGGACAGAAACTTGTTTCTTTGAGTCAGTCGCCGGACACCCGTTGCCCAGTAGTCAAGTCGGTTTTGTAGGAAAATGCCGGCTTGTGCAATTATAACGTGTACAAATCGAAATGATAATGTATATTTTAGGAACAATGTGGTCACCTAAAAAAATGAATATTTTCTCTAAGAGCAGCAAATAATAAGAGTGCGGGAATAAAAATTATATTTCTAGTATAATGATGTTTAATGCTCGTTTTGTATGCTACTATCTTAGACGTCCGGATAACTAACAGGCAATGGACAGCAAACTTGCCGATCGTCACAATGTTGTCGCGATGTCTCGGTTGGGCCGCATGTCGATTCAACAAATTGTCTAATGTTTTATGATAGTATGTATGTAGTAGTAGGGCGTAGGGCATACTTGAACTATCACGTTCATGGACGTTGTTGTTTACGTGTAAAGGTGTATGATTACAGCCTGTGTGCGTACTAATCAGAGTCTTAGTATCCAAGTAGAGATGTGTGCGTGAGCCTAATATTTACGTTGCCTGTGGTTTGTTGGCCCCATGTGGCTGCGACGCACATGCGTTAAATGCGGCGACAGGTACGGGAATAATTACTACAACGACGGCCAATCTCTTGTATCCTTATATCTATGGTATTTGCGTTTCAACACTGCAGAGTAGGAAACTTACCTATCGAAATGAGAAATACGTGCCTCCTAATCGAAAAAATCTCAACAGAACTAATTCGAAAGACGAAGCTCGGGTCAAACCCATTACGTCTGTCCTTTCCCTGTGTTGTAGGCATACAAGTCAGTTTAGATACATTTATTATATCTTGATCATAAAAAAATAGGCTCGGAATTGATCTTTTCTTTTTTAGTAAATAAGTGCAAGATCAAATTTTCTTCTAAAGTTAATGATTCATTTATCATTTTTGTATACAAAACTATAAAAGAAAATTCGAATATAATTAATTGTATACCGTAAAACGGGGTGAGTAGGTTTCGCGGGGAGAGGTGGGTTATGAATGGGGAGAGAAGGTTTGAGAGGGGGGCGAGAAGAGATTTTAAGGCTACTGCTACAAAAATAATGTATTCCAATTGAAAATGGAGCTATAGTAATACGCATAATATAAAAAAATCGATCCAACAATCTTCCAATATCACCTTTGTATGAAAACCCCTCTCACCCCAAATACGAGGCACTACGGAGTGAGTTGGGGTTTCCTCTTTATCGTCAAAGTTATGAAATGGAACTACCCAAAATTAAATAAAAACTAAAATTAACGTCCGGAACACTTATTATATACACCATTCAGTTTTCATATGTAAAAATAAAATGTATTCGAGGTTTGAAGTTCAGTTTTCACCCTACTCACCCAATTTTACGTGTACGGTAAGTAAGTAAAAAAAATGATGACATACGATACGTTGTATGAATTATCGATTTATACTACCAATTTATTGCCGATTTGAATCTTTTTTTTTTGTTGTATTATATCGTACCTTTAAATAGCGCAGTAGATTTTACGCAAATGAATGTAACGCTGAAGATTACAGATAACCCTGTTTACCCTATTTTTTCATAAGCCACCACTACTTTCTAACGTTTAGTGCATTCATATAATGCGGCCTCGGTTCAAAGATAATCCGGCCTGATGAAATGAAGCTGCACGTGAGAGGGTTGCGCAAGATTAAGAACGGGGGAGTAGTCATAAGCTCGGACTCTAAGGATGACGTACTGAAATTGAAACAGTCGACGCAGTTATCATCATCTGGAATTTCAAACGACAGAGTTTTTGTGAACTGGTCGTCGTGCCCCATCAGGGACTTTACTCTAGTAACGAGGTGTTTCAAGTGCCAGCAGTACGGTCATGCAGCAAAATCGTGCAAGATGGAGGTCAACATCTGCGGGCATTGTGGCGTTGCAGGTCACTCAATAAAGGAATGCACAAAGAATTCAGAGGTTCAAAATGTGCAACATGTATGCAATTCAAAAAGCCATGTGACCACAAGACTGGTGATGCTGAATGTCCAGCTAGAAAACTAGCCGAAAAAAGGTATCTTAATTCTGTAGATTATGACGGCGTCTGAGAGCGCCAACTTATAAATTTTTCTTCACTGTACTTTTTGTATTAGGTATTAACCTAGATCTAATTTCTTAATCTAAACTTGAACGTGATTTATTTAATATTGAATTTGGCCCAGTTTACAATTATGCTGATGCAGGTACTAGTAGCATGTCATATCTGATTAAAAATGCACAGCAAGCAATATTGAGTAATTACATTATCAAACATACGCGTTAGTCTTAAATACTTGTACTGATTTTTAAGATTAAAATTTTATATTTATTTTTTAGTATATAAATAAGATATTTAACAGTTAAGTCCTTTTTGCCTGGAACACAGGGTTTCCTAGTTCAGGCACGTATTATTTACTGTCCTCTAATTGTTAACTCCAAGCCTATAGGTTATTATTGATGTACAACTGTTTTACCATTTTAGTATAATATAGATAACTTAATATTTATCAGGTGCCTTTCATGTACACAAATTGCATTAATTAGTATATCTTCTCTTTGCCTGAGATACAGGTTCAACCTAGTTCAGGCAATTGTAATAATTTGTGAACTATGTATTTATACGCAAGCACAATGTTAACGCTAGCAATAAGGTTTGAAAATGAATAAATTTATATTATTATAATATTATTATTATTATATGATATAGATTCCTCAAAGCATGGAAATGGCGTGATTTATCACTACTTAATAGAGATGTCATTTCCATAAATATTATAAATTTCCGGAAGAACAGCATTTAGAAGAAGAAATGGAATTAAAACATATGCATTCCATTATTCTGAGACGTTTTATGCCCAGACACAAAGAAATTGGGTTCTATTATGAAGTGTGTAAAAACGGATCCATTTATTTGAAAAAAAGTCCTTAATTTTGACAAATTCGCCGTCGTAATTGGCCTCCTGGCTTTTGTGCGACGAACATAATAATTTGTCACACTTTACCTCATTTTTTATGTCCTTTGTATGGCTATATTTAGTTGGAATAGGAAATTATGAAAAATGATATTGCGTGAGTAGGGATCTTTGCGAAGCTAAGTGAGGTGCATTTAATGGAGTTGGGTTCTGAAAGAGATTTAAATTAATGTTTGTCTTAAATTGATATTCGTTGGCAAGTTCGACATTGTTTTCTGAGCTAGCCAAAAAGTAACTCTTAAATTTCTCTGATATTTACGTCATATTTCCAAATACAAAACAATAAACAGATATTCACTGACATGGGCAGTTTAGTGAAAATATATGTATAATTGTATATATAGGCTTTTTGGTCAAACTTGCTAATAGCATCACCTGTCAAAGAACCCTGAAAGTCTCAGGTCTCAGCCATATTGTGTCATTGTTTATGTGTAAAGATATAACGACGTAATGTATTATGTGAGGGATGAGCTCTGCACAGTGAATGTGTGGGACGTGCTCCGCCTAGTTATATGCCGTAATCCTGAGCCCATAACCCCGTCCGGTCTATGAATGTGACCAAATATTCCATGGGATTTTATTTGTCCCGGTTTGTTGCGGCGAGGGAGATTATTTTCGGGCATTTCTCGTTAGTGTCAATTGAAGAAACGTGGTAAACGGACTTACTATTAATTTGTAATTTGCTAATGTTGCTCATTTCGTCATGACCTTTATTACATACTTCTTTTACTTCTGTACTGCACTGTATTTTCTATATACATTGTTAGTTTGTGCTGTTACAATGTGTGTGCTGTCATACTAAATAAATCTATATTGTGTTAGTAGGTATTGCATGAATAATGAGACTTATAGATAGTTATGTTGATTTTGAAAATGCCTATAAATTTAATTTAATCAGAATATAAAATAACTCCTCAATAATTCTACGCACAGTATAAATCGGCACTCTATCATAGTGAACCTAATTAAGGGTATCACCACAGTTGATTTAGGATAGATTTAGGAATTCTCTATCAAAGTCTCTCTCAGAAAATTTGCGTAGGTATTTATTTATATAACAGTTGGATTTCACAGCATTACAGTAATACTAATGCACTGTGAAATTAAAAACTAAACAAACAAGAACACCGGAGTAACCAAACAATAAATTATTTACACTGAAGAAGGTCGTGCATCCATCCTCTCACAGAACTTCAAGCATACGTCATACACATCTATCCATCTACTAGCAAATATATCGCAGTCTGGTGCTGATTCAAGCAGCGAGTTTAAGAGGTGCAAAGCTCGAACAAGCGGGGATTTTCTGCGAAACACTGTCCTCGCAGCCGGCGTCGCTAGCAAATGGCGACAACGCGGTCGAAAATTAAATCTAGTGGGCGAAGGAACATACAAGCGCACCAACTGCGCTACTAATTCAGGACAGTCAGAATTACCACGTAAAACATTGCTAGCCACTGTAAGAAGTCCCAGATTACGCCTCACCTCTAGAGAGTTATAGCCCAAAACGCCCAGCAAAAATTTTGTGGGATATAAGAATGGGTAGTATAGATATATTTTTTTATAAAGAAAGCGCAGAAACGTTTTTTGTACTTTTTCCAGAAGCAAGATATAAGATGATTCATGGGGATTCCATACAACAGCGGCCGATTCTAGCTTGCTTCTAACAAGAGCGGTGTACAGAAGTTTTATGGTCCTGGCATCGACAAAGTCCCTTGCATTCCGAATGACGAAACCTAGTCTTCTGTAACAATTACGAGCTAAGTAGTTAATATGCTCATGAAAGTTAAGATTCGTGTCCAAAATAATGCCTAAGTCTCGAATGGTATCAGCCCGGGCGATTGGTTCAGAATCTAAAAGGTAATTGTAATAGAGCGGATTTCGGGCTCTACTAAACGTTACGTGCGCGCACTTTGCAACGTTGAAAATAAGTCTATTGTTGATACTCCACTGATACAGTCTATCGACGTCATTTTGGAGAGACTTACAGTCTAAAATATTCTGCACACCATAGATTAGCTTTAAGTCATCGGCGTAAAGTAGACACCTGGCGCACTTTGGAACCGAAGCCAAATCGTTGACCATAATTCCAAAGAGCAACGGGCCCAATATCGAACCCTGGCTGACTCCAGAACGAGTAAGGTATGCCTTTGAAACAAAGCAACCGTGCTGCACGTACTGCTGCCTGTCGCGTAGATAGCTAGAAAAGAATCGGAGCATTTTTGGTGAAAAACCAACACTGCACAACTTGCTCAAGAGAACATCGTTATCTACGCGATCAAACGCTTTCTTAAAGTCGAAGTACAACACGTCTACCTGAATTCCGCTATCCAAATGATCAGAAATGGAATCAACCAGGGTCAAAAGATTAGTTTCAACAGATCGACGAGGCCTAAAGCCATGTTGAGCATCACAGAGTAGCGGTTTTAATTGAGGGACCACAATTTTATTTATGATGGACTCGAATAGTTTAGCTATCGAAGATAAAATAGCTATTGGCCGATAATCCTCAACTTTGCCTGCGTTATTCGATTTAGGAATAGGCCTCACTCGGGTGATCTTCCACTGATCAGGATACTCCCCAGTGGACAAAGCTAAATTGTAAATATAAAGTAACGGCGCTATAAGCCATTCTTTACATCCCTTTAGAATAAAGGCCGGGAAATTGTCAGGTCCTGGGGAGCTTCGAGGTTTCAGCCGGTTTATTCCAATTACAATATCTAGAGACGATACTTGCGTGATATTAACATAGCTGGCATTACTAGTAGGATCTTCGCTGATGACCCTGTTGTAATCTAAAAGTGGTTTGTTTGGCAAGAATACGGATGAAAAGAAATCAGCAAACGCCTGAGCTACCTCACTACCCTCGTATTCCCTCCCTTCATAGGTAACGTGAGACTCGAAACCACCTTTAGATTTTAAGGAGCTAATATGTTTCCAGAAAGAGTGAGGATTGTGTAAGAGATTATCCTGAATACGATTTATGTAGTGGTCATAGGCAAGCGATATTCGCGTTTTCAGATCTGCTCTAAGTTTGGCAAAGGTAACGTAAAGCGCATGGTCTCCAGACCGTTTCCAGTCTCGATGAGCTTTGGCTTTCCTTGACAAATCTTTGATTATGTCAGCAGAAAACCAAACCGGATAACGTCTACAGGGAGAGCTATTTCTTTTTTTACTGGGTACACATTCATCAAAGATGGCATAGACTATCTGGTAAAAGAGCCCAACAGCGTGATTTATGTCACGGCACTCTAGTACCTCACTCCATGACACTTCGGAAAATCGTTGGTAGAGGAGCTTATAGTTGCCCTTAGTAAAGTTCCAGTCACGGTTTGAATCCACGTTACTAGGATCCAGAAATGCAGGGCAGTGTTTGGTGCCCTTAAGAGGAATGCAAATCCCAAGCGGTGGATGATAAGGATCTGCGTGAGGTACCAACCCACTATCCCCTGCGTCACTGACCCCTGCACTGTAGGCTCGCTCTCGCACCAGCACCACGTCTAACACTCCTCCATATGCATTCAAAACCTCATTATTCTCTTTCAAATTACATACTGTGGTAAAATAACAAAAGTAGGTTAAAATATTGTTTGAAGTGTACTTAGGGTTCATATTTAAGTCACCAACAATCAACACAACACCCTTAAGAGAATCTATGAAAGATTCAACCTTATGAAAAAAGCGTGTATAAATGTCATCTGCAGAATTCGGTGGGATATATATCACACACATATGACATACAGTTTGCTGTACCACAAAAGTTACCCACAGATCTTCGCCGTCTATAGTTTCAAACTCTGGCCTGCGCCGCAGTTCGATGCCCGGCCGTGCCGCCACCATAACACCTCCTCCATGTCGACCAGTGGCTCGATCTCGGCGCAGTACACTCCACTCATTTCCCACTAGCTCGGGATCCTCCACTGATTCCGACAGCCAGGTTTCAGTAACGCATATGACATCACTCTCGAGAGCAAGAACCGTGTGTCGGAAGCTTTTTAGTTTTGTATTGAGGCCTCTGACATTTTGATATATTACGGATAGTGACGGGCCAGTGGAATAATCACATGGCATATTACTCATATTAGTTGTGCCTTTATTGCTTGCTTTTTGATCCTCGAAATGACCACTTCTTGACCATAGCATTTTCAGGCCAAATAACTGGCGAAATACATTTCTCGAAGAACGGTGCCGGCACCCCCAGCTTATAGGATTTGTATTCACCCTTAGATTTCAGTTCCTCCACAGTGCAATTCCCACTAGGGCAGATATTCCGCAGGTACTCTCGTACTTCATCGGCGCCTGAAAGCATGTTCCATAAGTGGACGTGCTTACGGTATTCGACAGCCTTGAGAGAGGTGACGTTGGGGCCTCCAGTACAGCGTATGGATGTGAGACGTCGTTGCTTTCCAGTCTGGTCAACTTTCGTAGGTTCCTTTTTGGAACTCTGGTTCTCTGCCAACGGAGTGCTAATAGCCAGAGAGTCGTGAGGTCGGAGATCTTCATAGTTGCCGGATTCAGGAGACATAATTGAGGTCGGAACGATCGGAGCCGGATCAGAAGTTGCGGTACCGTTTCCGCTATTAACCTGCTCCGTATCGCTACCCGGAGAGGGGCCGCTTATCGGGCGGCGAGTACCTGAGGTCTTACCCAACTTCACGGCCTCATTATAGAGGGCTGGTGGAGGTTTCGCTATACTCGGTTGGTCACGGGACTCACGGGACTTGAGAGATTTTTCCAGTTCTGATAATTTTCCACTGATGGCTTCAATCTTATCTGTGGATAGAGTAAGAGCCGAGTGATAACGGCTTATAGTTGCGATAGCGTCGGCGAGCTGCTCGGACAAATAAGTAACTTGCTCACGTAGTTGATGGAGTTCCAGGGAGGCTGACTTCGACATCGACACATCAGTCTCGGAGTGGCGCTGCGGGAGCGGCGAGCACGAGACAGAAGTGGGCTTCCTTAGCGTTACGTTCTTAATACTGGCAGGTGTTCCGACCGGTGTATTGCAGTTTCTGCCGCCTTTTTTGACTGCACAGACACATTCTGGACAAACCCAAGTAGCCTTTTCCACCTCAGAAAGGGTTTTATTATTACATGCATAGTGGTAGGACTTACCGCATGCCTCCACCATGCACTGTAAATACTCTTCGCCCACCATCAACTCCATACGGCAGGCACCGCAGAGCATGCTATTATTCGAATCGTTGCTCATGTCGTCTCGAAACACTTCGGTGCTATAATAGCGAAGTACCAGGACTATAGAAACACCTTACAGTTTGCTGTAGATATGACTGAACAGATGCGCGTAGCAATGTGCGTAGCAGATGCGCGTAGCGGTGGGCGTAGAAGATGCTCGTAGCGGTGGGCGTAGCCGATGAAACTGTAACTCACTCGCTTGCACTCAAGCGCCCCAGCTCGGGTGAGAAGGACGCGCAGCACAACACGGCGTAGCAGATCACGTAGCAGCGTAAATCGGTCACAATCACTTCGACCGTAGCGGCACAGTACCAGGAACACAGGAGTTCGAGAAATTAAGCGCGCGACAAACGCGTGTACAAGTTGCGCGGCGACTACTGAGATGCTTATGCTCTCCTATTTTTCCGCGCGAATTAAAGGAGACTTAACTTTAAATTAAAATAATATAATTTTCAATACGGGGCACTGAGGCACGTCTACACCTTACGGTTGTCCGGGGGGGAGGATTGACCTTTAGTTCACTATGTGAAAACTCGAATAAAAATGTTGAATAAGCACTTTCAAAATGAAGCTATTGATCAAACTTATTTAAAAAGTTGCATTAATTTTATCGCCCATTCCCAACTTTATTGGTCTGTTGAAAGTACATATTGATGGCAACTTTTCCTGTGACTAAAGTGAGAGGAAATTTTTAGTTGGCGCTGCAACTTAGAGTGAGCGAAGTTGTGAAAAGATAATATAATGGATCAAGTACGAGTAAGTATGTATGTTATACCGAAGACATCCCGGACATCAGCCTGTACCAGATTAGAATGGCTCTTAAACAGCTCAATAACAACAAGCCACCCCGACATACTAGAAGGGAGAATGCCAAGGGCATGAACCAGACGTGTGGTGGTGCTGCTTTTCAAAAAGGGCTACAGAAGAACTACCGACCCATTTTACTTTCGAGCCATGTCTATAAGCTGTTTTCAAGAGCCATTACGAACCGTCTCGTACGCAGCCTCCCGAACAAGCCGGTTTCCAAAGAGGCTTAAGTACCGTAAACCATATCAATATGCTTCGTCAGCTTATACAGAAGACTTAGGAGTATAACATGCCCCTCTGTTTAGTGTTCGTGGACTATGAGAAGGCTTTCTGTTCGATCGAAACCTGGGCTTCAGTATTTCTCTCCACCTCTCCACTACCTTTATAACTAAGTACTGAAGTGTTTGTACGAGAACGCCACTACATCCCCCAGGACCAGAACTCGAAAACTTCTTTAACAAGAAATAATAAGGGAAGATGACGTTATTTCACCTAAACTGTCCTCCACTGCACTGGAGGACGTTTTCAAGACTGGACTGGAGATGGTTAGTCAGGCATCAACATAAACGGCGAGTACTCACTGAGTGATTCACTCACCTTCGGTTTGCTGACGATATAGTAGTAGTCTTGACTGTAACCATGGAGGATTTAAATATGATGCTCGATGACCTCAGTAGAGAGTTGGCCTAAGGATGAATATGGACAAGACGAAGATCATGTCAAATGTCCACGTTGATGCTCTCCTCAACAATTGGACACTTCATACATACCTAAGACAGACTGTCCAGTTAAGGAGGTCCAACTTCGAGGAAGAAGTTATTCGTCGAATACGCCTGAGCAGTGTCCGGGCTACAGCTCATCTTTTCGTCCAATATTCCGCAGTGTCTCAAGAAGAGTTTTTGACCATTGTGTGTTGCCAGTGATGACAAATGGTACTAAAACTTGGTCGCTTACAATGGCCCTCATAAGAAGGTTCCAAATTAAAAAATAACTCTGCGTGATCGCATCAGAAATGAGGCCATCCGCACTAGAACCAAACGAGTCGATGGCTGTTGGGGCGGAAAGGTTCTCGAGTGGCGACCACGTACCGGAAGGCGCAGCGTGAGTAGACCCCCCACAAGGTGGACTGACGACTTGGTAAAGGTGGCGGGTGACCCGGGACTGGTCATTGTGGCACTCTTTGAGGCATTTGTCCAGCAGTGGCCGTCATTTGGGTGATATGATGATGATGATGATGTTGATTACGGTTGTAACTAAATATTGAAAACATAATTTTAATAATAAATTGTATGGAATAGGTGTGAGAGGAATAAGTTATCAGTGGTTTGTGTCATATCTTGAAAATCGTCAACAGTATGTGGATATAGACTATTACGATTATGGCAAGAAAATATTTGCTACTTGCAGATCACAGAAAATAAATGTAAATTATTCTATACCTCAAGGAAGTGTCTTAGGATGCATATTGTTCTTGTTATACGTAAATGATTTGCCTAAAACTCTTCACAATATCAGTATTCTTTACGCGGACGATATTACAGTGATATTTCAATGTGATAACAGCGAGCATTTGAAACAGCAACTTAATACGTGTTTGGCTCAAATATTGGAATGGCTACACGATCATAATTTGAATTTAAATGTCTCAAAAACTAAACGAATACAGATCAAACCGCGACAAAAACTACCAATTGATACAACTTATACATACAAAGATGACAAGATACTCACTGTTAACACATGTACTTTATTAGGAATAGAATTAGACTCGGATATAAATTGGAAATCACATGTCAAAAAAATAACAGGAAAACTGTCTCAATTCACATATGCTCTGTATGAATTGAAAAAATGCACTGATTTAAAAACTGCAACTAGTGCATATTACGCTTACGCGCACGCTTGGCTGAGCTATGGGATTGTTTTGTGGGGGAATAGCCCACATGCCAGTGAATTGTTTATCCTACAAAAAAAGTGCGTGAGAATTTTATTACATATATCACAACTAGAGAGCTGCAGATCACACTTTGTTAACCTAAAAATTTTAAGGTTAACATCTATTTATATATTTGAATTATGTAAATTCGTAAGGAACAATAAAGCGTTATTTGAGCAGGCACAGGAAAACAGCACACAATCTCGCCATAACCTCAGAAACAGAAATAAATTAACTAGTACATTTACGAAACTGCAAATTGTAAGATCAGGCACACACCACATGGCGGTAAAAGTGTACAATAGCGTTCCTTTAAGTATAAAGCAGGTTGAAAAAAATAAGGTATTCTTTAAGAAGTTGAAAGATTTCTTGATCACGAAAAGCTATTATACATTGAAAGAATATTTTAGTAGTAATTCATAGCTGCATGTTAACCTTAACCTTATTATTATTATTATATAGTGTTATAATTACTTTTTGCAGTGCCCTTACAGGGTTTATATTGGGACATAAAATATTGTAAGACCATCTTGTATAACCATATAAAGCAATAAACGATATGATTATGATTATGATTATGATTAAAACTAAAAATTTTAACACCTCAAAATGTAAGAATGCACTATCGTTGTAAATTTTGCATTACAAGTATTACAACGAAAGGATGAGTGACAAATAATATAGTGGCGTATGTCTTGTAATAAACCTGCATGTGACTGCTTTTACGACGACCTGTTTAGCCTAGTTGGTAGTGACACTGCCTCCGAAGGTAGAGGTCCCGGGTTTGAATCCCGGCCAGGGCTTTATTTGTGCATTAAGCACGGATTTTGTTCTTGGGTCTTGGATGTTCTCTATGTATTTAAGTATGTATTTATCTATACAAGTATGTATATCGTCGCCTAGTACCCATAGTACAAGCTTTGCTAAGTTTGGGACTAGGTCGATTTGTGTAAGATTTTCCCCCAATATTTATATTTATTTATTTATTTTGCGTATCGTCATGATGATCGATCGATATTAACTTATCATGGATAATAAGTAATAACAATTAAAATACATAGTAAGATATTACCGGATGTCGATTAAAACTTCCTTTATAGAAGTTTTGTTGTAACGTCTGAACTTACCTTAGGCCTATGCAAGATTGCAAACACTTAAAAACAAACATTCATTCATATTACTCAAAGTATGGACATAAATACTTTCTAGAGACCGGTAATGTCATTTGTTTGACTTAGAATTTTCTTACAGGTTTATATTAAAATAAATCCTTACGAGTAGCTTAAGGCCTGACATTGTTATCGTTCTTGATAGGTTCCAGAATGATAAAGAATGAACTTAATAAATCCAATGTAATTGAAATGAATATCATTTCATTAATAATTCTTATTTCATTTTTCCTTATTACATTATTCTTCATTTTCGTCTTTGAGTGAAGGTTGTTGTAGGTACAATGTTCTTGTTCAAAAAAATGATATTTTTACCCGACTGCGCCAAAAGGAGGGTTATGTTTTTCGAGAGTATGTAGAGGTATGTATGTATGTATAATTGTTTGGCACGCTCTGCGGCCTGAACGGCTCGATGGATTTTAATAAATTGAGAGGTGTCGTTAGATTTGTATATTTACTGTGAGAGTGATAATAATAATTTATTGCACCACAAATATAGAGAAAGATGGCGGATTTTTGGCGCCAAATTCAAATGTTTGGCAGCCTGAACGGCCAGATGGATTTTTGCATCAAAGATGTCGTTAGATTCGTATTACTTGTGTGTGTGTAAATTATGGTAGTTTATTAGCATGGAACTCCAAAAGCAGTCGAGTTAAACAACAAAACTAGGTGATTTCTAATAAAAAATAATATGTATCTTAAAAATGTTATAAATGTAATAGGTATATTATTATTATAAACTAATAGACCCGTTTTGAACATACTGTAAAAGGATTTTAGGTAAATTTTTCGAGTATCGTATACATAGGCACGTATAAAATTGATTACGAGCTTGTGCATAGTAAACTTCGCTGCGACTTGAGCGACCAGCGTCCATATAAACTGCATGTACTCCTATTATACTCGTATACATATACGCACGCTGCATGCTCCGCTGGTGAGGGGCACCCTTAGGCAACTTCCTGATTTGTCGGGGTGGAGGCGGTACGTCAGTCAAGTCAGTACTTACTGATTAAATGTAAGGGATTTAAATGAGGGCTTCCGTTCAGTGGGGCTTATGACTGGCGCCAAATGAGCGGAAGCAGGGCGATACGCATGCAGTACTGCAACGCTTCTGCGCACTACTGACTACATACAAACGTAATACTGATAATAGTGTAGTGGTTATCAGAAGAATATTCATTCAAACCAGGAATTCTTAGAACACAAATGTGCAAATTATATACCAAGTGACGATATATTATAACTTAAATTGTAGACCATTTGTTAAGATACCCTACCACTGGGTGAATTAATAATGACATTCCATTTTTTTATTTATTATTTTATTAGGTATTTTAACATGTTATTCATGTGACTTATGTAATGATAATTGCTAATTAATGATTATTTTGATATGTAATTAATTGCTTGCCTTTTTTTTTTCTTTGCCACTAGATGTCTGTTCTTAAACCTAGACATACGTACTTATACTATAATTTTGCATGTCACTGTGTGACGAGATAGATAGTTCTA
Organism: Notocelia uddmanniana; assembly: GCA_905163555.1. NCBI lineage: Eukaryota > Metazoa > Arthropoda > Insecta > Lepidoptera > Tortricidae > Notocelia > Notocelia uddmanniana. Next base: position 11,624,250 of record LR991065.1, on the reverse strand, counting down.
TATATTATAAATAAGATTCTATTGTACTCTGTCTTATGCGAATAAAGATACTTACTTACTTACTAATAACTCATCAAGTGAGGAGATCTATGCAACATCAGTAAGCTAAGCTCGAGTCAAAACACAAAATAGAACCGCACATCGATCCGGCCCTGCCAAGTCAGGAAGTCGCCTTTGTGTTTGACTACCTTAAGAGTGAACTTACTGTAGAACTGCATAAGAAAAAACGTTGATCACGATGATACTATGTATAGGGGGGTGTAAGGGTGGTGGTAAGTACAAGTAGGGTCATCTTAGTACAGTTATTTTAGCAAACTAGAAGTCTTATACGAGTAACATTAGGTCATTCAGAATAGCCGTCAAGCTGTTGATGCCAAGTGCTGTTATTTAGGCTGAAATGTTATTGCCTTGGCCCAGCGCCATGTTTCTTGGGAACTTGGCGAATGGGGTTTTCGCACGAAGTTCGCATTAAATTATACTTTTTAATCTGTGTGTTAAGACTTTACGAGTTAAAATAAATTATACAATATTTTCCTATTTGCAGAAAATAAAGTTTTGGTATATATCTAGTATTTTTTGCCCTGTTTTCTAAAAAGAGGATATAGTGTAAATTTGGAAATAAAATGCCTTGAAAAGAATTCGAAGCGTAATATAAATCGGTACTAAATCATAGCAGTATACAAATAAACATTGACATAGTGGCGTTTTCGTACATACACTTCAGTAATTCGATATAGGTTAGTCCATTTGGCACCGCTGGAGAGATTGTAGAACAGCCCAGGCTTCGATCGAATTGAAGACCTTCTCGTAGTCCACGAATGATAAACAGAGGGGCTGGTTATACCCCTCAGTCTTCTGTATAACCTTGCGTATGGATGTGGTCTACGGTACTAAAGCCTCTTTGGAAACCGGCTTGTTCGGGAGACTGGAAATTATCTAGCCTGCGTGCGAGACTGTTCGTAATGACTATTGAAAACGGTTTATAAACGAGGTTCGATAGTAAGATGGGTCGGTCGGTAGTTCTTCAGTAAAGCGTTTTCGCCTTTTTGAAGTACAGCACCACCACACCTCTGCTCCATACCTTTGGCGTTCTCCCTTCCCGTAAGAGGGAATTGAACAACTTCTGAAGGGCCGTATGGACCGGTTTTTTTCACCCGCCTTCAGGAGTTTGGCTGTAATTCCGTCTTCAACGGGTGCGTTGTTGTTTTTGAGCTGTTTAAGAGCCATTTTAATCTGATACACCAGGCTGATGGCCGGGATGTCTTCGGTATGGTGTCGGGTTAGTCTAGCTCTAGTTAAAATAACTAACAGTAGGTGATTTTATCAGGTAATGCATCTTTTTTTGCTACATAATGGTGGGTATAACAAAAACATGTGAATAAAAGGATTTAGCAGGTTAATACTCTTAGCCGACGATATTATAGAAATAATTGGCCGTCCAGAGTGGAGTCGCAAGAGCTGTTGCTCGAGGGTAGATGTGGTCACCTAAGTAGCGAATTGGTTGTATGTATGAGAGGTAGTAGTTAATGAGTAATAGCCGATCTAAAAAAATGTACCTGGAAACGCTGACATTAATTTTCTTATATTAATTTCAGAAGTTCTTGTATGAAGTTTCAAGTCACTTACTTAAATAAATAAATTGCTCCTTATATTTATTTCCAACTCCTTATTCACCCATTTAAGAGATGAATTTTATAAAAAGCTGATATCATTTATCTTCGATTTTTAAGGATTTTTGTACAATACTTTCAAGTGTCAAAAATATTACTTCTCATACAAACGTTGCACCCTATTTAACCTCTTTAGGGGCATTATCACCAAAAACCTCTTCTTATACCTTGCCTAAGTTATATACGCAAGTCACAGTGTAAATTTCATATTTCTAGCCCCGTCAGTTGAGGCTGTGCGGTGATCAATCAGACACCCTTTCAATTTTCCACCACCATATCAGCCAAAGGACGTCCACTGCTGGACATAGGCCTCCCCCAAATTCACGGGGGGGTATATGCCACAATATCCACGCTTGGCATGCGGGTTTGCGATCGCAGTGTCTCCACCGCACTCCAGGGATGCTGCTGCCCATCCCCCGGTGGTCTTGGTCGTAGTTTTAGGACATAACCGGGTTATATATGACATAAAATAATAATTCATTAATTATTTACATATATTTAAATAATAATAATAATAAAATAATTATTATTATTTAAACTGTTTTTATTCTAATAGTAAGCAGATAAAGCAAATTAATTATATTACTAACAAATAAATAATGTCAAACAAAAGTGAATTTTACAGTGAGTATTTTTTAAGAAAACAATAAACGAAATAAAAACTATTCAAATAATCCGCCCCTTGTCGCTTCCGGTGCAAAGGTGCCCATAACACAGGCGATGTTTCCTCGCTGGATTGCCATAGACGACCTTTGCACCAGAAACGATTCGGTGCGAGGGTCCTCCCCCTTTTGTCGGAGTCAACGGCTTATGACATGTGTTATGTATAAAGTTCTTCGCGTCCGCATCCCAGCACCAAGCACCCAGCACCCAGCCGTTTCAAAAGCCAAAGGGATAAAAATATAGGATGACGCCATCGGAGTGTACTTTTAATTATTTAAATATGTTCTTAATATGGTCTTTTAAATATATACTTTATTAGATAAAAAATATATACTTTTAAGGCCCCTGTACTTCAAGTAATTATGTGTACTCGGTGAGATGTAGACCACGCTACTTTTTTTTAAAATATTAGATTTTTCCATAATTTCACTTAAGATAAATAATCTATACATATAATTATCAAACGCGACCTATAGAGGAGAACATGCCTAAATCCACCATACGAAAGCATATTTTTGCCGAAGCTTAAACGGAGACCTAGGTTTTTCTAAGTGAAAGTATTCGTGCTCATCAGTCTTTTTAAAATTCGCGCACCTGTGGCGGCAGCTTCGAAATAAATCTTGACAACTATATGGGCTAAAATGAACAGTCGCTTTTGGAAAACCTCAAAGGACTCTAAAATATAACAACGACAATAATATTTCTCAAAATGATGTCATTCATGTTTCGTTAACTTTGCGGTGTTGCTATTAAAGGGAACACACATGACGTTAATGAACACATAATAGACTGCGTATTTAGTTGAGGCTTAGCAGTAAAACGGTTCGTAGGCTCCTTTGCATACGGAATTAACATGCTATGAGTTAATAATCTTAAGTAATAATCCTGATAAAGTTGTAACTAATGCAAGCTCTTACGATGTTTTGAATAGTTCAAATTGTGACCTTAAATGCACGGAATTGGGTTAAATTTTATAATAATCTATTTATGTGTAGTAGTTATTAATACTAAGTACAGTGATGATGCTGATCATTAAAGTAGCTAAGCATTTGAAAAATTCTGTATTATAAAAACAATTATTGGGTCCTTCATATGCGCAGAAACATTTGATGCCGACTGTACCCACTGAACTTATTATTAGTTCTGTTACACGTGAACATACCTAGAAGATGATATTTCAGCCTGTAAGTAAACATGTTAATATTATCTATCCTTTATTCATTTAATGAAGGCGCATGGTCGCGACTTATCAATTTAATTATTATAATATCATCATGAACTCTATTATACACTAAATTTTTTGGCTTGTGTGTACTATTATGAAGCAAAAGTGTAAACATATATAGGATTATTTTTGGATCCCTATTAGCATTAGCAATTAGCAAGGTTGGGGATCCACATTAACAACAGTAGAATCAGATATTATTTTGGACATGCAGATTTCACATCAGCATCACAGAAATAATCTGGTTAAGTCAACGGGAAAGGAAAGAGAATATTAGGAAACTAAAAGAAAAGGCTAATGCATTTAATGCAGTATTGTCTCCATAGAATACAGCAAATATTTTGACTGCGTTGACTGGGATCAAACGTGGTCAGTTCTTTTGGAGATAGGTGTTCCCAGGCAAAAGTCAGGGCTGTAATTGAATAAAATAGTAAAGGGACAGTGAAGATCACCAAAACGAATTCGAAACCCTTCTCCTTCAGCAACGGCGTTTGTTAAGGATGTATCGTAGCCATTTTTAGGGTTCCGTCTTAAACAAGGAACCCTTACACTTACACCATGTCCATCCCTCCGAACGTCTGTCCGTGGCTTAGTTTAGTAGCCGTTACTACTAGAAAACTGTATCAATCACACAGACAAAACACCATAATAAAATCTTAAACATAATGTGGGAATGCAATTTTTTTCAGTTGCCTTACCCATTGTTGGGAGATCTTTAGATATCTCGTTTAAAATTAAAGCAATGTGGGTTTTCTTTATTAACTGTTTTTTTGACTCAGGGTGACTCAGGTAACCGTACTGTCTCCTCGAAGATCTCACGGTTTGAAAATAATGCCATTAGATTATTTTCATCGTCGTTTATAAAACCTTTTTTAGTAAAAGTGCCGTAAAAATAGTTTTTACTTTCACATTTGTGTTTGTGGGAATTCGGCCTCTTTTTCGAAAAAAAAAACACATTTTAGCTAACGGAAGTGTGTCTCACTTCATTTTATGCATAACGGGGATTACGTTATGGGTGTAATTTTAGAAACCCAATATTTTGTGTTTTTACATGCAAGAAGGACCTGGAATGGATAATTTTAAGTAAAATCAATTTCACTCAAACTAAGCATGCTCAGGCACCGGTCGGCGAAGCATAAAGCTTAAAGGCTTTTCATCAACTTAACCTGTTGTATATGCAACTTACTAATGCGCTTAGTCTAAAGTTCATAACTATTATATAATCGTTGATGCATCGCGTCTTGTAGCGCTAACATTTGATCTATAAGTATATACCGACCCATGCCGCAGGCTTTATTACATTAGATAGCTCTGATAAGGTTTAAACCATTTATTTATTGTTTTAATAATTTAAAAATATGTATTTTAAGAATACTAAAATATGGCGACTTAACAGATTTTTAACTCAAGTCGTTTATAATGATCACAACTTTGATGAAAGGCAAAAAAACTTTTGAAAAGATTAAAGAGGTCATTGACAAAACTAAAGAAAACTTTGGCTTGCCAGATTGGGTAATACACACAGTAAAGACGTGGGAAGTAATCAGAAACGTTTTATGTTCATTGTTATGCTATCAAATCGTCTTGGTAATATGTGTTTAGGTCATGGATTGCATAATTTGGACACTGTTGACGGAGTGCAGAAAGTTCAAGAAATTAAGGCGTTGTTCAAAAAATGAAAAGAGCTAGTAAAACTATTAAGATTTCGCCTTCAAAAATTAGAAGATAATGCACAAAAAGAAAAGAAAGAGTTGAATATCAGGCTGCCGCTGAGAATTTGAGAATTGGCGAAGCAGACCCAATTCCTAATGACATCGAAGAAGAAGATGCATCCAGTGGAGTGGATTCGACTTGTGACAGTGAGCTTTTTAGAAATCCACTGTATGTGCCGTGCATAAAGACAGCGTCACCAATACGCTGGCAGAGCGTCCCTACACTGCTTAAAAGCTTGGCACATTGCTGTAGTCCTACTCCGGTAAACGAGATGTTGACTAAATTTGAGCAAAATGACTTAAAATCAAGCCAAAGAATGGAATATTTTGGAGGATTTGATAAAGTTTCTGAGGATGTTTTTAGAAACTGTAGAAATAAAAGAAATCCTTCAGTCGATGCCAGACGATGAGTTATTAATTATTCAGCGGTTAAAAAAACAAATGATGCGAAATATAGAGAAGAGATTTCCCCTAACTAAAAATGTAATTGCAGTCTCTCTTCTCGATCCTCGTTTTGCTAATTTAAAAGAAATTGATGCGTATGTTAAGACTCCACCACCACCACCCATAGACCATCAGCCCATAGACGTCCACTGCAGGACATAGGCCTCCCCCACTTTCATACGGGGTAAATGCCATAATCGCCACGCTTGGTTTGCGGGTTGGCGATCGCAGTATCTCCACCGCATTCCAGGGATGCTGCTGCCCAACCCCCGGTGGCCTTGGTCGTAGTTTTAGACCATACCCGGGTCCAAAAGGTTAAGACTCCGCAAACAACAAATTATGTGAGAAAGTTTGTAAAAAATGATGACAAAAGATTTCCACAATTAGGTCCTTCTTCGCGATCGCAAGAAAATGCGCTACCAACTCTGCTTCTAACAGAATTAATAAATTAGTTAAGTACCAACCAAAACCATATAATATCTATGTGCAACTTTGTATTTTTGAAAAATCTTTAAAAGTATTAAAGATTTTGCCATCAAAAATCACACTAGAGAAATATAATTATTTAGGTTTAAAAGTTAAAGTTCTTGTGACATGTCGATTTGTTCTCAAATCTAATCATAAGTACTGCAATGTTCTTAATATTGTTTCATTGTCTTTTGTAAATCCCACTAAGCGCGCCCCGTCCGTACGCGTGTGCGGATTGAAAGCGTGTGAAATGAGGCCCACATCAGAGGACTGTATTTGTTCCCTTTACTTTACTACAATGTTGCAGTTCGGTGCACAGAAGCGAGTAAGTATACAGAAAGTTCTGTAGGGGTTTTTGATTATTGTTTTTTTTAGAACCTCGAATAAACAGTGTGTAAGCAAGTGGTAGTAATGAGACGTTAATTAGTAGAACATCGCAAAAAAAGTAAACCTACTTTTTTGCCGAATGTTCTTCAGTTTTGAATGTTAATTATATATTTATCAATATAAGTATGTATATCGTCACTTAGTAAGCTTTGCTTATTGGAACTACGATTTGTGTAATATTGTCCACAGTAATTTATATTTCTATTTTTTACCGACTTCAAGCGATTTTGGCCGATTTTGATAATTCTTTTTTTGTTTCAAAGCAGGTCTCCGACATTAGTCCCATATAAATTTGGTGCAGGTCTGATGATGGGATCTAGGAGGAATCGAGGGAACTCCTCGAATTTGATCGGCACGCATATGCCGATTTCGGTATTTTCTGTAGGTAACCAAGCATTAGCTCACGGAAACCACAAATTGTGGCATACCAAGTACAAAATTGAAGTCGGGTTTTTTTTTGGTATAAATTATTATGGTAACCAAAATGCAATACCAATTATTAACGTCTTAAAAACACAACGTCACTAATTTTGTTTCACTCATATTTCCTTAAGTTTTTTTTTAACTTCTCTACTGGTTTTAGTTATTTTAATAATCCTGTTATTGTTCCAGTTTTTAGCCCGACACGGCTAAATTTAAAAGAGAGCATTAAACATAAAATGCACGTAGATTTTGTGAGACAAATTAAAATTTGATATCAAACGAAAACATACATTGCGCTGTGGCTAGCGTGAAACAAATATTGATTTATCATTTAATTCATAATATCGGCCGAAAGTCGTCCACTGCTCGACATAAGCCGCCACAAAAAAAGAGCGCAAAAGAGACCCGTCACTGAACCTGCGGCACCCGCATCTAGCGGGCCATTTGATTTAACAAAAGCATCACAGTTAACTGACCAATCGTGAACCTTATTGCAACGAGATAAGGTCTACTCATGGTTAGTTAATGTAATTTACTTTAATCCATATTTCGGTTTCCCGCCTATTCGAATCAATGAATAATGAATACTAGAGAATATACCCCTAAGGTTCTGGTGTCCTTTTCGACGCCGTCCAAACATCTCAGCTTGAGAAAAATTGTATGGGAAAACAAACAATTCTAAGGCGAGAACGAGTTCTATGCGGACGAAGTCGCGGGCAAAAGCTAGTAATGAATATGTTGTATTAATCGTATCTCCGCTACCCAACGATCTTCCGAAAAAGATCGCTTTTAGCGATATAATGGCCTTGTTTATGTCCTCTTCAGTCTTTAAGTATCTTCTGTATTTTGTTCTTTTAAGAGGTGTGCAATAAAGTGTATTTGTGTTGTCTTGTATTGTATTTCCAGAGCGCCTTGGAGTCATCGAAATTCACAACAGTCTTACGATGACAGTTTGAAGCGGGAAGGCGTGTTTCAGTTTGATTCAATTAATCACGATTATGGATTTCGTAGCAAGCTGCGACGTAGGGCGAGAGCGTGAGATTGTTTATGCGGCTTTCATCCAAACTGCGAGCGCGGTAATGAGTGTCAAGTGGTTGCGACACCGTGCAACGGAGTATACTGGATCAGTTTTCTATGGAAATGTGCTGTGAATTGAGACTCCCGTGGCCTGCGCCGCGAGATTCATGTCGCCTGGGGACCTTGTAATTAGTTATGAAAATGTTCTAGTTTCCTGTAGACATGTTAACTTATTTCATATAACGAAAAGTAAGGGATAGGGAGACACGTGGTTGGTTTATTTCGGGTTAAAGAATTTATTATTCTCAGATGAAATATAACATTTCACTTATTGAGAATATATTATACAATTTTTTATTCATACATTGCGCCCAACACGTGTTTGGTTTATTTCAGGTAGAATTTATTATTCTCAGATGAAATATAACAGTTCACATATTGAGAATATATTATGCTAATTTTTATTCATATATTTCGCCCATGAGCGAGGTTAGGTGTAGTTAGAAATATTATTATTATTATAAAGCAGGTATTTGTCTGTAACAACAATAAATAAAAATCCCATCAAAAACATAAATGTGAAAATGGCAACCAAGTTCAATATACGATGCGTGGTTGTCGTCTTCACCGACAAAAGAATTGAGATCTAAATGGGTGCCAAGTTCCGTAGATTATCTGGAAAGTCTGGCACTAGAATATTTACAGTAAAAATAATTTACTGCAGCTTAAGGCATTTTGAGCTTTAACTTGACAGTTTTCTTAAATATCCAACTGCTTTCATGGTATTATAATATACTGCATAGAAAACTGCCAGGTTAAGGCTCAAAATGCATTAAGCCTCAATAGGTTCTTTTTACTGTAAACAATCTAGTGCCAGACTTGGCACCTTTTCAGATAATCTACGGACTATCTGTGTACACCAAAAAAATCTAAAAACAGTGATGTTGTGAAAACATTACTGTTTTCAGTTTTTTTTTGGTGTACACACACAATTACCAAGCTGGATGCCAAATTTGACCTTTCTAGGTCAACTGGAAGTGGGTTAGGTTTTTGATTACTAGTCAGTCAGTCAGTCAGTGGTAAAAATGCCGTTTTTTGGACATTAATATCTCAATATCTATTTCACCTTCAACTGAAAATTGGAGTTCTAGTTGTTCTAAAGGATCTTAATACATGTACCAAATTTAATTTTTTTATGTAAAATAGATTTGGAGTTATGGAGGGGTCAAAAGTGGCTCCAAACGGTTCGTGTTAAATAACACACGGCTGCTGTCCGCCAGTTCCTGGGGTGAACTTGGCTGGACACGCTGCCGCGTGTCTAGATATTTCAGGAATAATAAAAAGGAAGGAATAAGGAGACACGTGGTTGAAATAATCTAGGGTTTATTTAGGGTTTTTAGTCACAGGACCACCTTGTAAAACCTTGAAAAGTCCTGAGATTTTAGGTTTTATTATCCTGGTTATAAGATTTTTAATAATAAGAAACTCACATAATATTACTTCCAGAATCATCGTAAAAGCAAAACTAATGCTGTAACGATTTGTTTTGGTTTGAGACATACAGAAAAACTTATTTTATTTTATCATCTTAACTTAGCACTTTTTGGGAGTCGGCTTTGGCACCTAATAGCAAGATTTGGCATAGGCACTAGTTTTACGATAGCGACTGCCACCTGACCATTCTAACCCAGAGGTAAAACTAAACCTTATTAGGATTAGACTGATTTCCTTACAAGTTACTATTAAATTCTAATGAAGTTATTGTGTGACCCAGGGAGCAAATGTTATTACTATTGCAGTACTCTTTGATCTGTGCTTTTGCACTTTACTCCATTGTCATAAGGTGAAGAACTTAAAAAATCGTGTATACATAAAAGGTCACGTAGAATATTTTTATCTCAAAATAAAAACCCCATTTTTGACATACATTACAAACAATACGAAAAAACATTAAAAAGAACTGTACTTGCATCAAAAAGACTTCAAAATATAAAACAAATCAAAACCTCTGATAATATTGTAAAATCAATGTGGCATATAGTAAAACGCGAAACAAATAAAATAAGCATAAAAAACAGAACTAACATAAAGCTAAACGTAGAAAATAAAATCACGAAAGATCCAACAACAATTGCAAACACATTCAACGAATATTTTTCGACAGTTGGGAATCAACAAATGGCAGCACCAAGGCGACCAACGGCCCATCCATCGATAGAAAACTCATTATACCTACGACCGGTATCAGAAACCGAAGTTAAAAACATTATAAAAAACTTAAAAAACAAGTATGGTTATGGATACGACGAAATGCCCCCCCCCCCCATATAATCAGACAATGCGCATATGAATTAGCAGCCTCCCTAGCATACCTCATAAACCAATCGTTCACGGAAAGTACAGTACCGGACGCATTAAAAATATCGGTAATTAGACCTATATAGAAAAAAGGCAATAAAAAAGATTGCAACAATTATAGGCCAATAGCGCTTTTATCTACCTTTTCTAAAATATTTGAAACTGCCATGTCTAAACGTCTATATTCTTTTTGTGAAAAATTTAAAATATTCAGTGAATACCATTACGGCTTCAGAGAAAAAAGATCTACAACACTAGCAGTGTACAAGTTTATCCGCGAAGTTCTGAATATTATTAATGAAAAAAAATACGCCATAGCTTGCCTATTAGATATGAGCAAAGCCTACGATCGAGTACCATACAGTATATTACTGGAAAAAATAAACTGTATAGGTGTACGGGGCAATGCTCACGATTGGTTCTCTTCATACCTTAGAAATCGTGTACAGTGCGTTGAAATAGAATACTCCAACTACACCACTGGAGAAATACACTACGTCAGATCTCGAATATCAAAAGTAAAACAATCAATTCCCCAAAGGAGTGTCCTGGGTTGTATCCTCTTTTTAATTTTTGTAAATGATTTGCCTAATATAATTAACTGCCACTGTACCTGCCACTGGACCCGGGTATGTCCTAAAACTACGACCAAGACCACCGGGGAATGGGCAGCAGCATTCCTAGAGTGCGGTGGAGATACTGCGATCGCCAACCCGCATGCCAAGCGTGGCGATTATGGCATTTACCCCCCTTGAAATTGGGGGAGGCCTATGTCCAGCAGTGGACGTCCTAGGGCTGATATGGTGGTGGTGGTGGTGGGCCACTGTACCCTGTTTGCCGACGATATCTCTTTTGTAATACCGTGCCAGGGTGAATTTAATCAAAATTGCCAGTTAAACTCCATTCTCACTGAAATTGTTACCTGGCTAAATGAACATAACCTACAAATAAACTTTGAAAAAACTAAACTGATACGGTTCAAGCCATATCAAAAACAAACTATAAATATTAACTACTCTTATCAAAACACGAAATTAGAATCGGTCACATAAACTACATTTTTAGGTATTAACATCGACTCAAATCTAAACTGGAAAGACCACATAAATTAAATTAATAATAAATTAAGCAGCTTCACTTATGCACTGTATAATCTGAAAAAATGCACAGACATAAAAATACACATACAACGAGCGCTTACTATGCTTACGCACACGCCTGGTTACAATATGGCATTGCGTTGTAGGGTAATAGTACAAATATCATGCATCTCTTTAGATTACAGAAGCGTTGTATTAGAATACTTGTAAATGTAGATCCTATGGTAAGCTGTAAACCATATTTTATAAAGTTAAAAATTCTAACATTAGTGTCTATATATATTTTAGAAATATGTTTATTGGTTAAAAATAATTACAGCCTTTTCCCGCAATATTCCCGCCCTCAAAACTTACGACCCAGAAACAAACTGGCTAGACCTAATTCAGTGTTAAAAATGATCCATTCAAGCCCTTATGGCATGTCAATAAAAATTTATAATAAGATCCCCAATAATGTTAAATACATTGATAATTATAAAATATTTAAAAATAAAATAAAATTATACCTAATAAAGAAAGCTTACTATACATTAGATGATTTTTTAATGATGATAATGAAGAGTGCACGTAATAGTAAAAAAATATATTATGGATTATTTTTAATTAATTATTGTGACATGTTTTATTTATTTCTTCATATAAAGTAATTTAATTAATAAATCATGAGAATGTTTATATTTTAATAATATTTATTTTTTTCTTTCTTTTTTGTCAGTTACATTTTGAAGATTACTCAAATTTGCGTAAGAAATATATAACTAGAATATAACAACAATTATTATTATGTAAATTATAAGCTATTTCATTGCTGTGCCCTTACAGGGTTCATGTTGAACTGTATTCTATATTTGAAGAACAACTGTATACTAACACGAGTGCAATAAATGATTTGATTTTAAACCGACTTCAAAATTTCAAAAGAGGAGGTTATCAATTCGGTTGTATGTTTTTTTTTTTTTTTTTTTTTTTATGTTTGTTAGTCTATAACTCCGTCATTTCTTAACCGATTTGGAAAATTCTTTTTTTGATTGTAAGTATATATATCCAAGTTGGTCCCGTTTTTGTCAAAACGCAGTTCTGATGATGGGATCTATGAGGAATTGAGGGAACTCCTCAAATCTTTAAGGCAAACATATCGTGATTTTTGTGTTTTTATCAACAAGTCAAGCATTTTCATCCAAAAATGTGACATTGGATGAAGTCGAACTGCTCATGATGATCAGAACAGAACTCTTCAACGACGATAAGTTCACGTTTGGCGATTTGTCCTCCTAGCTGTGTTTGTTAAGCAATTTCTATTTTCACGTTTAATTTTTGTCATGCTCGAGTTCTGATGACGGGATCCATTAGGAATCGAGGGAACTCCTCAAATGTGAAAGGCACACAAATAGTGATTTTAGTATTTTCATGAACTAATCAAGCATTTTCATTCATAAAAGTGACATTTGATGAAGTGGAACTGCTGATGATGATCAGAACGGAACTCTTCAACGACGCGTAGTTCACGTTTGGCGATTTGTTCTCTTCGTTTTGTTTGTCAAGCAAGCAAGGTTTTTTCATGATTCCATGAGGAATTGAGAGTACTTAGTCTTCTACCATTATAAACATACATTATAGCCATTTTTATTTTATTGAATATCTATCTAAGAGTGCACCATCTAAGAAGCAATAATCTTTTACCGGCCTCCCCCATTGAAGTCGGTTTTTTTTTCTTAAAAATTATTGGTTTTTTTTTTAACTCTTAACTTACTTCTGTTGTTAACTGTACGATTCCGAGTTTGAACTCACGACCTTCAGATTGAAAGACGCGTGGCTTACTGCTTAACCACAGAGTTTTAATCTATTTTTTGTTTATGGATCTTAATTTCCATACAATTTCTATTTATAACATATTTTTCTTTTATGACGGACATCGACACCCAATCTTAAATTTATAGGTCTATTTCTCCCGTATAATGTATTTACTGGATATTATTTACTTTTAAAATAATATCTGCCTTCCTCGCCTTCGGCTGAGCCTTCCTGAAACTCCTATTGAATATCAAATCTAATATTATATTCGGGCGGGCTTTGAGCCTACTTTTCGTTATTTCAATCCCGTAATCTACTTTCAAACTTTATGCAGGTATAGGGAAGTAAAACGGTCACAAATGGGTACAAAACAGGGTGACGTTCACAAAGGAAGGGCTAAGCCATCTTTTATTATCTGTCACCAGATTTCGTAAAAGTTTATCTTTGGCATGGGTTGGCCAAGCATGACATGCTGTGGGTGCTCTCTCTTGACAAGCAGACAAAGCAGTGTGGTTAGACTGTTTCTAAATATTTATACTTTTATCCCGTTCCCAGGCTGAGGGAAACAGATGGTAAAATTTATGGGAAAATACGGCCCTCCTATCTCTCTTGACCCGTAATATTAAAACATATCTCAACATTACATTTCAACTTTTTAGCTCGCTGGAAAATTTGATTAAGTACTTTTACTACGTTTAGCTATATAATTATACATTAAATTATGTATCTTTTTCTATGTCGAATCAGGGAGTAAATGAGATTGGTTTAAACGTATACCAAGCTCGTGACATGTCGTTATATCAAAGTCACGGAGATCAGATTCACCTTAAAAATATTGCTATAAAATTATTTAATGTCGTCTAGTTGAGGACTAGCTTCATGATCCTGATAATTTTCAGCAGACAAGATCCGTAGGGTATTCATAATTTTCACTTCATATGCGTGAAAACTGTGTTTTATTAGGCTTATCAAACGGGGCTTCAGTAGTGTAATTCCCCCCCGTTAAATTGGAGGTGGCCTATGTCCAGCAGTCGTCCTTTGGCTGATATGGTGATGGTGGTGGGAAGTAGTATACTTAGTCCATAGGAAACGGAAAACCGATAAAAATACTGAAAAACTTCATCATATTTTATCTACTCATTACAATACACATCTACATAAAGAATCTTTTTTCGGTACCTATGTTATATTGTTTAATTATATTGTTGGACCCGGGTATGTCCTAAAACTACGACCAAGACCACTGGGGGATGGGCAGCAGCATCCTTAGAGTGCGGTGGAGATACTGCGATCGCGAATCCGCATGCCAAGCGTGGAGATTATGGCGTTTACCCCCCATGATATTGGGGGAGGCCTATGTCCAGCAGTGGACGTCCTTCAGCTGATATGGTGGTGGATGTATACTAACAAAAAAATACTGGGTATAAACCAATCAGATAAAAGCTATTTAAAATCAACATAAGAAATTCACAAGAGGAGTACCTATTTCACAATCATTAAAAATGATTTAATTGTATGCGATGCTTTGAAATGCTAAATACGCGATCATTGATGTTTATTCGTGGACTGTATAATTTGCACCTATGTTAAAACAGTTCATAAAAAACATGTCTTTTCTCCGTGGAATTTATTATTCATTGTACAAGTAGAGTGTATTGCTTAGGTATAAAAGCCATATTACCTCTCGCTTCGCTCAGGAAAATAACTATATCGTGCTAATATGGCTTCTTTTTGGCCGTAGTTATACAGTCTACTATTGTTTCATTCATATTTGAAAGCTTTTATGCTTCACACGGCATGCCGAACATGTTCCGAAACGCGGTAAAAACGAATGGCGCGTGACGTACTTTTTACGCTGCGAAGGCTAATGGGAAGTTAAATGAGCTTGAAAACAAATTTAATAGACAATAAAACAAACATTATATGATTTTAACTGAAATATTTTTTATCTTCAAAGGACCATTAATATCATCTAAAAAGGAACCTTAATAATCATTACATATAAGCTGTTGCACGCGATTTCGTCTGCGTCTTCGCTCCTATTGGTCGCAGTGTGATGTTATATATTCTAAAGCCTTCCTCGATAAATGGACTATCCAACACAAAAATATTTTTAATTGGAACCAGTAGTTCCTGAGATTAGCGCGTTTAAACAAACAAACAAACTTTTCAGTTTTATAATATTAGTATAGATAAGGCATTCCATTATTTATAAAGTTTGTTCACTAAAAACGAACATATTCCTCTATTCATATTCATAAATGATGTCTCTTTCGCACACTCAGTAGCGCGAGAAAGAGACAGCGCTATACGCGCCGTGCGGGGCTGCCACGGGTTTGCCGCCAGCATTCGGCTCATAATTCATAGAGTGGGGAGGTTAAGAAATCAAGATGGCGTGGTGACTGCTTGGAGTGGAGTCAGGGTGGGACGAGCTATTTTTCAAGTCAATTTATTAAATTAATAATCAAGGTTCATTTCATACTAAAATCATCATAATGTGAAATACTGTAACGTTTAACAGCCAGTAAAGTTATCAAAATTCAGTGAAGTTCATATGTAACGAAATCTAAAACGCGTGTAACCGACACGTTGAAAATCGGTTTGGTGGCCCTTATTCGAAGAATCCCAGGCTTTCAGGGAGGGAGCCTGCCCTCAAGCTGCTGCACGACGCAGGGCTTCCATCGGAGTTGGTGATAGGGCGCGGCGAGGTAAACCGGCCCACACTTCAATTCACCACAATCAACATCTCAACGGTCATCATTAGGGAAACATCATTCATCCTTCATCCTTGGTGTCCAGGAAGGGGACACATCATATCAGCGGTCATTATTGGATATTTTGTAGTAATATTTGTATTATTTACTCGTAAGGTATTTATGTTATAAATAATAACCTCACCAGTTAACAATGAAAATAACTGGTGCAATAAATCTTTGAAATACTTCCTGTGATTTTTCAAAGCCACACCCAATTGACCCAATCGTACCGAGGTCATTGTTAACAATTTTCCTGTTTCGACGAGAAATCGCGCAGTAAATCGAAATGAACCGGCAACCGGCAATTATATCCAGAGTGACAGGTGTGATTGATTCGACAGCATTTGTCACAGCGTGAGCCGGCTCGACTTGTCAAACCAATGTAGTGTTTTAACAACAAGGAGGGTCAATTTTCTGCTGACGTCATACATTAAGATTCTTAATCACAACACACAACACGACTGCAACTGGTAGCTGCTGTCTACGTTTTAGGTATGTTTATGTTTATATAATTGTGTAAGTATACTTCACCTAGAATTCAATTGCCCTTTTTAATTTAGATAGAAATTCGTAAAAGGAGATTTCCAGGATCAGTCAATTTTAAATTGTCACAATTTCCCCACTTCCGGAGCTCGATGCTTTAATTGGAAAAGTAGGGTAGTAGTAGACTTTTATGTTTGTAAAAATAATTTTCGATTTCAAGAGAAAGGCGGAAAGTATAGTCGAGGAATGAGGTTCGTCACTTTTCGACCATAACAGCATTAAAATGGTCGAAAACTGGCAAACTTTTTCATTCCTCGACTGTACATAAAGGAAATATTTGTTCATAAATTTATACTAACGTGAAACATATTACCACCGAAAGAAAGAAACTCACTTGTAAAGAACATAAGTCAGTTTTAACCGTATTTCTTGCTATAAGTGCAAATAATTGTTGTTGCTTAATTAAGCTCATCCTTCATATCAAAACAATACTGGAAATATTTAGCTAGAGTGAGTAGTAAAGTGCTACGTAAACTGCAAATTAGATAAATTTTTCTTCACTAATAGGGATTAATTCCAGCAGTTACAAACCAATTTAGCCAGCAGCACGAGGGCGGGAAGTTAAAAAATTCTCACTTCATTTTAACAATTTTATTTATTGAAAAAAATTGCTAGCTTTACGTACCTCATTCTCTCTTTGTATCATAACAGTGTGAAGAAGATGGTAACGTTTTACGAGTAATCAAATGAAGTACTCATATGTATTTATTAATACTTATATACATAGATATCTCAAATGTATTCATTAATAATTATGATTCCTGCCTGGACGCAAGAGACTATAGGATGCTGTTTGCATTAAATGAGTTTCGATGAAGCTCATTACGTTAACGTTAAGGGTATGCGAATATTGGGATTGCCGAAGCTTTCCTAGAAGCCATTTGACTAATTAGTATCCCTATTAAGTTTCGCTTACGCATACAAACACGATGCCTACTTCGATGGTCATATCTATTCTAAGTTTGCCACCGCAATCCTGCATGTCGGTTGCGTAACGTTTCGTCCGTACGTTATATATATCTAAGTGAAAAGTGACTATTGATTTAATGCTTATTAGCTTATTACGCCTTAGATACATTAGTCGTATAATTTTTAGGGTTATGTGCCCGAAGGGTCCAAACAGAACCTTATTGCTGTCACTCGCGTGTTTGTTTGTCACTCATTGTGTACCGAAGTTTTTTTTTACTTCCCATTGTCCTGTGAACTTGAAATTTGGTGATGAGGTTTATTTTTACTTATATTTTAGCAACAAATACCATTATATTGATAAATCACATTTAATTTTAGTTTTACGGAATCCTCGGTGTGCGAGTCTGACTCGTATTTGACCGATTTTTTCAAATTTGTACCTGGAGGTTCCGTTTGTTAAATTTATGGCGCTTTTGTGCGTAATTTTATTTTGCAAACAATCCTATAACAAGCGGTTTAAGGGTGCGATAAATAAAATAAAAACTGTTGGACTCCGCGCCCGCACTGAGTGCCGCAACGAGTTTATTTTAATTAACTCGCGTTGATTGGCAGTAGATAGTTTTCTACCCTGGGACCTGTTAGTCTCAAGCGCTGGATAGGTTTATACAACATTTGACCAATAGCTACTGGCATACAGTTTTTCCCGCTTTGTTGATTTATTGGAGAATAGCGGAGGAAATAAATGTATTTTTGGATGATAGGGTTATGTGTTCGCATTTGTTATTCTTCTGGAATTGGTAACCGATACGGTTATTTTTATTGCATTTAAAACCATTTGTTTAGATTATTCTATTTTAAATGTGCGGTAATATTATGCATAAATAAAAATGAGTTTTGCAAGTTTTGATTCATATTTCTGGTGCAAATATGCGGCATAAGCGGATGATATATTCATTACGTTAAAATTTGAGTTTGAGTTTCTGAGATCCAAGGGACTATTGGAAATTTGATACCTCCACGTGTTCTCGAGAAAAAGGGATTTCCTTTTGAGGTACGCAATCCTAATAATACTTATCACGCAATGTGTTAAAATTACTACACATCTTCCGGCACAGCGCATATTGCTATTGCATTTTTACCAGGCGCTTTTAATACTTCTCGCCTTGTATGTGTCAAAGTACGACATTACACGTTAGTTAACACTACAAACCGTATTTAATTTTCTACTCCTGTTATACTCCGCAACATGGTCCTAGAACGAACCGGATTGAAGAATTGCAGCCCACAGCCCTGTTATATTTAATAGAAGGAGTCATTGAGTGGAGAAATTAAGAAATTCGTCCGATAAGTGCAAGAGGTTACGTAAAGGGCAAAGAAATAACGGACATCGTGCTCGAGTTGGATTGTTGGAATTGAAGACAGTGTTAAGCCTTCATTTATTCTTAATTTCACCCATCACTCATTAATCAGGTAGTAATTATAAGGTTACAATCAATTACGGTTAGTATTTTTTCTACATTTGTTTAAATTAACTACTGTACCTAACCTTTAAGTCAACCACTGTTACGTCAGATTGCTACTTTACTCTCAGTTAATTTCGTATTTAGTTAATTTTTACTAGTAATTCAGTACTGGAAGTTTAGTTCTTGTAATTAACTAGTATATTTACGAACTGTAAAGTTAGATAATCATAATTACTCGACGGAAAACATAGGTGATAAAGGAAACAGTAGGTTAAACTTTCATTAGTAATTTAATCAATAAATTTAGTTACGGGTTATATCTAGCACAATTATTAGTGTATAAACTTACAACTAACTAAAGTTAACGAGATATACCCAAATAAATCACATAAAAAAGGACAATTAGGCATCTTTCAGTGTAGGTTGTTGTACCATTGCTTATACATTTAAGTTAATTTTGCATTGTATAACGTTTCAGTTGACTACACACGCCTCTCAAAATGGCCGAAGAAAAGGAATTAATCAAAAAACGAGGCAGCTACAAAGGCCGTCTAACTACCTTTTCGAACTACGTAATCACTTTGAAAGCTGAATCACTTACCAGTGTTTCGGCCAATGAGTTGCAGTTAAGAATAAATAGGATGGAGACATTATTTAGTGAGTACGATGAGGTGCAGTTACAGTTGGAGTGTTCGACTGAAAACATTAACTTTCAAATATCTGAGCGAGCTGAGTTCGAGAATCTGTATTACGCTGTTCTGGCTAAGGCACAAGATATTTTGACTACATTTAACAAACGGCGGGATGACCAGGACAGTGAACGTGCCAGTGGTTCTCGTACTGGCAACCACAAACTGGTCAAACTGCCCGTTATTCAATTGCCAAAATTTGCAGGAGCATATGAAAATTGGCTCGAGTTTCACGACACATTCCTGAGCCTCATACACTCTAATGACGATATTGACGAAATTAACAAATTTCACTATTTACGGGCGTCATTAGAGGGTTCAGCTGCAGTTTTTATTAAATCGGTCGAGTTTTCCTCTAAAAATTACGAAACTGCATGGAAACTATTGTGTGATCGTTTCGATAATAAACGTTTATTGCTACAAAATCACGTTTCAGCTATCTTTAACATCGAAACTATCACCAAAGAATCCTCATTCGCTTTGAAACGTATGATCGACCAATTAAATAAAAACTTGCTCGCTTTAGAATCACTTGGCGAACCCACTAAACATTGGGATACATTACTTATTTACATCGTATCACATAAGTTAGACGCTAAGTCATACCGCGAATGGGAAGAATACAAAGGTCGATTGGACAAAGATAAACCTTACTCTAGAGGCGTTTTTAACGTTCATGCGAAACCGTTCAGATTTCTTAGAAACACTGGAATTGTCCACAAATAACACTGCCGGTCGAGCTAATTCGTCAAACAAAAACACTCCTAAGTTGAAAACGATGGTATCTATGCAAGATGCGAAGCAAAACAAAGTCATTAATTGCCCTAAATGCAGCGGTGAACACTATTTAGGTAGTTGTTTACAATTTCTCTCGCTTAGTAACACTGCGCGTTTAGAATTGTTACCTAGTTTGAAGATTTGTTATAATTGCTTGCGAAGCGGGCATTTCGCTAATCATTGTAAGAAGCCGGGATGCAAGTTGTGCAAGCGTAAGCATAATACGTTAGTTCACGTAACCGACTCGAAAACAAGATCGAGCGCGGACAGCACGTCCGGCCGCAGCGATGAGGATAATGCGACTAAATTCAATAAATCGATTTCTCACGGAAATCAATTAGCATCCGCGGCGCCCGTGAATGCCTTTTCTAATATGGCGCATAGTTCGCATGAATTTACTCCCGCTACTATGTCAACGTTATCAGCGCAGTTAGGATCAGCCTCGGGTCAAGGTCAAGGGCAAGATGTTTTGCTCTCGACTGCATTGATAAAGGTTTACGATGGCAATAATCGCGAACATGTCGCGCGAGCCATATTTGATAATGGAAGTACCTCTTGCCTAATGACTCAAAGTTTATGTGAGAAATTAAATTTACCTACAAATTACGTAAACAAGTCAATTCAAGGTATCAATAACTCGACATCTAAAGTAGGAAAAATGTGTCGAGTACCTATCAAATCTCTGGACGATAATGTTTCTATGAATATAACTTGTTTTGTTTTACCGTCCATTACTGATAACGTTCCGTGCCGTCAAATTAATTTGACAAACTTAAATATCCCGTGCGATATCAGTTTGGCCGATCCTAACTTTTACAAACCTGCACCAATAGATTTAATATTGGGCGCTGATGTATTTTGGGACGTATTAGGGTCACAGGTCATCAAATTAGGTAGTGGACAACCGGTGCTTTGTGAAACGCGGTTCGGCTGGTTAGTTTCAGGTCCGATAAATAACGGCCATGCACCATCCACCGCCATCAAATGTTGCTTTGGTTCTGTGTTCTCGCATACAGGTGCTAATGATTTAGTGTTTAAGGACGATATCCAAACCCAATTAGCGCGGTTTTGGCAACTCGAAGAGGTGAGCCATAAGTCGTCTCATTATTTACCTGAAGAAAAAATGTGCGAGGAGCATTTTATTAAAAATACTACGCGTCTAGCCGACGGTAAGTTTTGCGTAAGGCTTCCTTTAAAACAGAGTGAAAACGTATTAGGTGACTCATTTCAACGCGCGAAACATTGTATGCTGTCATTAGAGCGTAGAATTAGAACCAAACCTTCGCTCAAAAGCTTGTATATTGACTTTATGGCAGAATACGAAGCCTTAGGCCACATGTCAGAGGGCAGGCCGGTTCCTGATGAGAAGAAGGGTTACTATATCCCTCATTTTGGCATTCTCCGAGAGAGCAGCTCCACAACAAGATTGCGTGCTGTTTTTAATGCTAGCAGCCCGTCTACCTCAGGTGTCAGTGTGAATGACATTCAGATGGTTGGAGGAACCGTTCAGGATGATCTTCTTGCCATCCTACTGAGATTCAGGCAGCACCAGTACATAATTTCTGCAGACGTGGAGAAAATGTACCGACAGATATGGGTGCACCCTGACGATCGCCACTTGCAGCAAATTATTTGGCGAAAGTCTGAGTCGGATTCACTACTGGTGCACGAACTGCATACTGTCTCATATGGTATGGGAAGTGCCGCTTTCCTCGCTACGAGATGTCTTCAACAAGTAGGTCTGGAGTGCGATGATGAAAAGATTAAGGAGATCATCATCCATGACTTTTATGTTGACGACCTGTTGACTGGAGGGGATGAATTTTCTGAGGTGGAGGAGATGCGTCATAAAGTAACTGCCGCACTTGCTTGTGTGGAGTGTGGAGATCGAATGAGCCTCGCCTTCTATGTGGGTCCTCTCAGCCCACAGTGGATTTAAATATAGGTGCTAACGAAGGTAGCAAAACGTTAGGATTGGGTTGGCATTCCGAGTGTGATGAGCTGTATTTTCCAATCGGATCCATAGTTTCCAAAGGAAATACTAAGCGTGATATGCTGTCTGTGATCGCACAGATCTTTGATCCATTAGGACTTCTCTCTCCATGCGTGATCACCATGAAAATGCTGTTGCAGCGGTTATGGCTGCACAAGTTATCGTGGGACGAACAGTTGTCACCAGAAATTTCCAAACAGTGGCTGGAAATATTAGCTGGCTTGCCAGCACTTAATGACATTCGCGTCCCTCGGCATGTCATATGCATCTCACAGGTCGTGATTGATCTACACATCTTTTCGGACGCATCCGAACGAGCCTACGGATCGTGTGTGTACGTTCGTAGTGTAGATGAAAGGAATCACATTTCAGTTCGATTACTAATCGCCAAAAGTCGTGTAGCCCCGATAAAACCTACAACTATACCTCGGCTCGAGCTTTGTGGCGCACTTGTTGGTGCTCATCTTTATGAAAAAGTCATGGCCTCACTTCGAGCCCAGGTTAGGAGTGCGACTTTCTGGACCGATTCCACGATTGTGCTAGGTTGGCTAAAGATGATGCCGAATAAGTTACAACCTTTTGTGAGAAATAGAGTTGGTGATATTCTGGAACTTACCGGCAGTAGTATTTGGAGGCATGTTCCAACGGATCAAAACCCAGCGGACTTGATTTCGCGTGGAGTACACGCAAGTACCATGCAATCACTGGATTTGTGGTGGTCAGGTCCCAATTTTCTACAACGCGATATATCGCAGTGGCCGTTGACTCCAAGTTCTCAATCATGTAATGAGCTACCTGAAACTCGTGCTGACGTTTCATTACACGTAAATGTAAATAAGGAGTTCTTTATTGATTTCGATCGCTTTTCGAATTTTTCAAGGCTTAATCGAACTGTTGCATATGTTCTGCGTTTTGTTCAGAAATGCCGCAAACAAATAACATCGACTTATCTCAGTCATGACGAATTACAAAATTCATTAAAGCTTATTACTAGAATTAGTCAATGCGATTCATTTCCTGAATATGATATTTTATTAAAAAAGCAAACTTTGCCAAAAAAGAGTAAGCTTTTAAAATTCAACCCATTCTTGGATAAAGACAATTTAATGCGTGTTGGGGGCCGTCTGTCCAATTCTGAATTCTCATATGAGAAAAAACACCCTATTATTTTACAGTCCACTCATCGTTTTACGATTTTGTTATTTAGTTTTGAACACAAAAAGCTATTGCATGCGCCGCCCCAACTCTTGTTGGCAACCATTAAGGAAACATACTGGCCGATAGGAGGTCGTAATTTGGCAAAGGCGTGTTACCATCAATGCGTGCGCTGTAAGATCATGAAAGGCGAAGCGCTCGCCCCATTGATGGGTAACTTGCCTAATTCCCGGTTGTCTCCTGGAGGTTACGGGTTCAGGAATGTGGGCGTGGACTACGCAGGTCCACTTATGGCGGCCAGTCGCCAGGGTCGTGGTTGCACTTTGGTTAAAGTGTATGTTGCCATTTTCATATGCTTCACAACTAAGGCTATACATTTAGAATTGGTGGGAGATTTATCAAGCAAAACGTACTTACTAGCTTTGTCTCGCTTTATGTCTCGCAGGGGACAGCCAGACAACGTATACTCCGACAACGGCACCACATTTGTAGGAGCTTACAATAAAATAGGTAAATTTTTAAAGGCAAACTGCAACTCTTTGGCTGAAAAATTGGCCAGTGAAAAAACACAGTTCCATTTCATTCCTGCGTATGCACCGCACTTCGGCGGTCTTTGGGAGGCGGGTGTCAAGTCGAGCAAATATCAATTGCAACGAGTGTTGGGAAATTGTCACTTAACTTACGAAGAGCTTAACACAACACTCGTCGAAATTGAAGCCTTGCTAAACTCACGCCCGCTCACGCCTCTATCATCGCTTCCTGACGATTATGCTCCGCTTACTCCTGGGCACTTCCTTATCGGGCGATCCTTCACGTCCCTGCCAGTACAGGATCTGCAGGACCACACGTACCACCACCTTTCTCGGTTCCACCGCATCGAGCAGCTTCGACAGCACTTTTGGGCTCGGTGGTGCAAGGAGTATGTTCCGGAACTCCAACAGCGGGTCAAATGGAGGGTCAAATATGACTCCCTGAAAGTCAATACTCTCGTTGTCCTAAAGGAGGACAATCTCCCTCCGTTGAAGTGGAAACTCGGCCGCATAGTCACCATTCACCCTGGATCAGATGGCATATCTCGGGTGGCTGATGTGAAGACCGCAACTGGAGTTGTCCGACGAGCCTTTAGCAAGATTTGTCCGCTTCCTGTGGTTACCGACTCTGCTTGAAAGGCGTGCTTTCAACCCCGGGGGCATGTTAAAATTACTACACATCTTCCGGCACAGCGCATATTGCTATTGCATTTTTACCAGGCGCTTTTAATACTTCTCGCCTTGTATGTGTCAAAGTACGACATTACACGTTAGTTAACACTACAAACCGTATTTAATTTTCTACTCCTGTTATACTCCGCAACACAATGTAAGATTGTAAATTTATCTTCCATTATACACTCAACAACGAATACAAGACACTGAGCTCTTAAATTAACACTATCTGGCAAACTCGATCGTAGCAAAGATAATCGATAGCAAAATATATTTTAAATCGACGCCAATCGAAGTGATAGTCCAGTAACAGGTGAAACATTAGTCGTAAACAGAAATTTCTGTTTCTATCACAGTATTTTAAGGCAAATTTATTGCATTAACTCGAGAAGCGAAAAATTAAACTTAATTAATAATGATTAATAAAAGAAAAGACCACCGGAGGATGGGCAGCAGCATCCCTGGAGTGCGGTGGAGATACTGCGATCGCCAACCCGCATGCCAAGCGTGGCGATTATGGCAATTAGCCCTCATGACATACACAAACAGGCCACGGCCCCGAGGTTCCGGCGACCCCCGGTACCCTGGTTCTGGTAGCGGCCAGGGTACTAGCGGGGTCAGGGGTGCGAAGAATCTCCGGTTAAGATCCGGCTACCACCACCGACGACTTCTGGCCCTGGCAACATACAACACACGAACACTGCGGACCGACGAAAAGATAGCGGAACTGGAGGAAGGATTGAGCAAGTTGCGTTGGGATATCGTAGGGTTATCTGAAGTCCGAAGAGAGGGGGAGGACACGATAACCCTGAAGTCCGGCAACTTGCTCTATTTCCGGGAGCTCGACCAACAGTCCCAGGGAGGTGTCGGGTTTATCGTCCACAAATCCCTCGTGAACAACGTGGTGAAGATCGAGAGTGTTTCGGCTAGGGTGGCGTACCTTATACTCAGAGTATCCGAGAGGTACTCGTTGACGGTCATACAGGTGTACGCGCCGACCTCGGCACACTCCGACGACGAGGTGGAGGCTATGTATGAGGATATATCAAAGGTCATGCATAGTTCCAAAACCTACTTCACCGTTGTTATGGGGGATTTCAACGCAAAACTGGGCAAGAGAGACGGCGAAGAGCCGAGAGTGGGGCAATTTGGAGTTGGAAGTCGGAACCACCGGGGCCAACTACTGGCTGGTTTCTTGGAGAAGGAGGGACTCTACATGATGAACTCCTTCTTCAAGAAACGCGAGCACAGGAAGTGGACCTGGATGAGTCCCGACGGTGCAACAAAAAACAAGATTGACTTAATCATGTCGACGAAGAGGCATATATTCAATGATGTCTCTGTGATCAATGCGGTTAAAACCGGAAGTGATCATCGTTTGGTAAGAGGCACATTGAATATATGCGTCAAGCTAGAGCGCTCTCGACTGATGAAGTCCACGCTCCGTCCAGCAGCAGTCCAAATCCAAAACCCCGAGAGCTTTCAGCTGGAACTCCAAAACCGTTTCGATTGTCTAGGCGGCGATGTGGACGAATTCAACGACGGGTTTGTGGAAGCTGTCCATAGCATTGGGTCTAAGTTCTTTAAGGCCCAACGAACTCAAAGAGCCAAAAGGCTCTCTATCTCCACTCAGAGGCTCATCGAGGAAAGGAATGAGATGATTCTGCAGTCTTCAGCCGATGCGAAATTATACAGGCAGCTCAATAAACAGATCTCTAAGTCCCTTACCCGCGATCTGCGCCAATTCAATACAAATCGGATCAAAGAGGCCATCGAGCAGAATAAGGGCTCTAAAGTTTTCTCAAGAGATCTGTCTATTGGGCAGAGCCAGCTCGCCAGATTAAAAACTGAGGAGGGTAGAATCGTTTCGTCCAAACCTGAGCTTCTGAGTGAGATAGAGTGCTTTTATGGACAGCTATACACGTCAACTAGCAGACCCGAAGTTGGTCTGGCGGAAGACCCTAGAGCTAGATTAACCCGGCACTATACCGAAGATATCCCGGACATCAGCCTGTACGAGATTAGAATGGCTCTTAAGCAGCTGAAGAACAACAGGGCACCCGGTGAAGACGGAATTACAGCTGAGCTCCTGAAGGCGGGTGGAAAACCGGTCCTTAGGGCCCTTCAGAAGTTGTTCGACTCCGTCTTACTGGAAGGGAAAACTCCAAAGGCATGGAACAGAGGTGTGGTGGTGCTGTTCTTCAAAAAGGGTGACAACTCCTTACTGAAGAACTACCGACCCATCTCACTTCTGAGCCATGTCTATAAGCTGTTTTCAAGAGTCATTATGAACCGTCTCGCACGCAGGCTAGATGACTTCCAGCCTCCCGAACAAGCCGGTTTCCGAAGAGGCTTTAGCACCGTAGACCACATCCATACGCTCCGTCAGGTTATACAGAAGACTGAGGAGTATAACCTGCCCCTCTGTTTAGCGTTCGTGGACTACGAGAAAGCCTTCGATTCGATCGAAACCTGGGCTGTACTACAATCTCTCCAGCGGTGCCAAGTGGACTACCGGTATATCGAAGTGCTGAAAAGTTTGTACAAGAACGCCACTATGTCAGTCCGACTCCAGGACCGGAACTCAAAGCCTATTCCGTTGCAGCGGGGAGTCAGGCAAGGAGATGTTATTTCTCCTAAACTGTTCTCCGCTGCACTGGAGGATGTTTTCAAGACTCTGGACTGGAGAAGGCTAGGCATCAACATAAACGGCGACTACCTCACTCACCTTCGGTTTGCTGACGATATAGTAGTCTTGGCTGAGACCATGGAGGATTTAAGTACAATGCTCAATGACCTCAGTAAAGCCTCCGAGCGAGTTGGTCTAAAAAAAAGTAAAAGTAAAAGTAAAAGTAGTTTATTCTTCAAATTAGGCATATTACATGCACCTATGAACGTCAATAAACTACCACCGGTTCGGAAAAATAAACCTCTGCCACGAGAAGAACCGGCGTAAGAAACTCGGCGAGGTGTCATTTTTTCAAAACAATATACATTGTATAGTTAAATATAAATTACAGTGTCAGCTACTACAAAATAACTGAAATAACAATGCTACAGTAGAAAACATATTTTCGCGATAGATTACCCGTGCAGGACGCTATCACTGCCAAACATCCCTATCCATGATGTAATCGTTTATCTTATAATATGCTTTTGAAATAAGTGTTTGTTTTACTACAGATTTGAATTTAGAATTACTAAGTTCAGTAATGTGTTTAGGAATTTTATTGTAGAATTTGATACAATTTCCCAAGAACGACTTTTTCGCCTTTACTAGTCTATAGAAGGTTACTTTCAGTTTCCCAGTATTTCTCGTGGCTATTGGTTTATCAGCGTTCGTTGGAAAATTGCCCAAATTCTTCCTAACATACATTATTATTTCAAATATATATAGGGACGGCAGGGTTAGAATATCTATTTCTTTGAAAAATTCTCTTAATGACTCACGTGACCCCAAGTTATAAATTGCTCGGATAGCCCTTTTTTGCAAAATAAAAACAGTTTCAATATCTGCAGCTGATCCCCATAAGATAAGACCATAAGTAATTATACTATTAAAATAAGCAAAGTAAACTAACCGTGCCGTTGCCACATTGGTAAGCTGCCTTATTCTCCTGACTGCAAATGCAGCAGAGCTCAACCTACTTCCTATCGCTGTTATATGGGAACCCCACTGCAATTTTGAGTCCAATGTAATACCTAAGAATACAGTAGAAGTAACAAATTCTAATGTTTGACCATTAAGTCTAATATTTGTATATAAGTTTCTGTTTGATGAGTTCGCAAGAGAGAATTTAATACATTTCGTTTTTTTCGGGTTCAATACTAAGTTATTGGCAGCAAACCAGTCAGATATCATGGAGAGGGTATTATTTGGTTCAATGAGTTCAGTATCTCTCCTATTTACCTTGAACAGTAATGAGGTGTCGTCTGCGAACATTACAATGCCTGATCTTCGGCTTACCATATATGGCAGATCATTTACATAAACAAGGAACAGGAACGGACCTAGAATAGACCCCTGAGGTACTCCCATCTCTACCACTGTCTCTGACGAAATGGCTTTATTTATCGCTACCTTTTGATTTCTCTGTGTTAAGTATGACTTCATGAGATCTAATGCGTGCCCTCTGATGCCATAAAACTTAAGTTTACAAATTAAAGTACCATGATCTACACAATCAAAAGCCTTGGAAAGGTCACAGAACACTCCGATGGCGTCGTGCGACTCTTCCCAAGACTGCAAAATAAATTTTAATAAACTTGCACCTGCATCAGTAGTTGACCTACCCTTCGTGAAGCCGAACTGCTGTGCGTGCAAAATATTGTGAGAATTAAAGTGAGAAACCAATTGCGTAAGCATAATTTTTTCGAATATTTTGCTAAACGCAGGTAGAATAGAAACTGGACGATAATCAGAAGGATTATCTCTATGACCTGATTTGAAAATTGGAACTACTTTACTACATTTCATTAAGTCTGGAAAAATGCCATAGTCTATACAGTTATTAAAAATGAGAGCTAGAGTTGGTGCAACGACCTCCAGAATAGATTCCAGTACCTTGACTGACACGCCCCATAAGTCCTCAGTGCTCTTTATTTTTAACATTTCAAAGGACTTCAGTACATCTAGAGGAGAAACATGATGAAATTTGAAATTAGTTAGTGATTCTAATTTTACGTTGTCATTCAGAAGGGATTCAGCTTTTGTGGTAGATGATGCTAAACTTTGAGTAGTGACTATAGGAATTTTAGAAAAGAAATTATTAAATTCATCAGCTACTTTTACTGCATCAGTTATTAAATTATCCTTTACTTTCAAAGAAATTGTGAACTCTCTATTATTTCTCTTCCCAGTCTCTGTGTTAATTATTTTCCAGACTGTCTTGGCTTTATTATCTGAGGACTTAATTTTATTATTCAAGTGCATTGCTTTTGCTTTTGTGCACACTGTTTTAAACAATTTGGAATAATCCCTAACATACTGATGGAAACATTCGTCAGTGGTGCAAGATCTCCTTTCATAAAGTTGGTATAAGTTATCTCTACTTTTCCGAATTCCGGTAGTTGCCCACTCATTAAATCTCATTTTATTATTTATCTTAATACGCTTTTTACTACAAGTCTTATTAAATTCGTTGCACACTGTATTCAGAAGCATTTTGAATTGATCATTCGGATCATTTGATTCTACCTGGGTGTTCGGCATGGCGACTAGTAGATTAGACTTTAGTAATTCTAGTCTACTTCTACTCAGCGGTCTTATTTCTATAACGCGATCTGGATGTTTTACTTCGCAAGGTAGCCTGACCATCTGAGCTTTATGATCCGAACGAACTCCATTCACTATGCTACTATGGTCTAAGGATGAACATGGACAAGACGAAGATCATGTCAAATGTCCATGTCGCACCAACTCCCTTAACAATCGGACACTTTACGCTCGAAGTTGTAGACGATTACGTATACCTAGGACAGACTGTCCAGTTAGGTAGGTCCAACTTCGAGAAAGAGGTTAATCGTCGAATCCGACTCGGTTGGGCAGCGTTCGGGAAGCTACGGCACATCTTTTCGTCCAATATTCCGCAGTGTCTCAAGACAAAAGTCTTTGACCAGTATGTGTTGCCAGTGATGATATATGGCACTGAAACGTGGTCGCTTACTATGGGCCTCATAAGAAGGCTCAAAGTCACCCAAAGGGCAATGGAGAGAGCTATGTTGGGAGTTTCTCTGCGTGATCGCATCAGGAATGAGGCCATCCGCAGCAGAACCAAAGTGACCGATATAGCCCTCCGAATCGCTAAACTTATGTGGCAGTGGGCGGGGCACATAGCACGTAGAACCGATGGCCGTTGGGGCGGAAAGGTTCTCGAGTGGCGACCACGTACCGGAACGCGTAGCGTGGGCAGGCCCCCCACTCGGTGGACTGATGACCTGGTGAAGGTCGCGGGTGTCCACTGGATGCGGGTGGCGCAGGACCGGTCATTGTGGAAGTCTTTGGGGGAGGCCTATGTCCAGCAGTGGACGTCTTTCGGCTGACATGATGAATAAAAGAAAAACACCAACCGTATACCCTACCCTACCCACCCTATTCGACAAGACTTACTAGTTGCTGTGTAGATAAAAGTACCACTTTTGATTATTGTTATGTAGAATTATTTTATCTTATCAATTGAGTACGTGCTTAGGCTATCAAACAAGATCATCATGTGAAATATTTCGGACGAATAGCCTGCCTTCCTCTCGCCTGTGCATGAGCTGGAACAGAAAACTGTCCATAATCCCGGATATTTTGTACCATACTACGAATCAGGTTGTGCGTCGGCACTGGTGACTCGGGGTAACGTTCTCGGAACGCTTCTCGTATATGTTCTTACCATATCGAAACGTTCAATAAAAGTGTAAGGATACGGAGCCGGCATTTTAAACGCGATTTGATATTTTTTATACAATTTAAATTTGTAGCGTAATGTTATGACTTTTGAATTTGTCATTTTCAATTTAAACTTTTTTCAACGTTCTTACCAGCCAATACAAAGAGGTTGAATGATTAATTTCAGTAACATGCTATGGGGTCTATGACAGTTAGCGTACCAGATTAGGGTGACCATGAGACTCAGTAAATTTAAAACGAATGTTTTAACTTAACGAATAAAAAACAATGTTACATTATTTCTGCCTGTTGTTACGTCCACATGTTTAAACTAAAGTTAAACAATAAGAAAGACACAATTCGACTAATGTTTCACCCTGTATATAATAGAAGTCTCTGTTCCGGGGTGAAGTATATGGGTAGCTTCGCTTTATTCCTCTCACCTAGCTTTTAAGATGCCAGCTTGGCTTCGCCTTCTAAATGGCTCCGATACTGGACGTTGCTGGAAATATCAACACTAAGGATCCCAATCCTCTCTGAGATGGAGAGGGTTGCGTCTTGGAACCGCGGGATTACAGTGAATGGGTGTTTTTAACAGTGAACGCGCATAATTCTGTGTTAGTGGGGTTGAACTGGACCAATTATCCTGGCCCCACTCAGAGACGTCACGTTCACGACTCTCTAACACAGAGGAATGAGGAATGTTGGCACGGCCCGTGTAATAAGTATACCCGGTGCTGTCATCCGCATAACACTAATTTCCAGCATGGAGTACCCACACCAAGGGATAGCACAGGTACGACGCTGCCGTCGACGTCCAAAGTAGTGTTCGAGGCAAAGATGGCGCCCAATAGATCGGCTTTCTCTTTTGCGCTGTGGGCCAGGTCTCCAGCTGTACTTCGCAGTGGTGGTAAAGACGACTGACAAAAGTTTCCCGCGGCAGCTTTGGCGAGCGATCAGAAGGCGCGACATCCGGAAGGACATCCAGTCCAGCTTCTCGCTAATGCTGCCGATGAAATTGAATTTAGCCCTGGCAATTTCTCTCTTACTAGACCTTGGGGCAGCGTTTAACTTGCGTTTTACATCAGATAAGTTTGGGTCCTTATTAGCTTCAGCCTTGATCCAAGCCCTGTATGCGACCTGATTATGTGTTCTAGCATACTTACAGGGCCGGTTAAACCAAGGTCGCTTTTTCGCTCCTGCAGCTACAAGCGAGTTGGGAAATAAACATCCCACACTCGCCAGGATCGTCTCAGCGACAGCGGCTGCACAGGAGTCTGGATCTTCTGATGTAAAACAATGCTGCTTCCACGGGTACGATGCATAAAATTCACGCAGTCCATCCTAGTCTGCTGACCTATACTGCCACATGCGCCGTAGGCTGGTTGGTCGTGGTGGTTACGGACGCACTCAGGGTGTGCCCAGACAAGGCAGTGATCGGACGAGCCGGGTGGTGCATTCACTGAGATGGAGTACCCGTCCGGCCATGAAGTCAGCAGAAGGTTTAGTAGAGAGCTAGTATGGCCCTCGACGTCTGGTATTCTCGTGGGAGAAAGTACCAGTTGCAAGAGTCCATAGGCCAGAGACAATTTGTGAGCAGACTTACCCGCGTAGTCGGTGGATCGAGAACTAAGCCACTCAATATATGGTGAGCGTTAAAGTCTCCTAAGATCACCAGCTCCGCGGAGGGGTACTGCTCGAGAACCTTGTCAGTCGTCAATTGCAGGGCTCAAAGAGCCGAGTTGTGTCCATGTCGTCGCTATGAGACATGTAAAGGCACGCGTAGACGCGGGTGTGGCCACCGCAGTCAACGTACACCCTTAGCACTTACAGGTCTCTGTCTTCATAGGCTTGGAGGCGGCGACAGCAGACACCCTGCCGCGCATACATGCATACATACACCGACACGTCTCAAGAACTTCTATTCGAGCGTATATCCGGGGTAAAGAAGGTATGATAGTATATCAGCCGGGCAGGTTATCTGAGTCTCCGTAAGGAATAAAAGAGTCGGTTTCGCAGATTCCAGACGGTGGTGAACTGCGTCTAAATTTGAATAAAGCCCCCGAATGTTACAGAAGTCCACTTGTTTGGAGGAGGGACCCGCTTTAGTATTTCATTCATCCGTTACGTTATTTATTATTTGATTTTGTGTTTGTTATATAAATAAATCCCTATATTTCTCTGTTACATTTACTCGTTTTATTCAGTAGGGTCATTCGGACTTTGATTGAATGATTAAAATAATCTAATAATATATCACTGAATGATAATAAAAAGATTATTAAATATAATTTATTTTTATTTAAGTATTCAATCAAGGCTCTAGACCTAGATATTTCTACTTACAGCTCATACTAACTAGGTATGTTTCAAGTATTGTAACTCAATCAGACATAATTGATTAGGGACGAGTATGTAAATGAAATTAATCTAAGTATATAGATGACGGAGGCAATTTATTTGTGATTAATAAATTAGTTAGTAACTAGGCGTCCTCACCCATTTGGCATGCGGTCGCTGAACCGACGGGGTAATCGAAGCGGAAAATTAACCAGCAACATGGTTTGATTGTACGATACATTACCTTTCATAAAGGAATAAAACGGGATTGATAATATAGTAAGTACTAGCTGTTGCCCGTGACTTTGTCCGCGTCTTCGCTCCTATTGGTCGCAGCGTGATGTTATATAGCCTAAAGCCTTCCTCGATAAATGGACTATCGATCACAAAAATATTTTTTCAATTAGAACCAGTAGTTCATGATATTAGCGCGTTCAAACAAACAAACTCTTCAGCTTTATAATATTCGTATAGATTAGTAAACATCGAAGTAGAAGCAATGTAATGATTTAGTGAAAGTTAGATTGAGTTTAGGCCACGCCTAAAACCTGCTTGTAAGAAAACTTTTTCGTTGAAATGTCTCTACGATAAAGTATGTTGCCAACCGCAACGTTATTAGCAGTCTATGACGAGAGGCTGCTTAATACTCAGCCAATATTTTATAAAAGTATAGCAGGTAGTCAGAAAGTAATCACCTTCCGATGGTTTCTTAAAAAGTTTTCCTTTAGTCTGGTACACACCGTGAAATAGCTTCATCTTGCAAAATGCCCAATAAACTACACGACTCACCCAATTTTTCAAGCTCAGTAGTAGAACAACACGTTTTCACTAAATAAGATAATTTGTACCCGGGTATGTCCTTAAACTACGACCAAGACCACCGGGGAATGGGCAGCAGCATTCCTAGAGTGCGGTGGAGATACTGCGATCGCCAACTCGCCTGCCAAGCGTGGCGATTATGGCATTTACCCCCCATGAAATTGGGGGAGGCCTATGTCCAGCAGTGGACGTCCTAGGGCTGATGTGGTGGTGGTGGTGGTACCATAATTATTTAACATTCTTTTGGCAGTTAGTACCTACTCTTAACTATTACAGAGTAAAGCGTACTACAAAAAAAGTTAAAAAGGTAGGTAGGTAACATACTCTACTAAATGAATTATCATCATCATCATCATTTCAGCCGAATGACGTTCACTGCTGGACATAGGTCTCCCCCAAAGACTTCCACAATGACCGGTCCTGCGCCACCCGCATCCAGCGGACACCAAAATTGAATGCATAATATTTTTTCCGATTTTTTTACACACTTTATTGTTTCTTTTGTTACTGACTGTGTGAGGAATGACTTAAACTCCGGGTGTACCTTGTTTCGCAGACAGAAATTTCATAGGATATTCTATATAAAATTATTTCTGAATAAAAAGTAGTCTATAACATGAAAATTCTGCGAATCAAATGTGTCGTAGAATGTATATCATACATTTGTCCGCGAAAGAAGGTGCCACGCATAAAATCCATTATTTGGTTATTCTTGATAACGTCTCATGATATACCCTATAGGTACTCGTATATAATAAATAATAATAATAATGAATTGTCAAAAGGGCCTCTACGTGTTGACTATGTGGTACTCGGTTGGTACGTCGGCTCCGCGCACGCCTTTCAAAGGTCCGGGACACCATTGTCCCGTGAGCGGAAAAGACATACAATAATAATTAATTAATATTAGGGGACATTTTTTACACAAATCGAACTACTCCCACAGTAAGCTCAATAAGGCTTGTGTTATGGGTACTAGACGACGATATATTTAATAGATATAGACTTAAATACATAGAAAACATCCGAGTCTCAGTAACAAATGTCTCTGCTCACCACAGAAACAAATTCCCTTACAGGGAATCGAACCCGGGACCTCTAGCTTCAGAGGCAATGACACTACCAACTAGGCTAGTCAGGCCGACAAAGGTACTCGTATATCCATGGGTAATTTTTGTAACTTTTCGGCACAAAAACTATTTACTAAAAGTTTTTATAAAGATCTCACCAAAACTGCTGACAGGACCGGGTTAAAAGAAAATTTTACACATTTTGATGACGTTGCAAAATCGCAATCCCTAGTTTCGCTAGAATCCAATCCAAGCGTCAGCAACTTGATTGAATCACAGTTACAAACTCGAGAACAAGGTGAGTTGGAATGTACTATTTTGTGTCAGTTTAAAAAGGTCGTAAGTGTGTTTAAGTTCTTGAAGAAATGTGACCGTTGTGATTAGAACGGTAACTGAATAAAACACTCCGGGCGTCGTGCATGGTACTCGAATCTCCTCTGAATTGTATCCCCCCGGCGATGCGTTCGGAGTTTTACTGAACAGAATAGTGCCACTTGCTTAGGCCGCGTTCACGTACAAGCACAGAATAACAAATAGCAGGTACACCATACATTGGACGTGCGGACGCTAAGGCGGTACGAATGCAGTACTGGCTCGCTTCTGCGCATAATATATCTACTGCGCAAACTTAATACTGACTAATCTCGTCAAGCGAGGAAATCTCTGCGACATCAGCAACCTCACATCAAAGAACAAAATTCCACATTCGATCCCGCACGCCAAGGCAGTAAGTCGCCGAAGACTTGTCTGGGGTATGTGGTATTTTGTTTTTTATTTATTTATGACGACCACTTTGACTAAGTTGGTAGTGCAGTTTTTGTTGGACTTTTTAGCACCACCCAGGGGTCACGTGTAGGGTAACGGTGGGTACACAGGGTGTTTTATTGATTTCCGTTCCTTCTAGCATATAGCTGTGCATAGCCATAGAAACGAAGTAGCATATTCAGTTATTAATAATTCAAGTTTTTTTTTATTTATTTTTTTCATACAAAATAATTAATTATATCACCAAGGGTGAATTAAAACCGGCCTTAATAGTTAACGTGGAGTTAAGCAAAGGTCACAATGTCAAAAGTATGACAATTCTAAATTCAAATGACACGCACGTCAACATTGTTTAATTTTTAAGGATCTTTTATACTATATACTAGGGGTGTTAATTAACAAAAATGAATTCTTAAATATCTTCGAAATGGTACGAATTGGGATACTAGTGTCTTAGAGTCTCGCAATTAACGGAATTCAACAAAATCACCCTGTATAGATAAATACATACGATACGATACGAATACTCTTTTTATCGCACACCTCACACAAATGAAACGTTACAAACAGAAAAAAACAGTAATGTGTAGGTAGAGGTAAACAACAGGCGTTCTTATCGCTAAAAAGCGATTTCTTCCAGACAAAATACTTAAATTCATAGAAAACATCCAAGATCCAGGAAAAAATACTCATGCTAAATGCACAAATAATGCCCTTGTTAGTTAGTTAGTTAGTTTTACTGGGCATTTTCCGCAAGTCGACATCTATCGTGCCTATTTTGCGTGAAAGGGGTAGCGCTACTCTAACCACCCTAGCTCCTGTATGAAATTTACCAATGCTTTGATATTGTTTACTGCTTCGTGCAGTGTGTTCGGCGTTCCTATGTGCTTTTTCCTGTATACTTCTACCTGCTTGCAGTCCAGTAGAATGTGTTAAGACGTCTCCTCTGCCTCCATGCATGCCCTACACATGGGGCTGTCTGTGATGCCTAAGTTGTACAGATGTTTGTTGAGTGTGTTGTGTCCTGTTATAATTCCAACTACTATGCGTAGTTGGTCTCTGTGTGTCCTCAGTAATGTAGCTGTGAGTTTGTGGTCTTGTTCCAACAGTATCTCTTTTGTCTGTCGACATGTGTCCATCTCCTCCCAGTATCTTTGATGCTGGTGTTTCGCGTACCGGTGTAATTGGTTGTATATGTATTTTTGTGGTAGGGGTATAATTGGCTCTGGTCCGTATGCCGGTGTTTCTGAGCCTTTTCTGGCTAATTCATCCGCTGCATCGTTTCCTCTCGAGCCACTATGTCCCTTTATCCATTGTAATGTTACTTTGTTTTTATGTCCACACATTTTTGTGAGCTTTTTTGGTGACATTCGTATATTAGGCCTGATGTATATATGTCACTACTCAGTGCCTGCAGTACTGATTTACTATCTGAGAGTATTAGTATATTTGCGTCTTTGACTTGTCGTCTCTGCACGGCTTTACAAGCTTCGATGATACCGACACATTCAGCCTGGAAGACCGTGTTGTGTTGACCTAAGGGTTTGGATATGTGTATGTTTAAGTCCTCTGAAAATACACCGCATCCTGTTCCCTCGTTCGTTTTAGATCCATCGGTATAGATTCTTAAGTCGGTTTGGTTTAGCCCTTCTTTCGAGTCTTCTGCTAGAAATACATTATATTCCTTCCGGAAGACCGCTGTTTTCGGTACTCTGTCTACCTCTGCCTCAATCATAGGAATGTTCGAGGTCAGATTACTGTAGATTTTTGTGTGCGATGTGTTATGTTTTGCCCATAGGTTTAGGCTTTTTAATCGTACTGCTGTTGCAGCAGCTTCTTTTTGTATATGTATGTGCAGTGGTAGGAGTCCTAGCATCATCTCTAGAGCTGCTGTTGGAGTTGTTCTCATGCAGCCTGTTGCCGCTACACATGCTAGTCTTTGTGTTTTCTGCATTATGGTAACTGCACTAGTGATTTGAGTACGGGGCCACCATACTATAGCTCCGTAGCTTATCATTGGCACTATTACCATTTTTATAGCCACAGTATAATGTGGGGAGATAGACCCCACTTTTTCCCCACCATTCTCCGGCATTGCCAGAAAGCGACTGTTGCTTTGTTTAGTCTGTTTTCAAGGTGTTTGTTCCAAACCAGTTTGTCATCCAGGGTGATTCCTAGGTATTTCACCTCTTTTGACAGCGTTAGTTGTGTTCCAAATAGAGTTGGCATTGTATATGTACCCAATTTCCGTTTGTGAGTGAAGAGAATTGTGTCGGTTTTTTTGGGTTTACCGATAGCTCATTCTCCTTGCACCATTCCTCTGTTATTCTCGGTGCTGTTTGCATGAGTTCGCATAATGTGTTTATAACCAGGCCGCTGACAAGTATAACTATATCATCAGCATACCCTATCAAAAAGCGATTTTTGTTCAGTTTTGTTATTAAATCGTTTACTACCAAGTTCCAAAGTAGTGGTTAGAGAACGCCTCCTTGGAGGCATCCTCTTATGAC
This sequence comes from Notocelia uddmanniana, assembly GCA_905163555.1. Lineage (NCBI taxonomy): Eukaryota > Metazoa > Arthropoda > Insecta > Lepidoptera > Tortricidae > Notocelia > Notocelia uddmanniana. The sequence continues at coordinate 11,585,622 of LR991065.1, read as the reverse complement.
TAGAGCCTGGTGGTTCTGGTTTTCAGATAATCTTATGATTCTCTTCTTTAGCATGTTCATAATTCACTCTATTAGTAGCGGTTCGATATCAATGAAGGTGCCTATGCAAGAGTTCTTTTTAGCCAGCGCATCTTCTATATTGCTTACTACAGCGTGTAGGGCTGAGTCTGTTGATTTGCCTTGGCTGTAAGCATGTTGGTTTGGGTGTATTTTTGTGTATTTGAGGGCCGTGTCCTTTAGTTCTCTGTCGCAGAGTCTTTCCAGAGTCTTTAACATGAAGGAGGTTAGGCTTATAGGTCTGAAAGATTTCGGGTCAGAGTAGTCACTTTTCCCGGGTTTCGGTAGAAATATGACTTTAACCTCTCTCCAAATTCTAGGTATGTATCTGAAGGCGATACAGCTACATAGTAAATTGGATATGTGTTTGATTAGGTTCTGTCCTCCCCATTTTAGTAGGGCTGGATAAATTCCGTCCAGGCCTGGCGGTTTATAGTTTTCGAAGCTGTTTATCGCCCAGGCTGTTTTGTTTTGCTCTGTTATTTTTTCTGCTATTTTCCACTCATCTTCTGTTTGGAAGATAGTTTTCTTCTTGTTTTTCCCCAGTCTGTATGTCTACTACTTTGCATCCCGGGAAGTGTGTCTCCACCAGCAAACTCTCCGTTTCCGCTGGGTTGCTGGTGGTAAATAATTTAGCTTAGGTAAATAATGCCCTATCCGAGATTCGAACCCGAGACCTCTAGCTTTCGAGGCAGTGTCACTACCAACTAGGCTAAACAGGCCGACAAAATGAAAAAGGTTTATATTACCTAAGCCTAGAAAGTGATGTACCAGATTCGAACTTAATGATTGAGGATCATTTATTTATGTACAACGAAAATATATACAAGAATACTTAACCAAAATAATATAAAGAAAATTAAAACTAACTTAAATCTAAAACGGGCCCTTGAGGCATTGTACCGAGGATGCTGGCGGCATTTCCTCGCTGTATCGCAATGCTGATACGTTGAGCGAGGAAACCGCCAGCTCTTCGGTCACCAGTTACGTCAACCAGACGCTTCGCAATTTCTGCAAATAACTTATGCGCGCTGGGACCCCACGGACCTAGAGTTTCGACGCCAAAAGGTACAAACATGTACTCTCTGCCGAGGCCCTTGTATTTATTACGCTTTAGAATTTCGGCGTTTTCCGCCGCTGCACCCGCTTTTACTGTAGTCCCTTGGAGGTGAGACGGTGCCAGTGTGTCTACACAGGTAGCATCCCACACCAACATCCGTCCCACGCTCCAAGGAACTAAAGACACCCCATCAGGTCTCTTACCATCGTCCCTGACCATGCCAGTCGGCTCAAGAAGAGCAGGCACATTGATGATTTGTACATTAGAGTTCAAAAGTATTGGCTATGTGCACGTCTGAAACGTCAAACGTCAAAGGTCCCGAGACAATATCAAAACTCAGAGATGTCAAATAATGACACATGAATATTTTATTTACTTTTGTAAACGAGAAAGACCCCGTATTGGAATTTTTACTGAAATAAATAAGAGAATAAATAAATACATACAAACGAAACGAATCGTAGGAAACCGTTAAGAAACCAATAGAAAACGTGAAAGTAAATTTGACATTGGTCCCCGGTAAGTACACATTTCTTACGCTACGATCGCCTAGCTTACCCCCACCACCTACTTCGCACATAGCCAATATGGCTCTTGGCTGTACGGTCGTAATCTTACTATTCTTCACTATTATACCTTTGCATGAAAACGAAAATCAAGATTTAGATATGCTAGCGTTCAGCAGGATGTCAGGTCATTCATATTGGGAGTAGTCTTACTGGTGAAGTACCTCCACCTTGTAGGAGACCGGAGTGAAAAAACGCCGGCTCATAGGTATTTGGTGCTGTATTACAGGTCGCGAGGATACGCCTTGTTGAGAATATGAGACCAACATGTATCCCTGGCTCTCAACACTACGAATCAAATCGATATTTAGTGTATTGGCACATAACGTGGCTTTACTTGTTTTAGAAATAAAACCCAGATATTAAACGAATTATAAATTTACTGCGTACAAAGGTACATGACAGTGCAAATGTTGTATGAAGAATGTATACATGACATAAAATAACATGGCGCGCCGGTGTTCTAAGGCAAAGCGCCTGACCCAAAAACGAAGCAATATTGCGCCTACGCGCAGTTCCAGCGCAGAATCAGGAGTTTAACTGATGGAGGTCGTATGGGCCGAAACATCTTCCCGCCTCGTTGAAAGATCCGTCTTTCAACTCTGCAACTCTTCGTCGGTTGGTAAGGGGCACAGACGAACGAAGGGCCGACGCACACAGCCTCTTGCAGTGTTTACATCTGCTACTCGGGACACCCCGTCGGCTCCAGGAAATAATCTGGCAACTCGGCCAAGGCGCCAGCATAGCGGTGGGACGTTGTCTTCTTGCAGCAGAACCAATTCACCAACATCAAGCTGAGCGGTGTTGCTTCTCCACTTAGATCGCTGCTGCAGTTCAGCTATATATTCTTTCTGCCAGCGCTGCCAGAAATGCTGGCGGATTTTCTCAACTCGTGCATATCTTTTTAGCGTGCTCTCTTTATGGCTCTGCAGGTCAGGTGTAGGCAGTGCAGTCAATGCTCTCCCGATAAGAAAGTCCCCTGGGGAGAGGGAGAGGAAATCGTCGGGTGATGATGACAAAGGGTATAAGGGACGACTGTTAAGAATCGCCTCAACTTGTGCAAATAACGTTGTCAATTCTTCAAAAGTTAAATTACTATTGCCAATAACACGTTTCAAGTGAAATTTTGCTGCTTTAATACCAGCCTCAAAGATCCCGCCGAAGTGAGGAGCGTAAGTCGGGCTAAAGAAAAACCGAATGCGCTCTTGGTTCACAAAATCAGATATCGATCCAGCATTTTGTTTTAAAAAGCTACTTAACTCTTTAGCGGCTGCAACAAAATTGCGTCCATTGTCGCAGAATATCTCCGCTGGCTTGCCTCTGCGAGCTACGAAACGTCTCAACGTCATTATAAACGCGTCCTTCGTCAAATCACTAACACATTCTAAGTGTACGCATTTGTATCTTAAGCATACAAATAGACACATGTAACATTTTATTAATTTACTTCCTCGACCCTTTCTATTTAAAATATAAAACGGGCCGGCAAAATCAAGGCCTACAGACAGAAAGGGGAAACCTGGCATTATTCTTTGAGGAGGTAAGTTACCCATTTTAGGACACAGCGTCGTACCCCGATGCCGTCTGCAGCATACACATCGATTTACAGTGCGCCTTGCTAACAATCTACCATTGATTGGCCATACAGTTTCTCTAACTGCGGCTAACAATAGCTGAGGGCCAGCATGCAATTTACGCACGTGCTCACGTTCAAATATAAGTCTAGTCAAGTGATGTCTAGCATGCAACAAAATGGGATGCTTTTTCTCGAATGGATAATTAGACGCCTCAATGCGGCCGCCAACTCTAATTAATTTGTTGTCATCTAAAAAAGGCGAAAGAGATAACAGTTTGCACCTTGTGCTTAAAGTTTTACCCTTTGATAACAACTCATACTCATCGGGAAACGATTGCTCTTGAGCGAGTAAGCAAAGTGCATTGAATGACTCCGCCAATTCCTCACAAGTAAGTATGCCTATTCTTTTATTAGTAGTGTTTTTTAAGTTGAATATGAATCGTTTGACAAATGCCATTATTCTTTCTAATTTCGTGAGATTAGAATAATTTTCGATATTTATTATTGGGCTTTCTACAACATTAGTGTAAGTTTTTATTATTTCAGGTAACTCTTCGGAAGCAGCAACCTTCAACACAGGCCAGCGCGATTCGTCCTCGGACAAGAAGGAAGGACCGGACCACCACAGCTGTAGGCTCCGCAGGCGACTGGCGTTAATGCCTCGGGATATTAAGTCTGCCGGATTCGCTGCCGTGGGCACGTATCTCCAATCCACGGACCTCGTAATTTCTAATATTTCACTGATCCGGTTTGCCACGAAAGATTTTAATCGTTTTCCGCTATTATTTATCCACGCTAGCACGATACTTGAGTCGCACCAGTGTACTATGCGATCCGGCCGATGCCTGAGGGAGTCTAGGACTGCCTTACAGAGCTTGGCGGAGAGCAGAGCGGCACAGAGCTCAAGTCGTGGTATCGTCGTAGGTTTAAGTGGCGAAACCTTGCTTTTTGCGCAAAGTAACTTCACAGTGACTTCATTGTCATCATTAATGGAACGAACGTAAACGCACGCTCCAAGTGCGCTCTGAGAAGCGTCGCTAAAAGTATGCAATTCGACATACTTAGGCGAATCACAGAGTACACGCCTATTTATTTTAAGATCTTGAATGCACTGCAAGTTTTCAGAAAACTCAAGCCATTCATGTTTGTTTTTGCGTGGAACAGGCTGGTCCCAGTCAAGTTTTTGAAGCCATAATTTCTGTAATAACATTTTAGGCTGTATAGTGCACGGACTTAAGAGTCCCAACGGATCGAAAATTTTAAAAGCGTTTGACATAATAAATCTTTTTGTTATATTGTCATTTTCATTTGGCTCATATTTTACAGGAAAGTTCAGGAAATCCTCCGATGGACTCCACCCAAGTCCAAGCGTGCTGGACGACTCACTTAGTGTAAGGTGTCCATGCGTGTTTACATCTGAATCTTCCAATAAAGTAGGCAAATTACTTTTATATTTGCGTAAATTGAAACATCGCGACTTTAATTCATTAGCTACTGTTTTTTGTATATAGCGTAATTCGTGTTCACTATTTGATCCGGTAATGAGATCGTCTATGTAAAAATCTCTTTTTATTATGTTTTTTATAAGCTCGTCGTCCTGCTCCTCTGCAATTTGAGCCAGACAGCGCGTGCTGAGATAGCTCGCGCTGGCCGTACCATAGGTTAACGTGTTCAATTTATATGTTTGTATGGGCCGGGAATCGTCCTCTCTCCAAAGGATTAATTGTAAATTTCTGTCCTTTTCATTAACCAGCACTTGTCGATACATCTTTTCTATATCACCAGCTAAAAGATATTTGTATTGCCTAGCCCTGATTAAAATGGAGAAGAGCGAATCTTGGACATTCGGACCCACCATGAGAATATCATTTAATGAGAGACCAGAGGAGGAGGGCGCTGAACCGTCGTAGACCACGCGAAGAGAAGTAGACTCACTACCCTCTTTCAACACGGCGTGGTGGCATAGAAAATAGCCGGGTTTAGGTATACTTTGACCAGATTCGGACATATGTCCTAAGCTAATATACTCGTTCATAAATTTCACGTACTCACTTTTGAGAGCTGGATTGCGTTTGAATCTCTTCTCTAAATTCAGCAACCGTTTTTTAGCCAAATGATAAGAATCTCCGAGTTTTTCTGGAGTATTCTTTAAAGGAAGCTCCACACAATACCTTCCTGAATCGAGCTGAAATGTGTGAGCTAAGAAATGTTTCTCACAAGACCTTTCGTTTTCGGTCATAAAAGTAGTTTTATTGTTTTTACTAGGGACGTCTTCCAGCTCCCAAAATTTAGGTAATAATTGTTGTAAATCATTTTCATTTGAATCGATTATACTAGCATGGTTACACTTTATTGACCCACGCAGGTAGGTTTCATTTATGGGACCAAAAATCAACCAACCAAGCACGGAGCTCCGCAATCTTGGATTGTTAGGACCGAGAGACATTTGCTCACTTCCTATGATGTCCCAAAACAAATCAGCTCCTATCACCATATCGACATGGGCCGATTCATTGAAATGTGGATCCGCTAGTTGAATGTTCGGAGGCAGGTTTAAGCCTTCGATACTAATTTTCGTTTTAGGAATGTTGCTTGTCAACTCTTCCAAAATCAAGCACGATAACGTGACCTTGAATGAACTATTTAACGAATTTATTTGCACGTCACATCTTTCTACAACGTTTTTTGTAGTACTGTTACCAATTCCTATGACTTTTAGAAGGTCAATAGGTTTTGCTTGAAGAGATAAATTTTTTTGCATTTTTTTTGTAATAAACGACGCCTCACTGCCGCTATCCAAAAGGGCCCTAACCGTGTGAGTCTCTTTACTTACAGGGTTGGCTACTTCTATGAGCACCGTGGATAGGAGCACTGAGCCCGGTGAATTATTTTTGTTTGCATTTGTCATGGCTGACTGGCTGAGCACTGCCGCGATGTTGACATCGCATGGCACAGGCTCGTGGAGCAGGCTGTTATGCCTTTTATTGCACTCCCGACAAGGACCTCCACGGCAATCGTTAGCGCGATGACCTTGTCTTAAGCAATTAGCACATAATTTGTACATATTTACATCGGCTAATCTGTCTTTTATAGATTTACTTATGAACTTAGGACACTCATGGACCTTATGATTTTGGTCGCATATTATGCAGACGTGCACCAGCGGCTTATTTTGACCTTTAAAGGAAACCGACTTGGTTTGTTGCGTGGTGCTAGGAAATGATTTAATAAATGCAGGGCGTTCCTGTTTATGAATTTGCTGAGGTGTCAAGTGAGAGGCTCGCGATGTCGGAGGAGTAGTTCGTGGCGGCTGGCACGAGTGTTTGGAGCTATCGTTATCATATTTACTTCGATTTAAGGCCTCTAGGACGTCAGCGCGATCGATTAAGAATTTTTTAAATTGTTCAAAAGTCGGAACGTCGTCGAGAGTGTTACGGTACTCCTCCCACTTAGTAAGTGTGCGGTTATCCAATTTGGGACACAACATAAAAATGAGCAATAAATCCCATTGGTCTGTAGGCTGACCTAAACTGGACAAAGCCCGTAAGTTTTTTGTTACGTGGTCAACCAAGTAGCGAAGCGATTTTTCTGACTCACGAGTGTGCACGTTAATGTTTAGCAAAGAACTCAAATGATAATTAAGCAGCATTCTTTTATTATTATATCGGTCCCCGATCATCCGCCAAGCATCATCATAATTAGCTGCGGAAACTTCCAAGTTCGAAATTATTCGAGCGGCATCGCCCTCTAAGTATGACACGAGATATTGGAACTTGTGAACCGGTTTAATGCTATTATTGTTATGAATCAAGCTCTCAAATGTATCCCGAAACTCAAGCCAGCGAAAATATGCTCCGTCAAACTTCGCAATTTCAATTAATGGCAATTTAAAACCTTGATCTTGATGACGATCGTGACAGCATTGACTGGTCTCAGCGAACGATAGACGTCGTTCTAACTTATTTTTTCTATAGCTTTCTATCAAATTCTTAGACGCCGCAATGTTCATAATGAACTTGTTTTCAATGCCCTCACGTTCATCAATTTCGTCAGATAAATTATCCGGCGATAACACCTCAATCTGATCTTGCAACTGGTCAAATTTCGCTGATAATGCCTCTAATTTGCCAAGCTTGAGGCTTAATTCTGCCAGCTGGACATGTGTGAGTTCCTCGCAATCATTTACAGTGCTAAAATAGTTATTAAACTTAGTAATTTGTCCCTTAATGGAACTACGCTTTGTAATTAACTCTTTAAGTTTCTCAGCGTCATTCGCCATATTTGAGCGCAAACCAAATTAACGATCTAAAAAGTAAACAAACAATAAAAAGATACGCTCACGTTCCTCACGACGACCTTGAACTTGAGCGCGCACAGCTGTTCGCCTTATCAGCCCGTTGCGTAACGGGAGCGCGCCGCGTGAAACTCCTGGAATAATCGGCAAATATATGGGAGTAAAAACGTAAGCGCACAGTGTTTTACTTAAGGGCTTCTTACTAGCTCAGTAATTACCTTTAATTAGTTAACGATATTGAAATATTTATTTGTTACGTAACTATATATATATAGTGTTAAGTACGTCTTTTTTAATAGTAATTAAGTTCAAACCTAAGATGAATACTTAACAAAATCGAAATCAGTTGCATTTAATCATGGGCCACCGTTGAATATTAATTAAAACCAGAGTTAAGATGTTTAGATAAATTGCAATTGATATTTTCTATAAGTAGGTAGATTTAACTGTGAGTTAACAAAGGAATGTTGAAATTAAGTTAAAGTTAAGCGAATATATCGTAATTGCGTCTTTGATTTACGTTTTTACACAAGTTTAGTCGATATTTTAACCATTTAAATAGAAAATAGTTTGCTATTTTGACTAATTAAACAGAATTTGTTTTTAACTACTGTGGATGGATGGTCAAAGGAAGGGCACTTATCTTGCAATTAGCCTGCACTGCACGGTGTGATGCTTTAGGTACACATTCCACTGCTCGTAACCAGTCCAGACACGAAGACTTATTAATACCACAGCTATTTTTCATCCAATCATTGAATCTTCAAAACTGCATACGCGCCATCCATTGAGTGTCGTATGAAGCTTCGGTTTCGTATTTTAGTTTTGAGTTTCTTGATTAATTTTCCGTTCCCCTCATGGTGCTACCAATTTATGTATTGGCACATAACGTGGCTTTACTTGTTTTAGAAATAAAACCCAGATATTAAACGAATTATAAATTTACTGCGTACAAAGGTACATGACAGTGCAAATGTTGTATGAAGAATGTATACATGACATAAAATAACATGGCGCGCCGGTGTTCTAAGGCAAAGCGCCTGACCCAAAAACGAAGCAATATTGCGCCTACGCGCAGTTCCAGCGCAGAATCAGGAGTTTAACTGATGGAGGTCGTATGGGCCGAAACATTTAGCATCACATCTAGCAAGGCACAGCACAATCAAACCGTGAAAATACCTCCGTCTTACAGAGGACTGAAGCCATTATAATAATAATACCTAGCTTTATATTAATTATATTACCCATCTCCTGAAGATGCCCTTGAAACTGTAAATAGGTTACTGTCACTGTTTTTGGCTACCAATAAAGCAAGAAGTACTCTGCTTTTCCGCTCCTGGGCGATTATTGCGGAACTATACACGTCGGACTAATTAGGTGTAGTAGAAAATGTATTAAATAATTATTTCAATCTTTAAATAAAAACAACAAAAAAGCAAAAACTCTTATGCCAAGTGTCCTGCGTCTTATCCCCAAAAAGCAGACTACGTAATGTAACCACTCGGCCATTAATTATACTGCCAAAGAAGACGAAATTAGCATTCGATAGCCGCGAATGACGCCGTCGTTTGTTCGGCGCCCTATGCTTGTAAAAAGCGATAAAAGCTAATAATTTCTCAAGAAACGCAGACAAAAACCTGCTCCAGGATTTTTTTACGCGTTCTTGAAAACTGCATAAACATCAATCCATTAGTTCCCAAGTTTTGAATTAACATAATAGTGGTTGGCGGTTAAGAACTGAAACCAGAGACCTGATATTTCCATAAAGTTTTTATTTTTTTATTTGAATTATATTTACAACTTACAGTTTGTACCGTAGCATCACAAACTTAAGACTATACTATATTAAATCCTTCTCTATCATTCTCTTACATTCGTCGCTCATTTTTGCCACCCCAGAAGCGAATAAGTCACAATGTGGAGCTGCGCTAAGCATGGAGTTGAGCATGAGGAGCGCGCGCCGGAGCGGCGAGTTACGGTAGAGGCCGGTGCGCGCGCCCGCCGGCGTCAGCAGCCGCGGTGCGCGGATTCGACTCGGAGAGTCGGGCACCGATAGGCGCACCACCCCACCCACCAATTCTACACTGTCGATTTTATCGTATGTATATGAGACCCAAGACAAATTTGACGGCGGCCAGGGAACGCCTTAATTCGAGTGATTAGTAGCCCAAGTGCCCCAAGAGAAATTGTGTCGGGTATACGAGTAGATATGGATAGTACTGGTGCTGCTTGTTATAAAAAAACTCAAGAACTTTTTTTGCCCTTTCTCTACACTATTAAGGTTCGTGGCATAGAAAGTTACACTTAAACGATTAAAAGTCAGTACATTCATTACCAGCTTCGGTGACTAAATTAACAGAAGAGTCAGGCAGTCATCGCCTTACCAACGCCATAGTCGCGCTGGTTCACCGCACACCCTTGCAGACATGTAGGTCACCCAATGGCGGTGAGACGTATAATGTCCTTCCCCGTGTTTCCAAATGGATTCAGCGGAAGCATTCCCCAGCCAAAGTCAGACTAAGTGGACATGACAGGAATCCAGTAAACTTCCAGGAACCTATGTAGAACTAGACACAATTTATAAAAGTCTAGGTATCCCTCGAGAACTCAAAATGGATGTACAAAAATCACAAACTCCTTTCAGGAGTTGGCTGCCAGCAGAGACACCCACCCGGACCAGCCATTTTTCGCCTCGCTATCATCCCCACCATTCAAAATTTAATGTAGAGTATTTAGACGACAGGACTCAAGGAGGAAATACAAACACTATACTTTCAGATTTGGAAAACAAAATCAAGTTTGAAGTAATAGGTTTGGAGTTAAATTTCAATAAATTTGAACTATATTTGAACTGTGACCTTGCTGACATGTGCCATAAATTTAACGCCATCTGTCCCAATGTAAAAAACTTAACCAAAGATTCCTTAAATCTCCTAGGTCACCGATATTCGATGAGGCCATTCCGGACAACATCTCTCGTGCTATTTCCAAACTCTAACACTGGGTTGATCGTTTGCTGGAAATGAAATCACTCGTCAAACAATCCTAAAACTTTAGCTTTTTTTCCTAAATTTACATAAGTATCTGCTCCGCTGCTATCTATTCTAGAAAAAAAAAATTCTCTGCTCCTGGTCGATCACATCATAAACTCATCTTTGGAATTCATCCTTAATATTCAGTTTACGAAGCAACCTTAGTCCCAGACATCCCTGCCAGATACGGCGGGTTCGGGATGCGCAAAATTTTAGTGTTGCTCTGCCAACCTATCTAATACCAGTCAATCGCTCGTCCGTTCTTGTAGGTAAAATACTAAGGTTCCCTTTAAACTATGTAACGGCGGGCCTGGTTGATTTGATACCATAGAGGCTTGGCAGTTGGCTTGTCCGGGGCTAAATTTACCCGATAACCTTACCATTCAACGGACGACGCTAACACAGATATGATATGATATGATATGGTTATGATCTTACACTATTTTTTAATTCCGTCATTTGATTTATTTTCTTGCAGTAAATGATTGACAGTTTAATTTAAGGAATTTGTCTAGTTAGTGAAGTTCTCGGCTTGTGTTTTCGAAATTGACTTTGTAAAACGAAACTAGTATTTTTTGCGTCTAGTATTGATCATATGTTTTTTTTTTATTCTATCAAAGGTAAAGGTAGCTATTATAATTTGATTGTATTTTAGAAAATTAAAAAAATATATAAAATTAATGCATTTTTTATTTTGTTCAGTTCATTTTAGATTTCCTCCAAGGTCGTGTAATGCACGAGATCTGTGAAGTTATGACATACTCAGTAGCAACTGTTAAGCTCGCAGACGAGGGAAGTTATTTTTAAAAGAGCTATGTATGTAACGATGCCCCACACAATGGGTTTTGTAGGAAAAAATTGTATCCCAGTTTATGTGTAGAGGAGGTGCCCAATTTTTTCCATAATTTTACTTATATTTTCAATATGAGAATGACAGGAGCATGAAACAAGAACGTCTCCTTCCATCACTCAAAACAAATAAGGGCTCAGTATGTCGAATTTTTAACTGACAGGCGCAATTTTTAGCTAATTCGTTCTAATTGCCTAAACAGCGTCGATTGTTAGCTTGTAAGATTACTTATTCAAACGATACCTCAAATTAGGCCAAAGCCTTTGTTGGCCCTAACTAGTTCCTAATTTTACGCGTAGCGGAAACCGCATAACAAAGAGACGGATTGTGATTTCAAAATTAGTTCCCGCAGCGGCCGCCAGCGGGCGCTGCGGTTGTGTCGGTCACGCTCATTGCTCTTAGCTAGCCCAACATCAGTTTCGTGGTTGCGCATAGCGCTGATGATCCATCTGCAACCAACAACCGGACACGTGTCTCCCGTGACCAAAACTAAGGCAATAATTGTATTGTGTTTTACAATTTCGTTGAGTCGTTGATAATTTAATTTCGTTTAATAATTTATAGGTCGAGAAAAAATATTAAGCGATTCCAACTTTTGTTTTCAAATCAAGGATATAATAAAGGTATTACAACATTTTTGTTAAACAAAATTAATACTACAACCTACATACCTACCTATAGTTTATACAAAACCTAACCACCTTATACAGCTTCTTTTTATATTCCCCGAGGTCGCCGCGCCTGGTCAATTATTTACCTCTAGAATTGACATGTCTTTTAAATATACATAAATAAATTATAAATGTAGTTAGCATTGAAAATTTCGACAAAGCAATCGAGGCCTCACTAGTACCTAAACGTAAAAAAAATATAATGTAAAATTATAAAGGATGCAGCTACAAAAGGCGGTGCAAAAATTCATCTTTTAATTTATATAAAATATTATATTTATTAATTGTCCCATTACATTTCCAAACACAAGAAATCATTGTTTAGATATTTTTTCTAACAAAATAGGCAAAACAAAACAAGACTTTCTTTGTCTCTTATTTTAAAATGTTAACCAAGCTTATTTTGCTTTCAATATACTCAACAGAATTATTAAGGCAATTTCCCACATGCAACGGTGTGCACTATAACATTGGCTTTATCACTTCCTCTTTTATGAGACTCTAAAAATGTTACACGGTATTGGGTGGCTGGCTGGAGTTTATATCACTGCTGGTTAAAATAAAAGTCTGCCTTGGAAAATAGCCGATTCATTAGAACACCGTGCCTAGATTGTGAAATAATAAGAACCGATTCAGATATATAGAATTTATAACTATATAATTGTTTACCTGATTATAGGCGATACACGATTGATTGCTTCAGATTTCCTCGATAGAATAAAAACCTTCAGTTGGGTTTGTTATTTTTTTTTCTAAGTGTACTCAAACCGTGGGCCCTTATAACCCGAAAGATTCGAACCAACGATTCTAGACCCTACTATGAGTATTTAATGTAATAACATATAGTCCAAAAATCCATAATTTAAGTGATACCTATTAATTATTTAAAACAAAAGACAAGTTGAAAAAATCAAGTCTAATAACTCACCCTAAAGGCGTGACGTATCCACATACTACTTTTTTGACTTGACACCATCTAGAAAATTCTTGTCTTACACATTTGCAAGTCACGTAAAGATTTGTACACAAAGAAGCGGTCAATTTAACTTAATTTATTTTGTACTGAAATAGTAATTTAATTAAAACAAATAATTAGACCCATGTTAATATAACACTATTTACTCGTAGTGTAGTCAAAAATACGTGGTTAACTTTCGGGTTATTCGGACCCGTGGTGTATAATTAAACGATACAAGCAAGTAAAAAATGGTATTTTTATCACCTAAACCTATAAGGAAATATGAATTTGTCACAACAACTCATCCCCGACGAGTGTTGTTGCATTTTTATTCTCGTGTGCGGAAGTGAAAAGTATCTATCTCTTACACGGGGCCGTCGTTTATTTTAAACGAAACTACCCCTTGACGTGTCTTCGGAATTGGTCTGATACTGTGATTACCCGAATGTGACAGTTCATAAATTACTATCTCTAACACTGTACCTGACTATGTAACTGCGACAGAGACAAAGATATTTTCACATATTTTCGTGGTTATACTGCTTCTATATTATTTGGGGCTCCATTGGTATTTAGAGGTACTAAGTGGGAGCTGCAGTTCTATTTCGGTATATAAAAAATAGAATTTTTAGGATTCCGTAGCCAAAATGGCAAAAATAGAACCCTTGTAGTTTCGCCATGTCCACTGTCTGTCTGTCATGAGTGTTTTACTAAAAAACTCTAAAGCGTATAATGTAGGGGTGTTATATCGGCCGCTCCCTAGCCGTGTCAAATTACCAAAAAATAAGAGGGCACTCCATACATGTAATGTAACATGTGTTACGTCAATTGATAGGTCCTTAAATAGAAATGTAAGGTTTCTTAGAAAAACTATTGAAAAAGCATATATAGTCGAAGATAATCGCTCCAACGGTCACAATACTTTTATTCATTTACAGTATCAGGATCATCATCTCAGCCGAAAGACGTCCACTGCTGGACATAGGCCTCCCCTAAAGACTGCCACAATGACCGGTCCTGCGCCACCCGCATCCAGCGGACACCCGCGACCCTTACCAGGTCATCAGTCCAGTATCAAACATTTAGGACTAGTAATAGTAAGTACGAAACCCTACCTATACATTATGCGTGAACCAACACGCACTTGGCCGATTTATTAAAGTTTTCTTTAAAACTTATTTACTTCATCATCCTTTTCGTTTTAATTTTAGGATCCTAATTTTAGGGTCGAATTTACACGAGAGTAAAGTAGTATCTAAACAGAACTAGGTATCGCCTCCCTCCCTCTATTAGAGGGAGCCAGTGTCCAGATATAGATAGCATTGGAGTATGTTAAAAATAGTAACCAAGCAAATCATTACCTACTTACTAAAGTAAATATTTATTAAGAATATTTCAGAATAATAAAAGATAATTTATTTCATAACGACGCCGATAAGACATACACTATTAAAAAAAAAAACACAATCTATTAAATGCAATCTAATTCACAATTCTTATCCCTTGACCGTTTCCCTTAATCCGCCCTATCCTTTATTTCGCCCTCCAGAGACGAGATATTGAGTATTCAAATGCCTTTCAAAGTGAGAATTTGTTGGAACCTTTCACAAAAATGCGTCAGTTGTGTAAACAATGTATTAGATTTCCTCGTTCAGTGAAGGTTGAGGCAAAGTAAATTTTATTATAGAGATCTTGTTAGTTTTGCTCGCTAGTTTTGGCTGTACAAAATTATTGCTTTGGTAAACTTTTTCCTCGCCGCCCATTCTCAACACCAGTTTGAAAAAAGAAAATGCAAAAAGATTTATTCAGCAATTTCAATTTATTTATTTGCAAGAACATACACAGTTACATGTCACACAATTATCATGTCAGTACCTCATCATCATCATGTCCGCCGAAAGACGACCACTGCTGGACATAGGCCTCCCCCAAAGACTTCCACAATGACCGGTCCTGCGCCACTCGCATCCAACGGACACCCGCGACCTTACCAAGTCATCGGTCCACCGTGTGGGGGGCCTGCCCACGCTACGCCTTCACCGGTACGTGATCTCCAATCGAGAACCTTTCCACCCCAACGGCCATCGGTTCTACGTGCTATGTGCCCCGTCCACTGCCACTTAAGTTTAGCGATTCGGAGGGCTATATCGGTCACTTTGGTTCTGCTGCGGATGGCCTCATTCCTGATGCGATCCGCCTCCATTGCTTTTTGGGTGACTTTGACCATGTCAGTACCTAATATACTAAAATTACATGAATGAATGTTCCGCCGCAGTATGGCATACAGATGTTACACTAAGTATTCAGTATATATTTATAAGTTAATAAATTATTAAGCGCAATAATAAAACATTTAAATCATACTTTTCCTAAATATACAACTTATCAAAAAAAATATCTCAGGAGTAAAATGGCCTAACAATCAAATAATTTTGTATTGATTTGTAAATTCAGTCATATCACACTGCCTAATGTCATCATCTAGAAAATTAAAAAAAAACCATTATATTCGAGTCTGCGTTAAATATGTACAAAGTTTATATATTTCGGTAACTGAAAATCCATATTATTCCTTAACTTGTGAATCCTTTTGTTACCTCTACAAGTGCCTTTGCCAGGATTCGAACCCGGGACCTCTAGCTTCGGAGGCAGTGTCACTAAATACCAACTAGGCTAAACATCTATATTATATCAATTAAAGATATTACGTGTATAAGATTGTTGCATACTTCTATACAGAGCCATTGTGTGATATTTTAATTTTTGAATAATCGGGGCTTACGGACAAAAAAATTGTAGCCGGAACTAATTGAAAGAACCTTTAAAAGACACTTTCTTTGAAGAAAATGCCCAAGAGCGTTCATTGAGTAAGATTCAATGCTCTAAATTGCTAAGATAGTAAGATTACTTCTCTAACAGATAAAAGGCTGCACTTAGATGATGTCGCATTATAAAGTAGCGCATTGTTGTACTTCTAAGATTTTATTACAAGATTTCTCCATCAAACTGGAAAGGAACACTTTTAAATATGCATTCGATTAAAATAGTAGCATGTAGTATGAACGGTTTGAACAGTAGGTTCAAACCGTTCATACTACATGTTCAAACCGTTCATACTACATGTTCAAACCGTTCATACTACATGCCACTATTTTGCTTGATGTATAATAAGGTGCTTGATTCACTCGCCTGATTTTCTTCTTTAGAGGTACAAATATCATCATTTAAGTTTTAAATCATAACTTAACAGGGAATAATTAGACAGTGAGACCATTCATAGTAGTCTTTGAGTGAGACCACAAAGTACAATATATATATACTGACATAGAGATACCAGTGAAATACTCCACATAGATCTTAGCGCTGTTGTGTATTTAGTAAGAGATAGCCGCACGACCACTGCATCTTTGTCACTTCAATAGACAAGTGCGATAGAGATAGCACCTAGTGACATCTGGTACAAACAAGTTAAACTCACATTTCCATAGAAAAAATCGTACTTCGAGCTGAAAGGCCCCTGAGTGAGACATACCTGACATTTGTGACGGCATTTTTATTTTTCTGTTAACCACAAAGCGGCCATCTGTTGATATAATATATCTAAATAGAATAACATAGGAACTCGATAGCCCAAGTCTATCATTCTTGTCAGTAGAACAGTAAAATAAAATAAAAACATACTCTCATCCGACTCGTAGCTTTATAATTATAGTGCAAAAAAGTGATAGAATCAGTCTCCTGTACAAACTCGGTGTCAATGCACTTTAGCTGGTACAGTCGACTACAAGTCTCTTTAGTAGTCCGTGCAAAAAAATTGGCATTTTTATCTTATTATTGAAAGACTAAGTATTGATAAGATTGTGCCGCGAAAAATTATATGTCCCTAAAAATGGACCCCTTTCCGGCAACTTGTTTAATATTCATACTCTGAAAGGAAAACAAAATAACGTACCACCTAAAACTTTCCTTTCCCACTCACGTTCAACTTTAGCATCCAAAGACTTATTTCTAACTAACTTTCTCATAGAAAATATTCAACAAACACTCTCATAGGGCTATGAAGAAATCCGGCAGAGAAACTTAGCAAATAAATAACACCTTGTTTACACGATACCGCTGGAGCACCCTCTTGTGTGTCCACAAACACTATCCGTCAACGTCGCCTGTACCTCTTTGATTCACTTGGATAGTGCAAACACGCCCTTACAAGCCTATTTATAGAGGCCTCGTATAATGAAGGCAAGTAGCAGCAGGATATCCGCACCAAGATGAAAGGAATCAAGAGTGACGGATCAAATGAGAGTATTCTTTATTTCTCTCGAAAGCAATGAATGAATGAATCATTTTTTTGTGTTCCGTACCAAAATTGTTAATCGATGACTCAGTATCTGTTCATCTTTCACAGGCAGTTTTTAAATCAGGCAATAAATTAAATTGTGAAAATTTTAAATAAAATTAAAACCGAATTATAGTTATACAAAATTATACGAGCATTATCCCTGACATTAATAACTATTATGTGCCTAATAGAAGTCGTCATCAAAGTATTTTTTGAGCTTACTTGCAAGTTTTGAGTGTTGGTACGAGTATCATGAGTATTTATGCAAAAGTAAAAATTATACTGTTAAAAAATTGGGGATAATTTTATTATTTATTTACATATTTATTTAAGGTTCACCAACAGTTGTTTACATCCTTACATCTGGTAAAATACACATGCGAAAAAACAAACTTGGAGTAAAGTAACAACTACTTAAAGGCAAACTCTTCATGCGATATTACAGGGAAGTAAAATTTATAGAAAAAAAGTTTAACATTAAAATAAACTAGGATTTATTCTTTTGCTCGTTTAGTACAATATACATAGAAATATTATTATACGTCATTTTTAACTCGATCGCAGCGAACTTATACAAACAAAAGATAACGAGATACATAGCCAAAATCATAGAGAAAAAGTACTTAATACTAATACAGGGGGTCTTTAAGGCTGGACAATAACGCTATAGAGAGCTGTTAAAATTTTACTTGGGGGGTTGAAATACATATCCGTAACATCGCCGCAACTGTTGCCAACCTTACACAGTGTGCATATTGGGGAGTTTCTGCCAGATACCGTTCTACGAACCGGAGGGCATAAAAGCGTGATAGGATTTCGGGGGATCCTAGATAGCACGAAAATAAAGAAGACTCAGTAATTGAGGGCAGTCTATTTTCAACACAATGTAGCCTTCGCAATTTAAGGGTAAATTTAATGCATCCACGTCTTGAGCGCTGGACACCTCAGCTAGCACGATGGGTTTTATGGTCATGTTTTATGTGACTTTTTAGTGCATTTAAGCAGTAAAACATGCACGTAAAAACTATCATGCTAGTTGGGCAGAATATACAGGATGGGCCCTGCAACAGGAGCACAATCTTAAACGGTGGACTACGAGTATTTGCGAGCCAGAAATTATTAACAAGTGGTCTTAAAAAACACGTAAGCCATCATTGAAGAAAAAAAATTAAAAAAAAACTTTATTTCATTTTTGTCTATGACGGCTTACGTGTTTTTTATTACTTTTCTGAAATGACATAATAACAATTTATTTTAAAAGTCAATAAAATTGACCCTATTATATTGAATTAAAATTGGTCGTCGATGTTTGCGAAAACCAGTCAATTTCCAGCTCACAACACGATGTAGCCTTCGCAATTTATTTATTTAAGAAACAAACAGTCGTTTACAAAAATTGATGAACTTCTATTGCTTTACAATTTAGACCTCGAGTTTCCTTAAGTATATATTTAGAAGTGTGTACATACTTAACAAACAGAGTAAAAATATGTCACGCACTAGTTGGGTAGAATATACAGGCTGCCGGGCCTTGTAACAGAAGGAAAAATTAAACATTGGACTATTTAGCGGGCGTGCAATTATTTCGAAGTTGAATTTTTTTCTTCAAAGTTGGCTTAAGTGTTATTTTATTACTTTTCTGAAGTGAAATTAATGGCAATTTATTTTAAAAAGTCAATATCTTTGAAAAAAAAATGCAAAAACAATTATGACTCATAACTTGATACTACCTCAAACACTGCATTGACTGATGTGCTATAATCTCGTGGTGTCAAGATCTATTACTCAGAGGTCATATCTTTAGATCAAAACGAAAATTTTGAACTAAAATTATACACAAGGTGTTACTGCAGATGCCCTAAGGAAGCGTCTTTTGAAATATTTGCTTGTCTGTAATCGATGCGTGACAGCTATTTGATTCATGTGTAATTATTATTACAACAGAAAAACTAAACAAAATATACTTTTTTACATATATTTGCAAATAATTTTAAAAAAATGACCTAGTTTTTTTCGTCTTATCTGAGTGGCCTGCTGTGTCTTTTGCTTTAGACAGTGGCTCGCGAATGGAAGCACGACTAAGTGACGACTGGCGAACACCGCATCAGCCTTGTATGTAAATGCTGCTTAATAGACACAGAAACGAACGAACTGAACTTACTAACTACTATGTATAATATTTATAGTTTCAAATAGGATAAAGTGTTAATTAAAAATGATCTTCGGATTTTAAGATGATGGATTTTAAAATTTAGCAATGCGAAGAGTTTATGATATATGAGAGATTTTTTAAAGATATACTTACAATTTTTCTACGATATTAGCAATATCCTCGTACTACCCAAATAATAAAGTTTTTAGAAAGTAATTGTGCTATTATAAAGCGCAGCATATTAGGTGTAAAATTATCCGACTGTACCTGACGCGTCCACGTGGGTCTGAAAGCGGCTAAGTTGAAGTGGTTCTGAGTTAGGCATGTCTGCTGCATACTGAGTGAGCTGTAGGCCAAGATTGCTATGTACTGGCAGAAACAAAAGCTCAAAACAGAGAAGCGGCAGACCTCTTTGGCGATGAAAGGACGAGCTAGATTTCTTTTTAAGTGATTGTTCATGTGTTTTCCGGATTCCGTGTAGGTTATCAGAAGGTCTGAAAACGGAAGACGGAGGCCTTTGGCCAGCAGTGGGACACAAGTGGCTCGTAATAATAATTGTGCCTTTGATATTACAGCAAGCTGCTGGGGTACAGTCAGCATCAAATGTAGCTACGCCACAGAGCTACGCATTTGAAAAGTTCAATAGTCTTTATTATAAGGGAATAAGAGCTTTTGGCCACTTCTTTTTTTTTATTAAAAATGGGATTGCTCTTGGCCAGCATCTAGCCAGGGGGCAAAGATGAGGCCGACGATGAAGCGAGCTCACCCAGAAGATGCCTATTCACTCGTGCCTTAGTATGGATAGCTACTTTTGATGCTGACTATACCCGGCTTCGCTCATGGATTTGATATTAGATAAGGTACATTTTTATTTAAAATATATTCTAACTACAATACACAGACAGACAGCCAGCCAAATCTTATACAGATCGATTTTAGACAGGGCTTAATTTATATACTATTTATATATTCATCTACTATTTACTTGTGATTTTATTTTTGCTAACTTCTATATCTACGTAATTTCAATTTACGGACATTACCTAGAATAAAGTCATTTCATTTCAATAATTATTTGCAATACTTGTTTCTAAACAACATTTTTATTTTTGTTATCTGGGGTACAAATGTATACATGGCTATATGGCATGGGTTCGGCATGGCCTAAGGAAGAGCGTTGTCTCCCAACCCAACACAGCCGAATATTTGCTTACCGGGCGGTACTATCCCTTAGATCACAATCTCTCTACATTTTATGAAATAAATTATTTTGTATTTTTTTATATAATTTTCGAATTTCTTACTTGAGAGTAAGAATAGAATAGACTAGGTTTATTTGCAGGAGACATAGTATACATTAGATAAAACATGCATATTTGTCATGATCAGCAAGCACATCTTGCCAAATTTCGAACATGCAAAAATTTGACTTACAACTAACAACGTATCAAGACTTCTTTAAATTACCTAATTTACCATTATTATAAAATGAATACAATGAAATGTCAATAATTACAAATTAAGTTGGTAAAGGATAATTAAATTTAACAAATTGACTATTAATATCAAAATTAATACAATTGAGTGTCAAAATTAAAAACTAAGTTTCAAAATAATCTTGCACGGAATAAAAACATTTTCAAGTAACCCATTATATAATCGAGTAGTAAAAGGTTTGAGAGCGAGCTGCCTAATGTCACTTGGTAAGTGATTACATATTTTTATTGCCATTGGATAAGAATTTTTACCACAAAGCTTAGTATATATTTGGCCGGCAATACAAGTCTGTCAGGATATCTAGTATAAAATGGGAAATTGCGCTTAACTTTAAAAATAACTCTAGATGTAACCTAGTGAATTTACTAGCCTAAAATATATAGAGTGATGGTGCATAATATAGGTGGTGAGACACCGTTAATGGCACGGACACATTTTTTTTCTGGCTGACAAACACTCTTTTTATGTCAACTTAGTTTAAGTCATACCCATAGTATTAAGCCATAACGGAGAACTGAAGCTACATAGCCGTGATATGCGGTGAGAGCTGTGGCTTTAGTTACTAGACTTACTTGTGTAGAGAGTCTCCTAAGAATTTACCTTTGTACATAGTGTGTTAATTTGTGATTTCTAGATGCAATTTTAATCCAACAACATTTACAAAAATGTAATGCTCTCAGTTTCTTCTATTTGTTCACCCTTGTATCTTACGTCAATATTTATACTTACTGTTCGATTATAGAATTGTATATATTTGACGGCCTGTTTAGCCTAATTGGTAGTGACACTGCCTCCGAACCTAGAGGACCCGGGTTCGAATCCCGGCCAGGGCATTATTTGTGCATTTAGCACGGATATTTGTTCCTGGGTCTTAGATGTTTTCTATGTATTTAAGCATGTAGTTATCTATATATAAGTATGTATATCATTGTCTAGTACCCATAGAGCTTTGCTTAGTTTGGGACTAGGTTGATTTGTGTAAGATTGTCCTCCAATATTTATTGTCTAGTTTTGGCTTTAAAGTATTGATTCGCATCCATGTTATTATGTCATTAATCGTATTATTTATTTCAAAATTGTATAATTAAATGTCATTAGTGGTTATAATTACAGATATAAATCATCGGCAAATAATACACATTGATGTCTGGTAAACATAGGTAAGTCATTGATATAAAGTTAGAATAAAAGGGGTCCCAGAACACTACCCTGTGGTACCCCAGTTTTATTTCATTATATCGTTTTCATTATTTTGCCAGTAGTATAAAAAAGTAGTTTAAAAAAACTACTGATTGAGTCCGCCGAGACACGCTCTTTAACCAATTCCATGACTACTGGCCACGAATACCATACGTTTCACATTTATTCAGAAGACTATCATGGAAGACAAAATCAAAGGCCTTGCACATATCAAGGGAAACAGCGATAACGGGGTTTCTTTTATCTATTTCATCTGTTAAGGATTTAATTAAATTAAAGGCAGCTAATGATGTACATTTTACCTTTCTGAAATCCATTCTCGTTTTTATTTCTAACATTATACTTATCGCAAAAATTGGAGGTTCTAGAATGCATTGGCCTTTAAAATTTTTTTGGAAAAGACAGATAATCGGGCTATTGGCCGATAATTACTTAGATCTTCTTTACAATTATTTTTGTGCAATGGTCTAACAATAGTCTTTTTCAAATTACTACGTTAAACGCCCTTCAGGTAAAAACAGAAACCTTCATGGACGGGAGATAGAGGGCTACCACACCATATAACTCCCTTGATCTTACCAGAATAATAAATACTAATGATTAATATTGATTGGAAGAAGTCAATGAAATAAACAGAAAGTTGCGACATAACTGAATCGTTAATTGAAATTAATTTTTATGATCATTTTAATTAACCTTGGCACATAACATTATAGTTCCGAGTTAAACAAGACTACGTTTGCCCCCCCCATAGATTGACACGATGATTGACTTTTGGTATCGAAACATCACTTTGAATACTAGTCAACTATATTTATTAAAACATAAGTCAATTGAACGTCTTTGGTTCACGTTTAAAAATAATTGCCCAGTGTTATGCGTAGCAAAGACCGCATCCGATTCAAGTTCATATATTTTTGCCAAATCACTAACCACTTGTTTCGTACCATTAATATTGCACAACTACAGTATTTCACTGGTCTAATGGCCGTCTCGGTAATGTCCACATCATCGGTCAACGTCGGGTCGTCCGGCTTTTTGCCCACTCTATGAACGTCCCTTATTCACTTTACTGAGTGTTGTGATTTTAGGATAGAACATTTTGATTTTTCTTTAAAAATGGTTATGAAATTAACTCATATCTTGCTGAGTTCCGGTGAAAATTTTAGAAACCATTTACAAGCGTCAGTATAAAAAATCGGTCAAGTGTGAGTCCGACTCGCACACATAGGGTTCCGTACACCAATTGTGTACCCATCCTGTAAAAATTGAACGCCATCTGATCACAATCGTATATGTGGGCGGCGTACCTTCTATTTTTATTATTTAAGCCTAATTAAGTAATGTATAAATTAATGATTATCTGATGGTATAAATAAGTTTTGCATGTATATACAATTCAGAGAGAAATATGACTTCCGATTCTAGTTTGTTAATAGATCTGAAATATAAGACTGTAATATAAATGATAAAATTGCGATTATATTTAATGCAATTTGTTGCGTCTTTATGTGTGATTGACTATAAAATAATGTATTGGTACCTAAATGGCGAAACGACTCCTTTTCTTTTCTTTTCTTTCTTTTTAAATCGATTGTCAATGACGTCACTTGTTTTGATCAAGCTAAGTGGTGTGATTACCTGATCCACCACCTGCCATAAAGGTTTATTTTTTAACACATTGGTACCGAACCCTAAAAAGAAATAAATATTATAATTATCCAATGAATATGTCGTGTGTGAGTTAAATCGTATTTTTTAGTACTTACATATTTAAGGACTTCATTCTGCCAAAAAAATTAATTGATTATCGTGTGTTACGAAAATTACTGATACACTTTAGTATTTAGTATATAAAAATACGATTTAACCCGTGTAGAGTTAATAGATATAAATCCCTAAAGAGTCGCTTAAATGTTATTTGAATTAACTTGACTCGTATTTGGTACGATAAGAAGGAAAATGTGACGTAAAAGGCGTCTTAACTCCGAAGTGGTATAGTAGTCGGCGGTTAAAGAGTCAATACTGACACCTGTCATTTCCATACAGTTAGTAACCTAAAAGCCACTTTGAGGTTATAAACTGTATGGATATGAGGGATGTCAGGATTGACTTCTTAACCGCCGACCACTATAGTCGAGAGGGGACCAGAAATTGGCGCTAAGACACAAGGAAATGATTCCCCAGTTCATCTGCTCTTCTAAATTTAAACCTTTTATTAAACAGATAATTCAACTTAAGTGTAATAGTACTTTACTACTTTAAAGTCCTAGTGAGTTTAATATGATGGATATATGAAAATACGTAATCACTTTTTTCTGTTTACTTAGATATTTAAATGTGGTAGTTGTGAATTTGATTTGCCAACATTCCATAAATTCAAATGAAAACCATGATTACAAAAGAAGTTCACTAAAATTCTTCCGCAGAACATTTCCTACCTGTTGTACAGTTTTGAACTATTTTTATGGAATACATTTTGGAAGTCCAAGTATCTTTAATAAGGCTAATCTAATCATACGATAGGTGCCGAATTCTAGAGGTAAAAGCGAAAATCTATTATGACATAATCGGTACGGATATCGACAACACGTCGGAGACGAGCCACGACTTTTAATACATCCTTTTAATTTATTTCAGATACTGGCTTAATCCAGCTTTAATTACTGACTATCCGGCGAGGTAAGCCGATTGATACCGCTCGTTTACCGTCAACATTTTGTCGTACTATCTTACCTATCATATCTATTACAATACAATACAATACTCTTTATTGCACACCTCAATTAAAGGACACAGTACAGTACGTAATAACAATAAGTAGAGGCAAACAAAAGGCGGTCTTATCGCTAAAGAGCGATCTCTACCAGACAACCTTTGGGTAGCGGAAATCAAAGCAAATAATTACAATTCGCAGTAGGTGGTGCAGAAACAATTTATGAAACCTACTAATAATTACAACAGTTTTATACTATATTTATAATAATATACATATATAAATATATATATATATATATATATACATACATACATATATATATAGTTAGCCACAAAGTCTAAAGGAGCTGAGCCTGAAGTGTCATGGGTCATGGGAGTGACAAATAATAATCCTTAAGTTGTTTTTTGAAGACAGCAAGAGATTTAGCACGCCTTAAATCAGGAGACAAATAATTCCAAAGCCGAATAGCTTGGAAAGTGAAGGAGGAAGTATAAAATTTAGATGAGGAGGACGGAAAAGTAAGGAGCAAATTTCGCGAGGACCTAGCAGAAAGAAGGTAACTAAAACGCTCTTTGAGATAGCATGGAGTTGTGGGGTTAAAGAGAGTAGAATACAAAAGAGAAAGGATGTGAGAGTTACGACGAAAACGGATAGGGAGCCACTTAAGCTGACAACGGAAATGGGAAACATGGTCATATTTGCGTAACCCAAATATGAACCGAATGCAGACATTTTGAAGGCGCTCAAGCTTATTAAGTTGCTCCTCGTTGAGTTCAATATACGAAACATCAGCATAATCTAAGATAGGGAGGAGAAGTGTTTGAGTAAGCGCAATTCTAGTGGCAATGGGCAGGAAATTACGTAGCCTTCTGAGAGAAGCTACAGCTGAAAACATCTTCCTGCTGACCTTGTTTACTTGGGGTACCCAAGATAAGGTCCTATCCATAATGATACCTAGATTTTTAACTTGCGTTGAATAAGGAATCAAGACGTTATCGAAGTAAATCGGTAAAATGCCATTAAAATCGATTCTAGAAATAAATTTTGAGCTCCCAATTATAATCGCCTGGGTTTTAGAGGGGTTAACCGTGAGTCCAAAACCACGACTCCAATTTAGGATACGCGCCAGGTCATTGTTTACAGCAGTGATGACAGATGGAAGATCATTAAGAGTACCCTGCGAATAAATTTGAAGATCATCGGCATAAAGGTGATAGTGAGAAGAGAGATTATTTGTAATTGAATTAATAAACATGGAAAATAACAAGGGAGACAGCACGCCGCCTTGCGGAACGCCGGCCTGCGTGTGACACCAAGAAGAATGGACATCATCCACCTTTATACGTTGCCGACGACCAGTTAAATAACTACGAAACCAATCCATTACTGCAGGAGATACATTAAGAGAACGCATTATCCCAAGTAGGATGACGAAATCGACAGCATTAAACGCGTTACTGAAATCCAACAGCGTCAATACTGTCAACTTCTGAACATTCATGCCCGCCCGGATGTCGTCAGTAATTTTCACGAGAGCAGTAGCCGTACTATGACCAGGACGGAAACCGGACTGGAGTGGATTGAAGAGATTGCATTTATTCAGGTACGATGTGAGCTGCTGGTGGACTAGGCGCTCAAGGACTTTAGACAGGAAGGGAAGTATCGAAATGGGGCGATAGTCAGCGAACGAGGATGGATTAGGCTTTTTGGGTATTGGAATGATATGAGCATCTTTCCACTGCGAAGGAAAAGAACCAGATGTAATAGAGTTGTTGAGGATAATGGACATTATAGGAATAAGTATGTCGAGGAGAGGGATGATCATCTTACGGCTAACACAATTATTACCGACGGCATTAGACGTTATGGACAATACGTTCTTTTTGATGTCACTATCAGTAAACGGAACAATAGAAAAAGGAGTTAAGTCTGGAGTTGGAAGCGAAGCAAGATATTGAAGAGTCTTATCCTTTACAGGACCACTAAAAGTGGCAGAAGTCGAGAAATGCTGATTAAGCAGGTCGGAGTCAATGTCTTTTATAGATGAATCCTGTTGAGACTTTCCAACTCCAAGTGACTTTAGAAATTTCCATACTTTCGCAGGGTCACCACTTTCCACCGACTGATGTATATGACGTCTTTGGGCGTCTCGACAAATGGTATTGCACCGATTTCGCATACAATGATAACGAGATTTGTTGGCGTCAGAAGGGTTGAGTTTATACTTCATCTTGGCACAATTCTTTTTCTCCAACAAAGCCTTGATTTCGTTAGTCAGCCAAGGGGCAGGAAGATGTTTTACCTTGATGGCTCGGACTGGAGCGTGAATATCATAGAGCTGGGTGAGTAGAGAATTAAACATGGACACCTGCTCATCTACGGTAGCAGCCCCAGAAATAACAGCCCAGTCAATCTTCAAAGCATCATCAAGAAGTCTATCCACATCCATCCCGCTGAAATTGCGCTGAAGGAGAATTTTAGCTTTAGGCTTCGGAGTTCTAACCTTGTACGAGAGGTAAATAAGGTCATGATACGAGAATGCATCAGCAGAGAACTGGCCATGCTTAGCGACATGAGTGACCGAAGATGTAAGGGTGAGGTCTAAAAGAGAGGGACTGCAATTTGGAAAATGGTGGGTAGGGCCAGAAGGGAGAATACTCATTTTGCACGCATGGGCTAGGGATTTTAAAGAGCGAGAACGGTAATCATCTTTGAGTAGACATGTGTTAAAATCACCTATAATAATATGGTGATCGAAGCAGGGCCGGAGATCCTCAATAAGTTTTTCTAGGGAGGCAAAATAATTAACATGAAGAGATGGAGAATAAAAAACTCCAAGAAGTAACTTAGTATGAGAAAACGATATGTCGAGAAAAAGATATTCAGCCGTATCAGAAATCGGAGAGTGTGCAGATATAGACACAATAGAGTATGGTAAATGTGAACGTAGGTATATAGCAACCCCACCGCCACCTCTTCCAGTGCGATCATTACGAATCAAGCGGAAGCCTGGTAGAGAGAAAGATGTAGAAGGCAGGCATGGTTTAAGCCCAGATTCCGACACAAGAACCGCGTGAACATTATTTAAATCAAAAGTTGCACTTAAATCGTTATAATGTGACGGAATGCTTTGAGCATTGATATATACAATATTTAAGTTTCTGCTGACGTCGCTAAATTCCACGTCTAGAACGTCATGAAGTGAAGGTGGTAAACTCTTAAAACTGTCATCAGAAATACTACTTAATTCGGATGAGCAAGACACGAAAATATTATCATTATCCGATTGACTGCTGTGGCTAGACATAGACATATATAAATATATAAAAATAAAATATTTGTACAATTATATACAGCAGAAATAACAATATTAATTACTATACCTAAAATCCTACGGCGCTAACACTACCCGCCAGCAATTTGGAGGAAACTTTTTAGAAGGTTACATTCTAAAAGATACTATAACTAAAACATTAAATACAATTTTTAGAAAATAAACAAAACGCATCATAGTAATGGCAACACTGAAATTAAAGTCACACTATAGTTGACACTTGACACTGACAAGTAAACAAACATGATTGTACGTATTATCAAGATAGTAATCACATTACAAGATGTGGGTAGAACAAACTTGTGCAACGCGACCAAATACAGATGAAGACTAAACGCAGTTATTACACGAACAAGGGAAAATGCACATAGATAACATCACAAGTACTAAACCGGGCAACACGATTGTACTACCGGGCCTTCGGAATTACGCGCTTAGGCCTTGATGCCCTGGCGCTTGGACCTTGCTCGCCCTGGGAGGCCGGATTAGCAGCCGAAGCGGAGATTTCTGGCTCTGGCGCATCAGGCAAGGCTCTCACCTCAATGACGCTGTTAGCTCGACGGCGCACTCCATCCCTGCCGAGGAAAAAGACATCACCGTTCCATGTCCAACAATTTCGGATGCCGAAGCGTTCACGCGCAGCCATAAAGGCATTATGACGCGGCCTCGTTAGGAATTCGCCAAGCGTCACGCCTGTGCCCTTTAGACCCACTTTGCTGAACCAAATGTCGTCCCGGGTAGCAATATCCTTAAACTCGACAAGGATGGCACGCGGCTTCTTGTTGCGGCTGCTGCGTCCACCCAATCGATGACTACGCCCAACACCCGCAGCAGTGAAGTTGTCCCGGACGCCCTGCAGTGTATTGGCCACAAGCTTTGCTGTGTCTTCTGAGTCTGTCTCGGTGACACCATGTACAAGCAGCATCTTGCGGCGGGAGCGCGTTTCAATGTTGTCCACCTGGCGTGTTACAAATTCCACTTGCTTCTGCAGTGTCGAAAGAGCGTTCATGACAAAATCTTTGAAGGTGTTGAAGTTGGCAGCCACGGAAGTAACCGTTGGGTTATCTGGACTTGCCATGTCCAGGCTCTTTTGGAAGTCTGACATTCTCAGTTGGAACATCTCAGCCAACTCTGTGATTGAGCTCTTTATTGAATCAACTTGAGACATTTTGTGTGACAAGTGTTCAGTGAAATCAGAAGTTTAAAATATAAGTGCAGCTTTTAGAATAATAGCAAGGAGACTGCTGGTAGGTGAAATATGTTAACTAAACATTGATTTATGCTAGATTAAGTGGCCCAAAGGTATTAAATCTATTTTTAAAACATTAAATGTTGTGCAGAAGATGTTACTCTTATTTATTCACCTACCCGAAAAAAAAGGAAATCTATTATAGGTACATCAATCAAATCTTTGGTAAACTTTGAGCATTTAGATAGAACAAGCCATCAGCGCATCTTACCGAACAAAATATGTTTTCCATTTTTTGAGGGGGGCGAGGTACCTACGTTTACGTTTTTCTCGGTCTTTCTGTATGAAACATGCTATTTTATATAAACTATTATGTATAAACAGGATGTTTTTTAATTGAATTCCGTTAATTGCGAGGGTGCAATCCTTAGATGAAATAAAGTAATCTTCTCTAAGACACTAGTACCCCAATTCGTACCATTTCAAAGATATTTAAGAATTCATATGTACATATACGTACATCATAACAAAACTCACGCCAATATTCTCAAAAGCACACGAACATTAATTTCAGTGCCACTTTTAGCAATTAGGTTTATAGATAGAGAAAATGTGATATTGCAGTGACAGGTTGCTAGCCCATCGCCCACAACACACTTAAACCTGGTTCCCATAGTCGACTTTTACGACACCCAAGGGAAAAAAGGGGGTGGTGCTATTCTAACCCGGCACTACACGGGGCCATATTCAAGAATTCATTTTCGTTAATAACACCGTTATAGTATAAAAGATCCTTGACCATTTAAAAATGTTGACATGCGTGTCATTCGAATTCCGAATTGTCCACTTGACATTAACTTTTGCTGAACTCCACTTTAACTCTTAAGGCCATTTTTCATTCACCCTTGGTGATATAATTAATTATTTTGTATGAAAAAAAAAACTTGATTTAAAGAAAAACTAAATATGCTACGTCGGTTCTACGGCTATACACGGCTATAATTGTGCTTGAAGAAGCGGAAATCAATAAAAATATTCTGTGTAACACTGTAATGTACTTTACATCAACTTCAAACTAAAAATCACCGGCTGTATTCCGAATTGTCATACTTGACATAAACTTTTGCTTAACTCCACGTTAACTCTTAAGGCCATTTTTCATTCACTCTTCGTGATGTAATTAACTATTTTGAATGAAAAAAATCTTGAATTTAAAGAAAAACTAAATAACGCTACGTCGTTTCTATGGCTATACACGGCTATATGCTTGAAGGAACGGAAATCAATAAAAACATCACGTATAACAGAACACTTCAGACTAAAAATCACCGTACGAGTAACTTACTAAAACATTAAAAAATATAGTACTTATTCCCAAAAACAAAAAAAAAGCAAACAAAACAAAATAAAACGAAGACTATAATTTGGCCCTGTAATCGTGTCATACACAAGTTTCTAGGTTATTTCTTGACTTTTTGGCAATGTGATATACCATACAGTTAAAACACAGCATAAATAAAATAAATAATACGTCGTACAACAAGTTTGAAGCGAAATAGATAACCTAGAAACTTATATATGACACCATATACACTGCCAAAGGCTATAGTCGGGTTTCCATAGTAAGTCGGCACTTGGATCAATTTGACTCGGGGTTTCTTTTGTGAGTACCTCTTATGGTGAAGAATATTTATGCTAAGTATCAACATCCTACTAGTGACGGTTTTTCATTTATGATTTTTTGAAGTTTTTTCTACAATGTATTTATTTTTTCGGGATGTATTAAAGCGATTTGTTTCAAATTTTTAAATGATGTTCTTTATTTAGATATGCATCGTGACAAAAAAAACTAATACTAATTGTCATATAAAAAAAAGGAAAAGAAGACAAAAGAAAAACTTTTTTTTATGTGGCTGTGAAGTATAGTGAAACCTCTAATTTTTTTTCTAGTAATATACCATCCATTGGCCTACTATTTGCGTTAATATCAAAATTTTCCAGGCGGTTCTTCCCACCAAAAAACAGCAAAATGGGTGGTCAAGTTCTGTATTCAATCGGCGTTTCTCAAAATAGTATACAAACTCTTCGATTATGTTTGAGTTTTCTTATCATTGTGTCGTATTTAAGAGTAAAATGATAATGACAACTTAATGACATCAGATGAACACGAACTGCTTTCTCATGTTAGCTCATTAGAAAATATTATCATTTTTGATTCTGGTGGTGATGAAAATGTTCGCTTCACACTAATCTTTCTAGAGCTTTGTCCGAACCATGATAAAAGAACCAAACTTAAACCGAATCCCATTTTTAACAGATATTCCGTCTTTACCTGCTACTCCCGTTTCTGAACGCATACCTCTCCAGTCACAATACAATACAAATCCTCTTTTTTGCACACCTCACACAAATGAATTACTTACAAACAGAAAGCAAGACCAATATGTAAGTAGGTAGAGGAAGACAACAGGTGGTCTTATCGCTAAAGAGCGATCTCTACCAGCAACCTTTGGGTAGCGGGCAAAAAAGAAAAACACAGTCACCTACCTTTTTAACTGTAAATTTATCCGCACCTGCAATCCCAGCTACACCTGCAACCCTACCTACAGCTGGGACATCTGTAAACCTCTTGAAATAAATAAGTCCTTTACCTTCACGAGTACTGAAAAGAAAAAAATATTCAAGATCACAGGACACAAAAATCATATATATGTTTTACCACCCAAACGCACTAGGAAAATAGCAAAATTGTTCTCGTATACAAGGGGCAAAGGCTTTATTTCGACATCTATCATTTTTTGAAGAAGACGACGATTGGACCGACATTCCGGAAGTTAAATCACCGTTGCAATATTTTCCGTAGTTTTTTTTTCGTCATAATACGAGTACATTATAACGGACATCGTGCAATAGATAAATCTTTACTCAGTTTCCAGTACCGGAAAATCGATTCATGTTACTGAGGAAGAGATTCGTGATTTACTTGCAATGGAAACACTAATGGGGATTGTAAAAATGCCGTCGTACTTGGACTATTGGTCACAACGTATAAGATACGAAAAAGTAGCTGATACTTTGACATTTCATTACATTTAATTACAGTAAGTAGAGGCAAACAACAGGCAATCTTATTGCTAAAGAGCGATCTCTTCCAGACAACCGTTACCACCACCACCACCATATCAGCCCTAGGACGTCCACTGCTGGACATAGGCCTCCCCCAATTTCATGGGGGGTAAATGCCATAATCGCCACGCTTGGCATGCGGGTTGGCGATCGCAGTATCTCCACCGCACTCTAGGAATGCTGCTGCCCATTCCCCGGTGGTCTTGGTCGTAGTTTAAGGACATACCCGGGTCCTCCGGGACAACCGTTACATATTTGAGTAAATAGACGACAAAAGTGATTTTAACAAAGTAAATTTAATGCACACCCGTATTTTGTCTTGGAACCTGTGCAATGTTCGAGTACGGTCGAATGAAATATTAATTATACTTGATCACCCTTATTGTTACGACATGATTGATAGGCAGTGAAATTGAATACCTTCTACAACAAAACCCCACCGCGTTATTAAAATATTGCCTCTGAAATTGTGATGTCGCAAAATCAGAACCATATTGATGTCGCGTCGAGTATTTATTTAAAACGTGACACAGAAATGATGGATTGTTTTGGTGCAGTATTAATATGTTGTTCATGCTAAAAAATTTAGTCAATAAACATTAAATATATTAAAGGTATGAAATGGTAAACATTATAAAATATTGCTTGTTATATTACGCTTGCAACAGCATATATTTTTTGTCTTTTAAGGCGCCTTCCTGATTTGCCGATGCGGAGGCGGTACGACATGAGAAAACTGTCAGCTGTCAGTGTCAACCCATACAAATGCAGTATTGGCCCACTCCTGTGCATGGTATTATACTACTGCGCATACGTAATTTTGTCAAATGAGGATATCTCACATCAGTAAACTTAACTCTAAGATCAAAATACCTGTAACATATCGCTCCCATCCCGCCAAGTCAGGAGTTATGCAATACAAGCTGTTTCCCGCGACTTCGTCCGCGTCTTCGCTCCTATTGGTCGCAGCGTGATTTTATGTAGCCTAAAGCCATCCTCGATTAATTGACTATCCAACACAAAAATATTTTTTCAATTCAAAGCAGTAGTTCCGAGATTAGCGCGTTCAAACAAACAATCAAACAAACTCTTAAGCTTTATAATATTAGTATTGAGGAGTGGTGGAAGTGGCGTAATTTTAAGTGCGAAGTGCGAGGGTATTGCTTGTGAGTATTAAATATTGTGACCATAGCGGATTTTTTAAATACTGTCGAAGGTGGGTAAGGAGTCACGATTTTACGTTATTAAGGTTTAAAGTGAACTACTGGAATTTGCTAAAATTCACGGAATGGAAACCTCCTGATTCAATAATAAACCTTTTTTAGTTTCTATTTTTAAGCCAGGGATACACTAGGGGACAAATGTCCCACGACAAGCGAAGCCGGCCGGAATTATATCTGACCAGTCTCATATGTTGCCAGATATGTCGTGCGAAGTCCGGCAACATCGCGCCACTTCACCTGATGTCGCTGGCGACACGAGTCGCGCGATGTTGCCAGACATGTCGAGCGAAGTCCGGCAACATCGCACCACTTCACCCGAAGTCGCTGGCGACACGTGTTGCAGGACATTTGTCCTCTGGTATATCCGTGGCTTGAACCAAATAAACATAAACAGGCAGGCAAGATGTTGATGATTCGAATCTGATGCATGAAATGCTCTGTGTTGTTGCACAGAGATAATTATTACTAGGCCATTACTGTTTCTTTGAATGCAGCAGATGATCATCGATTACGAAAGAAATATCTTAATGAGTTGCATGTTCTAAGCCAACATGTTGAAGGGGCTTCTTTCTTTTTTAGAAACACATGATGACAAGATCCTCTTTCCTCGCATTACTGATAAAGTGATGACAGTTAGGGTATTTATAAAATATCGCTAACCCCCAGGCTCCATCTCGTGACTTGACCCACAGTAACCCCTTATTTCACCGCAATTAAGTTATTTTATCGAGTTATTTATTTATTTAAATAACTCCATAAAATAAATTTAATTTTTACAAACGACGGGCTTAATGCCAAATGGCATTCTGTACCAGCCAACCATTAGGGTAACAAGAAATTTATATAAGGTGCCGAGAAATAAAGTATGACAATGTAGATCTATTAAAATAATGCAACAAACACTAAGTAAACACTAAAACTAAGTTTGAAATCAACAGAATGTAGAAATTTTGATGTTGCAGGACGTTATTCCATCTGAATAAGTAATCGCGATATCCAATTAGGCATCTTAAGAAAAACTTAAGCAAAGGTTTGAGGAGTGCGTACACAACTATGTTCGATATTTACAAAGTGTGTGTATTATAATTTTTAAGAAAAAAAAACCGACTTCAATGGGGGAGGCCGGTGAAAGATTATTATACTTAGATGGTGCACTCTTAGATTCCATACAATAAAATAAAAATGGCTATAAGTATGTTTATAATGGTAGAAGACTAAGTACCCTCAATTCCTCATGGAATTATGGATAAACTAATGGAAAAACCTTGCTTACTTGACAAACAAAACGAAGAGAACAAATCGCCAAACTTGAACTACGCGTCGTTGAAGAGTTCCGTTCTGATCATCATCAGCAGTTCCACTTCATCAAATGTCACTTTTATGAATGAAAATGCTTGATTAGTTCATGAAAATACTACAATTACTATTTGTGTGCCTTTCACATTTGAGGAGTCCCCTCGTTTCCTAATGGATCCCATCATCAGAACTCGAGCATGACAAAAATCAATCGTGAAAATAGAACTTGCTTAACAAACACAGCTAGAAGGACAAATCGCCAAACGTGAACTTTTCGTCGTTGAAGAGTTCTGTTCTGATCATCATCAGCAGTTCCACTTCATCAAATGTCACAGTTTTGTATGATAATGCTCGATTTGTTGATAAAAACATAAAAATCACTATGTTTGCCTTTAAGATTTGAGGAGTTCCCTCAATTCCTCATGGATCCCATCATCAGAAATCGAGAATGACAAAAATTAATCGTGAAGATAGAACTTGCTTAACAAACACAGCTAGGAGGACAAATCGCCAAATGAACTGTTCGTCGTTGAAGAGTTCTGTTCTGATCATCATCAGCATTTCCACTTCATCAAATGTCACATTTTTGGATGAAAATGCTCGATTTGATGATAAAAACACAAAAATCACTATATATTTGCCTTTAAGATTTGGGGAGTTCCCTCAATCCCTCATGGATCCCACCTTTAGAAATCGAGCATGACAATAATTAATCGTGAAGATAGAACTTGCTTAAAAAACACAGCTAGGAGGACAAATCGTCAAAAGTGAACTTTTCGTCGTTGAAGAGTTCTGTTCTGATCATCATCAGCAGTTCCACTTCATCAAATGTCACATTTTTAAATAAAAATGTTCGATTTGATGATAAAAACACAAACATCACTATATTATGTTTGCCTTTAAGATTTGAGGAGTTCCATCAATTTCTCATGGATCCCATCATCAGAACTGCGTTTTGACAAGAACGGGACTAACTTGAATACTTATATATATACTTACAATCAAAAAAAGAATTTTCCAAATCGGTTAAGAAATGACGGAGTTATGGAGTAGCAAACATTAAAAAAAAAACAAAAAAGAAACATACAACCGAATTGATAACCTCCTTTTTTTGAAATCTTGAAGTCGGTTAAAAAACCCGGGACCCGGGTATGTCCTAAAACTACGACCAAGACCACCGGGGATGGGCAGCAGCATCCCTGGAGTGCGGTGGAGATGCTGCGATCGCCAACCCGCATGCCAAGCGTGGGGGAGGCCTGTGTCCAGCAGTGGACGTCCTCCGGCTGATATGGTGATGGTGGTGTATTCAAAAATGTAATCTCTTTTTTCAATAGTAACATATAATTTATTCTACATTGATAGTTTTTTTATTAATATTCAAAAACCTGTTCTATATACGTATTAGCCTATTCCACTTGTCCATTCAGACCTACTACTTGATTATAATGATCACTTGCGTTAGGAAGATTCAACTGTCATTTTTGACATGATTGACATTTATAGATTACGAGAAATAAGACTGGTCTTTTGACAGCTGTCATCTCAGTACAATGAATGTCATTTTTAACGTATGATGACTGGTATGACCGGTATGACTGGTATGACTGGATTTGTACTGTTATGACCAGTACAAATAATGTCATCATATACTGGTATGACCAGAACAAATAATGTCATCATAGCCAAAAATGACATTAATTGTACTGGGATGACCGCTGTCAAAAGACTAGTCTTATTTTTCGTTATCTATACGAACAGTTTATGCACGCTCGAAAACATAAATTAAAACTATCAAACATTTATTAATCTAACTTTATTACACAAAAGAAAACTTTAAAGTTTAATAATTTTTAAGAAAAAAAAACCGACTTCAATGGGGGAGGCCGGTAAAAGATTATTATACTTAGATGGTGCACTCTTAGATAGATATACAATAAAATAAAAATCGCTATAATGTATGTTTATAATGGTAGAAGACTAAGTACCCTCAATTCCTTATGGAATCATGAAAAAACCTTGCTTGCTTGACAAACAAAACGAAGAGAACAAATCGCCAAACGTGAACTACGCGTCGTTGAAGAGTTCCGTTCTGATCATCATCAGCAGTTCCAATTCATCAAATGTCACTTTTATGAATGAAAATGCTTGATTAGTTCATGAAAATACTAAAATCACTATTTGTGTGCCTTTCACATTTGAGGAGTTCCTTCGATCCCTAATGGATCCCATCATCAGAACTCGAGCATGACAAAAATCAATCAAACGTGAACTTTTCGTCGTTGAATAGTTCTGTTCTGATCATCATCAGCAGTTTCACTTCATCAAATGTCACATTTTTGTATGATAATGCTCGATTTGTTGATAAAAACACAAAAATCACTATATGTTTGCCTTTAAGATTTGAGGAGTTCCCTCAATTCCTCATGGATCCCATCATCAGAAATCAAGCATGACAAAAATTAATCGTAAAAATAGAACTTGCTTAACAAACACAGCTAGGAGGACAAACCGCCAAACGTGAACTTTTTGTCGTTGAAGAGTTCTGTTCTGATCATTATCAGCAGTTCCACTTCATCCAATGTCACATTTTTGGATGAAAATGCTTGATTTGTTGATAAAAACACAAAAATTACTATATGTTTGCCTTGAAGATTTGAGGAGTGTCCTCAATTTCTCATGGATCCCATCATCAGAACTGCGTTTTGACTCGGTTAAGAAATGACGGAGTTATGGACTAACAAACATTAAAAAAAAAACATACAACCGAATTGATAACCTTCTTTTTTGAAATTTTGAAGACGGTTAAAACAGCGGACTTAATACCATAAAGCCGAAGCTTTAAAGCCGAATAAATCTGTGTTATATGTGTAATGTATTTGAATAACATTGTCAGTTATTTGACGTCCTGTTTAGCCTAGTTGGTAGTGATACTGACTCCGAAGCTAGAGGTCCCGGGTTCGAATCCCGGCCAGGGCATTATTTGTGCATTTAGCACAGATATCTGTTCTTGGGTCTTGGATGTTTTCTATGTATATAAGTATGTATTTAATCTATATAACTATGTATATCGTCGTCTAGTACCCATAGTACAAGCTTTGCTTTGTTTGGGACTAGGTCGATTTGTGTAAGATTGTCCCCAATATTTATTATTATTATTATTTATTATTTGTAATTTAATCTATCTTTATTATAACGTTAAACGAGTCGAGTTTGCTTCGTGATTCGCGGGTCAAAGAGACTTATAAACTAACTTAACCTAAGAAATTTTTATTGAAGTGAATGGGGAGTTCCTGGGCCCTTCCAGCGCAAGCTTGAGTATGGACAGGAGGCTTCCCGAAGCCTTCACGCCTACTTGTAAAGCTTTAATCAGCAACCACCACACACTTTATTGTCAAATATTCATTAATCTAGGAGATTGCGGCTCCCGACAAATGTAACACTGCTCGACCCAGGAGAACAGTACGCGCGCTATCTTACACAATACATTATTCAAAACGAGACCAATACTCAATTCATTAATTCGAACCGGCTCGCGTAACATCCAACAAAACTTTTGCAGCCAACTTCCGTGTCTAACCCCTAAAAACCAAGTGTCCGTTCACTTGTCATATAAATAGTCATCTCAATGGTGGGCAGCGGTCAAGCTAACTACTAGGTGCGCTTTGACGTGTTAAAATAGGCCCCGATCAGGCCCAAACAACGTGCTTAATTGTAAAACTGGATAAGAAATGAAAGAGATATTTTAATGAATGAGGTTAGTTAACGCTTTAGTAGAAAAAAAGTAAAAAATAGAACTCGTTGCAATCATCATTGTTAAACCGAGCAGAAGTTTTCTATATTTAATACAATTTCATAAACATGCCCGAGGTAAAATGGAACAATATAAAATGAATGCGACTGAAAACTTTAACGTTGCAGCAAAAGATAAAAATGATTATAATATTCATCCAGCAAATGCGAACCTTGCTTGCGGATAGAGAGAAATAGAATTATATTTTATTAGGAAACTGCATTTTTGCTTACAGTTTAAGCTACTGGAGCTCACTGAGCCATGAATAGAAGATAGAAGATCATGTCGAAAATCGAGGAACGGTAGCTAGGCTTTGCTATGGTACTGATAAAATTCGATATAAATGATGGTTTTCAATGAACTGTAAATTTGAAAAAGGGGCGCAAAATTCAGTAAACTTATTTGAATTTTTTACACTTAGTATCAGTGTTTAAAAGATATTTATATTTTGGGTAGTACACCAAGTGACGACGATATAACTTTTGATCAAATTGTTCAAAAAAGAAAGACTGTTGGCTGATGACAATGAATTTACAGACTTTTTTTTACTAAAAAGTAAAAAAGTCTGTACGGCATTTAAATATACCTATGTTGATCAAATTTTGCTGAAAATTAAAGTGATAAAATTAACCAATCAAAATAATTCAGCCCGAAATATAACGCAAAACAATATTTTTTTCCAATTATACAAGTTGAGCTGGTAAGTTGAGTTGTAACTGGAGCAAATATTAATAAGTAGTAGCGAGATAAGGTAAAAAAGTTAAAGAATTTACGGTTCCAAGCCCTTATACAGATAACCCTGCAGCAACAATTATTTTACAGAGCGTAAATTTTTTGCATAAGCATTAGAGATTAGAGAAACGAGCGGCTGAGCAAAAAGCGGAAATATCTAAAAATGCACGAGAGCGAGAAATTCCCGCCTATCAGCATTCGGAGGGTCGATTCCTCACTTCAATTACCGTTCGCCGACTATTCAACAATTGTCGGTCGACCCACTCATTATTAACCGAGGAGAATAGTTTTATTGCTGGTCCCTACACGTATATCGCTCCCTATAGATGTAGCGTGAGAGTTGGCCTCAAACTAACTATACCTAAGGTTCATTTGGGTTATACTCGGACTGAATAATATTAAAGACATTTCTGAAAATTTAGACAATGAAGCCTAATTTGTTTATGTGCATATGAAACAAAATAACTTAAGCTCATTTTTGTAGCTCAATTTGAGTTTTAGCTTATACCAAACTTTAAAACCGCCTAATGAATGTCATTGCACTAAAAGCAGCGTAATCACGTATTTTTTCTAACGTACCTTAGGTAAATGTTGCTTAATTATCTCCCAGTTCTCCGAGTATTTTGCTCCAACTTCTTTATGAATGTCTCGGTTAAAATCACTTGTTTTATTGCACAGGTAACTTAATTTTGCGTTCGACGGAAATAGCCTGTCAAAGAATACCCTCAGTCAGGAGGACTTGCCAAAAAGGCAACACAAAGCAAAATATAATTAATGAAAGTCCGGCACAGATAAGTCATAATTGTATTTACAAAATTGATATTGACGGAAGTGGCAATTCCGTCTTTTATTGAGTTAGAGAGGAATGGGAGTTTCCATTTAGTTGTTATATTACTTATTGTATTGGTAAGTTACTGTAGCCGTGAAAACAGGTACGCGACTTTTAATCTGGAGACCGTGGGTTTTTTAATCTTGGCTATCACTGAGTTAAAAATAAAAAACTTATCAACGAAATATTTTATTACATTCGCTTTTCGGTGCAGGAAAACGTCGTGAGCAAATGTATAAACAACTCAACCAGGTCTAGTTTTCCCTTTGGGTCATCGGAAGGTTAGACGGCAGTTACTTCCGTGGAACTAGTACCTACGCCAAATTTTGGCAATAAATGTCAAAGCGGATCCCGGGATTTTTTAACACTTCCACTGCCAACAATTTCGTAGCCGATAACATGCGAAAAACCATATGTAGAGGAAAGCGCCTACGAGAGCAGCGCCCACCTAGCGGGATTATGGCATAGAAAGCGAGTGTAACCGAGAAAACACTAACAGGATGGGGTTAATTATTTGTCGGCCTGTTTAGCCTAGTTGGTAGTGCCACTGCCTCCAAAGCTAGAGGTCCCGGGTTCGAATCCCGGTAAGGGCATTTGTTTCTGTCGTGAGCAGAAACATTTGTTCCTGAGACTTGGACGTATTCTATGTATTTAATATACATCCACCACCATCCACCATATCAGCCCTAGGACGTCCACTGCTGGACATAGGCCTCCCCCAATTTCATGGGGGGTAAATGCCATAATCGCCACGCTTGGCATGCGGGTTGGCGATCGCAGTATCTCCACCGCACTCTAGGAATGCTGCTGCCCATTCCCCGGTGGTCTTGGTCGTAGTTTAAGGACATACCCGGGTCCAAATACCCGGGTCCGGGTTTAATATACATATCTATTAAATATATCGTCGCCTAGTAACCATAACACAAGCCTTATTGTGCTTAATATGGGACTAGTTCGATTTGTGTAAAAATGGATTCCTAATATTTATTTATTTATTTATTTATTGCTGCTGTCATTGTATCGGTGTGAATTCATGTTTTATGAATATGGTGTTAATTCGCTATTCTTACAGAATGTCATAACCGAATTGTCAGTTTGTCGTGTTTATTTGTATTAGCGAATTTTTTATACCAAAATGTCTCAATTTTTCTTGTATTTCGATACCTGGAACGACATTTAACAAAAGGGTTGTTAAGCCATTATAGCAATCCACAGCTAAAAAAAAGGTTATTTATGCCTTTTCAGAATCGGAAGAAACATGGAACTGTTTAGATTTTTTCCGAGAATTCCTGTTTTTTCATAAGAGGTTGTAAAATGGCGTGTTTGGACAAGCCCTACTTACACTGTTTAAGTTTGATCCAAGTCCAGTTACTTGTAACTGATGTTCTATTCAACTTATTTACATCATTACCGGACCCGCATATTATGTGAATTAGATTCCGCAGCTGTTGGAGTTTCTGCGCGTTACAGTTATTCAGAGAGCATTTCCTTAACAACCTAACATCACCCTGTTAGTGGGGGTGAATTTGAATAAATCTGTCATTTACTACTTCAGAATATACTTTGTAAATAAATTGAAAATAATGCAATCCTCATGAGAAATCGAATGATAATAGTATTGAATTGAAAATTTCAAATCAGAGTTTTAATGACATAATGATATGGAAGGGAATAACGCTAGGAGGATGATGAGGATGATGAATGATATTTGTTATACGTCATCCGTGCCACAATCCCTTAAAAATGGAGTGTTCGACCAATGCGTCCTACCAGTAATGATCTATGCTGACAAAACGTGGACACTTACCAAGGGGCTAGTCCACAAGTTCAAAGTAGCTCAGCGTGCTATGGAGAGAGCCATGCTCGGTATCTCCTTAAGAGATAGGATACGTAACGAGCATATACGTCAAATTTAGGATACGAAAGTTGTCGACATAGCTCGGAAAATTTGCACGCTGAAGTGGCAGTGGGCTGGTCACGTTTGCCGTAGAACCGACAACCGTTGGAGCAAACGAGTTCTGGAGTGGAGACCACGGCTGAGCAAGCGTATTGTGGGACGTCCTCCAACTCGTTGGACTGATGACCTTAAGAAGATTGCTGGCAGGGGTTGGATGGGGAAAGCCTAAAATCGATTATTGTGGCGCAAAATGATGGAGGCCTACGTTCAGCAGTGGACAAACTGTGGCTGATGATGATGATGATAATGATGCTATTTTACAATCTGTGAAATTTTATAAGTTGAACGGGTTGGCGTTTACTTAATATATACCTCTTTTTACTTTCTTTCTCAGGATTGGGTATTTCCCACATGATACAATTTATTGTGATTGGTCAGGTCACTGGTCATCCCAGTATTTATCTATGCAGCAGACACCTGGAGTCTCCGGCCATGTGTCAAGTACGTGGTACTGGGCAGAGTTGAGGGTACGAGACCACGATTTGGAAAATTCTTTTTTGCTTGAAA
Source organism: Notocelia uddmanniana (assembly GCA_905163555.1). Classification (NCBI taxonomy): domain Eukaryota; kingdom Metazoa; phylum Arthropoda; class Insecta; order Lepidoptera; family Tortricidae; genus Notocelia; species Notocelia uddmanniana. The sequence goes on along the minus strand of LR991065.1, from coordinate 11,542,668 downwards.
CGGTATACTTCAGGGGTGGTCCCATAGTTATCAGGTAAGAATCTGATCATAGTGTCCTTTTTTTTTTTTTTTTTTTATGACATAGGTGGCAAACGAGCAGACGAATCGCCTGATGGTAAGCGATTAGCGCCGCCCATGGACACTCGCAACACCAGAGGGGTTGTAAGTGCGTTGCCGGCCTTTAAGATGGGAGTACGCTCTTTTCTTGAAGGTTTGAAGGTCGAATCGGTCCGGAAATACCGCAGGCGACAGTTCATTCCACAGTTTAGCTGTGCGAGGCAAGAAATTTCTGGAGAAACGCACAGTTGAGGACTGCCAACCATCTAAGTGGTGAGGATGGAAATTTTGTCGCGTTGTTCGATGGCGGAAGGAAGCGGCAGGGATTAATCCGAACAATTCCTCGGAGCACTCCCCGTAATACATGCGGTAGAAAATTCAGAGCGAGGCTACATTTCTACGCAGCGCCAAGGAGTCAAGCCGTTCCGAAACCCGCTGGCAGCCGACAATTCGAGTCGCTCTCCGTTGGATGCGGTCCAGAGGGAGAAGCTGGTACTGTGGTGCCCCTGCCCAAAGATGAGAACAGTATTCCATATGTGGGCGGGCCTGTGCCTTATAAAGCTGTAGGCGATGGGTCGGCGTGAAATACTGTCTCGATCTGTTTAGCACACCGAGCTTTTTCGAGGCTAATTTGGCCTTACCCTCTAAATGACCGCGGAACTGGACTTCACTCGAGATGTCGACGCCAAGGATCTCGATATTGGCTGTGGCAGTTAGGGGAGTGCTCTCAAAACGAGGTGATGCGACAAACGCAAGCTTTTTCGCAGTAAACGCGCAAACCTGCGTCTTTGTAGGGTTAAAGCGGACCAGATTAAGTCGACCCCATTCTGAGACTTCATCCAGGGAAGTCTCAATCTGAGACACAAGTTTGTTTCGGCTCACAGTGACGTTTTCCCGAGAAATATTGGCGCGACCGGTGTAAGAGGCATCACACGTACTATCATCCGCATAACAGTGAATGCCGCTGATTTGCAGCATGTCATTGATATGCAGAAGGAATAGCGTGGGTGATAGCACACAGCCTTGAGGGACACCAGCATTCACAGACATGGCGTCAGAGCATACACCGTCAACTACGACCTTTATGCTTCTGTCTGCTAGAAAGCTGCTGACCCATTCACATAATTTCTCGGGAAGCCCATAGGATGGAAGCTTCGAGAGAAGTGCTTTGTGCCAAACGCGATCAAAGGCCTTCGCTACATCCAAACTAACAGCCAATGCTTCACCCTTTGTCTCGATCGCCTGTGCCCAACGATGTGTCAGGTAAACCAGTAGATCACCAGCCGAGCGGCCCCTACGGAAACCGTATTGTCGGTCACTAAGTAACTAGTGGTCATCCAGGTACCGAAGGAGCTGGCAGTTGATAATGGACTCCATTATCTTCGAGAAAAGGGAAGTTATAGCTATTGGCCTGTAGTTGGACGGATTTGAGCGATCGCCTTTTTTAGGGATGGGGTGCACCAAAGCTGACTTCCATGAGGTCGGGACTATGCCAGAAGAGTAAGAGAGCCGAAAAAGACGCGTTAAAACTGGTGCCAACTCAGGAGCACACATCTTCAGCACCATGGCAGAGATTCCATCGGGCCCACTAGACTTATGAGCGTCGAGGGAAAGAAGAGCTTTACGCACTGAGTTCTGGTGGAAGCGAACATCCGGCATACAGCTCCCGTACCGCGGAATGGTCGGCGGCGCGTGGCCCCCGTCATCCAAAGTCGAGTTGGACGCAAAGAGTTTACCCAGAAGATCAGCTTTGTCTTTTGCTTCGTGGGCTAATGAATCATTTCCCATGTGCAGAGGTGGAAAAGACGGCGTGCAGAAATTCCCTTGGATAGCTTTGGCTAGAGACCAGAACGCACGAGTTTCCGAAGGGAGGCGTTCTAGTTTCTCGCCAATCCTACCAATGTGCAACGACTTTGCTTTGGCAATAACTCTTTTGAAGGACCTGGAGGCAAAGTTAAACTCCCTTCTTAATGCGCTGGATTTTCCATCCCGTACCGCCGCTGCATTGACCCAGGCTTGGTAACCTACCTACCTACCTACCTAGAGAAATCGAGGAAACTGTTCAAATATTTGCGTTGCACCTATAGCGAATTAGGTATTTTGTATAGTAACTCGTGCATTCGCTCTTGAAAAGCACCATTTGGTGAAGTTTGACAAAAAGTAACGATATCCCATCAAAAATATTAAATGTGAAAATGGCAGCCAAGTTCAATATGCGATGCGCGGTTGTCGTCTTCACCGACAGAAGAATTGAGGTCTAAATGGGTGCCAAGTTCCGTAGATTATCTGAAAAGGTACCAAGTTTGGCACTCGATTGTTTACAGTAAAACAAATTTATTGCAGTTTGAGCCTTAACTTGGCAGTTTTCTTAAATATCCAACAGCTTTCATGGTATTATAACATACTGTATAAAGAACTGCAAAATGCATTAAGCCGCAATAAATTAGTTTTACTGTAAACAATCTGGTGCTATACTTGGCACCTTTACAAATAATCTACGGAACTTGGCACCCATTTAGATTTCAATTCTTCTGTCGGTGAAGACGACAACCACGCATCGCATATTGAACTTGGCTGCCATTTTCACATGTAAGTTTTTGCTGGGATTTATTTATCAGGATCACGAGTTTTCATGATTCTTAGGAGGAAAAACCATACATTTCCAAATTCTGAGAAATAAGTAAACCTACAGATACTCGACGTGGAAATAGCGAGCCTGGTGAAGCTTGGTGTATCTTGTGCCCAGGTGCGCAAAATCCGGTACCAAAACATAATCAGAGGGTATGGGATGCTCCTGGGCTCAAGGCAACCCATACGTCCCTCCTCGAAAACAGTCAAGACGACTCAGAACGTGCCTCCCTTCTGGCCATCTTAGTAAATGAGCACGGCCATTGGCTGCACGCGCTTCCGGAGGGGAGAATTAAAACGTACAATTCTGCCAGTTAGATCCAATACACATACGTACATGGTTCAGTCAATTTCAATTGTTTTGAGGATAAAGCTCTTTAAACCGAAGATTTCGAATACTGCGTTCCAATTTTAATAGTATACTCGTAAAACAGCCAAAAGACAGCTAAATTATCAACTACTGGGCTAAATCATCTTAAAACTGTATTATATATTTGATTATTTAAAAATACAGTGACTAAATAATCCTAAGGAAAAACGCGTGGAAAATAAAAATGAATTTTCATCCTGCAGACCACAAGTGGTTGCAAATGAGGCACCAGCGCCCTAATTAAAACTTTTTTTATTTAAAGTGAAATGCCACCGCTAGTGTAGAATAAGTTTTTTTTTGCTTTTTATCACTCTTGCTACTTTGTTATACTTTTAGTAGAGACTCTCTGTGTCAAGAGTTTTAGTGAACGCAGGCGCTGTGATGCTTTTTAATCAAATGCATAAATTCAATGTGTATGAAAAAAACTATAGTTTTAGACAAATATTTATAACGAACATTAATTTTTGATATAATTTAAAACCTTCTTAAATCCACTTTTATTTTAATCTTTGTATCGAACAATACGAGTATTAAGGAACAATTTTAAGACAAGCTCAAAATAAGGGTAACTTAGACGTTTTTAATCCTATTTCTCAAAACACAATTGTGTACTTAATTTCATACAATAATGATGATAAATAATAAAATTATTTAGTTCAGGCATTGCCCATACATTTTTAGTAGATACAGTCTCTTACCAAACTATTGTTAGTAAATACAGGACGCAACACACAACATTAAACCGGATGAGCTTTGAAATTTAAATTTAAAACATACAATAATCAAAATATCCTACAAATTAACAACGGGTAGCAAAAGAATACAATAATAAAATCAAAATACAATTATTTCAAAATTTCAAAATTATATATAATTTCACTTTAATTTGCATATTTTTTTAATAAAATTCGTAACTATAGTCTGTTCGGGATAAGAAGAAGCGTGGCAGAAAAGGGAACTAACATTATGATATTTACATGGCAATCCAACCCGCCAAATGTCAAATTTGTCAAACCTGTTTTGGTGCCGTCCTTGGTATACTTCTTGTTTAGTTTTCTTGCGGTTTATGGTGCATACATAAAACCGTTTACGATGCCTCAAGGGAAATCATATTTAACAAGTATTATTCTCTTTTGTCAGGGACAAAAATTCGCTAAATGCCACATTATCGACTTGCAAAAAATCAACGTGTCTGCATCCGCCACTACAGGTATTTATACGATTATATAAAATAGCCCTCCTAAGTGATTACGGTTTCCAACGTAATATAGACGGGTATATAAATCCAAAAAAAATCAATTTAGTTAAATATATTGAGCCTAATAAACCCTGTAACAACTGATAAAAGTTTTGATTCTTTTTATACCTCGATGGCAAACGAGCTGACTTCAGAGGAGTGACAAGCTCGTTGTTGACCCTTTAGTGAAACTTTTAATGCATATGGATTATTTTTTCCAGATCTGAGTAGATCCACGGTTTATCAAATAAAAAGAAGGTTCTAGAGATAACACACCTGAAAAAAAAACGCAAATGAAGTACAAATACAATTATTCTAGAAAATTTTGATAAGTGTGCCATCCGGAGGAAAATCCATCAATTATATATCGCTAGAAAGGAGAATCACTAGTCTTCGTGAGGTTTCAAAAGAACTGAGATATACCTAAATAAAAAAAAGTGATTACTAAAGGTTTTTATGTGATCATGTGTTACTGTGGAAAAAACTGGAACAGCACCATTTAACACTTTCAGGGCTGGGAACTCAAGCGGCAGCGTTAATCGCGTAGGCAGCGCTTTCCACTACATACGATTTTTCGCATTTGGTCATTCGTAGCGTGAAAGTATTAATAGATACAAGAATTTGTGATCAATATAACAGATTCTACCACCACCACCATTACCACCATATCAGCCAAAGGACGTCCACTGCTGGACATAGGCCTCCCCGAAATTCACGGGGGGTATATGCCATAATCGCCACGCTTGGCATGCGGGCTGGCGATCGCAGTATCGCACTCCAGGGATGCTGCTGCCCATCCCCCCTGGTCCCGGTCTAGGTCGTAGTTAACCGCCGCCGCCGTTACCGCCGTTGGTTATAACAGATTCAAGCACATCAAATTCAAATGAAGATATTTTTTTGGAATATCTCTAGTGGTACCGAAGCAAGCTCCGTGATCATAAACGACATTTCGAATATTTGGTTTCGGACTTTGATTATGATGACTAAATTAGTTTTGACATCAATATTTATTTGTTTTATACAGTTGTAAAATCAACAAATTTTATAAAACGATATGTCTAAATTTTTTTCAAATCAAGTATCACGATTTTTTGTGCCGAACTATATATATAATGACAATAATGACATCGCAGTGTTGTCAGCATAACAAGAACCGAAAATTAGCACTGGTGCGCCCTCAAATCCTATGCTTCTTCTTATCTCGGACAGACTCTAGTCGAACTACTAATGCACAATTTTCATGAAGCAATGTTTAGCTTTCAAAATTGACTTACGTTGAAATTCACCGTTGTTCAGCGATTTCCAGCGACTGTAACACATTTTTGTATATTTTCTATTTTGGATTATAATAGCTCCTAAATTTTCAGTCCACTTATTTATTTAGCATCTACCGACCTACGAAGATTTTACAACTACACTATGGGTTATAGAACTAGACGACGATATATTTTGAAAACCTAAATACATAGAAAACATAGAAAACCCATAAAGAAAATATTTTTTATTGCCTGTACTGGGCTTTGAAACCCGAACTGTCAGCTTACTATGCACAATTACCACTGATCAGTGGCCATGTGTAAACGTAAAGTTAAGCTTGTTGCTTTGTGATCAACGAAAATCATGTCACGAAATATATTCTCATTTTCATACTGGTAACATATTTCATTTATCATAATAATTGATTGAATCAGGCGTTACTTTGCGGAAATCCACGACAAGCTTCTTGAACAAAATTTCTTTGCTATTCCGCTAAAAAAAAGCAAAGGGTTTTTAGCGGAATAGCAAAGAAATTTTGTTCAAGAAGATATATCATAATGTTAAAAAAGCGTATCTGTACGAGTATCGCTCTAACTGCAGCAGTATCATTTGTCAAACGTTCACGTCCATCAAAATATTGCAAATGAACGGACGCGGCAATAAAAAGCAAACCTTTCATTTTATTTGCACAAAGATGCCAACAAAGGATTCTATAGACCTGTGACAACACATGTTCTCCAACCATATCCATTCAAATTCTGGTACGAAATTGTATTATTTCCCACGTGCTGCAGGGATGTTTTTGTAAAGGATTATTAAACTTTCATCTGAAACCCTTTCAGAATTCGCAACATTCATGTTTTGTCACGCAGTACTAATTGACGAGGGTCACTGGCAGCACATGTTTTTATTAGGTGCAGATTATTAGTAAATGTTTTCCGAGTGGCAGACGAGACGGTTCTATATATTGCGCATTAACCTTAAAAATACAATACATCCGCTCAGGGGACCTTACACATACCATACCCTGACAGAAGATACATATCTCTCTACAACTCCACATATTATTATTAACAAAGCAAGTGGTAGTAAGGTAGGAAATTCTTGCCCAGTTGGGCTGGTCTAAATGTGAGCGATATGGCTTTCCCCTACCTTTAGAAGTTCCCTACTTTCATCAGATCAAATTGGTTTAGAAATAATAAAATAAATTTAATCTGGATTATACAGTGTATATTATTATTTATTTAATCCTATTTAGCCATCCACACTTGAACCAAAGTAATCGATGTAGCCATTCGAATCGCTAATCTTATATGGCAGTGGGCGGGGCACATTGCACGTAGAACCACCGTAGAACCGATGGCCGTTTGGGCAGGTTGGCGTTCGCAGTATATCCACCGCATTCCAGGGACACGGGTATGTCCTAAAACTACGACCAAGACCACCGTGGGATGGGTAGCAGCATTACATGCCCCCCATCCATTATCCTGTTTCTAACATTAATTCTAATGTCATTGACCATGTTAGCTTGAAATCTTATATTGGGCAGCAGCAACTCTTGTATGGTACTTATATAATTTAGATCCTCATAGGACCTATTTATTACGCTTATTCGTATTAGGTTAATGTCCCAGTGCTCGAAACCGACTCAATACATGTCACTTTTAATGACAAAGGTGATCAATGAGCGCCATTCCCATCCTATAGGGTATTAAGGTGTCGAGCATTGATTGGGACGTTAACCTTAGTTTATGTGGGTGTATTTCCTGAACTGCGGGCTCATAATGCCGAAGCACTGTCAGTCCTTTAGTTTGTATTCACTTTGTAAAACAAAATACAACAATGGAATATAATGTAGAAAATATTGGCCTGTTTATGAGGATCCTTAAGATGAGATAGGATAGTGGTTCACGAGCCAGATACAAATTTCTATTTCTTTAGTCACTTCCTCCCTGGCGATAACTTGTAACATGCTCGTACTCTGAACCCACCCTCGGAACCATAGCCGACGATCTCGGGACATCAAGGCCGATGACAAGCAAGGTTTACGCTACAGTTGTTGGACTGAGCTTGCTCCGACCTCCGATACCGGTGAAGGTTTAACTGACTCGCTGTCTGTCGGACCGAGCGGGTTAACGTTTGGAGGGAGTGTTCTCCGAGATTATTGAAGATTTGATTAAATTAAACTCACTGATATATTCAAAAAAAAGAAAATCGTACAGATTGTCCTATGCCTATTTTGCGTTAAAGTATATCTAATTTAATTCTACTTTCGACTTTCGGAATCTCACACCATAGTTTGAGTTCTGTACCAATTAACAGTAGTTTTGTAAGTCATTTGTAATTTTATTAACACTTTATGGGCAATGCCTGAAATAAATGGTTTTATTATTATTATTATTTTATAGTACTGAATGATTTATTTAACTCTAAAGAAGAATAAATAATACACAAAAATACTTACATTTTATTCTCTTCGAGTGCAACTTAATAACAGACTGCCATTTTCTTAGAACCGTTAGTCGTTAAAGTCAGAATCGTCATATTAGTCTCGGATAAAACCTACTGAATAACGTCGTGGTTCTCGTAATGCCTGTGGACTGTAACGTCTTGAAGCTCTTGGAAGCCATTAGCGAATGAGTGCGCTTCGGTCATTTGTCGCAAGCAGAAGGTCAATTTGGCTTGACGTTTTGCGTAAACATTGAAATTTAATGAGGACACACTCGTATGACATAAAATACACGGCACCCGTGGAAGAAAGTGCGCGAAACTCATTGACATTATATCATCATGTGAAATGTCAAATCGAATGGGTCATCCAAAACATGTCGTGCTGTTGCTATAGAACGAACTAGCAGAGTTCCTAGAAATTTACCGCTATAAAAGAGAAACGAAAACCATAAATCCCTGTTCGTATTTCAGTACAGTTTATCGTAGAATTTGAAAAAAAAACGACAATAGTATTTGAGTAGGTAATACGATTTACGCTATATCTCTTACAATTTTTATTTCTAGTTGCATTAATGACAAATGATCAGAGATCGCTCTTTAGCGATAAGACCGCCTGATCTTTACCTCTACCTTAAGCTTTATGTTTTGTATTGTGTTCTTTTTGGAGGTGTGCATCAAAGTGTAGGTATTTGTATTGAAGTGTATTTGTGTTTGTATAACAAGTTTCAGACATGAACACGGAACTGTTGTAATTCCTGCAGTTTTGCACAGTATTTTAATAACTATTGCTAGATAAATTCATATTGATCACTGTATGTCACTATACGCACTATAGAAAACTATCAAAATATAACAAATGGTAGGTACTGACCTTCTTGTAAATTAAATAATATCCCTATTTAATGAGTTGATAATAAAAGAGATTTAAAAAAAATCCTATTTTAATATCATTCAATAACGAGGTCACAGTTACCAATAGGGTAATTATTTAAATGAAGAAGGAACTTTGAAACAACTATGTACCTAAAGAAAATGTACATCTGGCACACTGTGGTATGTGTATGAAATATACCCTATGTCATAATAAGGAGCACCTTATTATGACATAGGGTCGCTAGGTTTGTTTTGCGACCGGCTTCGGTTTGCGACACAGAACTATATCGAGAGTTTGCGACCACTTGACTTTCTAAAATATTAGACGAATAAAAAGGCAAATTAAATTTAGTGATATAGAACATTAATCATTATATATGTATAAAACTCGTACGAAGGTATAATCTTCCAACATGCCGTAATTATATCAAGTTGCTGGATATTTGTCACCTTTTTCCCGGCCTCTGTAATAATGTACTATTATTTTACATTGACGATACTAGGAAAGTCAAGACCCATTTATATTTCATTTTTTTACTCGTCTAAACTCGGCTAACACATTCAGCGCCGAGAAATCTATACTCTATTCGTAGCTACTACGCGCTACATACGGTGAATACGTGGCTACGGCCTACGAGCGTAGCCCGTACCACTAGGCGGACATGCATGTGCTGGGTGGCCGCTAACAGGCCTAATGATCCTACATTTTTATGTTTATAGTGTAAGATACCTTTAATAGCCATGTTATTATGATAACAGATCAAATGTGCTCGTTGTAAATATACTGTAGGTAAACAGGGCATGATTGCGCTCATTATACGTAAATCTGTAAGCACGGCCGGTACCTATCGCTGAAAAATATCAAGCATTTGCAACGATTATTGGTCAATAACAACCCTTATTATTATGTGTCTTATTAAATACGATTGCCGATCGCTGTTTTAGAACATAGTATTTATACAGGATGGTGTTTAGGAAAAAAAGGGGTGAATTTTCAGCCAATTTTATCGGTAAAATAATTATTTTTCGTTTTTGAACTTTTTATTAGGTAATGTTTGGGTAGGAAATAGTTGATTTTTAATCCTAGCGCTATCCCAGTACAGTAACATCCTGAAGGACGCCCGAAATCCGCTACCCTAATGCCAAAAGTCGGCTTAAGTTTTTACGGAACCCATTGCCATCTGATGTTCGTTATTTCTAAAGCACAGGAGCATTCAGTCAGTAACCACTCAAGGGAAACGAGCGCCACTCAATTATGTGTACTACCTACCCAAAATGTTACTAGAAAGTTATAAAAATGTATAAATAAACTAATGATTAAACTTAAAAATTAAAATAAATTTATAAATTGAATGGGCAGAAATTTCATCTCTTTAAATATGTTCGGTTTGTCAAAAACCACCCTGTGTATTATAGCTACATAAAAATATCTTATGATTTATAAGTGCCTATATTACTAATGTATACAGATTTCTTAGTTTTCTTACCAAAAACTGAAAAAGCTAACAAAGAAAGTCTTGTGGTCGGACTGTGTCCATCTGTCACAATGCTTTTATGTTTGTAATTTCGAGTTTACCGAATATCTCCGAAGTTTACTGAGCGAAAAAGTCAAAGTTAATACATAATAATATCACTAAAATAATAAGATAACAGTATAACATTTCTATCAAGGTCAACTGACTCTGACAATTTAAATAAAATTTGTTTTTTCATAGGTATTATATTTATTACATTGTTGTTCAAGTTTTCATTCGTTTCACTTCTATGTCGATATGCCCTTCTATCAGTTTTTCATTAAAAATAGTAGCATTGCAGTATATTCGTGCTTTGGTGAAAGGTAAATGCTCGATGAATAGTGAAGGTATGTTTGCCGTGGTCACATTTGATATTTTGTATGCACCCTGCGGAACATAACATGAGATTAAAAACAACTTTTACTCCTGACTCAATGTTGTAGACCCACGCCCACGACCCACCAAAAATTAACTCGGACAGTATCGGTCGGCAATACCTGGTGAAGTAATTTTGATCTTCAGGTTTTATTTTATAAGATTTAGAAACTGTTCTCATTTCGATTAGCCAAATTTAATATTAGCAACTCATGGTAATTTTTTTATTAAAAATGGGATTGCACTTGGCCAGCATCTAGCCAGGGGGCAAAGACGAGGCCGACGATGAAACAAGCTCACCCAGAGGATGCCTATTCACTCGTGTCTTAAAAAGGTCTAGGTTATATGAACTCGGAAATACAAACGCATGTCATGATCAACAAATATTTCAAAAACGATGAGCAGGTTTTAAACAGACTGAAGGGTACTTATCGGGTAGGTAGCAGTTGATCAATAGTGTAATCTTGCTGATATAATATATCTTTAAAAATAATAATAATAGTTACTTTCATTTCGCGGCTCTTTTGTTATGCAGACTGGTAGTGATTATACTGTTGATAGTTTTTAACATTATTTTGCAGACCAAAAGTTGCAGCGTGAATGTTTTAAATGCTTTTAATAACAGCAAAAAAGATACATCTATTAATAAAAAAAAAACTACTATCAATAAATAGCAAAAGTAAATAGCGAAATCATAAATATAATGTTCGTTTCTAAATGTTCAAAATAATTGAACAGCCTTATGGCTTTAACAATTGAGTCGTGTTTACATGATTTGCCACCACACCGCCCACTCTGCTGTTTTTTGATCATAAAGTGTGTTTTTAAAATCATGATATTTATATTGAATTTGCTATGTTGTTCGTTGGTTGTTCATGAAAACTGCCAACGAACAACATAGTAACGATTTGTCGTATACATTTTCGGGACACCTGTACAGTTCCATGTTGAAAGCTTTTGAAATTACAAACTAAAAAAGAGCATACGAGGGTAAAACTGAAAGTTTCGGGAATAGAAGAAAATATGCAGTATAAGTGAGTTTATTTATTTTTATTGTTTTTCAAAATATTCTCCTTTGTATTTCATGCACTTATGCATGCGTTCAAACCAGTCCATAAAGCACTTTTTGAACTCTGAAGTAGGGGTCGACAAAATGGCTATTTTATAGGCCTCCACTGCTTCTTCTGGCGTCTGAAACCGCTGACCACGCAGTTTGTCCTTGATTCTGGGGAATGTAAAAAAGTCGTTGGGACTTAAGTCAGGGCTATATGGAGGGTGGTCCAATATTTCGACTTTTTCACCGTCCAGGTACTCAGTTGTTGTCCGAGCGGTGTGTGGGCTGGCGTTGTCGTGGTGAAGGATGATGCGACGACTAGGGTTTGTTTTTCGGAGTTCAGCAAAGACGTTCGGCAAACAAATAGTGGTGTACCAATCAGCATTGACTGTTCTACGATCCTCAAGAGCCACAGTAGCTACGTGACCAGATTTAGAGATAAACGTAGCCACCATCTTCTTAGCCGTACTGCGAGAACGAACAACTTTTGTGGGTTTGAGCTCGTCTTCGAAGACCCATACTCGGGATTGGTTTTTAGTTTCAGGCTCATAAGCGTATATCCACGACTCGTCACCTGATACTATGCTAAAAACAGCATTTGAGCGTCCCTTGTTAAATCTTTTCAAAGTTTTGCGGCACCAATTGACACGGACTATTTTCTGCTCGTCAGACAATAGGTGAGGTATCCAACGGGAAAATAACTTTTTCACGCCTAATTCTTCTTTTAAAATAATTTGTATTTGACTCATTCCAATACCCAGGTGCTCTTGAATTTCCCGATATGTCACATGTCGGTCTTCATTTATCAGACGACGCACAACATCGACGTTTTCTTGCGTGACTGCCGATTTTGGTCGACCTTCACGCACTTCGTCGGTGAGGGATACACGGCCACGTTGAAATTCTGAATACCACCTGTATATTGTAGTCTTTGAAGGAGCTTCAATATTAAAAGCAGCAACCATCCGCTCTTCACATTGTTTTTGTGTTAGTCCACTTTTAAAGTCATAATAAATCATAGCTCTGAAATTTTCACGGCACAATTCCATTTTAAGCAGTGACTCGACGACTTCAATAAACAATTGAAACCGAACCATACTTTTTTTTTCTAAGTGGCCAGTGTGTTGAGATAAGGAAACTTCAGAGATTATAAAAAGGTATAATACATGTTAAAAATAAATTAATAAGTATTCGATTCCCGCCACTTTCAGTGCAAGCCTCGTATATATCAGGTTATAAAATAAAAACAGCAAACTTACGAATAAAATAAGTTATTTGTTACATTCATATTAACCTTGGGCGTTGGGCATGTTGGAGGAAGATATCTTCTAATCATTGATCCAATAATTTCATCCTTTAAAACCATATTACACCACTTGTAATGTAGTTCCATTAGCAGCGGACCATTGTTTGGAAACTGAATAGCGTAGAAGTTTATCTGTAAAAATATGAAGTATCTACTTAATACCGGCCTATCGCCTATAAAATGCATCGGCTGCGATGATATAGTGATGTTATGAGGAAACCACTCGACCACCTAGGAAACTTAGCACTGCAGCTTGCCATCCCCGATCGTAGATCCAGAGGCAGAGCAGACCCAGATAAAGATGGAAAGATGTAGTGCTTATACATGATACAGTGTCATGCATCCGAAGACGCTGTCGAGTACAAAGCGAATAAGCGGATAAGACTAGCACGGAAAGCTGAATAAAACCACGTGGGATTTAGACACAGGAATGAAGAGAGACCTTATAGACAGGCCAGTCTCACTTTCCGATCCGGACGGACGAGTCCAAGGTGTATAGTGTATACACACCATTGTATGTAGCTTTAGACATGACTTTGACACGTGTCTTTAATGGATAAATACTAATTACTGTATAATAGTGCTTATTTTATAACATTTTTGTTAAGTCATGCCAACGTAAATGAAATGGCGGATGTAAAAGCATGACGCATGGCAGAAAAAACTGACACCGTAAAAAAATCTGACATAAATTTCAGTTATTGTTTGTTTCTTTATTAACAAAAAAATCACATTCATTATCAACTTCATGATGGCAGACATGAATATATCCATGTCGAAATCCATGATAGAGCACATAATTTTTTTTTTAAAATTGGTATGGGTCTCATGTTCGAGGTTCGTCGGGGTGCCGATTACGAAAATGACATCTGTTTTCTAATGAGAAATAGCGGAAATTTATTTTCTTAAAAGCGATACTAGTGTCGTCTTTTCTGCCCTTCCTTCTTTTGGGTGTCGTAGGAGTCGACTTTGGGAACAAGGTTAAAGTGTGTTAAGCCACTGCAATATCACATTTTCTCCATCTATGAATGAAATTAATTTTCGTGTGTTCTGCCTATCCCTTTTGGGAGCATAAGCGCGAGTTTATGTATGTATGTACGAACAAACATGAAACCAAAAACCATTACCCTCCTTTTTAGGACAGTTGTTTAATGTCTATGGCAACCCTGAGTACAATGGCCTTGTGCAGTGACGGAATTTTACGCAAACATCAAAGCCGTCGGTCCACTGTTACTTTTAACACTGTGACAATAGGCACTACCTAACATATCATATATATGACGTCGATTCAAATCGGTCTTTTGAGATACAGACCAGCCACCACCGCAAAGATACACAACTACCCTGCAATTGTGTATCTTTGCGAATGCATTTGTTCAAAATGATGCTTGGTCTAAGAAGTTATTGCTGGTAACCTGTTGGACTTCTCAATTATATTGTCTTAGCATCATTATTATCTTCTAACGTATACGGAACCAGTGAAGTCTACCAAAAGAAAATCTCACAGACCTAAACAAATATAGTAATGAAAACCATTCTACAAAAAATGAAGAATGCACTTACAAATCTTTTTCATGATAACAATTCTTATAATTTGACATGCATCCGCTGTCATTTTTTGTCATAAAAAAATGTATACTTGTTTTGCTCAGAAGCATGTTGATATGTTTTTGAACCCCCTTCGCAAATGAAATGAGTGATGTTGTAACTTTTAAGTCTTGATGATTCTTAGCCTATGTGTGGTGTCGCCGGTTTAAAAAAAAGATGTGTAATGTGATACTTACCGTGATATTATTATCTAAATCGATAATTGGGTCAGCGTACAAGTTTATATAATACATTGGATCTCGTCGACTGTATCGCAGCGCGGTAAACCTGACGTCAGAAGCATATTTCCTGTTAAAGTACGTCACACTTGGATGTTCAGTCGCTAGGTAATAGGTCTGAAAGAAAGCCTTTATAAGGAAAACATCACGGTGCTTAACATTGATCATATACTTGCCATTCTCGATTTACATTTTTAATTAATAACAATCACACAATAATAGAGGTATAAATAAATATAAATATTAGGGGACATTTTACTTTACACAAATCGAACTAGTCCCATAGTAAGCTCAAAAAGGCTTGTGTTACGAGTCTAGTATCAACCCATACCTATGCATACCCATGGCATAGTCGAATTTATTTAAAATTTCCGAGTGGTACTTCAGAGCTTATCTTTGGAACAATGGCATATTGTGCTCTTAATAAATAAAGAGCACGATACAACCGCCAGCTACTCGTTCCGAACAAGCAGAAACATGTAAATATAAAATCTTCACGCATTGCTACCATCGGATAAGCAATAAGGTTCATGTTGTAATGTGCACAACATGCCGTTCATCCTTTCGCCGACCACCTACGTAATTACTGTTTAGCAATCAAAACATGGGTACGTTACTACAACCTTCAACCTTATTGCTTAGTTAGGAAGGAAGCAATTTGGGCGGTTAATCTTTGTACATCTTCCCTTTTATTCTAAACTGCTAGCTGCTGGCACAGAATAAGTAATAGTACATACTGCTGGTTGAAGGTACCAAAGAGCGCAATACCATTGTTTGAAATATAAGCTCTCAACCCTCAAGTACCATTCGGACATTTTAAATAAATTTGACTGTAAATGATAGGTGTCAAACATTAACGCGTTCATCTTTGTCTATCATAATACGAAAAACCAATGTAATTACAGGTGTCGGTCAGAAAAAAAATGCTGTGTGTTTCATCAGTCATTATTAAGAAATTTAAAAATATGATAACCTAAATGTAAAATATTTCGCCGCAGATAAGGTAAAAGAATATTGGAGTAGGTTCAGTGAATTGAAGTATATAGAAAGTCATAAATCCAAACAGATAACTGTAGAAAATGGTTTTCAGAATTCTAAATTAAAAAGAGTAGCATAAATGAGTCTTCACGATTAGGAAGTATACTTACACTCGGCATCGTAAAAACGTACGCCTACAGTACGTTCTAGCACTTATCTTGTTTAAAGATAAAATCGAATAGTATATATTGTTTCTTTCTACTGACGGAACGTATTGTTAATTATATATTTCGAACAAACGTCTTTTTTCAAATGTAGTTGAATTGACTATTGGTTAATATATTAACACTAATTCCTAACTAGCATATGAGACTGTATGGTCCTCCGAAATAAATTTTAGTAATGAGATACTGTAGTGTAATCAATGTCATCATACATCTCTACACTTCCGAGCGTTCAAAAATATAAAACAATACACACATAAACGAAAAACAAAATTCTATAAAGAAACACGAAAAAGGATAAATAGAATTCTTCAAAGGTGTGTTAAAATAACTAACCCGTTTCGTTTTAAATGAGCTCAGCAAAAATACCGCGTAGAAAAGAAAAATTAAATATATGTCGTTTGTTCTGTTCTTCATGACTGCTAACGAACAATTGATGATAGCGGTGACGGCCTGGCTATTTTTTTGGTAATTGTTACAAAATACCTACGATCATTAAATATCCATTCTACAAACAATTGCCTCATACAGTTTAGTAGCAAAACACGCAGTACATTAATTGAGGCTGAAACGAATCCATAATAATAATATAAAAGCGAAAGTACGGTATGTTTGTTTGTAAACCGCGGAAATATGTCTGAAATGGGTTGTAAAAGATTTTTCTCAGAGCTGGCTTTTTAAGTGGACGTTACTCTTTACATATTGGATGGCGAAGTGTTTATGGTCAGTCAATAATCAATATATATATATATATTAGTATTTTATGCAACAGTTAAATAACACGGGTTCTTGAAATCCGAGAGTCGCTGTTATTTAAGACTTGAAAATTTTAAGACCTAATTATGTAACGTTACATACAATAATTATTCTACGACAAAAATAATTTGATTTAATTATAAATCTAAATGTTGGCAGAATACGGGCACTGGCAGGCATACCTAGCCGTGTGCCTCTTTTAAAAATTAAAGTCGTATTTTTCTGCTCTGTCGGTGGAAAAATAGACTTGCACTTCTGTTAAAATATAAACGGTGGGAGTGCAGGAACATTTGACGTTTTAGGTTTGTTTATTAAAACATCATTCCATTTTGTTTCCTCTCCCCATTTTTAAGAAAATTACTATATTAGCTTCAGCTAGAATGTCAATAGCAGGCTTCGTCTTAGTTAAATTAAAAACTAATAACTCAGACTGCACTTGCCTCCTTCCATACCTCGACAACTTAATTTGTAAATTATGATTTATTTCCAATAAATATTTTCCCTAAAACTAGAACTTTTCCTAAATAATTTGAAACCTCTGCTATAGGATAAGCAGTGCTCTCCCGTGTGTAAAGTATTTGATGTTTATGATTATACTAAAATAAATAGAAAACATCAAAAAGGAACTTAAACATAAGCTAATAATGTACTATTATATAATTACACTGCGCTTGCAAGAATTGAATAGCAACAAACATCTTCTAAGGCAACGAACGAATTTTACGCAGTCGAAGTCGTGGGCGATAATGAGCATATTAAGCTGTAGGAGCTGTAGCCTAATACAAAAAAAGATATCATTTTTGTATGAATAATAAGTTATTATTGTAAGAAAATTTCTAAAAATAAAAACCTTACTTAATTTTCTATCGAGCAGTAACGCTGCTAACGAAAATTCCAAATTACAAATAAGGGAAAAATTTAAAAATTTAATGCTTCGAGCAGGATTTGAACCTGCGACATCTGGCATACGCGGCCAATCGCTCTAGCCTCTGAGCTAGTCAAATGTTGCAGGTTTGACTCCTACTCGGAGCATTAATTTTTTCAATTTATCCCGTTAATTTGAAATTTGGAATAAAAACCTTGTTAGTATAAACTTAAAACCGGAACTGTTAGTTATTTTCTGTTGAAATATATGCAAAACAAGTGGTTTTAGTACGCAAAAGCTGAATTGTATTTTATATATTAGTTTTTAAAATTGTTTTCACATATTGTGATGCGTTTGACAGATGAAAGCTGGGCAGTTTTTGCCAAAATATACACTAGAGTTACACTGACTCATAACATTCTCGTTACCTAAATGATCTGCAGGAATAAAATAAAACCCTGGTTTATTTAAAACAATAGAAGTATTTTAAGGCCGATTGTGCCGACAACACAATGCTTCTTAATTTGAGGTTAAACGTCGGGTCTTCTTTGAATAGGTAGGTACCTATTCAAAGATCCTAAGTTTTGTTAGGTGGATTCGACACTTAATATGTATTCAGATATACCGACACATACGTTTTTCAAGCAACTCCAAAATGTCGAATTCAAACCGTTTAAAAAGATATCAAGTGGTGATACTGACGTAATTGGGTGCACTTTATATTATATTTCGGTAAGTGGTTAAGGTAGTGCATCTGCACTACCTACTAGGTGGTACGTTTAAATGGAATGATCTGTAGGAAGGAGGTTCTCAGTTCGTCTGTATGTTTACTTTTTTTTATGAGTGTACATGTTCCTCGATAACTCTTGACCACGTTGGCCGATTTTGATGATTCTTTTTTTGTTTCAAAGCAGATACCCCGACATTAGTCCCATATATAAATCGGTGAAAGTCTTAAAAGATCTAGGAGGAATCGAGGGAACCACAAATTGTGGCATAGCGAGTACAAAATTGGAGTCGTTTTTTTGGTATAAATAATTATCTATAGCACTTTGATGGCGGAACCAAAATCCATTATTATACAGGGTGTTTTTATTGATTTGCGTTCCTTCAAGCATATAGCCGTGCAGAAACGACGTAGCGTATTTAGTTTTTCAAAATGCAAGAAAAAGATATATTTTTTTATTTTCATACAAAATAATTAATTATATCACCAAGGATGAATACAAAATGGCCTTAAGAGTTAACGTTTTAAGCATAGGATTTAAGCAAAAGTTAATGTCAAGTATGACAATATTCGAAATTCGAATGACACCGTACGTGACGCACGTCAACATTGTTTATCTGTTAAGGATGTTTTATACTATACTAGGGGTGTTAATTAACGAAAATGAATTTAAATATCTTTGATATGGTACGGGTTGGGAATTGGGATACTAGTGTCTTAGAGAAGGTTACTTTAATTCATCTCAGGAATGCGCCCTCGCAATTAACGGAATTCAATAAAAACACCCTGTATGATTATTGATTTAAGCTTTCACGATTTTTACACATTATCATGGGTAAACGAGACTTAACTACTACTACTTACGCTTACTATGGGTACTTTTTTGTACGCGAATAAGACTCCCCAGTACGCTTGGCTGAACTCGATTCTACATACAAACGTAATTTCGTTCTTGCTAAAATAACATGAAACTTTGCATAAACATTGGGGGCCGCCATATTTAGGTCGGAAATTAGTTCCTGTTGCTAAAAATTGTAATAGGAAAAAAAAGTTTTTGAGTCACGTCTTGTATGAAAAGATAATAATTGCTGTATTTTTTCTTCATTATAACTTCAAGCAAAAGAAACTAATTTCTGACATAGATATGCCGGATCCCAATGTGTATACAAAGTTTCATGTTAATATAGCATGGCGTTTTAAAATGAGAGCGTAACTACGTTTGTATGGAGAACTGAGCTTACTGCGGACTCTTTATTACATATAATCATCTCGATCTCACGATTCGAAAATAAATGCCATTTGATTATTATTATAATGTATCTCCGTTTGAAATTCACGGGGTGAAACCCGGTCATTTGGTAGGCGTGCGTGGGGATACAAATCCAACACGTAGAGGCCTTATGGAGAAGAAGTTTAATGTGATGTAGTACACCCGCTAGAGCCCATTCACGGGTAAATCGATAGATACCCGTGAACCGGTTCCAGAAGGCGCTCGGACTATTGCGGTTAAAATGAAAAAAGAATCGGGCTATGGATGAAATTTGGATGGAAAAAGTAATGGGACTATTGCTGCTAGAGTTCCGGACACCTGCCATAACATAGTTAAATGTTATCGAGGCAGGCGGTGGTACAGAGTTCCCCTTGCACCGTTTAAATCCGTCTTTGCAAAGCACGCCCCAGCGTATATGCATCTACGAATTTACAATAATATTTGTAAATTGCATAATCTACAACAGCATGCAGTGGGTAGGGTACAGAAAATTAAAAAAAATGGCTTATGTCCCTGACGTATAATGAGACGGAAGCTCTTCTGCGTCCCTGATCTCAGTTGTGACATACAATTCAAGATGCCCTTACATTTACACTTACTCCACACACGCATTCATATTCACATATATAAGCACACATACACACACGTACACATACACACACGCACACATACACACACATGCACACACAACTTAATATTTCTGGTTAGATTAGTATTCATTAAATTTTCTGAAATTAATATTTTAATTATAGTTTAAAATCCTAAAATTTCTGTTCATAATTCATGTCTGTATATGTAATTATATTTATCTCATTTGTAAAGCGTACTGCTAGGTCCCGAGATACAGGCTCAGTCTAGTTCGGGATCTGCCGGATATCCATGTTTTTGTTAACTATAAGACTTGTATGGTTCTAAATAAATTTATTATTTATTTTTAATTTAAATTTACATTTAGTTATGGAATCGTATTTAAAACTACATTGAAATCATTTAGTTTTTTAAACTTCAACTCATTTTTCTTAATACCTGTTTTAAAAAATGTGCGTGTAGTATTTTATTTTACTCACACTCGAAATGAAAAATACAGTGTTTAACTCGGGTGAAATTACCTATTTCACCTTCGACCTATTAGACACAAACACCCTATCTGAATACCCTAGAAATATCTGGGGTGAAATGGGTCACTTTCAACTCTTGATTGACAATATAATATTGCACACATGTGCCTAAATACACGAAAAGAAGACATGAAGTTTTTGGCTGAAAGCTGTTTGCTTAATTTGATAGCTCCCTACATTTCTTCTTGGCTTCAATACCCTCAACGTATTAATAAACGAGATTTCGCTAAATATAAATAAACGACTGTAATAGAAAAAGAGGCGGGTGAATATAAATACAAAAATAGGTTAAAGTAACTATGGTAACCTAAAAAATTTGCTTAACTAACATAAATTGACAAAGGAAAAATAACATACAGCCAACTGCCACTAGGCTTTTTAGGTGTTCTAGTTTTTTGTTTATTTTTTGTATTGTTTAGTATTTTTTGTTTTTATTTTTCTTTTGTTTTTTTTTGTTAATTTTGATTTTTATTGTATTTTTTGTTGTTTTTTTGTTTCATTGTTTTCTTACTTCACGGCCTCTGTGGTAATGTACTTTTAAAATTTTATCAATATACTCGTATTACAATTGGTAACCGTCATAATGAATTGTTGTTAAACAAGATGAATGCCTGTTTGTAGGGTGAAATCTAATTTTTACATTGACAACTTTTACTAATGGGACATTTTTTTTCTGTCAATGTGCAACATATTCTAGACTCCATTTCAATAGGAAATATTCCTATTATAAAATTTTTAGAGTCGTATTTTTACTTTATATCATTTTATATACAAACTTCAAGTCTTTTGACAAACTAACTTGATTCAATTTACTCTAGAAAACATTTCGTATTGCCCATTGATGGTATAAAATCATGGGTAAGATCTGCCCCTTATTTTATTCTGTGTCACAGATTTTACCCTATATTTACCATGCACGTTTAAGGCTGGGTTGCACCAAACCGTCTGTAATCGTAAGCTGTGTTTGTTACAATTTCAATGTACGGAAAGTTTGACAAGTTTTTTATGGGATGACAGATGCCGGCGCCATATTTAACGTTGATCAGTCTGTAATCTCAAGTCGGTGCAACCCAGACTAATATTGCAAACGTAACCTATAATTATTGTAGTTATATCGCTAGATGGTGGCCAAGAGCAATCCCATTTGTAATAAATAAATAAAATAAAAAGTGAACGTTAGTAACATGAAATTATATCATAATTCATAACCTAAGTAGTAGTTATGATAATTATGTTATGGGGTGCAACTCAAAGACATTCTAGTCCTTATTCATATCAGATTACAATGGATGCATTTCGTTCTTAAACAATTAAACGAGGCAACACCAATTTCCAACGCAACACAACTGCTGGTAAACACATATTCCCTCTATGTCACTCGTACAGTACAAGTTAAGAAGTTTCTTACGTGCATTTTCATTCTAAGAAGTTACATTCAGAACGAGCCTTGTGTGCACGTATTAAAACGGAGATTTGTAGTTTGCTCGGATACAAACTTACACTTTATATTTTCACAGTCACGCAGGTCGTGCTTTGTTCTTGAAAAGTTGCTTTGTTTGTTGGTTTCCCATAGCTCGCTTGACTCGTGGACGTGGCATTCTGATATTTTATAAACAACTTGTTTGTTTCATTTGACAAAACCATAAAATAAAACTAGCTTTGTTTGCTTTTCAAACTCAAACTTACGATTGTATGTTACCGGCTAAAGTTAGCATATTTAAGGTAACTAAACCAATATTTTACATCTTTATATTCAATTGTTGACACCAATTATTCTTCTCTATTAATGTCAAGTATTATATATAGGGTAGTGCTTGGCACTGGTACATTCATCTTATTTTTATTACCTGGCGACTCATCCCTAGTACCGTCCATACTAAGTACTCGGATATATGATGACGATACATAATTAATGTATAAGTACTTTATTTATTTATTTAGGTATACAAACAGTCACTATAGTGGTCGGCGGTAAGAAGTCAATCCTGATACCTGTCATTTCCACACAGTTTATAACCTAAAAGTCACTTTGAGCCCTTTGCGGTTATAAACTGTATGGAAATGACGGGTGTCAGGATTAACTTCTTAACCGCCGACTACTATATATAATACTTATCCATTCAAGCAGCACCTTATATACTTATAGGTAGGTATATAAGTGTGTAGGTATAGTGGAACACTATTTTTCAAGTCACAACCTCTATAAGCCTGTACGAGATCAATAATTTTGTTAATTATGGACAATGTTAGATAAATGGACCTAGTCTCTAAGTAAGCAAAGCTTGAATATTATACGTAGGTACTAGACATACTTATGTATATAAAAAAGCATCCAAGACTAAGGAATAATTATTCAAGCACATTACAGAAATAAATGCTCTGACAGGGACTCTAATCCGGAACCACCCGCTTCGCAGGCAGGGTCAGTACCAACTATGCTAAAGAGCTCGTCAAACTTTCACGGGTCGTTAACTTATGTTAAAAATACTTTCCGCAAAGATGACAAGCTGTGAGTTAAGTT
Source organism: Notocelia uddmanniana (assembly GCA_905163555.1). Lineage (NCBI taxonomy): Eukaryota > Metazoa > Arthropoda > Insecta > Lepidoptera > Tortricidae > Notocelia > Notocelia uddmanniana. Next base: position 11,519,261 of record LR991065.1, on the reverse strand, counting down.
TGTTGTTAGTAATAGGGGTGATTACGTAACGGTTTCTAGCGTGCGTAAGGTAGATATGATGTTAGATGTGTACAGTTGAGACTGTACACATCTCAACAACAGTATTAAGATACATCAGTACTGAGATACATCAGTAGTGAGTATTGAGATACTGTACATTTTCCGTTTACGTTGCGACCTACTTGAGGCCGCGCTATGATATGACGTAATGAAGTATAATATATCAGTGCTACTACCAAACTCGCATACGATAAACATCAACTGAAGGAACGGCCTATTAACTCTACTATTTTGTACATATCTTCAAACAATAAAAGTTTTATGACTATAACTTAACTTCTCCGTTCTCTCAATGCACTTCTTCCAACACATGATCCAAGTGTATGGGCTAACTGGCTCATACAAGATGCTACTTTAAGTGCCATTTTCTATATCCTTTTGAGCTCATATTCAGGCCAGTATATCCTGAAGGTTACCTACAATATTTTTCTTAGAAGATGGGATTGAGTGCCCAGGTTTCATCAAACAAAAGTTGTAAAAACCATGATTATTCTATCGTGCATTCTAGCTCCAAATGTATTCCCCTTGGCAAAATATATGAAATCCCCTAGAAGATTTACGATAACGGGCGAAAAAAGTATTAAAAAGAGAATACCATTTTATGCCAGCCCTTACCTACTCGTATATCGCTTGCAAGCAATAGTAATAAAAGAAGGTTATATTTCCCTCAACGCCTTCCTTTCCTCTGGCGACTAATTGCAAGTTTCTTCTGAACATCTGCAGTCCTCTTAATTAATGATCATGTCCCGCCTTCTTTCGAGGACATGCCTGATTTGCTAGTAGGGTATAAATATAGTAGGCTTGTTCTGAAAAATATGTATACCTACAAAATGTGTATTAAAATTTTGTTGTCTCTGCAAAGCTAACACAAGTTTACCGATCGCTTGTGACATGGTATGCGAAATAGTACTTTGTTTAAAGTGGGGCGTAAGCAGAAAATTGAGAATTGTTTTTAATACAAATCCATAACTCCCGTGGGAGGTAAATCGAATATAGCTGCTCTATACGCCTGCGTACAATGAAATCAAAGGATCTCATTGTACGCAGGCGTGTGTCGTAAAGACGAGCAAGTCTGATGATTATGGACTAAGTAGCCATACTTTTTTTTTTTAAATTTTAATCGTATGGCATTTATTTACGAACCGTGAAATCTTCGAGAATACAAGTACGGTTGCCAGTTTTTGTTGCACTTTTAGCACCACGGACGTGGTGCAACTTCGACTCCCCTTTGTCAAGTGAGTGGGTAACTTGACTATTAGAAGTTCTCAAGCCGCCCGAAGGCCTCTAACTTGGCTTAACGACTGCTGTCATAGACAACAGCCGGGATCAACGGCTTAGCGTGCCTTTCAAAGCACGAGAGCGCTCAGTTAGTAACCACTCAAAGCGGTCACCCATCCAAGAACTGACCTGCGCCCACATTGCTTAACCTCGCATACCGCACGCGGTACGCGGGCGCCGCTGGGCCACGAGCGCTCTAGTAGTTAGTGTTGGGTAGGACATGAAATTAAAATGAGTTTGAGGGAGTACCTCATTTCCAAAAATGAGGTGGTACAATGTCCTACTTCAAATGAGGTGAGGTAACAGTATATACTTAGTATCTTTCGGCAGCAAAAACATGGTTGTAATTTAGTGTTATAACCGAGCACTGAGTACTTTCATGTTCTGTATTCTTACTTATTTATATTCACCTTCCTCCACTTCATATAAAAAATTAATTACCGGGCAGTTTTCAATTTTGCATGCTCAGTTACAGTCAGATGAATTAAAACAATACATTAGACCACAGCATAGAATATAGAATTTTGTCATCCAGAAACTTCATATAGTATGACAATCTAATATTGACGCTTACAACTGAACCAGAGTATAATGTCACGTGTATAAACATAATACTCGTAAGCATGTACTTCAAAAGCACACCAGTGTAGTTTAGTTATTTATTATTCCAACTTGATAGTTTGTTTGGGTATTTAGAAGCAATTCACGTATGTAAATTAAACTCATAATAAGATTCCTTAAAAAAGATTTGGACTGGCACAAATATAATTAACTTACCAATGATATTATCAACAATGAGTTATGTATTGAATAAAAGCAACATTAAAAATTATTCCCGCGTAATAGCTTTTCAGTTCAACACGCAAACAATAACCACACCACAACCACAAGGCAGCCAGGCACATTCGTGTGTCGGCAAGATGTTTTTAACCTAATCCGGATACAAAGTAAATAAACAAACAAACATCTCATCACCAACGTGATCAACTTTGTCGGTTAATTGTCAATGTCATAGGTATCTTGTTTGACTTCTGTTAAAATTGAGTTGCGTTTAATTTCTCGCCCTTTACTTTCGTTACAATTTTGAAAACTGTTTCATTCCTTAGTAATTACCTATCATAAATAAATAAAAACAATTTTCAAATAACATCTTAAAGATATTCATTAAGTACCTAATAAGAAATGATTCGATTTTTGAAGATAGAATTTGTCCCGCCATTTCACCATTAACTCTGCACCAACACCAACATTAAAATAAACTCTATTTTTAACAATCCAACTACCTAGAATTTCACTCTTATAATGGTTGAGATTTTAATCCTATTCTATTTTATTAAGTATAAGAACCACATTCCATATCCATATTTACAAATACAGTAAGTAAAAAGATTTCTAAACGTTCCGTCAGTTTCAAAAATTTGACCGTTTGACGTAAACGCGTAAAATGTATGAAATCCTGCGGCGCTTACGACGTTTTTGTCAACGCATTGAGCATTGGTTAAGGTGTTTCATGTCCCACCTCACATCACACCGTACATTTTGGGGATCGCACTCGTTGTCATGTTAGAGTAAACATCCTCATTCACGCGCTCATTTTCGGTGTGATAGGCAGTGCGACAAATGAAGTTAGGCGTGAGTAGGAGTGTTGTAGTGGGACATGTGACGTTAGGCACGAGGCGCGAGGCATATTGAGGTGTGATTGAGGTTTGAAGGATAAATGAAGCGCGAGTTGATGGACGAGCGAGTGAGTTGGTACCTCGTGAGTTATGAAGTGTGACATTTTTGATACGCGAAGTGATGCGACAATTTAATGAAATGAGTATGACAAAAGAGGTGCCTCACGAGTGAGTAACCCAACACTACTAGTAGTAGCCATACTGATCCATGTTTAATCAATTTACTAACAGAACCATCATCATCATCATCATCATCATTTCAGCCGAATGAATTCCACTGCTGGACATAGGCCTCCCTAAAAGACTTCCACAATGACCGGTCCTGCGCCACCCGTATCCAGCGGATACCAGCGACCCTTACCAGGTCATCAGTCCACCGTGTGGGGGGCCTGCCTACGCTACGCCTTCCGGTACGTGGTCGACACTCGAGAACCTTTCCGCCCCAACGGCCATCGGTTCTACGTGCAATGTCCCCGCCCACTGCCACTTAAGTTTAGCGATTCGAAGGGCTATATCGGTCACTTTGGTTCTACTGTGGATGGCCTCATTCCTGATGCGATCACGCAGAGAAACTCCCAGCATAGCCCTCTCCATTGCTCTTTGGGTGACTTTGAGCCTTCTTATGAGAATACAAGGATTTATTTGCTTCTACGTTTTCTTTTTGTGTCCGTGAACTCAGCTACGTTTTACATTCTATTTTGATTTCAATTTGAATAAGTTTGTAGAAAAGATTTGTGGCCTATTTGAAATATAATCGTTTGATTTTATTATTTGATACCTTTTTACAAGTAAAATAAAATAGGAACGTCAATCCGGCAACTTCCTGGCTTGTCGGAGCAGAGGCGGTACGATATGTGTGAACTGACAGCTGTCAGTATCAACTGTCAATCGAGTCAGTACCAATTTTTACTGCGGGCTTCTTGACTGGCTAGGGATGCACGGAAGCAGGAGATACGAATGTATCACTGTCCCGCTTCTGCGCATGATATTATTACTACTTCGCAAACCTATTAATTTTTTTAAAGGGTCGGCAATGCGCATGTGACACTCCTGGAGTTGCAGGCGTCTATAGGTTACGGTGACCGCTAACCATCAGGCGGGCGGTATGCTTGTTTGCCACCGATGTGGTGTAGAAACAACCTAATACTGACATTATTTCGTCAAAAGACGAAATCTCCGCGACATTAGTAAGCTCACGTCAAACGTCAGACGGCTTGCCAAGTCAGGAAAAGTCGCCTTAGGCAACTTTCTGGCTTAGCTGTGTGGGATCGATATGTGGTAGGTATTTTGTCCTTTTAGCTTCTTGTGAGCTAACTGATGTGACGTTTCCTCATTTAACAAAATACTGTCAGTATAACGTTTGCGCAGTAGTAATTTGTAGTAACCGTCGCCCTACTTCTGCGCATGATATCATGCGTAAAAGTAGGGCAGTACTGCATTAGTATCGGTTGACACTGACAGTTGACAGTATTTTCATATCGTTTCCGCATTGGCTCAGACTGTGTGTCAAAAAACTGCATTTAAACTACTTCAATTGTTTACCTAGATACGTACGCGAATATTGGATTTAATCCCTATGATTTATGTGTCTTATTATATCTAAAGCGGGGTTTGATAGATCGATTGAACTCAATATAGATCAACTTGACTTCGATTCTAGCACGTTTGTAAATAAGGCTTTAGAATACGTTTTTGCAGTGAGCCCAATACTAATTACTGATGAAATAGCTCGCCTACTGGTATCGTCTGTGTTTCGCACCGATATTATTTCAGCTTTTATTTGACGCAGATAGAGTTGGGACGTCTAATTTACTTCAATGAAACATTAATTATCCTGCAATTCTTGGGGAAATTCAGATATAAATTTCCCCAAGCAAGATATTTAATGTTGCGTTGAAGTAAATTAGACGTGCGTAAATTTTTCACATATTAATAGTCTTATGGCGTAAGTTAAGCTAGTTTCCCCTAGACACGACCAATCATTGTACCTAGAGTTATTATGAAATATGTCAGTCAGCGGTCGTTTTCCGCGTATTAACATTGTCCACGATTTACATGGATCGGAACTTAAAACTAATTACTTAAATCTAATACTACTACTCGTACTTAAACCTAAAATTCACCTACGTGTGTGTGGTGGGTTCCTCTCCATCCGGCGAAGACTTGAAACTCGAACAGTCCCCCTCCCTCCCCCCTGAAATCTTCCGAGTCTGTGGAGCAGAATCCAGCCACCAACCCGACTTTGCACACATACACACGTTATTACAATTATTATTACAATTGTATTTTATAATGTAATCTTATTTGAAATAAATGCATCTATCTATCTATCTATTGTCAAACACTTTCACGGTTTCACACGTTACTTTTTATTACACGGACAAAATTAAATTAGCATTTCGTGTTCAAATCAAAATATAGAACCAAAAAGTTATTCAAACCAGATCAACTATCGCGTGAGGCTTAGGCTGCATTTCCACCAGACATGTGCGAGGATGCGTAACGAGGGATGTGATTTTAAGAATTACTTCTTCATGCGCGCTGCGCTAAGCGAGGAATGGTTAACGAAGTGTTCCTATTGGTTCTTAACAAACACATCCCTCGCAGCTCGCTACGCATCCTCGCACATGTCTGGTAGAAACGCAGCCTTAATTCCCACTTCAACTGCGTGCTTGCTGATGGTAAACTGTAGCATACCTTGTGTTCTTAAGAGCATCAGCTCGCCCTCGCTTGCAGGTTACGGCAATGCGCTTTTTCTTCGTTCGTTACCTTGTTTCTTTCGCTAAACATTTCACTTGAATCACTGTAACGATAGGAAAATATTGTTTCTTTGATTACTTTCGAAAATTTCAATGTTTCCGGCACTGCCTATGTTATGGGACACACTAAACACGCCAGAAACTTACCTTGTCTGATATAGCTTGATATTTTCAATTATTTTGTTGTTTTCATACGAAAACAAATATAATTATCCTAAAATTTAATACTTTTGACATGTTTACTTATCGACCGTCATAGCAACGGACATTGTCAAAACTCATTTATAGCTAAGGTTGTAATCATTTTACGTCTAAATTGTATACTGGTTTCCTGTAAATTTTGAAATTGTAAATTTAGAACTATGGATTCTCGAACAACGGCAAGAAATAGTATAAAAGCCGAACATTGCCTAGGGCAGTTCAGTTTCTCGCCGACTTTTCATCAGTCAAGTCGCAATTGGTAAAGTGCAGGGCCAAGCCAGGCCCTGCACTTCAAGAAGACCTCGTGCTCACGTACTTACTTCGACGTAAACCCTCTTTCTCCTACTAAAGACAACGTGACTCGACACGCCGAGCCATTCTTCCCGAGCCACCGTGCTCGAGTCTCCGTACCTACTTACTCGAGTCTCCGTATGTACTTACTCAAGTCTCCGTGCCTACTTACCCGAGCCGTCGTGCCTACTTACTCGAGCAGTCGTGCCAACAAACTCGAGCCGTCGTGCCAACTAATTCGAGCCGTCGTGCCAACTAACCCGAGCCGTCTTATCAACTTACTCAAGCCGACGCGCCTACTTACTCAAGCCGACGCGCCAACCTACTCGAGTCGCCGTACCAATCTACTCGAGGCGCCGAGTCTTCTGTCTCGAGGCTCCAAATTTTTGAGCTACCTACTTAAAATTTACAGTGTTTGACCTTTTAATCTTCCATAGTTATTTTTTTATATATCAAAAATCTGTGAGTGCCTTAATAACAATAATTGTCCAAATAAAAGCTTACCCCGACCTTGAGCATTTTCTTTTACCTTTTTTTACTTCTTTTACTTTCAACTTCTTTTAAAAAAAAAGTCTGCTTACCTCGCCTTTCAATTCACTTGGAAGGCGACGTAACGTGACAAAACTCTTTACAAGACTACGCCCTAACTGACCCGCTATTAGCAACCCAAAACTCGTAACTAACTGGCCGTCGACTCTTGACAGTTCAAGACGTAGCGGCGTTCTGGGGTCAAAGTCGTTGTCACCAACGGGACAGAGGGAGAAAGAGAAGGCAGGGGCACCAGTTGTGTCGGTGGAAAAAGAGAAGAAAGGAGCACCGACAGGACAGAAGGAAACAGGAAAGAAAGAGGCGCCAACGGTGCACAAGGAGACAAATAAGAAAGAGAAAAAGCGTGTGGAAAAAGTCGGGCGGAAGCCCCCGTTAGTCATAAAGGTCACTAAGCCGAAGGGTACCAAAGCGCAGAGGACAGGAGAAAGTGACCTGGGAATCCAAGAAGAGGCGTTAAGGACAAGCCAACCCCAAACATAGCACCTCTCAAGATGGAGGAGATACCAACTCCGGAACACACCACCTTACAACCAAAGGAAATGGACGCCGAACCTCCGGCAACGAAAGATGTTCCCATGCTGGACCGGACTCCAATGGCGGATTGGCTTGAAAATCTGGGAAAACAATCGCACACCGTTTCTCCTGTGGAACCGTCTGCGGCGTCAACTCCACGCAGGATGGATGCTCCTTGTGAGAGGGGCGAATCAGTATCTAGAGCGGAGGGAGCGCTTCTCCGAATAAAAACCCAGATCCGGGCAGCAAGAGAAGCTGATCTGGCAGATCGCACCCATCTCACGGGTGAGCCACAGGAGCCGGGAAATGGGCAGGACCCGGGGGGTGACTTTGACGATCGTTCAGCGTATTCCTCCAGCGCGGGGGCTGGGGGCAGTGGACTCATCGAGGAGCTTCCGCAAAGGGCAAATAAAGTCTTCCAACACGCAAAGGAAGCCCTTGAGTCATCGGGTAATCTGAAGAGAACGGTGAGGTACCTGGTTGTGGAGTCCCTCCACGAGCTTTATATGATGATCTTGAAATTGGCTGACTCCAGATCCCGACACATCACAGCACTGCACCGGGAGCAGATGGCCGAAGAGAGACGTATATTGGGTCTGGAGAGGACTCACTCCAGGGCTCTACAAGGCGTACTGGACGCGGCTAAGACGGACAGAGAAGTAAATGGGAGGGTTCTCGACAACATAGTTAAGGAATTAACATCGCAGAGGACGATACTGGTTTCGGATATAGGGGAAGCCCTGGATAAATTAAAAGCAGACGTCGACAGTGATGGAAGCCCCAGGGAACTCAAACCCGAGACCAGGCCTAGAGAAGGCCTGAGCAGGGAGGACATCTCTAACATGAAGAGATCGCTGGGTGATATCGAGCGGTTACTAAGGTCTCCCAGAGATACTGAGCAGATGGATCGCAATGAGCTGCTAGTTGAACTAAGAAGACTTAGGCAGGAGATTAAGGAAAATGCCATCACTATGCAGTCTCTCAGGGACCAGCTCTAATCTGGTATTGGCTCTGTTGACGTGGTAGTGGAGCGTGGAGCCAAGGCGGAAGAACAACTAACGGTTATAAGAACGATACTGAAGGGGATGGCGGAAGCAAACAATGCATTGAATAAAGGGGGGGAATTTCACGAAATAGTGGGAAAAATTACAGGGGTCTAAGACTGCATCAAGTCTGAAGGACACAAAATAAGGACAACAATGGCAACGAGGCTGGAGGAGCTACGGGAGGAGATCCAGGCAGCGGCCGCGCTACGGTCAGATGGCATACCACTCCTACATGAGTTTACCAACCAGGAAGAAGCGGAGGGTCTCCAAATCGGATCAGAAGAAATGGAAGATCCGTCGGGGGATAAGAAAGGGAATTGGGAGGTGGCCAAGACCAGGGCACGGGCCAGGAAAGAGAGGAAACGGAATATAGTGAAGGAAGCTGCGGACTCTCCTCCCAAACCACACTACCCCTTGACGGTGGAAGCAAGTGACCCAACTATGACCAGCGCTGAAGTCATCAACACAATCAAGAAGAATGTGGATATATCGCAGTTGGGTATAGGAGTTGATTATGTCAGGGTGAATCGTAAGCAGAGGGCAACTATTGGAGTGTCAACCGAGAGTGAGAGAGAGGCTCTAACTCTCTCGCAGCTACTACGTTATCGGAGTCTACGCTATGGGAGAGAAATGCCCGGGCCTCAAAACAACATCCTTGGAACTAAAGAGGCCATTGCTGCGTATTGTGGGAGTGGTTAAGGACCTAACGGATGCACAAATTCCCGGGGCCCTGGTTAAACAGAATGTGTCCCTGCTTAAGGACGTGGAAGGGGCGGAGAAGCGGATGAGAGTATTGAGAGTCATCCGGAGAACGAGGGGTCGCATTCAGGAGACCACCAATATCATCTTGAAGGCGGATGCCGATATCTGGGCTCACCTCAAGGATGAGAAGGTTAAATTGGGGTACCAGGTGTGACCAGTTTTCGACCAGAGCCCGAAACTTCAATGCTACGCCTGCCTAAGATTCGGCCATTTTGCCAGGGAATGCCACCACCACCACCATGTCAGCCGAAATACGTCCACTGCTGGACATAGGCCTCCCCCAATTTCACGGGGGGTAAATGCCATAATCACCACGCTTAGCATGCGGGTATCTCCACCGCACTCCAGGGATGCTGCTGCCCATCCCCCGGTGGTCTTGGTCGTAGTTTTAGGACATACCCGGGTCCAATATGCGCAAAACTGTGGGTACTGTGGAGGCAAGCATGACACGAAGGAATGCCAACACAGGGACCAGACTCCAAAGTGCACAAACTGTGAAAGGATGGGGTGCACAGGTAGAATCACGGAACACTCAGCATTTAGCGCGGAATGCCCAGTGTGGCAAAAATGGGACAGGATAGCGAGGTCGCAGGTCCGGTATTGCTAAGGGCACTTCAATGGACCGCAGCATGAGAAACCGGCATGTACAAAGTAACTCCGGAAATAGTCTGAAGCCTCTCAGGGTGTAGCATAATGTAAACCTGGGTAGGGGATATGCGGCCACAAAGGAATGTATACAGGAGGCTGAGGAGAAGGGCGTGGATTTTTTGCTTTTACAGGAACCTTACGTGGGGTCCAAAGATCACCTAGCGACCACTCGCATTGGGTAGTTCAACAGACACAGGGAGAGGGACCCGTGAAGGCTGCTATAGTAGTACTAAACCTCGCTAGGTTTAGTACTAGCAACAATAACGGTTAACCAAACGATCAACACCAAAAACATGGCAGTGGCAGAGATGGGGTGGGACGGCGAGACGTTCTCGGTGGCTAGTATTTACTTTGAGGGGGATAAACCAGTAGACCCATACCTGCGAAACCTCAAGGTGGTAGTGGATCAAGTGGGCACGGGAGGAATCCCGGCTGGTGGGGACGTAAACGCCGCCAGTCACTGGTGGGGGTGCTGTGTGGATGACTGCCGGAGCGCGGAAATTGTGGACCTGTGCTCCGAGTGCGGGCTCAATTTCTTAAATAGAGGCTTCACGCCGACCTTTTACACCCACAGAGGAGGAAGACTGTATTATTTATTGTGGACATCACAGTCTGCTCGGACCACTTGCTGGAGCGAATCGGGGACTGGAGGGTCGAAACCGATGGCACGGGTCTCACAGACCATAGATGTATAAAGCTAACCATTTCTAGATTACCAGGAGGACCTAGCGAAAGGCCGAGCAGATCCACAAGGCTTTATAATACAGCGAAAGCTGACTGGGGCGAGTTCTCGGTAGCTCTCAAAAAGAATTTAGTAGAGAGGGAACTCACCATTCCAAACATAGAGGGGATTACTGATCCCCAAGACCTTGAGGCTGCCGTTGAAAGGGTCACTGGGGCCATCAAAGATGCTTGCACAAACTAAGAAAAACTAAACTATCCCTCCTCTTAAGCTAAATAAGAAGCTCAATACTATGGCTTGGTGGAATAATGAGCTTAGAGCCGTTCAGAAAATGCTAAAGACAATGAAGAGAAGAATAAGAGTAGCAAATCCGGCAAGAAGGGAGAAGGTATACAGAGAGTACGCGGAGGCGAGAGACAGATACAAAGAGCAAATTGAAGCCACCATCGCGGCCAGTTGGAAGGACTTTTGCTCCAACCAAAACCGAGAAGACATGTGGAAGACCTCGTATAGAGTGATAAAGAGAAGTATGTCCGACAAAAGCAATGAGTGTCTTCTGCGGGAACCGGGTGGGGACCGAATGCTGGATGCCAAGCAATCGGCAGAATTGCTGGTCAGGACCTTCTTCCCGACTGACGATCCTGGGAGCGACGAGGAATGGCACAGAGGAATTAGACGGGAGGCAGAGCACATCAGGAGAACCACGCAGGCCTCAGGCCAGCAAACGCAGGGGATCCCCTTCACTGGTCAGGAAGCTAAGGATGTTTTTGGAAGTATGAACCCAGATAAGGCACCAAGGATGGGGCATGGTGGCCGGTGATCCTCACTGTGCTCCGGCACCATTGCGGCGATGAAGCGGTGGTGGGGCTTCTCTGTAGCTATCATGAGAATAGGAGGGTCACCCTGGCTGGAATATCTCGGGAAAAGGGTGGAGGCCAACACCGTCAGAGGGTGCATCCAGGGATCGATTGGTGGACCACAGCTTTGGAACCTGCAGCTGAGCCCTCTTCTGGCGGAGGCGGAGGATGAAACGCCCCAAATCCAGGCGTTCGCAGACGACATTCTGATTGTAGCGCGAGCTAAGGACACAGACACTCTAAGCAGAATCGTCAACAGTGCTCTCAGAAGAGTGGCGAACTGGGGACAGAGGCACAAGCTCAGGTTTGCTGCCCATAAGACGTAAGCCGTAGCCATCACTCGTAAATTAAAGTTCGACGTCCCCACATTTACCATCAGAGATACACCGGTGACTCTGTCGGATAGCGTTAGGCTCCTGGGGCTGACAATTGACAAGAACCTGGGGTTTGCCGAGCACCTGGATAATGTTATGAATAAAGCACTGAACTTGTACTAGAGGGTCTCCAGAATGGCAAAGACGCAGTGGGGATTGAACCCAGACATTCTGAGAACCATCTTCTTACTCAACTTTCAGACTCGTTTTGTGTGTTTTTTTTTTTTTTGAGTTTCCCTTTACATGTATTTATTATTCTCTGTACCGCAAATCATTTCTTTTTCTTCTGATTGCATTGCGGTACACCTTAGAATAACTTTATGGTGTTGTCTTACTTCATACTTGTCAACGTTATTATCACTAAGTTAGTCTGACGTTTCGTTACGTTTCGTTCTTGCAATGTGAATCACATACTGAAGTAGTATTTTTCTATGTAATACTGAGCTTGTTTTTTTACACTAGTATCTTCTTATTGCGGTATATATTAATTGTTTATTTTTATTGTGACTTTAATAAGCTCTTGTTTTAGCTGGCGAGCGATTGAGGCAGATTGCATTTGCGCTAAATAGTTTAATAATTAATTACCAGTAGCTAGTAATATATTTATATTTATTGTCTATACATTATATATATATATATTTATATACTCAGTATTCAACTTTATTATTAATGTCAGATGTTGTAATGCAAGTTTGGACAGCGAGTTCTTTTCACTTTCTTCTTCTTCAAGTTTCTATGATTCTTTCTGTGACGCGTCAAATATGCCTGATCTGTCTGAACGCCTGCAGATTACTTTTGACTCTTCAGTTAAGAACTTTAATGTCGTGCATATCAATGCACAGAGTGTGCCGGCTCACTATACTGAGTTGTTGACGTCGTTCAGTTCCAATAAAACTATACATGCAATCCTTATCTCCGAGTCGTGGTTAAAGCCCACACTTCTTTCTGCATTATATCCTTTGCCCGGGTATTGTCTGATTCGTAACGACAGGATCGGCACTAGTGATGGCGGATCGGGAACTGTTCGTAGTGGTGGTGTGGCCATTTACATAAGGAGTAATCTGGCTTGTCAAGTGGTCGCGCAGTCTCCATCAGTCTACTCAAACTCTCCTGAACATATTTTTTTAGAGGTCATGTTTAGTTTAGTTTAGTTTTATTAATCACACTAAACAATTCTCATATAACAATTTTTGCTTCTACTACATATTGTATATTGATCGTTAGACGCAACCATTTGCGTTACAATAATGAAAAATAACAATAATATTTTAATAATTAAGAATATACAATAGTATATATCCTTAGAAAATACATGATTAATTAATTGAGAAAATCCAAAATGTCAAATCGAGTATATATAAATAAAACATCATTGATACCAGGAAGTACCTTACAATAGATTGTCATGTGTGATTTTAATACCTGCCTCCTCAAAAATGACCATCGTTCCCTTAAACTTCATTCATTAGCTACTTCTTTGAACCTGAGCATTTTACCACTCAGTGCCACACATTTTCCGCATAAGGCCCTCCTTCTCTATTAGACATAATTCTAACTTCATCACCTCACTTAGTCTCTCTTCATGGTCAATTCAATGCCGCTGGATTTTCCAACCATGACCTGATTTATGCTTCTTTCAATATCCGCCCTCCAAAAAAGAAATATAAAATAATCATGCGTCGAAATTATCAGGGCATAAATCAACAGGCGCTCTTTGATGATATTTCGGGTGCAGAGGTTAGAGTGGTCTTGACCGTCATGCTGATATCGATCTGAAGGTAAGGGCTTTCAATGGCATATTGCTTGCGATTTTCGACAAGCACGCTCCGTTGAAACCTAAGCGCGTTAAACATTTCCCTGCGCCGTGGCTCACGCTTGAAATTAAAGTGCACATGGCTAGACGCGACTGAGCCCGCGTTAAGATCCGACAGGATCCTTCTGATGAAAATCGTCAGAAGTATCTTTCATTACGTAACCGCTGCAATAAAATATGTAGGGAAGCAAAGCGTACATATATTCACAAATCCATTGAGGAGTGTCCCCCCCTACTAAACTATGGAAGTTTCTGAAGTCTCTCGGGGTGGGCAAACTCAACAATGCTCCACCAGTTTTTTAGATATAGATGCCATCAATAAGCATTTCAGTGCCTCACCAGTTACTCTAGACCCTTCCGTTAAGCAATCTACTTTATCACTTCTTGCCAGTACCAGACACCCTGACTTGCCTCCTTTTGAGCTTTCACCGCAAGAAACACTTGCCTTCCTCAAATCTATTAAGACGAAGGCTGTCGGTGAGGATAACCTCAGTGCGGATATACTCATGCTCGTGGCGGATTTCATTGCTCCGATCCTCTGGAATATTGTTAATTTTTCCTTATCCATTGGTACATTTCCATCTTCCTGGAAACTCGCCCACGTAATTCCTCTCCCTAATACCTCAAATCCTGTCTCCTTTTCTCAATATCGACCTATCTCCATTCTCCCTGTTTTATCAAAAATTATCGAGCATTTTGGAAATCGCCGTCTCCTATCTCATCTTAATAACCATTCCTTGTTAAATTTTTACCAATCTGGATTCCGCCCGGGGCATAGCACAGTCACCGCTTTGGTTAAGGTCACCGATGACATTCGTCTTAATATAGAATGCAAAAAACTCACCATCCTTGTCCTTCTTGACTTTAGTAGTGCGTTTAATACGGTGGACTTTATCATGGTTCCGCAACTACCTCTTGGACAGGCGCCAGCGCGTTAGTTTCAACGACAAGATGTCCATTTGGTGTGAACTAACCGCAGGCGTCCCACAAGGAGGGGTGCTTTCTCCACTTCTTTTTTCCATCTTTATAAACAATATCACCAAATCTCTTGCATCATCATATCATCTGTACGCGGACGACCTACAGATTTATGCAGCGGCGAGTATAGAGGACTTATCTTCATTAATAATGCAGATCAACAAAGACTTGGATTTCATTCGTTGCTGGGCGCAGAATTTTGGGTTAAAAATAAATGTACAGAAATCGCAAGCCATTGTTATTGGTAGTCCTTACTTTATAAGTAAGCTCTCAGATGTGAGGGTGCCTGACATCCTATTTGATGGGATTTTCATTCCCGACAAGGGACGACTACTGTCAGGAATTTGGGCTACACCATAGATCAGACGCTTTCCTGGTCACCCCATATTGCCGAAGTAAGTCAAAAAATATTTGGATCTCTCCACTCACTAAGGCGCTTACAGAATTTTCTTCCCCTGCACACTAAGCAGACTCTTGCCCAGTCTCTTCTTCCACTTCTGGACTATGGGGACATTGCGTTCCTTGACCTCAATGAAGAGCTGCTTGACAAGCTTGTGCACTTACAAAATGTATGTATCAGGTATATTTTCGGTCTCCGCAAATATGACCACATCTCCAACTTCCGATCTCAGCTTCAGTGGTTGCCGATCCGCCGGCGCAGAGATGTGCATATTCTGTCGTTGCTTTTCAACATACTTTTTAATCCTGCTGCTCCTCCGTATCTTACTGAGAGATTTAGATATATGGCTGACGGCAGTGGTCACCGTCTGAGGTCTAGCGCCAACCTTACTCTTTCTGTACCGTCAAATAAGACGCGAACGTACTCTAAATCTTTCACGGTGAGCGCTGTGAAGCTGTGAAACGCGTTACCTTTGTCAATAAGACAGTCCCAGTCTGTCGTGTCACTCAAGAAAAATTTGAAGAAATTATGGCTCTCCAACGATCTGTGATTTGGTTGAGTACTATAATTATTTATACTTATATATTGTAATTTTGAATATAATTATTCTGAATTTATGTATTTATATTATATGTATAGATTAAAGGTATATGTATTTTTTTTATTTATTATATTTGTATATTTACTTATTACAGATGTATTTATGGGTATTTATTTAGTTATGGTTTAGCTACAAATTATATTCACTCATTGTAACGTTGTTGTACACGGTGTAAGTTTGTCTATCTCATTCTTTTTAAAAAATCTTGTCTCATTCGCTCAAAGGTTAGCTGAAAGAGATCCCTCATAGGGATAAGTTCGCCTTTGTACTTTGATCCTGATGTGTGACATGTATATGTTTTAAGCTGTTATTGTGTACAATAAAGTGCTTACATACATACATATATACCATCTTCTATACAGTCGTTGAGCCTGCAATCCTCTACGCCGCGGGGGCCTGGGGGACTGTCGCGGAAAGGGTCTATGCTAAGAAGAGACTCGACAGGGTTATTAGAGCCTTTGCCATAAAAATCTCAAAGGCGCATCGTACGGTGTCCCTTGCCGCGAGTGCCGTCATGGCCCGTGTCCTGCCGCTGCACTTGAGACTGAGGGAGCAGACGGAGCTTTACCTCATCAAGAGAGGGAAACCCCTCCCGGAGCTCCCGGGTCGTAGCCTCCAGAGCAGGGTTCATCCCTCTACCCTAGCTCATCCGGCAAGGAGGAAGAGGTACACATTTAATATTGTGACCACGGAGGCGGGGATTGCGGGGGAGCGGGGCCGGAGTGACGAAAGGCTCATGTTCACTGACGGAAGCAAGATCGAGGGGAAGGTAGGACGGTATCAGTGTGGGACGGCGGAAGGGAGTCCTCTTATACCACCTTTCATTTGGGAAGCCACTGCTCTGTATTTCAGGCAGAGATGGTAGCATTGAACAGGGCAGTTGCAATGGCGGCTAAGGGGAATGGTGGGGTAAACATTTACTGCGACTCCAGATCCGCCTTGCAGGCAGTATGTGACCCCAATGGTCTAAACCCCATTGCCGTGGAGACCCGCGTGCGCCTTGAAACCGCTGAGAGGGAAGGGAAACCAATTGAATTGGATCAAGGCGCATGCAGGCATAGCGGGGAACGAAAGGGCCGACGAATTGGCCAAGGCGGCAGCTTTAAGAGGCAGGAAGGCCATGGTTTATGATGACTTTCCCATTTCCTTCGCCAAGGGAACGATCAAGAGGAAGACACTTGAAAAATGGCAGAAATTATACGAGGAGTCGGAAACCGCATCCGGTACGAGGATGTTCTTTGATGACGTCAGGGTCGCAAAGAGCATCCTCGATAAGTTGGGAAATGGTACTGTCATTGCGCAGCTACTTACGGGACATGGGGGATTCAGGCAATATCTGCATCGGTTCAAACTCATCCATTCCCCCTACTGCACCTGTGACAACGAATCAGAGGAAACCGTAGTGCATATCCTCACGGAATGCCCGAAATACGGCTTCGCGAGAAATAATCTAGAATCTGAGCTGGGGGCGAACCTAACGAAGGAAAACCTTAAGGATATGATGACGGATGGACAATTCCGGAAATCCGTTCTTGGCATTTGCGGAGCGGGTAGTAGTGAGCGCGGCTATTGCTAACGGATCTACAATAAAAAAGGTAAAATGAATGCAGACGGGGGACAGATGGGCGTGTCATAATTTAATTAAAAAACATATGTTAGCATTAATAACTCGAGGATGGCATGGACGCCTCGCCACATCTCCGTGTAGGGAGAAGTGCGATGATGGCCTCTCTGATTTTATTCCAGTTCGACTCATTTATATGAATTATGTATTGATAAAATTATGACATGACATGAATAAATAGATAAATAAAATAATAAATTAATAATGAATAATGCTATCGTATTGTATGACAATGTCTAACGGACTGTAATTTATTAATATTTTACTGTAATCAATATGTGTGTATTGTTGTGTATCATGTCTTATTATGTTTAGCAATTAAGGTTATTATTTTAAATTATGTAAAGTAAAGTATGAAAAATGTATGTTTCAAAAGAATAAAGCACTGAAAAAATATATCAGTGGGAAAAGAGAGACCCACTAGGGATCACGATTGGGGTTTTAGTCGGTAAAAGTCCGACACTACTGGGCTTCCCTTCCCAGTGTCCTATGAGGATTTCCACAATCGTGCACCCATAGTTAAAAAAAAAAAAAACACCAGGCGCCCTGACGCTTTAAAGTAGGGCAAGATCGGGTCCGAACAAAATATTTTGAATACGCATGTGAGAGAAAACAATATCTAACTTATTACGTTTTCCGTAGCCAAAATGGCGAAAACAGAACTCTAATAGTATCGTGATGTCTGTCTGTCCGGTCCGTCCGTATATCACAGCTGATTTACTCGGAGACTATAAGCACTACGATTTTGAAATTTGTTAGGAAGGTGTATTTTATGAACCACTATAGAAAATGAAGTAAATTACGAAAAAATATAAAATTAGGGTGCACTCCATACCAGAGAATAAGTCATAGTATGTACAAGTACCCATACATGTAACCGGGGGATAAAAAAAAATTGCACATAGGTGTGTTGGGTATCTTTATGTATATTGATAGGCCTTTAAAAATGATAGAGGTTTCTAAAACGCTTTTCCATTTCAGTCAATCGTTGGTGAGATACTAGCTCTCAACAATTTCGTAAAAAGTGTGTCCCCCTCCTCTAATTTCAAAACTATGAAGTATAAATATTTCCACAAAATTGAGGTGATAAATTACATTCTAGGTTTTTGATTCGAACAAAATTGGTCTATCTACGGTTTTCAAGTTATAGCTGAGAAATTCTCTTGCCCAAACAAAAGGACGTAAGTGGCGTGAGTTCTTTCGGTTCAATGTATTGTATAGTAGTTTTAAATGCGTACTAGTAGGTGTCGGTGCGGAACCCTTTTTTGTGCGTGATCCCACACGCAATAGGCCGGTTTTTATTTTAACTTATATTAGCACTTCCAATTGCCTCTGATTAGCATGTGTTGACCGCTAAGTGATTTCAAAATTACTTTTTCTTGTACTTAAAACTTTGGAGTAGATTTGATGACAAATTGATAATACAGAAAATAATGTAGAAAACTGGTGACTCTTGTAAAATTCATTATTGGTAAAATGGAAGTATTAAGTATTTAAAAATGAAGTAGTAAATTTATTTATGTAATAAACATAAAAAAAAGACGCAAAATATGCGTAATTTTACTCACAACAGACATCACCAGAGCAACGACTTATGACTGATATAAATCACTTGAAAAAAGCCCTTATCTTGAAGTCTCCTCGACTCATGACGGTCCTCGTGCACTCTAAGTGGTTCACATTTTACAAGTGCAGGCATTTCCGGATCGCTTCATCTTCATTACCAAAGACGCTCGCACCTAATTGCCAATACGACGGCTAAGAGCATCTATTTACTTGCGGTATCTTTCGATTACGTACGGTACGAGTATCTAACGGATTTCAATATCGATATTGAAATCTCAGGTTAAAGTTTGTAGTTTCACGTTTTGGGGTGTCGCTGGTATGGTTATAACATAAGAATGATATACTTAAACTGATTTGATGACTGTAAAAAATAGCAAACAAGAGAAACACTTATGGCGCGACTCTAAAAAATAAATATTGGGGGACGATCTTACACAAATCGATCTAGTCCCAAACTAAGCAAAGCTTGTACTAAATACATAGAAAACATCCAAGACCCAAGAACAAATATCCTTGCTAAATGCACAAATAATGCCCTGGCTGGGATTCGAACCCGGGACCTCTAGCTTCGTTGGCAGTGTCACTACCACTACCAACTAGGCTAAACAGGCCGACAAATGATACTCTTTACATGGCCATATCATCGCATACGCCGCTGACTTTCGGTATCGCACCTCCAGGCTTCCTCGCATTTACTCCTTGCGGATTTTGGCTAGATTGGTAACGCCACAAATCCACCGTAACATCTTTATTTTGGCAACTCGAATTGTAAATGCTTTTGAGGTACAGCCCATGTCTCGCTGCTATGCATAAAAACCGGCTTTAAGTCAAAGACAAACTCACATATTTGTTGCATAATGATGACCTTGTACATCAAGCCCATAAGTTTGACCGATGACTGCCAAAAATAACCTTAAATTATTACACACTCTTAAGGTTAACTTCTATATTATAGAAAACATATAACTATGTCCATAGTTAATGTTTTATCATCAAGTTACCTTTATAAATTTTTATTTAAGGATAAGAGTGCAATCTGATCTGTATCGTTATTACAATACCGTCTAAAGATAATTTGTGTGAACTCCTAGTGGGAGTTGTACTTGGATATAGGTTGTACCTACTTACATTTATCCTACTTTGTTCTACCTGTAATATCGATCTGTGTCTGTTTTTTTTCCAATAAAGAAAATAAAAAATAAACAAAGTTTGTACGGAAACCTTTGGTATGCCAGTTAGGCTCACACTTGTCCGTTTTATTTTTATCCCATCCAAAACATAAATGTGAAAATGGGAGCCAAGTTCAATATTAGGAATATGCGATGCTTGGTTGTCGTCTTCACCGACAAAAGAATTGAAATCTAAATGGGTGCCAAGTTCCGTAGATTCTCTGAAATGTTGCCAAGTCCGGCACTACATTGTTTACAGTAAAATTAATTTACTGCGGCTTAATACAATTTGAGTTTTAACTTGGCAGTTTTCTTAAATATCCAACAGCTTTTATGGTATTTTAACATACTGCATAGAAAACTGCCAAGTTAAGTCTCAAAATGCATTAAGCCGCAGTAAATTACTAGCATCGCATATTCTTAATATTGAACTTGGCTCACATTTTCACATTTATGTTTTGGATGGGATATCATGACTTTTTGTCAATCTTCGCCAAATGGTGCTTGTTAAGAGCGAATGCACGAGTTACTATACAAAATACCCTAATCGCTATAGGGGCATCTCAAATATTTGAAGAGTTCCCTCGATTTCTCCAGGACCCTATGATCAGATTCTTACCTGATAACTATGGAACCACCCCTGAAGTATACCCTTTCAAACAAAAAAAGAATTTTCCAAATCGGTTAATAAATGACGAAGTTCTGAGGTAATAGCATAAGTAATAATAATAATAAAACTAATAAAAAAAATCACTGTTTTCTGATTATTTCTGGTACACACAATTACCAAGCTGCATGCCAAATTTCAGCTTTCTAGATTACCTGGAAGTGGGTTAGGTTTTTTATTACTAGTCAGATAGTCAGTCAGTCAGTCAGTCAGTAGTAAAAATGCCGTTTTTTGGAATTTAATATCTCAATAAGTATTGAACCTCATCATCATCATCATCATGTCAGCCGAAAGACGTCCACTGCTGGACATAGGCCTCCCCTAAAGACTTCCACAATGACCGATCCTGCGCCACCCGCATCCAGCGGACACCCGCGACCTTCACCAGGTCATCAGTCCACCGTGTGGGGGGCCTGCCCACGCTACGCCTTCCGGTACGTGGCCGCCACTCGAGAACCTTTCCGCCCCAACGGCCATCGGTTCTACGTGCTATGTGCCCCGCCCACTGCCACTTAAGTTTAGCGATTCGGAGGGCTATATCGGTCACTTTGGTTCTGCAGTAGTATTGAACCTATATTTATGAAATTTGGGGTTCTAGTTGTTCTGAAGGATTTTAATACATTTACCAAATTTCATTTTTTTATGTTAGATAAATTTGGAGTTATTGGGGGGTCAAAAGCGGCTCCAAACGGTTCGTGTAATATAACACACGGCTGCTGTCCGCCGCTGCCGCGTGTCTAGATACTACGACTTGACGATTGGCGACGTCATCTGCAGCTGTCAAAAAAAGTTCAATTGCGCCCCAGATTCTATAATAATGCATTACGCTCACTGAACAATTGCAAAAGCCACCATTCACTGCGATAAAATCGTTTTAGCCTCATTCGCTGGATTTTATTCTGGACTCTCCTCTAATCCTTGGCTTGCAGTTAAAATGCATATGTCGGATTTAAGCCCGGGCCCTGGGCGAAAAATTTTATTCTCTATTTAATAGCGGACAGTAAAAACCCAACAGATTCCCGCTAGCGCTAGGTGAAATTTCCGATCTTTTCGCAAGAACAGATTTTAATATTTCGATTCCAAGTTTAAAGTTTTTTATTGTGTGTAATTACGTTCTGATGTGACAGTTTTAATATTATTTTGATCTCAGCAGCTCAAGCAAGCCTATTTTGCTGTGCACTAAATAAGTAACACATTCGAAAACATCAAATAACATAAAAATAGTAATTATGATGACACTACCAGTCAAGTACATAAAACAAATATAAATTTTGTTGAGATTTTTTTTAATGATATAATATTTAAATAGTAGATATGTCCAAATAAAACTATTATCACAGAACAATCTGAAAATTTTATCACGTCAATTTAATAATTCTACGTTTAGCAGTCTTTCTTTTGGTTAACGAATATATACAGTGCAGCTTCAGAACGCCCGTTTAAATAAAAAAGAACGGAATCGTGTTTTTTTTCGATGTCTCTTTCCTTCTTTTTTGCGCTACATATTATATTAAGTGTTGAATATTAAAAAAAAAATACAAAATTTGAATGATCAGTGACGAAGCCTGTTTTTTAGCAACAGTAACTACGCCTAGACTTTAGTATGCACACGAGCAGGCTCACGCAGAAATAGTAGAAATGTGTTTTTGTCTCTTTGTTGCGCTACAAATGTAAGTGTTGAATTTTGTTCAAATAGGTAAATGGAATTTATGGGTGAAATCAGTCAGGTAGGCAGTATTTTAACAACAGTAGGGCTAGTAGTTAGTGTGCACGCAATATGGCTCGTGCGAGTCCCACATACTGAAATGCTTGCGCGCGTAGCTGCGTTGAAGAGTTAAAACAAGCAGTGCCTAATGAATGCTGTGGTAACTAATAACGTTTTCTTCCTGATTAATCACACACAATCACATCACAGCTCGTACGTAAAATAATATGATATTCAATAAGTTCAATACGTTCTCACTGCTGAGGTGAAAATTTGTGTCACGGGAGCAAATTTATAAGTTATTTCCATCTTAGTCCCTCGCTACGCTTAAGATGTTAATTTGAATCACTCCCTACCCTCCCGCCTCAATTTAAGAATCATTCACTTTCTTGGGATTCAAAATAAACACTCGCAACAAAAAAAACAACTTTGTTTTCTTGTTGCACAAATAAGTATTGTATTGAATCCAATTAACATTAAATCAGCCAGTCAGGACGTACGAGTATGTATACATATAGAATAAGAATGACCGGAACCCAAATGTCTACATTAGGATAGGTTGCAATGTAACTTTTTCTATATTTTTTTACAAAATTAGTCATGCCCATTTACGATAGCTTAGAATGTGATTTTCCCCTTATGTGTCATTCACTGAACCCGTTATATTTTTCTTTAACCACAAGGAAAACAAAGAGAGGGTAACTTTCCCTTACCTTCGACAATTAGCGGTCTCTACAATAGTCGCAATGAGTTCGTTCTTTGCTAGCCCCAGGTACGACTTTGTGATGGAAATAGACTTCTAAAAGTACAAGAAGCGGATCCTTTGCTAAGTCCTGCCGTTGTAAAACATGGCTTAGAACAGTAAATTGTTTTTGTGCCCGCAGGCGGTTTGCCGCGTCTGGTCTTATAGCATGAGGTTGGTGGATATTTAACCATACGCACTGCGATATTAAGTCGGCACGTGTTTAAGCTGTTGTTGGTTTTAGAATATAGGGAGTACTGACTAGCAATTCCCATAATGTATAGGTAATGACAATGCATTTTTTTTCTTTATTTCACCGGCTTTGATTCCGGTCGGTCATGAAAGTTTTTAGAAACTTTATTAGAACTTCTTAAATAACATATCATATTGCTTGTATTGTTCACCCTGTAATGCGCACCCTATACGAATAGTAAATCACTTGTGTTCCCTTTGCTATCGAAGAACAGATCGCTGGATAACCCTTTTTTATTGTATTTTTACCCGAATCGCTGTTATGTTTTTCGAGAGTATGTATGTATGTATGTTTGTATAATTGTTTGGTACGCTCTGCCACGGAATAAGGAACAGTACAAGTACAGAAATTTCACTTCCTAACAAAAACGGCGTTTAGGCATAAGAAACGTGCCTACTCTCTGCATCTCTGTCTATCGCATAACTTGTATTCATTCACGCGCGGCACTTGTAGCCCTAGGGTTGTCACGCCAAAAATACTTCAATGAGGCAAAAAATGTTCTACCTCACCAGATGTCGCTTAAGTAAAGTGAACCGATATTAATTAAGTACATCTAACGATAACGATACACATCACGGTGGGATTTGCAAGAAAAAAAATGCATCCCTTATTTTACGTGTAGGGAAAGTACCTTCAATCTAAATAATATATCGTGTTACATATAAAATGAAAGAGCTCATTGTGTGCATCTCAAATATAGTTTTTAGTAATTTTAAAATAATTATTTTAGAAATTATTTAAGAAAATAGCCAAAAAAATACCATTCCCTCCTTCATCTCCGAAACTACTGGGTCTTAAATAAAAAAAAAATACATTTCAAATCATCAACCAACAGGTTTTGTCGAACATACAAATCAACAACAAACACGTCACAACTACATACAACAGGACAGGTCATCTTCTTATGTTTTTCAGCTATACCTACATTTGTTTGTGTTTCAAATCATATGTCCACTATAAAGGACAACTACTTAAATAGGACAACTATTATGTAGCTAATCAAGTAAAATAAATTTAATAACGCGTGTTTCATTTTGAATAAAATTACAGTTTTAGGTACTTACTTAATAAGTAAATCATCGGAAATGGTGAGTTCTAGCTGTAAGTACCTAACAAGTAACCAGGTGTTTCGTATCGTATTCATTTGTATTGCTGTTGTACATTGTAACTTACAACTTAATAATTTTAAACATCAAGGTTATACTAAATAAGTACTTATTTACATATACCAAACTAAAAAACTTACTGTTCACAATTTGTAGGCAACTGAAAACAAGATACACCAACGTTCCTTCGGGTATTCAAACAACCATACACAGAACATGTGTGGTCGGTTATCGGTTTCATCGTGGGTTATTTAAATCACACAAAAAAATACTTAGTAACGCGCGGTTCGTCACGATCAAGTCGGCGGCGCACGGCAGCGGATCATAAAACGACGCGCACGTACACGCTCGGACGGCGACGGCCCGCGACTGACAGCTTGCGTCGGGGTTTTCGAGCGTTAGGTTATTAACGCGGCGCGCTCCACCCATTGCAAGCCCCTTGGCTCTGCAGCCTGAGGCGATGGATTTTAGCTTGAGAGGTGTCGTTAGATTAGTATTTACTGTTAGAGTGACACTGGGTATATCAAAATAAAAAATAAAAACAAAATGGCGGATTTTTGGTGCCAAATTCCAATTTACTAGAAAAGCAGTCGGGTTTTTTAGTTTTTATAATAATTAGTCTTGCATCTTACATTGTTGCAGCCACGGAACATGTCACTATATGTAGATAGTTTTCATTTGAAACATGTAAGGTACGCACTGACACATAAGTTTTTTCTGCCTTTATACTTACCGATCAGACTATACGATCCGTGCAAGGAGGATACACGTTTTCATCCAGACAATATAGGTGGGTAGATTTACATTAGGAAGATCTCGGATCACTTCTAGATAAGATTAGCTCAGAACCATCTCGTCCCGGTACACGAATGGCGTACTCGAAGAGAGGTTTATGCTCAGCAGTGGGACGATGATAATGATGAAGTATAAATTGTATACATATAATAATTATCAAATAAAATTATACTTTTTTATTTTAGCATAAAAATAATATCTCACGGAAATGCACAGTGCGTTGCTGTTAGGGAAGCCACTATCGCCTTTTAGCTTTAAAGTGTATCTCGAGGAGTTTCCGTCGGTTCGGTGGCATCTTGGAAGCACATGCATTTCAGACGGTGTTTTGTAATTAGCCGACGTACGTAGGGAGGACCGTAGGTACGTTTTAGAATCTGGTCGCTTTCAATTTCTGAAGAAATAAACCGGAGGGTTGGAAATGTTTCAGCACTATGAAAACAAACTTTAACTCAACCTAATGTAGTATTGGTTACAGAATACAGACTTTACTGATAAAAGAGCACACATTTTATTCCTCTTTTTTTAATCCTGTAATAAATACTTACCGGTCCATTGTTTGTAAGTTTGCAAAACTTACCACCTGTGTCTCTTGGGAGAATTATATCTAATTATTACACTTTTACCCTTAAGGATCCCTCATGGTTTCGGTTTTCTATGACTGACATGGCTGATAATCAAATAACAATGAAAGGTGTATGAGTAAGATAAGTCTTTCCGTATATAAAACGCATCAATATTATATTTTCAACATTTACGTGCGAAAAGAAAAAGTCTAAATATAAATATGCATTCGACAAATGTAATATTATGTGTGCGAAAGTTGTATGGAACCACGGGGTTTTATATACGTTCTTGTTTTTCCATACAAACGTTGTATGGAAAAACAAGAAAATTGCTATGTTAATCGTGAAATACTTACTGCGTTTAAGTATATAGTTGTCATACAATTTCATTTTTATTCTATACTAGCTGTTGCCCGCGACTTCGTCCGCGTCTTCGCTCCTATTGGTCGCAGCATGATGTTATATAGCTTTCCTTGAGAAATGGACTATCCAACACAAAAATAATTTTTCAATTCGAACCAGTAGTTCCTGAGATTAGCGCGTTCAAACAAACAAACTATTCAGCTTTATAATATTAGTATAGATTCATCGCGTGTCTGTGCGTCTTCTACAAATTGTACTTCGGTGAGTGTGCTCAGGAGCTCCATGAGCTCATACCGCCTTCCCCCTTCTTCCATCGGACATCCAGACGTACGGCTGGCTACCATCCTTACCTGGTCGAAATTCCTCTAGTTCGAACCAAGCGCTTTGCTTCTTCTTTTATAATGCGCACTTCTAAGGTTTGGAATTCTCTGCCGGCGTCTGTATTTCCGAGTTCATATAACCTGGACCTTTTTAAGGCACGAGTGAATAGGCATCTTCTGGGTGAGCTCGCTTCATCGTCGGCCTCATCTTTGCCCCCTGGCTAGATGCTGGCCAAGAGCAATCCCATTTTTGATAAAAAAAAAAAAACATATCGTGTAAATTCTTTTGGTAGCCTTTATTGAACTTTTAGATGATAAAAAAATACATATCTTTTAGAAACTTTCAGGTCTCGTTTTTTATTATTATTCTGATTTTATATTGTAATTTTCATTTTATTGTGTTAATTTGATGGTATACTATCTTATATAACGGCAATATTTTATAAATTTCAACATTAGGAAACTACCCTATTGGCTCGCGGCTTGGTGGTAAATAAGAATCGAATTTGAGACCCGAGATCATCGTATTCGTGTCGTAATTACTTATCCAATATTGACATGCCTTATTGTACGGGAAATTGAATGCCGTCTCTTAATTTCCTGTTTAGCGTCCAAAAGACATCTTTGATATCATAAATTCCGATAATAATATTGTTTTATAAAATATGTTTTATGACGCCGTTTCTTGGGCTTTGTTTCATTTATTACATACTGAATTTTTATCCTCAAACACGGTAATCATATTTATAAATAATTAAATAAACATTATACACCAATGTGATGACCTGAGTAATTAAAAATTAATAACAATGTCATTACATTTTAAAGTAATCCATGAAAAATACATTTTACACAACAATTTACATTAAATAACAGCTATCATATTAATAACGTAGGTAACAATAAAAATGTCCATAGCAATTACAATACTCGTCTTTTATTTGTAGATTTTGTTTGATTGTGTTTAACACTTAATAAAACTTTTATGTATGCTTCTATATGTATAGTAGGTTCTTCTAATACTTAAATGAAATATCTGTATGTAAAGTTATAAAACTAAACTGAGGTGTGAACCAATCTTTATGCAGTTCAATCATGACGTGTGTACCTAGACTCCAACATATTTTGATATTCTTGAATTAATCTTGATGGGAATATAATCAAATATTTTTTAAACGGAATGGGTAGTTTAGACTTAAAATTGTGTTGAACGTTAGAATGTGTATTATGGAATAAGAATGAGTCGACAAGGTGCCGCGATGTGAAAACAGACATAAAAGCCAACTTCTACCCATACATACATATTTATTATAAATAAATAAAATTCATTGAACCAGAGATCAAAGTACAAAGACAAATTGACACAAAGGAATGTAATGGAAATAGTAAAAAAGCACAATGTTACATCTCATCAAGTCAAATATCAAAATAAAAGAAGACACGAGAATGAGTTTCTTATTACCCTGTTTTGACATGAACACATGCTTGTATCATTAATAAGAACAATAAGGCAACATCTGCGTAGTATGCCCAACCTTATTTTGCCTTTTATACCTTTAACCTAATGTTGACCCACGGAGATCAGGATATTAGGTAGATCGTTTAATGTACCTGCATAATTATTTTTATTTTATTTTGACGCTCAGTGACCGAAACAGGCTCAGTAAAATGTAATGGTTTTTGTTGATTGTTTTGTAAAACTGTAATTAGTACAGTTTTTTAATAATGCATGATGAAATCTATCACCTTGAAGCCTATTTGCAATAAAAACAGGGTTCCGCTTTGAATCTAAATGAAATACGATCGTACAAATAACTAAATTATGCAGGCTACTGTAGAGGGGTACCTACTTGCGACACTTCCAATCAAAGAGGTTTGAGGGGAATATCTAAGTAGTTTTTTTTAACTGCTTAATACAAATATTCACAAATATTGATAGTAAGGTAGTTTTGATGCACTTTAGAGTTTAAACATCAGACTCTACTTTTTCGTCCTTTTTATCCCCCGACGCGGATCGCAAACGCGCGACATTATAAGTTTAACGTGTAAAATTTCTCTGTATATCTTTTTTTTTTCAAGAAGGTACATGCTTACAAACAAATTTTATCCCATCAAAAACATAAATGTGAATATGGCAGCCAAGTTCACCGACAAAATAATTTAGATCTAAAAGGGCGCCAAGTTCCGTAGATTATCTGAAAAAATTGCCAAGTTTGGCACTAGATTGTTTACAGTAAAACTAATTTACTGCGGCTAAATGCATTTTGAGCCTTAACTTGGCAGTTTTCTATGCAGTATGTTATCTAAATATATAAAAGAAGAAACTGACTGACTGACTGACTGACTGACTGACTGACTGACTGACATATCAACGCACAGCCCAAACCGCTGGTCCCAGAGATTCCAAATTTGGCACGTAGGTTCCTTATAAGGTCTAGGGGTGCACTAAGAAAGGATTTTTCAAAATTCTACCCCTAAGGGGGTGAAATGGGGGTCCGAAGTTTGTATGGGGAAACAAGATTAGTTGGACTATTTTATTCGAAACTTCACAGGAGTATTTCTAACGATAAATGAGTAAATACATGTTTCAGGTTTTTTGAGAAATCAACCCCTAAAAGGGGGAAGTCTGGTGACAAATTCTGAAAATCGACATGGGTATTGTTTTTATGATATACCGGGTCGCTGATAACGAAAACAACAATGATTTTAAAATCTCACGTGGAGGACGTGAAATACCATCCCCTCTGTTGGGGTGCGAGGGGGATGAAATGTCTAAATATTAATATGGGTGTCGTTTTTATGGTTTTTTGGAAATTAAGTATGGGGAATCAAGATTAGCTGGATTATTTTATTCGAAACTTCACAGGAGTATTTCTAACGATAAATGAGTAAACATGTGTTTCAGGTTTTTTGAGAAATCAACCTCTAAAAGGGGGAAATCTGGTGACAAATTCTGAAAATCGATATGGGTGTTGTTTCCATGGTTTATTGGGTCGCTGATTACGAAAACAACAATGATTTTAAAATCCCACGTGGAGGACGTGAAATACCATCCCCTCTGTTGGGGTCCGAGGGGGATTTGAGGGGAAAATTTGTGAAAGTGGCGGCCATATTGATTTTCTTTTTTTTCGTCCCGATTTCGTTCAAAATCGATATCTGAGCGTCCGAGAGGTCCCTAATACGACTCCGAGGTAAAATGTGGAAAAAGTCGCAGTCATTGATTTTCTTTTTTTTCCGTCCCGATTTCGATCAAAATCGATATCTGAGCGTCCGAGAGGTCTCTTAATACGAATCCGAGGTAAAATTTGTGAAAGTGGCGGCCATATTGATTTTCTTTTTTTTCGTCCCGATTTCGTTCAAAATCGATATCTGAGCGTCCGAGAGGTCTCGTAATACGAATCCGAGGTATAATTTAGAAAAAGTGGCGGCCATATTCATTTTTATCATTTCCTTTCAGATTTCGTTCAAAATCGATATCTGAGCGTCCGAGAGAATTCTTAATACGAATCCGAGGTAAAATTTGGAAAAAGTGGCGGCATATTGATTTTCTTCATTTCCGTCCCGATTTCGTTTAAAATCGATATCTCAGCGTCCGAGAGGTCTCTTAATATGAATCCGAGGTAAAATTTGGAAAAAGTGGCAGCCATATTGATTTTCTTCATTTCCAACCCGATTTCGTTCAAAATCGATATCTGAGCGTCCTAGAGGTCCCCTAATACGAATTTTAGGTAAAATTTGAAAAAAGTGGCGGCCATATTGATTTTCTTCATTTTCGTCCCGATTTCGTTCAAAATCGATATCTGAGTGTCCGAGAGATCTCTTAATACGAATCCGAGGTAAAATTTGTGAAAGTGGCGGCCATATTGATTTTCTTTTTTTTTCGTCCCGATTTTGTTCAAAATCGATATCTGAGCATCCGAGAGGGTTCTTAATGCGAATCTGAGGTAAAATTTGGCACTCCATTCATACCTATATGCAAAAAAGTTTAATGTTACTATATAGGCGTGTGGGGTATCTATGGATTTGCTTTTAAAAACGACATAGAGGTTTCGTTATTTTTTCCATTTAAATCAACCTTCAATTCTTTTTTAATCGTATGGCATTTATTTACGAACCGTGAGATTTTCGAGAAGACTGTACCGGTTGCCAGTTTTTGTTGTACTTTTAGCACCACCCCCCCTGGCCTCTAACTTGGCTTAACGATTGCAGCCGGGATCAACGGCTTAGCGTGCCTTTCAAATCACGAGAGTCAGTTAGTAACCACTCAAAGCGGTCACCCATCCAAGAACTGACCTGCGCCCACATTGCTTAACCTCGCACACCGCACGCGGTAGGCGGGTGCCGTTGAGCCACGGGTGCTCTAAATTCTTGATAGTTTGTGCCAAATTGCAATTCAATAGGTCCAGTAAAAGCAACTTGGTTGTAACAGACGGACTGACAGTAAGGAGTGCGAATGGAAGTGAGGCCAAATTTTCTTTTTGGATGCTCCAATGGTAACTGGCAAAACCTACCTAATAAATTTAATTGTAGGAAAAATAAATGTTACCCATGATATTGAATTAGCCGTATTTCTGTACTTCAAAGGACCAGAGTTTATGGCCGCTGCGCGCTGTTAGGTCGTTTACAGACCTATTGGTGTTACTGTAGTACACAGATACTTTTACTAAGAGCCATGTAAGACATGCTTTTATTTCATCGGCCCTTTCCCCTTCGGCCTCTCGGAAATGTATGATAATAGTTTTCGATCCTTATTTTTGCCAAAATCAAATGAAATTCGTACGGTTGCCAGTTTTTGTTGTACTTTTAGCACCACCCAGGGGTTCTGTGTATGGTAACGTACTCCCTACGGACGCGGTGCAACTTGGACCTCCCTTTGTCAAGTGAGTGGGCAACTTGACTGTTAGAAGTTCGCAAGCCGCTCGAAGGCCTCTAACTTGTTTTAACGATTGCAGCCGGGATCAACGGCTTAGCGTGCCTTTCAAATCACGAGAGTCAGTTAGTAACCACTCAAAGCGGTCACCCATCCAAGAACTGACCTGCGCCCACATTGCTTAACCTCGCACACCGCACGCGGTAGGCGGGTGCCGTTGAGCCACGGGTGCTCTAAATTCTTGATAGTTTGTGCCAAATTGCAATTCAATAGGTCCAGTAAAAGCAACTTGGTTGTAACAGACGGACTGACAGTAAGGAGTGCGAATGGAAGTGAGGCCAAATTTTCTTTTTGGATGCTCCAATGGTAACTGGCAAAACCTACCTAATAAATTTAATTGTAGGAAAAATAAATGTTACCCATGATATTGAATTAGCCGTATTTCTGTACTTCAAAGGACTAGAGTTTATGGCCGCTGCGCGCTGTTAGGTCGTTTACAGACCCATTGGTGTTACTGTAGTACACAGATACTTTTACTAAGAGCCATGTAAGACATGCTTTTATTTCATCGGCCCTTTCCCCTTCGGCCTCTCGGAAATGTATGATAATAGTTTTCGATCCTTATTTTTGCCAAAATCAAATGAAATTCGTACGGTTGCCAGTTTTTGTTGTACTTTTAGCACCACCCAGGGGTTCTGTGTATGGTAACGTACTCCCTACGGACGCGGTGCAACTTCGACCTCCCTTTGTCAAGTGAGTGGGCAACTTGACTGTTAGAAGTTCGCAAGCCGCTCGAAGGCCTCTAACTTGGCTTAACGATTGCAGCCGGGATCAACGGCTTAGCGTGCCTTTCAAATCACGAGAGTCAGTTAGTAACCACTCAAAGCGGTCACCCATCCAAGAACTGACCTGCGCCCACATTGCTTAACCTCGCACACCGCACGCGGTAGGCGGGTGCCGTTGAGCCACGGGTGCTCTAAATTCTTGATAGTTTGTGCCAAATTGCAATTCAATAGGTCCAGTAAAAGCAACTTGGTTGTAACAGACGGACTGACAGTAAGGAGTGCGAATGGAAGTGAGGCCAAATTTTCTTTTTGGATGCTCCAATGGTAACTGGCAAAACCTACCTAATAAATTTAATTGTAGGAAAAATAAATGTTACACATGATATTGAATTAGCCGTATTTCTGTACTTCAAAGGACCAGAGTTTATGGCCGCTGCGCGCTGTTAGGTCGTTTACAGACCTATTGGTGTTACTGTAGTACACAGATACTTTTACTAAGAGCCATGTAAGACATGCTTTTATTTCATCGGCCCTTTCCCCTTCGGCCTCTCGGAAATGTATGATAATAGTTTTCGATCCTTATTTTTGCCAAAATCAAATGAAATTCAACAGTTTGCCGGTTCTCAGAATGTATACTGACTTTTTATCTGTTCGTCTGTTAATGAATCACAATCACCAAACTTCGTATAGTGAAACCCCAGAATGTAACAACTACTTTTCTGGAGACCGCATCTAAATCGGTTCAGCCAAACGCGAGATAACCGTGGACAAACATACGAACCTGTTTTTTGTAGACGGTTAAAAATTTCGCTTAGTACGCGGGCGAAGCCGCGGGCAAATGCTAGTAATACTATAAAAGCTGTTGGAAATTACCAAGCTGCACGCCAAATTTCAGCTTTCTAGGTCATCTGGAAGTGGGTTAAGTTTTTGATTACTAGTCAGTCAGTGGTAAAAATGCTATTTTTTGGAATTTAATATCTAAATAACTATTAAACCTATATTAATGAAATTTGAGGTTCTTGTTGTTCTAAAGGATCTCAATATATGTACCAAATTTCATCTTTTTATGTTAGATAGATTTGGAGTTATTGGGGGGTCAAAAGTGGCTCCAAACGGTTCGTGTAATATAACACACGGCTGCTGTCCGCCAGTTCCTGGGATGAACTTGGCTGGACACGCTGCCGCGTGTCTAGATAATTTCGCCAAACTGTAACTAGTTTTTTGGCGCTCAATTCCGTAATCTAATCATGCGCCAAAACAAAATTTTGCCATCTTAAACAATAATACTATAATATATCTGTATATGTGTGTGTCCGTCTGTGTCATTGTGACACTTAAACGGGTGAACCTATATGAATACGATTTTTTTGAAAGCCGGTTTCCAGCGATGGTTCTTAGATTGTTTTATCAAAATTGGATCACCCGTATTTGTGATATTGAACTTTGAAATCAAAATTTCGGGGGTTTTCCACTTTTCTAAGTGGTCAGTTGTAGTAATAACACAAATTAAAAAAAAAAAAACCTGGCCCCAATTTTGCTGATGTTTTAATGGATGCACATTCCTCTTAATCTTAAAAACTACGGAACCGATATCCATGAAACTTTTCAGTATTGTAGCTTAATGATTAGAATAACCCATACGTGCGTATTCAACTATAATTAATTCCAAAATTTATTCCCAAAGGCAGTTACAAGGGTCCGAAATGTTGGGTAGGAAACAAAATTATTATTAAATTGAAACTTGTCTAATAGACTATGCGCTTACACTACACTGAAAGAAAACTACTTTAAAACAAAAAATAGAAACATCGATTATAGACATTTGTATGTTGAATAATAAAATACAAATTGGTATCTCTGAAGGGGTTACCTTTCACGAGTTGAATGTTTGTTTGGAGAGCAAGTATTTTTTAAATGAGAAACTTGAAACTTCGGTTATAGACATTTAGTAGACTAAACAATAATATTTTACAAGAATACAAATTTGTCTGTTTCTTTAACTGATAGTACGTTCCACTTAATCTTAAAACCTACTATAATTTTTCGCTCTTTAACTTGAAATTCAATATTAATTCTGGGCCATTAACGGTAAATAGATTGGTAATTTATTTATCTTAAATTATAGGAGATAGGTTCGTGAAAAGAAAAGTGTCCCCTCTTCCCTAAGGGGGTGAAAATGGGGTCGAAGATGTATAGTAGAGTGAATATTGAATTATTTTTCTAGTTGTATAGATTTCGAGTTGTATAGGAGAGTGTCTTACAATATATTGCAATTATTTCTCTAAGGCGATAACGAGTTGTACGCGGACCCCGGGCATCCTTCAGGATGCAACTGTACTGGGAATAACGCAATTATGATGATGATGATAACGAGTTCTACGCGGACGAAGTCGCGGGCAAAAGCTAGTCTTACATAAAATTTAAATCTATGTAATTGCGCTGAGAGACCGAGTCTGGCTCAGTAAAAGTAACTTTTCGAGCATTACAGAGAGACAAAAGATCCACCACCACCACCACATCAGCCCTAGGACGTCCACTACTGGACATAGGCCTCCCCCAATTTCATAGGGGGTAAAAGATCATAATCTTTCATTTTCCCGTACAGAACCTGGCAGTTGATATGTCGTAATGCGTGTCCATGATGTTACGCGAAAATGACCATAACATTTATTTCAGTCGATCTTTTACCCGCGACTCCGTCCGCGTGCAACTCGTTATATTATAGAAATAATTGCTATTCAATGTTTGCAGGTGCAGGCTTAAATATCGCTCGCCCATACAATCTTCTACCTCTATACCAAATTTCATCTAAATCTGTTTCGCTGTTTTAACGGTAACAGACAGACAGAGTTACTTTCACATTTATGATATTAGTATGGATTAAAATCCATATTTTTGTTATTAAGGAAACATATACACACAACGTATAAAATTAGGTGGAAAGATTTACAATTTAAATTTAATAAAATTAAAAACAGTGCAAATTGGCCCAAAACGTCAGCATAGGGTTGTCTCATTGAAATGCTGTATGCATTTACTTTCCGGAAGCTATTGGTGCTGTTCCACAGTTTTTGTATCAGAGAGGCGACTCGTTTGCGAATTATTGCTGCTTAAGAGGGCGCAGTACGCTCAGTTCTCCATACAAACGTATTTACCCTCTCATTTTAAAACGCCATACTAGAATAACATGAAACTTTGTACACACAATGGGATCCGGCATATCTAGGTCGGAAATTAGTTTCTGTTGCTAGAAATTGTAAAGGAAAGGAAATACTGCGGTTTTTTGTGTTTTTTATAGCTTGTATGAAAACCTTTAATAATCGCTGTATTTTTTCTCCATTATAATTTGAAGCAACAGAAACTATTTTCCGACCTAGATATGCATCCCATTGTGTATACAAAGTTTCATGTTATTCTACCATGCTGTTTTAAAATGAGAGCGTAAATACGTTTGTATGGAGAACCGAGCGTACTGCGCACTCTTAAGAGTCCGCAGCAAGCTCGGTTCTCCATACAAACGTAGTGTCGCTCTCATTTTAAAATGGCAGGCTGGAATCATTTGAAACTTTGACACAAGGGGATCCGGTAAATCTAGGTCTAAAATTAGTTTCTGTTGCTTGAAATTATAATGGAGAAAAAATACAGCGATTATTAAGGTTTTCGTACAAGACCTACAAACTTAAAAAACTAGCTGTATTTTTTTTCATTCTATTTCTATCTACAGAAACTAATTTCTGATCTAGATATGGCGGATGCCATTGTGTATACAAAGTTTTATATTATTTCAGCATGGCGTTTTAAAATGAGAACGAAACTACGCTTGTATGGAGAATCGAGTTCGGTCGAGCGTACGGGGGACTCTTAAGTCCAGCATTCAAATGGTTAGGTTATTTTTATAAGCAGCTGC
The DNA here is from genome assembly GCA_905163555.1 of Notocelia uddmanniana. Classification (NCBI taxonomy): domain Eukaryota; kingdom Metazoa; phylum Arthropoda; class Insecta; order Lepidoptera; family Tortricidae; genus Notocelia; species Notocelia uddmanniana. The sequence goes on along the minus strand of LR991065.1, from coordinate 11,483,338 downwards.
CTGATACGACAAGACAATTACATAGTAACCATAATTAAAGGTCTCCCCTTTAACGCTTCGAAGGAACGAGAGGTACAGGAAGACCGAGGCGTGGAAAAAAAAATGCCGCTAATCCTTAGGTCTTCATTATCCTTGACAAGTATGTAGTTATAATGTTAGTAAATTAAGTAGTTAATCATTTAACACATTGTTTAAATCATAAATGTTTGAACAAAATCTATTGATTGGCTTTTTAAAAAAGTCTCACGATGTTACAAGTGTTAGAAAGTAGCTGTCAAGTAAATAAAGAACGATTTAACAAGAATTTATTATATGGCAAAATGTACTACCCAAAAGCATTATCCTAACTCAAGTCATTTCCTTTCTTAAGACTAAAATCTGGTCTTAATGTTGCCTTTTCAGCCTATTGTGTGCGCACAGAAGGCTCAATTCATACTGGCTTTACCGGCTTTCAGCAAACTCGAGAAACTAGAAGCTTTTAACTGTAAAGCGCGATGGAATTGTTGCGTGTAAAGGAGTATAGGATGAACACATTTTAAAACACTTGAGAGACATAAATAGAACAGCCAAAGTTGGAATTAAATCTGCTGCGAGCTTGTTCCCTAAATAGTTACAACATTCTCAAAATTCTACACTAGAAAACTATCACGTTCTCTCTTTCTCAGACTGCCTACGTTATAAGTATTCTAGAAGACTATAAAATATAAATAGCTGGTCTACTATTACAACCTTGCACTTTTTGACTATGCCCTGAAACTTGGCACAGCAGATCCTTAGGTGGTCTAGAGGAGACCTAGACCGGGAGTTTTATACATTATTTTCTTAAAGTATTTTTACAAAAATACAATTAGACGAATTTTTGGAAAAAATGAGTATGGGGATTGCAGTTTAGAACAAAAACATGAATAAAATAACACCCAATATATTTTTTATAATTACCAGTCTCATTTATAAAATATGAAAATATTATTAACAGAAAGACTAAGCCATATTTATAATATTATAAAAATACAGGGTGGGCCCTGTAACAGGAGAAAAAAAAAAACGTTATACTTACTATTTAGCGGGCCAGCAATAATTGTTTCCAAGTGGTCTTAGTCGAAAAAAAAGTTTTTTTTTCTTCAAAGATAGTTTACGTGTATTTTTTACTTTTATGAAGTGATACTAATGTCAATTTGTAGAAATTACACTTTTGTTGAAGGAAACAGCGTATGTTGTTAAGTGGCAAAAGTTTATTGAAGACAGGTACACTGATGAACAGTATACAGCTCAGTAAACAGAAGGTGTTTCGAAAAATATACTGTACTCGTACTGCCAAAGAAGATATATACTAACGTAAAAAGAAGCCACACCGAAGCATGTGTGCTGTAAACCCGTCTCGCGGCTATGTGTGCATGTCCGGACGAGAGCGGGGGCGCGCGGCGTGTGGACAGCTAGCCGCGGCTAGCGAGTGTTGCCAGATGGTCACATTTGTCACGTTTTTCGTGACTTTTGGTCTTGTTTTGTGACATGTGATTCAAAGGCAATTTTAGTGACTTTCTAAGCTAGCCGATTTTGACGAAATGTATATTTGCAAAACATGTTATCTAAAACGCATCTAAAAAAAATTCATACTATTACTATGTGTAGTAATTGACATAAGACACTCATAAACAAATTCAGCAAATGACGTTACGGTTACGTTACGTCCACCAATAGTCATGAGAAAATAGATCCTGTCATTTGGATATTACGGTTTAGTTTGATTTGATACTATCTGTCATGTGTTTGGTACGCAATGTATGTATGTAAGTATGTATGTATAATTGTTTGGCATACTCTGCGGCCTGAACAGCTCCATAGATTTCAGCTTGAGAGGTGTCGTTAGATTCGTATTTACTGTGAGCGTGACACTGGGTATATCAAATATTTAAAAAAAAACAAAGTAGCGGATTTTTGGTGCCAAATTACACAGAAACGCAGACGGGTTTTTAGTTTTTTAATTAATTTGTCTTGTTGGCTTATGACTTACTAAGATTTAAAAGAAACAGTAATTTACATACACAGGGCCGAACATTCGGTATCAGTCAAGGCGGAAGTGGGGCTTGAACTGAGGGTGGATTAGAGGTGATAATGAGGGGTGTGTCAATTTGACCAAAAAATCCTGTATATTTCCTAGTTCTTACTACGCCTTTACTAAGTCGACCCTTTTATGCAAATTTTTAATTTTTAGTATTAATGTTGTATACAGTCATCTATGATTTTTGTTTCAAATACAACATGTCATATTAACTCGTACTACCGAATAATGCGGCTAAATTCTTAAATACCAAATGAGTACTACTACTTCTTTTATGTCCCTAAACATGAACCAGAGATTATTTTGTTTATGACATGGAACCTATAGATACTTAATCACATAAGGCTGGTAAAATAGAATTGCTTTTTATCATACTTTACTTTTCAAAAATACGGAGACAAATCTTGTCAGTTTCAGGAAGAAAGAAAGCTCCAGAAATCTGAATAATGAAAGAACACGAAAATGTTAATTTAAGTGTGTTTATTCATTCAAAAGTCAATCATAATCCACCAACACCGTATTCGCCCAAGGACGTTCATCGCTGGAAATAGGCCTCCCCCAATCTCATGGCAGGTAAATGTCATAATCGCCACGCTTGGCATGCGGGTTGGCGAAAGCAGTATCTTCACCGCACTTCAGGGGTGCTGCTGACCATGGTGGTCTTGGTCGTAGTTTTAGGACACACCCGGGTCTAATCCGCATACCAACCCAATATGAAATCTACCAACAACGTATGTAGACAAGTTCAGTTTTTCTAGGTATTTTGTTAAAAACGGTTTTAATATTTTCAGGCATAAAAACAAGTCAGAGCTGCAACCGCGAAACCAAAACGAACGAAATATCTCCCTCTCTATCGCTCGAATACACAAGTGCGACACAGAGGGAGATAATCGAAGTTCGTTTTCGTTCCGCGGTAGCAGCTCAGTAGTGAACTGATAAAAGTGGTCTGAACTAATCCAACTAAGTGTCTTGAACTTAAAATACGAATAATAACTGATCATTCTGGTGTGCATAACGATTGTTGTATCATGTACAAGTTATGTGAAAAGCTTTATTTTTAATATGTAGGCTAAATTATTATTTATTTAATACAAAGACAAAATGTGACTTATGACTCGAGAGCCCTGGCAACACTAAACGTGGCGTTACAAGGTCACCGGCGCTCGACTCACACCGATAGGCCGTGTCGCCCCCCTGGTACTGCGATCCAAGTAGTTCCCGATACACAAACGTATTGGAGGGTGTTCAATGACTTGAATGCAGCCAACTAAGTACGTAGGGGCGCCTAACACAAGACAACAAATTATATTTTTCAGCTCGGTAGTTATGATTCTACGTCGACATGTCGTTAGCGCGTTCTATCTCGAGGCCAGCGCCATCTCTTGGTAAAATACATTCCTACAAATTAATGTTAATATCAATGAATTTGCATAAAATAATAATTACCAAAAATATCCATGAAAACAAAAAATGCAACAACAATTATGACTCATCACTTTATACTACCTCAAACAATTCATAAACTGATGCGCTACAATCTCGTGGTGTCAAGATCCATTTTTCGGAAGCCATAACATAAGATCAAAATTTCTCCGAATTAAAAAAAAAATTGAAACATTTTTCATTTTTTTAGTTACTGCGGATGCTCCAGTTACAGGGCCCACCTTATATAAGGTTCACTTTTGAAATAAATATGTCATTCATAAATATCATTTCGAAAACGCAAATTTTAAAACCCTATCCTGTCCAAGAAGACACAAACAGAATTATGTATAACCCTATTCCTCCTAATCGCGTCTCCTAGCCTGGAACATTGTTCCACCTTTATCTCGTCTAAATTAAATTTCTGCCTGCCTTTCTACCTTCCCTGTTATTCCGTACTATGCTATAAAGACTTACGGCTCTGGGATCTACGAACTACCTTAGAACCGTTTGATATAAGCCGATCTTCAGACTTTTAGTTTAAAAACTAATTTCAGTTTTGCGTTAAAAAAAACCATGGCCTGGCCCGTTTAAAATGCTGTAAAATATATTTCATTTTATGAATAAGAAACATTTATTTAAGACAAGACAAACTTATTACCACATACTCGTAAGTACAGTTAAAAGTGAGTTCTAGACATATTGTATTGTTACCAAACGGTCCCATCCCAGCATAATGCGGTTTTCTTCTCAAAGATTAATAATATTCATTATAGGATATAGTAATGGTATATTAATAAATTAATCATTTTTCTAATAGTCACTAAAGTTAGTCACAACGTTTACTATAGGAGCAGTTGATCATAATATTTTAAGCCTCCCTAATCGAAAATGTGTCTATTGAAAAAAAGTAGTACCTAGGAGTAAAGACTACTTATAAAATTAGTACTTAAAAAATAAACTGATGAATCCAATCTCATAGCAGGCCTTGAACCCGCGACCTCCGTATGTCCATGCTCGATGCCACAAGGTTTTTTATTCGCGAGACATTACAAATTAATATGGCGCTTATTTTAGTTCCCAAATATACCTATATTTTAATTTATAATTGAGACCCGATCTACAACCGCAGTACCTATCCTAAATATCATCGGAATCGTAAGAAACGTTTTTGAAAACCTATTTTAAAAACCACCACCACCAGACCACCACCATATCAGCCAAATGATGTCCACTGCCGGACCTATGTACGCCTCCCCCAAATTCACGGGGGTATATGCCATAATCGTCACGCTTGGCATGCGGGTTGGCGATCGCAGTATCTCCATCGCATTCCAGGGATGCTGCTGCCCATGATCCGGTGGTTATGGTCGTAGTTTTAGGACATACCCGAGTTTTTTTTAAACAAAAATTTATAAAGGTATCCACAAACATTACTCGTTCCATATTTAATATAGGATACGTGCAAAAACTACATAAAAGCATTTATGTTATACAATTCTTACGTTTTCCTTTTTAAAATAAGTTCGTTACTTCTTTAAATTGCATTTCTCTTAGTCACATTAAGATGACAGAGACAAGTGTTAAGACTGACTTACTCACTTTAGTCCGCTTTGTAAATAGCTAATCTTCCAACATTGTGCCGGTAAGATTTTATTTTTTGATAAGTTAAAAAAACAAGTAAAAACGAGATGTCTTGCTGTCTCGGGAGGAATGTACTGCCACCATAACAACATACAATTTGCTCAATTTATTTCCTAAATCTGCGCAAAATGACATGAAAAGAAAGTTGTTTCAAACAATTTCCCAATTGGTACAACTCCCTTGTACGAGGACAATTTAAATTCAGGATAAGGAAAATACTTTTCACTTTAGGTTGATTTAAATTTCTAATGATAGAAACTTGATTCATACATTACATATGCGATTAAAAAGCCTATTAAGCTGCTCTTAATAAATTATTTAGGTATAGATATTTGGTGTTGCCTGATACATATGTAGTTTAATATTTAGAATTAGTATTGTTGAGGGCGAGTTTCACTTCTAAAGACACTGTTGAGCTTGGCTCGAGCCATCAGTGATTTGTATGCAAATATAACCTAGCTTTTCTACGATACTACAAAAAGCGTTTATAAGCATGAAACTCATACCCGCATGGCGTGTTTGTTTAGTACGGCATAAGCAATGAGCAATGACAGGTTCCTTGCTTGTGTTTCCTTTCATGTACCTAAGAAACCAATGCAATCAATCATGTTATTGCAGATTGTTCACGTAGGCTAAAATAGGGGTTTTGTTTGATTGCTATAACCATAGTCAGACTTACGTGTTTTGCCATTTGTGGACGGTCTTACTCGCGGACTTTGGTCCGACAAGAAAATAGCAAGTAACTGGTGAGCCTTATCTATAATATTACTTATTATGTGCTATAACGCCGTAATATAATTTTGTTTATAAGTAGATGGTGATCACGTCAACGGCCTTTGGCAGGTCATATATAATACCGGCCATCTTGTTCCTGTTGTCCAGTCCTGTCACGATTCAAACAACCATTTTGTAAGCCGCTGCCGTGGTTGACATATTATGTCTATGTATAAGCGTACTGATTCGGGCTGAGGAGGAGGGGTAGGTTATTCGATTCAAAATGGGTCTTCAGGCTAGGTAACAAGATGGACTTACCATTTTCGAGTTGTTCGGTACTATGGTGATGGGCCTGTAGATGTTAAAATTTGTCTTTTCCGCTGTTCCTTTGTATACTGGGCATATCTTCATATATGAGCACAACGTTGCAATGTTTTACTACACTTCGTTGCCTTGATTTATTTCTGAATATTAAATTTTCAACAGGATTATTTTATTGTACTAGTTTATTTCTATTTCTATTAATCAATATAATATAACAGTGCAAAATGTAATACTCTGCAAGTTAACCAATAGTTAAGAAAGCGTTGGTGACATTAGTAAGCTCTCGGTAAACTGCAAAATACCGCATACAGATTGCGCCCCGCCATACGCTTGGTCATAAACTGTTAGTTAAGTAACGTATCTTATATTTTACACTTTGAACGTTTTTTTGCCACCCATCACTTGATTAATAAATTGTATATTTCCACGCGTTTCTAGAGACTACCTGTTTTGAAAATCTTCTCCTGCTAAGTAGCATCGTATTTGAAAATTCGAGAAAAACACAACGAACTCGATCTAAATCAGATGCGCAGTAAAATCAGGTTTGAAATTTGCGTCAATACCTGGAGTCTATTCGTTACATAATAACCGGATAAGTGTAAACTCAGTGTGTAACAAGAAGGACAGGTTTTTGATAATTTCTCAAAAAAGTACTTAAATACTGTTGAAAACTGGGGTTCATTGCGTAACGTCTTTTGGGGAACGTAAGGTAAATTACAATAAAAATAATACTTAGCCTATAACCTAGCGTAAATATTACACATTAACTAAATAACCAGCAAGTTAAGACATGTAACGTTAGGTAATTCTATTAAATGAATTGAATATGCAATAATTTTTGACGTAAACTATGTATATAATAGCTTAATCTCAGCCCAGAATTCCAAAAGGCCAAAAAGAATTTACATCAAGAACATAAGCAGCACCCGGCATTATTTAAATTTTATTCCGGCAAGAGGTCGTCATAAGGGACTTGGGCCAGAAGTTTTCCCAAGTTTTGAACCACCGCTGCGCTCAAAGACTGGCAGATGGACGGACCCACGTCAGCCACGATTTCCCGCCACATTTCATTCAGGAACCTGTTCACTTGGTCACCTGGAAAATTATTGAACAATATAAATATCTCGATACTAGTAAAATATTGCAAAACTTCCAATTAAATTGAATTCGAGGGCATTTTGGACATACTACTCTTTTTCAACTTTATAATTCATCTACAGTGATGCAAATGCAGAGCATTTTTTATATGAGTCCACTGTAAAGTTTATTTTGTAAACAGCTTAAAAAATGCCAAAGTAATCCATAAAAAGTCAAAAAATAGATAAAATAACTACAACTTAGAAAAGTTTAAAAACCTCCGATATTTCCATTTCCAAGCTCAATATCTCAAAAACGGCTGAACAGATTTTCATGAAACATGGCTAAGAACATTCGGGATAAAAAATGACAAAAAAAACTAAACGAAAATCGGTTCATCCGTTTGGGAGCTACGATACCACAGACAGATACACAGACAGAGAGACACGTTAAACTTATAACACCCCTCTCTTTTTGTGTCGGGGGTTAAAAATAGCTCTCAAGTAAATAATACGTGTAGTTCTAATGAAACAGAGCAGTGTCAATAATATATTGTTATAAACATTCTAAATACAATATTTTATACAAAAATGTGCCTTTGGACCACATACCCTTTGTTTACATCACAGCCGACAGTCAACACATTATTGATTCCCATCGTTGCAATATTTATTGCCAATTACTCAAACACACGTGTAACAAACTTGTTATTTTGTTCATCAATACGCCCATTTTGCTCATAAATTGTCCAATTTTACTGTTATAGGTTTTCAAATGTTCCCGAGGCGACTATGAATCATAAATCTCGGAGCCTTTTTTTACCAAAACCGATTTTTCGGCGATTTATCATAGGATGCGGCCAAGTTACTTTTGGTGTTTTATCGCGATTCATTTCACGTTTTCCTCTCTTTTTTACTGACACGTATTGACAATCCGTTTTTTTCAATACTGATGTTTTGAAAGACGTTTAGGGCCATATTCATCTATACACAACTTGTTAGACAACACGTCTGTGCATACCACAAGGCCCAAGTAAAGTGCCCAGACATTAATAATTAATAAATGTGTTACGCGCGATCCCGTACGTGAAAGTGAGCATGCGATCAAATTAGAATGCAAAGCGTACGCCTCAAATTTGTCCCCAGTACGTGAAATTGCACATTCCTATGAATTTAAGGTGTGTAGGTTACATTATTATTACTGTTCAAGAAATGTATTTACCAATATTTTTATCGTTCAACAAGTTTTCCAGGCGGAAACTAGCCTTTTCCACTTCATATTTAATATCGTGTTTTATTATTTTCCAATAAATTTTCCCGTCGTCACCCTCGACGTGCTCATACCAAAACCGAATGTGAAGGTTTGCGTTTTCTGGAACAGAAGACAAGCAATAATATGGCGGTTCAAACTCTTCTGAAACTTTTAAAAATAGTAAGTAGGGAACTGAACAGTCCTATCCGCCTACCATGTACTTATAGTTTTGAGACACCGGTGTGGTATTATGTTCTGGGGCAAATCAGTTGATAGAAACCTTGTCACCGCCCAAAAAAGATGTGTACGAGTAAGAGCAATGTGTAGAATGAATGCAAGAAAATACCTCGTTCCTAATTTATTATCCAATGTTTCACAATACCACATATTTCAAACTCGATCAGAATATTATCAATAATTGCTCAATGAGCAAAGTAAAACTACATTAATTAAATAGTATCTTTTGAATGGCTACTAGAGTGTATAATTGTTAGCATAACATTTGTGATTTTTTGTGGTGAAGATTGATTATTGCTATGTATTATCAGTTTAATTATTTTGTACATGACTTATTTACTTTCTACTGTGATTAATATTTATAAAATTTCAGTTTTTAGGAATGAGTATTTGTTTAATTTTATAAGGGATAATTAATTTGAGAAAGTACTTAGCAATAGAGCACTTTTATTCTATATACCTATTTATAACTGTTAAAAGTTCATGAAGGATATTTTGGAAATATTTGTACGCATATCTTGGCAGAGCATAGTGAAACTTAATATGTTTTTATAAACCCAGTAATGTCTTGAAATATAACTGTTCTCACAAATAAACCTGTCTCTCTCTATTTCTCTCTGCAGGATGTAATTATGAGGGGTAATTAGGGCAGGTAACTGTAATGTTTGAAAAAGAAAATTGAATAAATTTGTCCCAATGCTATATCATACAAAGATAACCTATGAGTATAATTATATTGTAACCTAGTATCTTGCAATTTGTTTAATAACGTGCACAACTTATTTTTTTGTTATTTCAAGCAAAGATTATGTAATAATTTGAGTGTGTACGTAAATGGCTCATTATAATTTGTTGTAGGTACAATATTTAAAATGTTTTCATATAATTCATTACCAATAACACTGACAACAATAGGAATCTACTTACTAAGCTTAATTGAAGAATCTCCTGATGATTTGATCGGGATGATCAGTAATTTACCACTAAGATCATACTTGCTTATAACATCCAAATTCACTAACGCATCGGCCGATATAATTTTTTTATTCAGATCAAACCTGCAAAAAATCAATAAATTTTCCTCTTTTAATACCAACATGGCAAATAGGGCCCACCAGAGTCTAAAGCTCAAAACGCACAGAGCGGGCGTAGTGTGGTGCGGGGCAAAGATAGTTTTGATTTTTTGATCTTTGTGAAACTGCCGACTCTCGATAGTGTTGATTACTGCTTCAAATGTCACACACGCATCCGCTCCTCCATCCTGCGTGGGTTTTTTTGTGCGACGTCCCCGAGATCGCGTTCGCTTTACCGAAAAACCGCCTCCGACCCGCCACGACGCTGCGCCGCGCTCTGTGCATTTCAAGCTTAAAGGCCCATATACACGGTGCAAGAACTTGTATGTAATTTTCATTACATTACAGGGTTTAAACTCGTCGTACATCAAAAACAAAATCAAAATTTTTATTCTGCAAATAGGCCACAAGGGCACTTTTACAAGTCAACACATGAATTATACAATAAAATAAATTGAAAATGATAATTATTATGTTTTCAAAACAGAATTGCAGAACTAAAAAAAGAGTAGACAATAATAATAATGATTTCAAAACTATAGTGATTAACAAACTCACAATATTCAATTAAAATAAACTTACAATACATTATATAAAAAAAAAGTTAGTGACGTATATATACGGTCTCTGTCCGAATACACAAAAGTATATACAATAAATTTAATATCTCAGAGATGTATATGGTCTCTGAGCGTCCATTATTCCTAAGTCCTTAAAGAGATGTACATGGTCTCAAAGAGTCTAAATTAAAATAAGTAGTAAATGAAAATAGCACTTAAGTAATTTAATATTCTCAGAGATGTATAAGGTCTCTAAGCGTCAATAACAATAAAATTAATCCAAAACAGGATGATGTCTCTCGTCAATTTCCAATAAAATAACACTAGTATTAAGGTATTAATCATGCCCTTGCAAGCATGAACAGACCGGACTCCACAAACAGCACCCGATCACGAGTATGACGCGTATCTCAGCCATCGCCTCCCTCGACCATTTGTTAGGGAAGGTGGCGACGCGTTCAACGACGCCACCGTAAGCAAAGCCTTTTAAGCGAGCATGACATATTCAGGCTGCCGGACATTAATAAATAATATCAAAGATTAAAACAACTGTTCGGCAAGAAACAGCAACATGTTTCATAAAACGTAGGGTTTGCAGTCCCGGTACTTATTGAAGTCCCGAAGTTTTCGGGACCGGGACTGGGTCAGTCCCGGGAATTCCCGGATACTTTCGTGACTTTCGGGACTTTGTAGTTTTTAGGGAGTATGTATGAAAAAACCGGACAAGTATGAGTCAAACTCGCGCCCGATAGTTTCGTTCCGTACTCTCATGATTTGTAGCTATAATAAACTATTTGGCGCATGTATATTGTCTAGTGTAACCTGTATCTGGATGTCCCTTTACGTTGCTTAAATTGAAATAGTATTTTTATGTACAAGTTCAAAGTTATTTATTACCTTACTTGTAATGTAAGACCATGCTTATTATATTACCAAATATCATGATTCTAGGTCAACGGGAATTACCCTATAGGTTTTGATTCCCTTGAGAGTGTCATTATGCGGTATTACAGCCGCATATTTCAATTACGATTACTTAGAAGTTTGATTTTTTCGCAGCTTCAAGGAATTGCGGTTCGAAGTATTTTATTTTTATATCAACCTTGAAGTACGGAGATCAGCCTGTAAGAGATTAGAATGGCTCTTAAACAGCTCAAAAACAACAATACACCCGTTGAATATGGTATTACAGCCGAACTCCTGAAAGCGGGTGGAAAACCGGTCCTTACGGCCCTCCAGAAGTTGTTCAATTCAGTCTTACTGGAAATAAGAACGCCAAAGGCATGGAGCGGGTGTGAGGTGTAGTGGGGCTTTACTTCAAAAAGAGCGACAACGTTCTGCTAAAGAACTACAGGCCCATCTGACTTTTGAGCCATGTATATAAGCTGTTTTCATTTCAAGAGTCATTACGAACCGTCTCGCACGCAGGCTAGATGGCTTCCTGCCTCCCGAACAAGCCGGTTTCTAAAGAGGCTTTAGTACCGTATAGTATACCACTTTCCTACTCTTCGCCAGGTTATACAGAAGACTGGGGAGTATGACTTGCCCCTCTATTTAGCGTTCGTGGACTACGAGAACTTCGATTCGATTCGATCGAAACCTGGGCTGTGCTAGAATCTCTGCAGCGGTGCCAAGTTGACTAGCGCTATATCGAAGTGCTGCAGTGTTTGTACGAGAACGCCACTATGTCAGTCCTTCTCCGGGACCAGAACTCGAAACCTATTTAGTTGCAGCGGGGTGTCCGGCAAGGAGATGTTATTTCTCCTAATTTGTTCTCCGCTGCACTGGAGGATGTTTTCAAGACTCTGGACTAAAAAGGCTAGGCATCAACATAAATGGCGAGTACATCACTCACCTTCAGTTTGCTGACGATATAGTCTTGGCTGAGACCATGGAGGCTATGCTATAAGTACAATGCTCAATAACGTCAGTAAAGCCTCCGAGCGAGTTGGTCTTAGGATGAACATGGACAAGACGAAGATCATGTCAAATGCCCACGTAGCACCAACTCCCGTAACAATCGGACACTTAACGCTCGAAGTTGAAGACGACTACATTTACCTAGGACAGACCGTCCAATAAAGTAGGTCAAATTTCGAGAAAGAGGTTAATCGTCAAATCCGATTCGGGTAGGTAACGTTTGGGAAGCTACGGCACATCTTTTTGTCCAATATTCCGCAGGGTCTCAAGACGAGAGTCTTTGACCAGTGTGTGTTGCCACTTGCCAGTGATGACATATGGCACTGAAACGTGATTGCTTACTATGGGCCTCATAAAAAGGCTCAAAGTCACCCAAAGAGCAATAGCGACGGATATGCTGGGAGTATCTCTGCGTGTTCGTATCAGGAATGAGGTTATCCGCAACAGAACCCATGTAACAGATATGGCCCTCCGAATCGCTAAACTTAAGTGGCAGTGGGCTGGGCACATAGCACGTAGAACCGATAGCCCAACGGCTATCGGGCGGAAAGGTTCTCTAGTGGCGTCAGCGTACCGGTGGACTGATGACCTGGTAAGGATCGCGGGTGCATGCTGGATTCAGGATTAGCGCAGGACCAGTCATTGAGGAAGTCTTTGGGGCATAGGTCCAGTAGTGGACGTCCTTCGGCTGATATGATGATACCTCTACGCGTTCACGAGAAAAACACATCAGACTTGATGAAATGAGCCCGAAAAAACAACTCATTTTGCCATTTCACTAGAGAAGTTCAGTGATATATATGAGTGTTATTCACCACAAATAATGAAATCCCGAAAGTCCCGAAAGCAACGGGAATTACAAAATCAGTCCCGGGAAAAAAATGTGAGTTTCATTTCCCGGGAAATACCGGGATTTTCGGGATCGGGATTTCCCGGGAGCACACCCTAAATTAAAACGCTACGAAAGAGCTGTACAAGGAAATAGGCTAAGTGAAGCATAGATATATTTTAACTAACAAGATTATACTATCATTGGCTTAAAAGCATTTTTATCATTTAAGAAATCGTTGACAGCATAATAGGCCTGGCTTAGCAAATAACGTTTAATATGAGACTTAAATTTACTCAGTGGCAGATTAACTATTTCGGTGAGTATTTTATTATAAAATCGTATACAGTTCCCCACAAACGACGTGCTAACCTTTCGGAGACGACTGGCTTTCACTGCTATCTTGTGTTTACTTCTAGTGTTGTAGTCGTGGATATCACTGTTAATTTTGAACTCATGAAGATTTTTCCGAACATACATAATATTTTCAAGAATATATTGAGATGCTACAGTAAGAATATTTGCCTCCTTAAATTTTTTACTGAGGGATTCCCTGGCCTTTAGTTCGTATATGGAGCGTACAGCTCGTTTCTGTAGCACGAAGATGGTCTGGATGTCTGCCGCTTTTCCCCACAAAAGGATTCCATAGGACATAACACTATGAAAGTAACTATAATACACCGGCCTGGCCGTCTCAACGTTAGTCAACTGTCTAATACGTCTTACTGCATAGGCCGCAGAACTAAATTTGCCAGCCAGAGTGGTAATATGCGCGTGCCATTGCAGTTTTGAATCTAAGGTGACTCCTAAAACACTGTTCTATCTTCAAATTCCAGTTCATCAGACTTCAATTTGATCTTGGAATTGTTTGACTCCTTGACATTAGGCAGAGTGAATTTGATGCGCTTTGTTTTCTTGGAATTTAAGAGTAGATTATTTGCTGTAAACAAGTTCACAACAGTACTTAGTGTCTCTTTAATACCGTCAAAGTTTTTCTCTTTGCGGCCTACTTTGAAGATGAGCGACGTATCATCTGCGAATAACACTATATCATGTTTATCTTTCACAAGGTTTGGTAAATCATTGATATAAACAAGAAACAGAAATGGTCCCAAATGCCTTTGACAGATCATCATCGGTAGCTCGCAACCCCGCATGCAATGGAACTCGCGAAAAGTTTAGGATTTAAACGACATGTCGACTTGTCTACCTGTGCTGATTTGAACATTCGCTGTGTTGACAGCAAGAGATAAGATGGGGCATGAAGCCCATTTTAACAGCTTGAACTTTGCGAAAAATTGATTTCCTCGACAATTATTACAACACACAACTAAGCTTTAGGTTTTCTTTTTTTTTATTAAGAGCTTGGTGCGATACTAGTAACATCTTACTAATATGCCATCGCAGTGCCAACTGTCATTCGACAGATGATTCAGTGTGTACCTACTTGTGCATTACAGCGCGTATACATTTAAGGGTATACAAAACTGTCGGTTCTTCAATTCTTCATTTGCAAGTGCTGAATTTTGAAAAATATTAATATTATTTTTTATAAATTATTTCCATGGTAGAAAAAACTTTACTTTTGTCATAAGTACGTTGTTTATGCACTTATACTTATATATATGAAATCCCCGGACCCGGGTATGTCCTAAAACTACGACCAAGGCCACCGGGGAATGGGCAGCAGCATTCCTTGAGTGCGGTGGAGATACTGCGATCGCCAACCCGCATGCCAAGCGTGGCGATTATGGCATTTACCCCCCCATGAAATTGGGGGAGGCCTATGTCCAGCAGTGGACGTCCTAGGGCTGATATGGTGGTGGTTGGATATATGAAATCTACAGCAACTGTACTTTGACGTCTCTCACAAGATTGGAGATGTTTTTATTTTAACTAATTGTAACAAACATCCAAGTAACTGTTTTTTGGCCTAACATTCCCTAAGTTACACAGTCAGTGAAATATATGACGAATGTACAAACAGTGGTTTGCAATGAAATGATTCTAAAAAATGTCTGCAGTTATTTGAAAAGATAACTAGTGCCTACACCAATTCCTGCGATTAGGTAGCGGCTCCCGGGCTTCCTTCAGGATGTGTTGTGTACTGTAAAAAAAACGCTTGGATGACCATGACACAAACCAAAAATGTGGTGTAAAGTTACTTTGGAATACATTTCTGAAGCTCGGTGTTTCTAAAACATGTCAAATTTTCTTTTCAGAACAACCAACGCTTTGTCAACATACTTACAAACGTATCGCACAGCTTCGAATCATTTTTCATCCCATTAACCCTTTAGGCCACCGTTCAATGAATCAAGGCTTTGTGCTTAATTATTTAAACGACCTTTACGAAGGCGTTTTCATAATATTCGTAATTAAAAGAGCCAGAGCTAATTGTCCGTGAGTCGTGACGTCGTTAGGCACATAGTTCATTATAGAGCGTAGCGTCAGCGGAGTTATGAAGGGAATAAATTCATGGGACCTATTGCATAATGAAGATCACCCGTTCCACTATCATGACTGCCCTAACTACCTACCACTGTGCTTACGTATTTATCAAACGACCAGAATTGATCACTAAATTGTATATTTATATTAAATTTCTGGTTATTTTATTTTCTTCTTATACTTTATAAAAGAATTATGTAGGACGATCACTTACAGGGTAACGCAAAACGAAAAGTAATTCATCATACATTCTTCATCGCATCTTTAAGTTTAAAAGAAAAAAAGACAGACATGTCATGGTTTATCTCGATAGTATTTCCATATGACGGCACAATAGCAATGTCAAAAGATGTGTGATTTGTGACATTCAACGGAATTTGCCTCAGCGTCTACAATAGCTTCATAAATTACAAATGAGTGATGGCGTAATTTTGAATGAATGTTATTATCAACTTCAAAACATGACTGTTGATATGCCTGAATGTGAACACTATTTACGTTTTAACATTAAGTAGTTACCAACTATTGACAAAACGCTCAGAACTATAAGTAATGCATTTATTTAAATGCTGAAATTCTGGCTTTGCTGAGTTAATGTCAAATTACATATCTAGATAATGCCTTCGGTACTACGTTGCTTGATTAAGTAGTAGAAAAACACAATATGATTAATCATTATCTACTTTTAACTCTTAGCATTTTGGTAAAATTGTATCGTAAATCTTTTAGCGTCATTGTTGCCGTGATTTTGCAGTCTTTACTCGTTATGGTAATCATAGCGGTGGCAGGAAAATGTTAATGGAATTACTTCCTTCCATGTTTGTTAGGTGTAGTCTACTTTGTACTAAACGAATAAATTGAAACATTTGTTTGCATCAATAATTATCTATTTCTCCTAGTGCTGATTTAAAAAAAAACGCGTCCGTCTTCTTAAAGTATTTAATAAATAAATATTGGGGGACAATATTACACAAATCGATCTATTTACAAACTAAGCAATACGATATACATACCTATTATATATGTATATAGAAAAAAATTAGCAACAATAGCGGGACACGCAATGGACATATAAGCTGAAGGACATAATTCAGATTAATTAACTGTCCAAATGGCCTTTAATCAGGTAATTTATTAAGGAAATTTTAAAAAAATACTGTAGCTTAAGGCTTGTTATCATGGATCGAATGTCTAAGTGTTATCCCGATTATCCTCTGAAGAAGAAAAATTTGGGGCCAGTAAAAAGTCAACTCAAATTGGACACCAATTCTCTGACCAGCAGCGATTATCATTGTTTTACTTGAAATTGTGTTCGTTATACTTACAAAGCTTAGGTTTTCATTAATCTCCACTAATTAAGCTTCACTAGTTTCTAACTTAATATCTTGCAGGTTTACCCATACGCTTCTTCTTTAGTCATTCATCAATGAATAAAACACCCTTAGCAAAAGGCTTAAGTGTTATTTTTAGTAGCTACAACAAAAAAAACTCAACGACTGCTTTCAGTTACAAGAAGATGAAACCGTTCGTAACGTTGTAACGCGCTATTACTATTAACTGTCACGTTGTTCAGGACATACTAATTCCGTAAATTAGAACTGCCTACCTATTAATGAGGCGAGTTGTATGCGCTTAGTGCTGGGTGTTGTTGTTTATGTATTTATGCGGAGGCATTTCATTCTGAACTAAGCGAGCTTGTCGAGACTGCCGCTTCCATTGGCTGCAGGAGTAGACTACTCCTGAACCAAATTGAATCAGTAAAGAACGGAAAAATATGAATTTTATTATTATTACCTTTGTTGCATTCAACAGTCTTCAAGGCTCCCTAAATTTAATATTAGTCAACATGTTATACTTAAGTTATTGTTATACACGATGATTTAAAATCAGTGATCCGGAACCAGGACAACTAATTCAGTAATTGATTGCAATCACTTTTAAATACCAAAAACAAACATCCTTTTTTTCTGGAACAAATTTCTAACGGGAATTAGCATTTAATTAAAAATCCTTGTCACGCTTCCCGTAATTTATAATTAAAAGCTATGAACCTAAAACCTTTTTCAAGCATTCGTTTTTTAAACCAACCTTAAAACTCTTACGTCAAATAGTTATTTTTATGAGGAATAACAAGTCGATGGACGAGTTTGTTGACGTAAGACTTATCAAATTTTCCGCCAATGCACGGAAATTTGACGTATGTACGCAAACACTTAAAGAAATGTAGGATAGCAATACATTTAGTGGATATTATTGATATCATTATTATTAAATTTAAGTATAAGTTACTTAAATTTAATTGCATGAGACCTTGCTCATTTAAATTTGTTTCGGTTGCCTAATGATATTTTTCGACTCCTGATCACCAATTAAAAAACATCATTGGTTTTGCAAAATAATTGTAGATGTCTGATAAGAAACGATTTTCCTTTATCTTAACCTAGATGAGGGCCCTTTCGGATGCACTTCGACCCAATGGGATCTTTTGTGCAATTACCCCCTCCTTTATACCTATTTCAAGGTGTTTTAGAACATTTCCAAGGTAATGTTCATTATGCATATACAGGTTGATTTTGGGGTCGTGCTCCGAAATAATTGTACATGGTCAAAAATTCAAAGTAGACAACATCACCGTCGGTATGAAGGTTTATAACTCAAATAGTTTTCTTTTTTTACAAATTTTAATGGGAAATAATACTTTTTCATACAACTTGGTCACACTACCGCACTGTCAACTCTCCATACCATCCGTCAAAGAGAGTAGGGTAACCATGTTTTTTGTGATTTTGTATTTTTTTCATCAATATAAATTAAAAATGAAATGCGTTTGTTTCGTGTCACTACAATTATTTTGAAATGGCTAACAGATACCAATTCTAAAAACTGGTTCTTGATCCACGACCCCGAAATCACCATTTTTTTGTTATTTTAGTCTTATGACCAATACTACGAAGATCCACTTCTTGTGAATTCGAATTGACATCAGCAGTTTACCATAATATAAAATTCGTATGTAAATTAAAATATGATTTTAAAGTAAAAAATTGTATAAGAGATAAAGATAATACTCACTTCAAATCGTCGAGTCGCAATGACGAAAGGCCGCTGAAAGAATTATCGTTCAAGATAAGCTTTAGGCCATGTTCATTGGGCACATACACCGTCATTACTGGCACGTAGAGTGGATCCAAAGGGTCCAGACCCCTGCTTGGATCCCCCAAGGAAAATCGCTGCAGGGATTCTCTTGCCGATTTTAGGGCACATTCATTTAAATTGGGGTCGTTTCTTGAACATGACTTTATGTATTCCGCTGAAATTGTGAGAGTCAGTTAAAATGTCAAGTCAATCACCACTTGGTATATTTATAGGTAGACTTCATTTTGCTAACGGAGTCAGCCAAGGAATGAACTCCGCAGGGATCGGTATTTGATCCCGTATTAGAAAATAAATGAGTTACCCCACCACCACCACTACCATATCAGCCCTAGGACGTCCACTGCTGGACATAGGCCTCCCCCAATTTCATGGGGGGTAAATGCCATAATCGCCACGCTTGGCATGCGGGTTGGCGATCGCAGTATCTCCACCGCATTCTAGGAATGCTGCTGCCCATTCCCCGGTGGTCTTGGTCGTAGTTTAAGGACATACCCGGGTCCACAATGAGTTACCCATATGTTTTAAAAGTAAGAAATAACATAATAGCAACGTAAAATAAATTACACCATTATAAAACTTACATCAAAATCATTTTGGGTTTTAATATCAGGGTATTTGTGAATGTCAAAAATGTATAGTGTATGTTAAGTACGCGTATAGTAAACTAAAGTGTGACCTCTTTATTTCTACTTTGACTAATTGAGTTTCTGCTTATCACATTTGAAGGTAGCAAAAAATTACCCATCGAGGCAGTTGCGATAATTATCGTCCACGTATCACTATAAATATTCACTTCCTGAATAAATATGATAATATTAGACTCTAAATATTAACAATCATCATCATCAAACCAGCCGATGGACGTCCACTGCTGGACATCGGCCTCCCCTAACAATCCCCCACAATGATCGGACCTAACCCTGGTCCTGGTTCTGGTCCCGGCGAGACTCTAAATAATAACTAATTTAAATAAAGACTTTATTTGTTCTCAAAGACTCTTGATGTCAATTCCGATCTAATATTTTTTGATTGTCCGATGTGGATAGAATTAAGTGGATATTGGAAGTGCAAATAAATCCAACTCAATCTGACAATGTTCAACTCCCACAACAAATACAAACAATGTACAACTCAATCTGACACAGCTCGAGCTGTCACAGACAGGTCAAAACATAAAGGTTTACCTTAAAAGCTAATCGCTAACTATCTGTACTGTCACAGTAAGTACACAGAAGCAGTATCTAAGCCAATTTACTCTCAACAGTGTCCCTAGGGCTACCCCTAGAAATTATTGAGAGTAAATTGAACTTACGTCGAATTGTTATTAGTGTGGTGATTGTCACACGTGGTTAATCTTACACACCTAAGTACTACGTATGTAGGTACATAAGGTTTTTTACTTTTACTTTTTACTTTTTTTGTTTAGTCAGAAAAGGATACCTGAATTTATTGATAATGTAATAAAAAAACTTCAAACGTATTTTAATTGCACATATTTGATTTATGTAAAATTATGTAGTGTGGCATTTTTAAAGTAAACTTGTTTTTACTTATATTACCATTGTTACATACACACCAAGCAGCGATGAAAATAGACAGTCAAAAGGCAGATCTACCACAAAAAAGCATTCGTATTTGCTACTTCTATTGGGAGCGCCAGTACGTGATATTGTTTTGAGTACACATTGTAAAGAAATTATTTAATTCATGCATAGTTATTTATTTATTTACTGAAAACATACATTTATATGCTTACAGTAAGTTACAAAGCGCCTACAATGTTAAGACTAATGTTGTAACATTAGTGGTAACCGTACTAAATTAATGAGATATAAATTATCTACGCACTAACAATACATATTGCAAAATTAATACATTTTAGTGAGCAGGGTGCGCCGGTTATCGGCGAACACGTCGGCATCCTGCCTAGCACGAGTTTAGTATTATTTCTTAGCAGCTGCCCCTACCTGCCGTCACTTAGGTTGATGTAGTGGCGATTCCTTAAATAGCACCCTATTCTTATAAGACGATCACTTATTCATCGAATGTACCCAATTAGTATTACATTACATTTTTTTGTTTATGGTTCTTGTTAGGAAAAGGAATCCGACGATTCCCAATACCGGTCAGACCAAAGCCAAAAAAACTGCAAGAGATCTTTTTCAATTCCGGTGCGCAAAATTTCTAATGGTTATAATTATGTGTTAATTATTTGTCACCCAACCCACGAGTAAGAAAATCTCCTACCGGTTTATGGCGTACTTGTTTCAATGTTGTATGATTGTTGTATGATGTTAGGCAAACGTCGACGTGTTTTTGACACTGTCGTAATACTTGTCATATGAAATCATTTTACAGCTATGACCTTAAGGTGAACATGGTGATATGACAGAAGGGTTGGTGTCAAATTTTAGGGTAGGTGTCAGGCGTTGATGCAATGATCAAAACGTGATATTTACCTGGTTATTATAAAGTTTCATTAGGATTTATATTGAGATCATTTCTGAATATTTTTGGTGAAAATAAATGTGATCTGATTGTAATTTCGTTTGAAATATATTTGACGTTTTTCGTTGAATGAACCTAGCAAGTGGTTATTGTGTGTTCATACTCGTAGCATTACTACATGTACAAACAGTATTTAACAAAAGCCAAAATATACACTATTTGAAATACATTTGTACCTCAGTACAAACTACTAAATCTACCCTCACTCATGAAATGAAATGAAATGAAATATATTAATAACAATTGTTATAAGTCGAGATACATACAATATTGAGTTTACAATTTTTGCAATAGTGCTTAATTATTAAACACATTATAGTTGTTCATTTTATACTTGTACTAATTTTCTTCATATTAAATTTGAATATTATTATGACACATATATTTTTTACCTTTAAAGAATTTTCGGTAAACTAAAAAACTCATTATATGAATAGAATGACTCCTGCGTCAACCACGCTTCAGCCTAACTTTAAATGATGCGGTGGAAGTTGCGTCTCTTACAGAGTCTGGCAGGCGATTGTAAATAGATGGGCCTACATAGTACGCGGATCGCTCCGAATTTGTCTGTAAGAATCGGCGACCAGCCTGTTGTGGTGCCTATTACTTTATGCCTCTGCGCTTGAACATATCCAAGTTACCGTGTGTGAACACTGAAACCTGGTATATGAGTAAACAAGGCAGAGGCAGGATCTTGAGTTCGCGGAAAAGGTTAGGCGCTGGGGCATCCTGTGGCCTGCCGGCCATGGCCCGGATGGCGCGTTTTTGCTGCGAGAAAACACGTCTCCAGTCGGAAGCGCGGCCCCACAGCTCAACGCCGTAAGTCAGGAGCGAGTGCACTGTTGTGAAATAGCACTCTCGCACCACATTCCTCCCGGCGGTAGTTGTCAGTCGCCGCAGCGCGAAGCACGCACTCCCCACTCTCTTGCACAGTTCATCGATGTGCGTTTCCCATTTTAGCGCGCTGTTGAGATGGAAACCGAGAAGGCGTGCTTCGCTCACATGCTGTATAGGGGCACCGCCGGCGCACACTCTCATGGTTGGGCTTGTGTGGCCATTCAGCTTGAATGCCATGAAGCTGGTTTTTTCTTTGTTTAGAACCAAACCGTTTGTCTGAAACCATTGGTGCAATTGCTCCATGACAGAATTTAATGCCGCTTCCAACTCCTGCTCAGCGCCTGTACTGACGACCGCCGTGACGTCATCAGCGTACATGAATATATCAGCCCTTTAACCGCGGTCGGCAGATCTCTCTCACTAGATTAGTATGTCTTTTATTAATAAACTGAACATATCTTGGGTACACATAAGGGAAAAAGTTGTAATCTATACCTATACTTAATATTATAAAGCTAAAGAGTTTGTTTGTTTGAACGCGCTAAACTCAGGAACTACTGGTTCGAATTCAAAAATTCTTTTTGTGTTGGATAGTCTATTTATCGAGGAAGGCTTTAGGCTATAAAACATCACACTGCGACCAATAGGAGCGAAGACGCGGACGAAGTCGCGGCAACAGCTAGTTAAAGATAAACTGATTTTTTAAATGCATTCAGTAAATGTAAAGCAGACACTTATGAAGCAAAAAAGTTCCTCTAATTTAATGAACACTCACGTAGACCCAAGCCCGTGGCAGATGCCAGGATACACAATAACATGCACAGCGAGACCATGGCTCAAACACAGGCACTTCAAGACAAGCTACGCTTTCAGCTGCATGTTACACGGTTTTATAAACTACTAATGTTACAAAATTACATGTTCCAGGGTGCTCATCAGCCACATACGCCACACAAACGTAAACAAAGCACGTGAGTATACACTATACTTTATTTTCACGACATATTGTTAAGTTTGTTGCTCATTGAGGGCACATTTCATGTGCATGATTGTCAGAGCAAATAAAACCAGCAATGTATGCTGTGCGCGGGATGATTCGAGTTGTTATATTGCCAATGATATACGATAATATGATCGTACAATGCTCGCTTCATCGTATTAAGGCTTTATGGGACTTAGCAACTTTATGACCCAGTGTTAAAGCCACATTTGCCGTAGACACAGTACGGTTAAGTCTTTAATGGCGCATCTTGTGACGTAAATTACTTTTTAAATTTTAATCGTAGCTCTTCATGCGTAGTATTACGATGGGTTGGGTATATTATTACTGTTGTTATGAAATGTAGGTATAACATAACATAACAGTGACGTAGACCTATGATAATTTATATCTACATTCATTACACGTTTAGGTAGAATACCCGAATAGAACATAATCTACGCAATTCAAAAGTACATGTGCCTTTTTTCTTACAGGCGTTACCTAATTTGTAAAGTTTATCTAATTATGTCTATAACTCTATTAATATAAAAATTAAGAATGAAAGCAACTTATGTCACATGGTGTTTGCAGCATTTTGCGTCGCAAAGCTTTAAAAACCTACATCTCGGAATAATTTATCTGTGTCAGGTTGGCTGGAAAGGCTTTTTTAGATGGTGAATTTTTTCGCTTTCAAATCCTTTTTTAAACTGTTTTAAGAATAGGGGAAGGGGATGTATGTTTGTAAGACAAATAAGTGTACACTTAACAGAGATATATGTAATGGAACGGGGATGAAAAATTATAACGTATAATAAATCATGTGGAAATGCAAATCAAATTGGACAGGGAGCGGAAACTGAGAACCACCTTAATCGAGGCATTCATTAGTCATCGTCGAATAAAATAAAAATATACAAACGTATTAAAAGAAATATTTGTGGACAATCATAAACTAATCGACCTAGTTCTAGGTTATACAATGAGTACTAGGCGAAGATATACATATGTATATAAAGCGTGTCTCCGACTTTGAGTCTTTAATTGAAAGGTTCTATTCTACTCGCTTAACTCATCTAATTTTGTTTTAAGACATTAAAAAATAATAATAATTTAGATACCTTTTTAGAGCCCGAAGTTGAATCGTTAAGTCAGTGTATCAGAACTAGCGATTATATCGTTATCTCGTGGTATGAGGGTGGCATTACTTGGTACGGGGGCCTTTCAATGATATTTTTTTATTCCGTTTACAAACTTTCTTTTCTAATGTGCCATAAAGAGGTTAGTTTTAGTTTTTCGCCTTTACGTAGCCTTACCTTAATTTGCTTAAAAAACACAAAGTTGACAATCTAAATTTTTCATTGACGTCCTTCTGTCAAATAAATTTTATCCTAGGACGTCCACAAAATTCCGTAAATTTTATTCAGTAAATACAAAATGCCGAATCAAATGTAGCAGCTTACAGCTGCAGAATTAACTGATATGGTGTTGTTGTACGGGGAAACATACTGAAATGGAGCCCGAGCTCTCAGACTTTACCAGGAAATGCTGTTCAACGAATAAAAGGTACTGCTGGAAGTTTTTAAACAAAGCAAGACAGAGATGCAGATATTTACAACTCTTCCTTACCTGTAGTTGCGTCTTAATACTTGCAGTAATAATTTACTGATGTAAATTCGGCATTAGTGATACTTGTTAGTACATTGTTCATTTGACATTTGACGTCTCATAAAGATAAATATTTATCAGTATGATGTCAAGTTAGCATTGGGCAGCGTACCTTGAAAATATTA
This sequence comes from Notocelia uddmanniana, assembly GCA_905163555.1. Classification (NCBI taxonomy): domain Eukaryota; kingdom Metazoa; phylum Arthropoda; class Insecta; order Lepidoptera; family Tortricidae; genus Notocelia; species Notocelia uddmanniana. Next base: position 11,458,504 of record LR991065.1, on the reverse strand, counting down.
TTTACTTATATAAAAAAAAATAAGAAAATATTTTTTTTTAAATGCAGCAGAACAAAAGATGCTCATTGCTCAGTTTGTAGAGCACAATTAAACCCTGCATTTAAAGCCCCTTAGTCAGAGACACCCGGTATAAATACTGAAATACACAAATATAAATAACATCCAAGACTCAGAAACAATTATTCCTGTTTATCACTCAAATAATAAGTACTTAGTTCTAAATACCTTTCTATACCTTTCACAAAAACACACTGAAATATAATTCGGTAATTTTTCACATCATTTGAATATCGCAATTGAATTTTTTTATTATATTATCTTAAGATAATTTTAGCACGAATCTCTTATATATTTTTCATGTGTACCTACATGAAAAATACATTACTAAACCATGGTAACAATGAAGTAGGAGGTCGTTAATCACTCTCATATTGTTAGCGTCGCATACAAGTTCTGCTAAACCGGGATGACAGTTCATAAAGTAAACACCGAGTCTAATTTGCTCTAATGTTCGCTAGAGTCAGCTGATTTCAGTGTAATTAACTTGCTACCGTATCTACTAATTATCTAATTGTGGTCGCGTTGTCGAATGAATGTAAGTGCTGGTTTGAGACTTTGTGTGAGTCTACAGTTTGTTAATATATTTTCAGGCTGTAGATTCGTGTAATCATGTCTTACCCTGTCCGCAAGATCGAGTGACAATCCTGGCATTAAGAATCAGAATCAAAAGTACTTATTTATTTCGAATAAAGTTAAGAAAATACAAGTGGGGTAACATTATATATCCGCCATCCACCATCACCACCATATCAGCCCAAGGATGTCCACTCACCAAATTTATATGGGACCAATGTCGAGGTACTTGCTTAGAAACAAAAAAAGAATTATCAAAATCGGCCAACGTGGTCAAGAGTTATCGGGGAACATAAATACATAAAAAAAGGAACAAGCAAACATGCAGATGAACTGAGTACTTTACTACTGAGTAATTTAAACGCGATGATACGTCGACGCGGGGCGCTCATTCAGGGTGTCGAATAACGTATAACTATTACTATGTTTTGCCTGTTGGCATACAAATATCGTTGTCACTTGTATGCGGTTTTTTTTATAGTGGGGGAGTGGGGCGCGACATTCTGCATTGAACGATCTTTAGATGCCAAAGCGCGAGTTTACAAGAAACTAGGAAGTTTACTACGGAACCCTAAAAGGTACTTTATACATAATGTGCTCCGACAAGCGCTGTCTTGTACACTCGCGCTTTGGCATCTAATACCTACCCTACCTCTACCCTACCTGTAATAAATACCCTTATAGTTTCGACATGCACATTGTCTGTCTGTCTTTCCGTCTATCTGTCCAGAACATAAATCAATGAATCCGACAAATAACATTTAAAAATAATAATAATTAAGGGTACCTACCCCTACACGTAAAATGGGGACAAATTTAACGTGTACCTGGTACCTGGATGATGGTACCCTAGGAGGCGACGTAGATATTGTTGATTCTGACCTGTCCACAATCAAGTCCGAGTTTAGGAACATCGGTCTTGAAATAAATGTTAGTAAATGTGAAATGTACATTCCAAATTCAATCCCTAATCACAATAATATTGAATGAAACTTCAACACCCGAACTCACTTTGCCTCCTAGGGTCTCCCATTTTCAAAGACTCTTTTCCAAATTATATACAAAATTCAATTTCCAAATTCAAAAACTATTCAGATCGTCTTCTAAAAATAAGTCCTCATTACGCAATTACAATTCTTAAATTCTGCCTTTTAGTGCCTAAATTGACATACGTCATTCGCTGAAGCCCTATTTGGAAATTCGAAAATATTATTTTACCTTTACTTAGATGATTTTATCAAGTCAAATTTGGAAACCATTCTCAACATTCAGCTCAGCGACCATTCCGGGAGTCAAGCATCCGTCATGGTGGGCTAGGGATCAGAAAAAAATCTAGTGTATCTTTGCCAGCGTTTTTGTCTTCAGCGCCGCAAGTCTCATGAGTAAAATCCTACGGGTTCTTTCTTCAAACTATGAGACTGAGGGCTTAGACGAAGCCTATAAAGCGTGGTCAGATGATTGACCGAGCAAGGATTTCCCAACTCATCCAAATTGCCAAAGGAGCTGGGATGACATCTTCACCAAATTACAGGACGCAAATGGGCCAAACTGGCTACTGGCTTCGGCGTCGAGGGAGTTCGGTGAGTGGCTGCGGGCGTATTCTTCACCAAACACCGGAACCATCCTCATGCCGGACACACTTCGCATCGCGACCTGTCTTCTTGGAGTCCGCAAAGCGTCAGTAAAGCTTAAAGTCCAAAAGTACAGGGGTCTCGGCCCCGAGTATATGCCATTTGGGGTTGAGACCCTTGGCCCGTGGGGTCCTAATGCTCTAAAACTTTTTAAAGAGCTTTCGAAAAGACTGGTCTACTTCACTGGTGACCGAAGAGCTGGCAGCTTTCTCGCACAACGTATTAGATTCGTAATACAGAGGGGAAATGCTGCCAGCATCCGGCATCCTTGGCACCATGCCAAATAGGGCCAAATTTCTTAGATTAATTTTGATTTTATTTAGTATTAGTTTATAGTTTTAATTTAGTTTTATTATCTAGTTATTCTAGTTGTTATGTTTGTATTATTCTACTGATAAACATTATTAAAGCTTAATAAAGACATTTAATGAAAACTATAGCGCATATGAGTTATCGTAAGAAGTCTTCCCTTCTTAATAAAAGCCGTATGAAAGGCTGCGAAGGCATTCCCTTTTGCTTGTTATTGATTTTTTAAATTAAGTTCATTGGGCAACTACGAGACCCTATACTGATCATGGCCCGACTTGCTCTTGGCCAATTTTTTAATAACTGTCGCTAGATAAACCATGAGAATTATAATATAACGGACATATTGGATATTGTCATTAAGTTTAGTTTTAGTAATCAGTTAACTCGACATTACCGGGTAAACATGTGAGCAGTTTTCCGATATTAGAACTAGTATAAATAGGATTTGTTATTTTTTTGTATACAATCTTTAAGGTAGGTATGTAAAATCTGCGGTCACCTTAGTGAACTAAAAGATATTTATTTATTTCTTTATCTAAGATTTATTGCACAAAAAAGAAATGTACAAATGGCGGACTTATTGCCAAAGGGCATTCTCTACCAGTCAACCACTGGGCCAAACAGAGACACTTAAAATTAGTGCTGGGTAAATGTAGAAACGTTGAGAATATAACACAGACGTAAATTAAAATATAAACGATAAAGAGGTCTATAAACTTATTATGTCGCTAAATAACAGCAAAACTTCTGGAATCGATGATATTTCAACTGAACTAATGAAATCAACTGGGTTATCTTTAAGCACCCCCCTAGCTCATCTAATAAATTTGTCATTTAGTCAAGCTTATTTTCCTGATCAGCTAAAACTATCTATTGTAAAACCAATATACAAAAAAGGTGATCGGAACAACCCTGGTAATTATAGACCTATTGCTATTGTCCCGATCTTGTCAAAGATATTTGAAAAAGCATTTTGTGTTAGACTAGATAACTTCCTAATAAATCATAATATCTTGCATCCGAATCAATATGGCTTTCGAAAAGGTCTCAATACTGAACTGGCTTGTTTTGAATTCATTAAATACTTAACCGAAACTATTAACGATAAAGTACCGGTCACGTCTATATTCCTTGATATGACAAAGGCGTTTGACCTGGTTGACCACTTGAAGCTTCTTGGAAAATTAGATGCATGTGGAATCAGAGGACAAGCAAACGATTGGTTGAAATCTTATTTGACCAATAGAAAACAATGCACAGAGATATCAAGATTTATAGAAGTTAAAAACCAAATCCACAAAATAACTTATAGATCGCATCTTCGTGCTATTAGTTCAGGCGTACCCCAAGGGAGTAATCTAGGCCCATTATTATTCCTAATATTTATCAATGATCTTCCTAAAGCTACAAAGCCTAGGACTATACTATTTGCCGATGATACAACTATCATAGTTAGGGGAAGTAATCGTTGTACTTATGAAGCAGATATAAACGAAGCGTTAACAGACATTAATAGCTGGATTACCACTAACAATCTTCTTATAAATCTAAATAAAACACACTACATGCAATTTCACTCTTACAGAACAAATCCTCTGAAACTAAATATCAATATTAATAACATAGAGCTAGAGGAAACCAAAAACATTAAATTCTTAGGTATAAATATCGACTCATTTTTAAACTGGAAAGAACACGTTAGCAAGATATGCTCAAGGCTGGATCGTTTTATATTTGCTCTAAGGAAACTTAGGCAATGTGTTTCCTATGAAGCAGCTCTCACGGCTTACCATGGCCACGTATCGTCCATACTTAGCTATGGCCTCATTCTTTGGGGCAACTCAGTCGATGTAGAAAGGGTATTCAAACTCCAAAAAAAATGTGTACGAGTAATTGCAAACGTTTGGATAGGGAGTAGCTGTAAACCTATTTTTAAGCAACTCAACGTTTTACCATTGCCATGTATGTATATATTAAAAATTTGTAGCTTTGTTAAGAAATTTCCAAAATATTTCGTGAAACGATCTGATATTTGTTCTGGCAATCCAAGATTTCAATATAGGGATCTCTTAATTAAACCACGCTGTGAAACTGACATTTACAAAAGAAATGCTTATAATATGAGTATCAGTATTTATAATAAGTTACCAGCACATATAAAATCATTAGAGTGCAAAGCATTCAAGCGAACCTTAAGAACGTGGCTCCTAGAACACTGTTTTTATAATATGAATGATTTTATGAACTACAACGCTGATTAAGATTAGTAATTACAAATTTTACTGTCAATACTTATATGTAACAGTGCAGCAGTAACAATTCAAAGTATATTAGTATATAAGTTAATAAAGTTTAGTGTATTATTTAATTGTACCCATAGATGATAATCCATGTTTATCTCTGTGTAACATAATATTTGCATGCTGTTAAGAAATGGCTGAAGAAGGCTGAACAATTTGTTAACCCAAGACTTGTAACACACCCTTTTTTCTGCAAATAAATTTATTATTATTATATTATTATTACAAATATATATAATAATAATAATAATAATAAAGGTTTATTGGCATATATACACATAAATACAATATGTATAAATACTGATAGATAAATATATATCTTATATAATATACTGGATGATGGACGCTATGCCAATTCTTCTGCTAACAGATGTTTACGGAGCATTCGGAGTTATGTGGTAGGAACCTGACTTATTTCTTCTTTTTTTTGTAAATAACAAGAAGAGCTTATAAGTGAGTACACAACTATGTAACGAACAAAATTACGACATTAAAAATTAAAATTAAAATCATTAACAACGCGCGCCTCCGTAATCACCTCTGATGCGCTACAGAAACGAGGCAGTCCCACTATCACCCGGAACGCGTTATTATATTGAACACGGAGGGCCCTATAGGCCCGTTGCGAATACTGCAATCAGAGGCTGCAGGTATACAGGGATGTACAGAAACCTCTAAACAGGGTACTTTTGACCTGCCTGGAGCAACCTCCGAGCTATGATATTCGCCCGCACCGACAAGGCCCTCCGTTCCCGTTCTATATCTAGGTCGTCCTTGAGACTGGCCGCAACTACATGACCTAAATATTTAAAATGGTTGACTCGGTCCATGGTACTGCCATTAAGGTAGATTTCCGGAAGCTCCGATACCTTCTTGCGCTCACTCTCAAATACCATATACTGGCTCTTTTTTTCATTATATTTAAGGCCGTGATTCAAGGCATAGGTTTCGCACACATTGAGTAGCTACGGATACCACAGACCGACGTGCTCAGCAGCACCACATCGTCAGCATAACTTATGTTGTTAACACAAACACCATCACGTGACAGCCGACATGGAAGCTACTAAGCGCCTCGATCAGTTCATTTACGTACAGGTTGAAAAGGGTAGGTGAGCTCAACCACCCCTGTCTCACTCCACATTCCAACCTGTACTCATCGGACAGTGCGTTAGCCCATCTAACACTGCATTAAGTTAATTTAAAAATAACACACATTAATATAAAGACCGAGTCCTTTATTAGATTTCACTACAATTCACTACAATTTATGTAATAAATACAAGGTCCATAAAAGATATGTAGTACCTGCTGTATTTCTTGTCGATTAAAAATAATTAATTGTACGTAATACTTATATATTAAAGTAAGTAAATGTTTCTAAATTATTCTATTTTTTATTCAGAACATAGAAACTTTCCTAAGTCATATTTTCAGATTACATTACTCTATTATTGTTTGTCAAGTCAAATTTATTCCTTCGCGTAAGAAGTTAGATCCTCAATGATGTAGTACTTGGTTGGAATAACATCGTAGAACCTATGAGTGAATATGTAGAAGAATTCCATAGCCTTGTCCACGAAGGAGCGTCCGAAGTTCTTTATGAGGAATTTGCCGTTTTCATTGAGGAAAGTGGTGACGTATTGGCCTGAAAATAATATCCATTAGTATGTAAAATTTAATATTTTATTTTGGAATAACTATATCGACGGCCTAACTACGCGGTGGACTGATGACCTGGTGAAGGTCGCGGGTGTCCGCTGGATGCGGGTGGCGCAGGACCGGTCATTGTGGAAGTCTTTGGGGGAGGCCTATGTCCAGCAGTGGACGTCTTTCGGCTGACATGTTGATGATATCGAAGTAGGCATTCAAATAACTGTATGCATCTTTCGCTCTGGTAGTTAACACTAAATTAACAATTTGTTTTAATATCAGTTCATAGCACTAAAATCTACGTCCGGTTACAGTTTGTGGCTATATCAACAACACACGCTGTATATTTTTATCATTGTCATTCCCTGTTTGACATAAATGACTTGTCATTTAAGTTGGAGCGACTCAGTTCACCATTTCTACTGAAAATCCGATCTGCCGATCTGACTTTTTCAGGACCGTCTTTCACTTTATCTCTTAGAAAGCTTTCTTTAACAGATGTAGTGGATGACTTGTTACGTCATCATTTCTCTCAGATGTTAGAATATCCTTGAAATTTTGGTACACAACGCGATCAAATTACAGACTTAACAACGGTTATAGCTATCATTGTTAAAACGAAACTCTAATGTATTTACTAACTTACATCATAATAATAATGTAATAATTAGTATAGCTAATAATTCTATTAACATGTTTTGGTTTTCGAATGAATGAGTATGAGTATGAGTGTGAGCAACGTCATCGTTATTTAAGTATAGGTCATTTGACAGAATAGACAGTTCGGAAAAAAGCGAAAGAAAACCGAATAGCTGTTGGCTACTCAGTTATTTTCGTACGACGAAGCCATTTTTATTTCATCGTGTTAATGTGAAATAGTGACATAATAAAGATTTGTATTTAACTGACACAACATCGGGTAACATCGGTCAACACATGACTTAATTATGATCACTGGCTCTCTCACTCGGCACTCAGCAATCCCGGTTCGTGACTGTGCCACGGGAAATAAGGAATGCTCATTAATACTTAAACGTTGTAGATCCATGGATTTGTATACTAGTGAAAATGTTGTTTTGGAGTAAGCAATCGATCTGGTTTTAAGAACTTACTCAAATCTTCATTGCCCAGGTATAAGTTTTCTATATAGAATAGAGCTTGGCCGCCTATGTCGTACTGGTACTGAGTTTCATTGTGTTTGCATCTCAAATACAGTCCGCCATCTGCGCCTTTCTCGACGAAGAAATCGTAGTCAATCCTGAGGTTTAGTTTCTCTGAAATCAGTTGTAGGCGTTTTAATGTAAACTCAAGATGGCTTCACCTTGAAGTGTATAGTTAACATCGAAGATAACACTATTTTATTACGAAGGAGTATGGTAAAAAAGGAAAAAAAATATCTCAGTAAATAAATTTGCAGAAGCAATATATTTACTAGATTCTCTTTAGACCTTTCCGGTGTATTTCAAACAGTTCTAAGCTGACATGCGCTTGCGCCACAAACGATGTCTTCTTTTTACACAATCTTGAAAGAATAAAATTAAAGAAAAACGCGTTTTGCGCGGCATACGTGAGTCTGCTTAAGGCGACTACCTGACTTATCAGTGCTGTAACTGTTAATCGCGTCAACACCGCTTCAAAACTGCGTTCCTTCGTTTTAATGAGTGCTTCCTAACTGACGCGGGATGCGCGGCGGGCGTTATAAACGCAGTATGGCTGCACCAACGTAAGCGAACGTAATACTGGCAGTAAACTCACGTCAATGAACAACATACGTCATAATATAATATTCCCGCCTTACCAAGCGAGGAAACGCCTAAGCCTTCCCGCCTTAGCGACGCGAGTCTATTTGAGTGCAACAAATCAGACGTAACGGATTCGTTTTACTGCTTTAAGATGATATATATATATCTACTGTGAAATTGTGTTATCTTTGGTTGTAGCATGTAATTGGATGACTATGGTAATTAAACAAAGTGTTTAGCCCTTGTATTTAGTCTTTGACAAGGAAACTCATCATTCGCGTGCCCTTTTCCCATTTACTTGGGGTCGGCGCAGCATGTTTTTTTCTTCCATAACTCTCTATCGCCCGTCATCTCGTCACTCACATCCTTCCTTTTCATATCGTCTCTCACGCAATCCATCCACCTTTTCCTTGGTCTACCCCTCCTCTTACATCCCTCCACATTCATGTCTAATACCTTTTTTGTCACATGACTTTCATCCCTCCGCATAACATGCCCATACCATCGTAGACGATTAGCTCTCAACTTATCATCTATGGGTGTCACTTTCAGGCTTCCTCTTATATACTCATTTCTTATGTGATCCATTCTTGTTACGCCACTCATCCATCTCAACATTCTCATCTCCGTAACATGCAATCTCTTTTCATCCGTCACCTTTGCGGCCCAACATTCCGATCCATACATGACGACAGGTCTTACAATGGTTTTGTAGATTTTGCCCTTCAATCTGAAGGGCATTCTGGCGTCGCATATGGTTCCTGAGACCTGTCGCCATTTCATCCATCCTGCGCTGATTCGGTTTTTGATGTCACGGTCAATATCGCCATTACACTGTATGAGGGACCCGAGGTATCGGAAATCAGAGCAGACCGGTAGCGTTACGCCATCGAGCTCTATGGGCATAAAATTGGAGAGACCGCCGAAATCGCAGAACAGGTGTTCAGTTTTAGAACGACTGATTTTCAAGCCTACGTTCTCCAATTTTTGCCGCCACTTCTCTACTCTGCTCTGAACCTCGGGCCCCTCTTTACCGACTGTTGGCAAAGAAACCTGCAAATACCTACTATTATTATAATAGTCTATGACTAAAAATAGCACAATGATTATAGCAATAAAGTGCCCACGAGAGCCGTTCTTTGACTTATTTAAACTAGCAGCTCGCTGGAATCACTAATTACAGCATATTACACAACAAAGTAACATGTCTAAGGTTAATAATACAGAATTATCCGCATCCATAAAATTGCTTTAAGTTATCAACATAATGACAGGATTGTTCATCTGAGATAAAACATGTTTTTCTTTGTATTATCCTTTACAATCGGTTTCTTGCTAATGAAAATCGTGACTTTTCGCAATTTCGGTTGCGGGTATTTATACAGAGTTTTTTATTTTGCACTGTTCGTGCGTAAGTTGTTCTCAAGCAATCCTTTTTTTAGTCACTTGTTGGTACCTGATTGAGTACGTACCCTAAGTAATTTCGGTGACACTGAGCTGATCCGACACCTTCTGTTTAGGAGATCATAAACTACACACGCTAAACTCTAAATACTTAGTAGTATCATTTTATAGTACATTACTACAGAGGCCGGGACGAAAGGGGTTGCCGGCCGAAGACATATAGACGGCCGAGTAATGCGAGGCCGGATAGGTCTGAGGCGGGCAACCCCATATTTCCCGCCGAGGTATGTATAGTGCTTATCTCAAACATGCAATGAAATAAACAACAAAAAAATCAAAGTTTTATTTTTTAATACGCATAAATAGTGGCAGAATGTCATGATGCCTGTGCCACAAATTTATGTGGAACGGAAATTAAAAAAGAGGACTTTGCCGGCTTAGGCCTGCAAGATTTGTATGAAATTCCATTAACGACCTCTTGTCCTAGCCGCACCTGAAACGTCATACTTCGCAGCCTATTATAAGGAACATAACAACAATATTTCATTGCATGTTTGAGAAAAACATGTTTCGCAAAACTACTCTACTACCTCAAGAGGTTTGCCATCCAGTTTGATCAATAGAGATCCTTGTGCCAAAACCACTATCTTTTTGAATTTTACGCTCATGGAAATCAGAGTGCAAGCATGTGCAAATTGTCCATCATCACCTGAAGCTCCTGTGAGGAGTTGTCGAGAAAAGCTGCGTCGTCAGCGAAAAGAAGGCTGAGGGCCCATAAGTAAAGATGCCTTCTAGCAACCAATCATGGTCTAAAGAACCAAGGTCTGCTACTCCAGATCTTGAGACAATCCTAAGTCACTACACAGCCTGTACGCACACGAACTCACACTATGACCGCCAACCACCGATAGACTCGATAGCAGTGATGACGTAGGCTTATGTCACTCGCACAAAGAATTTTCCCCAGAGTGTCATACTTGTATTATTTTATCATGCAACGAACTTTGCTTGAAAGATATTAGATTACGTAGAAATAATATATCATTATCAGGTGAAGTTGGTTAAATAGGGGCTAGCTCGTTTCCGTATTGTACTTACCCAGTTTGACTTTAACAAAGCCATCTCCATGGATGGATTGTTTGCCAAATACGGACTTGAGGAGGGCACTGTCCGATAAAAGCTTGTAATGACCTTTAATAGAGATGTCACAAGTGATGTCCATCCACGCATGCTCCTTCTCGATTTCAGTTCTGAAATCACAATTTTTATTTAAGGCGTATTACCAATTTTACGCCTAATTTACAGACCTACTAAAAACCACAAGTTTTTAGTAATGTGAAACAAAAAAATATCGAAATTGCGACGTTCATCATATTCTAGTTTAATCATTATCGCGTTTAATCATATTAGCGATTCATCATGATCGTGTTTTACCATATTCGAGATTCACCATGATCGCGTTTCATCATATTCGTAGTACATCATAATCGCGTTTCATCATATTCACAGAAGATCATAATCACGTTTGATCATATTCGCGATACATTATGTTTGCATATGAATATATTCGCTTATCATCATGACAGCGTTTCGTGATCAACGCGATTCACTAAGTTAGAAACACAATATTAACACCCCACACCATTGTTAAACGACACAATCAACTTCAAACGATGGTATTTTACCTAATCTAAACTGTCACAATGGTAAATATGAATAAAATATTACGAAATCTGCTATTTATCGAAATACTGAGAGTGATACTGAAACCGCGACGATAATGTTGATGTTGTTGATAATATACTTGAATACAATGAAAAGCGATTATGATCATATGCCAACATGATGCAGGTATTGCGAATATGATGACACGCAATCATGATGAACTGTGAATATTATGAAACACATCATCATCATTCAGCCGAATGACGTCCACTGCTGGACATAGGCCTCCCCCAAAGACTTCCACAATAACCGGTCCTGCGCCACCCGCATCCAGCGGACCCTTACCAAGTCATCAGTCCACCGTGTGGGGGGCCTGCCCACGCTACGCCTTCCGGTACGTGGTCACCACTCGAGAACCTTTCCGCTCCAACGGCCATCGGTTCTGCGTGCTATGTGCCCCGCCCACTGCCACTTAAGTTTAGCGATTCGGAGGGCTATATCACTCACTCACTCACTCTCCCTCACTCACTCCTCACTTTGGTTCTGCTGCGGATGGCCTCATTTCTGATGCGATCACGCAGAGAAACTCCCAGCATAGCCCTCTCCATTGCTCTTTGGGTGACTTTGAGCCTTCTTATGAGGCCCATAGTAAGCGACCATGTTTCAGTACCATATGTCATCACTGGCAACACACACTGGTCAAAGACTTCCGTCTTGAGACACTGCGGAATATTGGATGAAAAGATGTGCCGTAGCTTCCCGAACGCTGCCCGGCCGAGTCGGATTCGACGATTAACCTCTTTCTCGAAGTTGGACTTACTTAACTGGACAGTCTGTCCTAGGTATATGTAATCGTCTACAACTTCGAGCGTAAAGTGTCCGATTGTTACGGGAGTTGGTGCTACATGGGCTTTTGACATGATCTTCGTCTTATCCATGTTCATCCTTAGACCAACTCGCTCGGAGGCTTTACTGAGGTCATTGAGCATTGTACTTAAATCCTCCATGGTCTCAGCCAAAACTACTATATCGTCAGCAAACCGAAGGTGAGTGATGTACTCGCCGTTTATGTTGATGCCTAGCCTTCTCCAGTCCAGTCCAGAGTCTTGAACACATCCTCCAGTGCAGCGGAAAACAGTTTAGGAGAAATAACATCTCCTTGTCTGACTGTTTCGAGTTCTGGTCCTGGAGTCGGACTGACATAGTGACGTTCTCGTACAAACAATTCAGCACTTCGATATAGCGGTAGTCCACTTGGCACCGTTGGAGAGATTGTACGCTAAACAGAGGGGCAGGTTATACTCCTCGGTCTTCTGTATAACCGGACGAAGCGTATGGATGTGGTCTATGGTGCTAAAGCCTCTTCGGAAACCGGCTTGTTCGGGAGGCTGGAAGTCATCTAGCCTGCGTGCGAGACGATTCGTAATGACTCTTGAAAACAGCTTATAGACATGGCTCAGAAGTGAGATGGGGCGGTACTTCTTCGATAAGGCGTTGTCACCCTTTTTGAAGAACAGCACCACCACACCTCCGTTCCATGCCTTTGGAGTTTTCCCTTCCAGTAAGACGGAGTCGAACAACTTCTGAAGGGCCCTAAGGAGCGGTTTTCCACCCGCCTTCAGGAGTTCAGCTGTAATTCCGTCTTCACCGGGTGCCTTGTTGTTCTTTAGCTGTTTAAGAGCCATTCTAATCTCGTACAGGCTGATGTCCGGCATATCTTCGGTATAGTGCCGGGTTAATCTGGCTCTAGGATCTTCCGCCAGACCAACTTCGGGTCCGCTAGTTGACGTGTATAGCTGTCCATAAAAGCATTCTATCTCATTCAGAAGCTGGGGTTTGGATGAAACGATTGCGAGCTGGCTCTGCCCAATAGACATATCTCTTGAGAACACTTTAGAGCCCTTATTCTGCTCGATGGCCTCTTCAATACGATTTGTATTGAATTGGCGCAGATCGCGGGTAAGGGACATGGAGATCCGTTTATTGAGCTGCCTGTATAATGTCGCATCGGCTGAAGACTGCAGAATCATTTCATTCCTTTCCTCGATGAGCCTCTGAGTGGAGATAGAAAGCCTTTTGGCTCTGTGAGTCCGTTGGGCCTTAAAGAACTTAGACCCAATGCTATGGACAGCCACCACAAACCCGCCGCCTAGACAATCAAAACGGTTATGGACTTCCAGCTGAAAGCTCTCGGGGTTTTGGATTTGGACTGCTGTTGGACAGAGCGTAGACTTCATCAGTCGAGAGCGCTCTAGCTTGACGCATATATTCAATGTGCCTCTTACCAGACGATGATCACTTCCGGTTTTAACCGTATTGATCACAGAGACATCATTGAATATATGCCTTTTCGTCGACATAATGAAGTCAATCTCGTTTTTTGTTGCACCGTCGGGACTCATCCAGGTCCACTTCCTGTGCTCGCGTTTCTTGTAGGATTTCATCATGTAAAGTCCCTCCTTCTCCAAGAAACTAGCCAGTAGTTGGCCCCGTTGGTTCCGACTCCCAACTCCAAATTGCCCCACTCTCAGCTCATTGCCGTCTCTCTTGCCCAGTTTCGCGTTAAAGTCCCCCATAACAACGGTGAAGTAGGTATACCTGTATGACCTTCAACGAGTATCTCTTTGATACTCTGAGTATAAGGTACGCCATCCTAGCCGACACACTCTCGATCTTCACCACGTTGTTTACGAGGGACTTGTGGACGATGAACCCGACACGTCCCTGGGACTGTTGGTCGCCCTCCCGGAAATAGAGCAAGTTGCCAGACTTTAGGGTTATCGTGTCCTCCCCCTCTCTTCGGACTTCAGATAACTCCACAACATCCCAACGCAACTTGCTCAGTCCTTCCTTTAGTTCGGCTATCTTTTCGTCGGTCCGCAGTGTACGGGTGTTGTACGTTGCTAGGGCCAGGAGTCGTCGGTGGTGGTAGCCGGACCTTTGCCGGAGATTCTTAGCACCCCTGGCCCCGCTAGTACCCTGGCCGCTAACAAAACCAGGGCACGGGGGGGCCGCCGGAACCTCGGGGCCGTGGCTTTATTGTGTTATCCATAGGGGGTAAATGCCATAATCGCCACGCTTGGCATGCGGGTTGGCGATCGCAGTATATCCACCGCACTCAGGGATGCTGCTGTTGGTCGTAGTTTAAGGACATACCCGGGTCCACGACGCCACGGGTAATGAAACACGATCATGATGAAACGCGATCATGATGAACTGCGAATATGATGCAAGGCTATCATGATGAATCCTGGATATTATAAAACACGATCATGATGAATAAGGAATATGATATAATACACGATCATGATGAAATGAGAATATGATGTACGTCGCACGACCCCCAAGAATAATAACTGAACATAATAAAAAAAGTTAAGAACCTCCTTCCTTCTATTGAAGTTGATTAAAAATACGAGTAAACTATTTTTTTGTTGTTGCTTATTAGATTTGTGAGTGACGCGCAGTTTTTAATATACTTTCATTCATTCGCTGATAAATAATTAATTAATAATAATAATAGCAATCATTTGGTCAGGAAATAAATAATTAATTATTTTTCAATGGCTTTTTTATCTGTTATACTACATCTCGACAATTCAAAACATAATTTTGTTTACTTGTGCCACCTTCCTTGTGCTTTTTCAAGCCACTGATGAGGCTACAGAGCACAACTAAGATTTCTTATCTTAGAAATAGCAAAAGTAAAAGTACAGAAAAAACAATAATTTTATGACTATTTTCTGATGTAAACTAAAAAGAATCGACTTCATTCTTTACTATTTTGGGAATGAATTTTGCGGTTTAATAACCAGACAGGCATGGAAAGCATCATTTTCGCAATTATGAATCATGGTGGAACAAAATGTATAACACCACATCAACCATATCAGCCGAAGGACGTTCACTGCTGGACATAGGGTAAATGCCATAATCGTCATGCTTGGCAATCTTGGCCTGCGGGTTGGCGATCGCAGTATCTCCACCACACTCCAGGGACGCAGCTGCCCATCTCTCGGTGGTCTTGGTCGTAGTTTCAGGACAAACCCAGGTCCAAAACCGGGAACACAATATACTTACTTGAAACTATTGAGTATGCAGCTCTTCACACCAGTAGCAATGCCATCCACCATCGTCACCTCTAGTAGATCGAGCATAGATACTGTTACATTTTTCAGTTCAATTGGATCAATTGGTGGTATACCCAGTTCCTTGATACCACTCTTGCCGATGTCTTGAAGTACCGTTTGGTATAATTTCCTTTGGCATTCTCCATCCTTTATTGAACATTTTGTCAGTGTGTCAACTAAAACAGATGAGCAAATCATAGGTACCATAGTTTATTTCCAAGGCGTAAGCGTAATGTATAGGTAAAAACATAAAATTTTTTTTGTGTATTTATGACGTTTGAATTAATAGACGTTACAAATTTAAAATTTGTAAAGCCGGGTACACAGCGCCATGTTTTTCATGTTTGCAAACATCAAACATGTTTTTCGAACACAAAATAGGCGTGGCCGGTGTTAAGGCCGGTCCACTGCACCAAAAAGCCAACAAAACATATTTGTAAAACATGTTTGATGTTTGCAAACACGAAAAACATGGCGCTGTGGACCCGGCTTAACGCAAACAAAAGAAATGCCTTTTCGAACAATCTTATAAACTACATGCAACAGGTACTTTTTTTTTACAAGTTTCAAGTTTAAACCTGTTGTACTTTCTGGCTAATATTGGGTATACCAGAAATCTTAAAATTATTTGCGTGGAACAAATATTTGATACAATTAAAAAAATAGAATGTACTGTATTCCAATTTGTAAACACGAGGACAAATTAGCATTTCTAAAAAAATATATATGTATAAAGGTAATAAAGAAAAGTGTAAGCTCTACAAGATGTACAGATATACTAACGATTCCGATGATGTTCAAACCTGCCATGTACAATACTAGTCCTTAAATAAGATCCGTAAAACTATTTAATCAACTACCACACGAAATATCTAGGTACTTAGGTATACTAAGGTAAAATATAGCTTATCAACAATTCGGTTAAGAGGAAACTTATTAACCTACTTATCAAAAAATGTTAGTACAGTATACTAATTCTATACGACTTCCTAATTAATAATGATCTCAATTGACCCGACTGTGACTTTTACATGCATATTGAATGAAAATATTCTCAAATAGGTCTAGCGTTTTTTTAAACTTATGTCGATATGATATTTTAAAATAATTTAATATAGTTCACAATTGTTTAATATTTTAGATTATACAACAGACAAAGATGTTTGGAACCAATGTATTTGTAATGAATGAATCATAATAATTAGTTTTCACCATTTTATTTAATGTAAATATTGACGAACATAAGCGTATATTTGTATACCTACATGAGAAATAAATTGAACTATGAACTATAACACATTCTAAATAAGCGTTTATTATATGTTATATTTTAATGTGTTATTAATGCGTAATATACCTAGTTATTAAGATTACATTGTACGTAATGGCCTTACATGGTAGCATTTACACCTGCCTAATGACAATATAACACTACGTATTTTATATGCAATAAAACCGTAGTACTCAATAAGTAAATAAGCATATAATTCTGAATTACGGCATTTCTTGGAAGCCATAATATTAACATATCTATCGAATTCATAAACTTCTCGTTTTGAAGTAGTTTATTAATAAAAATACCTATTATCAGATTGTGAACTAAGTACACAAGCGTTTACATGATGGAATTGGTCGAAGACACTCAAGAAAGTAAATGTCAACGGCACGTTACCAGAACAAGGTATGAGGTAGAAAAATAAAGTTTCTGTTAAAATAGTAACTTATTTTTTAATAATTTACTGTACTATTATTTCTCAAGTTGGTTTTGGAAAAACAGACATGATGCAGCATTATTTACTTGAAAAAGAACACTTAAATTATCAAAAAAGCGTCCATCAATGGTTAAAAAAAATACTCACTGAATGCAGACTCGCTAACGATGATTGAACACAACAGAAGTATAGTAGTTTTTAAAACAAACATGATGGTTTGAGAAGGTATGTCCGTCGCGGCGTAATGTCTAAGTCGCTATAAAACCTGATATTCCCAATCTCGATTTTTATACCCAGGCTGATATTTTAATTTTATATTCATAAATTAGCTTCACTTAGGTAGCGCGTAGTACAAAGACAGTTTATTTGGATATGTGATATCATTTAAGTAGTAAGTAACTAAATTTAAAGCTTTCAAAAGGATGTTCCAAAAAAGTACTTACTACTAAAGATTGTTTCATTAAAGCAGGTACAACTTTTGACATTGAAAATGTCTTTTCGTTCGCTCCAGTATAGGGTCCCATTTCACGAAATAGTGCGATCCCCTTATATTTCAGAGAGTTGTGAAGGTATGATATTCAAACTAGGCTCAAAAGACGCGTATTTATGAGATGTGTAAGATGCAAAGAGAATTATTTGAGAAAGTCCAGAACGAAAAAAGGTTTGGCCGAAATAGTGAAAAAAAAAATTCAATTAACTCCGATTTTTTCATTTTGGTACTCGATATTTTGGAAACGAAGAATGATATCAAAATTTTGATCAAAACTCCTCTGGAAAATGTAGTCGGCTACAATTTGAGCCTAAAACAAAGACGATCGGGTCAAGGGTTTGCGCTGTAGCCTAACCTTTTTGAAAGAAGTCAAAAAGTCAGAACGACTATTAGTAGGTAATATATATATTTTTAAATCAACACAATTGTAGTTAGTTTTAGTTTTATATTTCAAATTGTTTAAATTAAACATGTATTGTTTCTATAATAAATTATTATTAATTATAGTTCGAGACAACAATAGCACATTATTGCAGTGCCCGGGAAATAGCAATTCGTGGATAAGTCAATGATGTTTTGGAAGACCAATATCTTCCAAAACCTTGGCAAATAAAATAGTTGATTGAGATTGCATAAAACAAGCCATTTTATCCGAGACAATTTATCGACCCGAGCCGCAGGCAAGGGTCGATATAAAGTAGAGGATAAAATGAGTTTTATACATGAGTTATACATCTGCTTTTCACTTCGATTGCGAGAAAATTAAACAAATAATCAAGGTTATGATATCATATAATTTATCCTTCTCCTGGGGCCTAGGGTGTCATGTTAAATTCGACTTTGAAAATTCTTGTTATAGTTATAGTCGGAGTTTGGAGGTCGAGTTAATTTGAAGTCGCCGTTATCTTGCGTGAATATTAGTAAAGTGGCAAATGCCTTTTTATGTGGTTACCGTAACTTGGCTGCGCTTTAAAAAATTGCCAATTTAATAGGAATTTGTTATGTGAGCTATGTTTATATATTATATATCAACCAAATTGGCATAACGTTAGCAAATGTAATGCATTTTTTTATTTTGTTGAGTTCATTTTCAATGTACCTTGATGGTCGTGTAGTGCACGAGATCTGTGAATTTTTTATTTAACTATTTTTTAATTAACAAAATCAATGCTTACGTATATATATATGTTGAAGAACATTCGAATGTTTGTACGGTCGGGTAGACCGTTGGCAATTCACCCAATGTCTACGAGGGGCGTTTAATATGTACATATTATTCTCGATTTCTCGCTACCTATTGATATAGTTCAAACCTCTTTACTAAACTTTTAAACACTAGCTGGTAAGAGTTTGTCAGATCAACATGAGCCATTTTGCAATGTTAATAAAATTGGAGCACCGAGCCGCAATAAAAATCTTGACTAAACGGAGAAAAATTAAAACAGACAATAATGAGTCATATTTATCGTGAATCTGCTCCTTCATTGTCTACTACTCAAAAGTGGTGAAATGAATTTAAGCGATTCAGTAATGCCAAATTGGGGAAACCCCACTTGGTGTTATTTTTGTGCCTTGGGGGAAAAAATAGGGGGATAAAAAATTTGGGGGGTCTATTGGAGAGAAAGAAAAGAGTTGGAGAGCCAATTTGGGGTAGGTACTTATTTTTATAAACGAACTAAAATAAATAAAACTCAGCTGTGTTCAGCTTAAATATCCTATTTGAACGTTATAGTAGTATTCACTATCGCAAATGACCCAAACTGCATTAAAATCACATAAATAGGTATAAAGTGAAACGACATCGTTAAATTTCCATAAAATTGTGTTTTGGACTAAATTGCTTAGTTATTATACAAAAACAACTGGAAAAAATTGTTTTGTAATTAGGTAAGAATCATAATCCGGAAATCGTTTGTATAGAAATTCACTTCCACCTTTAATATAATAGGGTCGCTACGCCGGTTACGCGACCAGCGTCGGTTTGCGACCACTTCACTGACTAAGTTTCTTCATTTGAAGATATTAACATTTCTACAAACCCAAATGAAGAAGAGTGAATGACAAATTATTTTGAAATAGATTCTTTAAAAAAATATAAAACTTTTTAAACTGTCAGCTTAATCTAAAACGAGAAAAAAAAACCTTAGTTCACGCATTGAATCCGCAGCGTGTTGACGTACTGTAAATTAGGAAAAAAATTACGCGACGGTTGGCGCCAAAAAGTAAGTTATGTCACTTAATTTTAGTTATATACTGAAAAGAGCCGTTTGATTGCTTAGATGATTTAGTTGTTGTAATTATTTCGTAAAGTTTTAGTAAATTATAAACTAAGATTTCAATAAAATGTGGTGGTCGGTAACCCAAATGCACAATTGTCAATAAGGCTAGATAGCGACCACCATAGAAGTAGGAGATACTACGTATAATTAGAGAACTTACTATGGCCGAAAACGTGAGCCTGAAAGAGGCGTACTTTGTCTTAGTATGTCCCTTTCTAGTACGTGTAAGTAATTAGGAGCTCCTTTATTCATAAACGTCCATCAAACTTATTTTACTTAAAATGCCGCTAAAATTCGTTTGTCTTTATATGTCACTTTGACATTTGTGCTTGTGGGAACTAGACAAGGGACATTTTAGTTAGCAGAGGTTAAGTTTTATGAATAGTTCCTGTTACACAGTGATTATTATCACGCGATCCACCCATATCACGATACGTATAACGTGAATATTGATGAATATTGAAGCGAAATCCAAACAATTTTAGTGTCCTTGATAAAGCCGGGTCTGCTGCGCCATGTTTGCAAACATCTAGAACATGTTATCCACCAATCGCGCAAGCTGTTTTGTTCGTTTTCAAACATCTAACAAAATTGCTTGCCGCGATTGGTGGATATCATGTCAGATGTTTACAAACATGGTGCAGCGGACCCGGCTTAATAAAGACATCCCAGTATTGTGATAATAATGGGGTCTGTTACACCGTGATTATTATTACGCGATCATCTCATATCACGATACGAATCACGTGAATATTGATGAATATTATCATCATCATCATCATCATATCAGCCAAAAGACGTCCACTGCTGGACATTAGGCCTGCCCCAAAGAGTGCCACAATTACACTTCCATGGGGGGTAAATGCCATAATTGCCACGCTTGGCATGCGGGTTGGCGATCGCAGTATCTCCACCGCACTCCAGGGATGCTGCTGCCCATTCCCCGGTGGTCTTGGTCGTAGTTTAAGGACATACCCGGGTCCAGGATGGACCAGGATGTCTTTATTATCAAGGACACCAAAATTGTTTGAATATCGCTTCAATATTCATCAATATTCACATATACGTATCGTCATATGAGTGGATCGCGTGAAAATAATCACCGTGTAACAGGGGTCTATGTATGAAACGTAATTTGCGACCATAAAGGTTTTTTTTTAATTCGTTCTTGCGGCTACGATTTATAGACTAGTCAGCCAATAGTGCATTTAGCCAGAGTAGAGAACAGAGCCGCGTAACTCCCTAGGAAAGCGATATTCTAGAGAGAATCGCGGCGCTCTTCTCTGCTGATCAATGTCTTCTGTTTCTGAAGGACTGAGACAGGGAAGAGGAGAAGTCCCTATGACGGGCCGGGGACGTAGGTAATTTAACTCTTAAATGCATGATTTTTTTTCTTGTTAATAAACATGTGTGATACAGCATTCTAATAAAAAATAATTACTTACTTAGTAAAACACTCGAAAAAAAAACCTTAAACTTTTGACTTTTTCTACATTGCCGCCATTTTGTTCATAAACAATTCTAACTTTTCATTAATACAGTTTCGCCAATATATCAATAATAAATACAAAAAAGGTAAGTTTTTTTAGCCGAACCACACAAAAGAACAAAATAAAAATTCCTACTTTTTAACAAATTTCGATAATTTGGTTAAGTAGGCTGCATCGTACACCAGGCATTTAAGGGTTAAATTATAATTATACTAATTGGGGAAGTAACTGTCTGTCTGTTTGTTACCTCTTCACGCTTAAACCGCTGAACGGATTTGAATACAATTTACCATGGAGTCGCGGGTAAAAACTAGTTTGGAAATATATACATTCAAGAGCAAAGCAACGTGTACATTTTGTACAACAGTTTTACATAAACTGTTCCCGTTTTCATTGCTCTTGTTTATATTACATATAGGTTCGGCACAATCCGATTCAAGTTACCTTCGCAAATTATTCTAAGTAAGACACCGTCGGTAGCAGCTACGGTTTGTTTCGTATTTTCCAGAGTCGCAAGCGTCTATAGGCTAATTCTCGTACAAAAATGGGTAAATAGTGCGTCACTACGGCGGCGCACCGGAGTCACAAGCGCACTATCTACCTTTTTTTGTATGAGAATTCGTTTTATTGACAACTAGAGATAAATGTAGGTTTTTGGTATTTATCGTCGGTTAGCCGACTTCAGCCGACGTTATGTAAAACTAAGACCCTTCGATCTTGTGTGATATGTATATGCTTAAACCTGTTATTGTGTACTATAAAGTGCTTACATACATACATACTTACTAAGTTTTTTTCAGATGGCACCCCCGATAATTGCCAAAACAACTAAAAAGAAAAAAAGAACTGTGAAATACTCCGACGAAACGATAAAAAAAGCTCTTTATGATATTCGAGAAACTGGAAAAGGAATAAGAGAGACTTGTCGAGTCTATGATATACCTCGAACTACTATACAGGATCGACTTAGTGGAAAAAGGAAGGACACTGTCGAAACAAGGGGACCAGATCCTGTACTAGGCCTAGAAGGTGAAAAACAGATAAAAGACTGGCTTTTAAGCATTGCAAAGTGTGGATTCCCAATCAAAAAGCAGGAGCTTTTAGATACTGTCCAAAAAATTGTTAAGGATCGAGGGACACCGAATCCCTTCAAGGACGATCGGCCCGGACAGACCTGGTATTTAAATTTCTTAAAGCGCCATACCGAGTTGTCATATCGGACTGCAGAAAGCGTTAATAGAGCAAGAGCGAGGGTAACGGAAGAATCCATAAGAACCTGGTTTCAGGAATTGAAGATTTTCTTAAGGGATTCTAATAACGAGGACATACTGGAAAGCCCAGAACGTATTTTCAACGGGGACGAAAGTGGTTTTTCGTTGTGCCCGAAGACTGGCAAAGTTTTAGCGCCAAAGGGATATCGTAACTTGTATCAGGTTAACTCTGGAAATGAAAAAGACAATTTAACAGTTTTGATCACTTTTAACGCCAATGCCCAAATAAGCCCACCGCTGATTGTTTTTCCATACCTACGTCCACCACGTGCTGTTGTTGACAGCATGCCCGAAGAATGGTGTCTCGGGAAGTCAGAAAGTGGCTGGATGCGGTCGGATGTATTCTTTGAATATATCACTAATGATTTTAACAGTTGGCTTGACAGAAATTGCATAAAAAAACCAATACTACTTCTGGTTGACGGCCATAGATCGCATATGTCGCTAGTTTTGAGTACCATGTGTGAAAAACTTGGGATCATTTTATATGCGCTCCCTCCTAACACAACTCATATACTTCAACCAGCAGACGTCAGTGTTTTCGGCCCTCTAAAGTCGTCTTGGACGACGGTCCTAAGAAGGTTTTTGTTAAAACCTGAGAATATCAACTCGTCCGTTACCAAGACCAACTTCTGTCAATTATTCAAAGATACACTGGAAGAATCAAACATGGCAGAGAATATAAAGAGCGGGTATCGCAAATGTGGTATATACCCTTTTAACCCGGACGCAGTGGATTATACGAAATGTATTCAAAATAAGCTAGAATATTTTCAGAACGGGCTGACGGATACAGAAAATATTACTGACGCGGATCTGACCACCACCAAAAAAGTACTCAAATATCTGAGACCTATATTAAGAGAAAAAAAGATAAAAGTTGCACCTATTTTAAAGGAACTGCATAAATTAAAAGGGTCTACAAGCGAGTGTGACATAGATTCTGAAGAGTATATAACATCTGGTAATAGTTCATTTAATATATCCACATCATTTCAAACGGAAAACTCCATACATGGTGTATCAATAACAGATCCAGCTTTTCCGACAAACATCAGTGGCGATTCATCACGTACAAACGACGAAAACAGGGCTGAATCTCATAGTAGTATTAGTGTCACGGCAGAAATTCATCCTATCCCTCAATCCATTTCTCATCGTGGTGCAACCGTAATTGATGGATGCTTGCCAACTATACTTGTAGATAGCAACAAAATTGAAGAAATTACATCTAATAATGAAATGTCTATAACTGGATCTTATACGATAAGTGTCACAGCAGATATTCAACCACTTTCTCATGAGATGACTCATTCCGAAGTGGCAGTCGTTGCCCATGAACTGATGGCAATTGATGACACCTTATCGGCGCTCTCTGGTACTGGTGTGGGTACCGAAATTGGTTCGTTAATTTCTATAAGTGATGATAATGCTTTGATTACTCTAGATGAAGATAGTTGTTTAATTACCCGAGATGATGTGACGGTCATACCCACCCAAAGAGCAATAGTATCAGAAATTGATGCATTCAGTAAACATTTATTTATTCCTGAACCGCCGCCACGAGAAAAACCGAAGCAAATAAAAACACCAGCTGCAATATCATCTAGCGCATGGCGAAAGTTTTATGAGGACAAAGAAAATTTGAAGGCAGAAAAACATGCGGCTGTACTAAAAAGAAAACAAGAAAGATTAGAAATAGCTAACCAAAAGAAAATGAAGAGAGATCTGATGCCAAAATCTAGGACTCGAAGAAGGAAAAATAAGAAAAACAATAAAGAAAAAGTAATTTGTACCGAATGTGATGATATTTTAATTAGTGACGCTGAAGACGACGAAGATAAAAATGTTGGGTGCGATTTTTGTCACAGATGGTTCCATCTAAAGTGTACAATTTTTGCTGGATCGTCATATATGGATGTAATGAACAGACCATTTAAATGTATGTGTGTATTGCTGGCCAATATTAAATAGATTTTTAGAGAGGGTAAGAACTGTGGCGATTTTCGCTCAGTGGGGCTAGTATGATCGCATATATGTCGGACATATAGCATTCGTCCCTCTCGCACTTATGTAAGTCCGACATATAAGCGACCATGCTAGCTAGGCTGGTCTGAGTATAAAATAGTAACAGTACATTTAATATAGTAATAAAGCTTTCGATGAGTTAGGCTCCTTTTATTTTCTATTTACTCGTGTTTATACATAAAAATATTTAAAAGAAGTTTCCCTACCGCTGACACGGTTGGAGATGCTATGCTAACCATTTTATCACTTATCGTTGTCGGTAAGACATCCGTCACTCTTGCACTCACATACTTGTCAGAACGTGACGAATGTCTTATCGACAACGATAAGTGATAAAATGGCTAGTAGCATAGGCCCCCTGATAAAAAAATAGCGTTCATTTTCAGTTTCACTGCTACCGACAGGATTCGTAGCCAGAGTGCCTACCGCGAACGGCTTTCGAAGGTTTCCCTCTCTGTCGCACTTACGTACGAACGTGCAAGTGTGACAGTGAGGGAAAATTTCGTTTGCACTTCGCGGTAGGGGCCCAGATTAGGCAAAAAAGTAGACGAGTATATATTTTTAGTTTCTTTGCTACAATTTCTACTGTCATGAATCGTGGTATAATTAAAAAATACTAGGAAAGAGTCATATTTTCAGTTTTTATGCTACTGACACTGTTTGTGGCTGGATTACTTATACTAAAAACTAGTGGCTCCGTGAGCTGTAGACCTCGCAAAGTCGATAATTATATGGAATTTCCAAAATACTGCTATTCTATAGGTCTACTCGATAGGTCTTTGGGGTCTGTTACACGGTGATTATTATCACGCGATCCACTCACATCACGATCCGTATCACGTGAATATTGACGTGTATCGCAGTATCGGATTATCCGGATATTTTGAAATCCGCGATATAAAAGGGGCGGGTCTTCAATAATATTGTCATACAAACGCATCGTGATAATATCATGATATTAGCTGCCATATTTTGCCAAATCTTGTGTATTTCCGCCATTGCCACTCATTTAGCGATCGATTTTTAACTAAAAGAGCTTGTGTTGGATTAATATAGCTCTAGCCTAATAGATTAATTTATATTACCTCTGTTTTTTCATTTATTGGAGAGTGAAGATTACATGTGGATCAACATTGCGACAAAAAAATAAAATTTTCTGAATGTTGGCATAGTTACAAGGAATTCTTCACTATTACAGAGTATATGAACTATATAGTCAATATTGACGCGTGATAATATTTGCTGTGGAAATGCCCCAATCAATACAGCTTCAATACAGAATATTGCTGGTAATACTGACACACCAGGATCACCAATAATAATCACCGTGTAACGGACCCCTTTTTCAAACGCAAACGTCAGCAACCCTATCTTGTCTATGGCAAAAAATGACAGCTAAACGTCAACAACTCATCACTAATTAAGGCAGATGCACTTCAGTACTTAATAGGTACTATTAATTATTATGTGCTATAAGTTCGGTGGAAGATTGCTGGATATGCGCATAGCGCGTTAGATTGTTAGATACTTTATGTTGACC
This sequence comes from Notocelia uddmanniana, assembly GCA_905163555.1. NCBI lineage: Eukaryota > Metazoa > Arthropoda > Insecta > Lepidoptera > Tortricidae > Notocelia > Notocelia uddmanniana. The sequence continues at coordinate 11,432,227 of LR991065.1, read as the reverse complement.
ATTTGTATAATTATTATCATGCAATGCCTTTTTAAGGCTAAAAACACAAAAAAATACGAAAACAATAGTATTCAATCGTTTTATTCAGTAATTGTATACTATTTCGCATGGTGGTCGCAAACCAGCTCACAAGTGGTCGTAAACCGACGCAAGTGGTCGCTATCTAACACATTCGTTATTTTGGAACCTTTTCTACTTTTTTTCCAAATTTATGGATGAAAGCGCTATATTTTATTATTAGTTTCACATCTTGACAATACTCAGGACCCATTTACATAGCTGCCATCTATGACGAGTGTAGATTTCACATTTTTTGACTCATCTAAAGTGCGCAACTCGGCTAAGTGGTCGCTAACCGGCCTAGCGACCCTACTCGTACACAATACATGTTGTCGTATGTTCAGGAGAAATTAGGTATTCCATAAACTAATGCATATTGTACATGTACCATTGTAACAATATAAGTAAATTAGATAAGGTGGGGTTTTAGATATTTCATTGACTACAACTACCAAACTATTTCATTCCATTTCCTGGCCGTTCCTCGCAGACATACTGACCGTTATACCATTCTCTGCTAGTTCTGAACAAAATGCTTGTCCCAATCTAAGTTTAAACAGTCTGGTAGAATAGGGGCTTAGACTATTTTGGCTGACTATAAAAAAGCTACAAACGATGTAATTTATCACTACAACTTACAGAAAGCTATGCATTGCTGTATGCCAACTACATATAGTGATATAGCTATGTCGGTTGTTGTGTCTAGTATAATGTTGTACCTCTGTAGTTTATAAGGAAAAGCTGTAAATATTACTGGAACGTATTACGCAAAAAAAAAGCAATCAAAGAGAAGCGGAGAGGAAAATTAACAAGGAGTGTTTTGCTTCTTCATGACAACGCTCCTGTGTATACTGCTCATACTGCCAAGGCTGCTGCTCTTGAATGTGGCTTCGAAAATATTAATCACTCAATTGTATAGTCCAACTTAGCCCCTAGCGACTTATTTTTGTTTCCTTATCTCGAAAAGGATGAAGGGTTGGTGCTGCTTTCAACTAGTTCAGGAACATTTTGAGCTAAAGATAAAAATACTTTTTTAGGAAGAAAGGGGGAAAATAATGTAGAACAACAACCGAAAAAGACACAAAAAACTGCTTATTTTGAAACTCCTAATATTAAAATGCAGGAACTATTGTTAACAACGCCATTTACAGTAGTTTTAGGTAAGCAATGCTTATTAACTTTCGGTAGTTTACTAGTTTTAACTTACCGCTTATTTTCTTCATGAATACCTACAATATCTTTAATTCGTTTCGCCATATGGCCTGACTGCGTACAACGTGCACCACTTATATCGTTTTGTGACTGATGATGGTAGTTTAACCACCACATAAATTAAGTAAACAAACCTCGTAAAAAACGGCGACAAAAAGTAACTTAATCATCATATGAATTTAAAGTATCTCATATTGAGTTGCTTAAAAATCGCAAAACACCAAAATTATCATATTGTAGTAAATTGTTACAGACACCTAGAAAATTATATTGTTTATCGACTATATCTTCGTAAGCAATGCATTACGCGTGTATTAATAGAAAAATGGTGGTTCATATGCCTTTCTACTTGTACCATTCTCAGGTATTCAGGTAAACGGCAGCCATAATATGCAGAATGCGTCTAACGTTACATTTCTATTATAAGCAATTTATACTTTTGGCAAAGGCCTAAGAGTGATAATCCGGTAAAATGTTATGCATGCAGTCCTTGTCTACGAAGTGCTGTCTTATGACGAACGATAATTGAGTAGCAAATCCGCACAATAGAACAATGGATTGGACACAACCAAAACCGACCAATTATACGCAAACAGCAAGCTGTCAGTATCAACAGTCAGTCGCGTTAGTACCGATTCTTTACTGCTTGTCTACATTTAAATGAGTGCTTCCTCACCGGAGCGGGATGATGCCCGGAAGCGGAAAGATGCGGATGCAGCGCTGCCCGGGCTTTATTATATTACTGCTGGGAAAATGTTACACGGACAGACACTCCACCAATTGTAAAAATCTAAGCGACAAAGAACAAAATAACAAATTTCGATCCTGCTCCGCCTAGTCAAAAAGTTGCCTTAGGTTGACAAGCGTTAAGCAAAAGAAAAGGTAAAAATCCCATATTTCTCATTTAATATTTTGTTCCTGGGTCTTGAATGTTTTCTATGTTTTTAGGTATGTATTTATCTATCTAAGTATGTATATCGTCGTCTAGTACCCATAGTACAAGCTTTGCTTAGTTTGCGTTTGGGACTAGGTCGATTTGTGTAAGATTGTCCCCCAGTATTTATTTATTTATTAATCTCACTCTTCTCGGTTTACTCTTTGCTGATTTTTATAACAGGTTTTATTACGACGATATAGCCAATTAGCTACTTTATTTATTTTAGTATTTTAATGTACCTATAATCTAATTCGAACAATAAAAGATTCTCAAGCAGCCACGTAGGTATATACTCGTAAATGTAATATTAATGAGAGCCATTTAAATAATTTCTGTACTCATAGACCCATTTTAATTACTAAATGGCGTATAATATATTTATGACGTTTGTACAGTCAAAGAAATTAGAGCACGTATTATTTTCGCATGGCGAGGCACAGATATTGTACGCATGCGCGTTTTTCACCGCGCGATACGCGTTACCAATCCAGATTTTGCGGTTATATAAGGAGGCTTTTAGACATAAAATAAAAAAAGGAAGAAAGACTTAAAGGGATAAGTTCGCCTTTGTACAAACATTTAAATTAAGTAGATTTTTTTTTATTAATGTACTTGATTTGTGCAATAAAGTGTTTACCTACTACTACTACTAAAATATTGTATACAAAAATTGTATTGAATTGGAACGGATTATAGGTCCATATTATGTTTTTTATGTACGTGTTTCGTTTTTATTTTAGTTGCGTCCGGACGTCGCATGTCCTTTACGGGTCACCGAGGTCGGTCATGGTCGCTGAGTAAATACATGCTAAATAGTATATTACACGTCAATGTTTTGTATAAATCAATTTAAACCAGTTCTAAGGCCCTTTTTAGTTTTTAAGCATATCTTATATTGTTATCTATGTTAGTCTGTAAAGTAATATGTTAATATATGCCTTCTGTTGCCTGAAGCAAATAAATAAATAAATTTATATTATATCAATCACTGTTTAAGCTACATACATCACATTTTGGATTTAGACAAGCTAAGGAGTTTTAATAAAGGCTCCGAGTTTCATGTATCTAGATTAAATAGGTTTTAAGTTAAGAAGGGGTCAAAAGTAGCTCACAATGTTTCGTGTAATATTCACACACGGCTGTTGTGTCGCCAGTTCCTCTTTCTTTGAACTTGTCTGGAATCGCTACCACGTGTCTAGATCTGCATCAGGGCTGGGTAGCATTTTTAACTAGTATTTGCTATTACTAATACTTCTTGAAAGTACGAATCCATATTCATTTACAATAAAAATCAAATAATTTGGCTCTTCTCTTATTTTTTCCGATGCAAAGGGGCCCATAAATCTGGCGATATTTCCTAGCCGGACAAGACGTGGACTGCCGTGATACCAAAATACGTATTTAGGAAGGACCACCGCGCCGTGTTCCAGAAAAAACACGGCGCGGTGGTCTTTCCTAAATACGTATTTTGGTATTTGTACATTGAATACCCAATTGACATGTATTTTGTTAGATTCTCTAATGTTTAAAGTAATTAAAATAAAGTTATTTTTATCGACAATTAAATAAAAAATAAAGACATACGAGACTAATTGCTAAGTTTCCGAAACAGAGGAAAAAAGACATATTTGAATAAAACTATTTTATTTTTCAACATATGTTCCTCCTAGCTCAACACACTTAGACCAATGCTTCTCTTATGTCATTAGTCTGTTATGTCCTTGTTTGCTCTCAAAATAGCTATTAACGACGTCAATGACTTCAGAGTTGGTCGAAATTTTTTGCCTCCCTAGCATATCTTCAAATTCGGAAACAAATGGAAGTCGCATGGCCCCAGTCAGGAGAATAGGGTGGGTGGGTCAGTATTTCGAAGCGTGACTCTTGAGTTTTTGACATTTTAACTCTTGCTGTGTGAACCCAGTGCGTTATCGTGGTGGAATATTATTTTTATCCTAACTAAGTGGGATCTTTCTTGTTTGACTACTTCGCTCAGCTTTTGCAACCAATTTGCAACACAACAACACAACTCAAGCATCCCAAAACACCGTTGCCATCACATAAAAAGCAGATATGGTCTTCTTTGCGTTCTTTGGTGCAGGTTCATCCCTTCTTTTCCACTGCTTTGACTGCTAGTTTCCGGCGTGTAGTGGTGGATCCATGTCTCATCGACCGTTATGAAACGACGAAGAAATTCCTTGAGATTCTGTCTAACGCAAACACTTCTTTAAAACCTCCACTTTCCTGGTCATTCAAAAGCCGTGGTGCCCGTCTGGCAAATAGCTTTTCATACAGAAATGCTCATGCAGTATATTAAAAACACGTTCCGACGAAATGTTTACCATCTCTGCTACTTCCCGAAGATTTTTTAATCGGCGGTCCCCCAAAAAAGTATTTTTTATTTTACTGACGACATCTGGGGTAGTTAACTACGGGGAGGGTCATTGCAGCTCTCTGTGGTTCTCGTTTGAAATCTACCACCTAAGTGTGGATAGTGCTCAACGATGGTGAAGAATTCCCCAATGCACAATCCAGTTTTGTCTCTTTTAAAACATAATAGAACTTTGTGATTGCTTGAACCTCCGTTTATGATGACTCCATGAATGACTTTTCACGTCAAACTATAATATAAGAAATCGTAAAAGATTGCAAATGATGTTTCTAGTAAAAGTATTGTTTCTCTTATAATTTTTAATCATGGTTTCAGACTGTTTTCAACCAACCTTAGTAACATAAGAATTATAAAAAAATAGTAGTTTGGACTTGACAATATTGTGTAACTTTATATTAAAATTACATACGACCGCAAGTCAATAGGAAAAGGGTAAGCTAACGACAGCACAGATTTTATAGTTGTTGTCGAAAAGTTTGGCTTGATTCCGAAGTGTTTAAGACGAAGTTTCTGTTCTCTTTGAAGGTTCATAGTTTTAGTTTTCCGTACCTCATAAAGAAAATAACGTTTATTAGATCACTCCGCTGTTCATCTGTCTGTCAAGACCATTAATCTCTAAAACACATTTAGGCATAGAGTTGAAATGAATATTTGTAAGTTTTTACTCCACCAGCACCACCACATCAGCCGAAGGACGTCCACTGCTGAACATAGGCCTCCCCTAATTTCATGGGACGTAAATGCCTATATGACTTTGTTATTAATTATTATTTTTCGTCGAATATGGAATGAGACTTTGCAAAACGGGACATAAGTGCATTGTGGCTACAAAATAGCTGCCAACATTATAATTCCTACTAATCAAGGATACCAAAGTACCTCCTAGCTTTTATCACCTTTTGAATTTATGGTACAATAAAAAATCATCATGTTCTACGACAAGCAAAACAGCGCATCATTAGCCAGGATCATTTGCATATAATTATCGATGCGTAATTTTACAAGTATTTAAAGCTGCGAAGTCTAAAAAATATTTCATTCGTATCATCGAGTTGAATATCATAAACATGTTTGTACTGGTCTTAGTGTTATGTTTAGTGTTTCTTAATGGTGACGCCTCATTTGGTAACTTATTTTTATTAAAACATTCCTCTGTTCTTTGAAAACTGGCTTAGTTTCTGAGCTCCATTCATGAAATTAACAATAAGGTTTAAAGCGGACAATATTTTGCCTTTTGAGATCAACAAAATTTACATTGACAACCTGTTTAGCCTAGTTGGTAGTGACTCTGCCTCCGAAGCTAGAGGTCCCGGGTTCGAATCCCGGCCAGGGAATTTATTTGTGCATTTTTCACGGATATTTGTTCTTGGGTCTTGGATGTTTTCTATGTATTTAAGTATGTATTTATCTATATAAGTATTTATATCGTCGTCTAGTACCCATAGTACAAGCTTTGCTTAGTTTGGGACTAGGTCGATTTGTGTACGATTGTCCCCCAATATTTATTTATTTATTTTATTTTTTATTTATTTATTGACAAACTACTTATCTCCTTATCAATAATTGACTTGAAATTGGATCTCATCAATTAAATAAAAGACAGTCCATCCTCTACTTAATGTAGGCCCATTTCTTCATATAGTTATATTTGATCCTGGACTTATCGAAGCAGAGCCGCGTCAGGATTCGTCTTTAGGGATCAGATGGCACAGCGCCCCCGTTTGCAAAACTACTTCAGGGGTCCAACTAACTCGATGTGATTTATTAGTTATCAGTACGATATCAGTGATATCACATTTATAATACCAAACATTTGGAAACTTAGCCAAAGTTGCCAGAACGATTAGACAGGTATATAGGCTGATAGTGACAAAGATGGAAGATTGTACCATGTATGTTCTTGGTTTTTTAATGTATTCTAAAAATCTATACCAAAAGACGTTATTTATGTTAAGGTATGGTTTCTTGTTATATTTCATTATATTATTTTGTTTTCAGTGGGCTCGCTAACAAAATGTAATATGAACGACAGTGAATGCCACAAAACATTATACAGTTCTCTCATATCAGGCATTGGTAAATCAGGTATAAAAGAATTAGGTATTCCTCCTGTAGATCCTTTGGAACTGAATAATGTGTCCGTTTCCATCCTAGGACTATTAGATATAAGTTTGGAAGAAGGAATAGCAAAAGGAGTTAAAAACTGCATGATCAATAATGTCTCGTAAGTATTGTCTTCCTATAGAGTTGAAATGATTTCAATTGCGACAGGAAATTAACCAGCAACCTCTTGTCATCAGATTCACTTCGATTCTAGCATTCAATGATAGCAAGAAAGTTTCTAATATAATAACAGTTGAATTATAATGTTTTTACCCACATTTATTTGATATTCGTAAAATCCTACTTCCTGGTCAAGCTACGTTACAGGCGGTAATTAAGAAATTTTCATTTGAAATATTTATCACCCTTGGCTTTGAAGGCCACAAAGAGAAAAGAGGTGTTCTCTTTTATACCCTTGATTAAAGCTTCACCATCATCATCATCGTATCAGCCGAAGGACGTCCACTGCTGGACATAGCCCTCCCCCAAAGACTTCCAAAATGACCGGTTCTGCGCCACCCGCATCCAGCGGACACCCGCGACCCTTACTAGGTCATCAGTTCACCTTGTGGGTGGCCTGCCCACGCTACGCCTTCCGGTACGTGGTCGCCACTCGAGAACCTTTCCGCCCCAACAGCCATCGGTTCTACGTGTTATGTGCCTCGCCCACTGGCACTTTAGTGATTCGAGGGCTATATCGGTTACTTTGGTTCTACTGCCGATGAACTCATTCCTGATACGATCACGCAGCGATACTCCCAGCATAGCCCTCTCCATTGCTCTTTGGGTGACTTTGAGCCTTCTTATGAGGCCCATGATTAAAGCTTATCTAGTTAATATTATTTCAGAACCGATATTCCAAATGGACATTTGTACATGGATATGACATGCGACATCACAGTAAAGGGACATTACAAAGCGTTTTCGTCCAGTCCTCTTATTAAAACTATTTTGGGGGGAGATTATATCTGTGCTGATGGTGTTGGGAAAGTTAAAGTAGGTGAGTAAAAAAAGAGTTTATTAAAGTTTTTTTTTTTTAATTTCAACATGTAGACTTCCCTTTACAGGGGAGAGTCGGCGATACTCTACGGCGTATTGCCAGATATATTGTTATAATGATAGTGCCTGTCAAATTGTAAAACGCAAATGTGCTTGAACCGGAAACCATTAATATAAAAAATGTAGGTACTCACCGTTTCATTACCACTACCTGAACCTCCATTCACGATGAGAAAAGGGGAAATATTCCTCATGCAAGTAACTCACTCTTCCAATATCAAAATGGGAAAATGTTTCCTTCTGTTGTGGTCCAGTCTCTATCAGTGATAATGATATAGATAAGATAGTATCCAGATACTATCCAGCCAGCTGAACAGCATGTTAAATAACTCTGATGAAGATGTTGACCCTTTCCTTAAACTGATATTTATTCGAGTAATAACTTTCTTTTTAATTCTTTCAGAGAAGTTACACTTGAATTTTGACTTTACCATATACGTCCACAAGGATGCTGACGGGGAAATATATGTGTCGTCAATTTACAACCAAACGAAGTACGATTTCAAAATTTTGGGGAGACTCCTTTTCGCTGCAAATAATGTTTTTATGGGAGATAAAGACATAAGTAAGTGACACAAGCATAAGTTTACCATCTATCAAAAATATTTCATATATTCAATATTATAAACCTGAAAGTTTGTGCTGATCTTTGGATGCATAGATATGACAAGCCGGCATATTCCCACAAAAAAGCGACTTGTTTACTGCTCAACCGATGTCCGGCGACTGACTCAAAAAAACAAGTTTCTGTCCGGACGGACAGAAAATTTCGACACGGGCCTCACCCACTACTCCCATCTCTTGTATTCTTATATCTGTGTTTGGATGGATTGATATACGTTCATCTTAATCTTTAGAACTGCTGAGTTCATTGCTATGAAATTTTCTAATATTTTAACTTAGGCATTAGAATAATACATAGGCTATAATTTATTTCCAAATGTATCCCGTTACGGTGTTAACAGGGGGTGTAAATTTTATATGGAGAACAATAGTACATTACTGCAAAGGCCGTGAAGTAAGGGATTGCCGGACGAGTTTGGGATAAAATTCGAAGAGCCGAGTCGTAGACGAGGCCGGACGAAACGATGCAGGACTCGTTTCCCTGTTCCGGCCTAGGATTGTATAGTACTTTTCTCAAACATGTTAAAAAAAAACAATAAAAAAACTACAATGTAAAAAAAACTAAAAAATACAAAAAGTCCAAAAATAGCAAAGCATCACGACAAGTAACGGAAATTAAATAAAAACACAAAAAATGCTACAAAATACAAGCACCATTTAAAAAAACACGTCAGAACTAAAAAATACCAAAAAACACGTAAAAACTAAAAAAAAGTACAAAACATTACGAAAAAACTTTTAAAAAGTCCAAAAATATCAAAAAACACAAAAAACGCTACAAAATAACACGAAAAAGTCGGGTTCACTTACACGTACACGCATTTGTGCCTTATTATTATTGTTTATTGTTTATGAAGTGTGTACGTGTGTGTGAACTTGGCTGTGCCGCACAGATCGTGACCCATCAATGGTCCTGCCGGAAGACCAGCGCTGACTCCTGAGTCAGCACCATGCTGAGGCGGGACCATTTCATGGTAAACTTTGAAAATTGTAAAACTTTTTTAACATTTTGTCTGTTTGCCATGAATAAAGCTTTTCTATTTCTATTTCTATTTCTAAAAATACAAAAACGATAAAAAAACCGGAAGCACCTAAAAAATACCAATTTACATAACAAATTGAAAATATATATACAAAATCGTGGCGGTTGGCTCTATGTAATATTTCCTTTATCAGTTGATTCTAGTAAGCAAATTTAAAAAGTTAGAGCAGCGGCAAGAAGTAATGTAGGGAGCCATAAACAGTTAACTTCAAGTCCTCTTTTCGTGACATTAATGCATACATTTAGGCGCATGTTTGAGAAAAGTTAATTATAAGGAAGAGATTTAAAAAAATCCCTCATTGATTAAAAAAATTAAGAAAGTTATATTCAGTGCTTGTGAAAATTTGCCCTCTGAATGGATAAAAAAGCAAGCCCATATACATTCATAGGCTTGCTTTACACACAACAAATATTACCACATTTATTCTGATATAAAATATTACACTTTAGGATTAATATTCTTAGCTTTATTAATTCTAACTCCTAGATTTACTATTGGACGTTTTTTTTGCGTGTCTGATACGGTGAAAAGTAATTAACCGAGCGAGCGAAGCGAGCGAAGCGTCTCCGTTTCAGCTTTCGACAAAAAAATCTTTCGCATGTCTGTCTGTCAGTCCGGATGTTCTCCTCTACAGGTCGCATTTCTCAACCGATCCTCGTGAAATTTTGTGAGCAGGTTCGATAATTATATAGACTTTTATTTAAAAGTCAGATATTGCAAATTTTGAAATTTGAAAAATAAAATTTTGCTTGGTTTACAGCTCACAGAGCCACTAGTTAATATTTTACTTAATATCCAGGTACTGTCGTCGTCAGCATACTTAATCAGACCGGGAAAAGTATGGCGCCATACTTTGGAAGGCCCTTCATGGAGAAATCTTTGGAATTTGTGTATGCCTACTGCGGCAAGTTCTTCGAAGTTGTACCCGCTAGGTATTACATCAAAGAAGATCTTACTCCGTTCATAAAAGCATAAAATAGTCACTTTATGATAGCAGACTTACGTTGCTTTAGATACTTACTTAGTTATTTATAGTGACAGTGAGTTTTTATTTTTGTATTTACCGTAATTAACCATACGAAATAAATGATATGAATTTATTTGGACTATATTTTTTATGAGTTTATGCTCAATAGATACCACTATACATACTCACTAGAAACCTCCAGACTTTATAATCGTCTTATCTCATCTTTTAAATTATAATGATGATTGCAAACACGACGATTGCTAGCTCCTAGCAAGTGTCTCTTATGCAATCATTGGTCTGATGAAAAAAAAGCCATACAAACTTTTCGAAGGTATGATAGGTTTAGGGACCTATATTCTAACAGGCATATTAAGGTATCATGGAAAATAACTTTTAGATGAAACGAAAATTCTTTTGCTCTCTCTTTTCCTTTTCTTTTTGACAGCTGCTGTCAGCTACTTCTAGATAACATTAGATTCTAGAAAGTCAAAAAGGAAGGGCTTGTGAACATTATCTCTGAGGTTTTTATACTTATTTTAATTGGGTTGAGACTACGAGTAAGTTTATAAAATTACATTTCTAATTAGTGTCATGATACTCTATCGCGGCGCACATCATGGAAAGTAAGTACTGCGTTATTAAATAGAACGAGATAAGTATACTCGTAAGAAAGCCCAGCCCAGGTCAAGGTCATTCGTTTCTCTATCTCGATCTATCCTTACAGAGTCGTACCGCTCGTGTCATCCGCTGCGCTGGAGTATCAGGGTGAGCCTATTTATAGGTTTAGTTACATTAAAATTATTATTTTACTATAAAAGGAAGACTTTAACAAATGGGCCAAATCAAAAACAACTCTGAACTACTATTTAGTATGTATTGGATAGGACGCTCGTATCAAGTGGAATGACTTAGGTAAACCCGCTACCATATTTGTTATGTCTTTCGTGTTAATAATAATGTCCACCGATACCCTTGACAAGAGTTTTGTCGTTCGGCGGTGCTTTCCCTGCAGATTGTTGTTTAGGCCTGGCTCATTGGGATTTTATAAAAAAAACTCTTCTTATTTATCTTACACTATAGCATGTACTTTATTGTATTAATGTTATATTATCTAGCTTATAGTTATAGCTTATATCCCCCATCACCCCAGGAACTGGCGGACAGCAGCCGTGTGTTATTTTACACGAACCGTTTGGAGCCATTGACCCCCCAATAACACCAAATATATTTAACATAAAAAAATTAATACGGTATAACCCCAAATTTCATAAATATAAGTGAAATAGTTATTGAGATATTATCGTTTAAAAATGGCATTATTACCACTGACTGACTAACTTTCTGAATGACAGACTGACTGACTAGTAATCAAAAACCTAACCCACTTCCAGGTGACCTAGAAAGGTGAAATTTGGTATGCAGCTTGGTAATTGTATGTGTACACATAAAAAAATCAGAAAACAGTGTCTTTTTTATTTTTATTATTTATTCATGCTTCTTACCTAAGTACTCCGTCATTTATTAACCGATTTGGTAAATTCTTTTTTTGTTTGAAGCGGTATACTTCCGGGGTAGTCTCATTGTCATTTGTTCAGAATCTGATCATAGGATCCTGGAGAAATCGAGGGAACTCTTCAAATATTTTAGGTGCGCGTTAGGTACCTAAAGCGGTTTGGGTATTTTGTATAGTAACTCGTGCAATCGCCCTGGAAAAGCACCTTTTGATGAAGTTTAACAAAAAGTCACAGAATAAGTAATAGTACACGTGCAGAAATTTCACTCCCTAACAAAAACGGCGTTTAGGCATAAGAAACGTGCCTACTCTGTGCATATCTGTGTATTGCATAACTTGTATTCATTCACGCGCGGCACGTGTAGCGTTGCGGTTGTCACTCCAAGAATACATTACTAAGGGCAAAAATGTTTTTTAATACAGTTGCTCAAAAAGTGCTACTTTACGTAGCTGTTTAGCGTGCGGAAAGTTGGTTTTCGCGCACTAGTGCTTTTCACTTTTCCAATTTTTTTAAATTTATGCTTGTTCCAATGCATGACTCCTTATTGCTGGGTGTTAAATATTAGTTTCCTTTAAACGTCGTAATCAACATAAAAACCTACTGTTAATATCAGAATACGAAAAATATACACATTTCATATTTTATTACTTACCTCTTCATCATTATAACACGTTTATTTTTTAATATTGAATATTGAAAAACCGTTCTTAATAAGTTGTCTGAGTGGAACGGAATAGCTGCCGAAACGCCTGTCAAAGAAGAGGCGTTTTTACTTACTGCAAGCATGTTTTAAGTTTCTAAAGGCAACATTCGATATTGTTTTTATAAATATTACTTGTTGTTTTTCTTATTTTTTCGCAACTGTATTAAAAAACGTCGCTCAATACACGTGCGGAAAAGTCATTCTTCACTCGTCCCGAGTGTTGCCACTCGCCTGCGGCTCGTGGCATCCCTCGGTACTCGTGAAGAAATGACATACTTTCCGCACTAGCATCGAAATGTACTATTACATCACCAGATATCGCTCCAGTAAAAGTGAACTGATATTAATTAATTAGGTACATATTACTTTACATGTAGGTATGTCAGTGTCATTATGAATAACACCAAAAAGAAAACTGATCTCGTGAACAGAAATTCCATTTAACTCTTGTAACTTTAAGTTGTAAGTGAGTAACACAAAAAGTAAGTTAATAAAGTCTACTTATGGTTCTATTAAGATACTCTTTTTAGGGTTTCGTACGCTCTTTTATAGAAGATTATTTTGAACAGTATCGCTCAAAAAGGTTACGTTATCACCGGAAGACTCCTCCTTACACAAAATGACGTAAATGCCGTAATTTCCTTATGAAGATACGTTCTTTTATACTAGAAAGGTACAAACTATTTGTTAATGTCCTGCATTAACTTACATAAGAAGATACAGGAAAGGCAACAAATTATTCATTTACAATTTTGTCGTGGGTTTATAAACCACAGAATAAATAGGATTAAAAAAAAACTGTAAAATGGAGTTGAAAATTTAGAAATTAATGTGATTGCCTTTTAATATGACAAAGTTTTTATACAGTTAGTGACTTGTTTATATTTGATTCTCTGCAAAGACATCCACATTATGAATAGGAGTTATTTACGCGCGGTTCGTCGTATTCATGTCGGCAGCGGAGGCGGATCGCGACACGACACTCACATGCTCGCGCGGCGCCGGCCCTACCGACCCATTTAGATCTCAATTCTTTTGTCGGTGTCGACGACAACCACGCATCACATATTGAACTTGGCTGCCATTTTCATATTTATGTTTTTGATGGGTATTATATTCCATAACAATTCCACGTATATTTATATTTTTTACAACGAACAATAATATCTATTTTCGTGCTGTGTCAAATCCCGTACCTACTATGATTATTCTCTGTTTGGGTTGAAGGTTGACTGGTAGAGAATGCCTTAAGGCATTAAGTTTACCTCTTGTGCTTGTAACTTATTGCTGTGCGATAAAGTTTAAACAAATAAACAAATTTCAAAACTATTTGCAAATTATAAGTAAAAAGTAACAAAAATAATTGGTAAATTGGCACTATCTCAATCTTATTTGAACCTACAATTTAAGAACGCCAAATATTAAATGTCATCCCAAAAAAGGATTATAAATATAAAATTATGCTTTCTTTCAATTCCGATTAAACATTTATTCGGAATTGCATACCTTTGAGGTATCGGTATTTATTCAGATTTATTTTTTACAAAACGCTACTGCAATCCTATTTGGAATAGGGTGGGTTTACATCTATTCCAAATTAGAAATCAACAGCATGAGTAGGTTCCTGAGATATAGTGTTGTGACAGACGGACAGACAGAGTCGCACCGAAAGTGGTCTTGTAACCATTTTACTACGAAATCCCAATAAAGCAGGGTTGTATCTGATGGAATTTTTATTATAAAGCTTATAACTCCAGTCATTCTCAGGGTAATAAAACATTTTATTTATTTATCTAAATTATATATTATTACTTAACTGTTAGCTACCAACATCGTGATAGAATCACACAAATTGTATTTTTTTCTACCATTCTCTACTGTTAGGTACTCAGTTTTTTATGTATGGACTTAGATCGTCAGCAATGTAGTACCTGGCTGGCACATTATTAATGAACTTTTTGTTGAACGTGTAGAAGAATTCAAACGCCTTGTCTACGAAAGGACCTCCAAGCATATTTAGCAAGGATTTTCCGACGTCACCTGTGTTCAGTATGTTCATAGCAAATTTGCCTGAAAAAATAAACAAAAAAAGTTCATTTTATTTTGTATATATATTTCTTTTTTATTAAAAATGGGATCTAGCCTGGGGGCAAAGATGAGGCCGACGATGAAGCGAGCTCACCCAGAAGATGCCTATTCACTACGTTATATGAACTGAACTCGGAAATACAGACGCCGGCAGAGAATTCCAAACCTTAGAAGAGCGCATTATTATGAAAGATGAAGCAAAGCGCTTGGTTCGAATTAGAGGAATTTCGACCAGGTAAGGATGGTAGCCAGCCGTACTTCTGGATGTCCGATGGAAGAAGGGGGAAGGCGGTATGAGCTCATGGAGCTCCTGAGCACACTCCCCGAAGTACAATTTGTAAAAGAGGCATGTACTAGGCTCTGCAGCTTATTTCCCACTACCGTACTGCCGATGCCGCCAATAAGCCTCCTGGCTCTGCAGTCCACTGAGTCCAGTGCGGCAAATTGAGACTTAGCCGAGGCATCCCAAAGGTGACTACAATACTCCATTCATGTCGGACTTGGGCTTTGTATAAAGAAAGAAGCTGCCCAGGCGTGAAATATCGCTTGACCTTATTTAGGATGCTCAGCTTTTTCGCAGCTGTTCCGGCTTTGGACTCGATGGTAGTGCCGAATTTAAGGTTTGAGCTCAACCTCATGCCAAGCAGCTCGAGATCGTTCGCAACAATATTCTACGAGTACCTAAGTTCCGTACATCTATATAATTGATCGTAATGAGGGGCGTCTCAAAGTGGTTTGCGCCAAACCGTCTGTAAATTTAGGAGGTAGTGGTTATATATATTTACACTATTATGAAATACTGTACTCACTCATTTCGCGTCCGCCCAACTTCAAATTTTCGCAGTAGAACAAGACTCTTCCCAAAAAGTCAACGTCATATTTAAACTTTTCTTCTCCGTTCCTGATGTAGATCTCGCCATCGGAGTCTTTTTCAACGTGTAAGTCGAAATCGATCATGATCTTTATGTTTTCTAAAAGTCGAAATATAAAGACTTTCATTATTTTTTATAATGCAATAAGTACCTACTATCCGCTTAATGTAATGACTAATTAGGGTGTTAATCTGACATGAAAAATCGCATTTCTGTTTGATTTTAATGATCCTTTCCTGAAAATTTCCATTGTTTAATCATAATCAATTAAAATATTAAAATTTAAATCTACAGTCACACATAAGTAACTTTAATTATTATTGTCAGCATCACATCATTAATCAAACAACGTGCCCCGTGCCATTCCAGGCGCGTTCCCGCGTTGAATCGCAACAGACAGTCTCTGCACTTGGAGTGAGCCGGAGCGAGGAAAGAAATTCCCTGAAGAAAACTTTGGCCTCTGAGCCCCAACAACCAGTTTTCTGACGGAACAAGCAATTTATAAGAGCGGCGTGTTTGTCCCATTTCTTCACAGCCGTCGCCTCCTGAGTCGCCCCCGCAGCCCTCATCGTGCGACTGAGGTATGACGGCGCAAAAGTATTGCCGAACGAAATAAGTTGACCTTAAATTACGATTGGCCACACCCTCCACACCAATCAATCATTCCTAAGCAGGCGCTCGATTGGAATCCCGAAGGAAATCGCAAGCGTGTCTGACCCAAACAGACCCGGCGACGCACAGTTGCAGACGGGGCGAAGAGGGTCGGAAAGACTTGGTGCGAGATAAAGCACGAAGTTCAAGATCATCAAGTTATTAAGTACGCTAGAAAACATTACGCAGATCTCCCAAAAAATTGTGATTTTCACAAATTCAATACTAGAAATAAAGAAAAACTGACAGTGCGTCGGTACCGATTAGCAAAAGCCAGGAAATCAATTTTATTATTGGGCAGTCAATACATTTTTACAATAGAATTCCCAGTCACGTAACAGATTTACCAGACTTTAAATTTAAAAATATTGTTAAAGATAAACTGATTCAGAAATCCTACTATAAAGTCTCACATTATTTAGCTGATAAGGATGTTTGGAAAATTGTGTAAGTGACTATTATTAATTAATGGTAATGATTAGCGATAAGAACCATTGTAATTACTGACGGACATAAGTGTATCTCTGTACACCTATATGAAAAAAAATGGCCAGCAATGAACAGCAAAGTAAATTGATAAAAAAAGTACAAATGACAGCCCTTAATGTTCTGTTCAATGCGACGTCATCTTTAAACAGTGCACCTAGTATATTGAAGGTGCTGATTTAAGAAATTGAATTGTAAAATAATTCTAATAATTATGATCTGCTAATACGTACCTATACAAACAATTGCCAATGAAACATACCATTATCCGTTTTAATAAAAACCCACGTGGCGTTAATGCACTGTAGAATTGGATAAATACGGTGTTTATTAATAAGAACACTGAAACCTGCTCTGATTTTGCCAAGTCCATCTCCTCGCACTGGTTCCTTGCCAAAGACTGCTTCCAAGAGAGGACTGTCCGAAAAAGCGGCATAGTGTCCCTTTAGTGATATGTTGCATACAACGTCCATCCATGCGTGGCCTTGGTCAAGCTCCAACCTAATAGAAATGTTAGTAAAATTATCATTATTAAAAAATAACAATAAATAATTGTACTGCAATTTTGATCGCTCTACATTACACATAGTTATGTCATGCCCCTACACATTATATGTCAGATCAAAAATGATAATCGTAGCACAAGCCTGAATTAGTATGGCTTTCTTGGTAAAATACTTGTATGGCCAACTATGTATGAAACCATTTTCACAATATTTTAGCCTCACCACTCAATATCATTAAACAGTATAGCTACCAGAATCCGTTTGGTATTTATACGCAAAAAACGTTTAGTAAAAGAAATTATAAACATGTTACGTTAAATTGTTGACAATGCAGTCTTTCGCGCCAGTAGCGACACCATCTACCATGGTCAGTTTAACTAAGTCAAAAGCTGCAACAGCAGATACATTTTTGAGGTGGAAAGGATCCACGGGTGGTATTCCAAATTCCTCAACACCAGTTTTGCCAATACCGCGCAATATCTTTTCGAAAAGGTGTCGTTGACATTCTCCGTCGTTCAGTGGGCATCTTGCTAGCGAATCCACTAAAACAAAAGACACGTTAAGTAATTATAAAAAATAACTTTACGCTTAATTTCTATATTGTAACTGAAGTGTGTGTCAGTAAACACAAACTTAAAATAAGGTAACCTTATATAGGCACCTTTGTCCAATTGAATCGAAATTAAATCTGCTTGATTTAAGCAGGGTATGCGCAGTTTGCTTTCCAAAAAAGATAACTCGATGCTCCAAACTACCCCTAAATCCACCCATTTCCAAAAAAATTATATACTTACGAACAGAAGATTTTGTAACGGCAATAATTGAAAACAGGAAAATAAATCTAGCGTTTAAAGCCATGTTTAGATCCTACTTAATCTGTTATGTGACTAACTTACATAATTATTTGTTAGACTTTATATACTATGCCCCATGACACTTGAATTTCAAGGTTTCTTAGCATATTTAAACCTATTTTTAAATTGATTCTAGCTTTTATGTGTCTGGCCGTCAGCAAATTCATTACCTTGTAAAGCTAAAGAACAAGTATGGAATGCTAATAACTTGTTTTATGTTAGACAGGTTTTAGCTAGGTATAGTGACTTTTGAAAACAAATCGCACGTATTTATCCAAAGTCTAGTCATGAAAATCCAGGGGAAGCTACGGTACAAATTTTAGGGTAACTACTATAAACTCTGGCATTTACCCCGCATGAAATTGGGGGAGGCCTATGTTCAGCAGTGGACGTCCTAGGGCTGATATGATGGACTATAAACTCTTGTATCTATAATATATATATAAACGTCAAAGTCCTGACTGACTTACTTAAATCAACGCCCAGCCCAAACCGTTGAACCTAGAAAGCTGATTTTTCACGATTGGTAGATTATACAACTAAAAGTAACCACTAAGAAGGGATTTTTGAAAATTCCACCCTCAAGGGGGTAAAAAGGGGGTTGAAGTTTTGTATGGGGATGGAGTAAAATTGTAGGTGAGAGACTTTGTGTACGGACTCCTTATTACAATACAAGAAAAGTAATTTAAGGGTTTTACAAAAATCCACCCCTAAATGGGATAAATAGGGGTGCAAACTCCTGACTGACTCAATCACTTAAATAAACGCCCAGCCCAAAGTAAAGGTAGTTTATATAACTAAGAAGGGATTTTTTAAATTTCTACTCTCAAGTGGGTTAAAAGTTTGTATGGGGATGGAGTAAAATTTTAAGTGAGAGACTTGAAATTTTGTGTATGGACTCCTTATTACAATACGTAAACCAAATTTAAGGGCTTTGGAAAAGCTCCTAACTCCTAAGCGGGTTAAATAGGGGTACAAATTTTGTATGGGGATGAACTAAATTTTCAGTGAGAGACTTGAAACTTTGTGTATTTACTCCTTTATTACAATACAAGAAAAGTATTTTAGGGTTTTACAAAAAAACATAGGCTAAATAAAGTTTATTGTTATGCGCGTGCGAAGCCGCTAAAAAAAGCTAGTCTATATATATAAACGTCAAAGTCCTGACTGACTCACTTAAATCAACGCCCAGCCCAAACCGTTGATTTTTCATGATTGGTAGGTTATATAACGAAAGTACCTACTAAGAAGGGATTTTTGAAAATTCCACCCTCAAAGGCGTAAAAAGGGGGTTGAAGATTTGTATGGGGATGGAGTAAAATGGTAGGTGAGAGACTTTGTGTACAGACTCCTTATTACATTACAAGAAAAGTAATTTAAGGGATTTAAAAAAATCCATCCCTAAACGGGATAAATAAGGGTGCAAAATTTGTAAGGGGATGGAGGAAAATATTAGGTGAGAGACTTGAAACTTTGTGTCTAGACTCCTAATTACAATACAAGAAAAGTAATTTCTAGGTTTTCGAAAAACCCGTCCCTAAGCGGGTTAAATAGGGGTGCAAGGTTTGTATGGGGATGGAGTAAAATTTTAAGTGAGATACTTGAAACTTTGTGTTTGGACTTCTTATTACAATACAAGAAGACTAATTTTATAATGCGGGTTCTTTAATTGAAACCACCACGGGATAGTTTAAGACGTATATTGCCAAAAAAATCGCAACACAGAAAACTGTTTCAAAACAGTACGTCAAGCGAAAGCAAATATTCAATAAAACTAAACTAAACAGCAACAACAAATGTAAAATTAACACCAAGCAGTGATTAGAAATAAAACATAAACGTTAAACAATACCTTTAAGGGGAAGCTAATATTTACTTAAGCTTAAGGCGCAGCAAAACATGAAAAAAATACTAACAACTCAAAACAAGCGTAAATGCAAACAAGCGTGTGCGCGTATAGTTAGCAAATACAGAAAACAAGGAATCGAAAGGAACTAAAAATTATACAAAACAAAGTACATAGGCAAGCTAGAATTACTAATACGCAAACAAGTACTAAAAGCATTAAACTATGGAAACGGTATAATATTACCTAATCTTAGCAATAGAATCTAAGTAGGTACACTAATAGCGCGCGTAACTAGTTAAGTAGGTACATAACATTTATAATAATAAGATAAACGAACGTAGTGCGCTTCAGATATTCCGTGTTATGGATGTACCATTCAGCACAGCTACACCTAAGAACAAAGTGTACGGCCTAACAGAAATTATTACGTCACGGCTGACTTGTCTGTCTGTCACGGTCTGTTTGGGTCAGACACGCTTGCGATTTCCTTCGGGATTCCAATCGAGCGCCTGCTTAGGAATGATTGATCGGTGTGGAGGGTGTGGCCAATCGTAATTTAAGGTCAACTTATTTCGTTCGGCAATACTTTTGCGCCGTCATACCTCAGTCGCACGATGAGGGCTGCGGGGGCGACTCAGGAGGCGGCGGCTGTGAAGAAATGGGACAAACACGCCGCTCTTATAAATTGCTTGTTCCGTCAGAAAACCGGTTGTTGGGGCTCAAAGGCCAAAGTTTTCTTCAGGGAATTTCTTTCCTCGCTCCGGCTCACTCCAAGTGCAGAGACAGTCTCTGTTGCGTATCAACGCGGGAACGCGCCTGGAATGGCACGTTGTTTGATTAATGATGTGATGCTGACAATAATAATTAAAGTTACTTGTGTGTGACTCTAGATTTAAATTTTAATATTTTAATTGATTATGATTAAACAATGGAAATTTTCAGGAAAGGATCATTAAAATCAAACAGAAATGCGATTTTTCATGTCAGATTAACACCCTAATTAGTCATTACATTAAGCGGATAGTAGGTACTTATTGCATTATAAAAAATAATGAAAGTCTTTATATTTCGACTTTTATAAAACATAAAGATCATGATCAATTTCGACTTACACGTTGAAAAAGACTCCGATGGCGAGATCTACATCAGGAACGGAGAAGAAAAGTTTAAATATGACGTTGACTTTTTGGGAAGAGTCTTGTTCTACTGCGAAAATTTGAAGTTGGGCGGACGCGAAATGAGTGAGTACAGTATTTCATAATAGTGTAAATATATATAACCACTACCTCCTAAATTTACA
Organism: Notocelia uddmanniana; assembly: GCA_905163555.1. Lineage (NCBI taxonomy): Eukaryota > Metazoa > Arthropoda > Insecta > Lepidoptera > Tortricidae > Notocelia > Notocelia uddmanniana. The sequence continues at coordinate 11,411,007 of LR991065.1, read as the reverse complement.
GACGGTTTGGCGCAAACCACTTTGAGACGCCCCTCATTACGATCAATTATATAGATGTACGGAACTTAGGTACTCGTAGAATATTGTTGCGAACGATCTCGAGCTGCTTGGCATGAGGTTGAGCTCAAACCTTAAATTCGGCACTACCATCGAGTCCAAAGCCGGAACAGCTGCGAAAAAGCTGAGCATCCTAAATAAGGTCAAGCGATATTTCACGCCTGGGCAGCTTCTTTCTTTATACAAAGCCCAAGTCCGACATGAATGGAGTATTGTAGTCACCTTTGGGATGCCTCGGCTAAGTCTCAATTTGCCGCACTGGACTCGGTGGACTGCAGAGCCAGGAGGCTTATTGGCGGCATCGGCAGTACGGTAGTGGGAAATAAGCTGCAGAGCCTAGTACATGCCTCTTTTACAAATTGTACTTCGGGGAGTGTGCTCAGGAGCTCCATGAGCTCATACCGCCTTCCCCCTTCTTCCATCGGACATCCAGACGTACGGCTGGCTACCATCCTTACCTGGTCGAAATTCCTCTTATTCGAACCAAGCGCTTTGTTTCATCTTTCATAATAATGCGCTCTTCTAAGGTTTGGATTTCTCTGCCGGCGTCTGTATTTCCGAGTTCAGTTCATATAACGTAGTGAATAGGCATCTTCTGGGTGAGCTCGCTTCATCGTCGGCCTCATCTTTGCCCCCAGGCTAGATCCCATTTTTAATAAAAAATAAATTTATATACAAAATAAAATGAACTTTTTTGTTTATTTTTTCAGGCAAATTTGCTATGAACATACTGAACACAGGTGACGTCGGAAAATCATTGCTAAATATGCTTGGAGGTCCTTTCGTAGACAAGGCGTTTGAATTCTTCTACACGTTCAACAAAAAGTTCATTAATAATGTGCCAGCTAGGTACTACATTGCTGACGATCTAAGTCCATACATAAAAAAACTGAGTACCTAACAGTAGAGAATGGTAGAAAAAAATACAATTTGTTTGATTCTATTACGATGTTGGTAGCTAACAGTTAAGTAATCTAAATATATAAAAGAAGAAACTGACTGACTGACTGACTGACTGACTGACTGACTGACTGACTGACTGACTGACATATCAACGCACAGCCCAAACCGTTGGTCCTAGAGATTCCAAATTTGGCACGTAGGTTCCTTATAAGGTCTAGGGGTGCACTAAGAAAGGATTTTTCAAAATTCAACCCCTAAGGGGGTGAAATGGGGGTCCGAAGTTTGTATGGGGAAACAAGATTAGCTGGACTATTTTATTCGAAACTTCTCAGGAGTATTTCTAACGATAAATGAGTAAACACGTGTTTCAGGTTTTTTGAAAAATCAACCCCTAAAAGGGGGAAATGTGGTGACAAATTCTGATAATCGACATGGGTATTGTTTTTATGGTTTATTAGGTCGCTGATAACGAAAATAACAAGGATTTTAAAATCCCACGTGGAGGACGTGAAATACCATCCCCTCCTGTTGGGGTGCGAGGGGGATGAAATATCTAAATATAAATGTGGGTGTCGTTTTTATGGTTTTTTGGGACGTTAATTACGAAAATGGCATCGGTTTTGAAATTAAATATTGTGGACATGAAAACTTTTGAAAGTTTGTGCCAAATTGCAAGAAATAACTGACTGACTGAGTGACCAACATATCAACGCACAGCCCAAACTGCTGATTCTAGAGATTCCAAATTTAGTATGTAGGTTCCATGTAAGGTCTTGAGGTGCATTAAGGAAGGATTTTTCAAAATTCAACCCCTAAGGGGGTGGAATGGGGGTCCGAAGTTTGTACGGGGAAACAAGATTAGTTGGACTATTTTATTCGAAACTTCACAGGAGTATTTCTAACGATAATTAAGTAAACACGTGTTTTAGGTTTTTGAGAAATCAACCCCTAAAAGGGGGAATTGTGGTGACAAATTCTGAAAATCGATATGGGTGTGGTTTCTATGGTTTATCGGGTCGCTGATTACGAAAACAACAATAATTTTAAAATCCCACGTGGAGGACGTGAAATACCATCCCCTTTGTTGGGGTCCGAGGGGGTTGGAATGTCTAAATATTAATATGGGTGTGATTTTTATGATTTATTGGGTCGTTTATTTCGAAAATGGCGTTGATTTTGAAATTTAATATTGCGGGCATTAAAACTTAAAAGTAGGTGCCAAATTGCAAGAAGAAACTGACTGACTGAGTGAGTGACATATCAACGCACAGCCCAAACTGCTGGTTCGGGACTCGAGAGATACCAAATTTGGCATGTAGGTTCCTTATAAGGTCTAAAGGCGCATGATGTGCCGTGAATTCCCTATGAAGATACGACCTTTCTTGAGTCAATGTATTGTAAGTGGTTTTATTAATTAGTGCCGCCCGATACGATTTCGACAAAAATCGATATTTGAGCGTCCGAGAGGACACTTAATACGACTCCTAGGTAAAATTTGGCAAAAGTGGCGGCCATATTGCTTTTCTTCATTTTCGTCCCGATTTCGTTCAAAATCGATATCTGAGCGTCCGAGAGGTCCCCAAATACGACACCGAGGTAAAATTTGAAAAAAGTGGCGGCAATATTGATTTTCTTCATTTCCGTCCCGATTTCATTCAAAATAGAAATCTGAGCGTCCAAGATGTGTCTTAATAAGAATCCGAGGTAAAATTTGGAAAAAGTCGCAGGCTTATTGATTTTCTTCATTTTCTTCCCAATTTCGTTCAAAATCGATATCTGAGCGTCCGACAGGTCTCGTAATACGAATGCGAGGTAAAATTTGGAAAAAGTGGCGGCCATATTGATTTTTTCCCCTTCGATCCCCGATTTCGTTTAAAATCGATATCTGAGCGTCCGAGAGGTCTCTTAATACGAATCCGAGGTAAAATTTTGAAAAAGTCGCAGCCATATTGATTTTTTCATCTTCTTCCTCATTTCATTCAAAATCGATATCTGAGCGTCCGAGAGGTCCCCGAATACGAATCCGAGGTAAAATTTGGAAAAAGTGGCAGCCATATTGATTTTCTTCATTTCAACCCGATTTCGTTCAAAATCGATATCCGAGCGTCCGAGAGGTCCCCTAATATGAATCCGAGGTAAAATATGGAAAAAGTGGCAGCCATATTGATTTTCTTCATTTACAACCCGATTTCGTTCAAAATCGATATCTGAGCGTCCGAGAGGTCCCCTAATACGAATCCGAGGTAAAATTTGGAAAAAGTGGCAGCCATATTGATTTTCTTCATTTACAACCCGATTTCGTTCAAAATCGATATCTGAGCGTCCGAGAGGTCCCCTAATACGAATCCGAGGTAAAATTAGGAAAAAGTGGCGGCCATATTGATTTTCTTCATTTTCGTCCCGATTTCGTTCAAAATCGATATATGTGTGTCCGAGAGGTCTCTTAATACGAATCAGAGGTAAAATTTGTGAAAATGGCGGCCATATTGATTATCTTTTTTTTCGTCCCAATTTCCTTCAAAATCGATATCTGAGCGTCTGAGAGGTCTCTGAATACGAATCTGAGGTAAAATTTGGCACTCCATACATGCCTGTATGCAAAAAAGGTTAATGTTACTATATAGGCGTGTGGGGTATCTATGGACTTGCTTTTAAAAACGACATAGAGGTTTCGATATTTTTTTCCATTTAAATCAACAAGTACGGTTGCAAGTTTTTGTTGCACTTTTAGCACCACCCAGGGGTCACGTGTAGGGTAACGGTGGGTACTCCCTACGGACGTGGTGCAACTTCGACCCCCCTTTGTCAAGTGAGTGGGCAACTTGACTGTTAGAAGTTCGCAAGCCGCTCGAAGGCCTCTAACTTGGCTTAAGGATTGCAGCCGGGATCAACGGCTTAGCGTGCCTTCCAAAGCACGAGAGTCATTTAGTAACCACTCAAAGCGATCACCCATCCAAGAACTGACCTGCGCCCACATTGCTTAACCTCGCACACCGCACGCGGTAGGCGGGTGCCGCTGGGCCACGAGCGCTCTAAATTCTTGATAGTTTGTGCCAATTTGCAATTCAATCGGTCCAGTAAAAGCAACTTGGTTGTAACAGACGGACTGAAGTAAGGAGTGCGAGTGGAAGTGAGGCCAAATTTTCTTTTTGGATGCTCCAATGGGAATTGGCAAAGCCTACGTAATAAATTTAATTTTAGGAAAAATAAATGTTACACGTGATATTGAATTAGCCGTATTTCTGTACTTCAAAGGACCAGAGTTTATGACCGCTGCGCGCTGCTTGGTCGTTTACAGACCTATCGGTGTTACTGTAGTACACAGATACTTTTACTAAGGGCCACTTAAGACATGCTTTTATTTCATCGGCCCTTTCCCCTTCGGCCTCTCGGAAATGTATGATAATAGTTTTCGATCCTTATTTTTGGCAAAATCAAATTAAATTCAATAGTTTGCCGGTTCTCAGAATGTATACTGACTTTTCATCTGTTCATCTGTTAATGAATCACAATCACCAAACTTCGTATACCGAAACCCCCAGAATGTAACAACTACTTTTCTGGAGACCGCATCTAAATCGGTTCAGCCAAACGCGAGATAATCGTGGACAAACATACGAACCTGTTTTTTGTAGACGGTCAAAAATTTCGCTTAGTACGCGGGCGAAGCCGCGGGCAAATGCTAGTAATATATAATTTAGATAAATAAATAAAATGTTTTATTACCCTGAGAATGACTGGAGTTATAAGTTTTATAATAAAAATTCCATCAGATACAACCCTGCTTTATTGGGATTTCGTAGTAAAATGGTTACAAGACCACTTTCGGTGCGACTCTGTCTGTCCGTCTGTCACAACACTATATCTCAGGAACCTATTCATGCTGTTGATTTCTAATTTGGAATAGATGTAAACCCACCCTATTCCAAATAGGATTGCAGTAGCGTTTTGTAAAAAATAAATCTGAATAAATACCGATACCTCAAAGGTATGCAATTCCCAATAAATGTTTAATCAGAATTGAAAGAAAACAGAATTTTATATTTATAATCCTTTTTTGGGATGTTATTTAATATTTGGCGTTCTTAAATTGTAGGTACGCTTCAAATAAGATTGAGATAGTGCCAATTTACCAATTATTTTTGTTACTTTTTACTTATAATTTGCAAATAGTTTCGAAATTTGTTTATTTGTTTAAACTTTATCGCACAGCAATAAGTTACAAGCACAAGAGATAAACTTAATGCCTTAAGGCATTCTCTACCAGTCAACCTTCAACCCAAACAGAGAATAATCATAGTAGGTACGTACGGGATTTGACACAGCACGAAAATAGATATTATTGTTCGTTATTTTTTTTTTAAATATACGTGGAATTGTTATGGAATACCCATCAAAAACATAAATATGAAAATGGCAGCCAAGTTCAATATGTGATGCGTGGTTGTCGTCGACACCTACAAAAGAATTGAGATCTAAATGGGTCGGTAGGGCCGGCGCCGCGCGAGCATGTGTGTGTCGTGTCGCGATCCGCCTCCGCCGCCGACATGAATACGACGAACCGCGCGTAAATAACTCCTATTCATTAAACGCATCCCCCGAGGAGCACGGATATCGGTGGCCCAAAAATTGTCCGAGGACTTCTGTTGATGAGGTGGACGACCACGCGGGCGTGAAGGGCGCTGGGTTGCTTCTGGTACGGTTTTCGTCGGAGGGCGACCTCTTTTGCGGATTGGTATAGCAGGCGGTGGCAATGGACTATCTTTATCACCTTGATATGGGCGTAATGCTGAGGCGTGATACAATCCAATGCTACAGTCTGGATGGCTAGGGTCGGCAATATGGAAGGAACTCGGTCCATGGCTTCTGAGGATCACGTATGGGCCATCATGCCGCGGTGCGAACTTAGCACTGAACCCTTGAGAGGTTTTGCTGACGGCATGGCTTTCTACCATTACTCGGTCTCCTGGCTTATAATTTAGACAGCTTCTTCTGCTCTTGTCGACATATTCTTTTCTCCTCTCCTCCTTCATTTCTTGAACTTCTCTAACTTTCTTCAATGTGTCTGCTAGCAATATCAACTTTGGCGTTATTTCAGGGATGAAGTTTTCAGACAGGATGATTTCGCGTAAGTCATTAGCGTTGTCATCAGGAGTTCGCAGTTCACGACCAAATGTTACGTAAGCGGGTGTATATCCAGTTGTCGTTCCTGTCGTTGTATTCATCGCAAAGCGGATACTTGGTAGTTTCTCAGGCCAGATGCGATGATTGTCACCAACAAGGATGGCAAGTTGCGTCTTCAGGTCTCTGTTTTTTCTCTCTACCGGGTTGGTCTCAGGATGATACACTGGCGTAAACGCATGCTTGATCTTGAGAACATATGTCACTTGTTGCATGACTGAACTGACAAATTGGGAACCATTGTCGCTTATTATCCGTCTTGGCATGCCATATCGTAAAAAGATCTCGTTGATAAGTGTCATTGCACAGTTCTCAGCAGTTGCACTTTCCAGTGGAAATAGTTCAACCCAACGAGAACTCAAGTCCTCTATTATTATTATCCATGACTTTCCATCATCTGAAGTTGGCAATGGACCAAATAGGTCAAAGGCGATGACTTCGCTGTGGTTTGCAGTAGTCCCGCCGGCTTCATATTGGAAGGCTTATATCTTTGGCATGGTATACAGTTGCGGACGCAATTTTCAATGTCCTTTCTCATGTCATTCCAGAAGTATCTCATACTGATACGGTGAAAAGTTTTCTCTGCTCCGTAATGTCCTGCAGTGGGCTCGTCATGGTAAACGGAGATAACATTTTTCTGTTCCTGTTCTGGAACAACACGCTGACTATTTTGAATGAATGAATGAATAAAGATTTATTTGAAACACACAACACAACATTACAATTTGCTTAAACTAGAGAAAAATAAGGGTAGTACAGTGTTGAGAGTGGTCTCAAAAAGGAGTCCACTCAGCATGTGTCGCAGCATGAAGTGCCACGACGCTGTTTTTCAGTGAATCCATTTAAATAGTACAACACAAAACACAAATAACATAAGAAACACCAAACGAAGCAGAAATACATCAGATATTTACAGCGAGGACACGGTTTAGCTGCGGAAAGCATAGCAGATAATATTTATAAATAGATAAATAATGTGTTAAATATATATGTATACAATAATACTAATAAATAAGTAGGTATAGAATAATATGAATAAATATATAGGTATACAGCAACATTCCTTATTGTATATTGTCGTCGGCTAGGTAGAAGACGTTTGGTCCATTAGCAGATGGGTTTTATACTTGTTTTTAAAAGCATCCAGGGAACTAGAGTTCCTTATAGGTGGTGGAATATTGTTCCAGCATCGTACCTAAAACTGCCACGGAAACTAGCCGACCTGAGTCGAGATTTTCAGCGTCACTATCGAGATTATATCTGTACAATATGCCGTTGTTCATGATATATCCTTTATAACTGCAGTATCTTGCGTCTTCTTCCGAATTCCCTTCTAGAGCTTTAAATATCTTCTCTATGTTTTCATCTATCATCTGGCTTTCTCTTATTTCTTTTGGACTCTTTTTGGTGAATCTACTACAATGCTACAGATTCCACAGTTGTCCTTTGTCTCCACATCGCAGCTAGGACGTGACAATAAGTCTGCAACAACATTTGTTCGTCCAGGTATATACTTTATAGTCAAGTCGAATGGCTGTAGCTGTAGCGCCCATCTGCCTAATCTACCTGTTGGGGATTTTAGTGTCATGAGCCATCTCAAAGCCTGATGATCAGTCATGACCGTGATCGGCGTTCCTTCTATGTAGCCTCGAAATTTATTCACTGCCCAGACTACTGACAGTGTTTCTCGTTCTGTGGTGGAGTAGTTGCGTTCCGCCGGAGTTAGCAGCCGACTTGCATATTCAACAGGGTGTTCTTGGTCTCTCTCCCCCTGCACTAAAACTGCACCGATGGCATAGTTACTGGCGTCTGACTTTATGATGTAAGGTTTTTAGGAGGTAAGGTTTTGGAATCGTCAGCCTGTGCCAATACGGGAGCGGTAACCAAGAGTTCACGTAAGGTTTCAAACGCGGTCTGTTGTTCGCTTGTCCAGCTCCATTTTATGTTCTTCTTCGTCAAGCGTGTGAGAGGCTCAGCAACTTTGGCAAATTCTGGTACGAACCTTCGGTACCATGAGCAAGTCTTTATAAACGAGAGCAAGTGTTTGAGATTAGAAGGTGCTGGCATTTTCAATTTTGAGCTGGTCTTCTCTGGATCAAGTTCCAGTCCATTAGGTGTGATATAATGTCCGAGATACTTGATCTTTACACAACAGAGTTTGCATTTTTCTTTATTCGCTGTAAGATTATACTCATTCAGCCTTGCGAAAACATCTCGCAAATCTTTTAAATGTTGCTCGAATGTTAAGGACATAATGATGAGGTCGTCGAGATAAACCAGTAGTTTTATGTGGCTCAATGATATGCGAAATCCATCCATGAGTCGCTGAAAGCTGGCTGGTGCATTCCGGAGACCAAAAGGCATTCGAAGAAATTGATACATGCCAAACGGTATGACGAAGCTAGTTTTCGGTTGATCCTCGTCTCTAACTTCGATTTGTCAATATCCAGCTCGCAAGTTAATGGTAGACATGAAGGGTGTTCGTTTCGCATTATGCAGCAAATCGTCGATGCGAGGTAAGGGATACGCGTCAGGTGTTGTAATTGCGTTGAGCTGCCTATAGTCAACACAGACTCGCGTTCCTCCATCTTTCTTGGGAACCATTACAACAGGTTGCGGACCATGGAGACATGCATGGCTTGATTATCTCTTCTTCGAGCATCTTGCTGATTTCTTTTTTTAGTATTTCAGTTTTTGCAGGTGGTAAGCGATACGGTGGGACAGAGATGGGTCTATGGTTTTCAGTTTCGATAATATGCTCTGTCTGCGTCGTTGGCTTTCCATTTGGAATGAAAACCTGATCATTTTGTCTCAGTAACTCTTCTAACTGCAGCGTCTCCCCCTGGATGAGAACACAATCAACCACGTCGATGGATGCAATATCTGTGCTTGGGGAACCAAACAGCTTTCTAGAGACGGGCGATAAGTTGGGCGGAGGTTCCTCAAACGCTCTTATCGCATATCTGTACAGGGAATCCATAATGGGAGAATATCCATCAAAGTGTGTAGTACGCTGACATTTCGGTGGAGTGTGCAGGTCAATTGGTATCAGAGGTCCATAACTTTCGGGAATCTCTTTAGATGGTAGCTGGCTGGTACTCATTCTTCGTGCGGAGATCGAAGGGGTTTCATCAGCTAGTTGTGACTCAAGCTGTCGCTTTACGGCCATTTTTGGGAATACATTCAACCCAACACTAAAGGAAGGTCCGTATGGACGACTCAGACTCATTTAAGTGCTCTGCTTAAGAGTCGTGGATTTCTCTGGAGTCGATAACAATGGGGACATTAGTTCTGGTAAGGCCACTTCAGAGACTACTTCGCAGATAACTGTTTCACTCACATCTTCCTTGTACAAATCGAACACAGTCGAGGGATCATCTAAGAATCGACATGTGAGCTGAGGAAGGTTGATAACCATCTTGGCATCTTCAATAAAATCCACTTCTAACAGGGTTGTATTAGTTCTAGCTTGTAGCAACACAATAAATGGTGTAGGTACAGTTTTTCCATACACGACGACAGGTGCGGTGACCGTAAAAACATCCTACATCTTCGCCAACCCGTTTGCAAAGGTTATATACATCCTTTCTTGTTTAAATTTAAATCCTTCTTCCAAAAGGCTTTTATATAATTGGTACGAGGCAACACTGGACTGGCACACGTGTCAACATAGCCAATTAATTTTATATTTCCAATTCTGATCGGGATCGTAGACCGTAGATGACGAGTTAAGTCAACAGAGCAGAATTCAAATTCCTCTAACTTCACTTTCTGGACATTGCATTTCGGGCATTGGCTTCTAATAACACCTGGCTCACCACAGCCATAGCACTTGAACTTCGGCTTTGTAGGATCAAAAGATGAGGTCGTGGTCAGTGGCTACTGGAGGTGCTGGTGCTGGTTCTGGTTTATCAGCTGTTTTGTCCCTTTTCTTTGCCAATTTTCTACACACGTCAGCCGTGTGACTCGGTGCTCTACAGTGGTTACACCGTAATCTTGACTTTTTATTACTTAACTGTAATTGTTAACTGTCCTGTCCATCTTCATTGCTCTTTCACCTAAACTTCGCTCAATACTACTGGCCTTTCGGATAACTCTTTAAAAGTCGTTATTGATTCTCTCGCTATTCTGTCTCTTATTTCAAAACGTATCTGCCCAAATACTATGTCGATCTTATATTGTTCAGTGAGAAGAGGAGGTGGTAGTTGTGCTATAAGTGCACGTTTCCGTTGTATGAATATCTCTGTTGGAGTATTTAGATCTCGTTTGATTTCGACGATTTCTTGAATAATTTCGTACGCAGGCTTTTTCGGTGCATAAGCGTGACGTAGTCGATTCACAAACTCCTGCCATGAATCTATCTCATGCTTGACACCTTGCCACCAAACTGCAGCATCATCTTGTAAGATTAAAGGCAAACTCTCTATAATTACGGTATCGTCCAGCTCTTCGACTTGTTTGAAGGTGGACACGCCAGATATAAAAGCTTCCACTGCTGTGTATGTGCTGTGTGTGTGTGTGTGTGTGTGTGTATTGCGTTTCTAATGCAATTGAATCGTGCCAGACAGTCGCTGAGTAAAGATCTCTTTTTCCCATTACCAACCGCTTGTAGAAGTTCTTTGAACTGTTCTTTTGACAGACTCAATACGTGGAACGATTCACTCGATGTAGACATCTCTGGTTTGATTGTCTTCTTTGTGTTGGACTTCTTGACACCTCTAGGCCTCAAGTAATACCACCGTAGGGCTTCCACCATTGGGCGCCAGATTATAATGCGGGTTCTTTAATTGAAACCACCACGGGATAGTTTAAGACGTATATTGCCAAAAAAATCGCAACACAGAAAACAGTTTCGAAAACAGTACGTCAAGCAAAAGCTAAGATTCAAATTTTTACTCCTTTATTATTTATAATATTTTTTATTATTATTTATAAGTATTTACTTCTTTATTACAATAAAAGAAAAGTAATTTTAGGGTTTTAGAAAAAAAAACAGGCTAAAGTTTAATGTTCTGCGCGTGCAAAGCCGCCGGCAAAAGCTAGTAATTTAAGATAAATATGTAAAAGTGATATCCAACTAAGGTAACTTATGATGACCATTTTTCATAAATTACTATGCTCAAGCAGAATCAAAAAAATCCCCGTGTAGGCATAAAAACATAATAATCGCAATTACATTTTTTTGGAACTACATATCTAAAGACACATTTTCCGTAATTGCATTTGCGCTTTTTTATTTTCTAGTTTTCGAGAAAAGTACAAAAAATTGTTTTTTTGTAGTAAAAAATTACAAAGTTTGATGGCGTCTATCTTGGTTTCAGTGACGAGTTGTGGTAAAGTGGGATAGTGTAGGTATTTTTAAAGACTACCGTTGCTAATGTGACGAGATACAAAAAAACCGGAAAAAGTGAAGAGTAGCAGATCGAAGGACATTGAGATAAGGTAGCCCCTTATTTAAGCCAAAAACAAATCAAAAATTCCAAAATGCCAAGTTATTTGCAGAAATTGCGAAGCGTCTGGTTGACGTAACTGGTGACCGAAGAGCTGGCGGTTTCCTCGCTCAACGTATCAGCATTGCGATACAGCGAGGAAATGCTGCCAGCATCCTCGGTACAATGCCTCAAGGGCCCGTTTTAGATTTAAGTTAGTTTTCATTTTCTTTATATTATTTTGGTTAAGTATTCTGGTATATATTTTCGTTGTACATAAATAAATGATTACGAAAATGTTTTGTGATTTTCAGAGTTGGTTACTTATTCAATTCTGACCTCGGTTTTTTATTCGTAGATTTCATAAGTAATGAAACGGAAAATTGCATTAATAAAAAAATTACCTACTTCAATAAAATGTTCACCTTACGACCTACTTTTAATAACTGTCAATTGAAATGTACAGAAACAGATCTTTCAAGAGTTGGCTAAACGGCAGGTCGATGTAACCGGGGATAAAAGAGCGGCGGCTTCCTCGCCCAACGCCTAAGTATTGCAATCCAGCGAGGAAATGCTGCTAGCATTTCCTATTTAAATGTTACCTTGTCAAATAAACAAACAGTCAAAGCATAACTAATGCTAATGCTTATGTACGCTTTGTGACCTCTTTATGTTTCAACCTGTAATTGTGTACAATAAAGTGCTTACATACATACATACATACTTCTTATAGGATGACGCTCGTCAGGAGAGCGTGTGGGAATAAAGTAATTTTAATTTTAATAAATAAATTTACAATAGGTTGCCTAATGGCATAAAGGCGGTTGAAAGCGATGTTGTATTTGTCAAGAAACTAAAATTGATGCTTATTGAACAAGGATTCTACAGTGTAGATGAGTATCTCCAGGGAACTCGTTGACCCCGTGCCTTATTTTAACAAGTCATGTCTCAATGAAAACATTGTGTTATGTGCTCCTTTATAGTAAATATATATAATTATACTGAAGTCCTTTATATGTTTTTGGTTGGTTTAGCATCTGTTTGTTTTGTGTTGACATGTCTTATAAATTGAAAATTGTTTCTATGTCTTTTACTGTTTGTAATTATTTGGTTAATTACTTTGTATTATATTCCAATTTTTATATTGAAATCCTCTTGACATTGTATTTTTTTAACTCTATAAATTTACAACGTACTTATACCTAATAATTATATTTAATAATTATAATTTAGTAAATTAATGTTTATTATAATTGCTGACTTGTAAAAATCATTATTTTTATCAATAAAATGAACTGAACTGAACTAAACTGAGTAAATAACGCCTACCATTTTATTTAGCAAAGTTATTGGTCCCAACAAATGCCGCTAAAAATTATGTTTGTGTTACGTTTTAAAGACATCGCGACTGTAAAATGAGAAACAGGGCCCGCATTCAACTTACGTACTAAATGTGACGTTTCCCCGGTGTATCACAGAGATATCCCCTTCTTCATGTCGTGCGATTATTATAAATTAGAATAAGTTTCAAGCCAGGCTCAAGTGGAACTGCGCCGGACACGTGTGTCGTATGTATCCGGATAGGCTAGCTATCGTAGCTACTAAGTCGGTGAGACACGACGGGATAGGGCTTGCTTAGCCAATAAAAAAATAAGTTTCTACTCAGATATATTCCTTCGGTCAATTGGTCAACTTTTTGAGGATTGGTCGAAGCTCACGTCTTATGTGATAAAATTCTACACCTCTATCTTTTAAAATCCGAAAGACAGAGGCATGAAACAAAAACAATATCCCCAGGATACCCCCTGGTGTCAATTATGAGTAATGGAATCGTGGCCTTTCACACTGTCGAAGTTTGTCCGTAATGACGGCTCACGGCTATACTTCCATTGGCATTCACACGTTTTAAATTTAAAATTGTATAGGAAATAAAAATCATAAAATCTTTACTTTGCATCTTCAGAATTCTTTAAACGATTGGGAAACATCGGATACGGGCAAACCCCATATCTTACAACTTACCTACCGTAACCAATTAATTGGTGAGACGTGGTAACTAGAGCGTTCATCGATCTATGAGATAAATACCTAGGGTCGGAACGGAACGAACTTAACTTTTAAGAGTAAACGCGTCGCCTTTAACTTACAAAAAGGACAAATTTGAGGTCTGAATCTCGACTGTTTTAAACAAACAATAGTGGAGATTTGATCTGTGTCTCTCTGTTTTACCTCCTTATTTACAAATTTCATTTGTCGGCTTGTTTAGCCTTATTGGTAGTGACGCTTCCTACGAAGCTGGAGGTCCCGGGTTCGAATCCCTGTAAGGGCATTTGTATGTGAAATATATCATCGCCTTTTAAATACAAGCCTTATTGAGCTTACTGTGGGACTAGTTAGATTTTTGAGGTTTGGTACCTATAAGGTTACGTTAAAGGAGACCTCATCAGTATTTTAAGAGAATAAAACAGTTTATAAGATTTTAAGTTTATTATTGTTATTATTTTGGATCCACTCACCTTTGGCTATTTGGGTTGTTAATCATCGGCCTCAGCTCAAAGATGCGTCTGTAACCTACATTGATAAACAAGAATTTTATCAATTCGCTGCATATTAACGTCCCATATGAATATTTCGGCCAACCACATTACATCAGGGTTAAAATTTGACCGAGACATTTATGGGCTCACTTTGTTACCTTGAGCTTCTTTCCAAGACGAGTTATTGATGCATTGAAATTACATACATACATACATATAAGCACGCCTGTTTCCCAGAGGGATAGGCAGAGATCACAGATTTCCACTTGCTACGATCCTGACATACAACTTTCGCTTCATGAACTCTCATAACATTCTTCATGCATGCGCGCCGATTTAGGGTACTCTTGACCTGGCCTTTCTGCAAAATGTCTCCGATTTGGTCGGAGTATGTTCGTCGAGGTCTTCCTCTTCCAACTTTACCATCCACTCTTCCTTCATACACTCGTTTTGTCAATCTTCTTTCATCCATCCTCTCTACATGTCGAAACCATCTTAGCATACCTTTCTCAATTTTCATCACTATATATATATATATATATATATATATATATATATATATATATACTAGCATTTGCCCGCGGCTTCGCCCGCGTACTAAGCGAAATTTTTAACCGTACAAAAAACAGGTTCATATGTTTGTCCACGATTATCTCGCGTTTGGCTGAACCGATTTAGATGCGGTCTCCAGAAAAGTAGTTGATACATTCTGGGGTTTCGCTATACGAAGTTTGGTGATTGTGATTCATTAACAGATGAACAGATGAAAAGTCAGTATACATTCTGAGAACCGGCAAACTGATGAATTTCATTTGATTTTGGCAAAAATAAGGATCGAAAACTATTATCATACATTTCCGAGCGGCCGAAGGGGAAAGGGCCGATGAAATAAAAGCATGACTTAAATGGCCCTTAGTAAAAGTATCTGTGTACTACGGTTACACCAATAGGTCTGTAAACGACCAAGAACCATAAACTCTGGTCCTTTGAAGTACAGAAATACGGCTAATTCAATATAATGTGTAACATTTATTTTTCCTACAATTAAATTTATTAGGTAGGTTTTGCCAGGTACCATTGGTGCACCCAAAAAGAAAATTTGGCTTCACTTTCATTCGCACCTCTTACTGTCAGTCCGTCTGTTACAACCAAGTTGCTTTTACTGGACCTACTGAATTGCAATTTGGCACAAACTATCAAGAATTTAGAGCGCTCGTGGCCCAACGGCACCCGCCTACCGCGTGCGGTGTGCGAGGTTAAGCAATGTGGGCGCAGGTCAGTTCTTGGATGGGTGACCAGGCACGCTAAGCCGTTGATCCCGGCTGCAATCGTTAAGGCTTGCGAACTTCTAACAGTCAAGTTGCCCACTCACTTGACAAAGTGGGGTCGAAGTTGCACCGCGTCCGTAAGGAGAGTACCCTCCGTTACCCTACACGTGACCCCTGGGTGGTGCTAAAAGTGCAACAAAAACTGGCAACCGTACTAGTCTTCTCGAAAATCTCACGGTTCGTAAATAAATGCCATACGATAAAAAAAAAATTGAAGGTTGATTTAAATGGAAAAAAATACCGAAACCTCTATGTCGTTTTTAAAAGCAAATCCATAGATACCCCACACACCTTTATAGTAATATTAAACTTTTTTGCTTACAGGTATGAATGGAGTGCCAAATTTTAACTCAGATTCGTATTAAGAGACCTCTCGGACGCTCAGATATCGATTTTGAACGAAATCGGGTTGAAATGAAGAAAATCAATATGGCTGCCACTTTTTCCAAATTTTACCTCGGATTCGTATTAAGAATTCTCTCGGGCGCTCAGATATCGATTTTGAACGAAATCGGGACGGAAATGATAAAAATTAATATGGCCGCCACTTTTTCTAAATTATACCTCGGATTCATATTTCGAGACCTCTCGGACGCTCAGATATCGATTTTGAATGAAATAGGGACGAAAAAAAAAGAAAATCAATATGACTGCGACTTTTTCCAAATTTTACCTCGGAGTCGTATTAGGGGAGCTCTCGGACGCTCAGATATCGATTTTGAACGAAATCGGGACGAAAATGAAGAAAAGCAATATGGCCGCCACTTTTTCCAAATTTTACCACGGAGTCGTATTAGGGACCTCTCGGACGCTCAGATATCGATTTTGAACGAAATCGGGACGGAAATGAAGAAAATCAATATGGCCGTTACTTTATTCAAAATTTAGGTACCTCGGATTCCTATTAAGAGTCCTCTCGGACGCTCAAATATCGATTTATGTCGAAATCGTATCGGACGGCACTGATTTATAAAACCATTTACAATACATTGAATCAAAAAAGGTCGTATCTTCATAGGGAACTCACTGCACTTCATGCACGTTTAGACCTTATAAGGAACATACATGCCAAATTTGGTATCTCTCGAATCACCAGTTTGCGCTGTGCGGTGATATGTCAGCCTCTCAGTCAGTCAGTTATTTCTTGATGTTTGGCACAATTTTTCAAAAGTTTTCATATCTACAATATTTAATTTCAAAACCGATGCCATTTTCGTAATTAACGTCCCAAAAAACCATAAAACGACACCCATATTAATATTTAGACATTTCATCCCCCTCGGACCCCAACAGAGGGGATGGTATTTCACGTCCTCTACGTGGGATTTTAAAATCATTGTTGTTTTCGTAATCAGCGACCCAATAAGCCATGGAAACAACACCCATATCGATTTTCAGAATTATTCACCAGATTTCCCCCTTTTAGGGGTTGATTTCTCAAAAAACCTGAAACACATGTTTATTCATTTATCGTTAGAAATACTCCTGTTAAGTTTCGAATAAAATAATCCAACTAATCTTGATTCCCCATACAAACTTCAGACCCCCATTTCACCCCCTTAGGGGTTGAATTTTGAAAAATCCTTTCTTAATGCACCTCAAGACCTTATATGGAACCTACTTACTAAATTTGGAATCTCTAGAACCACCAGTTTGCGCTATGCGGTGATATGTCAGTCTCTCAGTCAGTCAGTTATTTCAAGAAATTTGGCACAATTTTTTTAAAGTTTTCATGTACGCAATATTAAATTACAAAACCGATGCCATTTTCGTAATTAACGTCCCAAAAAACCTTAATTATGGCGCCAGCAACTGTCAGCTCATAAATAACTGTCAAATTTCCCATGTAAATAGATTTTACACCACACCTTGCCAAAAAGCGCGTTTTTCGAAAAACCCACTTTTTGGCCAAGTGGTGACTTAAAATTGTGTACAAAACACGGGTCGTAAAACAGAAAGCCTTCTCTCGCGTATTTATGACCCTCGCTTGCGGCTCGGGCCTCAAACATCTGCGATATCGGCCTTTCTTGTATCGTAATGTACTATTAACTAACGCAGTTTGCATATAGAGGTAGAGTAAAACAAAGTTATAATGAAGGCGTGTTCGGTACCGAGTACCGACGACGACACAACACAACAAAGTCTTATAAATACCATAAGGTAAAGTAAGATTGTCTATAATAGATAGCTCTTTTTAGTGATAAAACCTCCAATTGTCTCACGTTATTTCTTTTTAGAGTACCGTACATCGAATGGAAAAAACGGAACTCTTTTGGGATCACTTTGTTGTCCGCCCGTCTGTCTATATATCAAGACCCTTTTTCTCAGAAGCGCGTGGAGATATCAAGCTGGAATTTATATCAAATACTCAGGCATATTGTCCCTTGGAGCTGTGAACAAATCAAACTTCTAAGCCAACGCATATAAAAGGTACAGCCGTTTATGCCGCAAATTTTTGACACTCGCAAGGGAATCCAAACTTACAGGATACTTCCCGTGAACTCAGAATCTTGAAATTAGGTACGAAGCAACGTCTTATAGCACTGATAAAGGAAAAATTGCGGAAACTGTAAATTTTTATTACATAATATAATAAAAATATTTTTACGTAACCCTCGGTGCGCGAGTCCGACTTGCACTTGCCGGTTTTTTATATCCTGTACTGTGATTGGCTCTGATGTTAATATAAGATAAAGTCAAAGATACGAACGTGGAGCTTTGATGTTTTGATGATGTCACATATTGTATTTCGCATCGGACTCTGAAGAATCGATGCGACTTTCCAATTCATTAGTATGCCGCATAGGTTTTCATCAAGTCGTCTTGTACGCGGATACATGACATCCATCGAGAAGTAATTTTTTTACTCGACTACTAAAGAAAGAGGTTTACGTTTTCTAAGTAAGCCTTAAAAAATGGAAATATTTTAGGTATAGGTACATAGGTATGTTGCAATGACATAAGCTTTTTGTTATGATAGATATGAACCTTTATTTTTTAGCACAGAAAACCCGCGCATCGTGTGCCCAGTCATCAGATGCTATCGCCATGCAACTTTACCTATCAGATTTAGAGCTATCGGTGTTCGTCAAACTTCTAGCGTTGCTTTATCGGCGTTCCCCTCTTCGGTACATATTATGCTCCCCCTCGTCATAGCAAAATTCTCAGGCCATCGCTCCGTGATTTCGAGGTAACATGCTTGTGCTAGGCGGAGAACGCGTGGAAGATGACCTGCCCGAAGATTTACCAATTAATCCATTCAGAAAATCTGAAACTAACCTATTTGTATCAGAAAGAGCTCATTCCCATTTGTTGGAGCAGGAGGCTCCAAAAGCCAGGAAAAATTTAGACTTAGCTTCTTGCTCTTCCGTCGTCGAATTATAGGACCCTTCTGGACTGTAACTCCATCAGGTTGGCTGTTGGCTTGCAATTGTGTGTCGACATTGTTTCTCCACACCGTTGCCCCTGTGGAGCCCTGGTGAATAGACTGGGATACCACGGGCTTTTCTGTCCTAAGAGCGCTGATCATTTGTTTCTTTTCGCCTGCCACAATCATATCATCCTTCGGCCCTTTGTCAGTGCCAACTTTCCGGCTGTGCTTGAACCGCCTGGTCTGGCGCGGGATGACGGCAAGGGACTCGACGGTATGATTCTAGTGCCATAGAAACTGGGACGGTCCCTGATGTGGGACGCCACATGCGTGGACACCCTGGCACCGTCCAAAATTGGCACAACATTGTTGAGAGCAGGCGAAGCAGCTGCACCGGCGGAGACAGCTAAGTGGCGCAAATACATTGGTCCAACGGATCGGCATATTTTTGCGGCATTTGAAGCACAGGCTCACCAATTGTTTGGCCAACTTGCCAATAAGTTGGCTGGAGTGCCAAGCGACCTCAGAGAATTAATTTCCCACTAATTAATAAAATATTGGTGGCTCTGCGAGCTGTACCTGTAGACCTCGCGAGTGAAAATTTTTACGTTTTCATAACGCATGGCTCAAAAAATTCGAAAAAATTGAATCGCACAAAAAATCAACATATGTAATCATAAAAACTCCAGGGTAATTAATAATTATGCCACGTTTTCGAGCGTGCGTAAGGTAGAACTAAATGACATTTTCCAAACTAAAAATAACAGATTTACACCGTACTTTCGAAAAGTTACATATTACGCTGCAGCTCACAAAATTGCATGAAAATCGGATGAGAAATGTGTCCTGTATAGAAGAACCGGATATCCGGAATCTGAAATACGAGATCATTTTTGCTCAAGCTGAAACGAAGACACTTCGCTCTCTTGGCCAATAAAGTAATTCTCCAGAAACGTAGACCGCATGGCTGCCACCCACCACACATCGCGGTGATTCACTAACGCGCGATCGATCGTACGAGGCGCGTCATTGGTGAAACTTTCATTCGCAACACGCCGCGCCGGTCAAGGTCGCGCCGCCAGTCCGTATAAGCGTATAAGTAAACGAAAATCGTAATAATAGTTGTTTACTTATCAGAATATCGCCGTTGAGCTTGTCATACATATAATTGTAAAATATGGGTCGAGTTATCATGTCACAGAATAAGTTTTATGGAATTGTCCGATAAGGTAGCCAGTTCCTAGATGAAATTACTACATATGTATACTTTGTATTCAAACGTGAAAGCTGGCGGTGTGCCAGCTGTTGACACGTCTGTGTGGGAAAAATGTCCTTCCGGTAAGGATCCTGAAAAATATACAATGCTCAAGAAACATATTTTTGAACACCAGCTTCGTGAGGAAAACTTTCTGGAGGCCCATTATCGGGCCGTTAGAGATCATGTCTATTAGACATATCTCGATAAAAAATGGCGGATGTCGATTGAAAACCCATTTACGTATTCTCAAAATGTCACACTCGAGCTACGTCTACTCCCAGCGTTCGAGATGCAACGAGTGGTCAGTAGCGATCGAGATGATTTTATCACATTTTTTTTACTTTTAATCTGCCAGTGGCGGTAAATGTTGACAACTGAACTAGTTGATCGACAGTTCACGGCAGCACTAAATGAACATATTGGCGAAAAATATGTCGATTCATTTAAATAATTATTAAATCAAGCCATTAGCTTAAAGACTTGAGTATTTTGATACTTTCAATGGTGGAAGAACGGTTGACAGAAAATATTGACAGCTCTCAAATATTGCAAGTATTCTTTGACTCAAAACAGGTTTTATGCGTAACTGTCAAGTTAAAACAGTTTTTATGCGTTC
Organism: Notocelia uddmanniana; assembly: GCA_905163555.1. Classification (NCBI taxonomy): domain Eukaryota; kingdom Metazoa; phylum Arthropoda; class Insecta; order Lepidoptera; family Tortricidae; genus Notocelia; species Notocelia uddmanniana. The sequence goes on along the minus strand of LR991065.1, from coordinate 11,390,328 downwards.
ATTTCACGTAAGTACAACTCAACCCAGCGGTAAGTTTCGAGCAGTTTATAAAAAGACAAAGCAGGCCTATATCTTTATACAGCTAGCTAGAGTTTTTCCATAATCTATACATAATTATGGTGATTTAACACCTCAAACATATATTTACGAATATTTGTTCGTTTATGTATGTGAGCAAATACTCGTAAATATGTTGGCTGCCGCTGGTTTGATTTTTTTTCTATAAATAACAGCTATTATGTAGGTAATTGCCAAACGAAAATGAAAAATTGAAATGAAAGATTGAAATTCCGCAAAGTGGACGTTTCCGCTTGTAAAAATACTTACAGTTATTATGTAGGTACCTTGTTGATCTTATTTGTGGTTGTAATAAAATTATAAGTTGTACTAATGTACTTGTACCATGTATATATTTGACCACCCTTTTTGTGTGCAGTATACAATATCTAGTACAATCAAAGAAGATATATACTAACGTAAAGTATAATGTCCTTGTAAATATGTCTTTATATAAAGTCTAATGCGACCTTCATTTTTTTTTATTGTATATCTAAGAATGATCGATGCAACCATCTTATTATTTTGCCACAGCTTAGTTCCTGTAGTTTCCGTTGGGGCTAGCGCACATGCAGTAATGGGATGGTTGCGTTCAGAAACTTTTTTTTTTTAGTTAATGCCGCGCACAGACAGCATCTGTGTTGTTGTCATATTTTATTCTGTTTTTTTAATTGTTATCTATGTATAATACCTATTAGATATAAAATTATTAGCTATTAGATTTCCCCCGCGGTCTTTTAGTCATATTTGCTATTTATTAATTTTTTGTTTTCTTTTTATTTGCGCGCTACCCGCCGTGGTCTTACAAATGGTTCCAATAGAAGACTTGTGCTGGCGGTCACGCCAGCTACATGCTGAGTTGGGACCATTTCGTGACATTTTACTTTTGTTTTGTTAATGTTTTTTTTTCTGTTAATTAGTTAAATTGTGTGTTAACATAGCATTTTTTTATTTGTACCCATATTACACGAGGAAATAAATGCACATTTTGGTTTGAAGTTAAAATCTACAGAAATGGAAATGCATTTCCTTGATATTTAATAATATTAACAGAATAAGAGCATTATTGTTCAGACGTTTACCGACGGAGAATTTAACTAGATATTTTAACATTGATAATAAAATCTGACACAATTCCAAACTCTATATACTATTTGCATATTCAAACGGCCCTGGCCGGCAAAATCACGCAAGTTATGTAGGTCGAAATAGTTTTAAGCGTCATTGATATGACATTTATTATCGCTTGACAAAAGAAACATGGTTCCGAGGTTTTTCCGCAGGAATTTATGCTCATATTATTGATCATTTGCCTAAACAGAGTAATGTTGGCGCGCATCGTCCGACCTAGCATATATATAGATACTCCATTCACAATCGTTCCTTCACAGTAATAACTATGCGAAAAGCGAGATCGAATAACTTACATTGGATCGCCTGAATCGAATTGGCAAGCGTTGTGAATATCAGGGCTGGAGGTCGATCGAGACGTTTGTTTGGCAGCATGCATCATATCTGCACATTTCGCGCGCTCGCTTCCACGCACATATTTTTAGTGATGAAAAATAGATTTTAGTATTTCTATTTCTAGCAGTTTTATTTATTATTATTTTGTATATTCTAGGAGACATAACAGTTATTTTGAAATCTGTATACTTATGTGCATAAGTCGATTCCTTATTTTGTGATCAGCAGTCTAGAACTTAATAGCACTAAATGTTTTAACTAAATTTACCTGAGTGCAGACAGTATAGGTTTCTGAGAACGCGCGGAGGTTTAAGTTAGAGCCCTTAAAACTTAATGATGTTAGATGAAATTCGAGTTGTTCAAATATTTTTGTTCATGTGCATATTTAGATATGTTAATCGTTCTTACCATTATTTATACCATATTTATATAAGTATAAAACAACTTACTTAGATGATAGAGATTTTCTCGTTATTTTTCACTTATTTATATTATGTATTGCACAGTGAGCTTAGGCCGTATTCATTGCGTTATGTTATTGTATCGCTATAAGTGGCACTGTATTTAAAAGTAATACTGTTTATTCATTGTGTAATAATTTTCACAATATTTGAAATAATGCTGTTGGATGTGTAAATGTGTTCCAAGTACGCATTTTGTTTTAGTACTTTGTTTAAGTATATTACTCAAACGCTATATGTGAGATCCTGTAATTGGCTCTGTTGTAACTAATAATGTTGTTACTTAGTTTTATTGCTGTTGGTTCTCCTACGAATAAATAAATAAAGTACATTAATGTTCATAATTATAGAAAGAATCCAGTAAAAGATCAACATTTTTCGAAAATTTATTACCTATTTTGAATCATTAAAAGGCTGGATATTACATTTTCAACTGCGCGCAGGACAATTTCAAAACTAATAATTTTCAGCATTTAGCGATAAGAGCCTTAACGTGCCAGAATGAGTCCGCGAATCATTGATATCAAATTGGAATGCAAAACGTTAGTCTTTGATTCACCCCTCTTTGGCCGACTAATGCTTGTATATACGGACCGCACGCAAAGTACCGGTCATGGAAGAACGATTGGGAACGCTGCTTGACCGATTTATTCACCGTTTGCTCAAAAATTACTTGTACAAGTACATTGACAATGATGTTGAATATTTCTTATATGAAACTTTAGCGAAATAGAATTTTCATTTTTAAATATGGCACTTGATTTAACATTAAATTTTGCGCTAATGAGATTTGTAAAATAGCATGCCGTGAAAGCATCTTCAATAGAGTAAGTAAGTATGAACATTCTCAACATGAATATGTTAAGTATGTTCATTCGAACACTGGTTGACTTGCCACATTTAACTGAAACTCGAAATGAAAGTAAGCAAAAAGGATAGTGCAATATTCAGTTAAACACCTAAATATGGTTCAAAATAAATAAGGCATTAGAAAAGGTTTTTATGATAAAATACGAAATTAGCTAATTATAAATTATACCCACCGGTGTTGAACAAAGAGTGTTGAACTGGATATTAACCTTTAAAGAACGGTCCTCAAAGTGTGGATTTCAAAAGTATTCTATTATTTTCTTCTTAAGTATTATCTCATTAAGGGTAGAACACCTTGCAAAACATTTCAACGCTTTTTTTCCGTTGGGAGCTAACGGTACCAGATTAACCCTAAACCTGTTTTTTTTTCTCCAAAATGTTACTAACGCATTTAAAATTTTATACAACTAACATCAAAAATTTGAGGAGTAAATTTATGTTTACATATATTGCAGTATTCCTCCTTTGCAAAGCAGATGAAACTTAGATATAATGAAGATTAATTTTGGTTCTCATTTAAAACAAGGTGTTTGTACCATCAGCCAAAATTGCTATACTCACAGGATGTTTTAATTTTTTTCGCTCATATTTAGTGGAATCATATCCTATTGTACTTATAAAAATATATTTACATATTTCACTTGAAATCCGCCAGAAATATAGAAATACAGAAAAAGTTTTAGGATTAATTTGGTGCCGTTACCACCCTAGGGGAAAAAGAGCTTTGAAATGTTGTGCATGGTGTTATACCCTCGTCAGGTCGTTTTGGCTATACTTTCAAACTCCAGGCTTTTATTGCAGTTTTTCAAACGCTATCCTGCTTATGCCCTTACCACACATCAAGTCGTACCGTCAACTATTACTCGTATTCATTAATGTAAAAAAAAACGAAGTGCCTGCATATATACTCTCCGTATAAGAGAGCAGCTAAAAAAGTGGATTATACACAAATTGGCATAGTAGGACATACTTATGATTGTTTGCATAAGAATAAAGTAGACTGTGAGTGTGCACTTTTACAATATGTTGACCGATGTAAATATTTAAAACTGCTAGTGAACTATAACTTCAATGTTAAATTTCACATACGAGTAGAGGAACTATGCAAGAAACTTCGAAATGTGTTGGGGACAATTTATCAACTTAAAAAAGTGGTGAGTAAACCTTTTTACTGTTATTGTTGTTTATTATGCGTTAGCGGATTCTATAATTAATTATGGATTAAGTGTGTACGGCCGCACATTCAATACTTATATAAAGAATGTAGAAAATTTACAAACCAGATTAGTTAAGTATTTGGTTAACGGTAAAATAAAAAATATGTGTAATGATTACAGCGAGTTATTCCCAATTAGTAAAAATGTTCCTTATCAAAAGAAAATTATATACCTGATTGCTTTAGAAAACTATTATTTAGATGAACATAAACGGTCACCATCAAAAACATAAATGTGAAAATGGGAGCCAAGTGCAATATTAAGAATATGCGATGCTTGGTTGTCGTCTTCACCGACAACAAAAGAATTGAGATCTAAATGGGTGCCAAGTTCCGTAGATTCTCTAGAATGGTGCTAAGTCCGGCACTACATTGTTTACAGTAAAATTAATTTACTGCGGCTTAATGCATTTTGAGCTTTAACTAGGCAGTTTTTTTAAATATCCAACAGCTTTTATGGTATTTTAACATACTGCATAGAAAACTGCCAAGTTAAGGCTCAAAATGCATTAAGCCGCAGTAAATTAATTTTACTGTAAACAATGTAGTGCCGGACTTGGCACCATTTCAGAGAATCTACGGAACTTGGCACCCATTTAGATCTCAATTCTTTTGTCGGTGCATGTTAGTTTTTAGTATATTATAGTATTTGTAGTATTTTTGTTTAAGATACTGATTGTTTTGTTTTGGTGCATGATTCGATTAAGGAATTGAGCGCTCCATTCGCCAACAAACTGGTTACAGTTGGCGAAATTATAAATTTTGTTTGTAAGCATGTACCTACCTTCTTGAATAAATAAATAAACAAAAACAATTGAGTAAAAGACAGACTGTCTTTTTATTTATTTATTATAGTGGGTTTACTGTCTGAAAAACATTCATTCGTTCAAATATTTGGAATAAATATGATTACGTTGATAAAGCTACTTATTGTAACTAACTTAGTTGTACCTAATTCTAATTTGGTGATATTAATTCTACTGAAATCTGTCTGCCGAATACGTCCTCTTCAAATTTAGGGAATTCCGTTTAAATTTCAATATTATAAGAACCTAATTATTATCAAATTTTGATCCTAGTCCAGGAAATACTCGCTTTTAGTATCCCATAGTAGAGGCAGGACGTTATAAAAAAAACATCATTAAGTATAAGATGATATCTGGGTAACAATATCATCGCTGTCATTCATCTAACGGCAAATACATTACACATTTTTACGACTGTCTGGATTCAGGAACCCCCGGGCTATTACTTATCTCATTTTCGATCTCATAATAAAAACGGCTATCTTCACGCGATACAAACTGCGAACAAAATTTATTAAGCGGATTAGCGACCAGTGTTGCGTGAAAAGCAGGCTTCACATTGGCAAAGAGCTAACCGAATTTGTGCAACCGAAAATGAGAAAGAACTCGTTTCAATTTACATAAGAAGTAAGCGCGCGAAGCCAGCAGGGTCACCATTCAGTCAGCCTGTGGTCCTCGAATCGGACGCCGCATTGTTTTTTTTTTTATTTCCGATTTTTCATAAACCGCTGGACAGTGCGTGCGAATTCGCAATGTGTGAGAAATATGTTTTGGTTTTCACTTTCGTTGCGGTAGCGGCGTCCTTCGTTGGTTGCTCGGCAAAATTAGCACGTGAGTTTTATTTACTCATAATTACTTAACCTTAGGGCTAGGGAAGGAACTGTTTTCAGGCCAGCCGGTAGATCCTGAACATTATTCATGTTCGGTAACCTAATTGCAGCAATTGCAGTTGAGTGTATTATTTGCTAGGCAATGTGTGCCTATCCGGAGTTGGATTGTGAAATAAGGAATGACAAATGACTATTGCAGCATAGAATCAATGGTGCATATTTGTTAACCGGTTTAGAGGTTTACTGTATAAAATAGAATGTGTAGTAAACAATAGTAGTTACAATTTTCTGTATACGAGTACAAGTTTATGGTTTTCTTTTTAATTTGAATTTTATATTGGGAAGACCTTATATTAAAACTGTTCACATCCCTCACATTTATGGGCAAAATTTCAATTGAATCAGGAGTAATGCTTATTTCAATGATTTCTCATCTCTTTCTTAACTTGAGCGTTATTACTGAATTCACTAATTTAAGGGTGCTTATTATTAAAATTTTGTTTTACAACCTAATGCAGCCCGGTGTCAGTACACGTGTTTTTTTTTCTTTGAATATAAAATACTGTCATAATAATTTGGCGAAAATGATCGTTCCTTACGTCAAAAGTCACTTTTTTGGAATAAAAAAATTGTAATTCAAATTTAAAATACATGCAGCCAAGTGTAAAATTATTGGCAGCAGTGGCAATCGTGATGCGTTAAACTATCAAAATCTACTTGATGGTGTTGATAGTGTTGTGTAGGGACGCCCGGCCGGAAACAGGCGGGCTCTCTATCGCTTGTTGGGATCATTGAGCCCATTTCCCTGAAGTCGGAGCTTAAGGTTGCTGTCCCGGCGGCATTCCCACATCACCTTCCATTATTCTAGTTTTGCTGCAGAACACAAGGATATCCTTAAGGTTAACATCCTTGAGTTCGCTCTCCTCTAATTTATCTTGGCCAAATATATCAAACCACACTGCTGCGTACATGATACACCCCGCTAATAAATGTTTAATAGTTTCTTCCTCCCCACAATGTGGACAGGAAGAAACTAGGAAACCTTGGAGGAAGCATCATTACTGATCCCTATTATCTTTAGGTGTCTATCAAGAATATTGTGACCAGTAATGATACCAGACAACCTCAGATTACTCTTACCCAGTTTCGGCAGATATCGAGGAGGGAAAGGCCAGTTCCGGTCCAATAAATTCCCTTCCTACCCCTCCCTTCCCGACCGTTTTCTCGTTACCTGCCACACCCTGCTGTCCTGGCACCCACGCGGCGGTGACCCCTGGGTAGTCTCCTAACCCATTAAGCTCTCTCTTGCATGCTCTCACCAGAGCAGAGGTCACTGTGGCCCTGTATAAATTAGTGCCTTCAGTGTATTCCACTACCCGTGCAGTCTGCTGCCTAATCTCTTACTATCTGCGCACACCTCGTTATTGCATATACTTCTGCCTGAAATACACTTGCATATCTGCCCAGTGATACAGATTATTTTATTCCCAGCTTGAGTACGACCATACCTGCCTATCAATATCTACTTAGGTTATTTTTATGAAAAGTTAGCTATAGTATTTGCATTCCTAGTTACATTTTAACACAGCTGTCATCACGGTACAATAAACGTCATTGATGACATAATTTGTACTGAGATGACAGTTGTGTCAGAATGCAAATAGGAATACAAATACTTTAGGTATTTAACATGGAAACCTAAAATCACACAATTAACAACACGCAGAGGGGCACTAGAAGCAGTGACTTAACGGAAGCATATATTATATTTAAATGAGCAAAAAGAGGCTGCAACTCAGACTATGTGAAATAATCATAATAATTAATAATTTTGGTTTTTTATTTATTTATTTATTTATTTAACACCGAAGCACTAGATCAATCGCGACAGACCATTTGATCAGTGTTGCCATAACCTGGCAACACTTATAGCCTTGTGAAATTGAGCACTGAGTTGGCAATGGCCATGGCTGCAGCATGCTTATTTTTCAATAATTGTGGCTACCACATAAATATCATAATATATTATCCACCGTTTCATTTCTTTTAATTTAGGTCATTCGAGCCCGTTATAAAAATACCCTAACATTAAACATAGCCAGCTGTGGTTATTACCAAGACTTGGGAATTAAAAGTTATGTGTTGATACTTGTATAAAAATGCATCGTAGGGCAAGGGAACCCGTTGACCTCACTACCATTTCGATCGACTAAGGTTAACTTTGTCTGCACTGGATTGCAGGTCGTAAAACATTTCAATTTCCTTCTCTGGTAGGGCATTATTGTACTTTCGAAAACAAGGCAGGATGAATGTTTTTCTCTTACTTGTAAGTTTAGATTACACTGGTGGCTTTATGAGCTAGAGACCTCGCAATTCCTTTTTTTCAAATTTCAAAGTTAACCTGTATAATTATCGAAACCTGCTCACAAAATTTCACGAGAAGCGGTTGAGATATGCAACCCGTAGAAGAGAACATCCGGACATATATACCTACGATAAAATTTTGTATACTTTTTCTTATTTCAAAATTTCCAAAAACTAACTTGACAAACAAATTCTATATTACATTTCTGATGAGCAATGCGATCTGTAGAGGAAAACATCCGGACAGACATACGCAATTTTTTTTTGTTTCAATTTTCAAATTTCCAAAGTATGACTCTACAAAAAAAAACTATATAATTATCGAACCTGCTCAAAAAATTTCACGACAATCGGTTGAGAAATGCGACCTGTAAAGGAGAACATCCAGACAGACATACGAAAGAACTTTTGTCGAAAGCTGAAACGGAGACGCTTCGCTCGCTCGGTCAATTATGCACTTTATAAGAATCAGCAGGTAAATAATAAAAACAATAAGTAAATGCTTTATTTTATGTAATATACATTATGGTATCCCTGGTTTATTCATAAATGTCATTTGTGAATAAACCAACAATAGGTTGTAATAAGTATTTGACATGATTTTCATAATACACAAAGTCGGTAAAAAGACAAATATGCTGCAATAGAAGTAGGTTATATCCAAGGTTATTCATTTCCAAGGTCGCACAGTTAGCAAATCAGAATAAGTTACGCCAAAATCAGAATCATTAAATCCCTGTCTTATTGGTAAAGATCTAAAGATACCTTTTTATATCTGTCGAAAATGGCGAAAAACCAACGTAGGTATTAGTGAAGCTAGAGGTATTAAAGATAGAAGAGAAGTGAAGTCACGCGTAAATCTCATTCGAAACCAATCTCAATATCAGTGTATCTCGCTCACACATATCATTATGCTGAAAAAAAACACAGGAACCAAGGCAATTCATACCTGCTTACACGCTTCTACGATTGGACTTCGTGGGACCTATCTGACTTGACGCATATTGATTGAAGTCAAATTTACAGTTATTGCGTGGACTCGCAGATCTGGTACTTGAAGATCTCAACACTCGTAAATTAATACCTGACGCTATCCCGAGTTAATGTTTTTTTTTTTAATTTGCATGAAACATTTATGTGGACGATTAAATAACAGAGCCAAAAGCGCGCGTAAAATTAATTTTGATTTCTATCCAACACATTGGATAGATAGACCCTAGGGATAAACCCCCAGCCCTCATCACCGCTATCTGGGCCTAGGATTGATTGCGAGCTAACTTTATCTTATTTATTACGTTTCCTCATACGCTTTTATGTCCTGCCGTGAACTCTGTAGACTTTTTCAAACCCCATTAATGAACACTATCCAAGTTTTTACAGCCACTAATAGTTCAGCTCCGTTCAGCGTTTTGAAATAGGTACTGATAAGTGATAATGGTACTTTTATAATAGCAATCGATTTATGATTTTACGAGTATAAGCCGTCTAGACTCTATTAAGCGTAATGCTGTTGCTATAGACTAACTGCACTTGTTTCTGCTATAAGTTTGAGTTTTACACATGTCTTAGATGCTAGTTTACCTTTCGTGGGACTAATGGAGTATTATCAAAGTTAAAGTCAAAAAATTTAAAGTTATTTATTCTTCTGTTTAGGCATATTATATACACCTATGAATGTTAATAAACTACCACCGGTTCGGAAAAAATAATGAAATAGTCATACTCGGAACTTTAATGCAAGGCATAACTACATCAGTGCATGCCTACTGCCTAATTCACAAACTACTTTAAAGGCTCGTGGCTGTCGGAACTAATAGAGTCATTGACAATAAAGGGTGCCTCACATATATAGGACGGCGTACGAGCCCAAATCCAAAGAAAAATCGCAATTCAATGTACAGTTTAGCCATTTGGCACACGCACACTAGAGGTCAAAACAATAATAGATCCGATAAAATTTCGTTATCGACCCTGGCAAACGTCACAAATACGGTCGCTCAGGGAGGTACCTAAGGAAAAGGTGTTTTCTTAATTAGTTTAAGATCTTGGAATTTGTAAAAAGTGCTAATGGGCATCACCATGGTACAATGGCGTGCACAGGATTTTAGGTCAAGGTGCAAGCAATAGAAAAAAGTGGAATAAAAATAGGAAAACTGTAGGAGCTAAGGACAGAAAGGTGCCGTAATGTCTCAACCGCACCGCGTGGGTTACACGTTAATGTTTTTTGGAGTAAATATACAGGATGTGGCCTTAACAGGAGCATAAACTAAACGGTACACTATTGAGCTCTCCAGCAATTACACATTTCCAAATGGTTACGACTGAAAAAATTTTTTAGAATAAGAAAATTTAAATATGAACGAATGAATGAATGAATTTATTTTATTTCAGAAAAGACTCCATAATAGGTACATGAATTAAATTAAACAGAATAATTGATTTAAGAAACAGACAAATAAGTAACATTATACACTCACATAAATTATGTATTATAAAATATATATATATACTTAATACAATACATAATAATATGCACCTGCAGGGGCGTGTAGCTGCATCCAGTGTTGCAGCAACGGTGTATATAGTTAACGTGTACTTTTTTACTCTACTGGAGTGATATTAATAACTAATTATTTTAAAAATATTAAATGGGATAAAAAAAATACCACAGATATCTTTTTTAACCAAAAATGCAACAACGATTACTAGATGCTACCACAAAATCCTCGTGGTGCCAAGATCCATTACTTAGAGGTAATAACTTAGACCAAAATTTCTCCCAATTGAAAAAAAAAATTGGATACAAGAGGTTACTGCAGATGCTCTAAGGACGTCATTTAATTTTTTTTGCTCCTATTACAGGCCACACCTGTATATACTCGTATGCCTACATAATCGCATCTACGAAGGCACAAAATATACTTCGTAGTTTGAGCACGAAACAAGCATTCTTACCAAATATCCCACGAGTGTCATAATCTTGGTAATCACACACAGGATTTTCCTTGTATTGTAAAAGTCCATTAGTCATGAGTTGTGGGCTGAATAAATTCTGCATACGGGATGAAAAACACCGGTAGTCGATTTGGTACGGCGTATTCAAACTTGGTTTCGCATTCAGTTACGGTTTTTTGAGCTAAATGAACAATAAATGTTCATCGTCATGTCAAGTCATGTTAAGAAACAAAACATTTTAATCACTTCTGGTTTATGCTTGACTGACCCCAATTACTTATTCATGGTACATAGGTAACAATGTGTGGTGTGGGGTTAAAATAATACCACCCCCTTTCTTCCCTTGGGTGTCGTAAGAGTTGTGGGATTTGAATAAGGTTAAAGTGTGTTGTGGGCGATTGGCTAGCAACCTGTCACTGCAATATCACATTTTATGCAATTGCTAATGCTGCAATTTCATGTGCTCTGCCTACCCTTTTTGGGAATATAGGCGTGAGTTTATGTATGTATGTGTAGGCAACAATGTGTACAGATATTTTGTTAAAACTTCAATATCAATATTAAAAGAGAAGTTGCCCGTAAAGCATGTTGCTGTTGTAAGTTTAACGAAAAATTGTATGTTTAAGTTTAAGACAAAACGATAATAAACGCCATTGGGTACGATTTAAAATTTGATAAGAACATAGTTAATATTTAGATAAAAACATAGTTAATATTTAAATAAGAGCTACGGTATTCTAGTGGTTCAAGCATACGGCTGTCAAGCAGTGGTCTTGGTTTCGAAAAAGCCGGCTTTTACCAGCCAGCGGCCAGTTTTCGAACTCATGTGTGAAATATTATTTGATATTTACTGCTGAATTTTCGGTGAAAGACAACGTCGTGAGAAAAACTGGATGCATACATCAGCGAAGAAATTCTATAGTGCAGATGAAGTACCCAACTCACAATGGCCTAGCGTGGAGACTATTACCTATTTCCTCTTGTCTATGAGAAAAGGCCTGTCCCCAGCTGTGGATCGCATATGTAAAGGCTGATGATGATGATGATTTTAATGAGTTCATGTAAGTTCTGTAAATACAACTCACAAAACTGCGTGTAAACAAACGGGCGCATTAGTGTTCCTTTAGACCAATTTTGATATGGAACACTAAAAAAACTTGGTATCCGTTGATCTACCGTTCCCGAACAACTCTGTCTAAAATTTCGCCGTATATCACGGTTCTAATCATAAGTGGGCACGGTACATTCCACCAAGAAAGTGCAAAGGTCTACCACATTTGAACCTTATTGTGCATACAATAGTCTAAAAGGGAAACACACCACTTTATTGGCTTACTGTACGTACATAAAAAGTGATTATAATTTCAGTCATAATCATCATCATCATCATATCAGCCGAAAGAGGTCCGCTGCAGGACATAGGCCTCCCCTAAAGAGGTTTCATAATATATGAAAATTAAAAAGAAACACTAAAATACAAAATCGTGCTACTATAACATACGTGCAGTAGGTACCATCGCAACACAGTGACCATTCATTCAGCACGGCTAGCACAAGACGGCGCGCGAGCTATCTCGCGCGCGAGATAGACTATCCGTCTCTATCTAATGCGTACACACGGAAAGAGACGGATAGTCTATCTCGCGCGCCGTCTTGTGCTAGCCGTGCCGTGCGTGTCGAACTGACCATTTGTGCACTTTATACCCCATTGTAATAAAGGTCACGAATGGTCAGTTAACTGTGTTAGCGGTTATACATCTACAACAATATACTGGAAGTACGTAGTTTCATCAAAATAATAGAAACAAAGTCACAGAAATACTTGGTAATTTGAAATAAAACGGAATCACCTACGCAAATTATTTTCTATGTCATATTTAAATTCAAGGTCCCTGATTATGTGAGGTCATTGCTTCTTTTGTTTGTAATCTATACTGGGTTGTATGATATATGTCGGTCATTTATTTTTGTAATGGACGTTCTTGTTCCATTTTACTGTATCTTTTAAAATGTTACCTAAACCATTTATAATATAAACATTTTAGTTAATATATAACTGTCTAGATTTCCTTGAACAGGGAAGACGTAAAATGTGCAGTTAGTAAATGAATTCAAAAGTCTAAAATCGTATGAAAATATGAAGCTTATTATTGCACACCCGTTATTCCGTGCCGTAACCTTCATAAATTGACGGTACCGAATGCAACTGTGCGCTTAACAACCAGTATCGATAACCACACATTTGTCTAGTTTAACTTACTCCAAGATTCGGAACACACATAAATAATCGGAGGTCAGACTTAAACTGGTTGCTGGAGTTGTCGGTAAGCGTTGTACATGTAAATACTTCCAGTTTGTTTTGGATACAGTTGCGACAGCGGTCAAGGCCGCCCGCTGGGTCAACGCATCGCCGATCTCTTAATTTTATTGAGGTAGGTAGGCGGTTGTCGTTCTTTTCAGAAATTTTGTTTATTTTGCATTCTTTACTAAAGAAAGCTTATGGAGTAGGAACGGATGAGTACAATATTTCAAAAGTAAACAGATATGCACTAGTGGGGTTTGAAATGTCAGGTGGTAACCAAAGGTTAGTAATTCCTTGTATGAGTTTTGCTCCCATTACGTGTTACCTATATTAAATAGGTAACATTAGTACTTACAAGAATTATTATAAAGATTAATCGCAGCATATCCATCCATACTTAATGTTATAAATGCGAAAGTCACCCGTCTGTCTGTCTGTCTGTTACCTCTTCACGCTTAAACCGCTAAACCGATTTAGATGAAATTTGGTACAGAGGTAGTTTGAGACCCGGGAAAGGACATAAGATAGTTTTTATTCCTGAAATCGTTCCTTAGGGGGTGAAAAGGGAATAAAGTATATTTGAGCGCCTACAACAATAAAATAGCAACTATTTCTATAAATATCGTTTGCTAAGAGTGTAAACCAGCTAAATCCTTCGTTTCCACCATTATGTAGCAAAAAAAAGATGCATCGTCTGAGAAAAACAGCTACTGCCAGTTATTTTAAGTTATCGGCTAACTTCAATATACCCGCCATTTTCGTAAGAATTTTGATCGCCTAGATGTCTGTTCTCGCAAAAGAGAACTTTTTTTTAGTGTAAACGAAGAAGTGTTACATCGCAACGGTATGTACTATGTTTTTTATTAATATTCCGTGGCTTTTGAGCTGTAAATACAATACAATCACTGTTTTGGGGTTAGGTTAACCTTTTACCAAAATAAATGGGAGTTCTTATTCTTACTATCGCGATAAACGTACTTAGCAGGTATTTTTCATGTTCTCAAAAGAACTTTGTTACAGTGTGTCAAGACGGGAGTCTTTGACCAGTGTATGTTGCCAGTGATGACATAATGGGCACTAAAACGTCGTCGCTTACTATGGGCCTCATAAGAGGGCTTAAAGTCACCAAAAGAGCAATGGAGAGGGCTATGCTGGCAGTATCTCATCGTGATCGCGTCAGAAATGAGGCTATCCACTATATAACCTAATTATCTGACAAAGCCCTAAACGCTAAACTTAAGTGGCAGTGGGCGGGGCACATTGCACGTAGAACCGATGGCCGTCAGGGAGAAAAGGTTCTCGAGTGGCGACCACTTACCGGAAGGCGCAGCGTAGGCCCCTCACAAGATGGACTGGTGACCTGGTGAAAGTCGCTGTAGTTTGCTGGATGCGCGTGGCGCAAGACCGGTCCTGCGCCACCCGCATCCAGCCAAAAGACCCGGGCCTGGCCCTTGCCGGCCTTTGGGGGAGGCCTACGTCCAGCAGTGGATGTCCTTCGGCTGATATGATGATGATGAATATTTTCACACAACACCCAATATATATATGTATATATATATATATATATATATATATATATATATTTTCATTTCCGAATATTTCATTTAGTTTCTTACAAGAAGTTTCTTTGAATATTAAGTACCTTTTGATAAAGTGTATATAAATATCTTAGTTTTTATTTATAGATATATTTAAGCACTGTCATGTGACTAATTGTAATTTGGTATCACATCATCATCAGCGTTATTCCCAGTACAGTTGCATCCTGAAGGATGCCGGGGATCCGCTACCTAATCCCAAGAGTTGGCTATTTGGTATCACATAATAAAAATAAATTATATCTTAGGGATTTAGGTACTTATATTTCCTTACCATGATATAACTACTTTCTTTTTCTTGACAAGCTGCTAAAACCACAATATAAAACGTTATTTGATTGCAAAATACTGTTAAGTTACAAAAGACATCGTAAAAAACAGAAAATCTAAACTCTGTCTTTTATTTTGGAATTAGGGGAAAAAATAACCCAATAGTATTTTTTTTCTTTAATTTCAATCTTTCTTTTCGGCTCTCCTGTAATTTTTCATAATATGACGTTAGCAGGTCTTAAACTATTAGCCGGCGATATGCCGGCGATATAACGGGTTGTACGCGGACGAAGTCGCGGGAAAAAGCTAGTTTGATCATAATTATTTGAATCATACACGCTCTAAATAAGTAAACCTGTTGGAATAAGTTATTCCAACAAAAAAAAACACTATTGTTGTTTTTCACGTAAGATGTAATTAATATGCGGACTATTTTATCATCTTTATGCATTATGTAGTTTGTGTCGTATTTGACTGGTAGTTAAGTAAAAATTAAGCTGTATCTCTGTATCAACAGCATCGAGCCAAAATAATATTATGAAAATTTAACTTATGGTAATGACTTATTGGTACGGTGTACTTATGTACATTGGTACGCATTTTGTGTCATTTATATCCACGGGAATAATAGCTATTTACGATACAAGGGTTAAAAAACAAAGAAAGGCCGATATCGCAGATGTTTGAGGCCCGAGCCGCAGGCTAGTGCCATAAATATGCGAGATAGGGCTTTCTGTTTTACGACCTATGTTTTGTACACAATTTTACGTCACCACTTGGCCAAAAAGTGGGTTTTTCCGGACGCACAGCGTGCGTAAAAACGCGCTTTTTGGCAAGGTGTGGTGTAAAGATATTTAACCAATATCTAACAAGTCACCTTATAGCTCTGAAGATGTATTAGAGTACATTAAACCGGTGCAATGCATTTCATAACACTGGTATATATTGTTGAAGCATATGTATTTCGGTCCAATTCATCCATCATATACATCCATCATATCCCTTTACACCCGGACTGAAACGATTGTTAAAATATCGTTCTTACTCGTACCCTTAATCATTAGCTTCAATTTACTTATTTGTTTAAGCAATTGCGTAGGTATGATTATATGTGGATGTTATTAGAAATTTCCTGCAATTTACAATAATTAATAACATGCAAACGATGCATATTATCATGATATTGAAGGGACTCTTTATATAATGGATACATAATACTTCTCTGTATATAATTAATTTATCATTACTCATTACCTGTCATGATCATACACAGAGGTCAACGTGTACGTAAAGGTAGCCATAATAACGACTCACGGATAATTAAAAGGACCTTGTCACACTAAATTCTCAACTTAACGTAAAATCAGGCATTCATAAAACTGAATGTTCACACAATTATGTTATCCAACAGTACTTGGTCTTCATACAGGCGGGAAAATCAGCTTTGTTGTTTTATCGACCGCGCAAGGTTAGGTTGTTGAATTGTTTATAATTTTCTTATGAGACTTAGGTACTTATTAGTAAGAAAATATACTAAATGGGTGATATATGTAGGCTTCTGTTGCATTAAACTTATACAGCCTTTCAAAAATTTTGTTCGGCTTGTTTAGCTAAGTTGACTGCTTTCAAAGCTGGAGGTTCCGGGTTCGAATTCCGGTAAGGGCATTTATTTGTGTTGTATGCAAAAACATCTGTTCCTGAGACTTAGATGTTTTCTATGTTTTTAAGTATATATCTACTAAACATATCTTTTTATAATTGGGAGATTATTTATGGGTAGGTATTTAGTTTCTTAAAATTAGTTTAATTTTAATAGTCTTTGTTTTAATTATCCTTTTTTCTTCTTTGTTGAATAAAATTTATAATAACTTTGTCCCTAAAAAAAACATCGTCGTCTAGTACCTATTACTCAAGCCTTATATTGAGCTTCGTATGGGAAATATTTCAATATCTGTAAAAAAACCCTAATATTAATTTATTAATTTATACCTATAATTGTCATAACTAATAGCACAACTTCATTAAATAAAAACATTATAGCATTCACGAACGAGTACAGGTCGTCCTTACATCTTCGTCTGCGTCACCCGTTATGCGGCACCGACTAGTTTATTCTCGTTTCAAAAATAAAGTGACTGTGCTGGATTTTTTAACTATGTTACTCGTACAGGGTCTGGTTGGAAGGTGTGTGGATGTAACAAAGATAAGGTTGTTACGTGCAATTAACTGACGTTTCCGCGGATTGCGCGATTGTAATCGGTAGGCTTTACTGCTCGTTAAAGCAAATAAATTTGGAGATTAGAAAAAAACCGGAAGTTGCCTTACATTTTGTTATTCTAACCGGGCATACTGCTTACTGGTAAAGGTTGCTGGCTCGCGGGAGCATTGTGGCACTCTTTGGAGAAGACATGACACTGCTAACAGATGGCCAAATGGTCCTATCCGGAACCTACGGTTGGTTACGCAATGCGTAATTAATCTGACCCTATTCACGCAAATAAATAATTTATGATTTTTGAGTCTGAGTGAGCGCGACGCTCTAATAACCATGTAAATAAAATGTTATTGTAAATAAATTCTTTTTATTTGACATGTAGAGAGAATGGATGAAAGAAGATTGACAAAACGAGTGTATGAAAGAAGAATGGATGGAAAAGTTGGGAGGGGAAAACCTCGGCGAACGTACTCCGACCAAACCGGAGACATTCTGCAGAAAGACCAGGTAAGGAATACTACCTTAAATCGGCGCGCATGCATTAGGATATTATGAGAGTTCATGAGACGAAAGTTGTATAAAATGTTGTATATAATGTATTTCAATATGAATTCCATTTTAGCATTGCGTATGTATTGACATAGGTATTGAAATTGTGAAACATTCTGATTAATGCGCTCACTATTGCGTATCATAGAGCTACGCATGTCTAACTGCGATGCACTAGTATCGAGAAGATTAAAATGAAATTGATACTTGCAAAATGGTCATCAGCATCATCATCATGTTAGTCGAAGGACGTCCACTGCTGGATATAGGCCTCCCCCAAGGAGTTCCACAATGACCGGTCATGCGCACAGACCTAGATAAACCTAGATGCCCCCAATGTATGTTCTTCGCGTGTATCTAAATGGTGCGGTGCACCGCTTGCCGCTCAGTCGCGCTCCTGTCGTTCTAACTGTCAGACGTTTGTTGCTGCACTAGAAAATGCCATACTGCACTGTAATTAACTGTTCAAATATAACAAGAGTGGTTAGTCGAGTAAACGGTGACGTTTCCTTTCATAAGTAAGTATTTTTTTCTAATAAATTTCGCCTTATTTCATTTAATTTTAATTATTTTTAACTTGAAGTGATGTCGTGTCGTTTCTACCAAAATATTTACACACATAGTATATTTTAGAAGTACGCTATCCATTGCGGCTTCTACTTTAAACTATACTTAAGGACTCTTTATTTGTAGGCCGCAATGGACAGTGAAACAAACGATTATTTCGTAAATCTTCACGTTGTACGGTAGTGGGGATTTTCTCATTGTCTGTCGATTTAAAGTGAGTAGTGCTGTACACTGCGATGTTTCATGCAATGTCACTGTGCAATACGATTTACAATCGATTTTTGTGACACTAAATTTTTTTTATAATTTTAATTTAATAATATTTTTAGCAATAGATTCTTAAGCGTCACAGAAGCAGGGAATTTCTTTTATAAAGTACTTAGTAGAATATTTATTTGATTGTTGACTAACCGTAGGTATCAGGGCATTGAGCGAAGAAGAATATGCGATCATTTAATTAATAATCACCAAGCACTTATTTATTACACTATTTCACGTATTGTGTGCTTTCCAAAAAAATGCACTATAAAATATCTATTTTCATTATGTCTATTCCTCTCTGAAATGAATTATAGTTTTGCATCGATAAAAGGTTGTTATAAAAAAACATTATAATCCTTCTTTTGGGCAGTCGTGTAAAAAAAATCTCGAACTTGTTGACCGAGCGAGCGAACATAAGTCGTCTCCGTTTCAGCTTTCGACAATAATTCTGTCGTATGTTTGTCTGTCTGTCCGGATGTTCTCTTCTACAGTTCGCATTTCTCAACCGATTCTCGTAATATTTTGTGAGCAGGTTCGATAATTATGTATATAAAATTTCTTAGTCGTGTCAGTTTTTAGAGATTTAGAATTTTGAAAAAAAAAAATTTTTGCGATGTCTACAACTCACACAGCCACTAATAATCTTTGAATCAGTTTCTCATTGTTTGTCTATAAACTTGAAGTATGATCGAGAAAATAATCGATAGTAAATCAATCATAAAAATATCGATTTATTATTACGGAACATTTTGTATGCTTAAAACAGACGTATTAACGTAAAGTCATAGGTTAATTACTTGAATTTTGAAGTAAAATGCAGAACGTAAACTAAAACGGGCGGGCTGTGTGCGTCCTCTCACCGCAAAGGCCTACTGAGTACTAAATTGACCGCGGCGTCTTTGAATCGGTTTAACGCGGCGGTAGTATTGGACATCACTAAATTGCTTACGTGACGTCATAGTAGGTACATAAAAATTGACACGCTCGGTTTCCATACTATTGAGCGCGTTTGCGGCGTCTATATGTTCTGTGGTCATGCGCCACCCGCATCCGGCGGACACCCGCGTCCCTTACCAGATCCCAAAATGGTCGCCTCAGTATATTTCCTTTCGGAGCATAACCTACCATTTATTCACGCCACGTACCTGTGTGCCACTTGGACGTGGCTAAATCTACCTACAGTCTTACGACATCATTGCATTTATTTGTCAGGATAATATCAGACTTCAATCAAATAAGTCCTTGAAATAGATGATTGTAAGCATTTGTAAGTAAACTTTGACATGTGACTAAGTAATACTAGTATATATCGTTAGATTATTTTTTTATTTATGATTATCGTCGGTGGGTGGAATAATCCAGTGTAGCAGAGTGGTCTGGCATGCGACTTTTGTTTGATCTGGAGGTCATTGGTTCGAACCCGGGATTATTCCACTGAGTTTTTCAAAAAACTTGTTTTCAGAGAACGAAACGATTGTGAGAATAGGTGACTGTGGGTTTACTCATAATTACAATAATGCCTAGCTTTGTCTTGTCAAGATAGTAGCCGTTTTCGTAAAAACTAGTGCCTTTTTTATTTTATTTTATGACATAGGCCTACGATAAATCTTGGAATCAAGTGCCAAAGCGGACACCAGGCTCCTTTAGGATATAGCCGAGAAACGTCTAGGACCACTTTTGCAGGTATATGCTAACTTTCACAAATTGTCACTAACCTTTGTCATATGATGTGTCTACCTTATTAACGTGACGTTTCCGGCATGTAATAGGGTCACTCTCACCACCATCATGTCCTTGACTTTCAATATCAGAATGATAGGGACATGAAAGAAAATATCTTAGCGATGTCTTCCTTCGTTATTGGAGACACATGGAATCGTGGCCTAAACAAAACATCTTAGGGATGTCTTTTTCTGTGATTGAAGACGGATGGAATCGCGGCACATTGACAAGTCTATATCAGTTCGAAAATTGCCCCAAATACTTACACAACCGATATAATAACGGGATGATATTGAATATGTTTTTTTATTAAATAGTTATATTATTGTTCTTTATGCCCCTTAAGTCATTGCGTGCACATAAAGCATCAAACATGAGATATTGCAACAAGACAGATTTAGTTTAATTTGGCTTAAGTAGCCGTACAACATGACTTGCTTTGCATTAGAATGGCAAATCGTAAGGATTTTTCTCGCATGATACAGATCGTTTTCATAACAGTATAGTTTTAGCAATAATCTCTGAAATAAGACTACGATATCAGCAAGTTGTCAACTGTCAGTGATCAGAACTAACACAGATTATTAACTTCGCGCAAATATTTCACATGTAGTACTCCTGTAGTACTTCTGCGCAAATGTAATACTGATTGGTTCGAATTCCTCTAATTGGGACCAAGCGCTTTTTTCATCATTTATAATGCGCGCTTTTAAGGTTTGGAATTCTCTGCTGGCGTTTGTATTTCCGAGTTCATAAGATATAACCTAGACCTTTTTAAGGCACGAGTGAATAGGCATCTTGACCACCGGGGGATGGGCAGCAACATCCAAGCGGTCAAAACACTCCAGCGGTGGAGCTCGTGGAATCGGCAACCCGCATGCCAAGCGTAGCGATTATGGCATTTACCCCCCATGAAATTGGGGAAGGCCTATGTACAACAGTTGGGCTGATATGGTGGTGGTGGTGGTGGGGAGTGAGCTCGCTTCATCGTCGTCCTCATCTTTGCCCCCTGGCTAGATGCTGGCCATGAGCAATCCCATTTTTTATATAAAAAAAGAATGTGTATAAGTAAGTACAGATTGCGCCCAGCCAACCCGGGAACTACTTCCTGATACAGTATTGACTGTTTAATTCAAATTTAGATATGACAAAAACCTTAGAATGAATTGGACACCTGCATCCAGGTTGAATATAAATAATAATAAATATTGGGGGACAATCTTACACACATCGATCTAGTCCCAAACTAAGAAAAGCTTGTGCTATGGGACTAGACAACGATATGCATACTTATATAAAGTATGTACTTAAATACATAGAAAACATCAAAAATCCAATAACAAAATATCCGAGATAAATGCACAAATAATGCCCTGGCCGGGATTCTAACCCGGGACCTCTAGCTTCGGAGGCAGAGCCACTACCAACTAGGCTTAACAGGCCGACATGTCCTATGCATGAACAAAATTAAATTGAGATTTAATATCTTACCCTGTTACCATATTCTGGCGAAAAAAGAATTTTGATTAGTGCTGAATGCAGTTTGTTCAACGCATAAATATAACAGGATAGTGCAAGTGCAATTAGCAACGGTCTTCAACGATATAATATTCATGACAAACACAATACAATTTACAAACAAACAAAACTAACCAACTAAACCTAACTTAAATTATCTGAACCTAACCTATATGTACATATTTCGCCTAAATCGATGCCACTGGGCAGGGTGCCCATAAGGCTGGCCGCGTTGCCTCGCTGAATGGCAATGCCAATTCGCTGTGCGAGGAACGAGCCAGCCCTACGGTCACCTGAGGACCGGATAAGCATGAAACTTAATTTTTTAAAAAGTTTTATTGCATCCGGTCCCCACGGACCCAGGGTCTCCACGGCAAAAGCCGCAAATATGTAACTATCGCCGAGAGTTGCATATTTGCGGCGCTTTGCAGCCTCGGCTACGGCGGCCGCTCCGCCAGCCCTCAACGACGTCGTGCCCAGGTGGGACGGAGCTAGGGTGTCCACACATGTGGCATCCCAAACTAAGGGCCGACCCTGTTGCCAGGGCACGAGAGTCATCCCGTCGGGTCTCTTGCCATCATCACGTGCTAGACCACTAGGCTCTAGTGTGGCCGGCACGTTGACGCTGACAAGAGCCCGACGAATGATGTCGTTGAGGCAGGAGTGGCGGGACATGCGGCCGGCGCTTTTTGGGCAAGCGAGGCCGTGGTGACCCGTCTTATCAACCATTGTGCCGCAGTGGCAGCGATGATTGATTTTCCGAACTATCAAAAAATTTTCAGCATTTTGGGGGAAACCCAAGGAAGGCGAAATGATTAAAACCCCTGATCTTTAGTATAGGATTAATCTACTAAATTGCCGACTGAAAATCTCGCAAACAAACCATTATTATTATTACCCATCCTTTCAAAGTGACAAAGCAACTAAAAATTATCCCAGAAATATTTATCAACCCACTAAATTATGTACTTTTTAATCCTACTTGCTTCCTACACTTTATGTGTGCCTGTTTCTACATGAAATTATTGTAACCGGTTGCAGTACGTACGTATGTAACTGAACCTAAATTGACAAATATTTTCATCTCGGATGGATTTAAATGAGGCATGAAAGTTTCTCTGGAAGTGCGATAATTCATAAAACGCCTTATAGGCATCTCATAGCAACTTCTCTGAGGACGATAATTGAATCTACGTGGACTAATATTTATAAATTAACTGTTTCAGCGGATTTCATTCACCCATGCAACAATACGGAACCAGTTTGCCTGATCAAGGCCACCCAGGACGCGATTCCGGATTTCACAAAGGGTTTGCCTGACATCGGAGTACCTTCTCTGGACCCCTTCGTGATTGACGAGCTACCTATCCAACTGCCGGGAGTCAAGGTCACCTTCCTGGATGGAAGAGCTACGGGACTCAGGAAATGCAAAGTGCTGAATGTTGAGTAAGTTAGTTCCTAAATTTGCCAAAAATTGTTTCCCAAATAACTTTCCCCTATTCGCATGTAGAAAACTGTCTAGCGAATGATAAAAACATACTAAATATATTTAGAACTCTTACCGCTCGTGAATTTGATATAATGGTAAATATATCAAGAAGCTTCACTAAACACTTACCGCTAGTAGTGTCTATTACAATCTACGAAAAATTCATAATTGGTTGTTAATACGATTTTATTCCTTCTTTTTAATACGTAAATGGACAGAGTCCATTAATGTGGTAAATACTTGGTTTCTCATTCATCGGACGTTCAGCGGATTGTACATGTCATTGGACCTTGACACTATCCTCTAATATAATCAGACATCACAGACGATATTGCAATAAATAATGTGTTACTAGATTTTTATTTTGTCTGGCTTACAAGGTAACATAATAATAAAATTATAGGCACCGTGTTGAAACATCGAAGGACTAAAACAACATTATAACGAATGGACAATGAACGTAACATAGTGAGAATCCTATACAGTGGGCTGTGTTTGGTCGTGTTGGCATCCTATACAATTGCCTCACTGCAATTACCTATGTGCTTTATTCTCACAGGTTGCGTAAACCGACTTTGAACGGACCTTTTGTTGCTTTACTGCCTGTGAGAACTTAAACTTGAAGGTTCAATGCACGTAACCTTGCAAAAAATCGTTCACTGCTCCTAATGTGCTTGTAATAGCGGCATTGTTAATAATTTCTGATAAATTATAATTTCAACAATTAATTTTCCTAAATTGTAAGTTTACATTGGTGATGTAGATAATTAGAGATTTAATGTAGATAATTTCAAAATAGGTGCTTCGTGTACGATGGATTTTGATAAATGATAAAACTGTCCCCATTTTTCCATACATTTTTTAGGATTGCGTTTGGTTTTCACTTAACACACTACGATAGAAACTAGGACAATCACAATGTTGGAAAACGCAAGATACAGCCAAAATATTATTTAAATTTCATAATGGAACGTTCTGGTTGTATCGTACAGGTCCACAAGACAGTATGAATACACGTTTAGAAGGGAAGGTACGTGCACATGAATATTCAAAACGGGTCGCGACAGGGTTATGTATTGACCTGACATAAATTGATGTTAAATTGATTGATTAGATAGGTATCTATCTAGGTATCTGTATTTAATTATTTTATTAGATTTACCTTCATACTATTCTTATCATACAAATCCTAAGTCACATAGACGCCTAGTACATAGGTGCCTGTATGGGTTCAGCAATAGAATAAGGCCTGAAAACATTCCATATTTTTACAGAAAAGACTATAGAGAGTGCGATTTTCCTCCGGAATCATACTTATTTTTATATTTAAACGAAATGATATCCTGGCTCGTTTTATTCAATACCAATCTCGCGTTCGCTGCTTGGCAACCACAATAGCAATTTTGCGTTACAAGATATTTTATGTCATTGTCAACAAATTGAACTTTATTAAACATTATTTTATTCTGCCTCAGCCATATTATTTAAGTAAATATCAAAGATAGAAATATTATGTTATTTATGATTTCGCAAATATGAAAACCTAAAATAAACAAGGTTATTAGAAAAAAAAGGAGACCTAATTCAAGGCATTCAAAAATCATCAAATGGTTGTACGAGGGACGTTCAATAAATTCTCGGTATTATCTACTATCTCCACTTTAAATATATTTTCTGGTGAAGAAGCTTTGAAAGGCCGACCAGCTCTAGATGGGTAGGGTCTATCGGGAAGTAAATTATATTAATAAAGCAATCATTTCTAATCAATGATATTTTAAGTAGTTAGTACTTAAAATATCATTTCCTTTTACCCTTGGATAATAAAATAGTGCTTGCAAAAAACTCACAAAACCTAACATATATAGTACATATATTATGTAGCTCGTTTTTAATAATAATTGTAATGTCGATGACCATGTTAGCTTGAAATCGTATATTGATTTAAGTACATTTTATATATACGTACATTTATTGTTAAAGAGCATGCGTAAATGAACTAAATTAACAAACTACTTTTGAGGAATTTAAGGGCTGATGTTGTTTAGGGTTACATACATTTTTCTTTAGTTTGCGTGATAAATTTTCACTAAACTAATGATAAATATTGCATAAAATTTCCAGGGCTTACCTAGAGAAGAACATATTCACGCTGCAGGTGAAATGCAATATTACCATCAAAGGGAAATACACGGCGGTCGGCAGACTGTTGCTGTTCCCTATCAACGGGGAAGGCGATGCGAAGATCAAAATTGGTAATATATACAATATTTACTAATACGTAATATACTGCGTGTTTTGGCCGTTCATGGTTTGATATCTTTCTGAATCAGAATATCGCAATGATTACATGAAAATGACTTATTCAAGAAAATACATCAAATGTTTCAACGTTGAAAAGACCGACTACCTATGTACGAATATTCAATCCTTGTGCTTTCCTGAAATGAGGAGAAAACATGTTTGGGCACCCAATATTATTTATTAGGAACTATTGCATATTTTTGTAATTAATTCGGTCCTATTTTACGTTTGAGTACCCATTGCTGAAGTTTTTACGTAAAATAGGTAAATCTTTAGATTTCGACACCTTCATTACTAATAATTGACACCTATTGTTTTGAATTTGTGGCGTCACTACTGCCATCTGTCAAATGTGTAATGTTCTTCTGCAACGTGCTATCGAAGTTTCTTAAATCAGTTGCATAAGTATAACTTCCAAATAACTCTCAATGGACTTCGGTCAGAGATCTCTTTATTGTAGTTTATTCTCGTGTCTCATATTTTGTATATATATATATATATATATATATATATATATATATATACAATATATTATATATATATATATATATAAATCCCGATACACTTCTGGCGTCTTCCCGTTTCGCATTATTATGACGTCCACCTGTTGCACTTATGAATATAGTAATATTTTCACATACATTACTTGTTAATAATATAGCAAATGTAATGCCATGATCCATAATAGGAAATATTAAAAGATTTTAATATTCAATTTAACCGCATTCTTGTACTCATCTGAGCTCCCTTTCACACTTATCACCATAAGGCGTCCATGTATATTTTTACTGTACACTCGATTCTAACGCCTATATGCCTTCCGCATTCCATATCTTATCTCATGTGACGCGACGTTGTCAAACTTCGCGTTCATTAATCGCATACCTTAACCTTCAACAAGGCCGCTCTAATGTTTTGATAAATTAAAGCCGGTGACAGTTATATAGTGATGCTGTTTTAGCACTGGGCGTAAATGGGAAATGAATGGACTACAGTATGGGATTCTTCAAGAAAGGAGTGTATACATTTTTAAAGGGTTGGCAACGCGCATGTAACCCCTGACAGAGTTGCATCCATAGGCTGCGGCGACCGCTTACCATCAGGCGGGCCGTACGCTTGTTTGCCACAGACGTGGTAATAAAAAAACTATACATTTTTGTCAAATGATTTGGTTAAGTTAAATTTAACGGTTGTTTTGAATGTTTTTAACCATTTCTATTTAAGTGAAATATGTCATCCAACCAACCAGGTAGTTAGTTATGACAAAAACAAACAACTAGCCAACCAGGTTGTTCAATAAAATAACTACAACTTAAAAAAGTTGAAAAACACCCGAAATTTTCATTTCAAGACTCTACATCTCAAAAACGGCTGAACAGATTATCATGAAACATAGCTAAGAACACTCTGGATAAAATTATCTATGACAAAAAAAATCTAAACGAAATTCGGTTCATCCGTTTGGGAGCTACGATACCACAGACAGATACACAGACACACACGTTAAACTTATAATACCCCTTTCTTTGGGTCGACGGTTAAAAAAACATTCCACCAGGTGGACAGAGTGGTTTATCAGTTAGTAATAGACGACTTTCCGTATAAGGTATGAAATAATCTATACTAATATTATAAAGAGGAAAGATTTGATTGTTTGATTGTGTCCGAAACTACTCAAACGATTTGAAAAATTCTTGCACTGTTGGGAAGCTAAGCTATCCCCGGGTCACACCCGAGTGACATACGCTATATTATATTTTCAAAGAAATTAGAAATCTTTACTAAAACTCCAATCATGTAACCCAAAGTGTAGAAAAAATACCTAAAAAAATCTTTACATCACGTGCGCTGCGACAACGATTGATGATAGAATGAAATAATATCTACATATATTATAATTTTATAAAGAGGAAAGATTTGATTGTTTGTTTGTCTGCATTGAATAGGCTCCGAAACTACTGAACCAATTTGAAAAATTCTTTCACTGTTGGGAAGTTACACTATCCTCGGGTGACAAAGGGTATATTGTATATTAATAAAAACTAGGGATCCGTACCAAAAATCCAATAATGTAACTTAAGGTGTAAAAAAATACCTAAAATATTCTTTAGATCGCGTGCGCTGCGAAAACGATTGATGATAGAATAAAATAATCTAAGTACATCTTTACTTCTATACTAATATTATAAAGAGGAAAGACTTGATTGTTATTTTGTTTGTTAGCATTGAATAGGCTCCGAAACGAAATTACTGTACCGATTTGACAAATTCTTTCACTGTTGGAAAGCTACACTCTCTCCGGGTTATATAGGCTATATCATATTTTTAAATAAATAAGGGATTCTTACAAAAACTCCAATAATATAACCCAAGGTGTAAAAAAATACCTAAAATATTATTTACATCGCGTGCGCTGCGAAAGTCTGATGACAGATTAATTATTTGTGGGTATTATAATTTCGTATTTTTTGTGAAATACTCGGGCGAAGCCGGGGTGGGTCGCTAGTACTTAATGTAACTTGTGATTTTAATTGTACAATTACATGTGCGTAGTAATAGCAGTCAAAGATAAAATGAAAATTAAGGGATAAACATAATTTTAGACGCTAACTATATTTTCGTTTCATTTACTAATCTTCTGTATCTGTCAACACTGATTCGAAATTAACTGTCAAATTAACTTAGCAGTAATATTCATAAAATTAAAAAATCAATTAATACAAATGATTGTGTACAATTATTTCAATTCAGTACATTGTCCATTATTAAATCAATGCCTCACATCTTCACTGATCACATCCATAAAACATGGAACTTTTCCATTAGATGCTCGTCCTTGCCTAGTGTGCGTACTGACGGTCCATCATTGGGACTTTTTGTTAATTTTCGGCCTACTACTTGGTTATTTTCTTTGGTTGAGGCTCTGGTATGTAACGCTATTACACTATTCTGTGGCTCTGGTAAATGTACCGCCTATGGCAAATCATGGCTGTTTATATCCTGTTTTACAAATAGTTGACTCGAGTAACTCTATTTAGTATAAAACAACTGCTATTATTTTTCACACCATTGTATAAATGTCTGTGGCATTTATACAGTGATTTTTAATTTTAACAAAAACTATATAAATGTAAAATATGGGTTAATATTTTTAATTAGTTTTTTTATTGTTACTTGAAAGGTGACTTGACTGTTCTTCGCTATGATTAAAGAAAATCTACAAAGAATTTTGACGATCAACAGTGCTTTTCTAGTTGATGGGATATCAGCAACTGTGTTAGAAATTTGATATTAATTCAATGATACTGCAAGAACATGGCAACGTTAACCTGAAGTTTTAAGGCCAAGCCAAGGACAACTATATATGTGTCAGTTTCCTTCAGCAAGGTTTACACCCCCCGCACCCCTCGTATCGACGGAGGTTGGTTACCGACTCACTCGGGACCGTTCATGGTTAAGGACAGGAGAGGCTGTACTATTAGTTGTATAAAAACTATACCAAATGGACAAAAAAAGTTGATTAAGTTATACTTCTCATTTTAAATTAATGGATCCGAATAATCTGGGTCGGATTCGTCCATTTAGTTATATTCGTAAATGAATAATTGTTCGTAAATGAATATTTGTACTTCGCTATGCCGCAATTTATGGTTTCCGTGAGCCAACGCTTGGTTACCTACAGAAAACACCGAAATCGGCATATGCGTGCCTATCAAATTCGAGGAGTTCCCTCGATCCGTCCTAGATCTCATCATCAGACCTTCACCAAATTTATATGGGACCAATGTCGGGGTACCTGCTTTGAAACTAAAAAATAATTATCAATATCGGCCAACGTGGTCAAGAGTTATCGGGGAACATACATACATAAAAAAAGAACAAGCAAACATGCAGACGAACTGAGTACCTGCTGCCTTCTATTGAAGTCGGTAAAAATAATAAATAAGGAAAAATATTATGTTTTTATTCTTAACATAGATCATATTGTATTTTACGTGACAACTACTGTAAGTACGCGTTTTTATATCTAAAACCATGAACTATATTTTACAAAGTTGATAGTATTTAAATAAGCCACTGTAATATACTTCAATGCCATTTGCCATATTTTTGATAAATTATGTAATTAAGGAGCTACATCTTTTTACTAGCGTTGGTGCCACTTAGCACTTAGCATCATATAGGATCTTAACGTAATAACAAGGTGTAGAACCCGTTTTTTTGGGTTTTATTGACTATTCATATCCCTAAAAACTTACAGCTACATTTTAGGGTTCCGTAGTCAACTAGGAACGTCCGTCTGTCTGTCTGTCTGTCCGAGGCTTTGCTCTGTGATGGTTAGTGCTAGAAAGCTGCAATTTGGCATGGATATATAAATCAATAAAACAGACAAAGTCGTAATATAAAATCCAAAAAAAATTAAGGGTACCTTACCTCCCCTACATGTAAAGTGAGGATGATTTTTTTTGCTTCAACCCTGTGGTGTGTGAAGTTGTTGGATAGTTCTTTCAAAATAGTGGACTGAGTACGGGCCCAATTCCGAAAAAAAACCGCAAATCGATGAGTACAGTTTTTCCATTTGGCAGAGGCATAAATACTAGAGGCCATAACAAATTTTAGACCCCGCAGTTCTTATAAAACTCCCTCGGGAAGGGAGTTCTGAGTCATTACATTTTTCGTATGAGAAAATTTTCTTTTAAGAAACCTGTCTTGTGTGGTATTAAATGAAAGGGCTTTTTAGGTGATTCTAAAAATATGTACTAACCACATCATTACAAGACGGTATTTTTTTTAATTAAATCAAAAATAACATAATTTTCGAAGCATATCAAGCTACCCAAACTTGGTATGCTTCGAAAATTCCTCCAAATACGATATGTCGCTGATTTTTTTGTACAATATTTCAAAAATTTTACGTGATATCCTCATTATCCAACCTCAAGAGAACAATTTTGAAAATAATATCATTATATTTTTCTCATACAGAACAAAATAATGTCTAAGCACTCCCCTCGTAAGGGATTTTTTTTAAGAACTGGAGGTCAAAAATTTGCGTGTGCCAAACGGCTAAACTGTATAACATCGATGTGCGGTTTTTTTTTTGGGTAAGTCCATCTTCCACTGAATAGAGGTCTTCATCAAACACTTTTTGATAAAGTGAATATATTCGGAAATATTCACTCCAAAATAAAAATAAAAATGTGTGTCCCCCTCTAACTTTAGAACTTAAGGGTCCAAAAAAAAACATGAAAGCAAAGGCTATAAAAACTTTAATTGAAAACTATAGCGGACATAATCAGTTGAGCTGTTTTTGAGTTATCGTTTAAAGTCTTTCCTTCTTAGGAAAAGACGTATGAAATGCTGCGAGAAGTTACCCTTTTGCTCTTATTGATTTTTTAGGGTTCCGTAGTCAACTAGGAACCCTTATAGTTTCACCGTGTTCGTCTGTCTGTCTGTCTGTCTGCGGCTTTGCTCTGTGATTATTAGTGCTTATATATAAATAAAAAAAACTAAAAAATCGTACAACAAATGCTAAAAAAAAAATTTTAGGGTGCCTCTCCTACACGTCAAGTGGGTTTTTTTTTGCTTCAGTCATATAATGTGGGGTTTTGTAAGATAGATGTTTCAAAATGAATAAAGGTCTTTATCAAACATTTTTTGATAATCTGAATATTTGAGGAAATATTTACTCCAAAAAAAATGTGTCTCCCCCTCTACCTTTTGTACTATGGGTCCAAAAAATATGATAAAATCATGAAAGAAAAGCGTAATAAAGACTTTCAACGAAAACTATAGCGGATATGGTCAGTTAAGCCGTTTTTGAGTTATCTTAAAAAGTCTTTCCTTCTTGGTAAAACACGTATGAAACGCTGCGGAATTATTCCTTTTTGCTTGTTATTGATTTTTTAGATTACTTATGTTTATTGGGCAACTACGGAACCCTACACTGAGCATGGCCCGACATGCTCTTGGCCGATTTTTAAAAGTAAGTTCATTGGGCAACTACGGAACCCTACAATGAGCATGACGATTTTTTTACTGACCTTGGCGCCAGTAATATTCATATTGCATCATATTGGGTCTTTACTTAATAACAACTCGAATTCACTTTCTGCTCATGCTTGTTTACCGCACTAGACTGTTGTTTGTCGGACGGCCAATAATACTCAACACGTACGGAAAGTATACTGCCGCGATACGGAACAAAATTAAAAGCAAAATCATAGGTACATACATGTACGACTTGGAAAGAATGCGCCATAATGGCAACGTCGCGCGGAAGTAAAAAGCTCTGCAAACTGTACGAAGTATATACACACGAGTATATTGGCAGCGACACTAGCGTCACGTTACGCAACGAGGACA
This sequence comes from Notocelia uddmanniana, assembly GCA_905163555.1. Taxonomy (NCBI): domain Eukaryota; kingdom Metazoa; phylum Arthropoda; class Insecta; order Lepidoptera; family Tortricidae; genus Notocelia; species Notocelia uddmanniana. Next base: position 11,358,144 of record LR991065.1, on the reverse strand, counting down.
TCGTGAACTAATGAAAATACAAGTTCATGCAAGTTTGTTCCAAACAGACGTCCATATGAAAAAAAAAAAAAAGATTAAAACCATGTCTGACCGTTTAAAGCAATGGTTTGCAATGAAATGTTAATTTGACGTCCGCATATCGGACGCCAAAAGCAGGAGGACGCCACTTTAAATGCATTTGAGCCAATAATGGACGCCAATTGGACTTCAGGATATAAATATATATATATATATAATATGAGACACGAGAATAAATATAGAGAGGAACATATCTCAAATATCTATAATATGTATAATATTTAATATATAATATTATATATTAAATATAGTAATATCTATATATTAATTAAATTTATATATATATATCTATCTATATACATATCTATAAATTAAAATGGGCTAAGGCTTATTTTCGGCTAAGGCAAAATACCACACATAGATCTTGCCACCAAGTCAGGAAGTCGCCGACATTACATACCTATTAGGATGGCAACACGATATTAAATTACATATAAACTTTTTTATTAACGAAATAAATGCATAAATATCGCTAACTATTACATTATATTTAATTTCAGTAAATTCCATAATTAAAATGGACATCAAGACCAAATACTACAAAGACACAGAGGGCCGCGACCACTTTGGAATCAAGAGCTACAGATACACCTTCGATTATGGTGACAGAATTTTCTACAACATCACCAACCTTTTCAAGGGAAACCCTGAATTGAGTGAGTATTTCATTATGTTTAGATTTACCCAGCGCCTGTCCTTGTATTATGGGCAAAATCAACTGTTTAAGATCAGTACCGAATTCGTCACAGCGATGTAGCCAATTTTAGCTCTCCGACTGAAAAAATCAATTCCTCCATTTCACTTACAGAATGTTGTATCCATAGCCAGTTTGATACAGTAAATCCCAATTTATTGATTCGCTTTTTAGCAATATAAACTGATAATTAATAATCTAAGGACGCCTGCAAATTACCTTATACGGCCGTAGACACCAAGGAATTTAAAAACGTCATTTTGCGCATTCGTGTGAATCACATAGCTTATTACTTCTTACTTTTATGGACGCACGGTCAGCCTCACAAGGGGCTGAACACCTTTGTACCTTCTCGCTTTAACGTCATGTTTAAACTATCATACTAAATGTCCAACGGGTGAAACCAACAAAGTCTCAAAGCTACTTATGAGACTGACTGTACTACAACTTCTATTCGTTGTGCTAAAATAAGTCTTGGCAGTTATATCCACTTACTTATACTTTTTTTTTAAATGTGACCAGCTGCGTAAAATTTATATTGTTTTAACAAAAGGTTTACCTATACCTAAAGACTGTTTTAATTTTTATCTTGATTTATCTTGATCGGAATATGAGTAGCTTTCTGCAGCATTTTCTTAGATTTGGCCATTAACATTTAAAAAAATCATATTCGTCAAAAGTTTATGTTGTAATTATTAAACCAATCATCATTATTATCATGTCAGCCGAAAGACGTCCACTGCTGGACATAGGCCTTTATTAAACCAATAACTTTCCATAAACAATCATGACGTGGTTTCATTTTAATTTAATTTTAGTGTTAGTGTAGTATTATTTTAATTATTTTATTTTATTGTATAACCATATGGACATGTTCTGGATTAAATTAATTTCATTTAATTTTCATTTCATAGCAAGTATACATTAAGTAAAGTTTGTCAAATGAGAATAAACGAATAATTTCAGAATACTTATGCAAGAATGTGAACTTTTAAGTCTGCGTATTCTAACGGACGGACGACTACGGAACCGTCACTTGGCTGGTTTTCATATATTTTGAATATTTAAAAAAAAAAACTTAATTTAGGTTTCCCTTTTTGTTACGCCCCAAAGAAAATGTATGATAAAATGTCACATAGAGGAAAAGAATACATTAGGGATTTATTTTCTTTGTCAGAATTAAGGATGATGATTGGGAGATGATTCAGAGTAGGAACAGTCCAAACTTTCAATTTATTGAGGAAAAAGAAAGTAAAGGTACAGTCAGCGTCATATAGTACGTAGCATCCAAAGTAGCCAAATATTTTGGTACACGATATATTTTCTATGGTCATATTATTATTATTATAAAAAGACTAACTTAGGTTTACTTATTCAGTGTACTTTGTAATTATGTATCATAATATATTTCCAGGCAACACTGTTCTTCTTTTCTTGAATGAAAACTGGCGGACGGTCACAGAAGAATTTGGAAAACCGGTGCTTGACTTTGCCATGAACGTGACGGTTTCCACTGCAAGAAAGTTCTTCAACGCTGTTCCCTACGACGAACTACTATACGTACCTATTCCAAAATATTGATAACTTTAGACTGTAACCTACTCGTAAAGATTTAAACCCACCATTTCATTTGTTTAGGAGTGTGTGACAGGTGACCATCAACATCAACAATTCAAGTATTTTGTGTCAGATGTGAGTTAAATACCACCTTATAGAGCCTCAAAACGAGCTTTATAGAAGTTTATTATTAAGTACCATTAATAATTATGAAACTGAAGCTAGATTAAAGGAGATTACTTATATGACTTCTATCGTTAGTTATAATTGTAACATATTAATGTATAGGTAATTATAAACCTAATACCTATTTTACACAAGGTAATAAATAAGACGATTTTCAAAGAAGTAGATCTATTGTCGTATGGCAATTGTACATTATCTTCTGCTAGGTTTGTAACTATTACTATCTAATTGTGAATTCTTGCCAGTTGTTGAATACAGTATAATACCCATATATTAATATCTATGATATGTAATACTAAGGTACAATATAATACGACGACCACTTTGGCTTAGTTGGTAGTGACCCTGCCTACGAAGCCGGAGGTCCCGGATTCGAATCCCGGCTAGAGCATTATTTGTGCATTTATCACGAATATTGTTTTTGGGGCTTGGATGTTTCCTATGTATTTAAGTATGTATTTATCTATACATAAGTGTGTATATCGTCGTCTAATACCCATACTACTACTAGCTTTGCTTAATTTAGGACTAGGTTGATTCGTGTAAGATTGTCCCCCAATATTATTAATGATTTATTTATAATATATTACAAAATCTCTTTATTTTATCTTTATTTTTTTATTGAACACCTCATACAAAATAATTTGTTACAAACAAAAAAATCAACCCTATATATGTACATAAACATATATTATACAGCGCGTATATATAGCGTATATATGCGGTAAAGTAATGCATAATAAAACCAAAAAAAAATATGAAAAAGTTAAACAAACATGAACACCCATGTCGTACATATCTAGTGACAGAATTTTAAAAGTAAAATTTTAAAAAGCTCCATAGAACGAATATATTCACAATTGGACATATAAGTAATTAGCTAAAAATAATAATAATAACATTGTATATATATGCTGTAACATAAGTATGCTGTAAAAAAAGTTGTACCTGGCGGTTTCCATAAAAAATATTAATCGTAAATAAGATTGGCAAAACCATTCACAAGTGCGTCATATGAACGTGAAAAACTGTGACCCTAGCGAAAAAGAGTATAAGTGCCGTACAATTGTATAGCACTTGTACCCCTTTTCACTAGAGCCACAGCTTCTTGTTAATTTTGTTGAGGATAAAATTTGTATAAATGAGCTCTGGGCGCCCTTGCTGTCACTTTTTGCCCCTGCTGTCAATAGACATTGGTCAGGTAGATTCACCTTTCTATTTGTAGATGTCTTTATATAGGAATATTTTATGTTGTTTATGGCGTTTTATATAACAAAATAACTCCTTTCAGAAAGTGTTGGAAATAAAATCATTATTTTTCTAAATATTGTATCAAAGTATTTTAAAAATATCCACATAGGTATCTACAGTGATTTTAACTTAACTTAAAGTCTTAGAGTGCTCGATATTGCTCCTGCTATCATTATTATTTGATTTTATAAATTAAAGCCGGGATGTCTTTTCTTCCAATGAAAGTAATACTTGGTTTTCTACAGAGGTTTGTATCTAAACAAAAAAATTGACCTTTTATTGTTATCACTAACTTACCCCCTTTTGAAAAAAAAAAAAGTAAAACGTGTAAATCTTCTCATAAGGAAAGATCATGCTCTTAGGCTATTATTAAATGAATCATTAGGCACTTTCCTATTATTAAAAAGCGTTAAGTTTTCCTTACCTAGCTACTTTACGATTATGAAGCTCTTTAAATGTGTCTGGCATTATTTTGAATAACTTGTGAATAACTCCAATTTGGAAAAAACTATAACGAATATCAATAATCATGTAACTAAGCTATTTATACCTCGTGTGTTCATAAGTTTTGAGACGGCTACATACTCGATTTTTCATAATTATATATATATATATATATATATATTATATTTACCTACAAACATATTGTTAATTTTGCTTGACAATAGTTTCATTAATAAATAAACATATGTATTATTTAAACTGCGTTCCAATATTTTATGTTAGATGCCATTTATTGCGTCGGCTACACCTAGATAATGGGCCCGCGAGACACGAAAATTTTCATCAGGGATTCTCTTGCTTCTCTTCCAGTAGCATTTGTGAGTAACTATTTTTGAGTAGTATTTACGGCAGGTTTTTAGCTCTAAATTGTGTGTTCATAAAAGTTATAATTTTGTCCAAAAAGACTAATCTGGAGTATTTAGAGCCAGGCTCGAAGAAAGTTACTTATATTGACTGATAAAAGACATACATTTTTCTTTTAGCAGTCTTCGTATGAAAATTTAATTTTGTTACGGTATTCTCCAAAACTTTGCCAAAAACCCAATTATTTTGATGAATATACGTGTCAAATAAACTTTAACAAGTGATTCCAATAGGCCATCTGGTAAATGAATAATTTTAAGGCATAGTTTGAGCAACTAGTATTCAAAATTGAAAGAAAAGGCTACCTCATACGTAATAATCGCCCGTATCGTGAACATCGTAGGGTGATAAGGTTGCAGTACTGTCTGTGCAGTAGTTGGAACATCTATCGACATTTTGGTGTACAATTCGTCGTTCTGCTGCCTTAACTTTCTTTCTATCAGAGACATTAACTTGTCAGTGAAAAAGGCGTTTTTCGTTTCGTGCCGGCACCTAAGGGAGTCCGCCGCATTTAAAGGCTTAAATCAAAAATATTGAAAGCCAATTTAAATAAACTCTATTTACTTTTATCAGCTACAGTACAGTGATTCAATGAAAATAATAACCTTGTTGGTCTAGCTACTGGAGAGAAATAAGCGGACTGTATAATAAAAAGGAATATATTAAATAATCGACCGTTACAATGGTAGTGATTAGCGCGTGCGCGTACAAAGGGGTATCTCACGAGCGAAGCGAACGCGAGCCGCGGTGCGTCGTCTGCCGCGTTGGATGAGTGAGTGTTGTCCCGCCGGGGCGCGGGCGCGGGCGAGGTGCATGCATACCAGTCCGACAAGTTCATGCGCTCCCTGCGTTATTTAAGTTAGTGCTAACCGCACCAGATACTCCCGGCGTTGAAGGCCTTGTGTCTTCAAAACTGTAGACAGGAAGAGGGCATATTGTATTGAAGGCTCGACGTATGATTCCCTTCGTTGTCCTTATATCAGCCACTCTGGCAATTCCATCTCTGCCGGGTAATACGTTGACGATGCGGCCCATTAACCACATAAGAGGAGGTAGATTCTTATCTTTAATTATGACCATCGTTCCAACTTCCAGTTTTCCTCTCGAACTCCGCCATTTTGTTCTCTGTTGAAGACCGAAGATGTATTCGCTAGAGAAGCGACTCCAAAAGTGTTGTCTAAGAACTTCGATGCGATGGAACCTTTGAAGACTGGAAATTCTTTGGTCTGAGACTTGAGGATGCGGCACCGCTGTTAGAGATCTCCCAATCAAGAAAAATGCAGGACTAAGGGGGGTAAGATCCAAAGGGTCGTCGGAGAGGGGAGTAAGAGGCCGTGAATTTAAAATTGCTTCAATCTGAGCTAAGCATGTTGCCATTTCTTCAAAAGTAAGGTGTGTTAGACCTAATACTCGACGTAAATGGTGTTTTACAGATTTAACAGACGACTCCCATAAGCCGCCAAAATGAGGGGTATATGCGGGAATAAAGGAAAAGTTAATACCTTCCGCTGCCTTATCTTTGGCAGCATCTTGTTTCAAAAGGTTAGCGAGCTCATTGGCGGCGCCAACAAAGGTAGAACCATTGTCTGAGAAAATGGTTCTAGGTTTCCCTCGGCGAGCTATAAATCGATCGAGTGCTGCAATAAAAGCTTCTTTTGTAAGGTCCGAGACAAGCTCCAAATGGAGAGCCCGTGTTGCCAAGCAAACAAAAATACAAATGTAAGATTTCAAGAGCTTGCAGCCTCTGCCCTTGCGATCGGCTATTAAGATGGGTCCTGCGTAATCCGTGCCTGTCTCGAGAAATGGGTACTCAAGATGTAACCGTTCTTTCGGTAGGTTACCCATTACGGGTTGTATGGGTTCTGCCTTAAGCCTAGCACAACGGATGCATTTTCGAACCGTGTGTTTCACTAAATTTCGGCCTCCAAGAGGCCAGTAATTTTGACGTATGACGGACATCAGTAGCTGAGGCCCTGCATGGAGGGCACGAAGATGCAACATCCTAAAGAAAAGCCCTATTAATGGTTGTTTACAGCAAATAATTATAGGGTGTTTTACCCCATAATCGTAAAAGGAATTAGAAAGTCGTCCACCTACTCTTAAAATACCAGAATCGTAAAAGGGACACAATGAGGTAAGACGACTTTGTTTTGGTAATTCTTTGCCTAATTTTAACAGTTCGTACTCTTCGGGAAAGGCGTTTTGTTGAGTTTTACGAAAAAGCATAGCTGACGCCGACAATAATTCAGTAGAGGTGAGAAACCCATGTCTTTTATTATTGGCATTTTGACAATTATAAATGAACCTATTTATGTATGCTATTAACCGTTGTATTTTGGAATAATCTGAACAATTATCAATCAAGGTTTGGATAGCATCGACATCGTCTGAATTTGGGGAGTTCGGGTAGAGAACCAAGGCTTTGTTTGCTATAATTTCTGGCAATGAAGTCTCCCTTTCAGAATTAGGTACAGTCGGCCAATATGACGGGTCTAACGGTAAAAAAGATGGCCCGGACCACCATAAAGAAGATTTTTGTATAAGATCTGCGTCTAGCCCACGAGACACAAGATCAGCTGGATTTTCCTTGGAAGGAATATAACGCCAAGATTCCTGAGGAACGCTCTCTTGTATTTCGGAGACACGATTTTTTACAAACGGCTGTAGAAGAGCCGGAGAAGATTTCAGCCACCCAAGAACAATCATGGAGTCGCACCAAAACACACACCGCTCTGGCTTAAGGGTAAGTGACTCCAGGACTTTTATACACAGTCTTGCTCCCAACAATGCTCCACAAAGTTCTAATCGCGGTATGGTCGTGGCTTTAATAGGCGCAATTTTGCTCTTGGAAGCAAGCATACGGACACACACAGAGCCATCCCCGGCCACGGAGCGAACGTAAAGGCAAGCTCCATATGCCTTTTCGGAGGCATCTGTGAATATGTGAAAGTCGATAGAAGCAGATGACTCGCATAGTATCCATCTAGGTATATTTATGTTATTTAGGTTAGGAAGTTTTTTTGAAAAATTGTTCCAGGATGCGAGTAAGTTACCAGAAAGTGGTTCATCCCAAGAACACTTATTCACCCACAATTTTTGCATCAGTATTTTTGCTTCTACGATGCATGGTGTCACTAAACCTAGAGGGTCGAATACCTGCGCTATGACTGACAAGATATTGCGCTTGGTAACTATTGAAGGCACCGAAATGTTTATTTGAAAAGTGAGAGTATCTGGAGAACAATGCCAATGAATGCCTAATGTTTTTGACAATTCCTTTTCGCTTAAATTGACAGTCTCTTGAAAGGAAGGCTCATTCTTAATTTGATTGAGTATGCTTGTACTATTGGAATGCCATTTTCTAAGATGGAACTTTGCTGAACGAAGAGTGTTTGTGACGTTTTGACACAGAGCCACGGTGTCAGCAATCGAATGTGATCCTGATAGGAAGTCATCCACATAGAAATCCTTTGCAATGGCATCTTGTGTGTGCTTGTCGGGAGATTCCTTTGACAGTTGGAAAAGACAGCGCGTGCTTAAGTAAGCCGCTGACGCCGTACCATACGTCAAAGTGTTTAATGTGTAGATCTTTAAGGGTTGTGATGTATCTGATCTCCATACAATTTGTTGAAGGGATCGTTGATCCTCGTCAACTAGAATTTGACGGTACATTTTTTCAATGTCCGCAGATACTACGAACCTATGTTGACGAAATCTAAGTAAGATTGAGAATAAATCATCCTGAATCCTGGGACCGACTAGCTGGATGTCGTTTAAGGACTTTCCTGACGTTGAAGCAGCTGACGCGTCAAAAACCGCGCGCAGTTTGGTGGTGGAGCTTGACTCCCTCATAATTCCGTGATGCGGAATGTAATAGGAATGTGGAGGGGGAATACCACGACTCTCACTCATATGACCTAAAGATTCATATTCGGTCATGAACTCAACATATCGCTCCTTGAACAAAGGTTCCCTATCAAATTTCCGCTCTAAGGAAAGAAATCTGCGCTTGGCTGATTCTAGTGAATTTCCCAGCACGTCCGGCGACTCTTTGAGGGGTAAGGTAACTACAAAACGTCCGTCCTCGTTGCGTTTTGTTGTATTTATGAATATCTGTTCGCATGTGTTCTCGTCTACAGTTAAATTATGCTTAGAGGGTATTGTATCTAGCTCCCAAAATGGAGTAAGATCTATTCCGGTTTCCTGATCATTCAGAAAAAAACAAAGAGGTTTATTAAGACTTGGCTGGTACAAAACTCCTGACAAAAGCCAGCCAAGCTTTGTTTCGAAAAGGGTTGGATTTTGCTTACCTAAATCTATCCGCTTTGTGCCTATGACACTCCAAAAGACTTGAGCACCGACGAGGATGTCAATTGAAGACGGAGCATAGTAAGACGGATCAGCTAAGCAAATACCTGAAGGAATAGTTATGTCGTGAACGTTTAAAAATTTGTTAGGAAGAGTTGAAGTGATTTTGGGCAATATGAAACAATCAATATCTGTTTTAAAGCTACCGTCGTATGACTCCATATGAAGAGAGCAAGACTGTGTACTTTTAGACTCTTGATTGTTTATCCCTGCTACTTTCGAAGTCACAGAACGTGTTGGTAATGATAGTTTTCCAGACAAATCCTGCGTTATAAAGTTTGCTGTACTCCCATTGTCGAGCAATATTCTAGCAGTGTGAAATTGCCCCCTTCCGTCACTGACCTTCACTAGGGCTGTGGAAAGTAAGACATGTGGCGATAATTCATCTGTATTAAGATTATTTGCGGACAGAGCCACATGCTCAGGAGGAGCATTTTTTTCATTATGTGCGTGCAATAACGTATTATGCCTGACCTTGCAGTATTTGCAGTGGCTGAGCCTGCACTTTGACTCATGATGCCCAGGGCGCAAACAATTAAGGCACACTTTAAACTCCTTGGCCTTACTCCGACGCTGTTCTACTGGCAAGGCCCTGAAAGCTTCACAGTTGAAGATATGGTGAACCTTTTTACACAACGGGCAAGGTTTAATATAATTTTTGGCAGTATCGTGATAGCTTGATGAGACTACGAAACTTTTTGACTTAGTGACTGACGATTCGGCCTTAAGCTTATTATTTTTCGACTCTTCTATCGTTTCAAGAAGATTACATCTGTTACTCAAAAATTTAAGGAAACTATCAAGTGACGGTGGTTCTGACAACGAGTTCCTATGCTCTTCCCATTGTCTGCTGGTGATGTTATCCAGTTTGGAAGACATAATATGAATTACTAACGTATCCCAGTGGTTAACTGGTTGATCAAGAGTTGCTAAGGCTTTAAGATTTTTATTTGCACTGTCTACTATTTGTCGAAGACCATGACTAGATTCCCTGTGAATGGGTTCTATGTTGAAAAGGGCTTGAACATGATTGTTTACAAGCAATTGTTTGTTATCATACCTATCACACAGCAATTTCCATGCAGAATTATAATTGTCTGCTCTAAAATCCAAGCTTCGGATTACTAAGGCCGCACTTCCATGAAGAGAAGCACGAAGATAGTGAAACTTGTTTATGTCGTCTATGCTTTTCTCTGTATGGATCAAAGAAACATATATATCTTTGAATTCTAGCCAATCCTGATAGCCGCCGCTAAAATGTGGCAAATTTATCTTAGGTAACCTAACGTTACTTTGTCTATGTGATATGGCAGTCGGGCAATCATTTGAACCTATATCGGACCTGGCGCTAACATAATCCTTGGCGCGCTGACTACGGTGGCGCTCCAGCAACTCGCGAGCTGTCGCGAGCTCCTTGTAATACGTCCCTTCAAACAGCTCTCGATCGGAATAAAGCTCGCTCGGGTCCTCCACTAGCTGCTCCAACTCGCTCTGAAACGTGTCATAAGAATCGTATAAAGCATCTAGTTTATTAATACGTAAGTCCAGCTCGACCAATTGCAGGTCGCTCAACTGACCACAAGATTTAGCCGTAGACAAGTAAGCAGTGAATTGAGTCAGCTTAGCTTTAGTAGTGCCGCGTTTCTTAATCAATTCTTTGATTCGCACTTCTGTAGCCATTATTTAACAATGCGGAAATAATAAACAATATGAAGAGATATAAAATTGCAATGTGAGTGAACAACTTTAATATAAGTTTATTTCCAGGCGCTTTATCTAAAATGTTACTTTCAGTAAGCAATGGGCAATGATATTGTGAAATTTGCTACCAAGCTAAAATAGGCGCTTAAATTACTTCGTCACTGTCGAACCAAAATAGCAATGTTAAAAAGTAACATTGCTGTGAAACTATTTTCAGGCGCTTGTTTATTGTGATTGCTCCAATTATTTAGGAAGGGTAAAAAAATTGTGTAATTGCTATTTCTAATGGTAAGTAACAGTTGTGCAAGTGAATTTAGACCCACCCACTTTATATTAATAAAAATAATTGTAATGTAAACTTTAACTAGCAATGAAATTGCTTAGCAATAATGATGTCAATATCGACGCAAGTTAGAAATAATGTTATTTTAGACCCAGCAAGAAGAATTTATTATGAAATAAGATTGAAGCAATTTTAAATGTTTTGTTTTGAAGTTTGAAATGATGAAACCAATTTGAACTTAGTGAAAAAAAGGATGCAAGTTTAAATACTAGGAATATTGGGTAGATCTGACCTTTATGATATCCGTGGTATTACAACCAGTAGGTAGCAAGCACTAATTCCAATAAATTTGATGTCGGATTCTTGATAAGACGACCTCCGTGCATTACTGATGTATTCGTAAGGTCCACCTTCTTTTATCTCTTGTTTTTTCTGTAGACAACGCTGTACTGTAGGGGCCGTATGTTTTTAAAATATGTCACTTTCGGCGAAGACCTTCGACTTGTGGCAATGTCGAATGCAGCTGAAAATAGATGCTTGAAGGTGGGTTTTGACGATGCGTTGCGACTTCCACTCGTAGACCCGCCGTGATGAGGAGATCAGTCCCAGTCCGACGGTGCGATACTTTGTATTTTTAATTCGCGCTTGTAACGGTCCGCGTTCATTTACTACGGCGTTTAAGGACCATATGTTGGTCTAGCTACTGGAGAGAAATAAGCGGACTGTATAATAAAAAGGAATATATTAAATAATCGACCGTTACAATGGTAGTGATTAGCGCGTGCGCGTACAAAGGGGTATCTCACGAGCGAAGCGAACGCGAGCCGCGGTGCGTCGTCTGCCGCGTTGGATGAGTGAGTGTTGTCCCGCCGGGGCGCGGGCGCGGGCGAGGTGCATGCATACCAGTCCGACAAGTTCATGCGCTCCCTGCGTTATTTAAGTTAGTGCTAACCGCACCAAACCTTGACAGAAATATTTTCTGTAATTGATTTATTCAAAACAATATTCGTCTCAAAACTTATGAACACACGAGGTAGATTGAGTAATTATTTTACTTAGGCATAAATACCGTTTGTAAAATAATTTCATACTATAATTCTGGTACAAGTAGCGAAAAGCTTATTTAAATAAATAATACCGAATACATGTGGTTTCAATTACTCCTAAAACACGACGGCAAACAAGCATATGGCCTACTTATTGGTGAGCAGATAAATACCGTGGCCTACGGACACTTGCGTTGCCTACCCCTTTTAGGTGTATTAATACAGAATGATATTACATAGGTCTTTGAAGTAATAAGATGTCATGGCGTTAAACCTGGTTTTCTATTTTCAATAATACGGAAAACGAAACCATGGCATTGATATTATTCAAATGGAGAAGACAATTAAAATGTTAAAAACAATCAGAAATTAAATATCGGCCTAATGCTCACCACACATCAGTTTTCCGCTTCCGGTTTAAACGTCACAAGAATGTACAAGGAAAAAAAGGGTCCATCAAATTAATTCAATCGTTTCAATCGGTTAGAAAGGAAAGTTTGTCAGTTGCCTATGTCCATATGCCCATAGTAAGCTCAACAAGACTTGTGTTACAGGTGTACTAGACGATGGTATATTTAATAGATATAGAGAAAACAACAAAGTCTCAGGAACAAATGTTTTTGATCACCACATAAACAAATTCTCTTACAGGAATTCGAACCCGGGACCTGCAGCTTCGTAGGCAGTGACAGTAGTGTTACTACTCGGCTAAACAGGCTGACAAAAAATAATATTAATTAAAATAATTACTGATTGAAAATACAGACTTCATGTATACCCTAGCCATAAATATATTTATAAACTCTTCACCTACTTCCTTCCGCTTATATTGTTTGTGAATAGTAGGTAATAAAGTGGGCGTTTTAAGGGTTTACAAGAGGCCTAATCCAATTTTATGGGAGCTCAGCGAATAGTGTAAGTGTAAGTTAAGATATAAGGATACAATGTTATGTTTAACTTAATAAACGTTTTCTCAAACATGCGCCTAAATGTATGCATTAATGTCACGAAAAGAGGACATGAAGTTACCTGTTTATGGCTCCCTACATTACTTCTTGGCCGCCGGCCAAGAAGTAATGTATGGAGAATGTATGAAACTAACATTATTGGCCGCTGCTCTAACTTTTTAAATTTGCTTACTAAAATGAACTGATAAAGGAAATATTACATAGAGCCAACCGTCACGATTTTGTATATATATTTTTAATTTGTTATGTAAATTGTTTTTTTTTTCTGTTTTTCCGGTTTTTTTTATCGTTCTTGTATTTTGTTGTTCTTTTTTCGAATTTTTCGAGTATTTATGTATTTTTTTTAGTTTTTTCGTGTTATTTTGTAGCGTTTTTTGTGTTTTTTGATAATTTTGGACTTTTTAAAAATATTTTCGTTTTTTTTTGTACTTTTCGTTTTTTTTTTTGTTTTTCCATGTTTTTGGTAGTTTTTTTAGTTTTTATGTGTTTTGGTATTTTTTAGTTCTTTCGTGTTTTTTGAAATGGTGCTTGTATTTTGTAGCATTTTTCGTGTTTTTATTTAATTTCCGTTATTTGTCGTGATGCTTTGCTATTTTTGAACGTTTTGTATTTTTTAGTTTTTTTACATAGTATTTTTTTATTGTTTTTTTTCTAACATGTTTGAGAAAAGTACTATACAATCCTCGGCCGGAACAGGGATTGCAGGACTCGTTTTATGCGGCCTCGTCTACGACTCGGCCGTTTATCCCAAACTCGTCCAGCAATCCCTTACTTCACGGCCTCTGCAGTAATGTACTATTAGGGTTTCCTTACTGAAGTAATGAATTGGTTGAGGCAATATCATTTCAAGTCCTATACGAGTACAGTCAGCATCAAAAGTAGCTAAGCATATGAAGTTGTCAAAAGCTCTTATTCCCTTATAATAAAGACTTTTGAACTTTCAAATGCATAGCTTACTTTGTCGGCCTGTTTAGCCTAGTTGGTAGTGTCACTGCCTCCAAAGCTAGAGGTCCCGGGTTCGAATCCCGGTAAGGGCATTTGTTTCTGTGGTGAGCAGAGACATTTGTTCCTGAGACTTGGATGTTTTCTATGTATTTAAGTATATATGTATCTATTAAATATATCGTCGTCTAGTACCCCTAACACAAGCCTTATTGAGCTTACTGTGGGACTAGTTCGATGTGTGTAAATAATTGTCCCCTGATATTTATTATTATATTATTTATTATTTTTATGTTGACTGTACATCGTAGTGAAAACAACACTTCAGTTTTAGTAAAACATGACGGTATACTGGCCGATACTATTATTCAGAGGGATTGGAGTAATAATTTATTAGTACATGTACAAGTATTTCAACTGGGACGTCTTGACATTTTTTTTTTTTAGTACAAACCTTATCCACAACGCAGGCTTCGTCAATTTCCAAAACACGAAACTCTTAGTCTCAGCACACCAAGGCCCAGCCGTCTTGACAGCCACCGGGACGAAATCATACACCGGTTCCAGTTTTGCCTAGGAGTGAACTGATTGAAGGATTCGTCGCCTCGAGAAATACCCTCGGTAGCTCAGTTGGAAAGAGCGATGGACGGATTCCAGAGGTCGTGGGTTCAAATCCCGCCCGAGGTGATCAATTTATCAATTTCTCATTCTGGTTGGAAATCATATAAGGGCTATACTTTTAAAAAATGACATTGAAACAACGTCTACTTGTAGATTGCTGTTCATTAATGCTTTTACTCTACCTTTGGTATTACAAGTTCACATGACAACGAGACTGTTTACCATCAGGATGATGGTCGAACCATTGCTTGAACTCAAAGTACCGCGCCTCGACCATGTAGGGAGACTGAGCTACGGGGTAGAATTAATACGTCTTAATTATTATGTACCTTCTATATTAACATGCACAATACAATATATCGACCTTTCTTCAGGGTGGATTCGCCTAGTCTGAAGCTTTCAACTATTATTCCACTAGTCAGAGACAGTTGACATTCTAAATTTAATTTGATCTAATTGCCAGTCCCCGTCTCGGAAGGAGATCTGTAAAGGTGGTTATACAACCTTTACAGTGTTAAGACAACAACGGCATCTGCCGAAATTTTTACTTACCCCGGTGTTATAGTTGTATCATTATCTGACAATTTGGTTTTCCTCAGACTAAAAAAACGTCAGATTAATTGAGCAATGTGACCTTGTGAGAAACCTGTAGTCATCAAGATAACTAACGTGTATTTTTATTTATAAGTCCATTATTTAAAGGTAAGACAAAAAAGCTGTTTGGATTGTTCATCTTCAAGGTCATCTCAATTTAATAGACTAAGTTTACTGGTGGCCATACAATATACATAACTAATCGTAAATTCAAACTACCTATTTATTGTCAGCTCCCATCGCTTACTATACTCGTAAGTTCACTTTTATAAAATCTTCTTCCACAATTAAACCTCATTAAAATATGATAAAACAAAGAATGCAGGTACGAGTATAAGGTAGGTAGGCAACATGATTTGGCTTGTTAAAGCTCCATCGTTTATGCAAAAATGAGGAGTTTTTCACTCGTGTCATCTAGCTTCCGCTCGGAAAGTCGTCATTATCGTCCGGGTACAGCGAAATATATTGTACATAGTCAACCATGCTCGTATCTGACTAACTGTGCTGTAACCAAAGTTACTTTGGTACAAAGACATAAAGTTCATATTCCATATTTAGTATACGGAAAGTATGGCTTTTAGGAAGTAAATAGAAACAAAATTCAGCGTTATATTTTCTAGAATATTCCGATGACATGCTGTGCACGATGTATGGAAATAAGAGTTCAGAATTTAAGAGCCCTTTCACGAAACACTGGATTTTCAGCGAATATCGGAATGTTTCCGCGTGAAGTCGAAAATATTGTATTTAATAATGGAAACAATATCTATATTTCAAAAAGTTTTGATTCTTTTATCTGATTGTGTTGCTACAAATACCTATTATTAAAAAATACAGTCGAATTGAGAACCTCTTCATTTTTTGAAGTCGGTTAAAAATGTCATTAAAATGTATTACTATTCACAATAATAACATAAACCTTTTTTCAGTAAGGTTTTTGCAAAGTGTGTTTATTATATATAAGGGCGATTTACAAATGTAGGTGTGTACAAAATGACGAAAATTTTGGGGCGCTGTGCAAAATAATTACATTTTGCGGTTTTGGATAAACATTAAACTAGAGGTCCCGGGTTCGAATCCTGGCCACGGCATTATTTGTGCATTTAGCACGGATTTTGTTCTTGGGTCTTGGAAGTTCTTTATGTATTTAAGTATGTATATGGTCGTCTAGTACCCATAGTACAAGCTTTGCTTAGTTTGGGACTAGGTCGATTTGTATAAGATTGTCACCCAATATTTATTTTATTTATTGAATATGTACTGTAACGTCTACTGTTGTTACGCGGGATATGTAAGTGGTCGAAATTCCTTTATTTCGAACCAAACGCTTTGCATCATCCTTCATAATGCGCACTTCTAAGGTTCTAAATTCTCTGCCGGCGTCTGTATTTCCGAGTTCATATAACCTGGACCTTTTTAAGGCACGAGTGAATAGGCATCTTCTGGGTGAGCTCGCTTCATCGTCGGCCTCATCTTTGCCCCCCTTTCATGAAACAGGAGCAGTCGACCTCCCGGTGGCTATTTCCAAAATGCAATACTGTGTTTCATTTAACACCCTAACTTTTTTTTTATTAAAAATGGGATTGCTGTTGGCCAGCATCTAGCCAGGGGGCGAAGATGAGGCCGACGATGAAGCGAGCTCACCCAGAAGATGCCTAAACAAAAGGACGTAAGTGCCGTGACGAACAGACGGACAGACAGACAGACAAATGGACACGGCGAAACTATAAGGGTTCCTAGTTGACTACGAAACCCTAAAAATGACATCCTCGCCGAGTTTCTTAACCCGGTTCTTCTCGTAACAGAAGTTTACTTTTCCGAATAATATGCTAAATTGAAGAATAAATTACTTTTACTTTTATTATTCGTCTAACAGCTGATGGCCAATTGGGTAGACGAGTTCTGAAGTAAACCACAAAAGTCTCGCCAAAACAAAACATTATTTTAAACCAAACTAGTTCCTCGTTTCAAATAGTCTTGCAAGCGTACTTCGAGTTATTTTTATGTGTCTTATTTTCTCGCTATAAGGTGCATAGGTTGTCAAATTAAAAATCATTAAATAAGTTGGGCAAGCAATTTAATCTGTAGAAGGAATAGGTCCGATTATCAACTCCTCATATGGTACGGCAAGGAAGAATTTCTCTATGGCCCTTACAGCCAGTTCTGTGCCGTAGTCCATGATTGGTTTTCCGAACTCTTCGGCCACAAGTCTCCAATTCTGGTTAATGAATGTCAACACTGTTTGGCCTAGAACAGAAAAGGTTGAGAAAATGAGTAAGAATAACGCGTCTGGATTCTTAGGATTTGTAGTTGCGTTGATAGTTGTAAAAAATCTGTCTTTATATGAAAAAGGTACCAAAATCATTGTAAGCAAATGGTAAAAAATATTAATTCTTGTGTTCTTACTCAATTCGGGGTTGCCTTTGAAAAGATTTGTCATGTTGTACGTGGCCTTTTCCCCATAGTCGTAGCTGGATTTGTAGTTCTTGACGCCAAAGTGTTGGACACCGTTCTCATCCGGCAAGATGTGGGTGTACAGCGTGACCTTAACTTTGAGATTAACTGCGAAAGAGAACGCCGAAATATTAAATTAAACTTGTTTATTATTGAGTTTACGCCCTTCAATTGTTTTACAACATTTAAATTGTATCACAAATGACATATATATACAGGTGGGCCCTGTATCAGGAGCAAAAAATTAAACGGGCCACTAATAAGAGAGCTAGTAATTATTTTGATTATTAAAAGATTTTCCTATTTATGTTTTTCAAAGATAGCTTACGTGTATTTTTTACTCTCCTGGAGTGATATTAAAATAAATAAATAAATATTGGGGGACAATCTTACACAAATCGACCTAGTCCCAAACTAAGCAAACCTTGTTTTATGGGTACTAAATGACGATATACATACTTATATAGATAAATAAAAACATCCAAGACCCAAGAAAAAATATCCGTAATAAATGCACAAATAAATGCCCTGGCCGGGATTCGAACCCGGGACCTCTAGCTTCGGAGGCAGAGTCACTACCAACTATGCTAAACAGGCCGTCGAATTAATAACTATTTATTTTATAAACACAAAATAAAAATTTATTATGAAACATATCATAACAACTTATGATATGTTATACTACCTTAAAAACTGCATTGACTGGTGCGCTATAACGAAGCGTCCTTTTAAATATTTGCTCATGTTACAGGGAAATATATATAAGGTGATTTTAACTGGTGATCAGGAACCCGAACAACTTATTCGGTAATCGATCGCAATCACGTTAAAATAGTAGTTAAGAAAAACAAACATACTTTGTTTCTTAAACGAATTTCTAACGGGAATTAGCATTTAATTAAAAATCTTTGTCACCGTATCCGTGGTTTCTAGTAATTATAAACTATGAACATAAGACCTCCTTCATGATTCGTTTTAAAACAAACCTAAATATTCTTAATTTACAACCGGAGTGATTTTTTTTAAATGTGATCACCCCGGGCGGGACTTGATCCCACGACCTCTGGAATCCGTCCATCGTCATCCAGGGGATGGATGATGAATGATTAATTTATGAAGAATAACTTGTCAATTAATTATTATGCTGTATGACAAGTCGATGGATGAGTTTGTTAACGTAAGACATAAAATTTCCCTCCAAAGCACTGAAATTTTACATTTGCCCGCACACACTTCAAGAAATGTAGGATGACCATGCATTTAGTTGATATTAGTCTTAATATTACTATTAAATTTAACTAACTAAATAGTAATGTAAACACATAGGACATTGTCCATTAGAATCTGTTTCAATTGGCTATTAATATTTTTTGACTCCTGATCACCACTTTAAAAATCACCACATAATAAATACTATAATCTAAAAGTTTTGCTGCAGGATAGTTGTACAACTATGCGAACGAGCATGAGGACATATAAACGGTAAACTTATGTTCAATAAATGATAGTTGATATATACTATCATGCGTTCACAATGTTACGCTTTCAGCTCGCTAGTATTGCAAATTTTCTGAAAATGTTTTTAAATGTCCCGGTACAAAGTTGTAACTGCTTATAATATGCATAACTTTATAAAACCCGACATCTTACTTATACCGATTTTAAGGTAAGAATTTCATGCTAAGAATTCCTGTTTTATAGCATTATAACTGAATAAACTTGTAACTTGAGTAAGGTGCGTCACATGAATTTCTCACTTATTTTTATTTTGACGTCGCCCTCGCCATCGATGGGGAAGGTAAGGATCCTTCCTTTGGCTTCGTAACTTCCTTTGAGTGTAACATTGGTGTGGAACTCCATGACGAATTTGTGTTTTTCTGAATTAGACCTGTAATAAACAAATGAAACTAAATACTATAAATAAGTTACTAAAAATTTCGTTTTGTATCTGTGTAACCAGCTAGTTGAATACTTAAGTATTTTCATTAAGCTAAATAATCATTACAAAATACGTCACGCAAGTTTCATTATTTTTATTGAAGTAATATCCAAAAGTAAGTATAATATCCAATTTTGTCATTTTAATAAGCCAAACAAAATCAGCTGTCCCCGCCTAGCCTGATGAATCGATATTAGAAAAGAATATAATAAGCATTACGTGACAATAAACATCAAAACATGGACAGAGATCTGCATACAAAAAAATGGGGTATATTTGTATTATAAACAGATCTCCATATCTGTCCTTGAACTTTAAACTTGATCGGATTAAATAACCCAACTTTTTTGACGTCAACGCAGCTATTAAATAGATACCAAGGAAAACGTTGTTTGTAAATTAATGAATATTGCTTTGTTGAATAACATATTGAATTAATTATACGAAAATGTAAAACTTTGACGTGTAATGTATGTCCATTGCAAATAAATGAGTATGAGTATAACTTCTATAATTATAAATTGTGGTTACTTTACTTATAATAATTAATTATTTCATATATCACCGATTTGCAACTCGTATATTAGTCTCCAATTTCTGAAAGTAATTAAGTAAAATGTATTTAGTAGATGATTTTGCTCGTTGTCATTATTTTTATTTGTACGATTAGATACATTTAACAATAAGTTCGTTGTGATTACTGTTGTACTTGTATATTTTTCATTTTCCATTAGGTATACTTATACATTGTTATTTGTTAGTACTGACTTGCATTAATTAAAACCTTGAAAGATGTATTTTAAGGATTCTCGTAAAATAACAACTAAACGAAAGCTTAACACTGTAGGTATCATTAAAATACAGTTTATACCTGTCCTGATAAAATCTTCAAATATTTACTTACTCTATATTGTCTACTATGGCCTTCCTGAATCCAGTAACTTTGCCTCTATATAAAGAAATTTTAAGTCCCTGCAGCGGGAGCACCAACTTTTCGATATGGAAAGGGTCCAGGGACGGCACTCCCAGTTCGGGTAAGCCCTTCGAGAACTGAGGGATTGCATCCATTGTTGACTGTATTAGGCATGCCCTGTCATCTACAGGGCATGGGTGAATAAAATCCGCTGAAAATAAACAAATATAAACATACATTTTACGTAAACTTAATTCCCAAAGCAGAGACATCAAATTTAAATTTTCAGTAGCTACAAATCGATACTTAAAATGTGATATGGCCGTGATAGGGAGTTAGCCCATCGTCTACACCCTCCAATATTAGCCAATTTTATACCACGGGTAAAAAAAGAGGTGGTGCCATTGCGACAATAAAACAAAATGTTTGAAAGATTTCTGATAACTTGCAAGAATAATCAAAGTTGAAATGGAAGTATATGAAAAAAATATTATTGCAATATACCGGACATGTACACAAACACACCACCACCATATCAGCCGGAGGACGTCCACTCCTGGAAGTGGAGATAGCCTTCCCCCAAATTAACGGGGGGTATATGCCACAATCACCACGCTTGGCACGCCACGCTTGACCCAATGACACATACAATACATATTGTTATTTTTATTGGAGTCACTAAAGCCTGGCAACACAACACCCAGAAGATTTCTAACGATCATTAAACATAGGTTAAAGGACCTACTCGAAAACTTGGTAACTAAATATACTATGTTATGGGACAGGTGTTTAAGTGTTACATAGTTATTTAGGTTTTAAGGACCTTAATTACTAAACCTTAATCTAGCTCGTGGTTCTTATTTTACGGCTCACAACGTTACATCATTTTCTCAGTAGTTGGAGCGGAATATATTGGACGTAGTTACACGAAAAGATTCCAAATGCAGTACCTTCATAATTTTGAAAATTCCATTTTTTTCCTCTTGAACAAAAGCAATGGGATTTTCATTCACCACTACTTTTTTTTGTGTATGAGTAACTTTTACATTTAATAAAAAGTTTCTCAAAATCAATTAAGATATAACATTTCTGAGGTAGTTCTAAAGTAATGTTGGGTTACATAACTTTACTGTGACCATAGGTGTAGAGAGTGTCGACTTCGGTAATAGTTTTGAAGTGTATTGTGGGCGTTTAAATGAAAACCTATCACTGCAATATCACATTTTCTGCATTTGTTTATGAAAATATAAGTACAGCTAGAAGTGACACTGAAACTCAAATACCATTTGCTTTGTATACCCCTTCTGGAGTACCGCATAAATGCATTCCGGAAGTTTATGACTATCGTCTTCTAATGTAAAGAATAGAGAAAAATATGACTACACAATACAAATGATTATTTCTGTGGAATTTAATTTTTCTACATATTATAGAAAATTTATTAAAATGTAAAGAAGTTCGAAGCACTTACGGGTTAATCTCGTCCATCCATCCTCAAGGAATAAAAGAGCTAGGGATAAAATAGTCAGACTCCACTTCATTTTGACGATCTAAATTAATAGTGACAGATTTTTATGAATTAATAAATTAACTTGAATAATTACAACAGCCTGTGACCTGCGAATCAGTATAAAGAACTAACGCATTTTATTACGCGCGACCTGTTTTTAAATATCCTGATGACGTGTGAGTTTTTTTTCCGCCTATAAGTAATTATATACAGGTAGAAGGAACTTGTTCGTCAAAACATGCAAACCTGCTGCAAACGATGTATTACCTACCAGACCTTATTGGGATTAGGCTTGTCAAGTGAGTGGGCAACTTGACTGTTAGAAGTTATAAATTTGAAGTAATCGTATATGAGATCACAGGGAAAGTATCGGAATAGACAGAAAGCTACTTGACTAACAGAATGTAATATATAGAAAAAAGAACTACCCTATACCTATTTTCTATATGTCTAATAAGATCCACCACTATTTTAAACTCAGGCAATTATGATCGTTTAAAGATAATAAAACAACTTAAACATGTCAAAAACTTACAAAATAAAAATAGAAATAAAGTCAATCTCAGAATGTATATCGGGTAATTCAATATTGAAGCAGTTATTCATATATAACTTTAAAACCTCTAATAGTGAAGTTCCACAAGGACGTATACTGGGCCCTTACTGTTTTTACGAGTGCCTACTCTATGTCAATGACCTACCTAGAGCAGTGGCTTTAGACCCACAGTAGTATGTAGTGGTAGTGACATAAAGAAACATTATGTTTGCTAATGATACGATTATTGCAATATAATGTGAGAGTAAGAACCGTATTTAATTTGATGTCAATAAAGCAATAACCAACGTTTTAAAATGGTTGACATTAAAAAAAAAATTGGCAACAAACAGTCATTACATGACTTTTACAATAATTCTTACTTATACTACTTAATAGACCAAACAGTGCCGAGACAGGATAGATGTGAAGTAATTCACTTAACGAGAAATACAAATCTGAATCTCATCATCATGCCGTGGGTGGGCCCTAGGCTGGTCAAGCAAATTTCTCCAGTCCGTATTAACAAGTAGTTGATAACTGTGAAAAAAGTACAGTCGGCAATTAAAGCTTGCACTAAAAAGGATTTATGGCAGAAGCTTATTTGTGAATGAACACCGATGCTTCCGTAGAATATATCACTTTGGGATACCGCACGCCGCTCAGAGTACACGCACAGAATAAGGAATAGTACAAGTACAGAAATTTCACTTCCTAACAAAAACGGCGTTTAGGCATAAGAAACGTGCCTACTCTCTGCATCTCTGTCTATCGCATAACTTGTATTCATTCACGCGTGGCACGTGTAGCCCTAGGGTTGTCACGCCAAAAAAACTTCAATGATGCAAAAAAATGTTTTACCTCACCAGATGTCGCTTAAGTACAGTGAACGGATATTAATTAAGTACATGTTACTTCACAAGAATAATAAATCTCATATTTTTTTAACGAACCATCTAACGATAACCTACACGGTGGATTTTGCAAGAAAAAAAATGCATCCCCATTTTACGTGTAGGGGAAGTACCTTCAAACTACATATATCGTGTTAAATTTAAAATGAAAGAGCTCATTGTGTGCATCTTAAATATATTTTTTTGTAATTTTAAAATAATTATTTTAGCCAAAAAATTACCATTCCCCCCTTCATCTCCGAAACTACTGGGTCTAAAATATAAAAAAAAATACATTTCAAATCATCAACCAACAGTTTTTGTCGGACATACAAATCAACAACAAACACGTCACAACTGCATACAACAGGACAGGTCTTTTTCTTATGTTTTTCAGCTATTTATACCTACACTTTGTCCGTGTTTCAAATGCTATGGCCACAATAAAGTACAACTACCTAAATAGGACAACTATTATGTAGCTAATCAAGTAAAATAAATTTAATAACGCGTTTCATTTTGAATAAAATTACAGTTAGTTACTTAATAAGTAAATCGTCGGAAATGGTGAGTTTAAGCTATAAGTACCTAACAAGTAGCCAGGTGGTTCGTATCGTATTTATTTGTATTGTAACTTACAGCTTGATAATTTTAAACATCAACCAATAATTTTAAACACCAACCAACACTAAATAACTACTTATTATTACATATACCAAACTAAAATAAAAAAACTTACCGTTCAAAATTTATAGGCAACTGAAAAAAAGATACACGTCGCGATCAAGTCGGCGGCGCGCGGCAGCGGATCACAAAACAGCACGCACGTACATGCTCGGACAGCGGCGGCCCGCGACTGACAGCTAGAGTCAGGGTTTTCGAGCGTTAGGTTATTAAAGCGGCACGCTCCACCCATTGCAAGCCCCTTGGCGCGGTTCGTCGCGATCAAGTCGGCGGCGCGCGGCAGAGGATCACGACGGGCACGTACACGCTCGCAAAGAGAATATAATACTCCTTACGGAGACACGCCAACGCTCGGACGGTGACGGCCCGCGACTGACAGCTAGTTTCGGGGATTTCGAGCGTTAGGTTATTAACGCGGCGCGCTCCACCCATTGCAAGCCCCTTGGTACACGTCATACAATATAATCGTCGCCCATACTAAGAGGGCCTGGCTATCAGTCATAGGAACAGAAAAATGATATAACAGCTTTACACACAATGTAAGTTGTCTAAAAGTCTGGCTGATACCACCGGACACCGTAGAGCTGGCAGCTTCCTCGCTCAACGCATCAGTATTGCAATTCAGCGAGGAAATGCTGCCAGCATCTTCGGAACCATGCCTCGGGGTGACCCCTTATTATAGCTTTAATTAATTTTGATTAGTTTTAGTTCTTAGTTACGTTTTTTGTTTTATCCATATGTAGTTATATAAAGTTTTGTAATCAGATGATGAAATAATGTAAGTCAGAATCGAGGATGCTACAACAAGAAAATAAACTACAAACACTATTAACGTGATGCATTTATGAGCAGCCAGTATACATTTATGTACGGTTATCCATTTGAACATGAGAAGGAACAGTTCCATCGATCAACTCTTCAAAAGGCACGGCAAGGAAGAACTTCTCTATGGTCCTCACACACAACTCCATGATGTAGTCCATAATTGGTTTCCCAAACTCATCGGCAACTATCCGCCAGTTTTCGTTCATGAATTGAACCACAGTGTTGCCTAGAAATAAAATGGAGCTGAGTGACTCTTTTTAATATAATAAATATGAAAGTTTTAATATTTAAATTCATGACCGATTATATAAAGAAAAAAAACCCTGATCGGATATTAATTAAATCCGGGACAAGCCTGTAATGTTTCGGGTATCGCGGTATCGCCATTAGTTTAATTGTGAAGAAGTGTGTTGCAAATTTGCATTTGTGCCCCCCTAACCAAGCCTTTATTACGTTGCGGATTTTGACTTGAGATTTAGCGTTACCGCTTTTTCTGAAATACTTTTATGTCATATCTAATCTGTCGTAAGTATACCAGACCTCTCGAAATTTACTTAACTTCAAATTCAAAATTCAAATTCAAAATATTCTTTATTCAAATAGGCCTAGCAACAAGCACTTTCGAATCGTCAGTTATAACATGTATTAACATATATATTAATTAATTATTTAGAGCAATTTATTGGTGCTATTATTATTTTTTACAAAAAAATATTGTATTGTTGTAGACATGTCAAAATAAGAAATAATTATGTAGTAAAATTCACAATAGGATCGTCAAAACATTAATAATAATAATAATAAAAGATGTATAAAAAATAGAAATTTAGACATTTTAGAGTTTCTAGAATAAAATCAATATGTCAAAAGAAAATAATAAGATAATATTAATATCTAATGCCACAATGATTAATTCATTAATATTTCAGTCACAATTAATTAATCCCACGGTGTTTTATCATTCATGTAGTCGTGTGTGCTATAATATGCTTTCGATATAAGTTTACGCTTTACATAATTTTTGAATTTATTTATAGATAATCCAGTTAGGTTTCTTGGAAGCTTATTATAAAACTTCACACCATTACCCATGAATGTTTTTCTAATTTTTTGGAGGCGAGTGGTGAGCACCGCGAGCTTGTGTTTATTTCGAGTATTAATATTATGTATGTCACAGTTCTTCCTGAAATTTACAATGTTTTTATGTACATACACAATATTATCATTGATGTATTGACAATGCAATGTCATTACATTAATGTTCTTAAACTTATCTCTAAGTGTGAGTCTCTATGGTTCACTTTATATATTGCTCGAATAGCCCTCTTCTGCAGAACAAAAATGGTATTATTAATCTCTGAAGCACTGCCCCATAGTAAAATACCATACGACATAATACTGTGGAAGTAACTAAAATATACTAATCGAGCTGTCTTCACGTCTGTTAGTTGGCGGATCTTGCTCACTGCAAAAGCTGCAGAACTCAGTCTGTTCGAGAGATTAGCAATATGGGGACCCCATTGGAGTTTGGAATCTAATGTTAAACCAAGAAAAACTGTACTATCCACTAGTTCCTTTGACATTAATTGATTTAAACGCCTTTGTTACATCTGGGGTACTAACATATTCAAAATGAAGATTTCCACTACATTCTGAGGCGTTATCTTTTAACAATGTAACGGTAGATGAAGGTGACGAATTTAATGTCTTTGTTGTGGATACTGGTATCTCAGTGAAAAAAAATTCAAATTCTGTTGCTACTTCTAAACTTGAATCTATAATTATGCCATCAATTTTTAGTTTAAGATCATTCATTTTGTGCTTTGATTTACCAGTTTCCACATTAATTAATTTCCATGTTGTTTTGATAATGTCCGAACTATTTGTAATTTTCTGGCTTATAAAATTACGTTTAGCTGTATGACAATCTATTTTAAATTTCTTAGAATATTGTTTGACATGTTCTTTAAATTCATCACTCATATTAAACCGGCGCTCTTCATATAAAGCATACAGTGCTTGTCTACGTTTATGTAAGTCCTCAGTAGCCCACTCACTAAAAACTGATGCCCCACCCACCAACCACGACCGATTTGGTTGTAAAAATCGCATTATAATGTTCCATAAAAGTGTGAAAAAATGAATTGTACATTTCGTTGGGACTCATATCAGAAGACAGAAAGGGTAGCGCCTGGACTAGACTTCCTCTATTTACTAGGGCCGGCAATAAAATAAGATAAAAAATATATAAAAATGTGGGGACGCCAATTTGGCCGCGGATGGACGCAACCAATATATGACAGGGACATAAATAAGCATGTCTAATACAAATTTGTATAAACGTATTTCACTATGATAACTTTCTTTTAGAGATTTATTTTGAAAATTAATATGGTGTTTAAAAAAACATTTAATCCTCTACTTGACAACACTTAAAAACTCATTTTTTAAGCTTATATTTCCTTTTCTAGTATTTTTATATTTTCCTCTTGATTGACGACGAATCGTATTTTTTTATTTGAGAGGTAATTTTAAAATGTAAGTTTTGTTAACGGTGAAGGAAAACATCGTGAGGAAACCTGCATAAATATAATAACATATATATGCATAGAAATTCAAAGGTAATACGTGAAGTCCCTAACCTTCACTGGGCCAGCGTCCGGACCACTGCCTGTTCAGGCTGATGATGATGATGAAATAAGTATTTTACTTAGTACCTCTATACATACCTAATTCCTGATTGCCTCTGAAGAGATTTGTCAAATTGAACGTAACCTTATCGCCGTAGTCGAAAGTGTACTTGTAGCTCTTGGCGTAGAAATGATTCACACCTTTACCATCCGCCGCGATCGCTGTATTGAATGTAATTCTTGTTTTGAAGTTAGCTGTACAAAAAAAAACAACGAAAGATGTCATAACGAACCTAACTTAAGCGTAGGTTTACATTTTATTCACGGGACACAAGATGATGATAAAATTCTTAATTATTGAGTTATTAACCTCTGCCTCTGCTGCCTCCTACAAATTACTGTAGCACGCTAGAATATTAGATGTATTTATATTTCGAATACATAACAACAGGCTACGACTTCCACTAAACTCCAGATTACACTAAAAATGAATACCGTAAAACCTGTACGGTAAGCCAAGAGAAAAACTAGTTATAAGGTCCAAAAATAAACTAATTTAATTCGGTTAATGATTTTGTTTTGGTTATTTAAACGTTTTTAGTTAAAGTTGTGTAATAATTTCAGTTAAGGTAAATGTCTCAATACCCGACCCCTTAATGCCTAGGAGATGCCCCCTATTGATCACCTTTGTCATTAGTCACTTAAGATTGAAAGTGCCGTGTATTGGATCAGTCTCAAGCACTAGGGACATTTACCTTATATGCCTAATAGTCATATCTAAATGAGTACTACACAAGTTCATTTAGACCATAGTTACGTCATTTAGCTGTATAGTAAAATCCATTTAAGAATTCGATAGCGCTCATCGGCTAGACTTTTATTCCGATGTCGTTATTTTCTAGCGAGTAATCAATGCGAAACTGTCGCAAAAATGTCATCGCTTGTGTATCATAGTACAGGGTAGGATGGAGCCACGGGCTCACTAGGGACGTGCAAGTGTCATAATTAAAATAGTGCTTAGTAGTTAAAGATGCCCATTATATTTTTATGTCACACATAGTGCATTTATTTAATCTGATTTAGTATGATTTATAGTGTGCATTTTGTTTTATTTACAAACATACATAATAATAGTTCATTAACTAATAGAATGTCACTTTTACAGCCAAAAATAATATCTTAAATACGTTTATATTTGTTTGTTTATTTCTACATGGAGACAAAGTCATTTCAAATAATAAAAACATCAACTGAACACTTATGCCGCACAGTGGATCGAAATGACCAAAAACGGGACATATGCATTTTTTTGAAAACCCTATTTAAAAAAATGCTTTTCGATTGAAAATGATGTAAGGAATAAAAAATGTTATATAATTATTTTCAAAATAAGGCTTATTTAAAGCAGAAAAAATAAAATCGTTCATTGTTTAAAATTGAAAGGCGTAGAACATACAAAAGTAAAACGGTAACTAGAAGTCAAACTGGCCGCCGTAAGCAATCAAAACTGAGGCATCTTTAAAATAATATTGAGTCGGCAACACTTTGTATATGTTGCGCATGAAGGGTTCCGTACTATTATCTATACAACATTAAACACTTTATTTTAACCTTTTTTAATTTTA
The DNA here is from genome assembly GCA_905163555.1 of Notocelia uddmanniana. Taxonomy (NCBI): domain Eukaryota; kingdom Metazoa; phylum Arthropoda; class Insecta; order Lepidoptera; family Tortricidae; genus Notocelia; species Notocelia uddmanniana. The sequence continues at coordinate 11,328,980 of LR991065.1, read as the reverse complement.
TTTAAATAATAATATTTTTGATTTTTTTTATCAGTAATAAGAACGTTAAATAATATCAAGTAGAATTTTGGTCAAATGTGAGTCGGATTTTAGTTTTCCCATACTTTTTGAGGCCCAGCGTCTGATGAACACAACGAGCAAGTTTTTAAAAGTTCTTGTATTGGAGCTCCCTTAAATAATTATTTTATTTTATTTTTAGTATTTGTTGTTATAGCGGCAACAAAAATACATCATCTGTGAAAATTTTTACTGTCTAACTATCACGGTACATGAGATACAGCCTGGTGACAGCCGGACAGACAAACAGACACACAGCCGGACGGACAGCGGAGTCTTAGTAATTAGTAAAAAGGTCTGGTTTTACCCTTTGGGTACCGAACCCTCAAAATACTCCAGTAACGACAAAGGCTGGGTTTTATAGAGGTTAATTATTTTTAAAAATTGGCTTTGATACAGAACTGATTTATATTTGTACGCTTTAGGTTTTCATATTAGCCAATGTTGTCGTTTATATTTAGGTGATGACGCTATCCATAATATTTTAGTGTAAAGTAGTAAAACAAATAAAAACAACAAGCAACAAATTAACAAACCAAACAAATAACAAAAATCCGCGGTATTATTCAGAAACTCGACTGATCGCAAGCGAACCCGAATATGGAATGGCAGTTCTGGCAAAATGGCGGACCGAGCGTGCCGCTCCCCTGACTTGACGCCTCAGAGTCGTGTCATAAAACGTAAGGCCGTGGTATCGACGGCCGCGGGTAGCTGAGCGGCTATCGGTGACTGCCGGCGGTACACAGTGGATCGAAATGGTAAAACCGGACCCTTTTACTAATTACTAAGACTTCCCTGTCCGTCCGTCTGTCTGTCCGGCTGTCACCAGGCTGTATCTCATGTACCGTGATAGTTAGACAGTTAAAATTTTCACGGATGATGTATTTCTGTTGCCGCTGTAACAACAAATACTAAAAAGAAAATAAAATAAATATTTAAGGGAGCTCCAATACAAGAACTTTTAAAAACTTGCTCGTTGTGTTCATCAGACGCTGGGCCTCAAAATTTATGGGAAAACTAAAATCCGACTCGCATTTGACCAAAATTCTGCTTGATATTATTTAACGTTCTTATTACTGATAAAAAAATTCAAAAATATTATTATTTAAATTAAATTAAAAAAAGGTTAAAAAATGTTTAATGTTGTATAGATAATAGTACGGAACCCTTCATGCGCAACTTATACAAAGTGTTGCCAACTATATTATTTTAAAGATGCCTCAGTTTTGATTGCTTACGGCGGCCAGTTTGACTTCTAGTTACCGTTTTACTTTTGTATGTTCTACGCCTTTCAATTTTAAACAATGAATAAATTAATCAGTCTCTCAAATAGTTCACTTTCTTCTAACTACTAATAAAATCCCAACTCTATTTATTATAGTGCAAATATTAAGGTTTGCGACTCCTGCTCGGCCTTGCGTCGCAAGGTTGCTGGTACCACTGTATTGCAGCGATATCAAGAAATGCTTACTTTGGGGAACAATAGCAACTGTAGTTATTGACAATTACATTTTAGTTGTGAGGGGTCATCAATGACCGCTATCGCATTCTTAGATGGTTTTTACTATAGTTGGGAGGTTTTACGGTTAGTCATAACAATTTGGGCATTTAATCTCTGGCCAGCCCGCAAGTCTGCTGTCTGGGGCTAGGCCGTGGGTTCTGTCAAGCTGGTCTAATTTGACAAACGTTATGATGTGCTCATTTGAGTAATGATTGCAAAGATTTGGAAGGAAGGAATTAATGCATTCATTTAATATGTTATTACCCGCTTATTTCCCGTATTGTCACTATTGTCAGACTTGGCCTAGTCAAAATTTTACGAATATTTTAAGGTACTATTTGTTACAAAATATTAAGTAATTTGTGGTTTGCGAATATGAAACTATTTAAGAATGTTCTAGAAAAAACAACAGGTATTAACTTTCTTTAAATTTACTTCCTTTAATTTTAGTATAATACTCGTAGTATCGTCGATGGCAATTACTGTTTTAATACGCATGCAGCTTCAATCGCCTTTAATAATAAAAATAGACGCACGGGCGTATAAAACATACTGAACTACATTATTTATTAAACACCTATGTAACTCATATACAGGGTGTGGCCTGTAATAGGAGCAATAAATTTAAAGGACGCTTCCCTAGAGCATCTGCAGTAACCTCTTGTGTCCAAAAATTTTTTTTCTTTTTTCAATTGGGAGAAATATTGATATAAAGTTATGACCTCCAAGTAATGGATCTTGTCACCCAGAGATCATAGCGCGGCCGTCAATGCTGATTTTGAGGTTGCTTCAAGTTATGACTCATAATCGTTTTCGCATTTTTGGTTTGAAAGAATATTTTTGGGATTTTTATTATTTTTTTTTATAAATTTTAGTGTTTTTTGAATAAATTGTTATTAATATCACTCCAGTAGAGTAAAAAAGTACATATAAGCTACATTTATGAAAAAAAAAAACAAAAAAAAAAATTTTTTTTTTCAACTAAATTCATTTGGAAATACTTGCTAGAGGGCTCAATAGTGTACCGTTTAATTTTTTGCTCCTATTACAGGCCACATCCTGTATAAAACCAGCAACGAAAAATGATTTTGATACGTATTCAATTATATCATTCGCTGTCACTGCCAAAAATTCGCGTGGATAGTTAACATCATATTATTGTCTTATAAAACTTGAAAATGCAAAGAAAATTACATAATACCTACGGACTGGTATATTTAGGAATTTATTAGCAAATTGACAATGTTTTCAATTATATGTTATTTTAAAATTAGTTTTATTTTAGAAAATGCAGCTTATTAATATTAGTGGCTGTATGTGGGTGTTTTATTAGTGCAAAAATATATTCAAAGCATATAGTCGTAGATAATAAACCAAAGGAAAGGGAAAATAAGCCACAGAATCTTAAACAGTAGGTACGTCTCAGTCAGATCAGTGTAAATTTTTGAAGTAAAAAATAAACCAAAGGGAGAAAATATTGAATGAGGGCACCTTAAGAAATCCTTACTTATCTTTATTTTTGAATAGCCATCTCCGTTGATAGGAAATGCAAGTATCCTGCCCACTGCCGTGTAAGCCCCTTTGAGTGTCACGTTGCCATGAAACTCCATACTGAATTTGTGTGATTTCAGATTAGATCTGCAATATGATAAGATGGATTAATTAAAACATATGTATGTAAATTTATATGATACGTTTGTTATATTTAGGGGGTAATAAAACCCCTTTTGCAGAAAATTCAACGCAACTCCAGCAGCTAATATTTTGGACGAAGATTAATATTAGGAAGACTATAAAAAACATTATTTACATCAAAGCAGAGTCAAGTAAAAAAATCAATTCGAAACACATATACTCCCTTTGAACAGGTCAATAGTTTTGTAGACGATAATAGAAAGATCTCTCTGGGACAGAAGTCTACCGAGTTATATTTAAGCAACTGATTTTTGAAATTTCGATAGCGCGTTTGAGAAAATGTCAGATTTGGCAGATGACAGGAGTGACGCCACATCAGCCCCCCCCCCCTTTGAGACGGAGGAGTCAGCGACGACGTAGGTAGAGAGTGCTCAGAGTCGGCGTGGCAAGCGAATGCTCTGAGCCAGGGTGACGAGCGGATGAGGAGGAAGTCAAATCACTGGGAGTGGAGTGTACCAGGCATGAATAGGATGCATGCTAGGTGGCACACCCAGAAGGAGAAAGATAGAGGATGAAGGTTTGCTGTGAGGCGGCGACAGGGATCTTCAGAGTTGCGCTTACATGGATTGTCAGGGCCAACAATGTAGACGACAATAGAGAGATCTCTCTGGGAGCGAAGTCCATTGAGATATATTAAAGCAACAAATTTTAGAAACTTCGTATTAAAAACATTTTCAAACTTGTTAATAACTAAGAAACAATATTGTATAGGCCCAAGGCGTCGCCAGCCAATCGCCCAGAGGAGGGGCAACTTGATACTTATGGAGGGTGAGGAAAGTAGGTATGCATTGTAGTTACAGTCACAGAATTTTGAATATCTTAGCGATGGCCTCGAATAGGACAGGCGTGCTGTTTACCTCGGCTGGCCAATAGATAAGTACGAGTTAATATTAGTACAAATATATTTTTTATTAAATACGAAATAAAAAAGCATGTTTAATATTAACAACTTAGAATCCGCCTTTTGTACGTTAAGATTTCTTATTGTGCAATAAAGATTAAATAAATAAATATATAAATAAAACTAACGACAATTTAAATACTAAAGCTAAAAATTTAAATTTCTATTAAAATTTGGTGCCCTTGGTAGGCTACCAATCACGCAGGCACCGTTCCCGCGCTGGATAGCAATTGCAATTCTCTGCACGAGAAAGCTGCCCGCACGAGGCTCGCCCGTTGCCTCCCTTAGCTGTTTGCTAAGATAATACTTGTTTTTCGGGTGAAAGTTGCTCGGTCAAAATAGAGCTTCATAACTTCAAAGTCAGCTTGATAACTTACTCGACTTTTTCCATTACAGTCTTCCTCAGCCCAGTCACGTTTCCATTGGAAAAGGTAACTTTGAGACCTGGGAGTGAGATCGATATTTTGTCGACATAGAATGGGTCTAAAGGCGGCACTCCCAGGTTAGGTAGGCCTTTCACAAAGTCTGGAATTGCTTCTGCCGTTGATTGTGTCAAGCATTTTGCATCGTCTATCTTACACGGACGAATAAAATCCGCTGGAAAACAAATAGGATTAATCAAACATGGATTTTATTCATCATCATAGTTATTTTCAGTCTATAATAGAATAGAATAACAATAGAATATTATTCACTGTTTTGTTCATACGAGTACATTGTCAAGAGCATATACATATAGTAAATTGGAGTAAATTTACAATTGTAATAATCGACCAAGACTGATCAGTATAATATATTTAGGCCTCTCTTGGAGTATGCTACTCGTCCCGGTACTAAGCTAGTCTTATCCAGGAGGGTTCTGCAATTTTCCTAATAAGCGAGGGGACGTCCAATGCTTCTTTTAACCAGAAAAAGCGCGCGTGGCCCAGCGGCGCCCGCGTATCGCGTGCGGTGTGCGAGGTTAAGCAATGTGGGCGCAGGTCAGTTCTTGGATGGGTGACCGCTTTGAGTGGTTACTAACTGAGCGCTCTTGTGCTTTGGAAGACACGTTAAACCGTTGATCCCGGCTGCTGTCTACGACAGCAGTCGTTAAGCCAAGTTAGAGGCCTTCGGGCGGCTTGAGAACTTCTAAGAGTCCAGTTGCCCACTCACTTGACAAAGGGGGGGTCGAAGTTGCACCACGTCCGTAGGGAGTACCCATCGTTACCCTACACGTGACCCCTGGGTGGTGCTAAAAGTGCAACAAAAACTGGCAACCGTACTTGTCTTCTCGAAGATCTCACGGTTCGTAAATAAATTCCATACGATTAAATAAATAAACCAGAAAAAGCTACCAAACTGACACTACCTAGTTGGTTACTAAGTTATGTTACTGTAATAATCCTTATCTGCATAAAATATACTAACGAAAGTTAAATAAATTATATATTAAAATGAAGTACACACAATCAGGATTTACATTTGTCAATTTCATTCAAAATGGCCTCCGGCCTGAACACAGGCCTTCAGACGACGAGGCCAGTCATCAATAGCGGCACGCACGGTTGTCATATCTAATTCCGTCACTGTCTTGACTATGGCCCGCTTGAGGGAGTCAAGATTTGTGTGGGGTTTAGCACAGGCTTTTTCCTCAATAACCTGCCATATAGCATAATCCAGGGGGTTGAGGTCCGGGCTGGAGGAAGGCCAGTCTTCGTGGGCAATGAAGTCAATTTTGTTGCTTCGAAACCAGGCTTCAGTTGTTTTTGCCTTATGTGCAGGGGCTGAGTCTTGTTGAAAGATCCAGGGCTGGTTTTGAAATAGAGAGTGGCTTAAAGGCTTCACTATTGGTTCCAGAACGGTTTCCTGGTAAACTTTAGCCCCAGTTTTGACACCTTTTTCACAGAAATGGACCTGTGTTAACCCTGAGTATGACACACCTAACCAAATCATGACATAAGAGGGATGATGGCCTCGTTGCACTCTCGGAACAGCTACACTCGCTTCTTGACTGTTTTTTTGCATACACTCTGTCATTCTGGCGGTTACAACATTCTTCAATGGTAAAACTTTTTTCGTCTGTAAATAATATATTTCGGTGGCCATTTTGTGCGTACCGCTTAAGTAGCACGCGACTTCTATTCAGCCTCATAGTCTTCAATCGTCCATTAAGCAAATGACCTTTCCGTCTACGATAAGCGTGTAGTCTAAGGTCTTGATTGATAACTGTTTTAAGGGAGCTTCTCTTCACAGACATCTGAATTGCCAACAACTTTTGCTTCCGAACGGGGTTTCTTGCGATTCTCGCCTTCACTGCCTTTATTAGAGCTGGGGTCCGAACGGTGTGTGGTCTTCCAGACCTCTTGCGGTCATCAAAGCTCAGGGTACTATTGTACCTATTAATGGTACGATAAACGAATTGTTTGTTGATTTTTAGATTTTGAAGCAACTTCAAAATCACGTTTGGCGGATGCCCGCATTTGTGCAACGCAATTACAGCGACACGATTTTCTTTTAGACCCCAATCCATTATAAATATGACGAGATAAGTGTTGTGTGTGCTATAAAATTATAACTGACAACCCGCCATTATATGTCATTTTTTATTTTTTCGGTAGCATTTGTTTTAACGCAAGAAAAGAGTTTGCAAATCGAGTAACAGAACTTACTAACCAACTAGGTATTTTGGTCCACCTGCCATCACCCTACCTCGCAAGGCTGCCCAGTCGCTGCCCAGTGGGGCAGGACACCACTCCACGTTTATTATAAGTGATCAATCTTATTCAAATCGATCTACATATGTAGTCCCACAAATAAGCTCAATGAGGCTTGTAGATTTACCCTTCAGGACATATTATTTTATCAGTATCTAGACACGCGGCAGCGTGTCCAGCCAAGTTCACCCCAGGAAGTGGCGGACAGCAGCCGTGTGTTATTTTACACGAACCGTTTGGAGCTACTTTTGACCCCCCAATAACTCCAAATCTATCTAACATAAAAAAAATGAAATTTGGTACTTAAGATCCTTTAGTTAGAAAAACTATTAGAACCCCAAATTTCATAAATATAGGTTTAATAATTATTGAGATATTAAATTCCAAAAAACGGCATTTTTACCACTGACTGACTGACTGACTGACTAGTAATCAAAAATCAAACCCACTTCCAGATGACCTAGAAAGCTGAAATTTGGCATGCAGCTTGGTACATGTGTGTACACCAGAAAAAATCAGAAAATAGTGTTTTTTTGATGAGTTTTATTATTATTATTATTTATGCTAGTTACCTCAGAACTCCGTCATTTATTAACCGATTTGGAAAAATCTTTTTTTGTTTGAAACGGTATACTTCAGTGGTGGTCCCATAGTCATCAGGTAAGAATCTGATTACAGGGTCCTGGAGAAATCGAGGGAACTCTTCAAATATTTGAGGTCCACTTATAGCGATTTGGGTATTTTGTATAGTAACTCGTGCATTCGCTGTTTAAAAGCACCATTTGGCGAATATTGACGAGAAGTAATGATATCCCTTCAAAAACATAAATGTGAAAAAGGGAGCCAAGTTCAATATTCACCGACAAAAGAATTGAGATCTGAATGGGTGGCAAGTTCCGTAGATTCTCTGAAATGGTGCCAAGTTCGGCACTACATTGTTTACAGTAAAACTAATTTTCTAAGGCTTAATGCATTTTGAGCCTTAACTTGGCAGTTTTCTATGCAGTATGTTATAATACCATAAAAGCTGTTGGATATTTAAGAAAACTGGCAAGTTAATGCACGAAATGCATTTAGCCGCAGTAAATTAGTTTTACTGTAAACAATGTATTATTATTATTATATGTCTTTTCCGCTCACGGGACAATGGTGTCCCGGAACTTTGGAAGGCGTGCGCGGAGCCGAAGTACCGAGGTACCGAAGTACCAACCGAGTACGACATAGCCGACACGTAGAGGCCCTTTCGACAATTTAATGAAATGCAAGGGGTACACCGAGCGGTTGCTGTCCCTGCCCGTGTCATGGGACGTACTCAGAGACAGCACCCACCAGGCCGTACAGGGACTATTGCTGATTGATGGAATCTAAATGAACCGGACTATTGGGTGAATATGATGGACTAATGGCTGGGCTATTGAGTGAGACAACGGACATCTGCCTAATAAAACTGTCTCACATTTTTATCTCTGGCAGACGGTGACTCGCCCTCTGCTAGATGGACCCCTATAAATAGCGACATTAAAAAATGGCCTAAGGGCAACAGCGGTGCAGAGGGCTGGGGGTAGAGAGGTGGCACTGGACTTTAAACATATAGCCAACTCGCCACTTAGGTGACCACATCCACCCCCTAGCAACAGCTCCAGCGACTCCACTCTGGACAGCCGGTTAAAGCAAGCCAGAGGCGGGGAGCCTGTACATACAACCAACCCACAGGACACCTCCAGGAGTACTCGGGTACATAGGGTCGCTGCTCCCTAACAGCTCGCCACAAGCTGCCCTACGTTGACTGACTGCACTGGAGATCCAGTAGGCGATGGATTATTATTATAAATAACGTGGAAAGAACTGTTTAAAATTTCATCTATTTTATATATTCATATGAAATAAAATAATAAATTAAAGTTTTTACGTTTTATTTCAGTAAAATTAACAAACAAAATACAATTAGCTAACTATTAATCTTAAATACAATAAAAATAAGTTAATGAATTGCTAACTATTGTAATGATACATTGTGTATTTAACTACAAGTTTTTTTAACACAACGAATCACGAATCACGAGTGAATTATCACGTGTCTTCAATACCACCACCACCACCATATCAGCCCTAGGACGTCCACTGCTGGACAAAGGCCTCCCCCAATTTCATGGGGGGTAAATGCCATAATCGCCACGCTTGGCATGCGGGTTAGCGATCGAAGTATCTCCACCGCACTCTAGGAATGCTGCTGCCCATTCCCCGGTGGTCTTGGTCGTAGTTTTAGGACATACCCGGGTCCAATACACTATTATGCAATAGAGTATTGAAGACACGTGATCATTTCGCATCATTTAGTCGATCGCATCGATCATTAAGCAGTTAAAAACTATAAGAACATGGTCCAATTTCCGTTTTTTTTTTACATTGTTGGGTAGGAAAGTGTAATTAGGTTACTTTGAAATCTTTGATTTTGTAAAATTGATATATTCGTTTTAAGGCCCTCACTGACCCAATTATCATTAAGTCATATAATTTGCCCAACCTGCATACTGTTGGATTTTGTCTTCTCGTCTTTATTACCTCATTTTCTTTTATTATGTACCACACTGAATGCTTCATAAGCATTTTACAGTACATATGGTGCTACTTTACCACACGAGTGCGGTAATCAGCAGATTACGTGCATATGTCGAGACTTTAAAGAGACATATGTACTGTAAAACGTTGTACGATACACGTGCGAATAGGTAATTCGCAACTTGTGTCGATTTAAAACACTCCCTTCGGTCGTGTTTTAATTTATCACCACTCGTTGTGAATTTCCTGTTCTCTGCACTTGTATCGTAATGTACTATAAAAAGATTAACGTATTAAGACCGTAATCTGCTCCATCTTAATGTGTGAGGCCTGGACGCTAACACTTAGGGAGGAGCACAGCCTGTAAGTAGCTACTTTAAAATTGAGTAAATATACTTACGCGTCAACCTTGGGAACACCTTTTCCACAAAAAACACTGTTAAATAAAAAAGAGACAGGTTCCAATACATTTTAAGTTATTTTTCAGACCTCAGATATAATCCTAAAATGATTTTTTTGTGAATACAGCTGTAACTCGTAGCAAAACGAATGCAGACTGACAGAATAGGTAGATAACTACATTTGTATGTTAGTTACCTACTTTTATATTAAAATGTTCTATGACGACAACTTTTTTTTCAACTAAGACTTTAAAAAAACTTGTATTTTAATAAATTACAATGTTCTTAGCAAATTCTTCACTATTGTCATGATAACAATAGGTAGAGTTATTTACTAAGATGCTAATTAATAACTACCATTTCTGAATATCTAAGTTTATGAGTAAAACTGTACGAGATTTGTTTTCTGCAGGGAGACAGAGGTAGAATGAAGATCCGTTAGTTCGTTACCAATTTTGTTACGGAAATCGTAAAAAAAATATGAACAAGGTTCAGTTAATAAAACATCAACATTCATATGGTGTGTAAATTTTTTCAATGTTTATAATTATAGACAATTAGGTAAGTATGTAATTAATAATGATCGATCATAATAATAAAACCGGCCAAGTGCGTGTCGAATCACGCATAAAGAACCACTCACGTACCGAATCCCACTAATCCACATTTAAAACCACTATACGGGTGCTTTTGCAAAAAAATTGTACACAGTTGGGTGAATTGCAGAAAAAATTGTACATAACTACATAACTATGGCATTAAGTCCGCCATTTGTACATATTTCTGTATTGTGCAATAAAGTTTAAATAAATAAATAAAAATAAATAACCCTTGCTCTTAACTAAGGGCTTTAGTTAAGAAAACTTAATTGATTCCTTTGTGTTACGAAAGTTAGTCATACAAACTAATATGGGTAACTTTTGTAACACAAAGGAATCAATTAAGTTTTTTCAACTAAAACTATGTACTCTTTTGTACCATTTTGTGAATGTCTTATAGGAAAAATATGTTTGGTGAGTGAGAATCTGGTAAAAATATAAAGTGACACAAACTACTTGCACAAGTTCTTTTTGCCCTGTAATAAATACTTTTGCTGACTGTGCTGTACGTCTAGATAGAAGAAAAATGATTTAAAAGTGTCCAAGTGCATGCAAACAAACAAAAGCCAACGCACGGAACATCGCTTACTTATAACCTGTATTTCTATAATCGCTTTCCCAGAGGCGGCTAAAGGTAAAATCTGTGGTTTCATTAATGGGCCTCTAAGGCCCTACTAAAAGAAAAGCTTTTCTGTCAATTCCAGAATATTGTAACTTGGTTGCGATGTAATGACGTTTTTAACGAGCACCATAATTTACCATTCCCTGTTTCCCGGAAATCGTTAATATTTTCACAAAATGCTAATGTAAAAACGTATTTCATAATATATTCGACAGTGAATGGGACAAGAGAATATAAACGACAGTGTATTTTTGGCTTATGGACAATATGAACATAAACATATATTAAGGAAAAGCATTTACTGAGGTTTATAGAATTATAGCATTATTGTATTTTTTTCGCTCGCTCAAAGGACAATGGTGTTCCGGGCCTTTTTAAGGCGTGCGTGGAGCCGAAATTCCGTGGCACCGTAGTACCAAAAATGTAATGAAATGCAACGGGTACCGGTGTACCTACCCGTTGCATTTCATTACTTTCAGCTGATGGCAGATGCTGTGCCAGCCCGCGTCATAGGACGCACACAGAGACAACAGCCGCCAGGGCGTACACTTTTTTTTACTCTGTACAGGGAACATTGCTGGTTGATAGAAATGTAACTGTAACTTTTGCAATGGAAAATGGCATTTAGAAATTAGATCTACTTTGTCTTATTTATATGAGGGCCCTTGCAGATGCACTTCGACCCAATGGGATCATTTGTGCAAAAAAAAAGATCCCGTTGGGTCGAAGTGCATCCGCAAGGGCCCTCATATAAATAAGATAAGGTAGATCTAATTTCTAAATACCATTTTCCATTGCAAAAGTTACAGTTACATTTCTATCAAAAGAAAAAGATCTACCTTACGCACGCTCAAAAACCTTGCTTAATTACCTCGACTATTGAGTGAAGATAATAGCTACTGTTTATCTTTATTGTGATCGCTCATTATTTTCAGAAGTGTAAAATACGAAAACATAGTTCTACAAATATTATACGAAAGGGCTGGCAGCTTCCTTGCACAACGCATCAGCATTGCTATACAGCGAGGAAATGCTGCCAGCATCTTTGGCACGTTACCGCGGGATGACCCCTTATTTTAAATTATTTATTTTGTAAGTTTTTGATAAGCATAGGTTAAATTATCATCTTTAGTCAGTAAGGTTAATTACTTTCGAGACGTTTTTGCATCTGTAGTAGTATTTATATATTTACAGGGACACACGTACACGTTGACATATACAGACACACGTCAACGTGTGTGTGAGGCTGGCTACAGAGGTCACAACTACGAGTACAAATGCATTAACGTCTCTAAAGCAATTTACCTGTATGTATGTAATAACACAATGTCATTAGATAAATTTGTATTATATTGATTACGAGATTTAATGTCACTTTTGACGTAAGATGACATTATTTGTACTAGGATGACAGCTGTCAAAAGACCAGTCTTATTTCTCGTAATCTATAGTCTACCTAAAACGTCGGTGTCCTTCCTACTTGTGTCAAAATAACGTAAAGTTTTGCACTTTATTCCATTGCAATAAGACAGAAAGTGTGTTAGGTGACCTTTAAGGTCGGTTCTACACGTCATCATGTCAGAAAACAAAATACCTAACGACCCTGATGAATTATTAAAAAAAAGTTTTCCATAAACTTAACCTTTTAGATCAAAATGTAATTATTATCAATACGTTGCCAGGTGTGATGGGATACGATGTACATAAATAGTCTGTATTAGACCTGCGGGCTGATTACTTAACGTATTATAATGTACACGTACACTTGTACTGTTGAGCTACATAACATTTTTCACATAAAAATGGATCTACCTTACGTACAACAAGCCAAAAAAGTGATCTACCGCTATTGAAGCATTTACTATCCCAGCGCCATTCAAACGATGGTATGTATCAAAGTAACGTGTATTTACTTTAATAAATAACAATCGCAAAGAGAAACGTTAGTAAGTTTCTACGCAGAGGGTACTAAGATAAGTAAAAAAAAGCGTTCATAATTATTTATAGATCACCAAGACGGACACGATTCGATCGAAAACGAAAGGAGAAACCAAATCGTTAATGACTGAACTTAGAAGGGTGATTGTTCTATCAACCAACTAGATCCATCGAAATATTGTAATATACAGGAGGATTATTAAAACACTACACCAATTGAGATTGAGAGATATTGTTCACTTAAGATATAATGATGGCCAAAAGATTCCTTACAACTAAAAACATTTATGGCCACATTACACCTACTACTGCGCAGACAGGTGAGTTTGTAAAAAAATACATTGCCATTATTTACGTCACGTATTTTTAATTTGACGTCTGTCTTATATTTTCTTTCTTTCCCAACGTGTAATTTTTTTAAATATTTTCAATATGTATTTAAAATTATTTAAGACAAAGATTTAATTTAGTGGTATAAGGTTTTCAGTAAGTTATGTTTTTGGAGCACGATAAATTATAAAAAATAAGAATAATAACCGGCAACTTATTTAAGTGTCACCATATTCTATTAATGAATACCAAACAGCGTAGATATTTAAATAAACAGTGCACTCATTTGGAAATCAGCCTGTATATCCCGGTGCTACAGGGATTCACACTTGAAGCGAATCCTCTCCGGATACCCGTCATTTATATCAATTGCTGAGTATCCTTATCGAGTGGGTCATTATTTTCTTATTCCAACTTTTTATCTATGTCAGATTTTATCCAAGAGCGCTCGTGGCCCAGCGGCGCCCGCGTACCGCGTGCGGTATGCGAGGTTAAGCAATGTGGGCGCAGGTCAGTTCTTGGATGGGTGACCGCTTTGAGTGGTTACTTACTGAGCGCTCTCGTGGTTTGGAAGGCACGTTAAGCAGTTGATCCCGGCTGCTGTCTACAACAGCAGTCGTTAAGTCAAGTTAGAGGCGTTCGGGTGGCTTGAGAACTTCTAACAGTCAACTTGCCCACTCACTTGACAAAGGGGGGTCGAAGTTGCACCACGTCCGTAGGGAGTACCGATCGTTACCCTACACGTGACCCCTGGGTGGTGCTAAAAGTGCAACAAAAACTGGCAACCATACTTGTCTTCTCGAAGATCTCACGATACGTAAATAAATGCCATATGATAAAATAAATAAATCCATGTCGGAAAATCCGTTATTGTAATACGGCCGTTATCATATATTTTGAAAAATGCTGATGGGTGACTCATACTTACATGATGCAGTTTATCTGCAGTAGATAAGGAAGGGAATTTTAGATTATCATACCGCCTTTTATGGATAAGAAAAGCCGTTTGTGCAACGTACAGCAATATTTTATTCTACTTTTCAACTGTAGCCAAGCAACATACGTCACACTCCCAAGAGGGAAAAACCGGGAGGCTACCTTGTCACTCTAAAACATAACCGAACAGGTGCTGCAGCAGATTCCTGGTTCGCTTTGACCGTGCGTTATCAGTAGTGTCAGCATGCTCAGTTAATTCAGTCTCACGTTGTTCCGGAGTCGTGTTTAGTATAGATACGTCAAGAAGTTCAAGGGGAAAAATACGTTGGACAGGTCTTACCTTTGATCCCGCTGAAGTTCGTACGCGCACCACTCTAGCGACAATATCTGCACTAGGGCATATTTCTTCAACGACAGCCAATGGCCACGTGACACGCTTGCCTTCCGTCTCCAACAAGACAATATCTCCAACCTGAAGAGGTACCAATTTAACTTGCTCACGTTTCTGTACCAGCAAGCTAATATATTCGTCTCTAAAACGTTTTCGCAAATCTTCACGAAAATTTAGACAGTAAAGATGCCTAACGTTTAGGGATCTCGTATCGACCTCGTCAAAATCAGTCGCTTGGCGGGAAAGAATGGTTGGATGAACATGGAGGGAGTCAATGGTTGCAGCTCCTTTTGACCACCCATATATGTAAGGGGTATGCTCTATAAGCGTTACAGAGGCTGTTCCTAAAACTCGGCGAAGGATTTGTTTCAAAAAGCCAATCATCCTCTAGTAGAACCCTCCACACCCAGGAGCAGCTGGAGGCAAAAAGTTCCATTTAATCCTAGTAATTGAGGAAACACGTTCTATTTCGTCCCAATCAAGGGAACTAAATGCATTGTCCAGGCCTCTGAAATTGGTGGCGTTGTCACTAAACAACTGTTCCACTCTTCTTCATCGTGCCACAAATCGCCTTAGTGCCATCAAGAATTCGCCAGTTGATAGCGACTCCACTACTTTTAAGTACACTGCACGGTATGTAGCGCAAGTATACAGCACGATCCAGGCCTTAGCTCCTGAGCGTAATATCAAAGGACCTGCCAGGTCCACGCCTGAAAACTGGAAGGGCTTGCTAGCTTCCATTCGTTCCTTCGGTAAAACTCCAGTAGGCGCCTGACATCGTTTTGCTTTAAACCTTTTGCACCTAATGCATCGATGTATAATGTTACGGACTAACTTCCGAGCTCCGATAATCCAGAAATGCTGGCGCAAGTTGTAGAGTAAGGTATGCGCTTCAGCATGCTTCAGTTCGATGTGCCTTTGCTCCACAAGACCCCTAACTATTGTGTCCGCTCCTGGAAGAATTACCGGAAATATGAAGTCGTAGTTTTCACTCCCAAGTGACAACTTCGTGTTTAGCCGTATAACGTCACTATCATCTTTGAAGGTTTATATATTTTGATTATTCAGTAAAGAGTCTTTATATTTTTGTTGTATTAGCCTTATCAATACGTTCTCAGCGTACTCAAACTCGTTGGAAGTCAGTTCTTTTGATGCTGGTCTATTTTTAAATCGTAATATCCAACAAATCATTCTGACTAACTTCGTGTACCTTGAGAAGTAGGTTAATCTATCTAAGAATGATTCTTCCTCGACAAGCATGGCAAGAGCACCAGTCTTCTTCCGTTCTTCATCAGCTTCTGTCGCTTTAAGTGTGCATTCTGCAACTGGCCAATGCCCACGTCTAGAAGGGAGGTCGGCAGGGTTTAAGTGGCCTGGAACATGTCTCCATGCCGAGAGAGAGGTTAAGATTCTTAACTCCTTTACACGGTTGGATACAAATACGCTCCATGGGCCGTCACACTTGATCCATGTTAGCACGACGCTCGAGTCCGTCTAATAATACACGGCATAGTTCGGCAAAGCCAGCGATTCAACAGCTGTTACGGGTAATCGACTAGCAAGTGTAGCAGCAATAAGCTCTTGTCTCGGAATTGTTATTTTATCTACCGACGTTACTCTCGACTTAGCTAGAACAAGGCTTAAGGTAACATTTTCACCTTCTTTCAATCGTAAAAATATGCAGGCAGAATAAGCGTCCTTACTCGCGTCTGAAAAATGTGCAAAGAGGTTTCACATTCCGTTATAGACGTACTAGTAAACCGTCTTGGAATAATCCAATCGGTGATGGCATAAGCTTGTTCCAACCATTTTCTGAAGTCTTTAGCCAAATCATTGGGCAATTTTATTCTTCGTCCCATGAAAGTTTCAAACGCCACGCCCTTTGCATAATCATCTTAGGAACTATGGTTGTGGGGCAGATTACTCCAATAGGATCGAAAACCCTTTGCGCTACAGATAGTAACGTTCTTTTTGACAATTTCATATCAAAGTTATTGAAATTGACGTTACATTGTAGGGTGTCATTTTTAATATTCCAAATTACTCCTAGTACTGAGGCATTTTCCACATTTTTATCGACAGTGACGAGACTCGTGATCCAACCTCTGAGGTCAAACATACCTTCAAGCATTACTGCCTTTGATTCGCTTATGAACTTCTCCAATTCTTGTTCATTGTCCAAACTAGTAACGCAATTGTCTACGTAAAACGATTTCTTAAATTTTGTCGCGGTTTCTCTAAATCGTTCCGAGCAATTATCTAGATGATGATTGATGGAAGCTACGAAATGAAATGGGCTTGATTTTACTCCGAAAACCACACGTCTGTGACGATATGTGACCATCGTTCTACCTTCTTCATCAATCTTAGACCACCACAGGAACCGAAGATAATCTCAATCATCCGGGACAATTAAAATCATCAATTATCAATCTGTGTTAAACAGTGAAGGGTCGTTGTCGTCGGTCGTTATATCATGTTGACGTAGTTGCTCAATTAATACAGATGACTTAATTTTAGGTAAAAAACCACAAATATTTGTTTGTTCTACAACAGATAAATTCATATAAAAGTTGTTTTCAATGTTCTTTACGCGTATGTCAAACACTTGACATTCTTCTTTTTTCGTCTCGAACCCGCCGAACAAACAGTGTGTCATTACCTCTTTTCTAGAAGGTTTCAAGACGAGTTTCTGTACGATATCTTTTTTCAGATAAGATCTTTGAGCGCCGGTGTTAACTAATGACCCAATGTTAACAATGGACCCGGGCATGTCCTTAAACTACGACCAAGACCACCGGGGAATGGGCAGCAGCATTCCTAGAGTGCGGTGGTGATACTGCGATCGCCAACCCGCATGCCAAGCGTGGCGATTATGGCATTTACCCCCCATGAAATTGGGGGAGGCCTATGTCCAGCAGTGGACGTCCTAGGGCTGATGTGGTGGTGGTGGTTAACTAATGCTCTGATAGTATACAGACCTCTTTCTTGCCGTGTACAATTTTTACTACTAACGTTTGCAGTAATGTAGTGCTTGACGTCTTTAGTTGACACGACAAGTTACTCGATGTGTCTTCTTGTTTATTGTCGCTGTTTGCCGCTATATCTGCGCACATTATAGTAAAATGCCGCTTTTTGCAGAACAGACATTTGGGAAAGCTCTTGCATTTCTTTACAATATGAATGCTTTTCAAGCAAATCGAGCATGCTTTCTTAGATTTTATAAACTCTACACGCTCTTGAATTGTCATTTTAGCTGCTTTATAACATTCTACAGCTGCATGGCCGTCTTTACCGCACCATACGCATGACGTCATTGTTTGTTTGGGAAAACCTTCTTTGTGTTGTTTAGTTTCTGCCACAAAACAAGCGGTGGGTGGCCTGGGCCCTGCACTCCTCGTCTCATTCAACTCATGCCGTGCTAACAGAATCCTTTCTTTCGATTCTACCTCTTGTCTTAGGAACTGCATCAGGTTGGCCAGATTCCTGGCGTCTGGACGGCTGCGATGCCATGCACGAAGTATGTTCTCACGTAGTGCTGACTCGATCATGGGGAACAACATTGACGCATACTTTTCCTTCGTCACGCCGAGAGTATCCAGTGCCTGCATGTGTGTTTGAAGATTGTCGCAAAGATTCAATAAGTCTGTGGGCTCTTCTTTGCGTTGCATTAAAGACAATAAGCCTCTTACATACGTCTCTATGAGAACGTCATCTATCGCAAAGCGTGCCTTTAGGGCTTCGACTGCTTTTCCATAATTTTCTGCACAGGGTAGCTTTCTATCAACTGTCGCGCGCTGCTGTTTGGGGTCATAGACTGAAGTAGATACTGAAATTTGTCCCTAGAGTCCATGACTGTGTCTTCATGTATCTTCTTAAATTGTCCCCAGAACAACAACCAAGACTTGAGATTGCCGTCAAATTTGATCAGCTCCAACTTAGGCAAGGTAGGTAGTCGCTGCTTGCTGGATTTAGGTTTGTTGCTAGATTCAGCAGAGTGCAGTGAGGATGCACTATCAATCCGCGGTAACTTGTTCGAAAACATTGACCTGACCTTGTGCCAGCGAAGTTTATAATTCATGGCTTTTTATCGGTCTGCTTGATATTAAAATTCGTCAAAAACTTCAGCCGCACACCACAAATCCCGCACTGTTGCTTCAGCCTCAAACAGACTCGAAGCCGTCTCCAACTCGTTGCGAATTTCCTGTTCTCTGCACTTGTATCGTAATGTACTATTAGTACCTCTTAACTAGCTTCCGGCTTATTGCATTAAATCTTAATGCGCCCAACAATAGCCCAACTACAATAAAGGTTTGGTCAATTCAGCTGGGATGAAGTAAAGTTGTTCCAACAAGTCCAACAACTTGTTAGCTTGCGGGCAAGTTGAGACTTGTTCGGAGACTTGAACGCATTGTCATTTGTAATATACTTCACGGCAGTTCGCTTGTCTCTTGAAGGGTTACAAGTAGCACTTGTTCAATTAACAGCTTTTGCTGGGTTAAAGACGTATATAAACCCAAAAAGGCTAGGTTCTTTTAAATATGTATAATGAACACATAAGAAGGTGCATAGCTAATATGCATGATTTAGACACAATGGAAACCAAGAAAGACGAAAGAAGCTTTTGCTGGCTTCATGAGATATCTTAGGTTTTCTAAGGCAATAATTTGTCTTTGTTAGTGAAGGGAGCACGGTTTAGCTCAGTTCTGTATTTCTCGCAATTTTATAGGTACTTTCGTAACATTTTTACTCTTTTAAGAATATCGAATCGAATTACATAGATACAGTACACTTTCTTTCATCCTGATGAACTTAGCACTTGGTATCCTCACCTAACCACGTATAGAATCCGGCAAGAGAAGTACATATTTTATTCAAAAAAATATTTTGCATTTATCACAAAAAAGTTGGTGAAAATGTAATATTCCAGTGATAGGTTGCTAGTCAATTGCCCACAGCAGCACACTTCAACCCGCCAGTTCCCAAAGTCGACTCATACACCCGCCAGTGTTGAGCACTGGCCTGTTTATTATTTATTTTTATTCCTTTATTTTATTTCCCATATAGGTATACAGAGATACACTTATGCCCGTCAGTAATTACAATGTTTCTTATCGCTAATTAATACTAATCAGTAACACGATTTTCCAAAAATCCTTATCAGCTAAATAATTTGAAACTTTATAGTAGGATTTCTGAATTACATTCATACATAAACTCACGCCTATATTCACACACGGGAGACATGAAATAAGATTAAAAGTGTCGTGTATAAGTTCAGTGTTGAGCACTGGCCTGTTTACCTTAATATGTAGTACGATTACATATGGGTGAAGAACTTCTCGTTCAAAAACTTTCACGTATCTGTGTTTCAGCAAGTTTGGGATAATTGAGCATAGAGAATTAATACTCTAGCCGCAGCCTGATCCTTCACAAATTCCCTTTCCACATCCTTTAGTGTGCGAGTAATGGTCAGCAACAGATTAAGATAATGTTACCCGGATTAGATCGGAGATTTACATGGGCCATTAGATGAATTTGTCCGGGCTAATATAGTTTTGAATAGGGGTTTAGTTATTACAATATGAGTAACGACCGATCTCGGTCAGCTGATATTTCCAATTAAACAACGGTATGGAACAATTTTGCTATCTTAACAATATGAAAACCACAAAGAAATAAATGCAAAGTTTATTGTCGACATTGACTGATGTTGCTCATTATTTCAAAAGCAAGAAAATAAAGCACTTAAATATCTATATTGTTATTGATAAGCCCATCTAAAAATAAACAGGCAGAATTGCCAACCGGTCTTAAATCAATTACATTCTAAGATATCAGCAACAATAGTTTCCGACTTTCATTTATTTAATCTGGTGAAAAACAAAAAGGAAATTCTCGCAATGTTTCAAAGGTGGACGGCCAAGCTGGAGTGAAATAATGAAATTGGCTTTCGGTCCGTTCGTTGGTTGAATTCGCAATCCATTTACAACTTTATCTCGTCATGATTCGCGTTACCTTCGCGGAAATTAATGTCATTAATTAGTTTTATTTTTGTACGTGAGATCGTTCTCTATAGAATTATTGCTTGTTTCCTGAAGGGCTAAAATAAAATAACTACATAGGTGTGTGCAGTTTTTAGCATCATCGTGAATATACGGTTCGCATTTAAAGCAGACTAATACATTTTCTCAACGGACGTAGAAGAAAGCACCAGTATCACATTTAATTCAAATTGAAATGCAAAACCCAAGTCTCAGTTGAATATTTCGTCGATTCGGCATGTGTGTACTCACTTTTGGAATGTACAGGGAATATAGTATCCATCTATTTAATTAGACCGAAATAGAATTTCACTTGATTGCCGCCTCGTAATAAGTTACCAACGAGAGTCATTTGAATAATTAGCACTTGACTTGATTGGGTTTGGAATAATTGATTCTAGCGGCAGTTCATAATGTGACCAATGACAATTCATGCGCTTCATGGGAGGGTGAGAGTGCTGTCAAATGCTGACCAGTTCATGCTATTTATGAAGATAACTCATGAAATTTAAGCAAGAACCCATGGATTTCGTGAAAATTAAACTCCATTACCTACAACTTAAATTGTTATAGCCTGATTTGAGTTGATGTCATATTACATAATAAGGCTAATATCATTTACACAAAACACATTTTTATACTACGAAGGTGGGAAACAGTCGTACGGCCTCATGGATGGTAAGCCGGTCAGCATAGTCTAAAGACGCTTGCAAATTATGAGGAGTCACATGCTCTTTGGCGACCCTTATATTAACTAATCTAACTCGGTTTTTTCCGTCACGTAGTCTGTTAACAAACAACTACAATCAAACCTTTACGCCTTGGCATTCAGAAATCTTTTTACGTATTGACGTCTGCAAACATGAAAACCTAATTAAGAAGTCAAACAGAAGCGGGACCGCAGCTCAGAATTAATTAGAGCTCTTCGAGCCTCGCGCCGTGTGTCGGCTGTTGTACTTGTTATTAAGAATTTCTTGGTAGCCGACGTCTCAACCGACTTTTGATAGGTTTTTGCTAGACTCTTACTCAAAACTTGCATGATTTGATAGTATACTATTACTGCAGGTCATTGGTATTTATATTCATATTTATATCGATAATAGGCTTTTATATTCATGCGTTTTCATAATGACATAAATGCATTCAGTGCTTGCCTTACATCCTTGCAAAAGTGCAATAAAAATGACAACCTTACTGTATCTTCGAAGATCTCACGGTTCAATAAATAAAATTTCATAATATTGTTACTACGAGTATTATTATTGCTTTCTTTTTTTAATAAAGTTTTTAATAAAGTATCTGCCTACGATCTTAGCAAAAAAATATGGAAACTATAAGAATCATTTTCTTCTTTTAACAAAATCAAACATATCCTAATTGAAAAAGTAAAAGGTATATAATTTATAAATACGCTTAACTATTTATTTATTTAAAATGCTGCATCCTTATTAGTATAATTTAGATACTGTATAACTAGTGGGTCTGTGAGCTGTAGACCTTGCAAAAAAAGATTCTTTTACAAATTTCAATATTTCCAAAAACTGACTCGACAAATAAAATCCTATATAATGATCGATCCTGCTCACAAAATTTCTCGATAATCGGTTGAGAAATGCGACCTGTAGAGGAGAACATCCGGAAAGACAGACAGACATACGAAAGAATTTTTGTCGAAAGCTGAAACGGAGACGCTTCGCTCGCTCGGTCAATAATAGACACAAACGTCAACGTCGTCTGCCCTCACGCGTCTGTCCGATCGTGTCAGTCACCACAAAGTACAATACAGTCAGTCACAACTCCTATATAAATATTTTTTAAGAAAAAAAAACCGACTTCAATGGGGGAGTCCGGTGAAAGATTATTAATCTTAGATGGTGCACTCTTAGATTCCATACAATAAAATACAAAAATGGCTATAAGTATGTTTATAATGGTAGAAGACTAAGTACCCTCAATTCCTCATGAAATCATGGAAAAACCTTGCTTGCTTGACAAACATAGGTGCATGTAATATGCCTAATTTGAAGAATAAACTACTTTTACTTTTACTTTTTTTACTTTAAACAAAACGAAGAGAGCAAATCGCCAAACGTGAACTACGCGTCGTTGAAGAGTTCCGTTCTGATCATCATCAGCAGTTCCACTTCATCAAATGTCACTTTTATGAATGAAAATGCTTGATTAGTTCATGAAAATACTAAAATCACTACTTGTGTGCCTTTCACATTTGAGGAGTTTCCTCAATTCCTAATGGATCCCATCATCAGAACTCGAGCATGACAAAAATCAATCGTGAAAATAGAACTTGCTTAACAAACACCGCTAGAAGGACAAATCGCCAAACGTGAACTTTTCGTCGTTGAAGAGTTCTGTTCTGATCATCATCAGCAGTTCCACTTCATCAAATGTCACATTTTTGTATGATAATGCTCGATTTGTTGATAAAAACACAAAAATCACCATATGTTTGCCTTTAAGATTTGAGGAGATCCCTCAACTCCTCATGGATCCCATCATCAGAACTCGAGCATGACAAAAATTAATCGTGAAAATAGAACTTGCTTAACAAACACAGCTAGGAGGACAAATCGCCAAACGTGAACTTTTCGTCGTTGAAGAGTTCTGTTCTGATCATCATCAGCAGTTCCACTTCATCCAATGTCACATTTTTGGATGCAAATGCTTGACTTGTTGATAAAAACACAAAAATCACTATATGTTTGCCTTAAAGATTTGAGGAGTTCCTTCAATTCCTCATGGATCCCATCATCAAAACTGCCTTTTGACAAAAACGGGACCAACTTGGATATACTAGGTGGCCCATTCAAATCGGTCAGTATGGGAAAGTCTGAAACTATAAGACATACGAAGATTTGTTCTTAGGAACCATGTCACCGATTTTGATAAAAAGAAAAACTGCATTCATACATTTGAAAAAAACACTGTACCCAGCTAGGGAATCGAACCCGGTTGTTTTGAAAAAATAAACTTACACTATTTCTATTCAGATATCGTTTGTGTAGGTCTTAAGCAGTAAATGTCTCTAAGAAACATAATGTCTAAAATGGATAAAATGCATTTTTTTCACATACTTTAATTTATCATAGTAGGTGTTCAAAGTGACCACCGTTACAATATTCAACAAGTTCAGGCATGTAAAATTGTCTCTATGGTTGTTTGTACCTCTCTACTTGTAAAATCGGTGACATGGTTCCTAAGAACAAATCTTCGTATGTCTTATAGTTTTAGACTTTCCCATACTGACCGATTTGAATGGGCCACCCTGTATATACATACAATCAAAAAAAGAATTTTTCAAATCGGTTAAGAAATGACGGAGTTATGGAGTAACAAACATACAACCGAATTGATAACCTCCTCTTTTGAAATCTTGAAGTCGGTTAAAAAACCAATGTATGGCGATGGAGCGCCTGCCATGCCAACCTACAGGATAATGTTGTCATGGCAATCTGACAAACTTGACAAAGTCAAATACGTACATTAAAAACATTTTTCTCACTTGAAATACCGACGTCCATTAATGATAATTATTTTATTCGCTGTACTTTTGAAACTTTAGTGGCGTAGAATTGAGCAAATTTGCTCCTGCGCTTATTTAACGTGTGCGCGCGGTTTTTAGAGACAGGGACTCTTATTGTTTTGTGTGTGTGTTATTTTATTTAATAGACGTGGACTCGGGATATTCCTGAGATAGAGACTCGAAATAGTGATAAGTGACTCATAATGGGTGGTAATAGACGTAAAAATAGACGCTGTGAAGTATGTGGCGTCAGGGAAAGCCTCAGGGGAAAATTCTTTGCTAATTTTCTCAAAGATGAGCTAATAACAAGATAATGTAAATATCTTTAAGATTTAATGGAAGGAAAAGGGTTTTTTATAACTCCTTTGTGTGTAAATAAATAATATTGTATAAGCTTGACGTGGTTTATTTACTATTATCAACAACAGTTGAAAACAAGTTGATTGTTTTCGCATTAAGTATTAACGCTGGTTACTTCTTAATGCAAACTTAGTTAAAAAAGGCAAAATGTAAATCGCAATACCTACGTAAGCAATTTTTATCGAATATCGATAAGACATATGCACATCACTAGTGCATTTACTATTCATTACTATCGATAACTCCACAGCACTACAGTGACAGTTTTATAGCGATGAACATCAAAGATATACAAAAACATACAAATTACTGTGGATGACAGTATTTAGGCAGTTATGTCTCTTCTCCGTAAGGAGTATTATATTCTCTTTGGGACAATATATTTACTGAGATAGAGATACCAGTGAAATACTCCACATAGATCGTAGCGCCGTTGTGTATTTAGTAAGAACTAACCGCACGACCGCTGCATCTTTGTCACATCAATATACAAGTGCGATGGAAATAGCACCCAGTGACATCTGGTACAAACAAGTTAAACTAACATTTCCATAGAAACATTCGTACTTCGAGCTGAAAAGCCCCTGTCAGTCACTCTGTCACGTAGCCCGCCCCCACTCACTGCGCCCGCGCTCCCCCGCTCACGCTGTAGGCTATTTATTACTCGACCCATAACATACTTACTTAGTCATCATCATCATCATCATGTCAGCCGAAAGACGTCCACTGCTGGACATAGGCCTCCCCCAAAGACTTCCACAATGACCGGTCCTGCGCCACCCGCATCCAGCGGACACCCGCGACCTTCACCAGGTCATCAGTCCACCGTGTGGGGGGCCTGCCCACTTTACGCCTTCCGGTACGTGGTCCCCACTCGAGAACCTTTCCGCCCCAACGGCCATCGGTTCTACGTGCTATGTGCCCCGCCCACTGCCACTTAAGTTTAGCGATTCGGAGGGCTATATCGGTCACTTTGGTTCTGCTGCGGATGGCCTCATTCCTGATGCGATCACGCAGAGAAACTCCCAACATAGCTCTCTCCATTGCCCTTTGGGTGACTTTGAGCCTTCTTATGAGGCCCATAGTAAGCGACCACGTTTCAGTGCCATATGTCATCACTGGCAACACACACTGGTCAAAGACTTTTGTCTTGAGACACTGCGGAATATTGGACGAAAAGATGTGCCGTAGCTTCCCGAACGCTGCCCAGCCGAGTCGGATTCGACGATTAACCTCTTTCTCGAAGTTGGACCTACCTAACTGGACAGTCTGTCCTAGGTATACGTAATCGTCTACAACTTCGAGCGTAAAGTGTCCGATTGTTAAGGGAGTTGGTGCGACATGGACATTTGACATGATCTTCGTCTTGTCCATGTTCATCCTTAGACCAACTCGCTCGGAGGCTTTACTGAGGTCATTGAGCATTGTACTTAAATCCTCCATGGTCTCAGCTGTCAGATAGCAACACAATGGTCTAAGATATATTATCTGTGTCCCTTCCTTTTCCCTTCTCTTGCGATTGCGGCCATGTCAGCCATTACGCGTCTGTACCAAGACTGATTAATAAAACGTTCTTTACAACATATAATCACGGCGTTTACATTCAACAAGCCCGAGTAGAACCTAACATGGTGTCAGAGTGCTAAAATGGGAACTGAAGCTCCGCGCACAAACGAAGATTTAGACGGTGACGGTGCCGACGACGACGAGTACGACGACGCGTGTACAATGGAACTGCCTATAGGCCAAGGAGTAAAGCCCTTAGACCTCCGGTCCAACAACATGCCAGTGACATGGAAGAACTGGTATACGCAGTTGAAAATCTACATGCGCGCCAACAACTTGGATCAAGCAAAAGATGACCGCAAGGTAGCCATCTTGCTACATTACATAGGTACCGAGGCACTTACTATCTTCTACTCTTTCGACATGGACATCGACAAAGTTACGTTTAAAGAGCTCACAGAAAGGTTTACGAATCATTTCATTCCCCAAGTAAACGTAACTATGGAGCGGCACAGATTGTTTAACCGGCGTCAAGGACCACAAGAGTCCATAGATGAATATATAACAGATCTGAGAAATATTAGCAGGCAATGCAACTTTCAGGCGCTACACGATGACTTACTCCGTGATATATTCAGCCTAAACCTCAACTCCAACAATCAATATATCAAAGAGCGCATTCTTACTAATAAACCACAAACACTAGACGATGCCGTCCAACTCGCAAAGCAGATGGAAGCCACAAGACAGCAGGCGAAAACACTGGAAGAATCCTCATTTGTTGGTCGAGTCGAGTCCAGCTCCGCTTCTCACAAGTCAAGACGGCAACAAATGTCAAGACACAACAGAGGTACTTCATCACGTCGTTCACAGTCCACCAATAAAGAAGAGACGTGCGGCAGATGTAGCCAAATCCACCGGTTTAGATGTCCTGCTAAAGGCGTAAAATGCAAAAAATGTGGTAAATATAATCATTTCGCACAAGTGTGTCGCAACAAACAGGTATCAGAAATAGATGTAAAACCTATTAGTCATAACAATTCTGAGCAGTCACTGTTCTTAGGCACAATAGCTGTTAATAATGTTAATACATCACCCTGGCAGATGGGATTGTCCATCAACAATACAAATGTTAACTTTCTTTTGGACACAGGTGCAGACACTAATATATTGTCTAGGGAAACATTCAATAAATTAAACATTGCCCAAAATGTTATAACAAAAAGTGCATATAAATTGTCAACTTATAGTGGTGAAAACATACCAACAATAGGTCAATGTACTTTGACAATATGTCACAACGAACGAACATATGATGTTACTTTTCACATAGTAGATCTTGACAGTCGTGATATAATAGGCAGGGACACATGTAAAATGCTTAACCTAATAAAAAGAGTGCTTAAAGTTAATGTAATCCCTCATAATGCATGTGATAAAATATTGTCATCTCACCCTAATCTCTTCCAAGGTATAGGTTCTCTGAAAGATTACGAATGTGATCTGACACTCAAACCAGATGCAGCCCCATCCATCGATGCATGTTGCAGAGTCCCTTTCCAACTGAGAGAAGCCCTGAAATCTGAACTAGATGAACTTGAGAAGAGTGGAATCATCTGCAAGGTTGAGAAGCCAACTGAATGGGTGAGTTCCATTGTATTAACTTCAAAAAAGAATGGTAAACTACGCCTATGTATAGATCCGCGAAAACTTAATCAGGCCGTAATAAATAAGATCACACTATCAATTTCCCACTCTAGACGAAATAAAGTCCGACCTCGCTGGAGCTAAATTCTTTACAACTCTGGATTGTAATAAAGGCTTCTGGATGCTACGCCTTTCAGAAAAGTCCTCTTACCTGTGCACTTTCATAACTCCCTTTGGACGTTATAGGTTCACTCGTTTAGCATTTGGGATCAATGCAGCGCCAGAGATCTTTCATAGGGAAATGATTAATAGATTTCGTGACATACCAAATGTCAAGATCATGATGGATGATTTTCTTATTTACGGTAGGACCCTAGAAGAGCACAACCAGACTCTCCAGAAAGTCCTAGACAGAGCAATGGAAATAGGCCTTAAATTCAACAAGGACAAATCATCAATTTGTGCTCCTGAAGTTAAGTATTTAGGTCATATTTTCAACCAAAATGGAGTCCAAGTTGACCAAAGTAAAGTTCAGGCTATCTGCCAAATGCCAAGTCCAACTTGTGTCAACGACCTTTAAAGGTTTATGGGCATGGTCAACTACCTCAGTCCTTTCATTCCCAATCTGTCAAAAGAAAATGGCACATTAAGAACGCTATTGTCAAAACAAAATGAATGGACATGGACTGACAAACATGAGACTGAGTTTAGTAATATAAAGAAACTAATAAGTAGCGCACCAGTACTCACTTATTATGACCCAAATAAACCCCTAAACATGTCAGTTGATTCGGCAAAAGATGCAGTTGGAGCGGTAATATCACATGAAAACCAGCCAATCGCATATGCTTCTGCTTCTCTGACCAAGTCCCAACAGAATTATTCCCAAATCGAAAAGGAACTTATGGCCATTTTGTTCGGTTGTGGTAAATTTCACCAATATATTTACGGTAGGCAAATCAAGGTTGAAACAGACCACAAGCCCCTAATACCATTATTTAAAAAAGCCTTACATGACATACCAGCCAGGCTACAGAGAATCATGCTTCGCTTGCAGCCCTATGATCTCAATGTTACATACAAACCTGGACGATACCTATATATAGCAGACACGCTATCGCGTGCAGCTCTCTCTGAAAAAACATTGCTAGACCTCGATAAGGATATAGATATACACGTCAATTTTATCATGTCAAATCTGTCAGTTAATCAGAAAAAACTTTCAGAAATTCAGGACTGTTCCAGTAAAGATCCAACTATAAGCCAAATCATACAATATTGTCAAAAAGGTTGGCCAGAACATAAACGATCAGTTGGACAGCTTTTAAAGCCATATTTTTCACTTAAAGACAAATTACATGTCATGGATAATATTCTTTTCCTGAGTGATAAAATTGTTATCCCGGAAAAAATGAGAGAATATGTAGTAAAATTAAGTCATGAAGGACATCAAGGAGTAAATAGCTCAATTAGGTTAGCTAAAACTACTATGTATTGGCCTAACTTAGCCAATGATATCGAAAAATATGTAAGTCAATGTCATACATGCTTGACATATCGCAGAAATAACTCTAAACAGCCATGGAACAAAGTAGGCATAGATATTTTTGAATTCAATAGCACAAAATATCTAATTGTTGTTGATTATTTTTCTAAATATGTTGAGTTAGCATTATTACCCACAGGCTCAAATGCAAATATCATTATAACTCATTTAAAGTCTATATTTGCAAGACATGGCAAACCTGAAACCATGATCTCAGATAACGGTCCTCCGTTTAACAGTAAGGAATTTCAGATATTTGCAAATAATTGGGATATACAGTTCATTACCTCAAGTCCATATTTAAGTCGCTCTAATGGAATGGTGGAACGAGCTATAGGCATGAT
The DNA here is from genome assembly GCA_905163555.1 of Notocelia uddmanniana. NCBI lineage: Eukaryota > Metazoa > Arthropoda > Insecta > Lepidoptera > Tortricidae > Notocelia > Notocelia uddmanniana. Next base: position 11,299,369 of record LR991065.1, on the reverse strand, counting down.
TAAGAATATGCTAAAGAAATGTGAATCGGATAACTCAGATCAATACCTAGCATTGCTCATGTATAGAACAACGCCTAAGAGAACAGGATTTTCTCCTTCTCAACTATGTATGTCTCGATACTTACGTTCTAATATTCCAATGTCAGAATCACAACTTTCACCATCACTTGTTGATCTGGAATTGCTCAAGACTAACATTGAAAAACAAAAAGAATATTCAACACTTTATTATAATAAACACACTAAACCTTTGCCAGATTTACAGGTCAATGAAGATGTATACTTTAAGCATAAACCACACAGTGTATGGGTTCCAGGTAGAATATCCGAAGCAGGTAATGAGCCACGTAGTTTCGTAATCTCGTCTCCTCAAGGGACATTTCGTAGAAATCGCGAACACATCTTGAAACCGGCCGCCCCGTTGTCCGATGTTGTACCTGCGAACAAAACAGAATTAAATGTAAGCAATAATGACAGTGATCTTCCTAGCACTAGTACTGATAATCTGCCGAAGACTACGCGATCTGGGCGTATTGTTAAATTCCCAAAAGAATATGAACAATATCACTTGTATTAATATTAATCAATAGATTAGATACTAAGTTAAGTAACTAGCCTAACCAGGTTAAGTTCAAATGTCAATGTCATTATGTCAATCAAACCTGTACGTATAGAGTAGAAATAACGAGTTGTCAAAATGACAGCAACGTTCCGTTTCATGTTATTAAAAAGAATCTATGATCCAATTACTTAAATCTTACATAACATAAAATGTACTTACCTTTATCAGCGATCCTGGATTCTTTAGTCTTCTTTTAAAAAGGGGAAGATGTCAGATAGCAACACAATGGTCTAAGATATATTATCTGTGTCCCTTCCTTTTCCCTTCTCTTGCGATTGCGGCCATGTCAGCCATTACGCGTCTGTACCAAGACTGATTAATAAAACGTTCTTTACAACATATAATCACGGCGTTTACATTCAACAAGCCCGAGTAGAACCTAACATCAGCCAAGACTACTATATCGTCAGCAAACCGAAGGTGAGTGAGGTAGTCGCCGTTTATGTTGATGCCTAGCCTTCTCCAGTCCAGAGTCTTGAAAACATCCTCCAGTGCAGCGGAGAACAGTTTAGGAGAAATAACATCTCCTTGCCTGACTCCCCGCTGCAACGGAATAGGCTTTGAGTTCTGGTCCTGGAGTCGGACTGACATAGTGGCGTTCTTGTACAAACTTTTCAGCACTTCGATATACCGGTAGTCCACTTGGCACCGCTGGAGAGATTGTAGTACAGCCCAGGTTTCGATCGAATCGAAGGCTTTCTCGTAGTCCACGAACGCTAAACAGAGGGGCAGGTTATACTCCTCAGTCTTCTGTATAACCTGACGGAGCGTATGGATGTGGTCTACGGTGCTAAAGCCTCTTCGGAAACCGGCTTGTTCGGGAGGCTGGAAGTCATCTAGCCTGCGTGCGAGACGGTTCGTAATGACTCTTGAAAACAGCTTATAGACATGGCTCAGAAGTGAGATGGGTCGGTAGTTCTTCAGTAAGGAGTTGTCACCCTTTTTGAAGAACAGCACCACCACACCTCTGTTCCATGCCTTTGGAGTTTTCCCTTCCAGTAAGACGGAGTCGAACAACTTCTGAAGGGCCCTAAGGACCGGTTTTCCACCCGCCTTCAGGAGTTCAGCTGTAATTCCGTCTTCACCGGGTGCCCTGTTCTTCTTCAGCTGCTTAAGAGCCATTCTAATCTCGTACAGGCTGATGTCCGGGATATCTTCGGTATAGTGCCGGGTTAATCTACCTCTAGGGTCTTCCGCCAGACCAACTTCGGGTCTGCTAGTTGACGTGTATAGCTGTCCATAAAAGCACTCTATCCCACTCAGAAGCTCAGGTTTGGACGAACCGATTCTACCATCCTCAGTTTTTGATCTGGCGAGCTGGCTTACTTACTTAGTACACTCGTATTTTCAAATCAAGTAATTACCTAAATATACATAATTTAATACTGTTTTTCCCAAACAACAGGACGTAAGTGCCGTAAGTTTCCTATGAACCTTTTTAGGGTTCCGTACCCAAAGGGTAAAACGGGACCCTAGTACTAAGACTTCTATGGCTGTCCGTCCGTCGTCCGTCCGTCTGTCTTTCACCAGGCTGTATCTCAAGAACCGCGATAGTAAGACAGTTGGAATTTTCACAGATTATGTGTTTCTGTTCCCGCTCTAACAAAAAATATTAAAAACGGCGAGTTCTCTTTGCCGTTTTTTTTAAATCTATACATAAAATAAAGCTGAAGAGGGGCGAAAGTCTGTATATAGAAGATATTCGAAAAAAATGGCTGGGTATACTTAGAATCGATAACAGAACATGTTACAACAGTTTTTAGAATTTTTGTCTGTTTGTCTGTTTACTTGACCGCGCATCACGTGAAAACCGCTGAAGGGATTTTGATGCAAACTTTACTAGTCTGACGAGAAAATCCCCGGTCAGGTTTTAGTCTATAAAAATTGTGCAGATTTGGGTTAAAATGGGGCAAATAGAGGGGTTGAATTTTGTATGGGAACTCCTATAATCCATAAGTTACAGGTTTGAAAATTGGTAGGCATATAATAGACGACAAAGAATAAAAGTCACATTAAAATTTTGTGAAATCTTAAAATAATAACTGAACAGAAGTTACTAGCGCTGCGCCGGGACGCTGTGTAGTGTGTGCGCCAACCGCCACGGTCTTTCAAAATTTGAAAGATATTAGAGTTTAGCCCTTTATCCCAATATCGGACCCAGTAAAAATCACTACCATCTTCAATGACCACTATATAGAAACCACGCACAAGTCATCAATTGCCCTTCCCAAAATAAATATCAAAAATAGTTCAAGAGCCAACTCTATGTTTCTGAAACCCATGTCAGAAAACGAAGTTCAGGGTGAAGTGTTATCATTAAAAAACACAAAATCCGAGGGCTACGATGAAATAAGTACTTTTATACTCAAGACGTGCTTAAGTGAAATTTTGGTTATCTTAACTTATTTAGTAAATCTCTCTTTTATAACGGGTACTTTTCCTGATACTCTTAAAACATCAGTTATCATACCATTATTTAAAAAGGGTAAAAAAGATGACGTTAGAAATTACCGGCCAATTACGTTGATACCCATTATTTCCAAATTTTTTGAGCAATGCTTGATTTTTGCATGAAATTCAATATAATCAAAAGAGAACAATTTGGAATCCAAAAAAATAAATCTACTAAGTTAGCCATTTACTCACTTCTTAAATTAATTTTAGTTGGTCTTAACAGTAATAGCTTCACTACAGGGCTATTTTTTGATATGTCCAAAGCGTTCGATTTTGTTTCCCATTATAGACTATTATGCAAACTAGAGGCACTCGGAATCAAGGGGCCGGCACTCAAATGGATATCGTCCTACCTAAATGACAGAAAACAATGTGTCAAAATCACAAAAACAAACGAAAACAACGAAATGATTAACTATTCTTCGGGATTCAGATATAATAAGTTCGGTGTACCACAGGGTAGCGTTTTAGGCCCGATATTATTTCTATTATATATCAATGATATTACTGACATTACGCATCAGAGATGTATTTTATTTGCCGACGACATTTCTATTATTGTGACATCTAATAAAAATAAGAATACAAGTAAAACCATGAAAAAGAGATAAATAATACAATTAGTACAATGAAAGATTGGCTATCTTCAAATAATTTAATCCTAAATCTTGATAAATCGAAGTATGTACAATTTAATAAGGCTGTTCATGTCAAGACAAATATCGATCTTAATATTCCCACTATAGACAAAATCCCGCAGATAATATTTCTAGGATTAATTGTGGACGAGAACCTTGACTGGAAGCCGCATATAGATTATGTTACAAATAAAATAAATAAATATGTTTTTGCTCTCAAACAAATAAGGAGGGTTACAGATATGAAAACCGCGCTCTCTTGCTATCATGCATATGTGGAATCTGTCCTACGCTATGGCTTAATAATATGGGGGAATAGCACTGACATAAATCGCGTGTTCGTTGCACAAAAAAAGTTTATCAGAGCAATGCATGGCATGCGACCAGATAAATCGTGTAGACCAATTTTTAAACAGCGTAATATATTACCACTTCCTGCCTTGTATGTTTATGAGATATGCATGTTTGTCCATAAAAATAGAAGTATGTTTGAAAAAGCATGTGATAGTCATCCGCGAACATGTCGAAATCCGGATAGACTACTACCCGACGAGCACCCTACTTTGTCAAAGTACAGGAAAAGTTGCATAATATTGTCGATTAAGATCTATAATAAAATATCAACAGACATTAAGAAATTAAATATTAGATTATTTAAACAAAAACTGCACCAATGGCTAAATAATAATAATTTTTATTCTTTAAATGATTTTTTTTTCGTTAACATGAAAAGATGTAAATTTTAATTCTGACATGAAATACGAGTAATGTATTGTTCTTTTTTCTTTAGCAATATCCAGATATGTCTTACAATGTATTAATCTAGTTTGTGTTATTTAATGATTTTATAGTTCTGTAAATAATTTTAATGTGTAATTTTGTATAACATTCCTTCCATTAACATTCCTTTTATAATTATTATTTTGCATACCAGTCATGGTTAAGCATGGAAACCTACCTGTCATTTTGTTTGTAACACCTGTTTGGTAATGTTTAACGCAAATAAATATTATTATTATTAAGTAACCTGTGACCTAGAACCCAAATTTCGGTCCCGTTTCCTAGATATAAAATCTACAGTGTTCTCCTATTACTATCCTTTTACTTTTGCCGATTACTTAATATTCAGTCACTTATACCACATAAACAGAAAGATAAAGAAAGAAAGATAGACACATGATGTCGTCCTAAATAACCTATACATATTGTGTATAACTGTGCTCTGGCGTCAGCTTCGCGTGCCTTGCCGCCCTCCACCACGCCTCGCGTATAACACTCTTGGCTTGACTTGGCAAGCCCATCGGTCCTTCGGCCCTCAGCCTTTCAGCCTTATTAAAGAGCCCGCTCTGTTGGGATACTCAAACTACGACCTTGCGTGCCTTACTATTCGGTTTAGGGCCTTCGGCTTCGGTACGTAAAGAGCCCGTTCTGTTGGTACGCTCAACCTTCGGCCTCGCGTGCCTTGCTGCTCTCCTTGGGGCCGTCGGCCCTTATGGTCGCTTATGAGACACATGATGTTGTCCTAAATAACTTATACATAGTGTGTATAACTACGCCCTGGCGTCAGCCTCGCGTGCCTTGCCGCCCTCCACCACGCCTTCATTATCGAGTATAACACTCTTGGCTTCACTTAGCACGCCCATAGGGCCTTCGGCCCTCAGCCATACATAAGGAGGCCGCTGTGTGTGAATGATTGCCTTTTGGTCTCGCATTTATTGCCGTTCTGCTTCTCATTTTCGGCCATCATCATTACGTAAAGAACCCGCTCTGTTGGGACGCTCAGCCTCCGGTCTCGCATGCCTTGCCGCTCTGCTTTGGGCCTTTCATTACACTATAATTGTTTTTTTGACGGAATCCATTCGTCTAGAATCGGTACATTTGATTTTCCGAAATAAGCACTTAATCATTTTTTTGACAATAGGATTTCTAGAGATTACACCCCTAAGGTCCTGGTGTCCTTTTCGACGCCGTCCAACCATCTCAGCTTGAGAAAAATTGTATGGGAAAACAAATAATCCTAAGGCAAGAACGAGTTCTACGCGGACAAAGTCGCGGGCAGAAGCTAGTAATATAGGACAACACCAATATTTTTGACATTAAAGCATGAGCCTTGGCACACCCTTTTCTTAGGTAGACTAGAGTTGAAAACGCCTGCGAGACAAGGGCGGACGCCCCGCTGGTGGGGTGGTGGAGGGGGGGAAGTTTCGTTCTGCCGTGCGTTCTTTCGGTCATCCTATCATATTTATATACAGACTAGGGCATGTTTGGTATCGTTTTCAAATAAGTTGAGGATGGTCAATCATTTTCTGGGACATAAATAACATCTTTTCATTGGAAAAAATTGAAATAAAGACAAAAGTCGAAAAATCTCAGTTAAAAAATTTTCTTTCTGCGTCTATTACGTGAAAACAAGCAATGATTTCGGCATATAAAAAATACGATTATAAAGCCACATTTATGTACATTCCAAAAATATATAATTATATGTACAAAAGTATGACACGCAACTATGAAAAAAAACTGGGAACAGCAGGCTCGTAAAAAATTTACTTCATAAAAATAAGGAGCCCAAATTTTTTTTATAATTTATAATTGTTTGAATATATAATCATATAATGTACTCGCATCTACAAGCTTAATGGTGTTTTAGGTAGCTTATAGCTGTGTTTTTGTTTGTAAGCATGTGTGTTATATTTTTAATTGCGAATAATCTAACCGTTTTATGATTTCAATTAACTGGTTCAAAATAAAACCAACAAGTCACATATCTAATTATATATTATGTTTACTATGTAATGACAATTCAGTTTATATACCTACAATGATTTATGAACTCTTGAAACTATTATAACTATGGATCTATGAAATATACAAGAAAAACAAACGAAATAAATAATAACTTAAAATATACCTAATGAAAAGCCAAAAAAATAAAAAATAAAACGGGGAACCCCGATAGCAAAAAGAACACCCCGCCCAGCAGGTCTGCCTGCGGCATGGTGCCCAGAACGCTGGCCACGTTACCTCTCTGAATGGTGAGGGAAATCCTCTGCGAGAGGTAAGCGCCAGCCCTTGCGTCACCCGCAGCGTCTACCGGCCGCGACGATAGGGCTCTCATAAAGGCTTCCATGTCAGCCAACCGGAAACCCAGTGTCTCTACCGCAAGCGCCGCAAACTCGTAGTTACTCTATAAGGAAGAGTATTTGCGGCGATTAAGAACTTGAGCCTGGTCAGCTGCAGCGCTGGCCTGGGAGCGAGTTGCCTGGATGTGGGACTGCACAAAAGTGTCCACACATGTGGCGACCCACACCAGGGCCCTCCCTAACTTCCACGGCACCAACGTGATACCGTCGAGACGCTTACCATCGTCTCTTGCCATACCCGCTGGCTCCAGGGTCTCGGGCACAGAGACGGTGGCAAGTGAACGGCGGACCAAGTCATTGATGGTGCCGTGGCGGTATAAACCGCCGCCGGCGGTTCTAGGGCAAGAGAGACCATGTACGATTCTGGATCCAAGTCTCAATCATATTCCAGTGCTTGGATCCGGATCTGTTCCTTTTTGACAGAAAGGGAGGGCATGCAACCAGTGGCCTGACTCGCTCGCCGAGACCGCCAAAATACGAGCCTGGTCAGCGTCGTCCGGAATGTTATTAAATGTGTTTTAAGTTGGGGATCGGACGTCCACTCCAGGTCATGAGTCACACCAAGCTCTACTATATATTATTGTTACTCTGATTGAAGGATTTATATACTCAAATTCAGACATATATTTATGATTAACATGTCCCATCACAAGCACACAACTCGGTGCAGTTTAATTGTTGTTGGAAACACCTGCATCCAGTAGCAAATTTCTTTTTGCATCTGCACCTAATCATTTCCATGCAGGCTTCGGCCGCTCCTGGCAAGAGAGTCCCATCTCTCATTAACTTTCGTCTATTCCCAATAAGATGGACTAAGAATATTTTGGATCGGTGACATTTGACCCCATACATGAACTGCTCGAATACTGCCCGCAGGAAAAGCTGGTGCAGTGCAGCATTCGTTGGTGGAATATTCTCCTTTTCCGTTAAAAAAGGAAACTGTGTCATGTGTCAGCTGAAACACTGTGAAGGCGTGGAACAGAGGAAGAACTTTTGCTTTTTGAGGCCCTGTAAAAGAAAATATATTTGAATAATTTTACCCAGTCGTAACGTATACAATAAAGATTTATTATTTATGACTGTTTTACCAAGCGCGTTGGCTATTTCTTTACAGCAAAGGTACTGTTGGTGTTTCCCAGTACCAATGTGTACCCACAGATTCTCTAGCTTAGGTGTTTTTGCACACTTGCGACAGCTACTACCACAACATTAGCATCAACGGTGCGAATCACGATCCGTGTACATAACCTTGGCTTACAGCGTCAGCTACGTGCACCATCATTCTCTAGTCGGCTTCTTCATGGTAACGCGAAGCTAAACCTTGGGTGCTCCGAACGCTTTTAGATGTTGTGGTGTTAGGTGCTGCGAGTGTGCAAAAACACCTCAGCTAGAGGAACTGTGGATATACATATGTACTGGGAAACACCAGCAGTACCTTTGCTGTAAAGAAATAGCCAACGCGTTCGGTCAAAACAGTCATAAATAATATATCTTTAATCCAGCTCAGTTTCGACTGTCAACGAATGTCGAAGGCAGTTCTTTACGGAATAAACCCGCCAGTTGTAAAATATTCCACCAAAACTTGTTGCACTGCACCAGCATTTCCTGCGGGCATTTATTTAAGCAGTACATGTATGGGGTCAAATGTCACCGATCCAAAATATTCCTAGTCCATCTGGTTGGGGATGGACGAAAGTTAATGAATGACAGATGGAACCTACTTGGACTCGTTTGCCTGTAGCTGCCGAAGCCTGCATGGAAATTATTAGGTCCAGATGCAAAAAGAAATGCGCTGCTAGATTCAAGTGTTCCCAACAACAATAGTAGTGCACTAAGTTGTGTGCTTGTGATTGTGAAACGAGTTACACATATGTTTAAATAAATAAAATAAATAAATATTGGGGGACAATATTACACAAATGAACCTGGTCCCAAACTAAGCAAAGCTTGTACTATGGGTACTAGACGACGATAGATAAATACATACTTAAATACATAGCAAACATCCAAGACCCAGGAACAAATATCCATGCTAAATGCACAAATAGTGCCCTGGCCGGGATACGAACCCGAAACCTTTAGCTTCGGAGGCAGTCTCACTACCAACTAGAATATTCATTATATGTACGAATTCCAGCATAATAATCAAATTAACAATAGGTAATATATGATCAGATCTGTGACTTGTTGTTTTATTTTGAAAACCAAACAAATGCAAACCATCAAACGGGTAGATTTTCGAAATTTAAAATATAACACATGTGTGTTACAAACGAAATCACAGCTTAAAACTACCTTAAATACCATTAAGCTTGTAGATACAATACATATTCAAACAATTATAAGATTTTTTTTGGGCTCCTAATTTTTATGAAGTAATATTTTAGGAGCCTGCTGTTCTAAACATTTTTTTTTTCAAAGTTGCGTGTCATATTTTTGTATATTATTATATATTTTTAGAATTGTAATAAATGTGGCTTTACTATTGTATTTTTTTCATGCACAAATCATTGCTTGTTTTTACGTAATAGACGCAGAAAGAAGTTTTTTTTACTATGATTTTACGACTTTCTTTCATATTTATTTCATATTTTTTCTATGAAAAGATGTTATTTATATCCCAGAAAATCCCCCCCCCCCCCCCCCATAATGGTAAGGAACCCTTCGTGTGCGAGTCCGACTCGCACTTGGCCAGTTTTTTAACCTCCTCACACAGCCGAACTCTTGAACTTTTAGGATAAAAAAATTGTTGAGACAAAAATGTTAAGTCCTAATAAGTGTCCTAAAAAGTTTTGTGAAATTTATGAGCATCTTTCGAAATGGCTGAAGTATGATATTATTTACGTACTCAACCTCCATGGCTCCGCCATTAAAAAAAACTGCCTAGATGAAAAAAAACCATATAATTATCGAACCTGCTCACAAAATTTCTCGAGAATCGGTTGAGAAATGCGACCTGTTGTCAAGAATATCCGAACATTTACAAGATAAAACTGATGTACAACATTTTTGCTCTCAGTAAAACATTTCTCATAATTTGAGCCATGTATCTACATGAATAACAGAGGTAATGTTTGACTTAAATTATGGCAGCCTGAAAAGTTCGTACTTAATTAATTATTCTGAAATTTAAATTTTTAACTCAATCTGCCGAAAACTCCGCCATTTTTTTACTTATCATTTACATTAATAGTACAGTACACATACAGTTACAATTTGCGCTGTTAGGTTAGAAAAAATATGTAATTGTACAATATGAAAAACACAATTGAATATAAGCACGTTTGTTTGAACGTGCTAATCTCAGGAACTACTGGTTCGGATTGAAAAATTATTTTTGTGTTGGATAGTCCATTTATCGAGGAAGGCTTTAAGCTATATAACATCACGCTGCGACCAATAGGAGCGAAGACGCAGACGAAGTCGAGGGACACAGCTAGTTATATATAAGGTTTATAAGGTGTAGGTACACATTAAAAAAGATAGTTGCAGGTAGGTAAACTTTGGCATGCAAACGTGTTAAACGTCGTACGGACTGAGATATTGATGTACGCACTCCGTGTTACAATACTGTACAATTGATGCGGCATTTGACTTACTTTATATTATTTCGATTTCTTTAAATTAATAATTATTTTATTTCTATCGTGAAAATTTCAAGCAATCATTGTTGTTTAGTTGAGTTATGTAAGTATTTTCCTTTTTCTTCAACCTACTCTAAGGAAACGTTATCAATACTACCTCACCTATACTCTCATAGAAAAAAATATAAAAAAAAACTTGTCAAAGTCAGATATTTATCGAAATATATCCAAAAAGCCTTTCCAAACCAGCGTTGCATCTCGTTTCCGCGTGGAATACATAAGCCGAGTGCGTCTCTTAAGGGTGCTTTTAAAGTGTTCACTAGCGCCACTCGTAAATAGTTGTGATCATCTAAAAATTAAACGGTCGTTTTTACCTTGGGCGCATAGATCGACGAATCCAACAACGTAAAAAACAGTTTGATGTGTTCAAAATGTACATACGAAATACTTTACATAGTGGCCTCCATTTTTCAATATCTGTCGTTAAATTTAAATAATCACAATTATTTACGAGTGCCGCTAGTGAACACGTTAAAGCACCCTTAAATGGTGGGCGTGGCTTACAGGATCGAAGTCCCTTTAAGGTGTCAGACGTTGGGAGTTTTACCTTGTAGTTTATTGAGACAATTCAGAATGGTGCCATTTTTTTCCAATTCCAAACGGTTTTCCCAAATTCCTTGAGAAAATTTACATTGTTTTTCCTTAGGAAAATTGTTAATCGCCCAGCGTTTCATATATCACAATTTTTTAAAACAGTTGTATGAGACATGAGTATTCGTGATTGCAGATTCGTGACAGTAGCAGAAACCGGAGGCTAATTTAATTAAGGGGTTGCTCTGAGCAGTAAAGCCCCTGCAAACAGTAGGAAGGAAATAGACCATGAATCTTGGTCATCTGCTGAATATTTTGCATTTAGATTTGAAGTAACAGATATCGATACAGTTATAAATTTATTATCACAAATAATAATATTCAAATTATTTAATTGTTATACCTTGATACGTTGAATTGTGTCAAATGTGCAAAATTGCTGCGACTCAACAAACATAACTATTAAAAATCTTAACAAGAAGACCTAGATAAAAACGCAATTAAATCGTGACCACGGCAGTTGTGATAAATTCTAACCGTCGAGCGAACCTCAAAAAACGTGAATACATTTCAATTGGACGTGATTCAGTCCCGTTTACCAACATAATTATGTAAAAATTTAATATTCTTGCGCACGCCATATTCGTCAGCTTTAATAAGATTACTATATATATCGCTCCTCAAACATAACCAGCATATTATAAATATTAGCAGCGCTGAATTTGAACTCAAACATGAAGACTACTTACTAAATTCGAGGCTCTTTTCGCTATTATATTACTTATGTTTGAAGTAAGAGCGAAATTTATTTCAAGAAGCAATTTCTTCTTGGACTTCATTAAAGTCATTAAAAAGTTAATGGAACAACTAACTCCACTACTACTACTACTTACATGGAACTATTTATCGCCTAATTAAGTAGCGATTTCTAATAATTTCTACAAAAATGTTCCGTAAAACTCTTTATAAGATCATGATTAATTTAATTTGAATACCTTCCGATGGCTCGGGCATGTAGTCCGAATGAGCGACGATCGTGCTGTCCAGAGAGCGTATTCGGACCGGAAACCTGTTAGGCGTCCTAGGTACCGATGGGGTGAGGAAGTGGAGGCCTTAACCTAACCTAACAGCTCTAAGTCGTCGTCTACTGAACGAAAACAGCCATGGACAGGGAAGCCTGGTGGTCTTTGGTGTCGGTGGCCAAGATCAATTTCTGGTCGTTGAGGCACATCAGTAAGTGAATCAAAACAAGGTAGAGAATGCCTCATAGCATTAAGTCCGCCTTTTGTGCGTTAAGATTTCTTTATGTGCCACCACCACCACCACCACCATATCAGCCCTAGGACGTCCACTGCTGGACATAGGCCTCCCCCAATTTCATGGGGGGTAAATGCCATAATCGCCACGCTTGGCATGCGGGTTGGCGATCGCAGTATCTCCACCGCACTCTAGGAACTCCGCACTCTTTATGTGCAATAAAGATTAAATAAATAAATAAACATATTTACCTATTTCAGAAAAACAGCTTAATACTAAACCAAAATCATGATTGGCAAAGCAAAATTTGTCAGTGGACATTAATACAAATCAGAAACACGCTTCATGACATACGACTTCATTATATACTCTTACGTTGGTTTATTAAATACAGGTTATTATATGGAATGAAAATACAGGTTATTATATTTATGTGGAATGGAAATTAAAAAAGAAGACTTTGCCGGCCTAGGCCTGCAAGATTTGTATGAAATTCTATTAACGACCTCTTGTCCTGGCCCCACCTGAAACGTCATACTTCGCAGACTATTATAAGGAACATAACATCAATATTTCATTGCATGTTTGAGAAAATATAATTATTAATGACTTATTAAGAGACTGCCGATCCCACAGTCAAACTGTTGCTACAGTTTTGTGGGGCAAAGTAATATATAAATGTTCCTACCGTTGTGATTAGTAATAAATAAATAATAAAAAAAATATGGGAAACTTGTAAACTTAATCTATTTATAATGGAATAATCTAGAAATTTCATTCCAAATAATATACGTGTATATGTATATCATCATAATCAGCCTCTGTACTAGGCCACTACTAGGCAGTACGCTAGCCCAGAACGAGTTGATTTTTCCTACGGTTTTGTTCACATCGTAGGACAAACCGGACAAAAAAATCCGTTTTGTTCTACGGCATTATATGTCAATTTTCGTAGGACAAAACGGATGTTTTGTCCGGTTTGTCCTACAATGTGACCAAAATCGTAGGACAAAACGGACTATACTACAGCGGATTAGGGACTTCGCATTGACCTTTAAATATCTCCGTAGTTGTATGCAGATTTCCTCACGTTATTTTCCTTCACTGAAAAGCTAACAGTAAATTTTAAATGATATTCCGTAAATAAGTTTGAACTTCAAATTTATTTATGGAATATCATTCAAATTTTGAAGAACTCATTGGCGTAAGCCGGGATTCAAACCATCGATCGCCGCGTGACAAACGAATGGTTTAAGGTTCCCTTAGCTGCCAGCCCGTGATCGTGTTATTGAATGCTCCATAATTTATATGTCACACGCAAACCGTATTATTCTCCCTTGTGACTTCTCATTCAGTTATTACATCTCATTAGATAGTAAATGGCACGGCACGATAACAGGGGCAAGATTTTGCAACAGATGCTGAAACCAGAAGTTATATCGATAACTCCGGTTATTGTTTCAGTTTGACAGTAGCCTTGGATAGTAATAAATTATGAAATAATGGGCGATTATGAAACTAGTATAACTTTAGTTTACCTTTATTTAGTAACATAAGTGTTCTGAAAGAAAAACACCTTGAGAACAAAATAGGGAAAAATGCATATAAAAGTGTACTCGGGACACACGTTGAAAGATAAAGATTTATACATATTTACTGATATGTAGAATTAGTTGAAGTTAGGGTCGGTAGACTTAGGCCGTGTAGATTCAGAAGCTTGGCTCTATATGAGATCTGATATCTTTTTCACAGGGCAAACCTTATGTGGTGGTCTTGGCAACATTTTACATATAATGTTTTTGGTGGGATCTCTATATTTATACCTACTAGCTTTCGCCCGACTTTGTCTGCTTAGAATTAGTTCGTATGTTCATACAAGCTATCACCCCTCTTTTTCGCCTCCTCATAGGGTGATTTCTGGAAAAAACCTATTTTATGTCCTTTCTCGAGACTAAAACTATCTCTATAGCAAATTTCATGAAAATCGGTTCAGCGGAAGAAGAGATAACAGACAGACACACTTTCGCATTTGGATATAGATTTTAAATGTACAATTTTGCATCATTTCCATTACCCAAAGGTTGTCTGGAAGAGATCACCTTTTAGCGACATCATCGGCAATTATCTACCATTATTTTATTACTTTGGTGAATAATAAATAATATTCGTATTGTATTGTATCTAACTACTGAAACAAATAGGTAAGGAAGTATCTAGAAATCAAACATAATTTATATTATGAGCCAAATGTTAGCGCTAAAGAACTTAGAGATATATATTGCATTCAACGATAAATATTAAATGAGTTGAATTTAGTACCTATGCAAACATCGACGCGGTTAGCTTCGAAGATACGAAAAGTGACCTAGCTGACCTGGTAATTAATACGGTGCCCTGGTAATAAGGAATATGGAGACGCAGGGACGGATTTAAAAACTACATCAACTTAAATCAATATTCATCTTGTTTACGTTCCAGCCTCTGTGAGCTGTAGACCTCGTATTTTATTTTTCTTTCAAATTTCAAAATTTCCTTTAACTGACTCGACAAAAAAAACCTATATAATTATCAAACCTGCTCACAAAATTTCACGAGAATCGGTTGGGAAATGCGACCAGTAGAGGAGAACATCCGGACATACATATAAGTATATTAAAATTTTGTATATTTTTTCAAATTTCAGATTTTTTGTAAACTGACTTAATAAAAAATTCTATATAACATTTCTAATGAAAAATGCGATCTGTAGAGGAGAACACCCTGACAGACAGACGCAAAAAATTTTTTTTTCTTAATTCAATTTTTTTTTTAAACTGACACGACAAAGAAATTTTATATAATTATCGAACCTGATCACAAAATTTCACGAGAATCGGTTGAGAAATGCAACCTGTAGAGGAGAACATCCGGACAGACATAGGAAAGAATTTTTGTCGAAAGCTGAAATGGAGACGCTTCGTTCGCTTCGCTCGCTCGGTCAATAATAAATATGGAGGGGCTGGAATAAATTCATATTAACTAAAAACTGAAGGCTCATCCGTATAGAACTTGTTCAAAAGTTTCATGACCAACAGTATACTAGTGGCTCTGTGAGCTGTAGACCTCACAATTTTTTCTTAAATTGAAAACTTTCCAAATACTGGCTTGACAAAAAAAATATAATTATCGAACCTGCTCACAAAATTCCACGAGAATCGGTTGAGAAATGCCACCTGTAGAGGAGAACATCCGGACGTACATTCGATAAAATTTTGTATATTTTTTCAAATTTCAAAATTTCCAAAAACTGACTTGACATAAAAATTCTATATAACATTTTTGATGAGATATGCGACCTGTAGAGGAGAACATCCGGAGAGACTTTACGAAAGAATTTTTGTCGAAAGCTGAAACGGAGACGCTTCGCTCGCTCGGTCAATTAGCTAAAAGTAAATGAAAAAATATCTCATTTAAACTGACGTTTCAATTAGTGAGTCAATTATTTTCTGTGTTTGACATCCGTAATATAAGAAGGATTGATTAGGATTAACTTTAATAAAGACATGGATTGTTGAATGTTAAACAGTTAAAAATCTTCAGAAAATACAATTTCGGTAGAGCGAACATTTAGGTGACAAATTGAAAAGATACATCTGATAGAATGATACCAATACTGCAAAAAGTGAAATGAAATACTTCCAAAAACGCTTCATGTTCACGGTTTATGTCTTAACAAACTAACAAATGTTACATGTTGTCTTATTTGAATACAAATAGCCAGTCTATGTCCGCGCGATTTGCGGTCGGCCCCAGCATTTCCGACCGTTGTCTCTGAACAAAGAGGATCCTTGTTGGACCACAAAAATTAAGACATTATGTTCTAACGTAAATGTTTATGATGCCGATAAGCTAGAAACTAAATATAATACAACAGGTTAACGTTGATAACCAAATGCTGTGTCGGTGTCTGAGATTTCATAACAGGCTTTTCTCTTATTTAGTCCCATCGTGAACAATGAATTAGAGACATGTAATAATTACTTATTATACTTTCAGGAAGAACATTGAATCTTCGCCAACCATTATACAGACAGGTGTACAATAATTTTATAACGATGTTGATAATAATTGCTTACCTACATCATGATAGAGACTAGAACGGAATTGACTTTTCAACCATTTTAACAAGTTCATTAAAGTTTATAGAATTAACTAAGTTGACTTTCAAACACTAAAGAATCAGTAATAATGAAAATTAAGTGTATTTAAATAAAAACGATTGTTTATTTCATAAAAGTTTCGGCTTATGGTTGGGTGTGCACGTCTTAAAATATCCAAAAACAGCAATACAAGTAAATGTATGCACTTACCAACATTAAAACCTACCAATTGATTGCCGAAATCACAATGCAGTTCCCTCATAACGTAATATTAATTGTAACGGTTACTATTCACATTTTTAAGTAGGTATGCATTCCACTTAAAATTCTAAATTTATCTTAGACATTTCATTTTACTCCGAAAT
The DNA here is from genome assembly GCA_905163555.1 of Notocelia uddmanniana. Classification (NCBI taxonomy): domain Eukaryota; kingdom Metazoa; phylum Arthropoda; class Insecta; order Lepidoptera; family Tortricidae; genus Notocelia; species Notocelia uddmanniana. The sequence continues at coordinate 11,282,576 of LR991065.1, read as the reverse complement.
CAAATTTCAGGCTCCATTACGGCGAATTCTATTATTATAGGAGCATAAATGACGCAACTTCGAAATCTAATAACGTTATTAACTATTCATACGCAGCGCATTTATGCTACTAAAAGGTTCGGATAAATGGACCTAATAAAAGTCTTTTGGCCACAGATTGACGTTAGGGTGAATTTACTATCATTTATTTCCCAACTCCGTCCCTGGTGCCACATGAACATGACACGCTGAGACCCGCTGACCCGGTTCCCTTGCCACCTGCGACCAGTCAATTTACCCTTAAAAAAATCTCGTAAAACCTCCGCCCGAAAGAAAAGCAGTATGTTGACTTAACTCACATACATGCTTTAACGGGAGCGCGCCCCCATTTCTACGTCCAAGGAAAATGTTTCTTTAACCTTTTGATGCCTTTGCTTTCAAAGTCGATATCGCTGTGAGCCGTTGAAGGGTTGTTGTGGCATTTTGATACGTGGATTTTGAGGAATGCAAAGGAATGGTTGAGACCTGAAGCGCGATGTTTACGGTATTCAAATTGCTGTCACATGCCCGGACACAAGGTTTATATTACGCGCTAGTGTGCTTTTCATAGGTGAGATTTAATTAAAATATTCCATTTACACTTTGGCGCAAGTTGTTTAGTGAGACTTTATGACTGTTTGGTTCAAATGCCACATATTCGCTGTGCCTCGCTTGATAATTTTGCTAAACATTATTTATTTACTAGAATTTTGTGAATATTATTTCTTGGCTATAATTGTATGTTTCTGAGAAGGAAATAATGATTTCTCTGAAATTCTAATATTTTGGGGCAGTCATCAGAGTCACTGACATTATTTTTAGGCAAAGTGAATTAAGTAAACCCTTAGTTTTCATAACAAGCAGCAATGTATGAACGTACACCATATTTTGACTCTGATCATGGAATCCTACAAATTTGACAACATGGATAATTTATGCCTTTGTTTGGTAGAAATACTTGTTAGTGTAAAAACTGGTCAAATGCGAGTCCGACTCGCGCACCGAGGGTTCCGTACAACGATCGTGTGTACCCGTCCCGACCCTATTAATTCAGGAAAAATCTTAACAGCACGATGTGGGAACTGAACGCCATTAGTATACAAAGGGGATTAAATTACATACTTAGTTCAGGAATGTATTTTATGTTACAAAATACCTATAAATAATCTAGATATAGATCTTATTTTTGCTAAAACCTTTATATTGATATTAATGTTATGCTATTCGAAGATAAGGGGGTGAAACATTTTCCTTTAAAAAGATTAAATTTAGCTACCGTAAAAATAACTAAAAAATGATTCAGAATGTGCAATTCAAGCGTTTTCTATATTAAATAGTCACTAGACTTAAAAATTTTCTCTCTCCTCAGTATCGGTCATTCTCCATAGAATAATAAAACATTTAAAAAACATGTTCTTGTTGGGTTAGACTTGTTTCTGCCTATTCCAAAATTCAAATCGATAGCATAAGTATAGTTGTTGACATATTTGGCGATATGATAGATAGACAGAGTGGCACAGTTCGTCCATTTAGAATATATGCTCACATTTTATTTTGACAACTCTAGTTGTTAAAATAAAATGTGATCATACCCCGATATTACATTTTGTCGCCTTTTATTAATGATACGACTCGACCCAGAGAGTGAAAAAAGTCCACTGCAGTACTGAGCAAAAGTCGCTCAGGTACTGCCCAATAATTCCAATTTATAACAATGTGAAATTAATCTCTTTTCTAGCACAGACTAACAACCGACTGTAGATACATTGTACATAATGCAGGAAGGCATTCCGAATGCGATGTGTCCGTAAGCAAGTAGAATGAATTATGCAGTCGACTCGCAGCTTCGAAGGTACACGCCTGAAGATGCATCGGAAATCCGTAGTACTTTGCACAGAGCGATTTTGATTTTGCATTGATACAAGCGTTCAATGGATTTGCGGATGCGGAGTATTTAAGTTAAACTAGATCTCCTGTCAATGAGTAAATCTACGATATGGAAGTACTGATGAATACACTAACAGCTACTAAAGAATAAGTTATAAAACTAAAATAAAACAAAGCTCTGTATAATATTTCCAAATGAAATCGGCCCAAATAGGTCTGTGTGGTATATCAAGGTGACCGGAATAAAGAAAATAATGCTCAAAATCACTAAACAAACAAACTTTCCATACTCTGATTTACCAATTTTACATGCACTTATAAAGAGTTGAAACTTATGACCGCAGACAGTGATTTTATAGTTATTCATGTACTTCATAAATAGTAAAATTTGGGTTATTGTGAAATACGATTTAAATTGACCATCAAACATATTAAACGTATACAGCTCATATAATATTAAAATACACTTCATTCTTTATTAAAGATTTTGAATATTTGTTAGCAACAAAATTATTAATTACAGCACTTGTTTTCTATTCAAATGTCCACAAAGCTAAACGAACGTAACAACCATGAAAACTATAACGAGCATAATAAGCCCTTTAACTTTTGCAAATTTGAGTTACAGAGCAAATAACTTTGAAGTGCAACAATGTTATGCTTTGTTTTGAATAAATATAAGGCAGCTTCCAAGAATTCCAAAAAAGAAACTGAAAGAAAGATTTAACATAAAACATAAAATTTGAAGGCATATTGTATTTCCTGAATTTTCTTTCGAAGATCTTTATTGTTTTGTTTTTCAGCCATCTTTTAAAAGGAGGTTGTCACTAAGGAGTTTATATAATAAAACTAAATTTTCTACATAAAGATTTTTATTTCAAGTTTCTATTTAAATAGTACAGAAGTTATCGTCACGTTTATGAGTGTTATACCTTCTTTTGCAGGCCAGTGTATTTTACATTACATTACAACCAACCAATATTTCTGTCGTTTCCTGGGAATGGTACATCCGGTAGTAATTTTATCCCATCAAAAACATAAATGTCAAAATGGGAGCCAAGTTCAATATTAAGAATATGCGATAGAAAACTGCCAAGTTAATGCTCAAAATGCATTAAGCCACAGTAAATTAGTTTTACTGTAAACAATGTAGTGCCGGACTTGGCACCATTTCAGAGAATCTACGGAACTTGGCGCCCATTTAGATCTGAATACTTTTGTCGGTGAAGACGACAACCAAGCATCGCATATTCTTAATATTGAACTTGGCTCCCATTTGCACACTTATGTGTTTGATGGGATATCATTACTTTTTGTCAATCTTCGCTAGATGGTGCTTTCTAAGAGCGAATTCACTTCAAATATTTGAAGAATTCCCTCGATTTCTCCAGGGCCCTATGATCAGATTCTTATCTGATAACTATGGGACTACCCTTGAAGTATACCGTTTCAAACCAAAAAAGAATTTTCCAAATCGGTTAATAAATGACGGAGTTCTGAGGTAACTAGCATAAATAATAATAAAACTAATAAAAAATCACTGTTTTCTGATTTTTCCTGGTATACACATATAATTACCAAGCTGCATGCCAAATTGCAGCTTTCAAGGTCACCTGGAAGTGGGTTAGGTTTTTCATTACTAGTCAGTCAGTCAGTCAGTCAGTCAGTCAGTCAGTGGTAAAAATGCCGTTTTTTGGAATTTAATATCTTAATATCTATTTAACCTATATTTATGAAATTTGGGGTTCTAGTTGTTCTAAAGGATCCTAATACATGTACCAAATTTCATTTTTTTTTATGTTAGATAAATTTGGAGTTATTGGGGGTCAAAAGTGGCTCCAAACGGTTCGTGTAAATATAACACACGGCTGCTGTCCGCCAGTTCCTGAGGTGAACTTGGCTGGACACGCTGCCGCGTGTCTAGATTTAATTCAGAAACCATCACACTCACTTGTTTAGTGATAGTATAGACCGTGATATTATGAACCAATCTCACGACACACGTTAAAGGATTATAATTCAAATACAAGCCATAGAATTTTCGCAATCAAGCTGTAGGTATTTCAGAAAGGTGTAGGGAGATCTTTCAAATAGCAATCAAACACAACTCCAGCTTTTTTTAAATACCCTTCTAGAGTTTTCTCCATACATACATTTCCTTGGTGTCAGTTAATGAACAGATTTCGAGTATAGTGGCTAAGGTTAGCCACTATACTATGAAAGACATTTACGATGGTATTCGACTTTCTAGTGGTAAACCAAAGACCTTAATAAATATCCAAAGGGATTAATAGCATAGGCAGCCTTCAATATGGATTGCCCTGCTTTTATTAAGGGGTTGATAGAAGTTGTCGTTACATTTTCTAAGCCAATGAACGGGCTTATTGCAGCGTGGAGGGGTCTTCGTTACGGGAAGCCCTATAACTGGTACTCGTAACCATGCGCAGAACTCGTATTTCCTGTATTGTTCCGCAATATTGATGTGACATCCTTGCGGAACAATAGAGGAGTACATATATATGAGTGCTCATATTTTACTACTTTACTAAAAAGATTCTCTACGTAATTTTTTTTTTTCACCAGCCCTAGGCCGACTAGGTCATCGCCAAACTTAAGTGGTTGACGGCCTGTTTAGCCTAGTTAGTAGTGAAACTGCCTCCGAAGCTAGAGGTCCCGGGTTCGAATCCCGGCCAGGGTATTATTTGAGCATTTAGCACAAACATCATACACATTGCTTTGTGCATTTATTTGTTCTTAGGTCTTGGGTGTTTTCTAAGTATTTAAGTACCTATTTATTTATACAAGTATGTATATCGTCGTCTAGTACCCATAGTACAAGCTTTGCTTAGTTTGGGACTAGGTCGATTTGTGTAAGACTGTCCCCCAATAGTTATTTATTTATGTTTATTTAATATGTGGAGCATATGACCTGGTAAAGGTTTCAGGAGTTGGATGCGGGTGGCGCAGGACTGGTCATTATGACACTCTATAGGGGACGCCTATGTCTAAAAATGGACGTACATACATGACATAATTGAAAAAAAAATTAAATTAAAAATCCTACGCAAACACTACAAAGCGTACAAACTGCAATTTTCAGGCGTTTTTCTCTAGCGTAAAGTATGTTTTCCTTATTACATTCGATTTAGTACGCCCTATCAATATTTTTAAAATTTTATTTCAGGCGGAAATAAAAGGTGTGGGCAAGATTATTACCAATAGGTAGGCAGGAGTTTTTACTGTTGAAATGAAGAGTTGTAGCATTTTTTTTGAGCAATTTAAGAAAACATCTTTTAGTAATATTAAAAATATGATGAAACGGGTCTCTCGTCTTTAAAATATGTCTGAAACTCACGATCGACATCTTATTCACTGGATTACCAATTTCTGAACATGCATTAACGGGAAATTCATAAACAGTGTCAGGACCATAAATACAATTTCTTGAATTTTAATATAAGAATAACGTTATATTTTTCAGTCTTTTCACATTGCTTGGCATGAATCTGCGGTATCTGGAACTTCGCAGAAGGAGAGCTTAAGCACCTTATAATATATTAGATTTTTGGCTTAAAGTTACCCCTTCACATTTCACGGATCCTGAATGACACGGATAGTGTTATAATTTACAAAAAATCTTCGTCTTCGAAGCTAATATTTTAGTTACTATTGATTATATTACATATAATTTCGTGTCACTGCCGATCGGTAAGTATACTTAATTGACACAACGAACACAGAGTATATTTGGTTTCCAGACAGTCATAGAAAATGTTTAACTGTTAAACTTATCGTACAAAATAGCTATTTTGCAATTATAGTCATCATACGATGCGTAGCAATGCACCGAGGAGAAGTTTCATAAGTTGCGAAACTTCTATGGAGAATATTCTCTGGAACTTAAATTTAATAAACAATCTTATCGTGTCAGGACCGACGTAGACACACGCCATTTTAAATATTATGCCTGCCTGGTTTACTAATATGTGGCGTGTAATATTATTTATATATTACACAAAATGTTAAAGTTCTCATGGGAATATTCTCACAGAGAACTTTCTAAGTTGCTTTCATGTAATTTCTCGGAAATTTCCGAGAACATTTCTGCAATTTCTGCAATTTGCACATTGCTAACGATGGAGATTAATTAAATTAGCTTTTTTTATAATTTCGTGGCGTTTAATATTGTCCGTTCTCGTTAACGCATATAAATGAAATATTTAAATTTTATAAAATACCACATGCATTGTATTAAGCACCATACATCCAGTTGATATCTTTTAACAAGTTTTTACACCACCTTGCAGTTGACAGGTCAATGGCGTTGGCTTCAGACGCGATACTCTGTTCCCTAAGTACTCTTTACATAATCCAGTAAAGGCGCCGTGGCTCGGCTCGATACGATTGTGCAACGTAGCCGGCAGACTGCTAAGTGCTACAAATCCTCAGTACAGTGTCCCGCTGTCCCGCGGCACACTCCTACAACACCGCTACCAATAAATATGTGTTCATAAATTCCTCGCAGTTATGGCAAACATTGCTCTAATTCTTACCGCCGCAATATTTCTCTCAAATCACGTTAAGACGGCGCAAATAAAGGTAACCGAGTTGAACCCAGCGCTCGAGGTAAACACGTTACCAAAAGGCTCTACAGACGCCATTTTTGCCTTGCAAATCCGACAGATCCGGACGACATCGGAAGCGACGCCCGCGGCCTCCGCCGGAAATAATCTAAATGTCGTTGGCGCCAGCATACAACTACAGACAGAGAATTACCAGGCAATTCCTACAATTTACCCGCAGCAAAACAAAAAGACAACAGCAGAAAAATATGACGAAGACGAAGGAAATGTCAATTTGCAAGCCTTTGATCGAAATTCCTCGGCACAAAAAATGAATGCAGACAGCGCGAGCATTAACCCTCTGGCCTTAGTTTGGGATAGCTGTATGGAAACAAATTTCAGAGATAATCAGAAAATATCGATTCAGCCTCTATTGGATATGCAGGACGCTGATCACGATTCACGGTTCCAAAAGAATAGGCAAATTGGGAGTTTATGGAGCGAAGGTTTGAGCAAGAGGAATGCCGTGAACACTAACAACTCGATGGCAATAAAATCTTGGTTGGAGAAATACAACCACTTGAAAACTAGTAAAACTGATAAAACTGCCAATGCACCGGTTGGAAAATTGGATTCATTGCTAATAAGAAAAATAAAAACACCATCTAGTACAGAGATTCCATCGACCACTGTCCAAATGATACCTATAACGCGGGAAATATTCAACGAAGCAACGGAATCATTTAACATGTCAGTAGATGTTGTGGCTACCGAAAACAACATTAAGGCAAGTTACACTGAAGATTGGTTTGATTCCAAGGACAAAAGTAAAATAAGATTTGGCGGGCAGCCTCAATCGGAGACCTATTTGATACCGACACTTAAACCGGAAGAGGGGTTTCATCCATTCGGATTCATGTCGGAGTTCTTTTCTTTAATTTACCCGTTTGAATTTCCAGTGGGTGAGTAGCCCTACCTATTCCTAATTTTAAAAAGACAATATTATGTCAGGTTTTATTTTAAAAGTACGAAAAATATGTTTTAATCTTCTAAGACCATACTGACCATTATTTTAGGTCTTGTCAAGGATATCGTTTGGGGAAAATTCTCATTTCCTTACTCATTTTTACAGGTAAAATATTAATTTTATGTTGAAGTTGGCATTAATAGAATATTGGTAGAAGAAGTAGAAAAAGTAGTATTTAGTAGCGTGCTTATTAGATATTGATATACCTAATTTAAATTTACTCGAGTTAATTGCTATGCGGACTGATATGTTTTTTTACTAACTATGAATATACGGTATTCCTCCCTATCACTTTACAAGAATCTGACTCCAGTCAGATTTACTACAAAATAAACCATTCAGATTTAGACTCAGATAGCCAATCTAAAGTGGATCGCAGTTAGCTACTCGTCCCCTTAAATAAATGGTCAGCTAAATTGTTAATTTTCGCTTTCGAGACGGTTTGTTTGAGTAAAGCAAGAAAATGGTTTCGCTTATTTGACAAGTCAGCGAATTCTTATCAAAGCCTCATTTATTGAGACGAGTGGCTATGTGCGTTGTGGTATATAGTACTTTCCATTGTTTATTCCCCACTAACCTACAAATTCAGTTCAGAGTTTGCTAGGAGCTGTCTGTCAAATGACAATACATAAGTATGTATGCATCAAACACGTGTACCTATTTAACATTGTTATTTTCTAAGCAATTTAACAATATTTTAACCAACTATAAAAATAACGGAGGTATAAGCACACATAATAATGTTACGAGTAGCTAAAACGGTTAGCGCAAAAATAAAGTGTGCTTAAGAAATTCGTTGGCTGAAAATACTTTTGTGGTGTTGGAACTTGTCGACTTACGAGTATTTCAGGGGCCGTATTCTATACACACCAAGATATAACTTACGAACCTTACGATATTGTTTCGTTATACTTCATTTGAATAAGTTACTTTATTCGGAGAGAGTGCTAGCTAGTTAGGATGGCATACTGTCGTCATGAATCCCGTTTTAGCAGCTACATATATCTGACGTTACTTATTTGTCTTATTTTGTGGAGTGTTGTAATCACTCTGTAGGTATGCCTGACTCGGATTTTTTATTTGATCTTACTAGTTTTAATGCAATTATATTTTTCATACGATCCACACTAAAAACAAGATCCTTGGCATTACGAAACCATAGTCAACGTGCCATTGAGCACTAATTGTTTATTCTTCAAGTAATTAATTATTAATGGGGTTTAAGTATATTTTTCTAATTCTCTGAAAATAAGGAGAGCAGATAGAAAAGAGTTTAGAGTCTGTGCATTCAAAAATTGTTCCAACTTAGTACGCGTACTATATAGCTTTACAAACTTCGAGGTGCCCTTGTATTTCGCATAGTGCTTTGACCAAAAGTACATACGAGTGGGTCCTCCCTCTGACACTTTAAAAGGATGGCTTCCGGCAACTTGATAGTGCCCAAACCTTTGGAGTTAATGGCTCTGTCGTTAATGCACGTCGGGCATTTTTAACAATCGCTAGATACGACGTGAAAGAGACATTAGTGATCAGTATTACACACAGCTAATATTTTGCACTCTTAGTATTTTACACATTAGGAACGCAAAAATTAGGGAAACGTTTTATAAATTAGAATGTTTCAGACATTTTAAAAATATAATATACGGGATGTTCGGCAGATGGATGAGCATTCGTCTATTGGGGATAAATGAGGTCATTCATCTGCTACGTGGTCTAGCACAAAAAAAATGTATTGGGCCCAAAGATTATTTAAGATTTTTTTTATTTTTGTTTTTGAAATTCTTTAAAAAAAACTTCGGTCCGAAATTTTTTTTTTGTGCTTGGCCACGTAGCAGATGACCTAAGCTATCCCCTATATATGTATGTCCATCCATCTGCCGAACACCCTGTATATATTGATATTATATAAATGGTACCCGTGTTGATACTGATGGCATTAAATTACGAATAAAATATATACATTACTGGATGAAAATTGTTAGCCTATCCTTTAAGTGTGTGTAAGCGAACCTTAGGTATTAGTGATAATTTGGGATTGGAACTGCATAGTTGTAAAATTGAGGCCCTACTTAGGAACGATATACAAATATTCTCTTATTATTAGTGTAAAATTTTATTTGCTTACCTGACCGAGGGATTCTCCGGAAATTATTAAATTAGAAGAAACAAGTAATTTTATGTACATTTTTGAATTAAATTTTCCCTCGGGGCTCAGTAAAGGCACGCCGACGTTCCCTAATTGTATGCAGGGCACATTTTTCTTCCAATAAGATATATTGCACATGTCGTAATAATAATGACAAAATATCTTCCTGTGGTATTTTTTGAATTTTTGTTGACCTATATAGTATGTTTTTGTCTTTCGAGCTAGTATTATCATTTGTCATAAAATACGATTAATAGAATAACGTAGTCATGTAAAAATTTAGTGAGATATCTTCTTATCGAAAACAGCTTCATTTTAAATAATACGCACTCCATTCACACTATTTTTCACAGACACGATTTTCTGTGTTTAACAAAATTTTACCGGTATTTAACTATAATCGGAGATATGAGACATTTAATTGATAAACGAATATTTAAATTTAACAAAATTTTACCGGTCTTTAACTATAATCGGAGATATGAGACATTTAATTGATAAACGAATAAAATATATTTTATAGACATCGATATTTGGTTGTGAATGTATTGTGATACTTGGTATTTAACTATAATCGGAGATATAAGACATTTAATTGATAAACGAATATTTAAATTTAACAAAATTTTACCGGTATTTAACTATAATCGGAGATATGAGACATTTAATTGATAAACGAATAAAATATATTTTATAGACATCGATATTTGGTTGTGAATGTATTGTGATATTTGGTTGTAAGTAGTGATATTTTAGATACCTAGTTACGTATATATATATATTATTATATATATATATTTGACGAAAGAAAAAATACGTGTCCAATATTATATATATATATATATTATAAATTAGTCCGTTAGATTAGATAATAAAAAAAATATTGGACACGTATTTTTTCTTTCGTCAATCAAACAAAATATGACAAAGATTAAGTAAGCGCGCCAAAGTTCGGGAGCGCGGGCTCGTGACGTCACGCTCTGCTAAAAAGCGTAGCACAGCGTGAGGTTACTCGGAACTTTAAGGAGTTGTATCTTGCTATATTTTGTTCAATTGAGAAAAGAAAATCTTGTTATATTTTTTATAATCTAACTGACAGACTAATTATATTAAATCTTATATTAATTTTATATCATGAAATAAATAATCTAATCTAATCTATTTTTGAACCGAGGCCTTATCTGACTTGAGGTGTCATAACGACACACACAAACACGCGGGTTTTATGCATTCAGCTAGATCCAAATTCACCAGCAGACGTATGATGATTGATGATTAGACAATGCTGTGACTAGTATGCTAGTGTCGGAGTGACGGGTGTCATATCCAGGACGATAAGTAATATTAGAAAAGTTGAAAAACCCCTGAATAGATAGCTGAATAGATTTTCATGAAACATGGCTAAGAACACTCGGGATAAAATTATACGAAAATCGGTTCATCCATTTGGGAGCTACGATGCCACAGACAGATCCACAGATACACAGATACACAGACAGACACGTTAAACTTATAACCTCCCTCTTTTTGCGTCGGGGGTTAAAAATGGCGACGATTATACGCCCGCTGATGTGACGCCGCATATTGTCAGGCGTCATTACACATCAAACAGCATCACATCTGAATCAACCTTGTATATTTTTAGTCAATCAAAGTGGAATCCACGTTCTTGGCGGTGATAGTGATATTCGCATGCATAGCATTCGTGATTCCTGCGTATATGCTGATATTAGCGATACTATCACTATTTTCAAAATCTGGCTGCGATGATGAAACGGAAACTGGAGCCTTATTTCCTGATGATGATGAATCGGATTACAATGACAGAGTTTTGGTTATTGTTACGGTATTCGTGGCACTGATCTGCTGGTAAGTAATTTGAAGGATGATTTGTGTTGACTGACTACGCTTTAATCACCTATTTTATTGATTTTTTACTATTGCTAACTATTAGTTAAGTTTGTTTCAATGCATTAACAATAAGGGTTTACTGATTGAACTTAATTTAGCTCCTTTCTTAGTCTCCTACTACCTACTCTGAACCTCCTTACGAGCTGGCCTCCGCCATCCACGATACAGTGTTGCCTAGTTTTAATACCACTGGTACGCTACTTACTAAGGTTTATTAAAATTAGCGTAAGTTTTATTTGTCGATCAATAAGACGAGTCCTGTACTGTAACGTATATTGGTGAGGACCATCGTTAAGGCATTTAATTCTTCTACTAATTTATATTAACTATGTTATGAAACAAAAATTACCCATATACCTAAAATTTAAGTAAAATTTTCGTGTGAAAGCAGAAACAGTTAAATTGTAAGTAAGTAATTTTTATTAAATTTTTAAACATAGATTACAGAGTGATGGTGTAAAACACACAGTGTGGTACTATGTTATGCCGGTAGGTATACAAATTTATTTTTTTACATGACATTAGAATTCATAACGCTTAAATATAAGTAGAATAATTGAATTAAACTGAATGAAATAACATAATTGAATTAAATTACACTAAAAAATAAATATCGAACCAATTGAACCTCACAGTAACATAAAAGAATTCAATTTTTGTCCGCAAAACGTCAGTCAACGAATACGAGTAGTAACATTTGTCAATGAGTAATTCACATAAATTATTTTTAAATGTCGTGAGTGGTGCCAGTCTAAGAGGCAAGGGTATTTTATTATAGAGTTTTTAAATAGTAGTCGAATTAAGTGCCTAAACGATAGTCCAAAGAGTTGGTCGTCACCCAATCCCAACCCATGTTGTAGGCTGATGATAAATAAATATGTTAATTTTAATTTGATATTTTTTAATTAAGTAGTTAAAGAAGAGCCCCGCGCTTCTTATTGCATACATACTAATGTACTTTTTGTCTATTTCACGTAATAATATCATAGGTAAGATAATTATAACTAAGTTTCTGTTCAGTAATTTAGAGTAGACTATTTTATTGTTTGTTAGGAAATTATGGGTAACACACTAACGTATTTTTTTGTACAAAGGTGGCTTTTTCTAACCTACGCCTACGTCACGTTTAGCTCATAATGCAGGATTTCAAACGAATAAATAAACGGCATTAAAATACTAAACGAACTCTCTCATTCGTATCATAGACGTGTCTTATTCATGAGAATTTATTAAAATACTTGCCTCGTTTGCCATATTTTACTCAACTGACTATTTTCCAAACTTCGCATAAATCTCAAGTGTGCGTTATATAAAAGTAACTTTATTTCTTACGTTATAAAATATATTTTTCAACGTTGCCTGAATAATGAATAGGAGTTTGCGATAGGAAGCAGCTCAAATGTTAAACCGAGAAAACTTTAATGAAGTGCCGACACAGTTACAAATTTTGTCTAGAAGTTAACGAGCAATTTCAGATGACACCAGAATTTGATTTCCTCATTAACAAACTCATCTTATTTTTTATAATGAAGTGCTGAATTACTACTAACAATAATCCACTAGTTATCAAATAAATATGTCAGCAGTTGTTAAGTAAGTCAAATGTCATGCCTCCGAGCTGCCTATTTTGCCATGTGGCCTCATAGAGGCAGTAATAGGGAATAGGCCTCTAGATAGAAATCCGGCTGCTTGAGAACTTTTAACAAACTCTACTTGACGGTTCCCAATCTCAGAGTCAAGTCCCCTTTGAGGAGGAAGGTCAGATGGTGGACGCAAAACGAATGCCTTGGCGTAGGCTATACTTGCTTTCTTGGATTGCGTAATTTTCCAAGACACACTCCTAAGATCCCGGTATCATATGATTGTGTCTTGAAAATTAAGCAATCTAATAAACGTTGCTGTACTGACCACATTGAGAAACAACACTGGACTGATTTTCAGATACACTTGACTCTGACTCTTACGTGGTTAACCCTTTGAACGCCAAGAAGCCAATGAAGTGGTCGTGTGTCGTCGTGCCCACCACGCCAACAACCACTAAAAAGGTCGGAGTGAAGGTGTACGTTGATCATGAAAAAAACAACAATTATGAATTGTGTTTATTAGTCTAAACGTTACATCAATTTTTGATTCCTTGGCGTCAGAGTGATTATTTCATTCAAATATTATCATAGCGTTCAAGTATTAAATTTTTCTTGATAGAAGTAAAATCCAAGTTATTTGACCTACAAAATTTTACTCTAATCTTTCTATAGACCTAATGAATTTTTCTTCAAAACATTGGACTTTTCGGGGATCTATTAAATATAATGAAACGGGTCACTCACGTCTTTAAGGTCAAATATCGCTCGACATGTTTCAGTCCTTAATCATGATTAAAGAGGAGGTCTGTAACATGTCGAGCGATATTCGACCTTAAAGACGTGTTACAGGGTATTCACCTTTGAGTGGAGCAGAGGAACCAAAAGATATACAAACTACTACGTTTCGTTTATATTTATATATATACATATAATATAGCAAGCTATTTACTTAGATTTATTTTAATTTTATTTAGTATTAGTTTTAATTTAGTTTTATTATATAGAAAAGTTAGTTTATTTTTTGTTACGTACCGTGAATATTACTATTGTGTGTTTATTGCAATTAATGTTAAATTTTAAAAAATAGCTATTGCCTATATACTAGGTACAAATTACAAAATAATACTACCTATATATACATATACTATATACCGACTGATAAAAATAAAAACAACCCTATCCAGCAGTGGACGTCTATTGGATGATTATGATGATGATGAATAAAAATAATGAATATATACATATACTTTACATAATACATACATATATATAATCAGTACCTAATTAAATCACAAGTCATTCGAGAGCCACAACTTATTCTTTCTAGGTCTTGTTTTTCCGGACGCGGAAAATATAAAAATAATTAAAACACGGATTGAGGCATTTCATAATATAACGTGTATTATTTTGACTAAGAAGAGCATAATTTTATTTTGTACTTACTCTTCATCTTAATTTTTGTAAAGCCCCATTAAACATCAATTTGCAATCAGAAAGTTAAACCGGGATATTAAAATTCGTTTCAGCTTGTTGATTGTACAAAAAACTGTTTACAAAGTAAGATTCAGCTGTAAACAAGCTCCCGATAAAATGTAATCTTGTGAACATTTCTGAAGGGGAGAATAAACGACTACCTTCGGGTATGAACGGAGATGAAGTAGCCTTTAGACAAAATACCTATGTAACTTTGGGTAATGTGTCGAAATGCGAATAACGCTAAACGCTTAAAAATAAAACTACATGACTGCCATTATGCCTATTATATTTTTTTCTCTTGTGCCTGCAACTTGGTCCTTCAAGAGTAAATAAATAACACATAGATTTTTTATTATGCTGGAGATTTATCCATGAATATTTTATTTCGTTTAACAAAATTGCCTACGACAACTGCTCTTTTTATATAATTATTACGAAGTCATGTGCATAAAACAGAAATGTACTTTAAGTTACACTATTTTGGGTAAGAAAAATTAATTTATTATCTTTGGAATTATGTCCACATTATTACGAGTAATGAGTGCGTCCTACACGAGGCTGCGCCTATTTTCCCGATGGTGCACTAACTCCAGCCAATAACTGATTTCGAGTTCACGCAGGCCTGCCATAGGATCCAATGATGCCCAGGACGTCCAAATAGCACATCAAACATCATTCGAAAGCCATTTTACTGTAGTAATTCCTCAGTTCCTCACCGACAAAGACATTTCTAGTAGCATTCAAATATTAAACAATCTTCTACGTCTCAAATACGTTAAAGGTACTTCTACTTATCACGCTTGTTAAACATGTCTTAGGCCTTACATACATGTCTTAGACTTTAGACTGACGGCGACACAAGACCGAAAATTGAGGACCTTGTAAACTAGACACCTTAACCTTCCTTGTCACTTTATGCAAATATTATGTAAATTAAGAGGAAATACCGTCAAAGGAGCAAATGTATTAATTAATAATTGGCGTTTTACCCATTTTTTTTATTAAGGTTCTACACTAATGTGGAAATATACTAATAGTAGGGGAGCCAACGATGCTACATGTGGATTTACTCGAGCGTCGGTAGGATTAGGGAAAATAGCCTTTATTGCTGAAGTTACATTTTTCTTATTATTTATGCTTATACATTTATCTATTATATTATTTATTTTGTTAAAAAAAATATTTTTACTCCTCTCCATCGACAACCTCAACTTGTCCCTTGACAAAGGCCTCTTCCAGAGCTTTCCATTTGTCACGATCCTTTGCTTTATGCAGCCAGATACCTCTTCCTATTTTCTTAAAATCATCTGACCATCTAAGATTAGGTCTCCCTCTTTTTCTTGTATTTCCTTTGGCCTTGTATTTCCACAATTTCTTTTGGCCATTTGTCCAAGTTTTGTCTAATTATGTGGTCAGTCCAGCGCCACTTTTGTTGTTTTATTATTTCACCAACTATTTTGCTCACCCCTGCACCCATAAGTTATAATTACTGGTATTATGCACGTGTCAACAACCTTAAATTTCTGGCTTGTGGGTATTTCTTTATTTTGGTTTCGAAGATTAGAAGGTAGAATTTTAAAAGATTATGGGATATGTACCCACGCGCCTGTAGTGCTCTGTTAAGTACAATAGAGTCATTGTTCCGAATAAGACGGAATCTATTGCCGTCTCTCTCTGTCTCTCTCAGCATGGCGTCCGTGCACATCGCTCCTGCTTGTAAATTAGCTTAAAATAAAAAGTGGAAATAAATTCACTACTACTCTGTGTGTATAAATTGGAACCAGCCTTGCATTAACAGTCACCAATGTAAGACAGATGTCCACCAGCGACCGTGGCTATCACTGACTGTATACCCACATCCGTATAAAACAGATATACCAACACTACACCGCCATCACCGGTGGGGCAACCGTTTATAGGTTAAAAACAATGCAAAAAAGTCGCCACTCCTACGCTTCAGAATTAATAGTGAAATGGAAATAATATTATAAAAATAAATAATTTGTCGGCCTGTTTAGCCTAGTTGTCGGCCTGTTTAGCCTAGTTGGTAGTGCCACTGCCTCCGAAGCTAGAGGTCCCGGGTTCGATTCCCGGTAAGGGAATTTGTTTCTGTGGTGAGCAGAGACATTTGTTCCTGAGACTTGGATGTTTTTCTATGTATTTATGTATATATCTATTAAATATGTCGTCGTCTGGTACCCATAACACAAGCCTTATTGAGCTTACTGTGGGACTAGTTCGATTTGTGTAAAAAAAATTGTCCCAATATATTTATTTATTTATTTATTTTATTATTATAAATAAATTCTCCGGTTTAGACTGTGGGAAGGGCAGAAACTAGTATAGTTGCGTCAGATGTTCACAGGGGACTTTAAGTAGACCCGAAAGATACTTCTCATCAATAGTCTGATGATTTAGGAATGTTGCGAGCTATAGTATATATAGAGGCCTAATAAAAATATACATATAATAATCTACCGCGCTCGAGTAAATCTCCAAATACCGTCTTAGGCTTCCCCACTAAATGTAACTGCCTCGAGGTCATGTTTAGTATCATTCTAAATACGGGTTAAAAAATTTCTTCGAAACCTTCATATTGTTTTTAAAGACTTATCCATAGATATCCCACACACCTATGTATATTGAAAAATATTTTTTTATCCCCTGATCACATATATGGGTAGGTACCCCCCTCATTTTATTCGTAATTTTACTTCATTTTTCTGTAGCGGTTCATAGATTACTACCTTAAAAATTAAATTAAATTAATTAAGTTCCGCAGAAAATGACAAAATATTTTTGAAAAAAAAATGTTCACTGTATCTAAGTTAGCCTTCTTAATAAGGTAACCTTCTTAATAGCTCCTGAGATATTTAGCAATGGAACAGAATGAGCGACACCTTTTTTACCATTTTTTATCGAATCGTGGGGGTATTCGATCAGGGGAGGTTCATGTCCAGGGGTTCCTCGGGCATTTATAAAAGACGATTCTCATTTTACAAAGTTTACCGTTTACTTCCACTTCAACATTGTTACAAATGTCATGCAAACTACAACGATCAAACTAGTGATTTCGATTCCCAGATGCCGTCACACCAACTCCAATACTTCGTTACGAGCCTTCGTCATCTCGCCAAGACTTTCTCATCATAGGTACGGAATACCGAAAAATGCAAAAAAAATATAATTTTTTATTTTTATGGAATAAGGAATCATCCCACGGTTGGATTATTTTATTGCATTGAACTACATAAAAACCCGTTAACAGTTTAATACAATACAGGAAAATAGCTACAAAATAGGGTCTAATTCTGAAACAAAAAAATAACGGCAAAAGTTTTATAATTGTTGCCTCAGGATGGATAACGAGTAAAACCTCACAATCTTGGCAGCATTATCAGAAATCCATTAGAACATTCATACCGATATTCCTAAAAGTATAGAAATAGAAAACATTTATTCGTGACATTACTAGACAACAAAGGAATAGTTCTATTCCTTTGTTATCAAAACGAAAAAACAGTTATAAAGTGCTAATTCACGAAATGGCTCCATTTCAGCATCATTACTGGCACGATTACTAGCGCTGATCTTCCAATGGAACCATTGACTGATTTCCCAGCACTTAAAAAATAAAAGACAAAACAATGAAAGAAATAAATAAATGAGCAAATTGCGTAAAAAGAACAAACAACTAGAACATTAAATAATTTATACCAATTAAAAAACCGAATCCAATTTTATACTTGCTATGCCACAATTTGTGGTATCCGTAAGCCAATGCTCGGTTACCTACAGAAAATACCGATATCGGCATATGCGTGCCTATCAAATTCGAGGAGTTCCCTCGATTCCTCCTAGATCCCATCATCAGACCTTCACCAAATTTATATGGGACCAATATCAGGGTACCTGCTTTGAAACAAAAAAAGAATTATTAAAATCGGCCAACGTGGTCAAGAGTTATCGGGGAACATACATACATAAATTAAAAAAGAACAAGCAAATATGCAGACGAACTGAGTAACTCCTTCCTTCTATTGAAGTCGGTAAAAAAGAACAACACAGATAACTGATATAACAACACAAACCAAGCTGGTAATGCACAGCTCGACCATGCTCGACTCAACAATCCAGCAAGTGGGGAAATTAGCAGCTTATCGCAAACAAAAAGTGTCAAAAAACAAAGAGTACCATGTTTATTTAAAAGTCAAATAGTAAACATGAAAAACACGTGCCTTAATTAATAGCAATGTTTTATAAGAAGAAGAAGAAAGACATTTATTTATTCACTACACAAAACAAAAAGACACACAGATACAAAAGGAAGAAATCTCACATAGAATACAACACATAACGTGTGTCTTCGCGGCAGTAAAGACTTTATATAAAATAGGTATAAGAATACAATAAAGTGATAAAAAATTTGGCAAATTCCGCTCCGCCATTTTCAATATCCTTGCAAAATTGCGTTAGAAAAAATAATTTTTGCTGCCTAAGTTATTTCAAGCAATTCTAATTAAAATTCGTGTTTTATAGAATTGCTTCTCGAATTCTTTGATAAAGCGGCCAAGGGCATATCAGACCATACATAATTAATGATTCCGTACCTACTACTACTACAAGTCCTAATTTATAATAGAAAACTCCCGCGGATTTCAGACACATTAAAAGATCAGTACAAACCGATCTGAGACTTGTCAAGCGATATTCGACCTAAAAGATGTGAGTGACCTGTTTCATAATATTTTAATACAGTCCTTATTTAAATCAACTATCCTGTACTGTAAAATAAAAAAATAGTATCCTAGGAAACTCACGGCACTTAAGTCCTTTTGTTTGTTAAAAACTGATAAACTTATCTTTATTCCAAACATATTTCGTTGTAAGTACGAGTATGTAACATACTTTGTAATAAGCGTCCATGATTATTTTGTATATACTTTTTTTTTCTGAGAAACCTTACATTCCTTTCTAAAGACCGATATCGATTGATGTGCCATCATAATCATATATTGCATTAAGTAGGTATGAGTAAATATTTTTTACTGTCATTTGCAAGCATGGAGTGCCCCAAAACATTTTAGTTAGTAATTAGAATGCATGCAGCGGCCTACAAAATAACTTAAATAACTTCTAGGTCCATGGGGTCCCAGCGCGCATAAGTTATTTGCAGAAATTGCGAAGCGTCTGGTTGACGTAACTGGTGACGGAAGAGCTGGCGGTTTCCTCGCTCAACGTATCAGCATTGCAATACAGCGAGGAAATGCCGCCAGCATCCCCGGCACAATGCCTCAAGAGCCCGTTTTAGATTTAAGTTAGTTTTAATTTTCTTTATATTATTTTGGTTAAGTATTCTTGTATATATTTTCGTTGTACATAAATAAATGATTATATTACATATTTTATTCTAAAAAATACAATATTTTTTTAGTAAAATGCCTCTGTCATACGGACAGACAGGCATAAGCAGCCGGACATAACGAAACCATAAAGGTTCCGTTTTTGGCATTTTGGCTACGGAACCCTAAACATCCGATATTAAATAAATAACATAGATGCGAATGAGGAATCTGACCACTAAATATATTTGGCATCCCGAATTCATAAGATATTTTGCGCTATAAAAATAGAGAGTTGTATCTGGGATACGATACAACCATAACATATATGAAGTGGATACTTCTCACGTTGCTAACCTTGATATTTTCACCGCTAAATACAGTTTCATTGAATGTAATTCAAAATAAAATAAATTTGTTTTACCAATGATTCTGAACACTATTTCCATGGGACCAAGTTTGTCCGAGCCAAAATAAAACGTGCTTCTTCATACATTTCGGTTATCGATTGAAGACCTTTGCCTACGAAACAGCAGATTTTTTATCTGCGCGGATAAAGTTGGTCCATTTTATTTTGTACTAGCTTTTGCCCGCGACTTCGTCCGCGTGCAACTCGTTACATCGTCGGCTAATAGTGTAAACCTGCTAACGTCACAGTATGGAAGTTTGCAGGAGAGATAAAAAATATGATTGAAATTAAAATATTAAACCCCGAAAAACGGCGAAAATATCATTGGGTAATTTTTTTCCCCTAATTCCAAATTAAAAGACAGGTAAAGCGTTTTGGTTATCTATTTGTTACGATATATTTTGTAACTTAGCTGTATTTTGCAATCAAATAAGGTTTTAAATTATGGATTTAGCAGTTTGTCGAGAAAAAGAAAGTAAATAGATCTCTATGTAAATCAAAAGGTACTTAATATACAAAGATACTTCTAGAAAGAAACTAAATGAAATCTTCTGAAATAAATACATATATATACACCCCAATATAATTACTTATATATATTGGGTGTTGTGCGAAAATATTCATCATCATCATATCAACCGAAGGACATCCGCTGCTGGACGTAGTAGGCCTCCTCCAAAGAGTGCCAAAATAAGTGCGCCAACCGCATCCAGTGGACTCAGCGACCCTTTTTCTTCCGCCCACCTTGTGAGGGGCCTACCCACGCTGCGCCTTCCGGTAAGTAGTCGCCACTCGAGAACCATTCCGCCCTAACGGCCATCGGTTCTACGTGCAATGTGCCCCGTACACTGCTACTTCAGATAATTGAGTTCTACTGCGGATGGCCTCATTCCTGATGCGATCAAGCTGATATACTCCCAGCATAGCCCTCTCCATTGCTCTTTTGATGACTTTCAGCCCTCTTATGAGGCCTATAGTAAGCGACTACGTTTCAGTGCCCATTATGTCATCACTGGCAACACACTCTGGTCAAACACTCTCGTCTTGAGACACTGTAACACTCTTTTGAGAATATGAAAAATACCTGCTAAGTACGTTTATCGCGATAGTAAGAATAAAAACTCCCATTCATTTTGATAAGAGGTTCCCAAAACAGTGATTGTATTGGATTTTCAGTTCAAAAGCCACGAAATATTAATAGAATACAATAATAGTACATACCTCTGCGATGTTATACTTCTTCGTTTACACCAAAAACACAGAACAAAGTTATATTTTGGGAGAACACACGTCTAGACGATCAAAATTCTTACTAAAATGGCGGGTATATTGGAGTTAGCCGATAACTTTTAAACCCGTGGAGTTGACTGTTTTACATATCATCTGATTTAAGCAATTTGTTGAAATAACGGGCAGTAGCTGTTTTTTTTCAGGCGAGGCATCTTTTTTGCTACATAATGGTGGGTAAAATGAAAATATATTAAGAAATGGAATTTAGCGGGTTTACTCTCTTTGCAAACGATATTAAAGAAATGATTGCTATTCAATTGATGTAGACGCCCATACAAACTGAAACCCCCCTTTTCACCCTCTAATAAAACATGTCGATTCCGGAATAAAAACTATCCTATGTTCTTTCTCGGGACTCAAACTATCTCTATATCAAATTTCATCGAAATCGGTTAAGCGGTTTAAGCGTGAAGAGGGAACAGACAGACAGAAGCGTGACTTTCGCATTTATAATATTATAGTATGGATTTTACTGATATTTCAATAGTTATTCTGCCATTCGGAGCGAAGACATATCCAAAATATCTACAATCATAAAGATCAGTCATGCCGTTGTTGAGTTATAAATGGTGTATTTAACACGACTTTTAAACGGTTTTATAATATAAAACCGTTTAAATTATGTTTACATATTATGTAAGCATATAAGTCTATCGACAATGACAATTATTTTGCTTTTCCTATGGTGACCTCTATCGACTATTTAACGATTGTATAGTCCAGTCGCTATGCCAACTTCCTAAAGAGTCTGTTGTGGCTACTGTGTACTCACACTCCCTTTATTAATGAGGCTATTCTTTTTCTCCTTGTAGAGTAAAAGTCGTCTCTTCCCGCCTCCGCTAACATACCCGACGTGCCTCAGTACTTCAGCAACCTCAAAATCATCCTCATAGTGTTATTCCCGACTCGTCCTCACCTGTCACCTCACACCTCACCTGTTTTTATATGCAAACTGTCAAATGTCATTCGACAAATTTTGACAGTTTCCATTTAAAAACGGGTATCACAATCTGATCAATGGTTTCGAAACGCATAGGGAACAAAAATACTGACATGGATTTTTATTTACACAGATAGATAGACAGGTAAGAAACCGTTTACTAGCCTTTGTTTCATCCAGTAATACATGATTTCAGCATGTTCATAGCAGGCATGGCGTTAAGCAACGAACAAGCATCCTACGCGGCCACTGACAGCCGCAACATAGTTAGTTGCGCGTGCGCTGACGTCGCTACTTGGTTGTCTGCAGCTGCACGCGAGTTGCACCACACTCTGGTACCGCCTATGGACATCGTGGTGCATGCTTATAGACAGGACTTGAGGAGTAAGTTTGAAGTGACGAACCAACTGCCCTGAGAATAGATTCAACGTTAAAAGATATACATACGATATTTTCTAATAGGAATAGAGAACGGGTTCTTAAAGCTGTCATTGATTCGTATTTACACACTGGTGAGTTTTTGGGACACATAAAGCTAGCTTAGGGCAAAACTAACTGACGGAAATGTTGAAGCTAGGTTTAGATGTTAAAAATGTATAGATAAGTGACTCCAGAAAATACAGTTATCTGTACATTTCCAAAGCAATTAGGAGACGTCCGCCAATAAAAATCGAGAACGAAAGCGTTAATGTCAATAAGTTTATATTTCGTTATTGGATTCATTAATTTCAGACGTGGGCACCCTCCTCGGGGAGCCAGTTCAACAAGCCATCTCATCTGAGAGCGGTATCGATTTGGTGTTCGACTCACTGGCTGATATCATCTCAGGTATTTGCTTTGATCGGTAAAGTATGCTTTTGAAGACAGGGTTGAAAAGAAATGATATTTGAGAGTCTGAATTGAGCTATTTTTGGATTGCGGATTTAGGTTTATTTAGAAAAGTCATAGCCATTTTCCTTTTTGAAAATATATATTTTTGCCGATCACGGAAAAAACGTCCTCGCCGGTCATCGCGTTAGGTTTTACGTTCAGCGAATAATTTTACCACATTGATGAGTCACTTTGACCTAATTCCTTGAAGAATCCGTTTCATTTTAACTTTTTTTTATCCCTGTCGAATCTACTGAATATATAAATAAACAGACTGAAATAATTAGGTTTTAAATATACCTCGGAGTGAAAAAAAACATAATAATTTTATTATTATAGACTTATAGACTGACTCCATATCATTAGTGTACTCGTATTTTCGAAAACTTTACTTTTTCTCTTTTACTTTTACTTGCTCTCGGGACGCAAAAAAATACGATGTAATAGTTTAACAGTTTCTTTTTATAAATGACTTGCCTAAATCTATTTAAGTTATTTGAATAATGATTATAGTGAAGTGCTTCAAACCTGGATGGAACGCTCAAGGGGCCTATTAAAAGTTGCAATTATTTATCTACATACATACTACTTAAAATATTTTTTTTATGGTTCTGACGTGATATTTATTTACTTAACTTCATTACCGACGTTTCGACACCGGTTGCACTAATCATGTTCGCTGCAGAAAGTTACTTCCCAGCAAGTTATCGACGGAAATTTGGGTACACAGCATTCAAGGAGATTTTTTTCCAGCTGTTATTACACCTTCCTGAATTCAGAACTTTAAAAGCGGGACATACATATATGTTATAGCGAGAGGCTTCAACTCCCCTCCTCTATTCAGGATAATGTAATGCCGGCTTTAACTACCCGAAAGCGTCAGTAAAAAAGGTAAATTAATAAATAGCGCTTTGGACCCGCATATAAATCTTTAAACAGTACGTATATATAGCGGGAGAGTTTAAATGGTTATATTGTTTAAATGACATCATCTTTATATAATTCGGTACGTCATGTTTATGCCTTAATGCACATTGAACGGTAAATAAATTATATTGAATGCTAGTGACATCACCACAATAGAGATATCCAGTAACTGAAATACGCGGTTTTGTATGAGCCATTAGAAGCAAAATAGAGAAAACTTCTGATCAACTGAATTTAATAAAAAGGAACTTAGGTAAATCTTCTCAATAAATTCCCTGTCGTTTCATTTATGGGAAAATGCCTGTGTCCATAGTAGTTTTCATGTCCATAGTTATGATGATGATAGAAATTATGCTCGGGATGATGACAATGCTTAAAAAATAATTATGATTAAAATGATAATTGTAAAATTGACTATGACGATTTTGTTCATAGAGAGCGAAGACATTGCCACAAAAATAGCGTCGATGCGTGACGTCAGCATCAGAGCAGGAGCGCTGGCCTCCACGGCGTCTGACCGAATAAGGGACTTGGCTAAGCAGCTAGACAATCTTAAGAGACACTGCACTTCTAAAGACGCTCCGCTCTGTGACACTATCAACACGAACTCCTTGGAGATACAACTCAAATTTGACATGGTTAGTATTTTTTGAAAAATATTAGTTAAAACGCTTTGAAGTGGTTGATGGTATGATGGTGCGATAGAAATTTCATGCCTGCGTCTACGTGAATAATGAAGAAAAATTGGAATTCACTTACCTACTTCATTTATTTATTTATTTAAACTTTATTGCACAAGAGACAAACTAGGTTAGAAAAACAAAAAAATCGTAGTTTCGGTCTCATTTTAAAACGTCATTCTAGAATATAATGAAACTTTGTATACACAATGGAATCCGGAATATCTAGGTCGGAAATTAGTTAGTTTTAGTTAGTGAAATTATAATGGAGAAAAAATACAGCGATTATTAAGGTTTTCATACAAGACGTAAAAAACTCAAAAACTCGCTGTATTTTTTTCTATTACTATTTCTAACAACAGACCTAGATACGGCGGCTCCCATTGTGTATACAAAGTTTCATGTTATTTCAGCAAGGCTTTTGTATGGAGAATCGAGTTTAGCCGAGCGTCCTGGCGACTCTTAAGGGTAACATAAGTTCTACATAGATATTTTGCTATTTTTTTCAAACAGGCATTTGGAAGGCCTTTGCCAAATTGAAGATCATATCATCGGGGTAACGAAAACGTATCGACTTCGTTGGCTTGGTCATTTAGAGCGAATAGGTGACGACCGTGCCGTCAAAAGAGCCTTAGTCTTAGGATGTGGGAAATATTATGAAGTTTTAACAGAACATAATATAATTAGAGCAAAAGAGAAGTATACTGCGATCGCCGCCGCGAAGATATTCAGATAATACCGCAGTAGTTGTATGTATAGTAACATCATTTGGTAGTTAGCATTAGCATTTTAGTAAAAGAAAGCATCGTGAGCAAACCTGCACACGCGCATCTGAGAAAATATTTAAACGTTAGTTACGAAATTACGAAATCCTCAAATCGCCTCGAAGTCACTGGGTATTACTTCACATGCCTTCTCGCATGTATGACAGAAAATCTGTGCCCAATAGTAGAGTATGTATAAGCTGATAATGAATTGAACATATATTTCAGATACTTCGCGAACAGCAACTACTTGAACTACGTGTTTTGGGAGTGGAGAATTTGACACGGGCCATATCAAACGCTAGACAAGAGTTCAGAAGCCTGCCCCATGCCATATCTACGCAGACGACTCAAGTTAGAGAAGGTACTTATATAATAATGAGAGCTCTCTTCGCAGCTCCGCCCGGACTAAGTGTTATGATAGATGAAGTTATCGATATCGCGGGTCGGTGCTCTAAACTATATCGATACCAATAAAACGTCCTTCAAGCGACTCTGATAGAGTACAAAATTTAGTAATAAATAAGAACACATCCTGTACCATGACCTCATGAGTTATACGAATGTTTTCTTCATGTACAAGTACAAATTTTTAAAATAACTGACACCTGTATCTGTTTACTAATAAGCCCGATATGATTTACTACGTGGACAGCTTGAAGGCAATTACAAATTCCGATAAAATATTTTTAGCTAGGGTTTCACTACAGGAAAATTGTCGCTAGTGAATACCTGGCTTTATTTCAATTGTATTCCAGCAATTCTTCGCGACATAGAAGCGAGGAGGCAGGCACTGCAAAACGCGGTGAGGGTGCTAAGTGACATGGTTCGTCACCTGACAGCTGGGTTGCACAGCATCGTGAGACAGTTTGAGGCTGCACTTACCAGGATGCAGAGATACGAGTTCTGGAGGTGGTCTATTTTATTAGGTACGGTATTTGTGAAACATATAATTTTACGTTAATGTTTTTGTCACAAACTATCATACCATTTAGGGTTCCTTGTTTACTACTTCTATTTTTACGGTACCTGCCGAGGTACAAGTAAAGTGGAGATGCGATGCATACTTTTTGTAGTAAAACGAATTATGTGGGTTTATCATAGGGTAACTCGTTAAAACATAATCTGGTTCTTTTTTACAATCTTTTGATTCAGGAATTGATCTGCGTGATATTACACTTTAGAGTTTGAGTGCAAATTTTATTGGAGTCGAATGTCCCCACCCCCACCCTCCTATGCCAGTTATACGGTGTTTACTGGGTATGTGAAAAAACTCATGGTAGTATGTATAATTAATTCAAAACTAATTATCACGACTAAGTAGATATTACTGGTTAACGAGTTATAGCCGAAATAAGAAATGGACCTGAAAAACACATTCGTACAATTTCCATCGATTGTATACTCTTTTAATAAATAGTCCTGATTCATCCAAATGAAACTAAAATGTAATTACCTTTTTATTTATTTTTCACATACACTAATAAAATGTTGATTGTCATATTATGATTATTTATATATAATAATAGTCTAATATGAGTTTTGTGGCAGTCATTTTTATTCGTTTGATTTTGAATACAAATGTACTCTTGAGCGAATTTAAACTTTACCAGACATTAAAAACCGTGGTCTTTTTTTAATTTCCGTTAAGTTCGACACGTTGCATGGTACATCACCAGAAGCTACCTGGTATATCGCTTCGTCATTTAACATACGATTAATAGTCGCTATCGTAAGTGCCTAACATGTTTAATAGCAATCACTTTTTTCTACGTTACAGCATGCGTAGCGGCAGTAGGCTTCGTTATGGCCCTCATGCTCATCGCCCTCATGTGTGGCTGTGGAAACACCAAGGAGCATGCAAAACGGACTCTTCAGATGTAAGTATATCAACCCACCCTTAGATAAATTGTCAAAAAAAAACTTAAGTAAGTAGTTTAAGCCTTGATGACGCTGAATAGTCCAAACTATTCTGAATAGAAAAAAAAGTAAAAACGATCTAATATTTAGTCCAATCAGTCCATTGGCAAATTAAGAAAAACATACTAATGGGTGAAATGAAAGTCACCTATTTTTAATAGTAATTATTGATTCAGATCAGAGGAACAATATTTGAGTTAAGAACGATTATGACGAACTAAAAAGCTGCAAGAAACACAATAATTATCAGATCCAAACTTTTAACTGAAATTCATTTCACTAACGTGTTAAGTACATACTTATAAAAGTATGAGCGGAAATTTGTACCTTACTTTAAATAAATTATACCCGTAGTCCCGCTACGTAAATTGGCTGACGTTTTCTCAGTTTTACATTACATTTATAGGCATATTATTTTACACTGACTATATTTTTTGTTTTATTGCGCATTTATTCGCATTTCGAATTTAATTTTCTCCATCGACATCAATAAGCACTTTAATTTATAATATTATTTTATAAAATATAAACACTTTTGAGATTAATAAAATTCTTTAACCACAACACTGAATCATACTAGCGATAGTAGCGATACATTCAATCTATGTGCAAAATGTTTGTCTAGTTTGAATTATTAAATTAAAGGGAGCCTAACACAAGTTAACTTGCACTAAAATTTTTAGTAACCGTATATCTTGCCCGGACTTTCAACAATAGAAGCAAAATAATATACTTAGCCTTACTTTCAGCCTTAACAGTAATCACGTGACCATGAAAGAGCTCGACGAATTTCTTTAGATTGAATTAGAATTCAATTCTAAAACTGACTGCTACTGAATGCAGCCCATAGACTATGCACCGTGAAAAGTATTATATGTCTAGTATTGTCTAACAAAAGATCTCATGAGGTCCTTTTAATAACGAGTATAATTAAAAATGGGCTTAATAACAACCCGTTGTTACAAACAAAAGAAATCACGGCTACGTAGGCATTACCATCAGTGATGAATGTTTGCAGATCGGCAGTCTGGATGTGCGCTGTGTCCCTTGTTTTATGGGGCGTGATATCCGCCATTTTTGTTATTGCGGGGCATGCTGAGGTAAGACTGTAGGTAAAGTGCGAGTGGTTTGTTTGTTAAGGTACTGTTTTGTACTTTATATATGTAATCGGTACCTACAAGCGATTGCCCGTGACTGCATCCGCGTAGTACTCGTAATCGCCTTTGAGAAATAATTGCTATTAAATCATCAACAAACAATTTATTATATATTAACAATCTATTATTTATTCGAGTTGTTTTTTCACACTGTAAGTACATTATAGAATTTGAACTGTAGAATATATATAACTATATGGGTTCAATGTTGGGTAAAACTGCCACGTTGTTGAAGCCAAAGAAATGTTTCGTCGACCTGAATCTGTGTCGTGTCCCCCGGATGCACTTACTTGTGGCTCGGGTTATGGAAAATTGCTATTAAATTGTTTAGGCGCAAACTTATCCTCCTATAGAAACTTTCACTCAATATCCTCTTTTTTAAGGAATTATTTCCGGGATAAAAAGTATTGTTTATCATTGCCGGGGTCTCAAACTATCTCCATGCGTTAAGCGTGAAGAGGTAAGAGACAGACAGACAGAGTTACTTTCGCATTTGTAATATTAAGTATACATAGATATGTAACAAATGACGCAAAAAAAATATTAATGCTTCAATACATACATTACTTTCATACAAACTGTATAACTCTATCCTCCTACGCTACTGGCCTACTGGCAGGAATCGTATTGCATCCATATTCTTGTTATAACATGGTCTCATGATTTTCGACGGCTATAGTGTTGCAGTTCCATTGTTTCACTCATTTTTTAAATCATCGGACAAATGCACTCAGTGCATAGGTATTTTTGATTCTAAGGTATGTTACAGAAACACCACTTTCTTACCGAAACATTAACCCACGAGAAGTGTATTGTATTAAAATTATATATTGTTACCTTTTAAAACAAAATATCCGAATCTTGGTTGATTTACAGGTATTCGTATGTCGCGCACTTTGGGACACACCCCAATACCAAACCCTATCAGCACTCCTGGACCGACCCTCGCCTTTGATTACGGATAATAAAGGAATATTCGATGCCTTATTCTCGGATCTGGAGAATATTACTATTGATGTGTCCGTCAAAGACGTGCTAAGGTATATGCATATACATATAATTATGTAGTGTTGTTATTCTTATGTAATAAATATGTACCTAGTTTTGAAATTGTAACTGTGTTGAAGAGAATTTAAGTTCAGGATATGGATGGAAGAAATAGTAAGGGGGGAAGCCAAGGCGAGGATATCTTGATCAAGTTACTACAATACTGACCAAAGGTCAGCTCAGAACAGAAGTACCCGCAACCGACGAACCTGTATGAGGAAATATATGGATGTGATTGAAGCAAAAGTAGTAATATATAAGGACTGTAGTTTTAGGCATGCTTTGGTGTCTGCCCGCCCCAATGTGAGAAGACCGTAAGTATATGTATGTATGTTTAAATTGTGGCTACTGTACGCCGTCGCACTGTGCGGAATAAAGTGTAACATATTGTTTAGATTGTATTGTTTGTAATTCTGTAGAGTAAAACCAGATCAAAAATCCCCTTACTTTGTGACTCTCATCTGACGTCATGTCAACATTAGTACCTACATAGGCGCAATATACAGACAATTACGCATGAGAACAATGTATATAAGGAGAGGGGCATGCATTTTTAAATTCTATGAACAATTTCTAGGTACCTACTGTCTTTATTTGTAAAGTCACACCAAGCGTCAAAAGATGTCTTACATGCCTTTAGCCATGTATAATAAGAAATTAGTAGATACTAGTAAGGTATTTTCGAGTTTAATGTAAATACAATTATGTATTATTACAAAATTATATATATAGCCTATATACAAAGGCTTGCTATTGATATCTAATTTTGTATGGTTGAATATGTGATTTTATTAAGTACAATTCTAAAGAAGCCTTACTTTTACTTTTAATATACTGCATGTCATTCATGTACTATTTTACAATATAGTGTCAATT
Organism: Notocelia uddmanniana; assembly: GCA_905163555.1. Lineage (NCBI taxonomy): Eukaryota > Metazoa > Arthropoda > Insecta > Lepidoptera > Tortricidae > Notocelia > Notocelia uddmanniana. The sequence goes on along the minus strand of LR991065.1, from coordinate 11,251,741 downwards.
TTATTTTAAAAGGGCGGCACTCACTCCCTTATTACGAGCTACATAAAATAAAAATATCAATACATTACAATACAAAAACTCTTTATTGCATACCTCAATAAATTAAATTATTAATACAATGTGCTTTTCATCCGGCAAAACGAAATAAATTAATTGCACCTTGAAACATAACACAATTATTTAAAGGATTTAACTCGCTTGCTAATTAAATCTTAACGAAAAATAAATAAAAACAGTTGAGCCCGATTACCCTTTTATGTGTAAGAACAAAGAAAGTAATTGTTTCGAAGAAGTATGCATAACATTAAAATTTAATCTACTATTAAAACTAAATCAGTTGTTTCGGCGGTAATGGTAATAAATAATAATAAATAATAATCCCCATCTCGTTTTGTAGGTGGATCAACTTTTTCGTAATCGTAAAAAATAGCTATGACTACATAGTCAAGTTTTTTTCTTAAATGAGATAAACTGAATAAAATATATTATATTACAACCGTTTTCTTCTGTACCTATTGCTACCCTCCTGAGAAAGTTTCATATATTAGCACATGTTTCATACATTTTATCCTTTTTAATCGACTTCAATAGAAGGAAGGAGAACAGTTCGTAATATGCAGTTATGCATATTTGCTTTTTTTATGTATGTATGTTCCCCGATAACTCTTGACCACGTTGGCTGATATTGATAATTCTTTTTCTGTTTTAAAGCATATTTATATAAATTTGGTGAAGGTCTGATAATGGAATCTAGGAGCAATCGAGGGAACTCCTCGAATTTGATAGGCACGCATATGCCGATTTCAGTATTTTCTGTATGTAGGTAACCAAGCATTGGCTCACGGAAACCACAAATTTGGCATAGCGAAGTACAAAATTGGAGTCAGTTGTTTTTTGGCATAAATTATTTGTGGACGCAAAAGCCGAGACCTAGTCTTAAACTGAGCAAAGGTTGTATAGATACTATGGATACTAGGCGAAGCTATTGATATTTATATACATAGATAGATTAAATACTTAAATTCATAGAACATCCAAGACTCAGTAACAATTATTCGTGGCAATCATACGAATAAAATGCCCTGACTAGGATGTGAACCTGTAACCGCAAGCAAGCACACCAACAAGCAGCAAGCAGGGTCACACCAACTAAGCTAGAGTGGTTGTCATATATGAAGCTGAGCTAGAAAATAAATAAACGTACAAATGTGATTGATTTGAAAGGTTTTATGTGGTGAATAAGATTGCAGCCGAGTGCAGATTGAAGACGGTGCAGGGAAATCTCTGCGTTTGCATTTTCTGATTTGTTTCGCTCTTTTGGATAAACTACTTACTTAAATAAATAGCTCCAAATCAAGCAAAGCTTGTGCCACGGGTACTAGACGACATATACATACTTATATAGATAAATACACACTCAAATACATAGAAAACTTCCAAGACTCAGTAACAAATATTCGTACAATTCACACAAACAACGCTTTGGCCGGTTTTTAAACCCAATACCTCCGGCTTCGTAGGTCACTGCCAACTAAGCTAAACTCACCTTTCAATACTGCAATTGAATAAACAAGTGTTATTTTCCGAATCTAGGTAGGTGGACCAATCCAGTTAAGTACGTATGTATAATAATGTTTGTTTGTTTGAATTCGCCTATCGTCCTAGCGTATATTCATCATCCTAGCGTTATCCCAGTAGTTGCATCCAGAAGGATGCCTGGGGTCCGCTACCTAAGCCCGAGATTAGGCGTGGATATTAGTTTTTACGGAAGCAACTGCTATCTGACCTTCCAACCCAAAGGGGAAACTAGACCTTATTGGGATTAGGCTTGTCAAGTGAGTGGGCAACTTGACAGTTAAAAGTTTTCAAGCCGCCCGAAGGCTTAACATACCTTTCAAAACGGTCACCAATCCTAGAGTTGGCCCCGGACGACGTTGCTTGACTTCACATATCGCACGCTGTACGTGGGCGCCGCTGGGCCACGACTGGCCACAAGCGCTCCAGTTAGGCAAAAAATATTTTTGCAAAGCATATATGCTCTTAAAGACTCTCGAAATTTAACGCCTAATTATATAACGTTGCGTACAATATTTTTTCTACGTCAGCAAAATAATTTGATTTAAATTAATAATCGATATGGTGGCCGAACGGGAATTGACGTATCCACCTATGGTCCACCACCATATCAGCCGAAGAACGTCCACTGCTGGACATAGGCCTCCCCCAATGTCATAGGGGGAAAATACCATAATCGCCACGCTTGGCATGCGGGTTGGCGATCGCAGTATCTCCACCGCATTTCAAGGATGCTGCTGCCCATCCCCCGGTGGTGGAATTGATGTGTGCCTCGTTTTAAAATTAAAAATTCTCCCACCAGTGTGGCTCGTATTTTGTTGTTTATCATTATTCCGTATTGTATATATAATAAAGCTGAAGAGGGTCGAAAGTCTGTACATGGAAGATATTCGAAAAAAAGTTGACTGGGGATACTTAGAAGTGATAACAGAACACGTTCCAACAGTTTTTAGAATTTTCGTCTGTTTGTCTGTTTATCTGTTTATCTGTTTATATGAACGCGCATCACGTGAAAACGGCTAAACGGATTTTGATGAAAACTTTACTAATCTGTCGAGTATATACCTGGTCAGGTTTTAGGCTATAAAAATTGTGCAAATTTGTGTAAAAATCCATGAGTTACAGGAATGAAAATTAGTAAGCATATACTTGATGACAAATGAAAAACATCCTCATTAAAAATGTGTGAAATCTTAAGATAGAAACTGAAAAAAAAGTAAACGCAAGCGCTGCGCCGCGGCGCTGCCCAGTGTGCATGCCAGCCACCACGGTCTCTTCAAATTTTGAACACTACTATGATTTATTCCATTAATTAACTGTGACTCTAAACCCAAATTTCAGTACAGTTTTCTAGATTCAAAAACTATATATATAACTTTGTAATCCCACTAATATTATAAATGCGAACGTTGAGATGTTTGGATGTTTGTTACTCAATCACGCAAAAACGGCTGAAGAGATCAAGGTGATTTTTCATATCACCACCACCACCACCTTATCAGCCCATAGACGTCCACTGCAGGACATAGGCCTCCCCCACTTTCATGGGGGGTAAATGCCATAATCGCCACGCTTGGCATGCGGGTTGGCGATCGCAGCTGCCCAACCCCCGGTGGCCTTTTCCGCCGGTGGATTTTTCATATAGTAAACAGTATATAATCTGGATTCACTTATAGAGTACTTTTTGTCCCGATCATCACCCTCAAAGGGATGAAATCAGGGGTGCAAATACGGTCTATGAAACTGGTGATTTAAATCCTCATATGCCATTCCAAGCTTTAAGTTTCAGCCCATTGGATGTATAACGGCGTGTCAATAAATTTAACTTAAGCCATAGCAGAATTTGACGTATTGTAAACAAGCTGACGTTTCGATATGTCAAAGCCGAAATATCATAATTCCTTCTGATTGATGACCCTATTTTTGAGCATAACCTTTTAGCAATTAGGTCTATTATTGCGTGTAAATCAAAATAAATTTGCGATACTTTGGAATTGTTTGTCTTCATATGCTTAAATACAAAAACAGCTGCTTCAATGCAGTCTTTGTATCGTCGGTGTACAATTTAATTTTGTCGTGTATTATTTTTTACGTAATTGGTGACCCTTCACACTATAATAACTGTTTGATATAAGAGATCAGTTGAGCTGGGCAGCCCAATCGTCAACGTTGACGGTTGAAGCACCTTAGATCTATGCACAAAGTACAATATATATACTGAGATAGAGATACCAGTGAAATACTCCACATAGATCGTAGCGCCGTTGTGTATTTAGTAAGAACTAACGGCACGACCGCTGCCTCCCTGTCACTTCAATATGCAAGTGCGATAGAAATAGCACCAAGCGCATGCCTTGCCACTCCATTTCGGCCAGTTAGTCATCAACTTTACATGAAGAATCTACTCTGTTGGGAAGATCGGCCTTCGGCCTCGCGTGTCTCGCCTCCCTGTTTCAAGTCTTCGGCCCTCAACCTTACATAAGAAGCCCGCTCTGTGTGAATACTCGGCCTTCCGCCTTGTTTTGCCACTCTGCTTCCGGCTTTCGGCCATCATACTTACATGAAGAACCCGCTCTGTTGGGACGTTTTACGGAAGAACTGCGTAGCGAGACTTTTATCATTGTACATGTAATATTTTACGGGCTTTATTCGTCTACAATCGGTACATTTGATATTCTGAAATAAGTTTAATCATTCGTTTTGAAAGCACGAGCACGTAGCACCAACTCCCGTTACATTCGGACACTTTTACTTGAAGTTGTAGATGATTATATATTATACCTAGGACAGACTGTCCAGTTACGTAGGTCCAACTTCGAGAAAGGGGTTAATCGTCGAATCCAACTCGGCGGCAGCGTTCGGGAAGCTACGGCACATCTTTTCGTCCAATATTGCGCGGTGTCTCAAGAAGAGGGTCTTTGACCAGTGAGTGTTGCCAGTGATGACATACGGCACTGAAACGTGGTCGCTTACTATGGGCCTCATTAGAAGGCTCAAAGTCACCCAAAGAGCAATGGAGATGGCTATGCTGGGAGTATCTTTGCGTGATCGTATCAGAAATGAGGCCATCCGCAGTAGAACCAAAGTAACCGACATAGCCCTCCGAACCGCTAAACTTAAGTGGCAGTGGGCGGGGCATATTGCACGTAGAACCGTTGGCCGTTGGGGAGGAAAGGTTCTCGAGTGGCGACTACGTACCGGAAGGCGCAGCGTTGGTAGGCCTCCCACGATGGCCCAAAATGCGGATGGCAAAGGAACGATCATTGTGTCACTCTTTGGGGGAGGCTTATGTCCAGCAGTGGACGTCTTTCGGCTGATATGATGATGATTTGTTTTGAAAAAAGGATTCCTATTAAAATTTGCCGTGCGCGGTAAAGAGCATGTCATATTGAATATAATCATTTATTAAGGGGGTGTAAAGAAGTGTGAAAGATGTATGGGAAAACATATAATTCTAAAGTGAGGATGACTTCTACGCAGACGAAGTCGCGGGCAAAAGCTAGTGGCTATATAAATCAAAACTCTTGTAATCATATAACAATCTAAAGTTACTTAGTAAATCACATAAAAAACAATCAAGCAAATAAATACAAATTAATTAAAAACTAAACACTGATACGTGATCTTTTGCAGCAATTTGTTATATTCAGCTTAATTTTCCAGTGCCTTGGTGAAAACTGCAATGTTGGGTAAATGTATTGTTACAATAATATAATAAATAAATAATGAACAAGGGACTTTATTAATTTTATTCAGGTACTTTAGAGTGTTATGTTGTATTTAGTACCAACTATGAAGTATTCATAAAATTCTTGCCGTTTCGTCCACACGACAATAAAGTAACTATGTACCTAACACAAAATAATGTAAAAGTTTAGGTGCTCGAGAACAGTTAATACATTAACTAATGCATTATAGATCAGCTCTCCATAATCCATAACATTGGCGAGCACGTTTTAGTTTTTCGAAAACACTTAAAGGAACAAAGTTAAATTTCAATCTCATCTCAACATCCCAATATTTACTTACGTTAAAGTTAGCTAAGGTTCAAGGTAGTTACTAAACTAGAGTTGTTCTAACCCTCCAAACCCTTTCAACATATTGTCATTTGACAAAACTCGTTTGATATTATTTCTAGGGATTGTGAAAAGGACCGGCCAGCATACATCGTGTTTCAATTGGATAAAGTTTTGGATGTCAACAAAGAAACATCATATTTTGAATGGGACCAACTTCAGATGGACTTCGAAAGCCTAACAACATCCATTGACGTTCGGTTCCTGAAAACAATATCCGTAAACTTTAAGAAACTGTTGAATAGAATTTTGCAGGTTTCAGATGTAAATTTGTCAAAATATAGGTAAGGTTATTTATTTCTGATATAATTTTCGTAGTAGTAAAATAATTATGCATTTATCGCAAGCGCATTTATGAGTTTGATACGGATTAAGCGTCACGCATGGATCAAGTAGAGTAACATTTTCGAAGAAGAAGTGTAGTTATCGGATTCTAACGAAAGTTCTCTGAAGTTATTCTCATTAGACCTTCTAAACAAAGTTAGAATCTATATCTCGAAAAAGTTAGTATCTGTATTCATAATACCTACCCGTCTTTTCGGAGATAAAACTTAGAAAGTGTTTTCTCAATAAGAGTCATCAAATTTTAATTTTCTTTTCAAACATTGGGATAAAAAGTAATTTACAATTTTGATTGCCCAAGAGACCGTGAGAAGCACAATTTTCTTTTGACTGATGACGTTTCAAATAAGATTAAAGATTTTATTTTAAGGTTGGAGTACAACGGGCCAGTGGTTGGAAAAGATTTACCGTCTCTAGTAGATCAGCTGGAGAATATTGGTGCACAAATATCTGACTTGACGACTGCCGGCAGATTGGAAACTTTAGGTAAGGAACTGTAGAGACTGTCCGGAAATTGGCTATTCTCACAATTTATGTTTGCGGTTGTACTGAATTGCCCTTTATGAAAATTTATACGAAGTCGTGGCAACGAGACCACAAACGCAAGTCAAGAAAATGGCCAAATTATGAAACGGTACGAGTAGGTGTAATTAGTTGAGATACTCAATCGAACCAACTAGTATTGACATTTCCCATGGATATATAAAACAGCGCCCCTGTGTCTCAACTTCTCAAGCTTATATATCTAGGTGGCTTTAGTAAGGGTGAATTCGATAACGAGTACCCGAGCAATGGACGTTGTATATTGAATTAGAATGTATTGATTAAATTTTTCATGGGATTTGTCACAGAAAGAAAAGAAATATAATATTTTTTATCTTTGTATTTGCGCCGCATATGACTGTCTTGATATAATAATAAATGTCCCAGTATAGGCATTGTAATACACGAAATGGAACGGGTTATAATGACATATGATTAAAACAAGGGTAAGCCAAAGTTAATAATTATTAGAAAAACTGACCAAATGCAATTTCAACTCGCACACGAAGGGTCTGATACTACGGCGTTGTGATTTTGTGATTTTTTTGGGGGCACCCGTAGTTTAATGTTCAACTTCTTGTTATATTTTAGCAACAAGGACGAAATGGTTGCATCTCACGAACATAAAGCCATTGGAACAGCTTAGAGCAGGCGTGTTATATAAGCTGACAGAACTGGAGCTTTAGTTATTGCCATTGAAATAAACTATCCTACAACGTTGTAATTTTTTGATTTTTTTTTTTGGGTTACCCGTAGTGTAATACTAAACTTCTTGTTATATTTAAGCAACAAGGACGAAACGGTTGCATCTCACGAACATAAAACCATTGGAACAGCGCACGTGGTGTATAAACTGACAGAACTGGAGCTTCAGTTATTGCCATTCAGAATAAACTATCCTACAATGTTGTGATTTTTTTGTGGGTACCCGTATTTTTATATTCAACTTCTTGTTATATTTTAGCAACAAGGACGAAACGGTTGCATCTCACGAACATAAAACCATTGGAACAGCTTAGAGCGGACGTGGTGTATAAACTGACAGAACTGGAGCTTCAGTTATTGCCATTCAGAAGAAAATTGAACATATCGCTTAGCCATATATATACAGCGCAATATTACATCGATAATCAGGGAGAAGCTATTGCGCATAAGGTAATGCCTGTCAAGGGTCCCCCGCAAGCAGTGGGTTAACGACCCAAAAAAATGACATTCTCTTTCTATTAGACAAATCTATTGCTTGTATCATTACAAATGCGAGACGACATGTCCCCTGTGCCGATTTTCAATACTTTTTCAAATATAATTTTTAAAGTTTGTGTGAATGGAAAATTACTTCCCATAAAAAAAAAACTATAGCCAGTTCATCGTTTAACGTGGCATTGTTTTATGTGGCAATTGAATGCGCATATTAATCCGATTTCACTTGCTCTGAAATGTGAATGGGCTCGACGCAAAAAGAGAATTTCTCCGTTTTAGTTTTTATTTCCATTTCTAGGTCAAAGTAGAATCTTTGGATAGGGGGATAAATTCCTGATAATTGGTTGCATAACTTTTTTTTATACATTCTACCTACGCGGAAGTTTAGAGAAATACATATTTTTATAAAAATTCTAGGGCTGTCACTAGTATTGCCCTTTTACAATGGGAGTTGGATGGCAACACTGGGCAACCGTTTTATAAACAAACTATAAATCAGTCTGTCTGTCTGTCTAAAGACCCTATAACCACTACAAATAGCCTATTTGACCTTATTATTATCGAAAAGGCAGGCATAGAGGACCAGATTAAAAATCTAACACCGATAAAATATGCACACGACAAGGGGTTACACCATAACATGTACTTCTGAACTTAACTTCAGTGTTATCGATGGTTAAGTTCTTATCTAGACACGCGGCAGCGTGTCCGGCCAATTTCACCCAAGGAACTGGCGGACAGCAGCCGTGTGTTATATTACACGAACCGTTTGGAGCCACTTTTGACCCCGCAATAACTCCAAATCTATCTAACATAAAAAAATTAAATTTAGTACATATATTGTATTAAGATCCTTTAAAACAACTAGAACCCCAAATTTCATAAGTATCGGTGAAATAGTAATTGAGATATTTAAGTCAAAAAAACGGCATTTTTACCACTGACTGACTGATTGACTGATTGACTGACTGACTGATTGACTGACTAGTAATCAAAAACCTAACCCACTTCTAGGTGACCTAGAAAGCTGAAATTTGGCATGCAGCTTGGTAATTGTGTGTGTACACCAGAAAAAATCAGAAAACAGTGACTTTTTTATTAGTTTTATTATTATTATTATTTATGCTAGTTACCTAAGAACTCCGTCATTTATTATCCGATTTGGAAAATTCTTTTTTTGTTTGAAACGGTATACTTCAGGGGTAGTCTTATAGTTATCAGATAAGAATCTAATCATAGGGTCCTGGAGAAATAGAGGGAACTCTTCAAATACAGTAAAAATAACTAGGCAGCCTTAACTGCCAAGTTAAAGCTGAAAATGCATTAAGTAGCAGTAAATTAGTTTTAGGTACTGTAAACAATGTAGTGCCGGACTTGGCACCATTTCAGAGAATCTACGGAACTTGGCACCCATTTAAATCTCAATTCTTTTGTCGGTAACGACGACAACCAACCATCGCTTAATATTGAACTTGGCTCCCATTTTCACATATATGTTTTTGATAGGAACTTCTTCCAAAGTGCGAAGTTCCTTTTTGTAAACTACGTAACTGTGAGCAATATTAACAATTTAGAGTTATCATTCTCAAAATTGACTTGTTACACTGTTGAGATATGGGATTAATCCTTTAAGTACAACATGCCTGGATTGGATTATTTGAGTTCAGAACTATCTAATAAGATATTTAGGTTTTCTAGTAAGATATTTAGGTATTTTTCGGTGGCCGCCGTAATGAAACACACCTTCCGAACTAAAGTATATTCTACACTGAAAACTACCCACATACATGACACCTCCCCACTTAATATTAGGCCCACGGCCCACTCTAACTTAAACCAATACTATAGTTAACAATAATATCTTAGGATACCTAACTGTAGGGTTAGGTATGTATATCATAGTCTTTGTCTGATAGTGGTAATGCATGAGGTACATCAATCAATACACACATTAATACAAGCCGAGAGTAGGTATATTTGAAGATATCCGATTTGAGATGTGCGACAGTTTAATAACTGTTATTGGATTTGAATCTTCCAGCTTGGAACCTAAAGTCCTTAGAATGGGTTACTTTGATACAACTCAGCCAAGTCAAATAATTCATGTACAGGTACAGCAAGAGCCGAGTAATAAGGCGCGAAGATTAAACAATATTAGCCTCTCGGTCAGCTACTTAAGGTCTTAAGATCTTTGGCACTCTCCATCAGGTATTACATGTGTAACGTGTGTGTTAATAGTAACATAATAGACGAAATCTAAACTAATGAGGTGCTTAACACTAAATTTTTATAAATCTGTTTTACTTAAATGTATTACTTGACAGTAGTAGGCATCTGTTAATACATTTTAGTTAATACTTAACAGTATTATCACGTTTAATGCAATAAGGTAAGTACCTAATCTATTTCTAATGGGCGTATTAATTTAGTGCGATGTGGTAAAGGTCTAAGTAACATTGGCGAGTGAACTACCCGTGGAGGTGTCGTTGGATGTTTGGAAGTAGCCGGCGAGACATTGTTGCGGTTACTGACCTCCTTTGTAGGTGCCGGACTACTTCCGCTATCTCGACTGACCGAGAACTTCCATCCGACACCCCACTCACTGCTCCTGGACTGTCGCCCTCGCCCTCGGTAACCGCTGCGGCCTCCCCGCCCCCGTTGGTATCCGGCCAAACAACATTAGAATATCTAGTCCGACGTCTAATCTGATCAATATGCCTATGTACTAAAGTTCCTTGACCCTTATCCACTATATACCTATTTGAGCCTACTCTGTCGACTACGGTGCCCGTGACCCACTTATCTTGACCTGTATAGTTGCGCGCCCAGACCGGTTCATCCTGTATAACGGCGCGCGTCCCGCCGCCGGCGGCGAGCGCCTGCCGCTGCTGGGCCTCGTGGACGCGCTGCTCCACGACCCCCTCGCCGCGCATCAAGTCTAAGCGCGTTCTCAACGTGTGTCTCATAAGAAGCATTGCGGGGCTCTCTCCAGCACGGCTATCACAAGACGGCGCGCGAGCTATATCGCGCGCGAGATAGACTATCCGTCTCTTTCCATCTGTACCCAATAGACAGAGACAGATAGTCTATCTCGCGCGCGATATAGCTCGCGCGCCGTCTTGTGATAGCCGTGCAGTTGTGCCTTGCGGACTATTTCGATAGGCCATCAAATAAGTTTGTAAGGCAGCGTCTAAGTCGACATTGTCTCGATACACCTTCTTTAGGGCGCGTTTACAAAGTTTCACGGCACATTCTGCCGCGCCATTTGACGATTGATGATAAATTGGTGAAAAATATTGACGTATTCCGTTGCGTTTTAAAAAATCGCCGTATTCCGCACTCGTAAATGGTGGACCCTGGTCGGACACTACCTCTGCCGGTAATCCGAAACGCGCGAAGGTTTCTCGGAGTACCTTAATGACCGACGACGCGTTGGTTCGTGCCATCTCGAAAATTTCCATCCATTTCGAACCAGCGTCTATTAAAACAAAGAATGTTTTATTTTTAAACGGGCCGAAAAAATCAAAATGTAGTCTACTCCAAACCCGAAGTGGATACGGCCTCAGCTGCACAAGTATCGCACCGCCGGCACAGTGCCTCCACGTCGGCGTCCACCCCCGGCCACCACACATAGCTGCGCGCTAGGGCTTTTGTTTTAACCATACCCATATGGCTCATATGCAATTGCTTCAATACCATTTCTCGCAATCCGGATGGTATTATCATTCTATATCCCCACATCAAACAACCTCGATCTATATATATTTCATTACGCCTCACAAAGAACGGATTAATTTCTTCATCTGTGCACCCTGCCGGCCAACCAGATTGTACATAAGTCATGATTCTACTCAACGCGATATCTTTTCAAGTGGCATCCCTAACGTGGTCGTTTGTTACCGGCAAAAAATCTTCTACGAAATTAATATAAGTCACTTCCGCATTTTCTGGAGTCTCTTTGCCGGCCTGTGGTAAGCGTGATACGGCGTCCGCGCAATTCTTAGCAGATGCCACGTATTCTATATAATAATTGTACCCTGATAGGAGAACGGCCCATCGTTGTATACGGGACGCGGCCATCACTGGTATTCCCACCTTATTGCCAAATATATGCGTGAGCGGTTTGTGGTCCGTTCTTAAAAGGAACTTTCGGCCATATAAATATTGATGAAACTTCCTAACACCAAAAATGATAGCCAGCGCCTCCCTGTCTATCTGTGCGTACGCAGGCTCTGCCGCAGTGAGCGACCGCGATGCATAAGCGATATGGGCCGCTCGCCCTCCGCCGTGAGATGAGATATCACCGCCGCGACGCCGACGCCGCTTGCGTCCGTCGTCAAAACTAATGGCAATGACACCGAGTAATGCACCAACACCTCGCTTGAGCATAATGCATTCTTTATTCTATCGAAAGCTACCTGACACTCCGCGTTCCACTCAAATCTGACCCCTGCCCTCAGTAACTTATATAAAGGAGCTAATACCGAGCTCACGTCTGCCACAAATTTAGAGTAATACATAACTAACCCGATGAACGCTCTTAACTCCGACACGTTTGTGGGCGCCGGGGTGTTCGTAATAGCCGTGACCTTGTCGGGGCATGTATGTACTCCCTCTTTACTAATGACATGGCCTAAATAATGCACTGACTTTTGAAAGAAAGCACACTTCTCTTTTTTTACTCGTAACCCAAATGCTTGCAATCGATCAAAAACCTTACATAAATTATCGATATGACTTTTCGTGTCCGGCCCTGTAATAATGACGTCATCTAGGAACACGCCGACGTGCGGCAGGTCTGCAAACAGCTGTTCTAGACGCTTCTGAAAAATTCCCGGGCTTGACGAAAAGCCATACACAAGACGATTGTACATGAAAAGACCTTTGTGTGTATTTATAACAGTAAGCTTCTTAGAATCATCCAATTCGAACTGAGCATACGCCTGCGATAAATCAATTTTACTGAACCTGTCCCCACCGTCTAGGCGAATTAACAAATCTTCTACCCTAGGTAGTGGATAACGGTCAACTTCAAGTACTTTATTTAAGGTCAACTTATAGTCAGCGCATATTCTAATGTTACCGTCTTTTTTAACAACGGGTACGATGGGGGTGGCCCAGTCGGAGCGGTCGACGGGGGTGAGCACGCCGTCGCGCACCAGCTGCTCGAGCGCGCGCTCTACAGGCGCGCGCAGCGCGTACGCTAGCGGTCGCGCGCGCATGAACACCGGCCGCGATCCAGGCCGCATGTGGATGCTCACTCGCCCGCCCGTGAACCGGCCGAGGCCATCTTCAAATACTTTACAGAATCTGGAACTAAATTCCGTTATGTTAAAACTTCGATTTTCACATAAGTTGTTTACATTCTCGCACTTATAACTCGGTAATTGAACATTTAAAGCCGCTATCCATTGCCTCCCCAAAAGAAGTGTTTTACCGTTTTCTATCACATACAAATCTAAATATTCTTCTCGATCTTTGTATTTAACTAATGGTGTAATCATACCTACAGGCTTAACTACTTCCCCGGTATAATATCTTAGCAACAAATTACTTTCCTTTATCTCTCGGCAAAATCACGCTTGTACAACTCAGTACTTATACAACTGACGGCGCTGCCCGTGTCACATTCCATACTCAGATTTTTGCTATGTAAATTAATGGGCACCATTAAAGGTTTACAATGTGAAACTGAAAATTATTTCATACTGACTATATTTACCTCGTCACTGTCTTCAGAGTCCTTGTCCGCTAACACTTCAACGCAGTGCTGCGCCGTTATGTTTGGGCACACGCGACGCAGATGACCTTCGCGATTACACACACGACAGACGTATTTCGCGAATTTTCATTGGGCCGGCAACTCAGTGTGGAAGCCCCCACATACAGTACATTGTCGCTATGAGGTTCCTGCCTGCCCCATCGATACCGGATGCTTCGCACCTCCTGTTACCCGCTGCCCGCTTGCGCGCTGGCCGCGCGCTGACTTCTGTCCGCGCTGCCCGAACTGCCCGCGCGAATTTGGCTGCACACCGCTTGCCTGTGTAGTAAAGCTAGCGTTACGCTGCCATGCTCCCGCCATGGCCTGACAATCGACTAGCTTGCTCTCGCCCGGCCTGTTGTAGGACGCTTCCACCACAGCCGCATCTTTCTACGCTGCTGCCATGCTAACTGCTAGGCTGTACGCCTTAGCGAAATCTAAAGTTCCCTCTGCGAACAAACGCTGCCTTATCACTTCACTGCTTATGCCACATACCAGCTGATCCCTAAGACTTTCTTCGAGCCACAGTCCGAATTCACAAGTCATCGACATTCTTTTCAAGGTGGCCACGTATTCGGCTATACTTTCGTTGTTAGCCTGCTTCCTTTGACGAAATTTGTACCGCTCGGCTAACGCACTCGGCTTCGGTTGTAAATGACGTTCCATTATGGCGGTTAATTGATCAAATGTTTGCGCACTTGGTTTCGCGGGGTACACAAACTTACTAATAGTTTATAACTTTCGGCGCCCATAACTGTGATCAGGGTAGGAACCTTCAAATCGTTAGTTATCTTGTTAGCCAAAAAGTATTGTTCCAGCCGCTCGATGTATAACCTCCAATCATCCGTAAGTATTTTAAACTCTCCGATCTTGCCCACCGACATTTTAATTGTTTGTTTATACTGTCTCACGTCACTAATTATCACAGCACGCACGGATTACACATTTATTCGTCGCCAGTAAGATATTTAGGTATTATTCGGTGGCCGCCGTAATGAAACACACCTTCCGAACCAAAGTATATTCTACACTGAAAACTACCCACATACATGACACGTACCTAAATCTAACACGTACGCAATCAACTAGTAGCAGGATAATCACGTAGCCTTTCGAACGTATAATAGATTTAGACCGGTAGGTTGTTCGAAAACGTTGCGTATTACCCCGCAGATATCAATAGCAACAATTTATTTTTCAGAAGGTAGCAATGTACGTGTCTCGGCTAGTATCTCACGTTGCTGGATGGCGGACCCACGCGCTCTCAGCAGCCGGAAAGAATGCTGCGCGATGCCGCCCTCTCTTCAATGTATATGAAGCTGCCAGATCTTTGCTTTGCACTAGATACGTTGGATCATCGGTGAGAATACCTTTCAGTAACCAGCCTTCTTATTCACTTGTTCTTATATAGAAAGTGTCAAATGTCATTTGTCAAATTTAGACAGTTTTCATATAAAAACGGATTAGGTGTGAGGTGAGAAATGAGGACGAGTCGATTTGTGATAACCACCCCTTCAACTTATGGCAGTTAGCTCATGGCTCTACTTTTTTTTTCTTTATTTAAGTCAATTGTCACACAGGTGCTCATGTCGCTCCATCATGACCAACATATATATATTTTTAATCTAACTTATTCCACTAAGAATTCCCTTATGAAGTAATTTATACGTCTACTTTTATGACGTTTAAAATAAATTCAAGGAGTTGGTTTCTGTGTAGGTATTTTTTATAATACCAAACAAATTGGTTAAGGTCACATTTGAATCTCTGTGCCTAGTGTAATCATAACTCATTCAGTCAACATTACTACTTCGTGTAAACTTTACATTTGGCCAAGCTGATCTCGTTAAAAGTTGTGGGTATGCTTTTTCGCCAAATCTAACATTTCCTTTCGGTGGAAACTGCAACACTGAGGAAAATCTAAACGATATGCAACTAAGCTTTTCAATGTTTGGAACTAGGTTTTGTATGTTAAAGTCGATTTATATTTGGTTCATTCATTTTGCAGACCAATCGCATTTGAGCAATCGTCTCAAAATGAGAAAGAAAAGAACTTAATACGTTCACACAAATTCAGTTAGATACCTTAGTGAACTGAAGAATCATAACAACTGTACTGTACCCACAGAGTCAGGTTTTAATTTCATTTCTTCCTACATAATAGGAAAGGACTTGAGTACTTGGTGACAAAAGTATGTTTTTTCACCAGCACGGTTGGTGGGTTTGCGGTTTTTTATTGGGAGTATCTTGGTGTACACTTCTGACCCCACTCAGTGTGAAGCTGTGGCGAGCATACGGACGAAAGATCAGAGCCCAGGATGCCCTCAACCTTACCAACTTAGGATCGGGGTCAGTAAAATAGTCTACCTTTATTTTTATTTACTGGTTTAAGTTGTTAAAACAAACTATGTAGTAGACTTCGAAAAGGATGTACTAACTAATCAAATATTCAACAACCATTTAATCAGTTTTGAATACTAATTTATTGTAATTGAATGGTAAACTTTTGTCAATGTACACTTTGAATTGTTGCAGCCTACAAGAGACACCTACCACGGCTCTGTGCGAAGGCAGTAATTGGAACATACCAGGGTAAATAAAATACCCGTATTTCGTTCTTTAAGTTTTAATATGTCTCACGGTAGTTTAAATTATGTACTCGTAGAAAGTAAAGTATCTACTGTTTTTTTTTTTAATGATGTCATGTATTTTTTCACGTTAATTTAAAAGACTAGGTTACTCAATGCCGGCTTTTAATTTAATATTTGTGATTAAAATAACTATTTTGAGCTCATAATTACATTCGTGAAGTTTTTGGTTATCATAATCTTTTGTTCTATTTTTCAGACCGCCTCCAAGAAATGACAGTTGGTGATGGGACTCGAAAAGGAACTCGTTTTTCACATAAAGGACACGTAGGAGCACAAAATGCTAATGTTGTATATTTTGAATATACAGTCTTCATTTATTAGGAATGTCCTTAATTCATTTATGTCAAACTAAATGCCTGCCTAAAAATCATAAATAAATATATATTACTCAACACAGTCACGAAAAATTATAAAATATTAAATACTTATTCACTGGCTTTCGGTATTAACCGTGTTTTCGTCTTGCTCTCATAGATTATGTTGGCGAACGAGAGCTCGATCTACAGAACTTTTTTAGGAATACGATCGCCATGTGACTTATACGTGCGTTAAAATCTGAGACAAATCATCACAAATTAATAATAAAAAGTTATAGTTTTAGAAAGTATGAGAATAGTCATCTTATACAACATGACGATTTTGTAAACAACATTATAGAAGGCAAGATTAAAGGCAAGTGAAGAAGGGGAAGACCAAGAATCAGTTACATTAAACAAGTAAAAGAAAAATAAGTCATCTCGTATAAGGAAATCAAGGAGGTGGCCCTAGATAGAGTCAGATGGAGAGGGTTACACAGACACGAGTCTAACACTTAAATTTATGAGACAGACAGTTGGTATTCTTGAACAGTAAACTAAGAAACCAAAGTGACCGATATAGCCCTTCGAATCGCTAAACTTAAGTGGCAGTGGGCGGGACACATAGCACGTAGAACCGATGGCCGTTGGGGCGGAAAGGTTCTGGCGTAACGTGGGCAGGCCCACACGGTGGACTGATGACCTGGTAAGGGTCGCGGGTGTCCGCTGGATGCGGGTGGCGCAGGACCGGTCATTGTGGAAGCCTTTAGGGGAGGCCTATGTCCAGCAGTGGACGTCTTTCGGCTGACATGATGATGATGAAACTAAAAAACTAAGAAAGTCACAGAGCGTGGCCAAACCCCCAACAAGGTGGAAATATAATGATCTGCTGGAGGTCATGGGAGTCCACTGGATGCGGGTGGTGAAGGACCGGTCATTGTGGAAACCTTTAGGGGAGGCCTATGTGCAGCAGTGGACGTCTTTCGGCTGACATGATGATGATGAAACTAAAAAACTAAGAAAGTCACAGAGCGTGGCCAAACCCCCAACAAGGTGGAAATATAATGATCTGCTGGAAGTCATGGGAGTCCACTGGATGCGGGTGGTGAAGGACCGGTTATTGTGGCATTTTTAGGGGGAGGCCTTTGTCCAGCAATGGACTTCCTTCAGTTGATATGATGATGTTCATTAAGGTTCGGATGGCAAGAGGACCGGTTATTGCTGCATTCAAGGCAGAGGCCTTTGTGCAGCAATGGACGTCCTTCGACTGAATGATGATGATGGTATTCATTAAGGTTCATAAGTGGAGAACTCTTTCTTGAGTGTACACGGTATGCGATCTTTAGGCAGAGTATGGTAATAATAAATAGATAATTAAGTGTAACTAAGTGATGTATAATAGCGCAATACACGTGTTACTCTTCAGAGGAAGGAACACTGATTCAGAGTTTCGGTACACACAATTGACAAACAAGTTGAACTTCTTCGTACTCGTATTTTGCGTGTCTCAATAATTCCAGAGACATTTTTTTTTTCTTCTGATAAAACTTTAAAAACCTCGCGAGTCGCGTGGAACTCGTTATGTCCTTATATAAATAATTACTAGTAAATAATTTAACCGTGAAATTAAATACCGATCTTCCATAAAAACTTAGGAAAATCGAGAATGGACAGGAATCACAAGTGCCGCGGAGCTTTTCAACCTTGCAAAAGACCGAAAGTTACATGCGGAGCTGACTGCCAACCTTCACTAGTTGGACAGGCACCATGAGAAGATAAAAACTTGCAGCCCCTATCCCCCCCCCCCCCTTAACACTTCCACTGCTAAACATTTCGTAACTCTACGCTCGATAATACACAAAATGTAGAGGAACCCACGAGACGAGTGCCCACCGTACAGGCTCCTGACACTAAAAGTGTTATAAGTGTTATAGGAATGATTTCCGGTATAGAAAGTATGTTCTTCCAGGGGTGTCAAACCATCTCTATCATCAAAATCATTAATTTTAAGCATTTAAGCGTTTTAAGCGGGAAATGTTAACAGACAGATAGACAGAGTAGGTATAAAGAGTTCGCATTTATATTATTAGTACCAAGGGATGTATGTTTTGTTGTTGAAGACTTGTTTTTTAAATATTTTATTTATAACGGTTTATGGTATCTAGATTTTCTATTGGGTTAAGTATGTTGTCTTAAAAAATACATAATATTAAGTTAATTTTAATACTATTTAAAATTAGTTTAAAAACCGGTTTGGTAAAAAAATCATGCTATTAAAATGAAATTATTTTAATACTTCATTCTCGAAAATGTAATAATTGATTAAAGGATATCAATCTACCCGATGTTTATAATTATTTACCAATACTCGTTCTTTTAATATATATGTCTAAAGTAAATGTCCCAGTACCCGACGGATACTGAAGCAATGTTATCTCAAAATAATAGAGGTAAAAAGTTGGTGTCGATTATTTTTTTACATTTTAAGAGTCCGCAGTAAGCTCGGTTCTCCATACAAACGTAGTCTCGCTCTCTTTTTTAAACGCGATGCTAGAATAACATAAAACTTTGTATATACAATGGGATCCGGCATATCTAGGTCGGAAATTAGTTTCTGTTGCTTGAAATTATAATGTAGAAAAAATACAGCGATTATTAAGGTTATATTAAGGTTTTCATACAAGATGTAAAAAGGTCAAAAACTCGCTGTGTTTCTTTTCTATTACAATTTCAAGCAACAGCAACTAAATTTAGACCTAGTTAAGGCGGCTCCCATTGTGTATACAAAGTTTCATGTTATTTCAGCAAGGCGTTTTAAAATGAGAACGAAACTTCGTTTTGTATGTAGAATCCAGTTCAGCCTAGCGTACTGGGGACTCTTAATTATTAATAATTATAGGTATTAAGCTGTCCACCTGGCACGTTTAATACGTATAGAACGTTCTAGATAATCTAGATCTAATATGAACTGGACCATAAAAACTTCTAGAGCCTACGGTCCTTGTAACGGGTCACTTAGCCTAAACTAGCCTCCTGATTACTTAGCTGGGGAAGTATAAGAAAATATAGTATAATTTACATTCGTCAGAGGTATCCTACATGATATGGCCAGGTGATCGTCTAGATGAAAATGGAGGACCCTACGGAATGCCGGAACCCTCAGGAACTTCAAACAAGAATGAAACCAATGGCATTCTCTGTTGGGAAATATTAGGAAATATGCATTTCTAGTTTACGGTATTATGTTAACTTAGTAGGTTTGTTGGATATAATAATTTTTTTGATTAGGTGTGAGGTAGGGCCCCTCCATCCGCCCTAGGGATTGCTATCCCCCTCCGGTTCTAACCAGAGACCAGTGATCCTCGACTCCTGACTGGGCGAGCCTCCTCCTTATTTTTTGAACACTATGCGGAGTGTAAGACAATTATGTCCAAATGACCTAAGTTACTCTAGTAAGGAGTACTCTGCCAGGATTATTTGATCAATATATTCCAGATCTCAGGTAAAGGAAGAAATGATAGAACCCATGTTGTAGTTGTAAATGAAGACTGTCACTCCCTTAAAACGAACAGAGTAGTAGTAATTATTGAATCTAACCCTTTGTGGTATCAGACCCAACAGCATGATATAAACTTCCTTGCTTCCTTGAAAGACTAGAAGATTTCCCACACATGAGATCTGGAATGACGTGATCAGAAAGTCCTTTAGGAGCTCTCGGAATAAAAATCAATTAGAAAAGAGACTAAACTATAAAGATAATGGTTCTACCTTGCAAATGCGTCTACTAGCGCTTCGGAATCCGCGCCGATGATGAGGAGAAACGCCGAGAGGACTCACCATCGGGAGCGGGCGAAATTCTGGTGAAACTTCACCAGAACCTGGCCCTAATTGCAACATACCTTGCAAATGCGTCTACTAGCGCTTCGGAATCCGCGCTGTATGATGAGGAGAAACGCCGCAAGACCTCACCATCGGGAGCGGGCGAAATTCTGGTAAAACTTCACCAGAACCTGGCCCTAATTGCAACATACCTTGCAAATGCGTCTACTAGCGCTTCGGAATCCGCGCCGTATGATGAGGAGAAACGCCGCAAGACCTCACCATCGGAAGCGGGCGAAATTCTGGTGAAACTTCACCAGAACCCGGCCCTAATTGCAACGAACCTACTAACTATCATTAAGTAACTAAGCTAGACGTAGCCCTCCCATACCTTGAGATATAACTATATAAAACTACTAACAGACTTATGCCTGATTTGGTCAAGACTAGCCTCTCTACTACGATTAGATATACAGTGCTGAGTCTAAGGGATATAAATGGTGGACTTATCTTCGGTCTACAGATAGTAAATATTTTATACTCATCCAAATATTTATGGAAACATAATATTATTATTTAACATCCGGTATTAGTTCTCCGGGTCCTGTCAATCCTTATATCCAACCTAGTGCTCCTCTTTTCTTTTTCACAAGGCAACAACAATTTGGCGTAAGCATAAGACATCCGAAATTTCGTTTAGTTTTCTATTTTTTCTTCAAATCAGAATAATAATATAAAAAAAACTCCATATCTGTCCAACCGACATCTTCCTAATTCCCTCATTCCCTTCCTATTTTAAATATCTCGATCCCATAGCCAATCATCCTAACTTTTTGCACCATCGACAACAAACTCAGAGTACCCAGAATAGACGTCAAATAAAAATACCACTAAGAGCGAGAAGATCATATGCTAAATTGAATTAGAGCGACAGAGATGGTTATATCATTTGTGTTCCTTGTCATACTTCCGCTTTTCTTTATATTTGCCTCAATGTCATCTAAAGGTCAAGTCAAATAGTTTGAGGCAAACGAACGATTACCCGGCCAAATTAAATAGGTTGTTTATTGTAAGCCGCCGGACGTTTAAGATCACTTACTTTTCTGTCCCCCTTGGTGAAACTCTTATAGGATCTCTATAGAAATCCTTACTCTGAGACAACAAAGAACGTTTTAAAGGCCTACAGACAATCCAACTATAGAATAGGCTGTCAAACAGTATTATAGCTCACTCATATGCCAGAGTGAGTGACATGTTATTGCAGTCTCTGTCTATGATTAGTAGAAAAAAAACTAAGGGAGAATTTATAGGAACGGGCAGGACGTCCCATTACATCCGTACATACTTTTTTCGCATCAAATACATCCATACATCTTTGCGCCAGGTATGGCTCGGGGTCGGTTGCTCGATTAGGTTAGCGGCTAGTTTAGTTTTAGTTTAAGTTATATAGTTTTAGTGGCTAGTTTAGTTTTAGTTTAAGTTATATTTTATTTTAATTGTTAAGTTAGTTTTTTTAAGAATATTACTTCACAAAGACAGATGTGTATCCATTTTTAAAAAAAAGTGATTCATTTGAGTTTTCCAAGAGTTGTGCATCTTGGTTTCTCGTGCTTCGGTGACATAAGCGTGTCTCTTACACAGAGGGCATGGTATGCCGAATCGAGGCATCCTCCTAAAATAAATAATAAATAAAAATTAGAAGTCATTTTTTTTTACACAAATCGAACTAGCACCATAGTAAGCTCAATAAGGCTTGTGTTATGGGTACTAGACGACGATATATTTAATAGATATATACATAAATACATAGAAAACAACCAAGTCTGTGGAACAAATGTCTTTGCTCATCACAGAAACAATTGCCCTTACCGGGATTCTAACCCGGGACCTCTAGCTTCGGAGGCAGTGACACTACCAACTAGGCTAAACAGGTCGACAAATGTATTAACCGATCTTGCATATAAACACGGCAGTGAATTCGACATTGTAGTATGCAAACACAGACAATTATCTGCACGTTACGCCACATCGATGTAAACGAACCATCTGCGACCGACCGGTTAACATTTGTGTGGCCTTAAGAAACAAAAATATGTTGCGCCACTCTAGTTAGATGTAGATCGGCTCATTGTTAGTAATATGTAAATGCGTGGATTGATTGAGATAGTAACGTGCTTTGATTTATCGTCAAGTATCGAACACGATAAAAATACGCTGAATCGGCAAAATTACGCAGGAATGTTCAATGTAGTTTTAAATTGTAACCAGACGTAAGTTTTAGTACATAAGCGATAAATTTTAAGCTTAGAGTGTGTTAACCTGTATCTCATTGCGTCCTGAATTAAGTAATTTATGTGTAGAGAAAAAAGTTCGTACTTTTTAATAACATATATCATCTACTATTCTTTTAATCATGTATAAATAAAATTAGATACCTAAGGAAAGAGTTATTGACATAAATATAGGTACATATTTAATAGTTATTAGGGAAAATGTAAATTTTCAGATAAGGAAATCCTTAGATCAGTGTTAACATATAATAATTTAACAATAGAATAAGCTCCCTATATTACCTTACGTATCAAATACTATGTTTAAACAAGTGGAAGAGAGATGCTCTAGCACACGTATCAAGAACACTTGAAGAGGCTCCTGCACAATCATTGTTATCCCAAACCCGACATTGAATGAAAAAAAAAAACATTTTCAAAAATTTTTTTTTTCATTTTTAAATATGTAAGTATATTTATTAGGGTCTATATTAAACTATCCTTAGAGTAGCAATAATAATAAAAAAATCTTTCGATTCCTCACACGTTTCATCATCGCCAAAATTATATTGGATCAACTAAAGAAAGCTTCTTTCTTTAGTTGATCCAATATAATTTAAACTAAAAAAATACAATCGGTTTATAGGTAAATGATGGAGGTCCGAGGTAACAAACAAAAAAATACGACTGACTTGAAAACCTACTCCTGTGTTGAAGTCTGTTAAATATACAGGATATGTAGGCATAGCATTGTCATGATTTCATGTGATGGCTATAAATTATTTGTCTAGCTTGTACAAAAATTAAATTCGTGGTTGAGAAATATGGGCAATAATCGCACTGTTACAACTATCTACCTACCTATATACTTATGTAAGAAGTAGACCATATTTCTGACATAATTACTAACAAATAACTAGATACTCGTAATATCTAACTACGAAAACTCATTACGGTTGAGGCATATCTTCTCAAGTTTTGTCTGATATTAGTATTTAATACTGACTGCAGTTCTGACCCAATTAGCTAGCTATTCTAAAAGTTATAAAATGTTCACTGATTTCAGTGTTTTTAATGCACACTCCTCGTCATAATTAGTTTTTTTTTTATACTAGCTTCAATAATTTTTTTAAAAACCAAAACCCTTACAGAAAGCTAAAAATCTCTAAGAAAGTTCAATTGAATCACTACAATTTATTCAAGGGCGCTCTCACCTACTTGAAACGTATTCCAATTAATGTATTCAAAAGGTTGAGAGGCCCGTTGACTCGCAAAAGCTCCTTATCTCCAAAGCCGGATCGTGTTTTTAAATCACTAGTATTTACAATGCGACTTAAAGTCTCTTGGGCCCGTACCAGATTGCATAGTGTTAGAGATGTAATATATTATAGAATCTGCTTAAAGCCCGCTCGCGGAATAGATGAAATTTCAAATTTATGTTGTAGAATGCTGATGTTGTTTCGGAATCAGGTGATCCAAATAAACTAATATAAATAGAAATAAATATTAGGAGACAATTTGTTACACACATCGTTTTAGTCCCGTATTAAGTTCAATAAGGCTTGAGTTACTGGTACCAGATGAAGATGTATTTAATAAATATATTCTTAAATACATAGGTAACATCCAAGTCTCAGGAACAAATGTTTCTGCTTACCACAGAAACAAATGCCCTTACCGGGATTCGAACCCGGGACCTGGCAATGGCAATGGCACTATCAACTAGGCTAAACACTATACAGGTCAACAAATGGACCCAATAATATAAATAAAACACTGTAATCATATACCCAATTATCATAACTCAATCATATAACACCAATGGATTTCCAGTGCATCGTGTTAAATTAACATAAATTTGGCCATGCGCTAACGTAAAAGGTAATGAATAAACCAAGACGCATCAAATCCTGTATGCAATTTAAGTTTAGGTACTACCAACCAATCAAGGAAATAACAAACATATGCGAAAGCCGCAAGCGCTTCTAAATCCCGGCCATAATACCGGCCAAGTGAGAAATATCACGATAATCGGTAACGGACAATTAAATATCCTCGTAATGACAGAGAAGTTGATTGTCCTCGTGTTTCGATACAAATCAAAAGATATTTTATATTAGAATATATACATATAATATAATTAAAAAGATTTTTAGACATTTTAATTTCACATTGTAATACAATAATTTAAATAACGTAATCCAAATTTTATACAAATGCAAGTGTATACTGTTGGGAGAATCTTAGTGGATTTTCATACATTATTAATATTATTATACAACTGTAATTTATTTTTTATTTTTAAAAGTGGCATACGTCAATGGCCGTATTCAGCCACCGAATCGATTTTTAATTTTAATCATTTTTTTGCAGTTGTACAAAAAGTATTGCATGCAACGTTACATATGTAATTAGGTCTTAAAATTCTCGAGTCTTTAATATAATAACAAACTCACTATGTTCGTTTTGTTACAGTGACTCTCGAATTTTAAGAACCCTTATTATGTAACTGTTGCATAAAATACTATTAATCAACATAATGTAGTTGTAGTACCAACTACCAATACATAATGTTTAATAGTACAACTGACTGTTAGTTAACACTTAATAAGGCACCACCAATCAAGAAGGCTTTACAAAAAAAATGTGCAGAATAGTTACGTTTTGTCAATTTACTTTAAGATAGTACATAATTGACAACATTTCAAATGTTTAAGTAGTATGAAATCTTAAATCATTTCGTTAATTTGGTAACAAGAAACCGCAAAATATTTTTTAATTATTTTTATAGCTATTAGTTTTCTAAATATTCACGAAAATATGAAGAAAGCCCATGTCGTAGTAATGACGTCACTACTATGAAATTGAGACAGTCACAGCGCACAAACAGCAGTTCACTTACTTTAGTAAATTTATCTTAGTAACAGTGCTTCTGTATGATTTATTACGCTGTGACGCAGTCTTACTTGTCACTTACTCTCTTTTAGAATGAGAAACTTTTGAAATTGATTTATTTATATGAAATTGGGATATTTTCGAGATTTTAAAAATGAGGTTTGACTTAAATTTTATCCTCTATTTGATTTCATCGGGAAAAAACCTGCTTCAAAAAATGAAATGTTGTAATTTTTTTATGAAATGCAATCGAATTGAACTACATGCTAAAACTATGTAATATTTATTGTACAATCCTAAACATCCCCGCTTTAGAGACATGAAATATTACTTGTAGATTTTAAAGTAACTTAATCTAAATGAATGTAACAGCAACACTCGAAACTTCTTCGGGATAACCATTCAGAACTAAGGATTGTATTCTTAAACCGTTTTCAAATTAACAATGATATTGAAATTGTATTAAAAAGAACGAATAGCTCCTTTTCGAGGAGTTCAATCGTCTTTTTTTCATTTAAATTACTTTCCGAGTTTAATTTCTTATTCTCATTACTAACAATTTACAAGCTCACAAAAGAGAGGACATTACGCGTTGAATTTAGTTTTGCAAAAGTTAAAAAAAACTCTTTTCTCAAACATGCAATGAAATATTGATGTTATGTTCCTTATAACATCAATATTGCGAAGTATGACGTTTCAGGTGCGGCTAGGACAAGAGGTAGTTAATGGAATTTCATACAAATGTTGCAGGCCTAGGCCTGCAAAGTCCTCTTTTTTAATTTCCATTCCACTTAAATTTGTGGCACAGGCATCATGACATTCTGCCACTATGCGTATTAAAAATAAAACTTTGTTTTTTTTGTTGTTTATTTCATTGCATGTTTGAGAAAAGCACTATACATACCTCGGCGGGAAATATGGGGTTGCCGGCCTTAGACCTATCCGGCCTCGCTTCGCTCAGCCGTCTATATGTCTTCGGCCGGCAACCCCTTTTGTCCCGGCCTCTGTAGTAATGTACTATTTTTTCACTTGTCCTTAATTAGTTACTTACTAGAAAATGAAAATTACGTTGTTTTACTGTTCTACCGCGCGGGTCGGTTCTGGAGGTAATATGTTGTGGATATCTATCCATGTAAATACATATAAAATACTTTCCACAATACATCTTAGATAAAAAATACATTGCTCGGCTTGATTTCATTAAAGCAAGCCGAGCAATCTAGTTCCCATTATGAAATAGTTATTTGTTATATAAGACTAAAAAGTTGTTGTTATTATAGTATTGATCGAGAGATCTACTCTCTGGAACACTCGTGGCCTAGCGGCGCCTGCGTATGTACCGCGTGCGGTATGCGAGGTTAAACAATGTCGACCAAGGTCAACTCTTGGTTGGGTGACCGCTTTTAGTGGTTTCTAACTGAGCGCTCCCGTGCTTTGGAAGGCACGTTAAGCCGTTGATCCTGGCTGCTGTCTATGACAACAGTCGTTAAGCCCAGTTAGAGGCCTTGGGGTGGCGTGAGAACTACTAACAGTGAAGTTGCCCACTCACTTGACATTTGACAAGCCTAATCTCATTAAGGTCCAGTTCATTATTATACTATCAAGGTAGGCCGTAAGCTTGTATGCCAC
The DNA here is from genome assembly GCA_905163555.1 of Notocelia uddmanniana. Lineage (NCBI taxonomy): Eukaryota > Metazoa > Arthropoda > Insecta > Lepidoptera > Tortricidae > Notocelia > Notocelia uddmanniana. The sequence continues at coordinate 11,224,684 of LR991065.1, read as the reverse complement.
CGTCGTTGTATAAAAAAGTTAAATATGCTGAAGCTTGTTTGTAGTTTTGCTCTATTACAGCACAAACCATGAATGACTACACATGCTCTTACGAAGCCAGAACCGGACAGTCGCGCGTAAATTGGACAACATAACTAACGTATGGGGAAAGTCCCTTCAAAAAGGAACTTACATTTTTAAAGCGCCTTGTAAGCATTTAAACGCTACGGTGACCGCCTACTATCAAGCGGGCAGTATGCTTGTTTGCCACCGAACTCACATTAAAGACGGCATATTTGTGAAGTGTGTATGTAACATTACAAAATATTGATTTAGGTAGTCAAGTTTGCCGACTTGACGATTCCAAATTCAACAAGGTAAAGTTTATCCCATCAAAAACATAAATGTGAAAAAGGGAGCCAAGTTCAATATTAAGAATATGCGATGCTTGGTTTTCATCTTCACCTACAAAAGAATTGAGATCTATATGGGTGCCAAGTTCCGTATATTCTCTGAAATATCCTTTCATGGTATTATAACATACTGCATAGAAAACTGCCAAGTTAAGGCTCAAAATGCATTAAGCCGCAGTAAATTAGTTTTACTGTAAATAATGTAGTGCCGGACTTGGCATTATTTCAGAGAATATACGGAACTTGGCACCCATATAGATCTCAAATCTTTTGTCGGTGAAGACGAGCATCGCAAATTCTTAATATTTACCAAGCATCGCATATTCTTAATATTGAACTTGGCTACCTTTTTCACATTTATGTTTTTGATGGTATATCATTACTTTTTGTCAATCTTCGCCAAATGGTGCTTTTTAAAAGCGAATGCACGATTTACTATACAAAATACCCAAATCACTATAGGTGCACCTCAAATATTTGAAGAGTTCCCTCGATTTCTCCAGGACCCTATGATCAGAATCTTACCTGATAACTATGAGACTACCCCTGAAAAATACCGTTTCAAACAAAAAAAGAATTTTCCAAATCGGTTAATAAATGACGGAGTTCTGAGGTAACTAGAATAAATAATAATAATAATAAAACTAATAAAAAAATCACTGTTTTCTGATTTTTTCTGATGTACACACACAATTACCAAACTGCATGCCAAATTTAGCTTTCTAGGTCACCTGGAAGTGGGTTAGGTTTTTGATTACTAGTCAGTCAGTCAGTCAGTGGTAAAAATGTCGTTTTTTGGAATTGAATATCTTAATAAATATTTCACCTATATTTATGAAATTTGGGGTTCTAGTTGTTGTAAAGGATCTTAATACATGTACCAAATTTCATTTTTTATGTTACATAGATTTGGAGTTATTGGGGGGTCAAAAGTGGCTCCAAATGGTTCGTGTAAAATAACACACGGCTACTGTCCGCCAGTTCCTGGGGTGAACTTGGCTGGACACGCTGCCGCGTGTCTAGACCCTTTAGCTTGACAGTTGTTTGCTCAAAAACTAGTGCCTACATAAAACCTTTACTTAGGGATAAAATAAATTGGACGCCTGGCGCCTCGTAACTGGTGTAATGCTGCGGGACGAAGAAGACCTATTTAATACAGTGGCTAAAATCATCGCCATGTTATTTTTTTCAATTCTCAAATTCCATTTTTAACGCAAATTACGAGTAGGTACTAACATCCGTGAGATTCAATGAAATACCTTAAGATACAAATTACAATCTGGTATTTTATAATAACCGTTTCATAATAACTTTATTTCCTTAATCAAAACGAAACAAAGTAATTACACGAGGTCTTTAAACAAAAGCGTGGCTTATTTTTATCCGCATTCTTATAATTGTTTATCTGTACCACTCTGCGCCCATGTTCTAATGCAAAGAAGGAATGTTATTCTACGAGTGTATATACGACTTTATAAGAATACTAGCTTTTGCCCACGACTTCGTCCGCGTGTAACTCGTCATATCGTCGGCTAATAGTGTAAACCTGCTAACGTCATATTATGGAAGTTTACAGGAGAGACAAAAGCCATGATTTTTCCCCTTAATTCCAAAAAAAGACAGGTTGGTTATATATTTTTTACGATGACTTTTGTAACTTAACTGTATTTGCAATCAAATAACGTTTTAGATTATTGAATTTCGCAGTTTGTCGAGACAAAGAAAGTAAATAGATATTCATGTAAACCAAAAGGTACTTAATATACAAAGAAACTTCTTGAAAGAAACTAAATGAAATCTTCTGAAACAAATATATATATATTAGGTATGCGAAAATATTCATCATCATCATATCAGCCGAAGGACATCCACTGCTGGACGTAGGCCTCCCCCAAAGAGTGCCACAATGCCCGGTCCTGCGCCACCCGCATCGAGCGGACTACAGCGACATTCACCAGGTCATCAGTTCATCTTGTGTGGGGCTTACCCACGTTGCACCTTCCGGTAAGTGGTCGCCACTCGAGAACCTTTCCGCCCTAACGGCCATCGTTTCTACGTGCACTGTGCCCCGCCCACTGCCACAACTTAAGTTTAGCGATTCGGAGGGCTATGCCAGATAATTGGGTTCTACTGCGGATGGCCTCGTTTCTAATGCGATCAGGCTGAGATACTCCCAGCATAGCCCTCTCCATTGCTCTTTTGGTGACTTTAATCCTACGTTTCAGTGCCCATTATGTTATCACTGGCAACACACACTGGTCAAAAACTCTTGTCTTGAGACACTGTAACAAAATTCTTTCGAGAATATGAAAAATTCCTGCTAAAATGCTAAGTACGTTTATCGCGATAGTATAGTAAGAATAAAAACTCCCATTAATTTTGATAAGAGGTTAACCTAACCCCAAAACAGTAATTGTATTGGATTTATAGCTCAAATGCCACCAAGTAGGAAAAAAAAACAATAATAGTACATACCTTTGCAATGTTATACTTGTTCGTTTACACCAAAAACTCGAAACTAAGTTATATTCTGCGAGAACACATACCTAGGCGATCAAAATTCTTACGAAAATGGTATATTGGGGTTAGCCGACAACTTTGAACTCGTGGAGTTGACTGTTTTACTCACCATGTGATTTAAGCAATTTGTTAAAATAACTGGCAGTAGCTGTTTTTCTCAGGTGATACTTCTTTTTTTTGCTACATAATGGTGGGCAAAAACAAAAAAAAGTAAAAAAAAAATGATTTAGAGGGTTTACACTCGTAGCAAACGATATTATAGAAAAAATTGCTATAAAAATTTTTGTAGGCGCCCATACAAACTTTTACCTCCCTTTTCACCCCCTAAACAACGATTTTCGGAATAAAAACTATCGTATGTGCTTTCCCGGGACTCAAACTATCTCTATACCAAATTTCATCAAAATCGGTTTAGGGGTTTAAGTTTGAAGAGGTAACAGACAGACAGACAGACGGGTGACTTTCGCATTTATAATATTAGTATGGATAAAAATAACACCTTTAAATGTTTTTTTTTCGAATAGTTGCTTGTGCCCGCTAGTTCGTAAGGGTGAAATTATTATAACAAAGGTATATGCGTATGTACTCGTATGACTTTGTTGCGTATAGTTGATCAGGGAATGAATTTTGAAAAAGACTGAAGGGTATATTACCAAGATTTTAATTTCATCTACGTCATATATCGGTGACTTCTGTGACTAATTTGACCTCCATTAACTTCCAAATGAAAAATAAAAAAAAAATTAAGTTGTTAAGGAACCTAACTACATAATACTAATGTAAAAGGATTTTGTTTAAATTCGTATAGAAAAAAGTTGATTCTCTTATAAATGGACGAAGAAGAATATAATTGATACCCCGCAGGAAATTGCGCAATGCATGAAATGTCAAAAAAATACTTACTATTTATTTGAAATGAAGGGTAGAAAATGTATTGTATGCAACGGTGTATAAATAACTGGTGTAAATACGCTCGTGACGTCTATACTTGCGATGCTCGCCGAGGTTGGCATCGCAACTCACGCCGCTCGCGTTTTAAGATCCTTATACGACCTAATATTATGCTAACAGATGCATAAATTCTTCACATTTGGATATTAAGATTTTTTATTCCCTTTATAGTAATTGCTTATCGATTCCCGGGGTTTCCGACAAAAATAAGTTTAGACGATTACATTACAAACATTCTACATATCTAGTATATTATCTATACAGTTTGTTTTTTTGCATTGAACAGGCTCCGAAACTACCAAAATTTGAAAAATTCTTTTGTTGTTGGGAAGCTACACTATCCCAAGGTGGCATAGGCTATATTTATTTTTCAAAAAAATTAGAGATATTTACTAAAACTCCAATAAAACCCAAGGTGTAAAAAACATACCTAAAACCATTTCCACGTTTATGTTTTTGATGGGATATTCTTTACATCGCGTGCGCTGCGAAAACTATTGATGACAGAATAATTATCTCTACTAATATTATAAAGAGGAAAGATTTGATTCTTTGTTTGCATTGTATAGGCTCCGAAACTACTAAACCGATTTGAAAAATTCTTTCACTGTTGGGAAGCTACACTATCCCCGGATGATATAACTTACAGTATATTTAAAAAAAAATAGGGATCCTTACTAAAACTTCAATAATGTAACCCAAGATGTAAAAAAATAGCTTAAATACTCATGTATTATAATTTTTAATTTTGAAATTTTTGTTAAATATCCCTGCGAAGCCGGGGCGGGCCATTCTTATTAAGAAATTATTAGATTCGTACCTTCTTGGTTACTAGCTTTTGAAGTCTATAAACGAATCTACGATACTTTTGTTACAAGTAACAACCGTGTCTTATTCATCCTTCGGGGGAGTAAAATGATACGAGTATCTTATTAAAAATTGTTTATTTCATGTTAATCATAAGACAACAATAAACTCGTCTTGTACAGACTAAGCCAGTATCTTCGCCATTATGGTATGCTCAGCAGAAAGCTGAAAACTTCGGTAAATAATATTACGGAGTGATGCAGACTCCGTGATATTTACAGCTTTTCATATTATTAATACAGTTGTACCAAAGGTTAAAGAGAAGAAATTAGTAATTTATTTGTATACAGTATTTTAAGTACTTATATAACGGATCGTGGGCGTATTCCATCAGGGAAGGTTCATGTCCAGGGGCTCCTCGGGCATTTATAAAAACGATACTCGTTTCATTTTATAAATTTTACTTTTTAGGGTTCCGTAGTCAACTAGGAACTTTTATACTTTCGCCATGCCGTCTGTCTATCTGTCTGTCCACTTTACTCTGTGATCGTTAGTGCTAGAAAGTTGCAATTTGGTATGGATATACGAGGGGTGTTCAATAAATTCTCGGTATTGACATCTTTTAAACCTATTTGGTAAACTTTTGAATCTAGCCGGCAAAAGTCATTCATTAATATTAAAAAAAAGTAAAATTCAAATGGCGATGTTCTTTTGTTTGTTTGCAAGTACCGAACAAACGTGATCACTATGAGTGATTTTTCAATGTTGGTTAAATTAGACCACCGAGCGGTAATAAAATTCTTGACCAAACAGGTAAAAAATCAATATGCTATAAAAAAGAAATGGATTATGTTTACCGTGAGTCTGCTTCTTCTTTACCAACAATTCAGAAGTGGTCAAGTCAATTTAAGCATGGGGGGAGAGTATCAAAGACGACCATAGAGCTCATCGGCCAGTCGAAGCTACTTCATCAGAAAATTTTAAAAAGTGGAGAAAATTATGTCTGAAGATGGTTGAGTAAAGTTGAAAGATATAGCTCAAAGAACCAACCTTTCTATTGGTACTAGACACGATATAATTGATGACCATCTTAATATACCAAAAGTCAGTGCGAGATGGGTACCGCGAATGCTGACACCGCTTCAGAAGAATACGCGTGTTGCTTGTTGTTCCGAATTTCTTGAGGTTTGCGTTAAAATTCCTGATAAGATACTGCAAAATTTTGTTAGTAAAGATGAAACGTGCGTTCATCATTATGACCCTGAGAGCAAACAAGAGTCCGTGCAGTGGCACATTAAAGGAACTCCTCATCCCAAGAAGTTCAAGGTGTTGCCTTCAGCTGGAAAGGTCATGGTGACAATATTCTGGGATTGTGATGGAATATTGCTGATCGATTATAAAAAAAAGGGTGTAAGTATTAAAGGAGAGCACTACGCTAATTTTCTATGCCAAATAAGGGAAGCAATCAAACAAAACAGAAAGGGAAAATTAGCCAAAGTTGTTCTGCTTCTTCACAACAACGCCCCTGTGCATACTGCTCATATTGCCAAGGCTGCTGCTCTTGAATCTATACTCGAAACTATAACATACCCACCGTATAGTCGAGACTTGACCCCGAGTGACTTCTATTTGTTTACCAATCTCAAAAAGGATGTGGAAATTAATTTTCTAACGATAAAGCATCGAAGACAATAGTTTAGGAGCATTTTGACACCAAAGACAAAAAATATTTTTATGAGGGGTTAAAAAACTAATTGACCGGTCTTATAAGTGCATACCCATAGGAGAGGAGTATATTGAAAAATAAAATATCTATAATATTCTTTTGTTTTTATTCTAATACCGAGAATTTATTGAACGCCCCTCGTAGAAATCAATAAAACTGACAAAGTCGTGAAATAATTTTCAAGGGTTCTGTATGTCGTGTATAACTGCAATTTGGTAAAAATAAATTTAAGAGTACCTCCCCTACACGTAAAGTGGGGATTTTTTTTTGTTTCAACCCTATGTTGTGGGGTGTTGTTGGATAGGTCTTTAAAAATTAATAAATGTCTGCATCAATAATTTTTTGATAAAATGAACGTTTTCGGAAATATTCATTCCAAAAAATTGTGATCCATAAAACTTTTGTTTTTGAGTTAAAAGTTTTCCTTTCTTAGGTAAAGACGTATGAAACGCTGCGAAAGTATTCCCTTTTGCTTGTTATTGATTTTTTTAGAGTAAGTTCATTGGGCAACTACGTAACCCTACACTGAGCATGGCCCGACATGCTCTTGGCCGATTTTTATTTTCACTACAACATTGCTACAAATTTCATGTGAAAAATAACGAACTAGTGATTTCGATTCTCAGATACCGTCACAACAACTCCAATTCTCCGCCAGGAGCCTTCGTCATCTCTCCAAGACTTTTCATCAATGACAGAGAACTCGTTCTCTAATCATCTTTTCTGGTTCTCTAATCATCTTTTCTTTCAACAGCCCTCTGCTAGCGTACGACGGAACTACTGAGTAATCGACTTCACAGTTTCACACAAACTTTGGTAGTTTTCATTTCATTAAATGACATTTGTGGAGCGCAAGATGAACGAAAGATTTAATAGATTAAATCCATCGTGATTTCGTTAACCCTGTATGGCACAGAAGCCAGAAGGCCTCTTCCTCTCTGACATATATTTTTTGATAACGTATTAACGTATACTCGTATTATACACATATGGGAATTAAACGAAAGTGATTTGGTTAGGCCTTCGTCAGTGCTGGTATCGCTGCAGTCCTCGAATCTACTGGTTTGACACGGGACGACGGAAGAAGGCCTGACTTAATGTCACTCATTCCCTGGAAAATGAGTCGACCCATCGAGTGCGCCGTTGGTTCTGACGGTAGTGTGCTCAGAAGACTGGCAGCATTGCCACGATGCCTGGCAATGCTGCCAGTCTTCTGAGCACACTACCGTCTCGGAGCGATCTAGGGCAAAAATTTTACCTCTTTTAACCTAACGTTTACTTTTATAAGTTCTTTATTGTTATTAGTTTTATCATGTTATTTTTCTAATAAATGTCTCCATCATTAAAAAATATTATGCATACTAAATGTCAGATGGAAGATGAGCATCGAACTTGACCCAAGAGTCATTGACTCACTGACCTCAACTCCAGCGCATCTTCATTACATCATCGAGGCGGTCAATGAACTTTGCAACCGCATTTCATGCTAGGTATTTATATTTACTATTTATGATGTCGCGTTGAAGTTTTATCCATCGCTTACTATCTATAGAGATGCATATTTCCTACATGGAAAAAATACATTACTGTAAATTGGTATTAAGTGAAGTGCACATGGATAGGACTTATAATTATTACAATGAATATTAAATCTAGATAGTAGCAAATATTGTTTACAAATGTAAAATTACTCGTCTACACGTATGATAATAGTCTTTCGTGCGTGGGCGATTTAGCGGGTCACTAACCCCCTTATTCATAAAACTTAACAAACCTCTGTTAACTAAATGTTGTTTTATCTCTTTCTCACAAACATAAATGTCAAAGTGACAGATAAGGACACACCAACTTTAGCAGCTTGTTAACTAATAGAGGCTTGATGGGCGTTTATGAATAAGGGGGTAAGTGTGTAAAAGATTCAAATTTGCGCCACTAGATGGCATCAGCTGAACAATTACCTTTTTAATACCTAATGGCCAACACAAACAAAATCATCGCTATGCGTCATGACTCTATTACCTCCAGTTCATTTTCTAAGCGTATGTTGGCAGTTACACAATACCGACGGGTCTGACTGACCTTTCGCCGCAAAAGTGCCGGCCGATCTAGATCCGTTAGTCAGATAGGTTTACGCATGAGTCTGCTGGGCTGGGCCCGGTTGCGAAAACTGCATGCAACCAGCTTTGGTAGACGGGATATGTGAAACGTGATTCGTGTAAAAGCTTGACTAGTCTTAGATATTTACTAGTTCAGTGAAGCTTAGGGTATAACTTTTACTTCCTTGCATTTTTGTTAGCATCTCTGCGTGAAGATAAGTATATTTCTTAACACATTGACGGTCACTAACCGCCAATTAGTAAAGATCTTTATCGGAGACCTAGAGATTTGGTAGGAAACTAAATATACAAAGGGCCGAATGCCTCAACACATCGGTAGTCTTAACCTATATTCTTTGCATTTAAAGGATTTTTTTGTTTCTAAATCAACCTCCCCTAAGCCAGACATTAATGAAATAATCTTCGTTAATCGCTCCTTAAACAAACACTTTATAGTAAAATACGCTTGTGTCGGTCAGGTACTAGGAACTATTAGGAATAAATTCCCATCTCGGAACGACAAGAACTAGTTCGTCAATCATGATCTAAATCGGTCTTCGGTCTGTAGTTTAGCAGCAGAGCGAGAGTGGAACGGAAGGAGATGCGGGTGACCGGGTAACATCGCGCGGGCGCGCAGTGTTAACTAACGGCCACTTACTCCCACACTGACCTAAAAGAGCGAAGGAACTAGGTAAAAGACCAAACTAGTTCCTCAAACCGATTGAACGAGATCGGAGCGCTCCCGTAATAGAACGAGCAAGCACAAGCCTATAATAAAACCCGTGACGTGACCCTTTAGTCAACCCTCAACTACGAAGATGAATGCGTTCTCTGGCATAGAAAGTGATTGATTTTTATAATTGATTTTTGAACGCGCTTTCATTAAACCGAGAGCAGGCGTACGTAAAATATTGCAAATATTACAAAGATAATATGTATATTCGTAAGTAATAACTAGCTGATAAATAGTGTAACTAATAATATCACACAACTATCTGAAATATATCTTTTTAGTGTACTTGTGAGTACTTGTAGTGTTGGTCTTCACTCTTCATTAAGGTCTTTCTGATTTGACGAGGCGCAACCAGATGCGGTACTTCCTACTCTTATTTTCCCGACGGCATATCGACGTCGCCTAGATTCCTTATTTATCGGTATACTGACGACCGGTTTAGCCTAGTAGTTAGTGACCCTACCGATGAAACCGTCAGGTTCTGGATTCGAATCCTGATCAGGGCAAATACTTATGTGATGAGCATGAATATTTAATATTTGTTTTTAAGTCTTCGATGTTTTCTGTGTATTTTAAGTATTATTATTTGTATTGAATATCATCATCCTCCTAGCGTTATTCCCAGTACAGTTGCATCCTGAAGAATGCCTGGGGTCCGCTACCTAATCCCAAGAATTGGCGTAGGCACTAGTTTTTTACGGAAGCGACTGCCATCTGACCTTCTAACCCGAGGGGGAAACCGACCTTATTGGGAATAGGCTTGTCAAGTGAGTGGGCAACTTGACTGTTAGAAGTTCTCAAGCCGCCCGGAGGCCTCTAACTTGGCTTAACGACTGCTATCAAAGACAGCAACCGGGATCAACGGCTTAACGTGCCTTCCAAAGCACGGGAGCGCTCAGTTAGTAACCACTCAAAGCGGTCAGCCATCCAAGGACTGACCTCGCCCGACATTGCTTAACCTCGCATACCGCTCGCAGTACGCGGGTGCCACTGGACCACGAGTGTCGTCATCTAAAACCAAAAGTACAAGTCTTATTGAGCTTACTATGGGAGTATTTAGATTTGTGTAAGATTGTTATTCTAATATTTATTTATTAATTTTACTGTCCGTATCACATTTGAACTGAAGCATATTTATAAATGCTTTTCTGCACGCCTAGATTTAAATAAGTGCTTGATTGAGTGGCGCAGTATACTCGGATGCGGGGCGGTACTGATACTACTGATGCAGACCGATCTGACTGACCGATCCACACCCGCGCATCTAAATATAGAGACGAAGTGAAGAATCCGTACAGACTCGCTCGGCTGTCAGTTACCACTGACAGCTAAAATCTTACTGATCGGATCGATCACTGACCCTCACCGCAAGATGCGGCGGTGGCCATAAAAGTGTATTGTATTGATACATGACCCAAGTGTCACACAAGGCTGTAACTATAATATAAGTGAATGTTAATTAAAGGTTGGGATAGCTATTACATGCACTAACATTAGATGAATTTATGTACCAGCGGCTTGGACACAACACGTTCCATATGCAAATTATGCTACTTGTAGGGCACACATAGTTACACTTACAGTATGCTTAACTACGACTAGTGATCAATTCTGAAACTAATATTGAATATAATATGAATTGATAGGCATCGCGCCATGATTTCCAATAATTCTATCGGTTAAACATATATTTCAATATTAACTATAGGAACATGACAAATAAAACTTATTAGTTGCATCGATCTAAAACTTTGTAAGTATGTAAGTAAAACATAAATAGATACCATTAACGGTAATTCGACATTAAAGATATTCCTTTCAACTCTTATATTATTAATGCAGTTTTAGTACGGAATAGGGCGCGCCCATTCCACGTCGTTATAATTAAATACACATGCAATTTCACATGACCAACTCCACCTGGAGTTACGAAATGTACATATATCCCGAGCTAGACCCAGATATAACGTCTATTAAAATGATTTAAAGGCAGGGTGTACTATGTTAAATGCAACGGCGATAAATAAGCACTCAGGATAAGTGATCGATGGGTGAGTATCGATGTATGAAACTACTACTTAGCATAAGTAGAGCGCATGTATGTAATCCATGTCGTAGCTTGTTTTTTAGCATAATTGAATTTGGGGCATAATTAAATGGTACCTACATTTTCCTTTCTTGGAGTCTCCTTGCTTGTTCTGTCACACTTGGTAAAACGCTGCAGCGTGGTCTTAAGATTTTTCTATAGATAAGTGTAGATTTATTTTATATATTCATCATCATCAGACGCATGAGGTTGCTAAGAAATGTTTCGTTTTGTGACATTGACAGTAAATTAATTACTTTGTCTTCTCGCCGGCCAGGTTTTAGGTCCGTTCATACGTACGGGAAATAAGTTCCGAAGTAATTAGGATTGCTTTAAAATGTATAATTAAACAATAGTATAGTTGTGCCTCCTTAACAGTATGATATTTGAAGAAATATTACTAAAAAAGAAACGTAACGTAGTGAAGTGACCTATTTCGACTTGAATGGTAATAACTTGTTGTGTGCCCTAACAGGGTGTCATGGAATGACTTATAATTAAAATGTTACATATTATTATGTATGCATGACATTACAATGAATAAATAAATAATAACCGTAGCGCTCATGTTAAAAAATAGCATTTGAAAGAACAATTTACAAAAGGCATAAAATACATAACACAATAACGTAACATGGCAGTCAAATAGTAATTGTATAACTTTTCGAATGTGCTTTAGTATTTTAAGCGAAAATGACACTTGATATGCACAAACGTTCGAATAAAAAGTTACAAAATTACTCTTCGCGGCTTATCTTTCCTTCCTTCATAACTTTGTAATTGTTATATGTATTGTGAATATACAATATCAAAATTCAAGTTCACCAAGTGAGCGCTACCATCGGGGTTAGTATAATTCAGCTAAAAAAAACTGACTTAGTTTCGGCGTTTTCCTCTTCGGAAACGCTCATTGTATAAGTGATTTTATGGCTTGTCTCGAAATACATTTCATAAATTTCATTTCATTTTTGCCTAAAACAATAATTTTCTGAGTCGGTGGTTTTGGCCGCGAATATATTTCACAAGAAAATCCTTGCTCAGTGAATCACGGTGTTAATTGCCGTAATTTTTCCTGCTAATTACTGTGAAATTTTGCAAGAATTAAAACGTAAGTGAAGCAAGGAATACGCACAAAGGACGACCTCATAATTATGTTTATAGCTGTACAACCAATTAAAAGTTTTAATAAAGTTTAGGCATTCAGTAGGTTTATTTTAGCATTCCGTAGTAGATTAAGGATGTAATTAAAAAAAGGTTTTGGTTAGGCAAGATCTATGTGGCTTTCTACTTTTGTTATTTACCTTTTGTCGATGTAACAACTTGAAATTAATCCTTAAAGTCGAAGTGTGTAGTTATATTTAATCATGTATCGGGGCATCCCGTACACTGCAGACGTAAATAAAAAAATAACACTCGGTCATCCGTTAACTCGTTCGCCATTCCAAAGTAATTCAAACTCCATTCAAAAGTGAGACGATGAATACATCGTCTAACAGCCTGCACCTAAGACAAACATCAAAACGTACCAAACCTACATGACCATGATTTTGAACAACTTTAACTATGGGACCACCTTTGTCTCGAAAATGTTTAAAACATTTTCGATTCTAGATCGTTGATCCAAGCGGTTCTCCCAATTAGATTCGGTGGTCTTGGCGGTCGTTCCACAGCCAGCGTGACATTACTAGCTTTCCTGTCCTCAGCCTACACCTAGCTAACTTTTAAATCATTTTTAGATAATTGACATGGAGATAGCGAGCCTGGCGGAAGCCCAGAGAGCATGGGATAATCCGCGCCTCTAGGTAACCCATGCTTCACTTCTTACCCGTCACAATACGTGGGCACAATTCTGGATCCAAGCTGCCTGAGAATATGGGTTTACCTCAGACTTAGAGCCAGAATGTGCCTCGCTCATATGTGCAACTGTGGGAGGAATTTGGTCCAGCTGGGCAGACATGGCCCCTCATGCTATAGGAGCGCCGGCCGCCTATAGCGCCGTGGCGCTATAATCTCTTCTCCTCTTACATCTTATTTGCCTTTCGCTGGCTAACGCTTCAGTGCCGGCAATTCTCGAATCTTGAGGTTTGGCGCGGGACGACAGGAAGCGTCCAGACGGGGCTAGATTAGTGCCATAGAAACTAGACAAGGCCCTGGTGCGAGACATAACTTGCTTTGATACTTTTGCCCTGTCCCACATTCAGGGTACCCGTTCTCAGGCCGCGCTGGCCGCGCAACCAGGCCCAAATTAAGAAGCGCCGCAAATACTCGTCTTTATTCAAGGATAACAATTTTTCGGCACTTGCCGTGGAAACCTTGGGGCCCTGGTCGCCAGACATGGAAAACTTTTTAAGGGCCTTCGCGGCTGGTCTAAACAGCTGGCAACCCCAGAGCAGGTGCTTACCACTCGTAACACATTTCCATAGCGATTCAGAGAGGTAAAGGCGCCAGCTTAATGGGGTCCATACCGCAATCTAACCTGCTAGAGTCGGTGTTATTTTTATAATGCCTAAGTTGGTGGTGTTTTAAAGCAGTGTTTATATTTGTAATGATTTCATTCGTATTGTAATTTCCTGTTTTAAGTTTTGTTTTCTAATACCTGTTAATTATATTGTGAATCCAAATTATGTTTCATTAAAGTGAATATCTTGATAAAAAGAAAGCTATTTGGTGTCGATACTTGGAATTCTGTCGACTTACACATACAGATACAGATACACACAACAGATACATTACAGATATTTTCACTCATGACTTGTTTATTATTAATTATTTGCAATTTTGATTTTTATTCTTTTAATATTTATGACACAATTATTTCAAATGCAATGTATATTGTTTATTGAATAAATAACTAAGAAACTAAACTAAGAACTAAGAAACTTGGCATTAACATTGAGTATGTTGGCCGTCATTTAACCTCGAAAAGGGACTATTATGAAGGTAAAACTACGAACTAACTCGCAAAAGGATTAGCTAGGTACCCAATTATTATTTAAACTGGGCCTAAACTACTCCTGAGTACTCGAAATACATATTAATGGGCTATTCGTAGCATAAAAGTAAATATTCGAGCTAAAATGTAAGTGGGTACTATTCCTTAAACGATTATGAGCATGCGGTTCGGAACCATTCAGAATCCGCCGTTCTGGAACTTTGCATTGATATTAGTGACAAGCATTTGTAAACACTAAACCCACTGACTTATTTTGCCATCGTTGGGTCCTGGGTTAAACAATACAGTTGGCTTTGATACGAGTATTAGTGACAGGTTTGGATTGAGTTAAGGTTTTGGGAGTAAGATTTTTTTATACCACACCGGTGCCAAATAAGCATATGATACGACCTATGGACGTTCACGACTCTAGCACACTTTTTTCAGGATTCTTTGTATTGATAACTGGAGACAATTTTAGACAAACGCATGTCCCTCACACTGAATACAGCTCATCCTCGGGATCTCAGGCTATTCACTCAGTACCAGGAATACAACATTACAATAGTGGCTGCCGGCTTGTGTAAGGTAATGCCGACTAATGGAGGCATGGGGGAATGTTTGGGCTACTTCAAATATGAGCAAAATGGCATTCCGCTGTAACGTATTTCTTTAAACATGAAACTAGATGATGTTTTAACCTAAAAAACAATACGTTTTTTGTTTTATCCATATGATTGTGATATGAAATGTGTTTAAAATTTTAATTATTATATCTCCTAATATACAGATGCATGACACATATAAGTGATATAAGCCGCTGTATTTGGTATTATACCGGTGATGTCGACTTACGCGTCGGCAGACCACTTTGTCTGGTGGTCACTCAGGTAGGCATAGTGTCGTGGTACGTCGCCTTCCAACTCATTGAAAGGCGAGATAAATAGACTAAATAAAATAAAAAGTTAAGTAAAATTAAGAAGTCAGGGTCGGGGTAACTTTTTTTATTTGGGCTCAGTTATCAGGGCACTTTATTTAACTTAAGGTTTATAAGAATAATGAAGAATATACGAAATAATGAAATTTGATTGTAGATTTTCGTCTGGATATCTTCCCAGATTGGAACGATGGCAGGATTAACAGCAGGAATTTGCAAGACCCGAAGTTGTAGGCTTGGTGGAAGGTTATATTCCGCAAGGACCTTTTAAAATGCAGGATTGCGCGAGGTATATCTCCAGTGAAGAATTACGCGAAGTCTTACTGAAGCGCAGGTTTGCTCTAGGTTTTACTGAAGTGCAGGTGTACACGTAGAGGTGCAGTACCCACTTTCGTTACATATTTTAATCACAATCTTTCCCAAAAGAGAGTTTGACAATGTTCGTTGCTAAGACGACCGAATATAAACATTGTCAAAATAACAAATTTTATCAAAGTTACAACTTGATTCTACTTAATCCAATAAAAACTACCAAAATCTAAATCTGCATCAGAGTGTGACAGTCCGGTTTAGCTCAGGGCACAAAATGGGTATCCAAGGTGTAGATGCCTAAACGTGAGTTGTCTCATACAGGAATACCTAGTCTGAAGGGAGTGATGGATGGTTGATTTCGAAATCAAACTCAATAATTAGAGGCAGACTAATATTTAATACCTACCCGATTGTATGTTACTGTTCCAAATACACACACTAAATATATCTGGATTAGAATATCGCTTAATTAGACAAGCCGGGCGGCCCTGGTGACAACTCTCTGGCTACAATATCATCACACATTATAAAGGGCGAAATTGGTAACGAGAGACCATCAAGATTAGACATATATTAGTAAAAAGACGGGAGAGTGTGTGTGTGTGTGTGCGTGAAACAGGCAGTGACCGAAGAATTTACCTTGTGAGTCTTGTTACATTAGCATTATAAAAGTCATATTTATACGGGAGCTCCCGAAGATAGACAGCCACGTGTCCCGAGCGAGATCCAACTACGATCCAGAGCCAGACAGACATTTCCCACGGCTATACTGCTCCCCAGGAGTCCGGGTCTCACTCCTAGAAGGCTGGCCCCTTCCAAGAAGCCCTGACATTCCCATTTTACTGGTTAACTTCATTAATTCATACTCAATCCACCATTCCACCCATTGACGCATTTATCAGATTCACTTACCATTAACGGGCAATAATAATGACAATTCTCACGTCTGAAACGTCATAGTGTGCTCATATTATGTTGATGCTGTAAAAAAAGCAGAAAGCACATAAATGCATAATTGACGCACAGTTCAGGAACACGAGACTGATTTTTGTACGATTTGTATTTATAAACGATAAAATATATTGCATGATTTTATTTAGTCCAAAACTATTCCCAAGTGTATAATGGTGTAATATATACATACTATGTTTTTTTCAGGTCAAGATAATGTGGACGTTCACAAATTTCCTGACCCAGTCAATGAGCCTGACAGACAATCAATTAAATTGTAGACGAATACCTTAACCATGGTTAAAATTTTGGTCCTTACCCATATAAGAGAGCACATTTAAAAAGCCCGCCAGCGTTATTGAAGTGCTATACGTAGCTATACATATGTCGCTATTGAAAAAGTTGCCGTGAGTTTCCTATAGATTTCGCGGCAAATCGTAAACCTTGACTGATGACTCTATTTCCTAATATTCAATATACTCCTTCCTGACGTTCCAGCAAGTTGTCAACGGAGATATGGATACACAACATTTTAACTACCCCACAATTGTTTATAAAAATGTGAAGGATAGAACTGAGAAAAGTTTTCTACCCACTCATTATGCTACTAATGTCTAGGGCACCACACACAACACTCACAGTATCCGCGCACAAATCCGAAGATTTATCCCGAGATTTTAGATTGAATCACTGCTGCTCAAGTTGCCAATAGATTAAAACTGTCCTCCCTATTGAAATTCTTCGGGTGTTTCTTGATTTCTATCGCTTCTCGTACCAACCGCGGATAGTAATGACCTTAAGGTAAATAAATAAATTTCGCGCTAAAAACGATGTTACAAGAAAAGTTACATTTTTTGTGTCTCCCAAAATAATATGTTAGGCAATGTAGAACATTGAAATCTACGTACATATTATGCACATAAAATATTTATCGTTACAGCTGAGTGAAATGTTAAGTGAAAGCAGGTATACGGTTCCGTGTGTCTAGATTATCTAGACACGCGGCAGCGTGTCCAGCCAAGTTCATCCCAGGAACTGGCGGACAGCAGCCGTGTGTTATATTACACGAACCGTTTGGAGCCACTCTAGACCCCCCAATAACTTTAAATCTATCTAACATAAAAATATGAAATTTGGTACATATATTAAGATCCTTTAGAACAACTAGAACCCTAAATTTAAGAAATATAGGTTTAATAGTTATTGAGATATTGAATTCCAAAAAACGGCATTTTTACCACTGACTGCCAAGTTAAGGCTCAAAATGCATTAAGCCGCAGCAAATTAGTTTTACTGTAAACAATCTAGTGCTTGGCTTGGTAGTAACTTGGCAACTTTTCAGATAATCTACGGAACTTGGCGCCCTTTTAGATCTCAACTCTTTTGTCGGTAAACTTGGCTGCCATTTTCACATTTATGTTTTTGATGGGTTATTATATTACCTTAGAACAAAACTCCTGAATACTATAAATACACGTTGAGACCTCTCATGTATAAAAAGCGCCGGCCGCTTATACCGCCACGGCACTATAAACGATTTGGTCCAGCGTTCACATGCCACCGTGTCTGTGCCTGCTATCCTCGAACCTACAGATTTGGGAAGAGACGATGGCAAGCGACCTGATGGTGCCACATTAGTGCCGTGGAGATTGGGTAGAGCTTTGGTGTGGGACGCAACGTGCGTGGATACGTTTGCTCAGTCCCATATCCAGGTGACTCGCTTTAAAACCGGCGCTGCAGCTGACCAGGCCCAGGTGTTGAAGCGCCGCAAATACTCGTCTTTAATTAAAGACTACGAGTTTGTGGCGCTTGCGGTGGGAACATTGGGTCCATGGTCAGCTGACATGAAAAGTTTTATGAAGCCAATGGGATAGACGTCTCGTCGACGCTTCAGGGGACCATACGGCTGGCGATTACCTTTCACAACGCATTTCTTTAGCAATACAGAGAGGTAACGCCGCCAGCGTTATGGGCTCCATGCCGCAGACGGAACTACTGGACGGAGTCTTCTTTTTATGACTGGGTAAATTAAGTTACTTTAGTTTTTAATTAGTTTGTAAATTTTACTTGATTGTTTTTTATAAAGTTATTATAAAATTAAATGAAATATTTTACATTGAGACTTATTGTTGCTATATTACAGATTTTAAAATAAGTTTTAGTAAAAAATGGACGCTGTTTCACCATTGAAAAGTTGCGACTCATGCGATATTCGTATAGGTAACTAGTATAGCGTTTTAACGCTCCCAAAAAGTCTTTGTATGACTTGATATTTGTGTCACTGTTAACTTTTTGCTAACATCCCTACTACATCAGTAAGATGACGACTATATAGGCCAAAATAATTATGACTAAAAATCGTATAAATGTTGTCGATTGAGTCCGATTTACTGAACGTGACAGTACATGATAAAGGGATAGGGAAAAGCGTGACCTTTCAAGTAGTCGAAATTTTGCGTGACGTAATATGGGGACGGGCCCAACTAAGTAATTTTCAAATGAAATTACATTTTGTACAAAACAATTATTGTTGTAATAAGAATCTGTTATTTTGAACAAAAGCGAAGCTGTCCACGCACCTTAAGTACCGACCTGGCACAACTTTTCCCATTACTAAAACTCCTGGCAATATTATATTATATACACTTAACAATAACACTACACCAAATTCACAGCTCTATAAATTGCATACCTTCAATTTGTTTTATAATCCCTTAATTGTTCAACCACTCTCACCCCTTCCCCTGAAGTTGCCAGGCACCCGTATGCATGGGCTGACTCTGCATCATATCACACAACTTTAACCCCCTTATTCATAAACGTCCACCAAGCCTCTATTAGTAAATAGACCGCTAAAGATGGTTTGTCCTTATCTGTCACTTTGACATTTATGTTTGTGAGAAAGGGACAAATCAAATTTTAGTTAACAGAGGTTTGTTAAGTTTTATGAATAAGGGGAATAAGATCGCGAGGAAACAATACATTGTGTTGAGAGTGAGGGACCTCCATAAACCTCTAGCTCTCAACACAACGAACTCTCAAGTCAATACTGCGACGGCTTACCAACAGGCAGGCAGTAAGTTTGTTTGCCACTGTCGTTGTTTAAAGTAAAACAAATTTATTATTCATAAAACTTAACAAACCTCTGTTAACTAAAATTTGTTTTGTCCCTTTTTCACAAACATAAATGTCAAACTGACAGATAAGGACAAAACAACTTTAGCGGCTTGTTAACTAATATAGGCTTGATGGACGTTTATATGGACCCGGGTATGTCCTAAAACTACGGCCAAGACCACCGGGGGATGGGCAGCAGCATCCCTGAAGTGCGGTGGAGATACTGCGATCGCCAACCCGAATGCCAAGCGTGGCGATTATGGCATATACCCTCCGTGAATTTGGGGGAGGCCCATGTCCAGCAGTGGACGTCTTTTGGCTGATATGGTGGGCACCGTAATAATAATTCTTATGCTTCAGAGTCAAAGTTTTCGTAAATCAAATGCCATGCATTTATTAAAAAGACAACTAATTAATTAACAAGACAATCCAAGTCCCAGCCATTTCATTTAATTAAATAAGTACAGAGCGAAAACTTAAACAATCACCAAAGCGTCCTAAATAATTCAACAACGACAACGCCATCAAAATTAATGAATAGGAAACAGCGAAAAACATAGCTGCGACTGACTCGAGATTAATTTCTTAACATCAATTCTAGCGTAAAAAAACACAATTCCCATTCCCCTTTGCCGAAGTTTTAACGAAGCTACGCAAATCGAAGTTTCTGTGACGTTTCGAATTTCGTCTTAACTAAGTAATTAATTCGAAGTTATTGCGAGATTTAAATTAAATGAATTAATTTTAATATTGCCTATTAAAATTTTCTGAATTTAGATGTTGCGCTTTTGTTTTCATTCGTTTTAGTGTATGCTTACGGCCTCATAAAACTGACTGGAAAAGAGCATGATGAAATAAACTTAATTTAGATGTTCTATGGGTATTTGTTATAATGTATATGTATTCGCAAATAGCCGTTAACTAGCATGCTTATCACATTATGGTTCCCGCACATCCTCTCTTAGGCTGGGTTGCACCAAACTGTCTGTAATCGTAAGCTGTGTTCGTTAAAATTTGAATGTATGGAAAGTTTGACAAGTTTATATGGGATGACAGCTGCCGGCGCCATATTTAACATTGATCAGTCTGTGATCGTAGGTTGGTGCAACCGGCCCTTAGTATCATTATCACCATCAAAATAAGTCTTTGGGCTTTCCTGCATGACCTCCCTGCCTCCTGGCCATCTCGGGCAGTAGTACCGATATAGGTGCGTTATATGGTTTACTTGTATTTATAATAAACGAAAACTTCGAAACCGAAGGTCCGTCTTCTGGCTTTGTTCTCCTTAAAAACATAAACAGACTTTATTATCTATAAACATATGTCCCTGCCTCAAGCCCGCCTGACACTTGATTCCGACGAAATACCTTTACCCTTTGCCAGGTAGTGATCACATAACGACCACAAAGCATTTTTTTTCTAGACGAGCAGATGTGATATAAGGTCCACAAAATGTAATTATTGTATTGTCTATAAATAGGTGATTTCCGAACAAAAACTAAGTGAGTGTATCGGAACATATTTTTGTGACGTTTTAGTTGTCAAAAATTCAAACGGAGAAAATAAATACGGTAAGTGCTGTGTATTGTTACTTTTGACAATTTATTACAGTTTTTGTTATTTTTTTAATGAGTTGCCCTAAACTTTTGTGGTCCCTATATGATCTCTGCCCGTTTGAACCACAGTACTCCGTATGTCGCTACTGCCCTGCCCGGCTAGTATGATAGCTTATACCGTCACGTTATATGGCCAAAATGTACTGAAACGTCACATAAAACGTGGCGGTATAAGCTATCATACTAGCCGGGCTGTAGAGTATTTATACGACTTTTAAGGGCAAGATTATTACTGTAAATGAACGGGCTCTTAAGCCCGTGTATGATTTTTGATTAAACATACTCTAAAACTCGACGCTCAAATCGGTATAACTAGCTTATTTTCACATTATCTTTTTCCTGTATGAAAATTATAGAATGAAAGAAAGATGCTATAATAAAATATTTTGGTTTTATTATGGCAACAATTTATTGTAAACTAGCTTTTTCCCGCGACTCCGTGCACTTGGAGCTCGTTATCGCCTTAGAGAAATAATTGCTATTAAATTATTGTCGTCGCAGGCCTAATTATCGCTCTTCCATACAAATTTACACCCGCCTTTCTGGGATAAAACTATTATTTGTCCTTTACCAGGGCTCAAACTACTTCAGTACCAAATTTCATCAAAATCGGTTTAGCAGTTCAAGCGTGAAGTAGTAACAGACAGAGAAATCGAAAGACAGACACACTTCCGCATATGGGCGCGGCTCAAAAAAATGTACCTTAACGTACTGGAAAATGTAACACACAATTTTATTCGCAACACACTGGAAATTCTATAACACGCTGGAACTCTGTAAAGCTGAGATTTCATGAAGCAAGATTCGTTCGAAAATTAACAGAAATAGTAATTATATTTGCGAGTTCTTAATGTATTTAGAAAGGATAAGGGATCAAGGTATGCTTAGCTTTTTATTATGAGTAAAATTTGAATTTCTTCGCAGATGTATGCAGGTTTCCTCACGATGTTTTCCTTAATGTATTAAGAATGTTGAATGGTAATTTATTTAAGACAAGGCTAGCCAAATGGCAACAGGATAACTGCTTTTATAGTGTTAAGGACTATAAAAAAATTAGATAAATAATAATACCAATATTATTGTTATTAATGGCATTATTTTTCATGACATCTATATTTTAATTATTTTTACTTTATTAAATTTTACTGTAATGTTTAACTTTTTTTGTTCCAATAAAAGTGACATGTAATAATTTTAAGATTTATTTTAATAATAATAATAATCGCATGGCATTAATACGGTTGCCACTTTGTGGCATTTTTAGCACCACCGAGGGGTCACGTGTAAGGAAACGGTGGGTAGTTCCTACGGACGTGGTGCAACTTCGACCCCCCTTTGTCAAGTGAGTGAGCAACTTGACTGTTAGAAGTTCTCAAGCCACCCGAAGGCATCTAACTTGGCTTATCGACTGCTGTCGTAGATAGCAGCCAGTATCAACGTCTTAACGTGCTTTCCAAAGCACGGGAGCGCTCAGTTAGTAACCACTCAAAGCGGTCACCCATCTAAGAACTAAGAACTGACCTGGGCTGGGCCCACGTTGCTTAACCTCGCATACTGCACGCGGTATGCGGGCGCCGCTGGCCCACGAGCGCTCTATTTTAATGTGGAGACTTATCAAAAATTGTTTAGGTTAAATGTTATTCACAGTGAAAATAGAAATGTATAAATAACATTAGTTTGCGTGTTGACTCTTATGTCAACTGAATACTGGGACACCAATAGTTAAATTTTAAGATATAATTATAACGTTATCTGAAAAATATTTCTGTGAAATCAAACCCCAACCGCCGCTTGACAGCCACATTCGTGAACCGCTAGGCCACCGGAGCTTTTACTCGGACATAAATTGTTTCATGAAAAGAGCGAAAACATAACACGCTCTTTATTGTGACGCAGTCGGGTAAAAGCATTATGTGAACCAACCTTTAACTATCTAGTGTGTTACGCAACACGTAATCCAACACGACATAACACGCTGGAATAAAAAACACAACGGGAAAAATACCTTGTTTTAATTATAGAAGCCGCAAATTTAAAGTTATTTAAGCATGTAATTCGTAATCTAGACCCCATATATATATCTATTTCGTAGTAGGACTGGAAATAGTGAAAAATGTACACATACCTTGGCAATTTATTATTGAAAATACATGTAAAATGTGAAAGTAAATTCCGGCGCACGTTTACGCAGTTTTGTTGCCAAACTAAGATAGCTGGCATTTATTGGAATACTTGCCAGCTGTAGCTAATAGTGAGGCCACTCTAAAAAATTGGTTCAATGTGGCCATTACAATAAAACAAAAAAGTTAGCCTACCACGCAACCAGGATAACACACTGGAAGATTTTTGAGGACACTTTTTAAATTGATAAATTTTATGTGAAAATAACATAGTTTCTGAGGTTTTCAACCAAAATACTTAACATTGACTACTCTTCTAACAACGAAGACAAAAAAAAATCTAAAGTAAAAGCCGTCTTATTATTTTTTATTACATATAGCAATATGTATCAAAAAAAATTGTATGGAGCAAAAAACTTGACGAATTTCAAGTTACTCAAATATCATGTAAAATAAATATAAACGAATTTTATTCGAAACCATCTATTGGACTGGTTTATACTTTAGAAGAATCAATTGAATGTGGTTTAAAAAGATGAAGGGAACATTTTGTTTTTGGGGGGTAATCATGTGACCGAAAATTTTGTTCAAAAAGTACATTTTTTTGAGCCAGACCCATTTATAATATTAGTGTGGATTAGTATGGATATGTGCCTAACCCTCAAAAGTTGTGCATATTGCTAGCAGGGCAGTGGCTACATATGGTGCATTTTCAGTAACGTGCAGTGTGCATATGCGTGCCACAGAGGTTTTTTTTTATAATAATTTTTTTTTCAACGCTATTATCTACCATAATCAGTATTCAAAAGTAGATAGATCGCTAGGCCTGGCTAAGGGTTAATTTCATATGCATTTCGTCGCATAATTAAATTTACTAACGATGTTGTTATTGCTTAAACCAGTTTTGCTAGTAGAAGCTCTCCAGCGTATCTGGACTTATAAACTCTAGCAAGTCCACTCCTAAATAATGAAAACCCGGGCAGCAAAAAATTCGAAATCCGTTTATTTACGAACGCTGCCGCGATTGTTTATTTTTTGACAAAGCATCGAAATGTTGAAATGTAGATAACTAAACATGCGCAAACACAGTCGTCATCTTCATAAAAGGCTTCCAAACTTGATATGGAGAGACAGCATAACAATCAGCTATTTATTATACGCCTACAGTGACAGTGTAATTTTGACTTAATGTAGTTCAAGGCAAATACATGCGTGTGTCTCATGTCACTCATGTATGACTTCTTTATGTCAAAATATACAAAGTGATGATAAATTTATGTCAGCATTTAATCAATGTATCACAATATTAGTACTTAATAATTATTATTAATGCAATTGTATATATTATCAGTGATCGTAACTTTTGTAGCATTTTTGGTGCAGAGTAGGTTGTGGTGTTTTGTTTAGTGCACGTTCATATACTAATTTTTATTTTTTATTAAAAATGGGATTGCTCTTGGCCAGCATCTAGCCATCCAATTAATTAAATAAGAGCGTGTTCTATTAGCGAATGACTTTTCTATGGACTTGGACTGATCACTAATATGTGTAACCAAGTCATTTAAATATAAGCCTTAAGTATCTATGTATGTGTAGTTATTAATTTTTTATCTTAGAGAGACTAATTTTTTACAATTTAGTTACTAGTTCAAGTGCGGTATCTTAAGAAAGGGATAATCCTATTTTTTCGAATACAATACAATATACAACATTGTTGCTTGATTTCAGTGCTTGGTCTCACTTTGCTTCATCTCTTTCACATCTTAATTTGGGAATGGGAAGTAATGAATAAAAATAGAACGTCAGGCTGCATATGAACATTAGACGACACACTCGAGCAGGGTAGAACTGAACTAGGTAGTGTAGATATACATGCACTTTAGAGGTTTGTCTTTTCTTTTAACTGAAAATAACGCGTAAAGTTTTAATTGGATTAATGTTGAGTGTTAAATTCAATGTAAACCCAACAAAAGTCTAAGTAACAAATTCCTTGAAATAACTTCAAGAACTTTGTAATTAAAAACCGTGAAATTACGTGATTGTGACCGTGAAAGGAGCATAAAACTACAAAATCCCGACGAGCAAATATGAAGAAGGCCGTGATTTATACACACATGATGGGGGTAAGTGTTTTTTCCCTGTAGCATACAAGCCAGCATTTGAGCAACTAATGGTCACAGGCAAGGTCGTCAAAGTCCTCGAGGTGGTAATGCGATGAGATCTGCGCAAGTTTGGTTTGGATACTCAGCTGCATGTCGCCAAGAACAGGAACAAGTGGTGGGAGTGGCGGGACACTGTTTGACAAAATAAGTACTATTCCACGACGGGGAAATCACGATCCTCAGGAAACCAAGCGAGGAGAGGTGATAATGGCATACAAGCACACGGCTTGCCTGATGATAAGTTAAATAACGCTCATTGACAACTTAAATATTATTATATACTTTAAGAAAGCTCGTGTTTCGTAATGTCATTGAGTGTATTGATGTTTTTACAGTGCTGCTCAAAAATTTCACAATTAAATGTAATATGTACATAAAAAAATCATCTCAACGAATGATTAAGTGTGAGTTTTTTGTCCATATTGAATTTACTCCCATGTTTATTTATTTCTTTATTTAAGAAATAAACAGCCTTTTAAGGTTATTGTCATGTATGTATGTGGGTGGGGCTTTGCACGCGTGGGTTCGAATCCCATACTCGTCGCCAGTAAGATATTTAGGTATTATTCGGTGGCCGCCGTAATGAAACACACCTTCCGAACCAAAGTATATTCTACACTGAAAACTACCCACATACATGACAGTTATATGTAACACTAGAAAATTTCCTTAAAATTAGGCTTACAGCCTGTTAATGCCCCTATTTTGTCATTCAGCCTAGGGGAGGTGCACCAGTTCTGCTAATAGGAAGTAACATCATGTCCAACGATTTATGACCTAATCTATGCAAAGAGTGTGCCAAATTGGCATGTGGAACAAGATGATCCAAAATCCAACTTGCATGGTCGACACAAATCGCTTTAGAGCTAAATGTTCAGCCGCAGTCTATTTCTCCTTAACGGTAATGTTTAAAAATTAGACAAACTAGATGGCGCTGTACTCGCGTCGATTTGTGAATCGCGCTATGTACCAATTTTTTTTCTAACTAGTAGAGTATATTTGTTGGTCAGTTTCACATATACCTACGAGTCGACTAACTTCGAGTTGAGCATACCAATTCCTTAATGTTCGGTTTTGTGTTAAAACAAATTCAATTTCAATTTAGTGAATGTGAAAAGTAAATCTTATTAAAATATGGCGACTTTGAAGTAAATGTATGTACTTACAAATCGTGTACTAATTAGCCCTCTTTGTTATTTTGGAAGAATCGCAGATATTTTCTCCTTTAAATAAATTATGCCACTAAATCCAAAACACAAGTCCTTAAACAATACCGTCCAATTCAACAAAAGCCATGTCCAAAACTGTTTTGTATTGTATAAAACAATTGAAGACGATATTTGAAAGAATGTTTCATGCCACTGATGGTGATTTTCGCTTAGTACTGAATACAATAAGTAAATTTTGACAGCATTGTTAAACGCATTAACGGTGTTTAGTGTATACTACTACGAGTACTACTTAATATTATTGGGATATATTCATACCTAAGCTAATAAACTAAGCGAGGATACATATTTTTACATGAGAATTATTTTCTTAGTTCTCAATAGTTTTTAGTGCGTGGTTTATTTTTGATGAAATATAAATTTAAAATTATTAAACGCTAACTTTTATTCATCTCTACGATAGCAAAAAACAGAGATATTTATAACATTGAGAACTCTGTTTATCTGTATGATAAATACATCCATGTACCAGAACAAAAACAGCACGTTACGTTATATTAGGTACATAAGAAACGGGGCGCTAGTCGGGTAACCTCCACGAGTGTCTGGGATCTTCCAGTTCCTGAGGACCTTCGCGGATCTGGGGGAAGGGGAAGAGTTCTGGCCGGTGCGCCCTGGATTCAACGGTAAGTGAGTCATCTTCGAAGGGATCGCTTACAGGTGTTACCAATAACCCAGAGATAGTTGTTTCTCTGTCTTAGCGGAGGACACTTCAGATGCGACCAACGGGGTGCGTGCGGGGTGGATGCGATGGGGGGTTCCGCATCAGGGAGACGCAAGACAACCCAGGAGCGGCGAGAGGGACAGGCCATGCCCTGTATAAAGAACTACGGACGTCAAGCCGGGGCCGATTGGTGGCTGCGAGGGAGAAAACCTCTATTAAAAGTTACAAGGGGACCTGAGGGAGTGAATCCGGGGTTTTTCACTCTCTCCTGGCGTGGAGGTCCTTTGGTCGGCAACTGTGTGGTGTTGCAGCAGGCGGTGTTCGCGGTTGTGTGCCTTGGCGATCCCATGTCACCGCCACTTATGCTGCCTGACGGGCATACCCTGGTGGTTTTAGACGGTAGTCCGGGTGGTTCCGGGGAGTCCGTCATACCTGTCCTAATAGTTCCCCGGCTAGGCAGGATACGTAAATACATTTCCCCAGGCAAAAAAAAGGTCAATAAGAGTCTGGCGGCTATAGGTGAGCCCTAGTAATCTTTCCCTCCGTTTACTATAAAATAGAACAGATATATATTCAAAAATACCATAATTATAATTTTGATGGAATTTATTTAGCTTCCAATATATTGCTCAAATAATTAATATCCAATAAGGCAGTTTCTTCGTATCATTTTAACCTTAATACAAGCAGTTATATGTCATCAAATATTAATTAAGTAGCTTTATAATATAAAATACGTTAATACATGTTTCAGAAGATCAGTAAGCCCATAACGCCATTTCCAATATTAATTACGATAACATCGAGCCGTCCTTAATTAAATAATCTTGCCGAAATTTTTTCTTGTACTTTGAAACTGGTACGATTGTAATGTATATGAAAAATGAAAATAATTTGCAACGCGGATGTAATAATTCGTCGTCAAGGTAAAGCGGTTAATCAAATTTGGGTGCTACTTTGAATGTGAATTAGAGTGTAATAATATATTCACTTAAATATGAGGTAAACGATTCGACACTGACTCAATATATGACACTTTCAACCTTATGTCATTATAAATAGATGTGAGCTATAGATGTCACCTATATGGGTCAAAGATTGGGCCGTTTATATTACTTAAATATAGAGAGGTATAACATTCTTCGGTATACATTTAATACCTATAATGATGATCTTTCGAAATGGACATATGCTATTTTTAGTTCTGCGTCTTCGACTAGATTACTTATATTATGTGCTAAGCCGTGTGGCCTAAATTTAAAAAATAAATAAAAAATAAAACTTGAGAAGGCAAAGGCATTCGATTCATCTTATTAAATCGACTGCAACAATGACTGTCATTATTTTAAGCATTATAACGACCATCAATATATAAACACCCACTCAAACAGGTGAAAATATCAATTGGATTTGTTTAAAATGACCGGACGATATTTTACTTGTTACCGGTATACTTAAAATCGCTGAGGATGACTCCTCAGCGATTTTAAGCATTAAGAAGCGAACCATAACCTAAGTATAACCTAAGTATCTTAACTCGTGTGAAGCAGTTTTTTGTGACGTAAGGAAAACGTCTCAACGACATAAATTCTAAGTTATCCTTTTCTCTTCTCTGGATTCTTTGAACCAAGGTACGAGTAGTCTGCAATTTTGAGATATATGCAGCCATAGTTTTATTTGAATACTTATTAGGTACTTCCATATCATGTGTGATGACTGATGTATGTGCTTATATGTGGACAAGAACTACCTTGAAGTCACAATACTGTGTTCGACCATCTGTAACGTATTTTTTACAACCGCGACAACTCACATTGACCTAGATGCGAAGGCCAAACAAATGGCAGGACCTTTGCGATGAGAAGCGGAGCACCTGTCCACTGACAACTTATTATGCAATTTTAAACACTATTTCGCTGTACTGTTGTTGTACGGTCAATCTGGGATATATATTTCACATCCAAATTGGATTTCAATGTGTCCATGCGCGTGTGCAAATCCATGTGCATCGAGATAATGTATTCGGATGAACAACAACACAAAAAATCAAAATTGAACGTGAAATGTAAATCTCGAATAGACCTCTAGTAAATTGCGCGAAGTAGCTAGTGAAGTGTCTAATTAGGGAAACCAATTTTGTTGAAAAGCGCTGGCTGCAAATTATTTCATCGTTGAGTAGCAAAGGGCAACTTTGATGTGCCCACTTTTCTGACTGTTATGAAGCTCTTTTATCGGCGAGAAATTTCACAGTATCATCGATACAATAATATTTTATTTTATTCGTATGGCCAATTGTTTGAAAATTTTGTTCAACCTTCGCCACGCATCACTGGTGAAACGACAAGTATATTTTCTTGATAACCATAATAATATATAGGTAACGGATCTATGACAATAAATCCTAAAACACAGGTTATCCTATTTAGGAAACAGCGTTTCTAGTTTTAAGGAATTATTTGTAAAACTTGAACTTGAATAAACTATTATTATTATTAATATTATAATGCCGAAATGTTTGTAAGGATCGAGAGTATGAAGAACTTTCTGCATGCTCTATGTCTCCCATGAGGGATAATAGGAACTCATCATCATCAAGGTCGTAGTAGGTAATATCCGGAACGACTATTCGTACACAGATTTCAAGATTAATTCCATCAGTGTGTACTCATGGAATGAGCCCTTGTTGTTTTTGTTGCTCCTGGCGTTCAGCCCAATTCCCCTTCACTAAACTTGAGGGTTGCAGTTCCAGCAGCGCTCCCATACCGCATTTTTCCTCAATCAGATCAATCAGAGAAATACTGGGAAACTCAAAATAACCTTCTATAGACTAGTAAAGGCGAAAAAGTCGTTCTTGGGAAATTGTATCAAATTCTACAATAAAATTCCTAAACACATTACTGAACTTAGCAATTCTAAATTAAAATCTGTAGTAAAACAAACACTTATTTCAAGAGCATATTATAAGATAAACGATTACATCATGGATAGGGATGTTTGGCAGTGATAGCGTCCTGCACGGGTAATCTATCGCAAAAATATATTTTCTACTGTAGCATTGTTATTTAAGTTATTTTGTAGTAATGTAATTTTATATTTAACTATATAATGTATATTGTTTTGAATAAATGACACCTCGCCGAGTTTCTTACGCCGGTTCTTCTCGTGGCAGAGGTATATTTTTCCGAACCGGTGGTAGTTTATTGACGTTCATAGGTGCATGTAATATGCCTAATTTGAAGAATAAACTACTTTTACTTTTTTTTTTACTTTAATCTTCCTATACTCCTTCAAAGCAGAAGGATATGTTTTAGGTTGATATCCACAGTTCAACTCAATGGATTGGGCGCTTACGATGGACATAAGCAGGTTTTACCCTGAGATTCCGCCCGTGTTATTTGTAATTACGCTAGCGTAGCCTCGGGGGCAGATGGTAACGTATAGATCTACCTATGTCAGTGCAAAAATCTCTCTCCGGCTTACATGCAAGAAAGAGCTTCAATTTTATAAATTGGCACATCAAGGCGTAAAGAGTTCGTCAAATTACACACTCAGATACTTTTTGCACTTATTACCGGCCCTGAATCCGAACTCTCAAGACAAGGCCACACAGCTGCCGTCCTGTTCGTGAACTCAGCCTGTAACACTATAATTACTGAATGCAATAACTGTTATATAATTCACAACACAACGTTTTAGCTTATCTGTTCACCAGTATAACTTGAGCACAAGATTTGTTAACAATTTTACACTTACACGGCCTTATTGACAGCTAAAACTGTCCTTGTACACATTTTTGAGAGTATTTAGTGACGAAAATTGAGAAAGGTATGCTAAGATGGTTTGGACATGTAGAGAGGATGGATGAAAGAAGATTGACAAAACGAGTGTATGAAGGAAGAGTGGATGGAAAAGTTGGAAGGGGAAGACCTCGGCGAACGTACTCCGACCAAATCGGAGACATTCTGCAGAAAGGCCAGGTCAGGAGTACCCTAAATCGGCGCGCATGCATGAATAATGTTATGAAAGTTCATGAAGCGAAAGTTGTATGTCAGGATCGTAGCAAGTGGAAATCCGTGATCTCTGCCTACCCCTATGGGAAACAGGCGTGATTATATGTATGTATGTATGTATGTATTTTACATTTTTGTTGGGTGATTTTTTTTACACCTTTTTTACTCCAGCATTGTATTATGTCAATTAAATGACCAACAGCAGTATTGAAACAATAAATTTTATATACCGATGCAAGTCTATACTATACACGTTTGTTATATGACTTGTGGGAAAATCATAATGGATTTCCATACATTACCTACCTATATATTTTATACTCGTGCCACTTTTTTTTAAATTTTTAAAATAGGCACGCGTCAACGCTACTATTCTGCCACCATTTCGATTTTTTATTTAAATATACAACATTACATAATTATGTCTTAAAATTCTCGAGTATTATGTCAATTAAATGACCAATAGCAGTATTGAAACAATAAATTTTATATACCGATGCAAGTCACTTCACTATACACGTTTATTATATGACTTGTGGGAAAATCATAATGGATTTCCATACATTATTATACTCGTGCCACTTTTTTTTTAATTTTTAAAATAGGCACGCGTCAACGCTAGTATTCTG
Source organism: Notocelia uddmanniana (assembly GCA_905163555.1). Lineage (NCBI taxonomy): Eukaryota > Metazoa > Arthropoda > Insecta > Lepidoptera > Tortricidae > Notocelia > Notocelia uddmanniana. Next base: position 11,192,694 of record LR991065.1, on the reverse strand, counting down.
CCACCATTTCGATTTTTAATTTAAATATACAACATTACATAATTATGTCTTAAAATTCTCGAGTGCAAATAACAGAAAGTCTCAGTCTTAACAGCGTCTCTCGAGTTTTAAGAACTCTTATATTATGTAACTGCTGCATTAAATACTATTATTAACTTGTTAAGCAACTTCTTCATTTTATGTCGATGTGATATCAGTAAGATGTAAACTGGCGGGATGTGTAAAAGCAGGGTGGTACAGACGCAGTACCGCTTATTCATACCGTCACCGCCCCGCTTCCACGTAATATATTACTACTGCGGAAATGTGATACTGACAGTAAATATACTGAGGTTTTTTGACGCGAGTTGCACCGGCTGCGGTATGACATCTCAGCAAGTTGTTAACGGAGAATTTACAAAAGTTAATCTTATTTTCCTGAGACGCGTAGTCGCTAAGCGTTATAATCTTTCCAATTTAACAACTACTTCTTATGTATTGCTAACAAATGGAAAAGCTAAGGAATACGAGTAGAATAGAATATAATAACGTTTATTGTTGAACTGTGTACAAAGCTGTTATAAAAGACATTACATAATTAGACTCAACAGTTTGTCCGTCACGGACGTACAATATGAAATCTTAAGTGTACCTCATGCGGTTACAAATTATTTAATGTGCGTATGTATAAAACTCATTCATGCAATAAAAGGTCTTATTGATGAGCCAGCGTTTCAGGGTACTTTTGAACTCTTTACCTTCTATTGGGTTAATTTCAATAGGTAAGTTGTTATATACTCGCATGGCAGCAATAAAAGCACTTTTGTACATAATTTTATTGTGAACCTTGTGAATACGGTAATTATATTTATACTGAGTGCGCAGATTGTGATTTAGTGATAACATTTTAGTGAAATACTCTCCATTACGTTTTAGAATGCTCAATGACCTCAGTAAAGCCTCCGAGCGAGTTGGTCTAAGGATAAACATGGAGAAGACGAAGATCATGTCAAATGCCCATGTAGCACGAACTCCCATAACAATCGGACGCTTTACGCTCGAAGTTGTAGACTATTACATATACCTAGGACAGACTGTCCAGTTAGGTAAGTTCAACTTCGAGAAAGAGGTTATTCGTCGAATCCGACTCGGCTGGGCAGCGTTCGGGAAGCTACGGCACATCTTTTCATCCAATATTCCGCAGTGTCTCAAGACGAAAGTCTTTGACCAGTGTGTGTTGCCAGTGATGACATATGGTACTGAAACGTGGTCGCTTACTATGGGCTATGCTAGGAGTTTCTCTGCGTGATCGCATCAGAAATGAGGGCATCCGCAGCAGAACCAAAGTGACCGATATAGCCCTTCGAATCGCTAAACGTAAGTGGCAGTGAGCGGGGCACATAGTGGAACGTGGAACCGATGGCCGTTGGGGCGGAAAGGTTCTCGAGTGGCGACCACGTACCGGAATGCGTAGCGTGGGCAGGCCCCCACACGGTGGACTGATGACCTGGTAAGGGTCGCTGGTATCCGCTGGATGCGGGTGGCGCAGGACCGGTCATTGTGGAAGTCTTTGGGGGAGGCCTATGTCCAGCAGTGGACGTCATTCGGCTGAATGATGATGATGATGATGATGATGATGACGTTTTAGAAAGAGACACAGTTCAAGTATGTAAATACCGGTAAGTGTTAGAAACTCCTTGAAAACATTTCTTAGTGAATGCCGGCAATGCAAGTGGTACATGGTGCGTAAGCATCTTTTTTGCATCCTAAATGTAGTCATAACGTCTACGGAATCACCCCAATAGATAATACCATACGTGAGTAGTGAAAATACATTTCCACAATACGCGCTCTTTAAGACATTCTCAGAACAGGTCTCAGAAAGTACCGATAAGGCATAACAAGCTTTTGCAATATTTTTGTTGAGTTCGGCGATGTGAGACTTCCAACTGAAATGAGTATCAATTTGGATCCCTAAGAAGCTAGCACTGTCACATTAATAGGTACTGGTATAGTTTTGTAGTTTCTAAATTGTACCAGTTTGGTCTTGTTTAGGTTAACATTAAGGTTTAATGTTTTCAACCATTTAATGACAACACCCGGCGTGTTGTTAATATGTTGTTGAAGTTGTTCACTTGATTTTGAACCCGAAAACAAAAGTGTAGCATCATCTGCAAATAGGACGCATAATTCGTAGTTCGTTAATGTAGATGAGAAAAATAAGTGGACCTAGCACACTTCCTTGGGAACACCTACAGTGACAGTCCCAAAATTAGAACGAACCTGTTCAATTGATTTTGTTTCACTGTTGTAAGATTACTGTATCTTGCTTTCTTTCACTTAAGTAACTCTTGAGAAGAGTAAGAGTATTACCTCGAATGCCTATATATTTTCCATTTGATATAGAACGGTCTTATGCACGACGCAGTCAAATGCCTTACACAAGTGTAATAATAGAGCAACACAAGTTCTTTTGTTATTAATATCATCCCAAATATGCATAAAAATTTTAAACAATGCCAGTGAAGTCGATTTTCCTTTTTGAAATCCGAATTGAGTTGGACTAAGTATGTTGTTTGCATAAAGAAATCCCAATACCCTGTTATATATAATTTTCTCAATTTTTTTTGAGAAAGTCGGGAGTAATGCAATAGGTTTGTAATAACAAATTTGATCTTTATTGCCCTTTTTATGCATCGGTTTAATTAAGGCTTCTTTTAAGTCTTTAAGGAAAATTCCCATTTCAAGAGTGAGGTCAATAATGTAAATCAGAGGTTTTGAGATAAAATCAATACTAGCTTTGATAACTTGTACAGGAAAAGAATCATAACCAAAATTTTTTTGTTGCTAAGTGATTTTACAATGTTTTTAAGTTCACTTTCGTCAACGGGCCGTGAAAAGATACTTTGGCAAACCTTAGGAGATATATTATTATACGAGTATTTATCACAGGGCAAAACGTTACTCGAGTTTAGGGGAAGAAAATAATTATTAAAGGTTTCGGCTATTAAAGATGGGTTCGATATATTGATACCATCACATGTTAGTTCCTTGATTGTCGTTTTTAGAGGATTTTCCGTAGAAGTTTGTTGCTTTATCATAGCCCATGTGGCTTTAGATTTTTTTTTTTTTTTTTATTTATTTAATCAAGGTTTATCAACAAATGTTTACACCGATGCTTAAATTAATTTACATGAGTACTTGTTTCTACGAGTAGTGTAACACTTACTTAAAGATAAACTCCACATGCATAATTTGTGAAGATAAAACTAAAATTAACAGATTTGTTTTAGCGTACGATAACAATAATAAGTGTTCGTAGCCTCTTATTAAGTACAGTCTTATTGCATAGATTTTACATTAAGTAAACAATATTCGTTTAGTTGTACTTTAAGATAATATATCGCTTCAAACATAACGTCGAATCGACAAGTTTCTAGCTAATTACTGTTTTTTTTTTTCATAAACATGTTTTAAATAAGTTAATATTTTCAGAACCTCTTAAATGTTTGTGTGTTTTCTTACAGCTGTACGTAATTTGCTAGGCGGGTCAAAGTGGATATCCACATCATGACTACATGTGTTGGCTATCTGACATAGCCTGCTAACTGGCGAATTCCTACCTAACACTGAGCTTCTGATCGGTGGACGAAAAGGTGTAACAGGATTACGAGGGAATCTAGACGGAGCGCGAAAATGAAGAAGACCTAACAGTTGTGCACAATCAACTTTATTACATAGAATTTTGTGTAAAAATAATGCATCCAGAATTGCTCTACGTGTGTCAAGGGAGTCAATTTTAAAATATTTCAATTTTCGTTTGTAGGATGTTTTCCTTTTAGCTAATGATGCTGCTCGCTCATGATATGCTAGGTGTCGGATGAAGCGTTTTTGTATCCGTTCAAGTCTCAAGGAATGTGTTGCATAATGGGGTCGCCAAACTACACTGCAGTATTCCATGATACTCCGCACTAGACTATAATAGAGCATTACTTTTGTTTTGCTTCGTTTGAAGGATTTCCCATTTCTAATAACAAACCCTAACATTTTGGATGCTCTCTTGACTGTGTTTTCGATGTGAGGTATAAAGGAGAGCTTGGTATCGAACAACACTCCCAGATCCCGAATGACTTGAACTTCTTCCAGCTTGTGGTCATTAATGTAATAGCTGGATGGAGTCACACACCGTTTTCGAGTGAACTTTATGTGAACACACTTATTTGAGTTTAAGTGCATGAGATTATGTCGGCACCATTCACTAAGCCTATTTATGTCATGCTGGAGTAATGTTGCATCTTTAGGTGAATAAATGGTGCGGGCAAATTTAAGATCGTCTGCATACATGAATACTCTGGAATTACGAAAACAGTCCGTTATGTCATTTATGAATATGTTAAATAATAAAGGGCCCAGGTGTGAACCCTGTGGGACTCCTGAAGAGATAATACGGGTTGTTGATCGATAGCCGTTCACCACCACGTAGAACTGCCTATCAGTCAGATAAGAACGAATCCAATCTAGCAAAGATCCAGATATTCCGTAAGCAGATACTTTATGCAATAATATTTTATGAGGGACTTTGTCAAAAGCTTTGCTGAAGTCTGTATAAATAACGTCGGTCTGGCTACCGTGATCAATGACATCTGATAAGTATTCAGTGAAAGTAACTAAGTTAGTGCATGTTGACCTGGAGCCAACAAATCCATGTTGGTGATCAGTTATATAAAGTTTGAAGTGGTTTTGAATGTGTGGGCAAACTAGTGATTCAAGAATTTTTGCAATTGCAGGCAATATGGAAATTGGTCTGTAGTTCGTTACCATTTTATCTGTTTCTGACTTATATACGGGAACAACCTTAGCTATTTTCCATTCAGTGGGAAATATACCTGATGTAAGTGATTCATTGAAGATTAGTAGCAAGGGGTAGACAAGTTCTAATGCACACGAGGAAATGAAAATTGGTGGAATACCGTCTGGTCCCGCGCCCTTTCTACAATCTATGTTTTTAAGTTTTTTAAGCAGGGTGTCTTGGTCAATCTTTGGAGCCAATAGGCACTGACTATTAGTGTTTAAGAACTGTAGTGATTGAGAGCTATGAATGTCACTAGAATCGTCATTTGAATTGTATACAGATGAAAAGTATGTAGCGAACATGTCACAGATTTCTGTGTTATTAGATGTTACAGTTGACCCGTCCGATATTGATGCTGGATAATTACTCGACCCACCTCGCTTAGCCTTAACATGTGTCCAGAATAGCTTAGGATTCGTAGACAGTTCGCTTTCCACCCTCGATATATATTCGTTGTACCGTGAAATTGCTAGTATCTCACACCTTTTGCTAATTAACGATAATTCAATTTTGTCTAATGGGTTTTCGTATTTCTTGTAGCGCAATCTAATTCTATTTTTTAAATTAAGATTCCTCTTTAATATGTTGTCAAACCATGGTAGGTATCGATTATTTTTTGGTTTAACAAATGGTATATACTTTCCAATGACTTCCTGAATGACCCTATCAAATATTGCGACCATGTCATTGACATCGCTAGTTCCCCTGAACAATTCATCCCATTGGTGGTTACGCAGGTGATCTCGTACACGATCGTATTGGGCTTTATAAAAATTAGGTCGGCTGTCTGTGATGTTATATGGCAGTCGGGCATCATTACCAAAGGAGATAGCAATGTCAAGAGGAGGGTGAAATAAATCGACAGTGGTCATTGGATAAGAGTTTCTATTTACATTAGGCATCATGGTGGATAAAACTAAATCCAGAATTCTATTAGCATTATTTAATTCGAAATTATATTGGCTCAGTTTGTTCACATAGAGAAAGTCTGTCATAATGTTGTTAAAACCCGGTGCAATATAATTACCATTCGCGTCACCAAATAGCTTCCAGTCAATACCACCCAGATTGAAATCTCCTACCATACATACATCGAAATCAATTTCCTCTAAAACTGAGCTACACTGGTCAATAAAGTATTTTAGTGTATTACGTCTGACAGGAGGCGGTAGGTACACTGCACATACAGCTAACTGGCGTGCTGGCCTCGTTGGAATATCAACAACAATCCAAAGGTCCTCACAGTGACTTTCCCATTTCATTATTCGATGTGACGTTAGAGATTTTAGGATAGCGATTAATACGCCACCACCTTCCCTACCACTGTGGGTGCCGGATTGTTCTCTGTCCTTTCTGTATACTACGTACCTATCATCAAACAACTCGCTACTCGATACTGAACTATTTAGCCACGTTTCAGTTAATATAACTATATCATACCTATTACAACATAAATTTTTATAAAATGTTTCGGTTTTTGTGCGCAATCCGCGACTATTCTGATAGTATATATTTAGTTCAAGCTCTTTAAAAATATATATATTATATGACATGCGTAATATTTATGTACTACATTTAAAACTTAAGTTAAACTATCTTAAACAAACTATCAGCATTTTTTACATAGACGATATCGCTGTCGTCGGTTTTTCTGACAAAAATTTTCCCGTTCCGTACCCAGACGTGTTTGTAGCCTTTGTCCTTAGCTGCATGCCTAGCGGCGGCGTGAAGTTTTTTGTTTGCCTGGGATAGATGCTCGACGACAAAAATTGGGGATTTGATGTCCGTGAATCCAAGATGGGTGCAGTTCAGTTTATTGAGGGGATTAGTTTTATTAAAATTAATGACCGCAGCGAGCAAATGATCACGGGCTCTTGGGGACGCCAGCTGTACCACGATCGACCTGGGCCTTGTAGTTTCCGTATTAAGTTTGGCGATGCGGGTGCAGTGTAAGATGCTGCTCTCTGCCATGTCGCAGTTCACAGCTTTCACTACATTGCTTACCAGGGAATAAAGGTTTTCTTTTTTATTTTCCGGCACGCACTGTATTTCCACATTATTGGAACGCGATTGCTGTTCCATTTGATTGACACGTTGACTAAGGTCCAAAATGGTGTTATGCAACTTTGAGTTCTCTGCTTGTAAATCGTTCACCGTCCTCTTAGCAGCGGCTTGCTCCTTTTCAATGTCATCAAACCTGGTACTCATAAAGTTCATGGCTTCCTGGACTTCTTTCATTTCTTGTTTTAAGGGCTCCAACTGACTGGTTATTATATTGAGCATACTAGCGGTGATTTCCCTTACTGCAGAGCTAAGTTCCTGCTTAAGTAATTCTTGCACGATGACACGAACGTCGTTCCCCGTTACGGCAGCAGCGCCGTCATCCTCGGAGGGCGACCCCGGGGCCGGGCGCTTGCTACCCCTCGGCAATGTGACGTTGCGGGCCGGTGTGGACTCCGTTTTGGGATTTTTGGATGTACTAGATAAGCACACTGGGCATTTCCAGTTCGACGGTTTCAGTACATCAGGGTTATGCCCAACCGCCGACAAACATTCAAAATGATACGACTGCTTACATTTTGTACAATTAATTACTTGATCGCCCTTTCTCTTGTTCTCTGTGCAACATCCGAAGGTCATTTTATAATAATGTATATGTCTTTTAAAACAAAAACTGTAATAGTCAATTTATCAGTTCGCAATAACACATCCGAGTTTAGTTTTTTAGTTCATAAACAACTGTTTAAATAATCGAGGTGTGTAGTTAACCGGTGTAGTTTAATAAGCCCGCGAGAAAAATGTCGTAAGCGCCATGCAGATGCCGGCACTTATACGTTTGAGTCAAACAGTTCAATCTTGCTAACTGACGGTGGTTATAATTCACTGTTACGGATTATTAATGTCCTTTTTTGTAAATATATAGCTTCTTAATGTAACACTGTATATCAGGATCGATAGTCACAACACAACACTATATTTTTAGCGAAACACACACCGAGGAAAGTCAATTTTGGTCCGTATTTGAATTAATCTTGTGCGGAGTGCGATGTTTACATGTTTACTTCACGGCGGTGGCGGCCAATTATTCATACTGTTGCGAATAAACTTATCATTTGATATAACTTTTGAACACCGTAACACTTTTTTGTAAAGTTTGCAATACGTGTTGTATTCCGATGAAAGCAAGATGTTTTTGCTTCGTTGAGTTAACAAGTACATTTTACGTTTAGTTTTACTTGCTTTTCCAGTTGGGATTTTTTCTATATGTTTTTCTAAATGTTTCTAGTGGTATTGTCAAATTAAAAATTAATGAAAATATATTTATAAATGTTTCGTATACAGAGTTTGGATCAGGTTTATCGTATACATCAGAAAAACTAATTTATGAAATTGACTTCATACAGATTTCCAGATGTTTATCAATTTTCTTATTTTTTTTGGGAAGGGGACAATGGCATAATGAAATAAAAGCTCATATTATGTAAAAAAATATTTTGACCTAATTAGGTTTATCATTTATGAGCTTATTCGTAAAGGTAGAACCGAGAGTGAGCCTATGCTTACTCTCGGTTCTACCTTTACGAATAAGCTTCCAAAGACCTTTTTGACCAAAATATTATGTTCGCGTAAAGAACAAACCTTCGAATAGCTCCGAGCTTCACTGGTCCCGGAATTCTAGCAGCTAAGCAGTACAGGCATTGCATTCAAACAATATTCAGTAGACCACTAACCTCTGATCCTTTTTGTCAGCAGCAGCTTCTCTGGGCTGGTCAGCACCGACTTCCACACGCTCTGTACAAAACTATGAATTCACACCGATTTAACCAACTTTTGTGAAATATTAGGCAAGACATATAAGCCATGCGTTATGCTCCGATAGCAAAGTCTGATCGACGAGAGTCTACCCGTCAAATCCGCCGAAAACCGAGGCTTCGCAATCTACCTACATATTGAAAGAATACAATGCCTGAACATCCCCCCGCCTAACCAAGGTCCGCCTTGGTTCCCTAATCTCGTATAGGTAACCGACAAAGTTTTGAAACGGGCCTCAACAGGACACCGTTTTGAGTTTTAACTTCAGCAACGCGTACAATCCCATCTTTACCCGGTAAAAGTTTAACAATCCGTCCCCGTCTCCAGTTAAGTGAAGCTAAGTTATCTTCTTTAATTAATACCAAATCACCAACTTTAGGCGGTGCTGTATGAGAAGTCCATTTATACCGTTGTTGAAGCGTGTGAAGGTACTCGTTTTTCCACCGATTCCAAAAATGTTGAGTCATTTTTTTGTATGCGTTGAAACCGAGATAGCCGAGACTCATTAACCTTCGTAAGTGGATATTCAGGAAGACCTACCAAAGGCCCATTTATTATTAGATGGCCTGGCGTCAATATGTTCAGATCTGCCGCATCAGAACTGAGTGGACACAACGGACGAGAATTCATCACCGCTTCCACCTTAGTGAAGAAGGTCTATATCCAATAGACAAATATTAGCTATAATAATTTAGAAAGACAAATAAAAATCCTTTAGTCTGTCTTGTGCACATACCATTACCATTTGTGAAGACGTCAATGTGGCGATATGTTCCCTTCTATATCAAGTATCGTCCATGGAATAGCGGCCCATATATAACAACATTAGCAGTTCATACAAAAAGTAAAAGTTATAATAATAAAAAAGCTTTGGATAGGCAGGCTTGTCCCACCTCCGCGGTATTAATGTCCCTATTAAGTATGGTCATTCCTGCCTAGCTAGTAACATCGCGTTTATTTATATCGGGACCTAAACTAAACTTTTGGACCGCACCTTAGCATTCTTAAATTCCCGATTACCATCAGGCGAGCCGTACGTTTGTTTGAAACCGGCGCGGCGTGGTATAAATAAAGAAATATATAAATTCGTCCTTACTAGTAAATAAATGTACTGATATATACGTATAAACGTAATATATAAACGCGTCCATGCTAATGGTAGCTAAAACTAGCTGAATGCACGCCTCTGTCGTTATATAAAAACACAAATTTCGTCCATCCTTAAGTGAAGGACATGAGATATATATCCCTGGCCCTTTGCGACCCTTAATAGTATTAAAAACGTAAATATATCTCGAACATAAATCGTTATGAAGGAACTCAGTCCCTGTTAGCAAAATACCGTTAAAATTTTATGGAACAATTTTATCACCAGGTGTTTTTCATTAATCTTATTTAGCCGCGAGCGTGGTGTTACAGTAAATAAAGATCCAGGAGATTAGGGCTTTAGGTACGCCGGCATATGGGCTAGGCTTTAATTAATGTGAAATTAATTATTGGCATTCTGTATTTTAAATTTTCCTGACGATGTATGATTAATACGATTAAATGAATATGAATATGAAAGTATGTCACCTATGGCATGTAGCAACATGGTATGTGTAGCAGGCACTATAATTTGGATTAACAACAAATCTATGCTTATATAATAATAGCTAGTAAATGTGAAAGGGACTCTTTCATATTGTATTTGTTTGCTACCAAGAACTGATTTGAATGAATATTGTATAAAATTATTTTGAGCATTGACCAAGATAACGCGATAATTTTTATCTAAGAAATTATCCCCTAGAAGAGGTTAAAGGAGGTGAAAATAGAATGAAGGATTGGCACAGTTCGCTGCCGACAAAGTGTCGGGCTTGAGTAAGACCTCGTCATGTTCACATCACTTTACCCTGCAACCCTGCCAATACCCAATAAATAAATAAATAAATATTAGTGGACAATCTTACACAAATCGACCTAGTCCCAAACTAAGCAAAGCTTGTATTAAGCTATGGGTACTAGACGACGATATACATACTTATATACATAAATACATAGAAAACATCAAAGACCCAAGAACAAATATCTGTGATAAATGCACAAATAAATGCCCTGACCGGGATTCGAACCCGGGACCTCTAGCCTCGGAGGCAGAGTCACTACCAACTACTACTAGAGTCACGTAACTTTTTAAACGATACGAAGATAGGTAGATCTTTAATATCGAAAATGACAGATCTACTTACCTTGCGCACGCTCTAACACGTTCCGTAACTATCCCGCTGTTCTGAGCTAACCGCGACTTCTCTGCATCAGCGGCTATCAAGTCAAATGTCATCCCACCAACAAGCTGGTGGTCTTCGTAATAACTAAACCCACCATCCACCACCACCACAATATCAGACGAAGGACGCCCACTGCTGGACATAGGCCACCCCCAATTTCACAGGTGGTAAATTCCATAATCGCCACGCTTGGCATGCGGGTTGGCGATCGCAGTATCTCCACCGCACTCCAGTGATGCTGCTGCCAATCCCCCGGTGGTCGGAAATTAAAACGGACATAAATACATACATTTTGCATTCACATTTGATATTAAGGTGTTGTGTGTATTCGTAATGACTCCTGACTCCTTAGCACTGATTAATTAATGGTACTTAAATACAGTATATCGACTATCGAAAAAAATGTTTGTGTTGTAAGAGAGTAACTAAACGTTGTGTCATTGCAGAGTAACAAAACGTTGTCTTCCCGCTTTTTTTAAATGTCAGATGTGAGATTCATTCCAATAAAACTTACCAAAACTAAAGACCCGTTACTACAGTTTGACACTAGTAAACACCGACACCTAATAATCGGTATCTCGCTGTACTGTATAGTCTGCATAGCACGTGCTCTGTACCGCTACCATGAGATGCTATCGAAAATATACATTACGTTACTACAGTCGCTACCGAATAAACGCGTGTCGAGTAGATTTCGATTGTGCTCGTACCATGAGTCAACCGCGCGTTCACTGCGCCCGCCAGAAGCTAACGTAATATTCGCTAGCGACTAACGTTTTGTAGCGGTTGCCGTAGATCGGTACCATGAGTCACCAATTTGACAGTCGCTATCGAAAAATACCGTATCGACTGTAGTAAACTATTTCACTAGCAAATTGGAGCGTGAAAGCTTATTAGAGATCTTGTTTCGTAAGTTATTGTAATAATTATTTATCTAAATAATATCGGTAAGGCATTATTTTGTGTGGAATATGTTAGCGACGGCTTCGTAAGAAGATGAACGACAAATAACAGAGATAAATTGAGGGTGATATGAGAAATAAATAAAAAAAATCCACTTCAACATACTATAAAATGAGATTAGGTTTATTAATTATATATAATCTATGTACATCTAATCACATGAAACTAAAAAAATCATCATAAAAACTGGGAAGACTGCATCACTCAGTTTATAGGTATGGCAATAATAACCAAAAATAACCAAAGCAAATACAAGATTCACTAACATTTGACCTTGTGCTACTGTTCTACGACACTTTAAATTAGCAGGTTTATTTCTATACTTTTGAAAGGAAGCCTTGGGTACTTAGCCTTTTGTCCAATATCGTCCTTGCTCTGTCTTTTCAGTATAGTTAGAAAGAGAGCTTTGTATGCTGTGAAGTTAGGCACGTCACTCCGATCGTAACGTAAACTACTCGATGAATCGAGTTAACGTTAGCGAGTATAGTAAACGTGTAATTGACTCATGGTACGAGTACCGATCTGTAGTTCTATGAGTGACCACCAGAGGCGCTGTACTTATTCTCCATACTGATTGTTTACGCAGTCGCTAGCGAGTACGGTCACTGCAAACTCATGGTAATGCTACTGTTGTCTAGTCAGGCTGTCTCGTAGTAACTTAAGTAAGTTTGGACGATTCTGTCACTATCCGATGGTGTCAACCGCGTTCGGGTGAATTAACACCCAGGTGGCGTGTGAGAAAGAAAGAAAGTAAATAGTTTATTAGTACAGTGCATAACATATACAAAAAAAGAGAGCCAAGGTGAGAAATGGAACTGGCCTTATGCTAGTTTGGCACTCGTGAAGGCGAGCGCGCTAAACACAATGATTACAAACTGGAAATTGGAATGCAAAATGTCAGTAGCACATTGACTCCTTGATCCTTATGTAAGATACTTATATTAATGAGACTAAAGAGGTATACATTATTATCAACCGCAAAAATATTCCTGGCCAGCGTCCAACGCATCTGAGACAGAGGGCACAATTACACGGTGATCTGTATTACGCCGTATTGGCAGACACGGGCCCCGGGTTAGGCGTCGGGCCAATCCTCTGTAACTGTTATTACTCTGTGTTTTTAGTAGCTAATGTTTTGTTGTGTTATTAATTTTGAGTTTGTTGTTGTTATTTTATTTAAACCAACACCTATATATATCCAGCGGCCTCCCCCGAGCTCTACCAGCTCATCATACCACCATGTGGGAGGCCTATCCACGGTGGACCATTCAGTAGTTCCAGTAAGTGGTCAACACTCTCTACCTCTGCGCCTCACCTTTGCGCCCCAACGGCCATCGGTTCCATAATCTTCTATATACTCGTATATAAAAGAAGAAGTCCTGACTGACTCATCAACGCATAGCCGAAACTACTAAAGCTAGAGAACTGATTTTGAATAATAATAATAATAATACTTTATTTCAGACTTAGCCCATATCATATCACATATCACACAAAGACAGAACATAAAAAAAATTAAAGAGACAAATAATACTTAATTAACAACATTAAATCCAAGTCACTACAATTTAATTTTAATTCTTATGTTAACTTATATTTAATTCATAAGCCGGAAAATATTCTCTCTTGACTCCATATGAATGGAGTTCCAGTGTCTCCATAGTGGGCTGTTGATTTTCCGCAATGGCTATAAGGAGGCTGTTAGGACTGTCACGTATACGGCGCATCAGGGAGGCCACGCGCTTGCGTATTATCGCACAGAAACCGCCCGTGCGCTCCTCACAGAACATACCTGACGCGCTACTAGCGTGAGAGCCCCAACAGCATTTTTTGTACAGCGGTTACATTTGGAGCATAGGCTAGGGATAAGAAAGGATTTTTCGAAATTCATCCCCTAAGGGGGTAAAAAATGGGATGAAAGTTTGTATCGGGAAAGTAAAATTTTTGGACTTTGAAACTTGAAATTGCGTGTTCTCTCTGTTTAAATATATCAATAGCGTATATCAGCGTTTTTCGAATTTTTTTCTCAAAAGGGGTGATAAAGGGGTTTCAAATTTTGTATGAGGAGCAAATATTTTTTGAAGTGAGAGATTGGAAATTTCGTATATACTTATACTCTCTGTTCAAATATAACATATACGTATTTAAGCGTCATCCTAATTCCCCCCTATAAAGGGGTGAAATGGGGGTTTAAAGTTTGTACGGTTAGAGATTAAAATACTTCGTATATAGACTCTCCGTTTAAATACAACAAATACGGTACGTCTTATGTGATACGTTTTAAAATATATTTACACGTTTTAAAATAATTTGGTGTCCATATAAGAAATGACCAATGGCATTTGATGATGAAGATTTTTGTTGATAAGGAATCTTAGACCGCCTAAATTATGTAATAGAACTAGATTACAAATAAAAGCTCTCCATAAAAAACGTTATCGAAGCTACAGTAATCACAGATAGCGCTCGAGGCGAAATAGTGTATATTCCTAGAATACGGATAATTCCATCAGACTCCCCGGTTCGAGTTGAAAAGAACACAATCCCTCTTAAGTTATGCTTCGCAATGACTATTAATAAATCCCAAGAACAGTCACTGAAAATGGCAGGGATTGATTTAAGAGAAGACTGTTTCTTTCACGGTCAATTTTACGTGGCCTGTTCTATGGTGAGTTCTGCCAGCAGTCTGGTCAGCTTAGCCCCCAAAGAAAATGCCGCTAATGTTGTTTATAAAGAGGAGGCCAGCTTATGTTTTTATTTCTTTTCCTGTTTTCTGCGCCGTGACTACGTCCACGTGAATTTTTCCCTTTTGTCAAACAAATTTGCATTCCCTGTTTCGCCCTATGGTTGACCGGCAACAATATTTTCTTACTGTTTTTTTATATCACGTAATAATTATGTATGCCAAACTTTCTATAATAATGTAATCATAATATTAGCCTTTACACTAAAATAATAATCGCATGAACTCGCTTATGTGCCTCAAGTTTTGGCTGGTCCGCAATTCAACACATTTTAGGTTGTGTTTTTTTTTGCTATGCCGTAAACACTATCCTTTTGAAATGCTGTGGTACCGTCTAGAAAATTTCATTTTGACCGGTGTCGGGAACTCCACCTGTCTCTTCTTCTAATAGTCTAGCATCAGGCCTTAAAAATGTTGCCTTTTAACAGCATCGGGCAACTGACAGAAAAAGTTGACCTAATTTATAAAATTTGTTATTATCTATAATCTACGCGGACGAAGTTGCGGGGGGCCGCTAGTAAATAATATAGTAGTTAGCACCCGCAACCCGCGTGCCGCGTGGAAGGGTGACCGGTTTGAGTGGTTATTAACTGAGCGCTCCTGTGCTTTGGAAGGCACATTAAGGCGTTGATCCCTGGTGCTTTCTGTGACATCAGTCGTTAAGCCAATTAGAGGCCTTCGGGCGGCTTGAGAACTTCTAATAGTTGCCCACTCACTTGACAAGACTAATTCCAAAATGGTCTAGTTTCCTCCTTGGGTTGGAAGATCAGAATGGCAGTCACTTCCATTAAAACTAGTGTCTACGCCGATTCTTGGGATTAGGTAGGGAACCCCGGGCATCTTTCAGGATATTCATTATCATATCATATATTGTTTATAATTCATATAAGTGAGTTACTTTTTCCCATCCAACCTCAATAAGTCAGTAGCTCGTGTAGATAGGGCAATGAGAATCACAACAAAGTCAAAGTCAAAGTCAAAATATTCTTTATTCAAATAGGCCTAGCAACAAGCACTTTCGAATCGTCAGTTATAACATGTATTAACATATATATTAATTAATTATTTAGAGCAATTTATTGATGCTATTATTATTCTTTAAAATAAATATTGTATTGTTGTAGACATGTCAAAGTAAGACATTATTGTGTAGTAAAATTCACGATAGGATTGCCAAAACATAAATAATAATAATAATAATAATTGCTGTTGCTCGGGGATGGATGTGGTCACCTAAGTGGCGAGTTGGCTATATTTTTAAAGTCCAGTGCCACCTCTCTGCCCAGAGCCCTCTTTACCGGTGTTGCCCTTAGGCCATTTTTAAAGTCGCTGTTTATAGGGGCCCATCTAGCAGAGGGCGAGTCACCGTCTGCCTGAGATAAAAATGTGAGACAGTTTTATTAGGCAGACGTCAGTTGTCTCACTCAATAGCCCAGCCATTAGTCCATCATATTCACCCAATAGTCCGGTTCATTTAGATACCATCAACCAGCAATAGTTCCTGTACACCCTGGCGGGTGCTGTCTCTGTGTGCGTCCCATGACACGGGCAGGGACAGCATCCGCTCGGTGTACCCCTTGCATTTCATTAAATTGTCAAAAGGGCCTCTACGTGTTGGTACTTCGGTACCTCGGTACTTCGGCTCCGCGCACGCCTTCCAAAGGTCCGGGACACCATTGTCTCGTGAGCGGAATAATAATAAATATATAAAAAAGAGAAATCTAGACAGTTTCTTGAATAAAATCAAAATGTCAAAAGAAAATAATAAGATCATATTAATATTTAATGTCATAATGATTAATTCATTAATATTTCAGTCACAATTAATCCCACTGTGTTTTATCATTCATGTAGTCATGTGTGCTATAATATTCTTTCGATATGAGTTGACGCTTTACATAATTTTTATAATTTATTAATAGACAATTCAGTTAGGTTTCTTGGAAGCTTATTATAAAACTTCACACCATTACCCATGAATGATTTTCTAATTTTCTGGAGGCGAGTGGTGGGCACCGCGATTACAACAATAAGTCGATAAGTGAATTATACATAACTCTTTTACAGTACCTATATACAATAATTAATTATTTTACTCCGCCCTTTCATATGTCCTAGATCTATCCAAGGTCTAAATGTAAATAATCAAATATGGTACCAAAGTTGATTGCCTACTTAAGAAAATTGCAACCGAACCCACTTGGCATTATTACATACATGTACCGTAGTGAATAAACTAGTCAGCTGTGGAAACGGAACTTAAGGTCTAAGGTAAGATTGACAAATTAAATTTTAACACTTTAAAAAAATACCTTTTTCAATGGGGTAGATATATCATGTAATATATAGCATTTGCGTTAGCATTTTCCAATGTTCAATAAAGAGTCCAGTGGATAAAAAACCATAAATACATAGGGTGACGCAATCAGTGTTGGACACTTTAAGCTGACAAGCACCAGTAATGGACACTTCATTCCTAATTCAGCGATCATACGATTTTAAATAGATTGTTGTATAAAAAAATTATAACTCTTTTTTTTTAATAAGTGTCAAGGTGCATCATTAGTCCTTGTCCATTACTGGTGGTGTCACCCTAGTGCTTTGTGATTTTACTGTCGATCTCCACTGAGTTAACCCGGGTAATTATAATTTGAAACACGTGGGAGCCATTTTCAAATTCGAAAAAGGGATGTTCAATGAAAAGATTTCGATACAGTGTATGCACAGTCATTTAAAAATAGTGGTTCAAAATGACTAGGAATAGGGTATTGAGAACATCGTTTTCAGGAAGCCTCAGCCAATAAAATCGCCCCTAACCTCTGTACTGTAGAGATTCACTAAATTTAGACAATCTGTATTGATATCAACATAAGACTTTATATGTATGTAAATATTTACAATTTAACGAGTAAAAGGGCCATAACAATAATAATAACTAAAGTTAAGTTGTAAGATAAATAAAGAGAATAATAACTAGTTTTCCAGTGCAATTAGTCGATGTAGAGCAGCTTGTGGTGCGCTGTTAGAAAGTAGCGACCCTTCGTACCTGAGTATTCCTGGGGATGTTCTGCGGGTTGGTTGTTTAGACATACCCCCTTGCTTTCACCGGATGTCCAGAGTGGAGTCGCTAGAGTTGTTGCTCGGGCGTGGATTGGTTATGTTTAAGCATCTAAGTGACGAGTTGGCTATGTCGAGTGCCACCTCTCTAAGCCCTCTGATCGGTGTTGCCCTTAGGCCAAATTTTAATGTCGCTATTTATAGGGGCCTATCTTGCAGAGGGCGAGTCATCGTCTGCCAAAGATATTTCAATAATCTAGTTTATTTAGATTCCACAAACCAGCAATAGTCCCTGTACACCTTGGCGGGTGCTCTATCTGTGTGCGTCCCACGACACGGGCAGGGACAGCATCCGCTAGGTGTACCCCTTGCATTTCACAAAATTGTCAAGAGGGCCTCTGCGTGTTGGCTATGTGGTACTCGTTTGGTACTTCGGTTTCACGCACGCCTCCGAAAGATCCGGGACAGCATTGTCCCGTGGGCAGGAAAAACATACAGAAATAATGAATATTTATGGACTATCTTAAACAACTCGGCGACGATATACGAGTACCTACTTACACAGATAAATTATTTAAATACATAGAAAACATAACACGAATAAATGCCATAACCTGGATACGAACCCGGGACTACCAACAAGCTTCGTAGACAAGGCTAAAGTGAATAAATATTTGATTTTAACAATGTCATCATTAAGTTCCGTTGTGGATTCTTTAGAAGTCCCAACTAATAGTCATATTCAAACAATAAAATATATAAAAAAAAGTAAATTTTGTATTTATGTTGTTGACCGTACTTTGCACCGACACTTACGCCCGTGTCTGACTAGGTAATTAAGTAGGTAATGGAAAATATGTTAGTATTTACTTAACTCCAAGTATAAAATAATCATGAGAAGAAAAAACTTTGTTCAGTTTTTACTGGATAAAGGATTATTCACACAGGCCAGCGCTTGGGCACAGAATTTGTCATACATTCGCATACGTTCAGCATCCGTTTGCTTGACACTCGTCCCTTCCCAATCGCGTAAACAATCAAATAACTTTGATTAAAATATCGGTTAGTCGGATATGTTCCGGCGTCGGTCCACGGCTTGGGCTCGGCACGGTGTCCCATAAATCATCCTTAAGGTACCTTTGGCACAACACAGCACAATGACAGCATCGATTGCATTATGATCCAGCATACAAGCACATGCTTGTAGTCCGCCATCCGGTATCCTATAATGTAGTACTTCATCAGTGAAATTATATATCTCTATATAATTGTGGCATAGCGAAACCACAAATTGTGGCGTAACGAAGTACAAAATTGGCGTCGGTTTTTTTTTGGTATAAATTTATGTACCGAGATGTTTTCTCGGTACATAAATAATTTACATTTTTATATATATTTTATAACCCGAATAACGTAATTAATATGAATATTATTAAAACTAACATAAATCCAAGTCAGGCCCTTGAGACATTGTAGGTACCCTAGATTTAGGCGGCTTTAATAAGTACTAGCTTTTGCCCGCGACTTCGTCCGCGTATAATTCGTTCTCGCCTTAGAATGATTTGTTTTCCCATACAATCTTTCTCAAGCTCAGGTGGACACCAGGAACTTAGGGGTGACATGTTGGAGAAGGAAAGTCACGAATAGATCGGACTGGAGATATTTGCTTGACCAGGCTAGCCTAGGGCCCACCCGTGGCTATAACGCCTCAGTTGATGATGATGATACAATCTATCACCCTTTTTTACACCCCCTTAAGAAATGATTTCAGTCAATATGACATTCCCTAGAAATCCTATTGTCAAAACGAATCATTAAGTGCTTATTTCGGAATATCAAATGTACCGATTCTAGACGAATGAATCTCGTCAAAAACATTATATGTACATTGTACAATGATAAAAGTCTCACTACGCAGTTCTGCCGTAAAACGTTATCCCAACAGAGCGAGTTCTTCATGTAAGTATGATGACCGAAGGCCGGAAGCAAAACGGGAAGGCATGCGAGAATAATCACACAGAACGGGCTTCTCATGTAAGGATGAGGGCCGAAGGCATGAAGCGGAGAGGAGAGACGCGCGAGGCTGAAGGCCGAGCCGAAGTAAAGTTGATGACTAACAGGCCGAAATGTAGTGGCAAGGCATGCGAGGCCGAAGGCCGAGCATTCAAATAGAGCGGGATCCTTATATAAGGCTGAAGGTCCGGAGCCGTGTGGCACGCACGCGAGGCCCAAGGCCGAGCGTCCCGACAGAGCGGGCTCCTTATGTAGGGCCAAAGGCCTGAAGTAGAGTGGCAATGCAAGCGAGGCCTAAGGCCAAGAGTCCCAACAGAGCGGGCTCCTTATGTAGGGTCGAAGGCCTGATGCAGAGGGGCAAGGCATGCGAGTCTAAAGGCAGATCATTCACACAGAGTGGGCTCCTCATGCCGATCATTCACACATAGTGGCAAGATAGCCAACAGAGCGGGCCCCTCATGTAAGGCTGAGGACCGAAGGCCCGAAGCGGCATTGCACGTGAGGCTGAAGGCCGAGAGTCACACTGCCTAGACATATAAACCGATATACAAACAGACACGAATTCTTAAAACTGTTGAAATGTGTTCTGTTTCGATGCCAAGGGCCCTCCAAGCGCTCCATTGATTTATCGAATATCTTCAATGTACAGATTTTCGACCCTCTACAGCTGTATTATATGTATATATCCAGGGGCCCTTCAGCTCGAAGTACGATTTTTTCTATGGAAATGTTATTTTAACTTGTTTGTACCAGATGTCACTTGGTGCTATCTCTATCGCACTTGCATATTGAAGTGACAGGGATGCAGCGGTCGTGCGGTTAGTTCTTACTAAATATTAATAATATGTGGAGTATTTCACTGGTATCTCCATCTCAGTATATATATTGTACTTTGTGCATAGATCTAAGGTGCTTCAACCGTCAATGTTAACGATTGGGCTGCCCAGCCCAAGTGATCTCTTATATCAAACAGTTATTATAGTCTGAAGGGTCAGCAATTTCGTAAAAAATAATACACGACAAAATTAAATTGTACACCGACGATACAAAGACTGCATTGAAGCAGCTGTTTTTGTATTTAAGCATATGAAGACAAACAATTCCAAAGTATCACAAATTTATTTTGATTTACACGCAATAATAGACCTAATTGCTAAAAGGTTATGCTCAAAAATAGTGTCATCAATCAGAAGGAATTATGATATTTCGGCTTTGACATATCGAAACGACAGCTTGTTTACAATACGTCAAATTCTGCTATGGCTTAAGTTAAATTTATTGACACGCCGTTATACTACCAAGGGGCTGAAACTTAAAGCTTAGAATGGCGTACCTATGAGGATTTAAATCACCAGTTTCATAGACCATATTTGCACCCCCGATTTCATCCCTTTGAGGGTGATTATCGGGACAAAAAGTATACTATAAGTGAATCCAGATTATATACTGTTTAGTATACAAAAAATCACCTTGATCTGCTCAGCCGTTTTTGCGTGATTGAGTAACTTTCGCATTTATAATATTAGTGGGATTACAAAGTTATATATGTAGTTTTTGAATCTAGAAAACGGTACTCAAAGTGGGGTTTAGAGTCACAGTTAATTAATGGAATAAATCATAATAGTGTTCAAAATTTGAAGAGACCGTGGTGGCTGGCGCGCACACTGGGCAGCGCCGCGGCGCAGCGCTTGCGTTTACTTTTTTTTTCAGTTTCTATCTTAAGATTTCACAAATTTTGAATGAGGATGTTTTTCCTTTGTCGTCAAGTATATGCTTACCAATTTTCATTTCTGTAACTCATGGATTATAGGAGTTCCCGTAAAAAATTCAACCCCTCTTTTTACCCCCTTTAAACCCAAATTTGCATAATTTTTATAGCCTAAAACCTGACCGGGTATTTACTCGACAGATTAGTAAAGATTTCATCAAAATCCGTTTAGCCGTTTTCACGTGATGCGCGTTCATATAAACAGACAAACAGATAAACAGATAAACAGACAAACAGATAAACAGATAAACAGACAAACAGACAAAAATTCTAAAAACTGTTGGACCGTGTTCTGTTATCAATTCTAAGTATCCCCAGCCAACTTTTTTTCGAATGTCTTCCATGTACAGACTTTCGACCCTCTTCAGCTTTATTATATGTATAGATTACCTATATCGTAGTTTTATACATGACTTAAATAAAACTTTGTCTGCAGGAAATCGCCTAATAAAGCTTATCTAAGTACTTAACATCTTCGAAGGTTTCAAAAGTTTCTAACGAGTATACGTAAGTATGTTTATTTATTAAGCTAATAATTATTTATAGAAAATATAAAGCTCAAAGCAACATTATGTAGTGTACAATTTAAGACATAGTTTAAATTCTTGTCTAAAATTGTCGGCGCTCGCTCCTCTCAACACTCTACTAACTAGCTTTTACGACGGCCAACTTTCACCTACAAGGTCTCCTTTGGGAGTAGAAAATTGAAAATATTATTTTAGAATCTTCATGTCATAATTTATGATAATTATGATATTGTTTTATTTTTGGCCAGTCATTTGTGGTAGCATTTTAAGTGAATTTGTCCAATTATGCGATATCTTATATTTGCTAATTAGCCACCACACCGTAACTCAAAATACGCATTATGAGAAAATGCATACTACTTTGTCAGTTTACCCCAACACTTTTGACACTTTCTCACTCACTTAAAAGATTGAGAGACAAACAAATTTTAACGGCATTTTAGCTAAAATAGTTTACATTTCAATCGAAATTATTCTTATTTTATAATCCAAAATCATAAAGGTTCTTCATGATGTGTACATATAAAAAATCGTGATCTCTTCCCAAAATATATTATTATCATTAGTCGAATAGGTACCCTGATCACAAGACAACCTACTTATATCGCAATGCAAAACTTATTGTAGTATTCGAGATTGCAAATTAAATTGATTCTACGAACCAAAATCACCTATTCGAATGCAAGGCCAGCGATTGCTATCCTATAAGTCATCGATATCGAAACTGATACCCATCGATATTTCACTTCAAAGTAGCCTTCATGCTGATGACAGATTCTCGTGTAACTTAATTGCCGAATTAAAGGTCATCTGCGTACATAAATCTTCTATAGTATCTTGTTTACCAGTTAAACTAGATCACAATCTCTAAATAAACTCGTTAAGTGTAATTTGAATAATTTGTCAGGGAGGATATTGTTACTCGTATGAAAAAATGAGCAAATTTCTAAGTTTTTAATGGGTGTTACCTATACGAACAATGAGTAACAGATAGATAAGTGAAGGATTTATTTGAGGACAATTATGTCTAGTGTCCGATGTCAAACGAAATCGCGCGACTTATAGTTCACTGCAAACTTTAACTCGTGATATGTTCATGACTGACATATTTAATATCCAACAGCTTTTATGGTATTACGTATAACATAATGTACTGCATAGAAACTGCCAAGTCAAGGCTTAACTGCATTAAGGCCCGGAAAATATTTTACTGTAAACAATCGAGTGCCTGACCAAGAAGTCAGTTATCATAGCGCACAAACGCTAGGCCAGGACTGCACTCAAATTCTAATGGTCCCTTTAAGTTAATATAAACAATGAAAATAATTGACTATTTTACTAGGCTCTAAAGGAAAAACCTTGATATATAAATAAACCACAAATCGAATAATAATTTGAGTTCCGAATCATACTAATTATAGTGAATGAAGGTTGACCGTTTAACATGACATTTTATTGATGTCTATAGAGGTAAACAAAAACTATTCCAACCACAAAGTTTTACTTTAGTGAAAACAGCAATATTTCAGCTCTGCGTCCATTAAAAACAGACTTTAACTTGTCTTGTCCTAAAAAAACAATAATAGGCCTAGTATATTATGCATTGGTTCGACACGGGTTCCTACTTACCATCCCATGTTTTATTGATGCCTTTAAGGACCCTGGCACATTAAACTTTCATCACCTTATGCCCGACCTCAAGTTATGTATGAACACAGCTATTATGTCAGACAAATTGTTTCTGTAACAAAAGTATCAATCGACCATGAAAATTAAAGGTAGGTATTATTTATTCAAAAAGCTCGATTTCTACCGGATATCAATGGATAGGTAAATACGATCGGTATCCTTTGATGTGTCAGTAAGAAAGTATATAAATGCCCCTTTTTGTAATAAACACCCAATTAATCCAATTACGAGATCAAACCTTTACTGAAACATTATTAATTAATAAAAACAGCAACACAATATTTTGCGTCCGCTGATACAAGTGGTGATAATGGTAAAGATGAAGGCTTTTTGTGATCTCTAACTGAAATAAACAAATTATGTTGTTCAGATTTGAATAGATTTTTTAGTATGGCAACATTCTGTGCCCGCATTTTGACAGTTACTTAAAAATAATTGTCGACTCACTTTGGTTCAAAACTTCGGTCCGAAATCAAGCTCCGCGCCAATTGTCGCGTATTTTTAGAGCAGATCCCGTTCGTGGGCGGTTATTCCCATTACAATCGTGTCGAAGGTCGCTTTAATACACCGGTGCCTGGAGGAATCAGGAAGATCTCACTGCAGCCGCGTACAATCAGGTGGCAGGTAACCTTTGGACGGTGGGTAAGTCTGTACAGTACGAGCCAGTCCCCGAGGGCCCTACACCTGACAAAGGAGCACAGCAGCATCCACAGGCAGAGGTGAGTGTCTTCTTGATTAAGCCTCAAGGCTCATCGTGGGTGTATGTAATTAGCGGCATTAAATTAGTTTCGTAAAATTTCGCATACAGTCCATTCACAAACAATGTTAACAAAAATACCGTAGCATTCATTCTATCCGTCAAGATACGAATCTACACGACTTTTGCACAGCTACCTGATAATTCATAATACTTAAGACGAATTTCACAAGCAAAAATTGGGTCATGCCTACACAGTTTGTAGGTATTATGCTAACTGATGCTAATATTTTTAAACAGTTCATTGACAGATTGCAAGTGCAACTGATTCATAGGCCTGATAAATGACGCCTACGCAGTACGCATGCAGAGACGCGAGGACAGCCAATTAGAGATAGGGCTTACACAAATGTCGTGAAGTAGCGTATGAAGAGAGAAGGGCACTATCTGTACGAGTGTTTCTTTTAGAGAAAAGCCGTTTGCCGTGTAATATTCCAATATGTTCGATTATATCACTAAAGTTACTTATTTTTAATACTACGACGGTGGCAAACAAGAATACAGTCTACCTGAAAAGGTAAGCAGACACCGTAGCCGATAAACGCTTTCGACTCCAGAACAATTACAAGTGTGTTGCCGGTCCTTTATTTATTTGATGATTTTTTGTATTGATAGCTACAGACTAATGCAAAATACTTACTCACTCAAACAGCACCGGAATAAGTAGCGGTTATTATGATCGCGGTGAGACGGAGATAGATACCCACTTCCCCCGTTGGGCTTGTCCAAATATGAGCAAGATGATATTCCGCTGTGCCCAAATCCTTTTCTAATTACTTGATTTGATTAGCATAATATATGCCGATTATATATGTATATGTGATGATATTGATGTCGCCGAGTAAACATGTATTTATCAGAAATCATACTACTAAAGTCACCTTTTCGTAATGATTTGCAATTAACCTCAATTATTTTGTATAACTTATTTTGTCAAAATTAAAACCAACTTGTCGTGATTTGCCAACCGCCCTTGAGTGGTGATGGATGAGTCAGTAAGTTGATGCCATTAAGATAATAGCGGAGAAGCAAGATAGAATAGAAGTTAAATTACTCCCTATTAGTGTTCAATGCTTCGGTAGTAAAAGCAGTGTTTCAAAGACAATTTGTGTCAATTTTAAAGGACACTACGTACTGAAATGATGGCTCATTTTTCATTGAGAAACCCTTTCGTTTTCGGTACGTGCCTATATTACAAATCAGTGACCACAAAGAAATTACTCAGCCTCCTTATTCATACCTTATTGGCCTGTTAAACTGAGTCAAAGGTTACGAAGTTAAGGCCACAGGCAAGTTTTTCAAATTACACGTACAATGATTACTGTGATGCATTATTATGTCGCAGGTCAATGTGAAACTGGATTAAAAAGTAAATATCTGAAACCTTATAAAACGCAAACAAGTAACAAAACATTTAGTCACTGTTCGATATTCAGAAAAAATGAGTGCAAGGGTATGTGCAAAGTAACTTTTATTCTGCTGACTTTTATTTCTGATTTCATGTTTTACTTTTTTCATTTTGAAATTATTTATCTTTTGTTTCCTATTTCAGATGTTGATTATATTTTTATGCTGCGTGGCTTCATCGAGGGCTATAGTTGTATGGTCCCACTACCCATCGTCATATTCATTCGGAGGGATTTCTTCACCAACTCTACCAGTTTATAAACAAACCACCGCTCCGTACTTACCAGACGGGCAAAAAAGCATGTACGACGACAATCACCCAAGCTTCGAAGATCACCTATCTACAGTAACAGCTTTTGCTCATCCGTCGTATGTAAAACCAGCAAAATCCATGTATGCTCCAAAAATATCCAAAGCCATTAACGTCCCGTCTCAGCCGAGTCATTTCTTGATTAATGAAGGTTTATCTACATATGCATCGAAACCTCTGAATATGGAAACCATGACCTATAATTATAAGCCTGTATTTGATTCAGAAGTTCCCATGACTCTTGGTTCATTTAGTGGTCTATGTCCTAGTTATTCTTGGTAATTGTATGCCCAAGAAGCCTGTATTTGCTTAGTATAGGACGCAAATTGGTTCTGATAATGACATGGAATTATTCATAGACGCGACTGACTCTAGTTAAGTTATTTATCACTCTAGGTTTAAATTTCTTAAATAAATTTTCTGCAGATACATGATTTTTTATTTCTTATAAATGTATGTTTTACATTTAGTAAATGTTACACTCAAAGTATTTTTATCACAGAAATTGGCCTACTTTATTGCAATTAGATTCAATTAGCATACCTACATCAAATAACAAGCTCATATTTACTTAAAAGCCATGATTATGAAGCAATGTGTCAACTTTAAATTACATCATTTATGGTGGTGAGACGTGTTAAGGTTGTGTCTGGGCCTTACTCAACATTCCTAGAAACGGGCACATACGAATACAGGGCTGCTATTCACAACACATCACATCACCTCATCTCAGGTAACCCAGTGTAAATCAGACCTCTGATTACGCGTATTCATATTATGAACATACATGTACTATACATGTACTCTGATAACGAGCGAGCGAAGCGAGCGTAATTCACCGAGTCTGCTCAAACAATCTGGTATTGGCATATCTAAATGTACAAAGTCGTGAAATTCAGTAGGCAAATTAATAAGATAAACATATTTTTAAATTCGATTATGATCCAAATCGGTCTAGGGGTTCCGAGATATAGAAGGTTGTAATATGTTGAAAACATCACTGGATGGCACTGGTAGTCCACGAGTGCATCGCGAGTTCAAAGTTGGGAGCTGAGATGAAATAAGAAAAATACACTCGAAGAAGTGAGATGAGCAGAAACAAGTCGTGAATAACATAACTGTACTTTAGTTTTTGTATAGAATCACTCAGAATTCAATACGCGTTGAAACAGAATATCTCTCATATCTCTTAACGGGCTCTAAGTGATTTATCACTTCTCATTAACTGCAATCCTAGGATATTCTATTTAAATATTAGGAAACGGGTAACTACAAAATAAATCCACTGCAATATTAATGATATTAAATTACATTTAATTGAGTTATAAGTAAGTTTTCTTAAATAACTTTTTCATATTCAGTATATATGTATACAGGGTACCTCTGACCATGGAAACAAAATACATACTAATATATGTCACAAAAAACCAGGATCAATTGTACTCTTCGTTCTGAAAATCTTTTGACCAACAAGTTATTTAATAAGCATTGTTCTTTACAAATACTAATAGTTTATTGAACAAGAATACTAGGATAATTTGTACTGCTCGTACTTAATTACTTTTGATCTACAAGTTATTTAATAAGCATTGTTTTTAATGTATGTTGACCTCAAATCCCTGGAATTAGACCCTATGACGAAAAAGGATTAGGAGAGCTGACCCCAACTAGACATGGGAAAAGGCCGGAGAAAGAAGAAGATTGTTTTTAATGTACGTCAATAAATAAAACATAAAAGATGTAGACGAAAAGTAGTTCAGTTCGAGAAGTAAAATCAATCTCCGTATGTAATTAAAACCACATGGTCAGACTAGAGGCATACTGTATTTAATAAATATCTTTACCTTAACTGCAATAAAAGTTTTTCCAATTGACACATTTGGAAGAGTAGCTCTGCAGTGCGATTTACGTATTCATGAGGACCCTTTGATTGAGTTATTAAGATGACTTAAATATTTGCTTTAAATTGGGAAGCCTTATATATCACACTTGAATAATTAGTGCGAGCCTGCGAGTTATGCGAGTTCTTACGTTAGCTTCTAGAGCGAGTACCAATTGTACCAAATGTATAGACTCGAACGTTGAGTTTCTTGTTAATTGTCGCAACAGTAGCTCTTAATGAGCCTAATATACCTAAAGCCAAAAATACCATCCGACGGGGAAATATCGCGATCGTTCTAGGAACGATGCTCAGGGCAGCGTTAGGTTAGGTTATGTTGTGGTAGTCGGGTGGGGCGCGAGACAGGTAACCTCCTCGAGTGTCCGGGCTCTACCAATACCTGTTGATCCGGTTGATCCGCCGGTAAGGGTAGAGTCTTGGCCGGTGCGTCCTGGAGGCACGGCAAGTGATCATTTAGTGGATCACTTGTCGGGCTACCAATAACCTGTCAGGGGGGGAGGAGGGTATCGGACCAAGGACTTCTCCACGGAGAAATCCCCAGGTCCGACGAAGGTGGGCCGCTTCGGCGGCGTAGTGCGGTTCGAGGCACCGACCGTTTGCCTCGTCAAATATAACGGCCCCGTAATCCCGACTAGGCAGAGGGCCGATGATGTCCGGACCGGGGACTGTGAAGACCCCGCTTACGGTAGGCTTGCAGTCGCGAGGAAGAAAACCTCTATAAAAAATTACACGGCCCACTGGGGGGCCGGCGGCTTCGGCTGCGGAGGGCTGCGGGGTAGGGGCGTTTGTCCTCCCGCTGGGCGCCGGGGTAGGGGCGTTTGTCCTCCCGGTGCCGGGGCGCGGGTGGGACCAGATCACCGTGTGTCGGTGCTGGTCCCTAACCTTCCCGGGGTGTAGGGAGGTCGGTGCGGGAAGGCACACTGGTCATGCTACAGTGTGCCTTTTTGGAGAGGGTTCGCCTTAGGGCGATGGTGCCGGTGATGTCGTGGTGAAATGTTCGCGATCCCATGGCATCACCACTCGGGCACGGTGGAGGCAGCATCCCAGAGTTTTAGTGGGTAGGCTGGTCCTCGTTTGGACCGGAGAGTCCCACATAACTAATGCGTAATATCTGGCTTGTCCCCGCAGGCCTCATATTACGTATTGGTATGCGTAACGCATTTCTCTGGGTCAAAAAAAAAAAAAAAAAAAAAAGGGCGTTAGTCGTTGTAACGTACGCCCCCCTCCTATATTAACCGCCTCTGCTACAAGCCCCACTAAGCTACCGCACCCCGTGAAAACTTACTGAACTTTACTGAAGACGCTTTGAGAAAAACGAGCTTTATGAAAATGATTTGGCCTTGTGATCGTCTATGGTAGAACCCTATTAGTGTTGTGTACCGTAAGCAACCCCTGAACTTTAATGTGAAGCTGGTAGGATCGTTGGACTCTTCATCTCTATTAATATTCGCGACCTAATCTATCCTTACACACATCACTACTCAGTTGACCTAAACGCTACCTAACTAAGATTGGGCTGCGCTGGCAGCTTGTATCATTAAAATACACGCTTGAAACTAATTCTAATAGGGTTTTACTTAGGACTAGCCTATTTGAGAGGAGCCTAGAGATTACTCTGCCTGTCCTAGTCGTTGTAATGGTCCTATTAATGTAAAACTTAGAGCGTTACGTAGCTCAACTAACCGGCTTCTCACCTAGCTGCTCCTATAATCCCTAGCGCTTGGAAATAAGGTTTTATATTTGTATAGATAATTTATCCCCAACCACACCTGTAAGCGTCTCTCTCTGCCTCTTGCTGACGGGGACGTGTCGTCGAAGGAGGGCAAATCTCCCACCACAGCACTTTGAATTCCTAAACCAAGGATACCTGCTAGTCTAAGCACTACACTTTGACTACCCTAATCTTGCGAAAGTTATCCTTGGTTGTATATGTTGCGACGTGCTATTTTTAGCTACTGACGCTGCCAGCAAGAGTAGTAGGATGGGGCAGGACGCGCTATCCTTACAGCTTTCTACATATTCTAGCTTCGCAAAACAGGGTAAGCTGTTTTGCTAGGCCACTCAGATGCTCGCGGGCATCTCTAATCTACACTACCACTGAAGGCGCTGATGCCTTATTAACCCTATCACTCCTAGCGGCTCTAAGCCCTATCACTAGCATGCCTAGCTTCCGTTGAAGCCAACAATGCCGAACCGTAACACGTAGCCCACCGAATTCCCCTTATTTGAAAACGAGTTAACCACGTCATGAGCGTTCAGCTACCCATTGTGGAAAACGTCTGATGTACGGCTCTGCTAGACATCAGTCCCTAGTAGACATGTCCCAATACTCTGGGTAAATGCCCACCTCCTATTCACAACGTACACTGATCACTTTAAATATACCTACCACACTAGGATCGGCATTCTCAGCCTCACCGTAACTAGGTCCCTATCAGGCCTATGCTAAATACCTGAAGACTAGCAGCTTAAGAATTCACTTGTCTCACTATTCACTCAACACTTTTACGCACGTATACTGAAGACACTTCGTTCTCTGCCATCGGAGCTATAACTATT
The DNA here is from genome assembly GCA_905163555.1 of Notocelia uddmanniana. Taxonomy (NCBI): domain Eukaryota; kingdom Metazoa; phylum Arthropoda; class Insecta; order Lepidoptera; family Tortricidae; genus Notocelia; species Notocelia uddmanniana. The sequence continues at coordinate 11,162,087 of LR991065.1, read as the reverse complement.
CCACGACTGAAACACTTCAAACACTAAAAGAATCCCTACTGTGATCCTGGAAATAAAACACTTTACTTACATAAATATTACCCATCCTAGATGCCTAATATTATCCCTGTGTATGAATTTAACCTAACACTACCCCTTCCCATCCCTACTCTGCATTATTCGCAACTAATTCCAGGAATCTGGAATTAGTTCCGAATAAGGCCGTGAAGTCCCTACTTTAAGCTGTAAAGTCTAGCCGGCGAAGCTAGGATTTAGAAACCTGACACGCCTGTGTGTTGTGCGTTCCCCCCAACACGCTCGAGAGCTCGGCGGTGTTAGTAGAACACCCTATTGTGTATATAAATTGGATATATAAATATATTTAACAAGACTGCACCTCGGATACTGACGTCTTCCGCAAGCGGAGTAACCTCCTATGCTGAGCCTTCAATCGTGCCAGCCATGCTTCCGATCGTCAGCTGGACACCGAGAGTACAGGGGGGCCTAGACGCATCACCTATGTTGGTAAAGAGGTGATGCCAGACGGACACCCCAATCTGGTAATTTACGGAGCTCCGGGGTAAACACGCTTGACAGCCGTTAGGTTGTATGTACCCCGTCAGATTAACTGTAATCTGGTTAACGTTCTGGCTTTTACAACGAAATAAACAATGTACTATTATTAACACAAAGAAACTTAAGTAAAAATATCAAACACATCCTTTCGTTACTCCAAAGTCCTTGGTATAACGATAGGATTTCAACTAAAAAATACTACAACACTAAATCCCACAAAATTAAACAAACTATAATATTAAGATAGAAAATCCCCGTATCATGCAGCGCGCCGCAGCATAACAGAGAATTCCCTACCCTAATTACTAGAAACCCACCGATAGATATGTGCTACAAGCCAGAGGTATGTTAACAGCCCACCGCCGAATCACAAAAAGCCCCAACTGCAGTCCGCCGCTTGCTTTTATAGCCATTGACAAGTCGTTCGTGTCAAAACGCATATTCCCACCTAAGCACTCAATACGACCATCCGATACAATCTACTCTTTCCACCAATGTCCCCATTCCTACCAATCGACCGTAAACAACCAAACTATACCTTCCGTCGTTTCGCCCGACAAGACGTTACCGCCGTTCCACACTTTTTCCCATCCCATCTGAACCGAACGTTTTGCCGTCCAGAATAGAGAGAGCCCTCAACCTTAGCGATATCGATGCGTGCCAGGGTTCAAGTAACAGTGGCGCTGCCTCAACTAAAAATTCATGTTCTCGTGTTGTGAGGAAGGAAGTACCCTACGTATTTGCTAATAAAATCGAAACTCGTCAACCGCCCGACAGATTGTTATGATTTTAGACTCATTATATAGATCTGCTTATTTTCTATGCATTGTTTGTATCTTACGTTCTTAGTTTGTATGATTGAATGCCAAGTCGAGAATTCTAATTAGTAATATGATTAACACCCGCCTATTCTTTCTATTAAATATTTACTTTTCGACCGAGCAAGCGAAGCGGGCGAAGCGTCTCCGATTCAGCTTTCGACAAAACTCCCCCGTATGTCTACTTTAAGTATTTTCTTTTGTTTTATAGTGCTTGTTCAATGGCAATGCTCAAGCTTATTTAGGAAACTTATTAAAGCATACGAAACTACTTAGCATTTACATATATGACATGGTTGTGCTTTCGCCCAAACTCCTATTTCCGACTATTTTCTTAATAATGCTTTCAACGGGGAAACCATGAATTTATCTGACCGTCTCTTGGAAAATATTTCAATATGGAAAGTGACGGAGCGCAATGGCGTTCTGTTACAACTCTCCCCCAAGATGAGTTTGCAAGATGAGATCTCTCAGATTTCGTCTGTAAAAGTCATCTTCAACCTCATCTACAATAAAATGAAAAATAAATTATCAACTCGAAAAGTTTCGACTTATTGATATGTCAATCCCTTCAGAAAGTGGCTTTAATGTGGCGAGTGTTTAAACCAATAGCAATTAACCGTAACGATCCTGCAAGGAAGAGCGAACTTTTGAACCTCAACAATAATTCTTGAAAACTTTTTCCTCAAGCTTTCCTGCCCCGTTAGAGATGCTAGGTTGTGAATCTAGCAGGTCATAAGGACCCCGACTTTGACGTTTTACCCCGAGACTGTGTCTACATTGTACAGACGGCGTCTCTAGGAAACATTGTCCTTCCTATAGGTAATCCTCTCATAGTCTCCTCACACATGACAGGAAAGTATTTGGTAGAAGTACTAAAGTTTCCAATCGTCAGTATTAAGATCCGTTCCACTCCCCCATTACCGAACAGCCCCAGTCAATTCCATCGGCGTATGTTTCACTTTGAAATAAGATAACCGACCGATTCGTTTGAACTTCAACAACCGGCAATATTTATTACAGGCTGTTTACGTTCACTTCGCTTGAAAAGGAAAATATAAAGTTTGTACCCATACCCATTTTTCCCATAATTGTTATTTTAAAAACTGAATGTTACCAAAGGCGTGTATTATCTGTATACACTCGTAGATGTTAGAATAATCACAAATATATGTATTTAAAGTGGAAATATTTCTTTTATTCCCCACTTTTCTGTACCTGTATGTTTGTGTTTACAAACCCACATTGCTTATTTAAAAAAAAAGATTAAAATAACAAAATGTAGTAGTGTGCAACCATATTTTTGTTATATATATGATGGTGCACATTACTGTTTAACAATAGACATTCAAAATTATAAATATCGGTCATCCTATCCAAAGCAAGGTGTGTATACCAATTTAGATTGCTGTGTAAGCTCGAGTAGAGTATGTGTCAACACAGTAAGCCTTAGATAGACCTTGTCATATTATGACTTTAACCTAGCTCCTATTACTGTGGCAACACATTGTGTATTTATTTGAAGGGACCAATTACCAACAAATCTAGGTTGTACCGTAAGTCCCATTTGACTGGAAGCAACTCATGCATATCACTCACAACACATTCATTGACTACCAAACTCTCATCCCTCTTATGTCGACTCATCCTTCATCCCATGCCAACACATACCAGTCATTCTTTCACGCTAACCCTTAACGCCCAGCCGCTACCTGACAAATGGGTCTCCTTAGATACAAACCACAACATAAATGTTGCTCTTTCCTAGTTGAGCTCAAATATTAAAGATTCCCTTTATTGTGTAACAAGTTACTCGAACCACTACTAATATATCTCACTTAAAAAATATCACAAATATACAATTTCCCCGATAATTATTAGAATTCAAAATTTCCGTTTAAAGTACCCTCACCCCCATTGTCCTCGTCGACCTTTACAACTACTGGTATAACAAAAAAAAATATCTATATTTATACATATATATATATAAAACAAGCCTAATACAACCCCATTTACATATAACATTTATCCCCCGAAACTTGAAATTAAACTACTTAATACCGCCATTTTCTGTTACGAAGATTAACCTCGGCCTCTACAATGCTACTATCCAATTAGGCCAAATTATTACTCGCAAGTCTAGATTACTGTCCTTATCAAAATTAATTTATCTGACTAATACCTCATAACCTCCAATGCACACTTCAGACTGCTACTAATCTACTCCGTTATTTCCCGCGATTCACATTTAATCACGTCACTGACACACTTCACTTGATTGTAAATGCACTTTAAACAACCCCACCGCCCTTAATTACACTATTTCCGTTAATTATTTGCCAAACTAGTTATGTTTGTTTACTTTGACTCGCGAGCGAAAACCCAACTAAATGATTGTCACTTGTCATTCCGTTGTCACTTTTACGTTGCGCGTTGAAAGAAAGAAAATCCGCTGACTGGAACCGAAAAATAAGTCTTCACGTCTTGTTAATTTATATCTATCTCTTGAGTTTATACGTAAAATAGTTACCTACGAAACCAAACTGTTTCACACAACGTTTAATCCTAGAATAGAACAACACTACCTTTCTCCCTCTGTCGGCCCTCCTACGTTATACTCAATTAATGTCCCGTTCATAATGATCTTATCGTGAACGCATTCCTATGTGTAATTCGGACACATATTTCTGTAAACGCTTCCCCATATTATAGCACTTTAGGGTCCAATTCGAACTTACACACATTATTTAACCTTATAGTACAAAATAAAATGCACTGTTTTCCCATGATAACTAAATAACACAAGTCGCAACTAGTAAATATTTATTCTTCTCACATTCGTTCGAAAAACTATTATAAAATTGATCCTTATTTTTATTATACCGCGACTGTGTAAGCGTGAATGACAACCACGACTGTGTAAATGTGGTGTCACTGCCGACTGTCAACCAATACGTTGTACGTGTCTTGCCAGTGTCACTGTCAACGTCAATGAACGTCGCCGAATCGAACGACGCAATTAGAAAATTCAACTCGAAAATGTTAACAAACATTTATCAAAACCTTCGTTATGCCTACTTCCTTATCATGTAATGGAAATGCAAACAATCTGTGATCGAATAAGTGAAAAAACAAATGGAAACTGCAGGTGAGTAATGACTCTTCTTACGTGTCTTCTTATGTGTCATTATTCCATATGAATTATTTGTTCGCAAATACCCTAGCGACTTATGTTTATGTAACATGAGCGTGCCCCAAGATAAAGCCTTAACGATTATACTAGTTAAGTCGCGCTAATCCGTACTGTGTTGTAAATGTAAGTACTGCCCGAGTGAAGCTGTGATCAGAGCTGCCTACTAAACTAACATACCATAATAATCTAATTCCCTTTTATATTTTGCCTTTGCAGAGTAACCTTTCGTAAATATGACGAAATTAATTTACACTTCTCCGAAAACTCAAGCAATTATGGCCCTAACTGAAGTCTTTTGTTGATCTATAAAGTGGTGTTACTACTTCAGAGAACCACCCTCGAATCTCTCCATACTGAAGGATCTATGTAAGTTACCTAAGCTTTTATTCATGAACACATCCCCTAAGTCTGTCGACCCCATAAATGTCACTGGTTTACTTCTTATTCTAGTCGAATGAAAATAAAAGCTGTGTTGTTGCTGTGAAGTTGTCACTACTAATTCATGCTAATTAATGAACTCAATATATAAACATCCATTGTACACACTGTTCTAAACTAATAAACATAACCTTCATTACAGTGAAACAAATTCCCAGCCGAAGAAAACATGTTTGAATGGTAAAACTACAACGTTCAACGCTGAGCGAGCATAATCCATTAAACAGTAAGTATTGCCTATTTTGGTTTTTAAATATCTATCATTATGTCAAAAGAGAGTGGAATATTAAATATTTTCCCTAACATTGCCCCCTTTTTGTATGTTTGTCATTATCAACACAAGCAAATGGTCATATTTTATGCCTTTCTTGGACAAGAAAAAGTGTTTCTGGACCCACTTTACCCCAAACTTTACTTATTGTCCATACATACATACTTGAGTCCCAATCTTACCATGAAAAATGTAAAACTAAATCCTATATAGTCTTATGAAACCTCAATTCACTTCACTATTTAATATAATTGTAATAATCATCTTAAAATGGACCTAAAAATGAATATAATTGTTAGATCATCATACAAACTTCCTCCAAACTGTAGTTTGAAAATAAATTTTGTTCCTTCTCTAGGCATATTAATCCTAAAAAATATAATATTACTAGCTATGTCCTTAAATTATATATACTTATTCAGCTAACTTATCATATCTATTTTATGTTGCAGAATGAATGAAAAAGCAAAAATAACAAGATCCCGGAAGCCCGAACAACATCACACCAAATAAGCCCGCTTACTCCTATGTGTACTCCTGCTTTCCCGCAAAGCCCTTATATTCATACTACATGTCATACTATCGCTATCCACTATAAAACTATGTACTACAAGTCATTGTATAATCAGAAAACAAAAATGTGTTGTTTTTTTTTTCATTTTATATTTGATTCTTTTGGTATGGCTTTTATGACTGGACTGCCTGTTACCTATGCAATGTTTTCATTAAACTTTTATTGTTCACTGTGTTTGAAATAGTACCCAATAAACCCAACCCTTCTGCATTGCACCTTGTATGGCCTGAACTGAACAAGCACTAATAAATAGTGGAAATTGATCCTTGCTTATGAAAACTCCTCCCCTTTTTTTTTCTGTTATGATGGAAATGCCTATTATTCTTACTTCCTTCTGGCCTATCTTAAAATTATGTTTGATGTCGCATATATCTATTGCTAGATCAATTACCACAGTTTTGTGTAACAATATTTATGACCATCGAATGAATAACCTAAAGCTTTGACCATTTTTCTTCATTCACTCATTCTAGTTAGTAGTTCTTTTCCACCCATAGCTTGTATGAAGCTAAGCCAACTCATCCAAATGCAAAAATGAGTAAGTACATAACCACTAGTGTCTTGAAAAGTAGTAAAACCTCAATATCTTCGATGTCATTTCTAGTATGAATATATTGAATAATCCATATCAAGTTTAAATTTCTAAGCACTCTGACCTGTTAAATTGTTTATACAACAGATTTTTCTTTCCATGTCTGACAATTTGGTTCAAATACTACCAGTGACATCTACTAAGTACTTTAATGTTTTGATAAATTGTAAAACTTTAATACAATTATTCTAGTATCTAAACCCAATGTTTGAATGAAAAATAAGCACTTGAACAGTAAAATTGTGTACTTGGGCGACCGAGCCACACCCGGCATTCCCCATTCTTTCCCAGAGAAAACAGGACCTGACCTGATCAGTAATTTAATCGAACTCGCCAGAGTTGCTTCCGCAAAACTAATGCCCACGCCAATCCCGAGACCGAGCAGCTCTCCCCCGGACCTCCCTCTAAATGTACTATCTCAGAGATAACGCTAGGGTGATAATGATGATGATGATATCATAGAGTTATTTACACAATACACCTTTTACAAAACGTCACTGCTAATAAATAGCTTTCCTGAATGGAATCGCGGCTTAGATTTGACCGTTCGAATGTCGAATCTGTTACGTACGACGATGTAGGTATATTAAAAACATTCCGAACCTCAATAATCAATCAACTCATCGTTGGTAGCATCCAAAAAGTCCTAAGTTGACTGCCACTTATGATTACACTACACTATACGTGAAATTTGACGTACCCCTTTCATTGTTTTTATTTGAACTACGTTGAACAAATACGATAATTCTACTACATAGCCTACCTAGATCATGACAAATCTAACTTAGGCAATAAATGAATTCTTAAGTCTTAAATATTTAACTTGATGTAATATTCTATCACGAAAAACTTAACATCTAATTTATCCATGAATGTACAAGAAATATCTCGCAGTCCCGCATAAGTACTACTACAAGTACATATCTCACCTTGTCTACATTGATCAATGGCAATAATTATTGCATTCCTATTGCGCATAGAAAGATCACGAGATAAATTACATTCTTAAAACTAAGAGGGTATTTCTATTAGTAACCAGCAACGCTTGAAAATAATAAATCCGCCAAATACGGGTAGTTCTACCTAATGGCGCACGCACCCTCGCTGTAATACTTCACTCACTACTTTATCCTAACGTTATTTAACAGAAAATATATCAATATTGTGAACCAATTTATTCTGAAAACCAAATCATCAGACCCCATATTGAATGAGAAATTCAAATATGAATGTAATGAAACACAATGTTTATTTGAAGGAGAAATCGACAACCTTTGGTTCACAATGTTATGTCATTGTCAGTATCCTAACATGATGTTAATTATTTTTATATTACTAACAGGTAAATTGAATGGAAAGTTGAAATATGAGTATATAGAACCAGAAGGTTATCCGAATCATCAATTCGCAATCCTCGGTTCACAATATTTTAAGATTGTCGGTATTCTATCATAAAGTTACTTATTTATATGGACGATCATTGCCTGATTTTAAATCTTAAAAGTAAATGTGGAGACCGTGCTTAGCTCGGCATCACGAGTGAAAAACACTGAGAACATATATTTGTTAAACTACCTACAAGATTCACCCATACTATTATCCTTTTCATTCTGTGGATATATCTCATCTCCTGAATTCCATCAAAATCTCCATAGCCGAAATCGGAATTAAATCTGAACCAATTAATATTAGCCTAGGTACTACTCGTTTATTATTATAATGTATGCGCATAACCTTACTCACTACTAAGGCTAGGTACTTGTTAAACTTTCTAAACCGAATCGTACATTCTCTTACTATCTCGTAAGTCTAGTAATTTTAAAATTTAACGAACGATAAGTTTAATATGATACCACATTAATTTTACTTAAAATTTTGAATTGTCCACTATTTGTAACAACCGTGCACGATAAACTTGGGTACTGAACTGAAAAAGGTTTCGAACCCCTGCTTCTGACTCGAACGCCCGATACAGCTCTTCGAGTGGAAGGCTTTTTGTCTAAAAATAGAAATACTAATCCTAAATGAAGAGATTGCTAATATTTTACATTTAGCATGAAATTAATATTCATATTCGTAAATTCCCCATAGCCTATGGAAATCCTTTTGTTTATGAATGTAACTTTTAGTGAATTCTCGGGATGTATGGCGGTAGTTAATACACACACACAGTCAATAGGATGCTGATATTGACGATCTACCGCTGTAGCCTAGGTGCGCTCATTATTGATGAGTTTAATCCCAATGAATTCAAGTGATCTATACTGGTAGCAAACAAGGACACAGCCTAATTGATGATGATCTGCTGCCGCAGCCTAAGGACGCCTTACGTTTATGACGTAACCATAATTGATTCGGGTGAGCTACAGTAATGTTGGTTAGGTATACAACCTATCTTAATTAACTAACTAGATGATGATGGTAGATGGTCGTTGTGGCCTATGAACGACATATGACTACGGGTGTTATTATGATAAAATCGTATGAACTACGGAGGTGGTAAATAAGCATATGGCCTATTAAAATTAAATAGACGTATTACAATGATGATGATGTGAAGACGTCTTTAGCCTGTAGGTAATTATGATAAATCATATGAACTACGGAGGTGGTAAATAAACATACGGTCTATTAAAATTAAATAGACGTAATACGATGATGATGCGAGGGCGTCTTAGTCTATGAATATAATTATGATAAATTTGCATGAACTATGGAGGTGATAAATAAGCATATGGCCTATTAAAATTAACTAGTGATACGATGATGATGATTATTAAACTGCTTAGCCTATGAATGACCTATGCTTATGGACGTAATTACAATTGATTTGCATGATCCACGGAGGTGGTAAATAAGCAAATGGCCTATTAAAATTAACTAGTGATACAATGATGATTATTAGAAGGTTTAGCCTATGAATGACCTATGCTTATGAATGTAATTGTGATAAATTTGCATGATCTATGGAGGTGGTAAATAAGCACATGGCCTATTAAAATTATCTAGTCGTGATACGATGATGATGATTCTTAGATGGCTTAGCCTATGCATGACCTATGCTTATGGACGTAATTATAACAGACTAGTAATTATAAGCATCTCCCTCCGCGTTTCAAACTGTAATCCAGGTTTTCTACTTGCTGCAGCTTAATTTGCTAAATTCGCGACCGCCGCTTACTGAATCTATCAATGAAACTTAAGGTAACTGTCCCATTATCGTACTTCTTTCCGTTTCCTACCCCCCGAGTTTTAAACTGATGATTCTTAGACTACACATAAACAAAGAATAGCTAATAAAATTCTCAAAATCGAAATGAAGAGTCCAAAAACCCCACCAATTCACACTCCGTCGTATACGGCGCCAAACTGTGGGCCAGATGACCCACTACAGCGTAAGCTGCTACTAAACTAATAGCCCTATAACATGTCACCAAAGATGACATTTGATCCACTGGTCACTGCTCTAATTTGTCACCATAAGGTGACACCGATCCTGATCACGGCTTACCAAACTGTAACGTACGCCCCCCTCCTATATTAACCGCCTCTGCTACAAGCCCCACTAAGCTACCGCACCCCGTGAAAACTTACTGAACTTTACTGAAGACGCTTTGAGAAAAACGAGCTTTATGAAAATGATTTGGCCTTGTGATCGTCTATGGTAGAACCCTATTAGTGTTGTGTACCGTAAGCAACCCCTGAACTTTAATGTGAAGCTGGTAGGATCGTTGGACTCTTCATCTCTATTAATATTCGCGACCTAATCTATCCTTACACACATCACTACTCAGTTGACCTAAACGCTACCTAACTAAGATTGGGCTGCGCTGGCAGCTTGTATCATTAAAATACACGCTTGAAACTAATTCTAATAGGGTTTTACTTAGGACTAGCCTATTTGAGAGGAGCCTAGAGATTACTCTGCCTGTCCTAGTCGTTGTAATGGTCCTATTAATGTAAAACTTAGAGCGTTACGTAGCTCAACTAACCGGCTTCTCACCTAGCTGCTCCTATAATCCCTAGCGCTTGGAAATAAGGTTTTATATTTGTATAGATAATTTATCCCCAACCACACCTGTAAGCGTCTCTCTCTGCCTCTTGCTGACGGGGACGTGTCGTCGAAGGAGGGCAAATCTCCCACCACAGCACTTTGAATTCCTAAACCAAGGATACCTGCTAGTCTAAGCACTACACTTTGACTACCCTAATCTTGCGAAAGTTATCCTTGGTTGTATATGTTGCGACGTGCTATTTTTAGCTACTGACGCTGCCAGCAAGAGTAGTAGGATGGGGCAGGACGCGCTATCCTTACAGCTTTCTACATATTCTAGCTTCGCAAAACAGGGTAAGCTGTTTTGCTAGGCCACTCAGATGCTCGCGGGCATCTCTAATCTACACTACCACTGAAGGCGCTGATGCCTTATTAACCCTATCACTCCTAGCGGCTCTAAGCCCTATCACTAGCATGCCTAGCTTCCGTTGAAGCCAACAATGCCGAACCGTAACACGTAGCCCACCGAATTCCCCTTATTTGAAAACGAGTTAACCACGTCATGAGCGTTCAGCTACCCATTGTGGAAAACGTCTGATGTACGGCTCTGCTAGACATCAGTCCCTAGTAGACGTGTCCCAATACTCTGGGTAAATGCCCACCTCCTATTCACAACGTACACTGATCACTTTAAATATACCTACCACACTAGGATCGGCATTCTCAGCCTCACCGTAACTAGGTCCCTATCAGGCCTATGCTAAATACCTGAAGACTAGCAGCTTAAGAATTCACTTGTCTCACTATTCACTCAACACTTTTACGCACGTATACTGAAGACACTTCGTTCTCTGCCATCGGAGCTATAACTATTCCACGACTGAAACACTTCAAACACTAAAAGAATCCCTACTGTGATCCTGGAAATAAAACACTTTACTTACATAAATATTACCCATCCTAGATGCCTAATATTATCCCTGTGTATGAATTTAACCTAACACTACCCCTTCCCATCCCTACTCTGCATTATTCGCAACTAATTCCAGGAATCTGGAATTAGTTCCGAATAAGGCCGTGAAGTCCCTACTTTAAGCTGTAAAGTCTAGCCGGCGAAGCTAGGATTTAGAAACCTGACACGCCTGTGTGTTGTGCGTTCCCCCCAACACGCTCGAGAGCTCGGCGGTGTTAGTAGAACACCCTATTGTGTATATAAATTGGATATATAAATATATTTAACAAGACTGCACCTCGGATACTGACGTCTTCCGCAAGCGGAGTAACCTCCTATGCTGAGCCTTCAATCGTGCCAGCCATGCTTCCGATCGTCAGCTGGACACCGAGAGTACAGGGGGGCCTAGACGCATCACCTATGTTGGTAAAGAGGTGATGCCAGACGGACACCCCAATCTGGTAATTTACGGAGCTCCGGGGTAAACACGCTTGACAGCCGTTAGGTTGTATGTACCCCGTCAGATTAACTGTAATCTGGTTAACGTTCTGGCTTTTACAACGAAATAAACAATGTACTATTATTAACACAAAGAAACTTAAGTAAAAATATCAAACACATCCTTTCGTTACTCCAAAGTCCTTGGTATAACGATAGGATTTCAACTAAAAAATACTACAACACTAAATCCCACAAAATTAAACAAACTATAATATTAAGATAGAAAATCCCCGTATCATGCAGCGCGCCGCAGCATAACAGAGAATTCCCTACCCTAATTACTAGAAACCCACCGATAGATATGTGCTACAAGCCAGAGGTATGTTAACAGCCCACCGCCGAATCACAAAAAGCCCCAACTGCAGTCCGCCGCTTGCTTTTATAGCCATTGACAAGTCGTTCGTGTCAAAACGCATATTCCCACCTAAGCACTCAATACGACCATCCGATACATCTACTCTTTCCACCAATGTCCCCATTCCTACCAATCGACCGTAAACAACCAAACTATACCTTCCGTCGTTTCGCCCGACAAGACGTTACCGCCGTTCCACACTTTTTCCCATCCCATCTGAACCGAACGTTTTGCCGTCCAGAATAGAGAGAGCCCTCAACCTTAGCGATATCGATGCGTGCCAGGGTTCAAGTAACAGTGGCGCTGCCTCAACTAAAAATTCATGTTCTCGTGTTGTGAGGAAGGAAGTACCCTACGTATTTGCTAATAAAATCGAAACTCGTCAACCGCCCGACAGATTGTTATGATTTTAGACTCATTATATAGATCTGCTTATTTTCTATGCATTGTTTGTATCTTACGTTCTTAGTTTGTATGATTGAATGCCAAGTCGAGAATTCTAATTAGTAATATGATTAACACCCGCCTATTCTTTCTATTAAATATTTACTTTTCGACCGAGCAAGCGAAGCGGGCGAAGCGTCTCCGATTCAGCTTTCGACAAAACTCCCCCGTATGTCTACTTTAAGTATTTTCTTTTGTTTTATAGTGCTTGTTCAATGGCAATGCTCAAGCTTATTTAGGAAACTTATTAAAGCATACGAAACTACTTAGCATTTACATATATGACATGGTTGTGCTTTCGCCCAAACTCCTATTTCCGACTATTTTCTTAATAATGCTTTCAACGGGGAAACCATGAATTTATCTGACCGTCTCTTGGAAAATATTTCAATATGGAAAGTGACGGAGCGCAATGGCGTTCTGTTACATCGTGTGGGGTGCTTTATTTTATTTATCATTTTTATTTAACGGTATGTGATTCATCTTCGGAGGATTCGCTTACCGGTGTTACCAATAACCCGGAGAAGGGATCGCTCTGGGTCTTCCTCTGTTTTAGCAGAGGATACTTCAGATGCAACTAACGGGGGGATGGGGAAGTTACGCCTAGTAGTTAGTAACCGGGAGGGTGAATCCGGGGTTTTTCACTGTCTCCCGACGTGGAGGTCCTTTAGTCGGCAAGTGTGTCGTGTCGACCTGCACGCTTGACGACGGGTGGGGAGCACTGGCCTCAAATGAGAGGGAATACCTGGCGGTGTTCGCGGTTGTGTGCCGTAGCGATCCCATGTCGCCGCCACTTATGCTACCTAACGGGCATACCTCGGTGGCTTTAGATAATAGTCCGGGTGGTTCCCGGGAGTTCGTCATACCCGTTCTAGTTCCCCGGCTAAGCGGAATGCGCAAAGGCATTTGCCCAGGTAAAAAAAAATGTTGAGGTCAAAATGTGCTTATAACAAGTAATTTAAATAACTTGATCACTTGTAAAATAATACATTAAAGAAACACACAACCAAAGCATCCCCTTTAGTTAGTATTGCGGTTTCACATTTAATACAAATTTGCAATAAAATATCTTTCTTAATTACAATCCCGGACTAGTGAAATCCTTCCGTATTCCCTTCTCAGCTTACCGAATGTTCGCGATTAACATTTCTAGTTTATCTTACCTTACAGAAAAGGTAAATTACTACTAATTGTGCCTATTGAGATAAAACTACGTATGTAATACTAAACTGAATAAAATATCACCTTGGACGTCTAAGAATACGAAACTTTGAAAGTGAAGAACAAAAATTTTATAGATTTCAAGAAATACTTATTACTTGATTTATTTAATGTCTTTTTACTATAGGTTTTTTTCGTAATAATTATTAATTATTAGGTCAATTCGTATTTTATTCTTCTTCGAGGACGTTTCACACATTATTTATTTTAACTTTATTGCATAATACTAGAGTGTACAAATGGTGGACTTAATGCCTTAAGACATTCTCTACCAGTCAACCACTGGACTAAAAAGAAACATTTGTTCGGTGCAGAATAAGGACGCAAAGACAAATATATCTAACGGACTCACTGCGCCCTAAAATACAGGTTTATTCCTAGCTTAGGGTTGGTGAAATGTAAAGTACTATATTTTTGTAATCCTTAGTGAAATAAAGATTATTATTATTATTATTATATACACACAAACCACGAACACAGCATCAGAGTAATATCCTCAGAAAAGTTTGATGTTCCAAAAGTTACCAATTACTATGGTGACAGATGCCTTAAAAATCGTCTGTCATACATACATGTATGCTAAATAGCCTTTCTGTAGATATTATATTAGCAAAGAAAAATCCGACCAAGGGTGAGTCGACTCGCGCCCCGAGGGTTCCGTATACAAATAACTACGTAGGTGAATTAAAATGACTCCATAAAAAGACAGGGCAAGGCATTAATGTGCTAAATGCTCTGGAGAATTTAGTTCGCTTTATAAGAAATATATATATGTAAGTACAAGATAATGTACCTGGGGAGTTAATGAAGTATGGTGGTTCAGCGCTTCATGAAGCGGTCTGGAAATTGTTTACAAAAATGTGGGATGAAGAGCGAGTACCTGCTGACTTTCGTTTCTCTCGCATTTGTTCCCTATACAAGAACAAAGGTGACCGCTCCGACTGCAACTCCTACAGGGGCATATCTCTTCTAACCACTCCAGGGAAAGTATTTGCCCGAATTATCTTAAATCGCCTGATGTCGCTGTCGGAAGGTATACTACCGGAGACCCAATTCGGCTTCCGGCCAAATAGAGGCACCTGTGAGGCTATTTTCTCTATACGCCAGCTTCAAGAGAAATGTAGAGAGCAAAGTCAACCGATGTGCCTCTGTTTCGTGGACTTGGAGAAAGCTTTCGACAGTGTTCCTCGCGAAGCGTTATGGGTGGTTCTAGCAAAGCAGGGTTGTACAGAAAAGTTTGTAAGGATGGTCCGACTACTGCATGATAATATGCTATGCTGCGTAAGTGTCGATGGCAAGCAGTCTGATTCTTTTCACGTCAGCTGTGGTGTAAAGCAAGGGTGCGTCCTTGCGCCAACCCTGTTTGCTTTGTACTTTGCAGTAGTAGTTCAGGTGGCACTACAAGATTTCTCTGAGGGCATCTGTATCCGCTACCGCGCCGATGGTGGCATATTTAACTTAGCTCGGCTAAGAGCGCGCACTAAGGTGTCTCTCGCGTTAGTCACGGAGATGATGTATGCAGACGATTTATGTTTTGTGGCGGAATCCCCAGGTGCTCTACAACAGCTTATGTCGAGTCTTGATGAGTCGTGTCAAAGGTTTGGCCTTAAAATAAGTGTCAAAAAGACCGAAGTTATGGTTCTAGACACAGCAGCCAATAATCCTCAGATTGACATAAAGCTCGGCGGGGACTCACTTAAGCAAGTAGAGCAATTTAGGTACCTGGGAAGTACAATTACATCTAAGTGCCACCTCGATAACGAAGTCAAATGCAGAATAGGAGCCGCAGCAGCAGCCTTTGGCAAACTTCGTTCTAAGGTGTTCCAGTCACATGACATAAAGCTCCCTACTAAGGTAGCTGTATACATGGCGATAGTGCTGCCAAATCTGCTTTATTCGTCAGAAACGTGGTGCCTGTATCGCAAACATATCCGTTCATTAGATAGATTCCACCTGAGATGCCTCCGCGACATAATGGGCATCCATTGGTCCGACCATGTTAGGAACACAGAAGTCCTCAGGCGTGCTGATGTCGCGGGAATAGAGGCTTATCTAATGAAACGCCAATTGCGATGGTGCGGACATGTCTCTCGTATGACTGATGAGCGAATTGCAAAGCGGATCTTTTGCTGCGAACTGCAGAACGGAAAGCGCAAGCAGGGTGGACAGTTTTTGCGGTATAAGGATGTGCTGAAGCGTCACATGAAGAGGGCCCATATAGATCCATCTAATTGGGAGACGCAAGCAGAATGTAGGTCACAGTGGAGGAATACTGTGCATATACAGGTGCGTGAGTTTGAATCCAGGTGGTGTAAAGAACTGGACTCTAAGCGCGATGAACTGAAGACCAGACCACCAGCGGCCATCGAATATAATTATGTCGGAGGGGTGCTGACTTGCAACGAGTGTGGGCGCAAGTTCACTGCTAAAATCGGCTACGTCAGTCACCAGAGAACACATCAGCGACGCTCTCAAAAGTGAAAACAGTTACTGTGGCCGAACACGGTCAGGGGATGATGATGATGATGATGATGATGATGATATATAAGTATATTATGTTATAACTGGTACTCAAAATCTTGACGGAACTATAGAGGTGGCCATGGACATTTTCTAGCGTTAAACATTATATGTGATGTCAATTCTAACTAAATGAACCATGTAGGTACCTTGTATGTAATAAATAGAATTAACTGCACACACACATCCTAGGGAAGCCAACTCTGCCTGAGTACTGTCAAACCCTTTCACGTGCTAATCTCATTTCAATTTCGCGCATCCGTCCTTACACTTTACACCGGGCAGGGCGTTTGGAAGCGCGCTATATGATTGAAATTCGATTAAAATAGGAAGCGATGTACAAAAATATACCTCCAATTTCGTAACAAGTCCACTAGCCGAAATGCTTTAAAAATAAGATAACAAATCGCGTGTCGTGCTCCACAATAAGGTTGCTCCACATCGCTATGCATTGTGGAGCTCGTTAGGTACGGGTACACAATACGTCCAAGCGTTCATGGAGACATTTTACTGAATTTTCCTGCAAACTTCTTTCGGCGAGGTGCGTCGTCGGTGTTACTATAGCGTTACTCGAATTAAACTTGGAATCATGCTACGGTTTTACCAGGCTGACGAAAAAGGAACGTTCAACTTAGGTCGGTGTTACGTGATGTTACTATGGTACTCGAATTAAACTCGGCTTGATGCGGAATTTTAAGCGCGCGGTCCGTACATTATTCCTTGCCCACAAAAATAAAGCGAGTCGTCGATTTTACTTGTGCTTTTATTTATTTGTTTAAACTAATATTATGGGTTTTATTATTTCTGTAACAGATCTGGATCTGTATTATGAAATGCGAACAGAAAATATTTTGTCTTATTTATTGTTACAGTAAGTACTATCTACTACCAGTACACCGTTTGTCTTCTTTCGAACTAACACACTTAGAAACATGGTTTCCGTATTATTGATGGGTATATGCAGATTTCTTCTTTATGAAAAGGTTAGTGTTCATTAAAGTAAGTTGAACTGTGTCAAAACTTAACAGGTCAAAACTGTGATCGAGCCTTTTGCTAATAGTATTCTGATCGTCTTATATGTTAAGTACAATTAAATTCTTTATAGGTGTACGTACAAATGCCGAACCTATTTCCCATGTTTTACAAACCCGTTTTCTGTTTGCCTGTTTATTTCGACACTCTGAAGTGTTTACAGATTATGCCGACTCAAAACAAAATTAATGACTTATTACATTACCGTAACTTTTTTGTGTAACAAATACAAATAAAAGAACATTTTGATGTTTTTAACACTTCTGCTGCTGTCTACATAACGAAGAAACAATCTAAGTAATCGTATTATATCACCCTCGATTTTGATTTATGCATCAAATAGCGTATTTTACTCAGAGAACGTGGAAAAATCCTTTAACAACCTGATTGATACGATGCTCCCGTCAACCGGTTCAGTGATAGCCATTTGGAGAGAACGCGAATTTAGACCAACTAGTAGACCAACCGGTCTTGCGATTGACCTGTCCAGCGTCCAGTTGCCACATGCGTCGCGTCATGCCCTTAGACAATAAGCTACATGTGATCTTATGCAATGTCGTGCAAGTCTGAATTCGCACAAGTACAGTAGGCAGAGAAGAATAAACTGCTTTTATGCCATTTTCAAGTGGTACATAGTACACCGAACTTTTGCTGACTGTACCTTGCTGCGGCAGAGTTCATTGATGTTTGTACACTTTTTTTTGTGCTCAATAATAGGTGTACAATAGTTACATTTTCAAATTTAACTCACCAAACTGGGAGACCAGTTTGTTGGCGAGATCGCGCTCAATGGTTTAGCTATATGCACCTAATAATGAATTGGATTAAATTAATTGTTGTGTAGCAAGGTATACAATAAACATTTAAATATACAAATTTCAAAATATAACTCAAACGGAGGCTAAGGGGAAAAGAAAGAAAGAAAAGGATATTTTTGCAAATCTTTTTGCATTTTTTCCTTTGTAATAAGGTTCAAAAATGCGTACATATGTATTACTGTTCGTGACTGTACACTAATATGTAGGTACCCATGTTGTGCGTATTAAAACTAGTGCTGGTGCGCGTTCATATCGATAATAACTCAACTTTCGTCCGTTAGTTTTGATAAAAATTACATTTAGGCCGCATTTCAATTATTGCCAAATTTTCAGGCACAAATCGTATACGCCGTAAAAAACGCCATATGTTTCATTTCATAGAGTCTGACTAGCATAAGTCTGCACCAGCAATTTTAATTTATTATCTGTAAATCGGTATATGATAACACTGAAGATAGGGCACTAATTAGTCTTGATACTTGTGTATGATCTTTAATATTTAAACAAGTGAAAATAATATTTAGTAGTAGTAGTGAGTATTAGTATGTATGTAGAAATAAATAAATAATGTATATACCTAAATAATGTAAATAAATAATAATGTCAGCCTATATACCTATGCCCCACTGTATCGTACAAGCCTCCTGTCATTCTCGAAAATTGCATGTTCGTGTGCTGGAATCGTACGTTTTTTCTCATGCATCACTGAAAGGATATTTTTTTATGGCAGTTTTACTGATTAGCCCACGTTATTTTGATGTTGGTTAAAATAATTTTCATTTTATTGTGCGTTTTGTTTGCCCTATGTCAAAACTACCACAATTATACTCAACTTACACACCACTACTTTTATTACACATACACACCAGTTTTTCCCAGAAAAAAATTGTCGATCGATGACCAAAGATATTGAGATTTTTTTCTATGGGGGGTGAAGATAGTTTGAAGTAAGTACTTGCTTAATATCTTCGAGACCTTATCTGTCAATTCACGTACAAGCAGTAAAACGCTGGAAAATTGAACAAAAATAATACTTAGTGTTTACTTTGAGTAAGTTAGTTCAACATATACATAAAAAAAATCTAAACATTTTCCAAATGTATCGAAGTATGGAAAACATACAATTTTCAAAATAAAAAGGGGCATATCTTGGAAACTAAGAGACTTTTTACTAACGCATGTTGTGTCTAAAATATTTCAAATTACCTCCTCTATAATCCCTGAACGTATTTGCACCTAGTTACCAAACACCCTGTGTGTATATGTATATGTAGTAAAAATCGTCAATTTTAGTAACTTTTACAAAAAAGGGATTACACCCTGTATGACTGTTAGCTTAGCTGCAACATAATTCTCGTTGCGGGTTCTGGTAGACGCGAGGTTTTTAATGGAATTTCATACAAACATTGAAAAACTACCAATATTGTTTGATAAACTCACCGGTCAAAGACATGATGAAATGTAAACATTGCCGCTTTTCTGCGATAATCACCTCTCGTTGCTATCTCACGGTGTCATAATTATTGAGCATTCGGAATATAATAATTCTCGCTCGCCACTTTTATACGGTTTGCCCATAATTAGTGCTAACAATCGTAAACAAATTAATTCAATTTAATTCGTACGACACATTCACAGTTGACATCTGCGTCAAATATAAAACATTGCCATACGTAATTTTTAAATGGTTGACAGTTCATTTGCTTGGAAGAGATATACTGATCTGACTCTAGAAAGATCTGAGAGCTCTCTCTGTATATGGAACAACCTGTTTAGCCTAAAAATTTTGCGAGCGACAAAAAATTTCACGCTGTTTATAGAAATCGGGAGTGATGGATGTTTTATCCACATCTAAAAACGAGCGATACGAGCAAAAACGACTATTATAGGTTATCTGATAAGTGATTAGTCCAATTTTTCGCCACGGGTGTCATATTTTTTCCTGCCACTGAGTTATTTAAGTACAACACCCAAATTTTTTGTTTTATGGTATACTAAAGCCCTAATTTCATATCGAGATAGAGTGTGTAGATTTATATGGGCGTGTTAGGCCCATTACGTACTCCGAAGGACCATTCGAAATGTAAGTTACGCATTATAATTGGACCAGCGTTTTAACAGGATCCGGGTATGTGCTCAAACTACGGCCATGACCTCCGGGGTATGGGCAGCAGCATCCCTGGAGTACGGTGGAGATACTGCGATCGCCAATCCGCATGCCAAGCGTGGCGATTATGGTATTTACTCCCCATGAAATTGGGGCCATTGGGGGCGGCCTATGTCCAGCAGTGGGCGTCCTTCGGCTGATATGTTTCTAGCAGGTGGGTGTGGGATGGGTTCCATCAAATCGTCTGCTATACACGTAAGCAGTGTTCGTTAAAATCTGAACGTATGGAAAGTTTGACAAGTTTCTATGGGATGACAGCTGAAGGCGTCATAATTAACGTTGATCGGTCTGTGATCGTAGGTTGGTGCAACACAGCCAGTATGGCGCGTGTAAAACAGAGCGCGCAAACAAATTAAAATCGTAACGTATGTATAGAATCAACATCTG
The DNA here is from genome assembly GCA_905163555.1 of Notocelia uddmanniana. Lineage (NCBI taxonomy): Eukaryota > Metazoa > Arthropoda > Insecta > Lepidoptera > Tortricidae > Notocelia > Notocelia uddmanniana. Next base: position 11,141,255 of record LR991065.1, on the reverse strand, counting down.
GAAAATGTTGATCGTGGTTTCGGATAGAAATTCTTCCGGGTTCGAGCGTCTAAAGTGGATTCAGTATTTCTCTTACAATTAACTAACGTTCGATGCTTTGCCAAGAACGAAATATTCTCATTTCAGAATTAACTACTTACCGGAATTGAAAATGCACTTATTCCGAAGAGTATTCAAAATGTAGGCGTATTGGCTATGTGCACGTCAGAAACATCAAACGTCTTAAGTCCCGGGGCAATGTCAAACTCAGAGATGTCAAATAATGACACATGAATATTTTACTTATTTTAGTAAATGAGAAAGACCCCTTACTGGAAATTCTATTAATATAAATAAATAAATAAATACAAACGAAACGAATTGAAGGAAATCAATAGAAAACGTCAAAGTAAATTTGACATATAATATATGTCCCCGGAAGCTACACATTTCTGCCATGGTGTGCGCTGGGATCGCTTAGCTTACCCCCACCACCTACTTCGCACATAGCCAATACAGGTGTATGACATGTTTATATAAGTGGAAATCTTAAGTAGGCCTTTACTTAAGATTTTCACTTATTTTCTTTGTAGTTGTGAACTTTTCGAATAAGTATTAGTTTTATGTTTGTATTACAAAATTAAAAAAAAAGGCGTAATTAAAATAAAATTTAATTTGGAAGGCACGTTAAGCCGTTAATCCCGGCTGTTATTTATGGCAGCAGTCTTCAAGCTAAGTTAGAGGCCTTCGGGCGGCTTGAGAACTTCTAATAGTCAGGTTGCCCACTCACTTGAAAAGAGGGGTCGAAGTTGCATCACGTCCGTAGGGAGTACCCACCGTTAATCTACACGTGACCCCTGGGTGGTGCCACAATTGCAACAAAAACTGGTAACCGTACTGTCTTCTCGAAGATCTCACGAATCTAAAAATAAACGCCATACGATTATTATTATCACCGAACTCCTCTCCAGTGCGCTTAATTAAGCACATTAATCTAAAGTGCGGATAGGTGTAAAAAGAAAACCTTTTTTTATACATTAAACTAACGTCTATTAGTAAATGGGCGTTAAGTTTTTAAATTGATTTTAGATTATCAATTTTTTGACAAAAATTAAAAAATGATCAATTTACACAAAACTTGTTAAACGATCATTTAGCAAACTTTACACATAATGTATAAATTATCTTTTGAGAAATTAACACTTGGCAAATGGTTTACTTTACAAAGGTGTTCAAAAAGGAATCGCAGTGAACGAGAGGGAGAAGCTTTATCCGACTTCCTGACTTGACGGGGTGAGAGCGATATCGTGTGATAGGTATTTTGTTCTTTGACGTGAGTTTACTGATGTGAGATTTTCTCACTTGACGAAATACTGTCCGTATTACGTGTGCGCAGTAGTAATACAATGCCCAGAAGCAGGGCAGTTACTCTATTTGTATCGGATTCTCATATCGTACGGCCTTCGCATCCACAAATCAGGAAGGCGCCTCTGCCCCGCCATGTCAGGAAGTCGCCTTAGGAGTTAAAAACGTCACGTATGAGGCACTGCGGTTTCGGTGCGTCAGTGCGTTTTAACACCAGTTTGGCCGGTCTTAACCAAAACCTCATGTTTCTTACAGAATTTATGGTAATACGAGTATACTCGTAAGTATTACAATAAATTCTTACAAAACTTATTAACTACTGCAATACAACCTACACAAAACTGAGCCCTACTCAAAAAGGGTTATCCTCTTTATTAGGAAAATTAAAATAAAACAGTTCCTACTTTAAAATGCTAAAAGAGACGGGCAAAACGACGGAGTAGGTTAGCAAATAGCGCCGTTGGCACCGTTTGAATATAAAACTTGGAAAAGGACGACGGGCTATTCAAAATGAACGTTAAATATTGCAACATGATACTGAACTAAAAAACTTATGATCCACTACCTCACAAGCCTCATTCTCATTCATATTTCACAATTTCCTACTTACTTTATATATAACCATATAGTTTTAAATGAACCATATTTTTGTTCTTATTTATTTGTAGGTATGTAAATAAGTAGGCCTTAATAATGTCTGATAAGAATATTATGATATTTATTAGATACAAGAGCTTTTGCTGAGACAAAAAAAACATTTAGCTACGTATCATTTCCAGGAAAACTCATTTTATCCATAAAAGCAGCAAAGTCAAGAAAATTTTAGATTAAATAATATTGCGAAATAAAGTTATTTCCTTATTTCTTTCAAAGCTCGATATAATTACCTAATGTTAATACCATTTATTACCTTTTCGCTGAAATGAAATACACACTGTGACGAAACCATTGCAGGGGAACGCATGCATATTTTCATAGAAATTCATAGAAGCATGCGGAATGTGGAATGCGGCACACTATTTTTTATCCATAAGAGGAAGCATGAACCTGAAGCGTGACTGATACAGGCTCAAGATGTTCATGATGTCATCATCATGATCTCCAACCGTAGTGAAAACTTTTAAATTTTTCACTCCCGTTGGAAATTATAATTCCGCTAAGCAAACGTTCCACTTGTAAAAATATTTACAATCCCCATGACCATCACCAACCTCATTCATGTGTTGAATCTTAACCCTTAATTGCTCTTGGCCAGCATCTAGCCAGGGGGCAAAGATGAGGCCGACGATGAAGCGAGCTCACCCAGAAGATGCCTATTCACTCGTGCCAAAAAAAGGGTTAGGTTATATGAACTCGGAAATTCAGACGCCGGCAGAGAATTCCAAACCTTAGAAGTGCGCATTATGAAAGATGAAGCAAAGTGCTTGGTTCGAATAAGAGGAATTTCGACCGGGTAAGGATGGATTTAATACAGTTTATTTTATCGTCTACAGTCAGCAACATTAAAATATCTAAGAAAAATAAATGCTAGAAATATCTGTAAACGCTTTTATGTTAGTAGTAGACTCCTGCACAGATAATTTTCACTTTTGTTTCATACACGTAATGTTGTTGACTGTAACTAACATTTTATTTCGTAATGGGCAAGTTTAAGATTCAAAAGTGGAGTAACGCATCAAGTATGCACATACAAATGCACTTTACTATTTTCAGCGACAGACCGACTAGTATAATGGCGCGGAATTTAAAATATGACCAATTTATATTCACTTTTTGCGCTCTAAACATAAGTAGCTTAGGAATTAACACTTTAAACATAATTTTTAAGATTGATTGATTTGTCGGCCTATTTAGCCAAGTTGGTAGTGACACTGCCTCCGAAGCTAGAGGTCCCGGGTTCAAAACCCGGTAACGGTAAGGGCATTTGTTTCTGTGGTGAGCAGAAACATTTGTTCCTTAGACTTGGATGTTTTCTATGTATTTAGGTATATCTACATATACATATATCTATTAAATGTATCATCGTCTAGTACCCATAATACAAGCCTTATTGAGCTTACTATGGAACTAGTTCGATTTGTGTGAATTTTTTTTTAACGATTTCATAAAAGTACAAACACCTTTTGCAATATTTGTCTATAAATATATTTTTCACATGTGAAACATATTCGTCCTTCTCTAAATTGGAGAGTATACAGAGTTTTTGTTTGAAGCATATTATCTTCAGGTTTTTTTGGACTTCAATAATATTGTGTTTATCCAGTGTTTCCGGGCTCACCTTTCAAGAACAGACGGGTGATTAGGGTACCTATGGAAGATCAATATGTAATTGTCCATACTAAAATGATCTGGCCAACTTAATTTTGACAGGTTATATACTCGTAGTATAAAGTTTTTTTGATTTTTTGAAAATATATTACATTTAATTTAGCAGTTCATTTTTATCATATATTGAAAATGTTTTATTTTCGTTTCTTTCAGTTTTCCCGTCTTAAAATATGTACTGTAAATGTCAAAAACCCCAATCGTTGAATGTAATCTACTCAACAAAACAAAAAATCGGGTAGTATTTCCCTAAACATTAAGAATAAAGCAAAATCCTTTATATGTATATTGGCCATTCACTCTGGAACCGATCTTTTGCGATTTTTATTAATACCTTTTTGTATTTTTGGTTGCTTTTAATGCACACTTTAAGCGTATAGTATTGTCGCTATTAATAAAACCTAAATGTTATGGTTAACACGATTACAATGAATAACCTAGTGTGAATCGAAACTGTTATTCATGCGACAACACATCACCTGAAACATCACGCGACTGAAGTGACAGACTGGTCCCGCGCAAGGATCTAATGTAGCGCCGCTGGGGGTAACCTAGAATAGTATAAAAGATACTGCGCACCACCTAACCGTATCACTCGCCGTGGATTTTATATAGCGAAATGGCAGCCAAGGTACGGGAATATGTGTGAAATACGTGAACGTTGAAAAGTTTTTGCGAAATGTGGTGTCTAAAGTTCAGTGCCTTTAGAAATTTAGAGCAGTATTTTATGAGAAAATTATTTTTCTTATTTTATATTAAGAAACAATTGGTTCCAAAGTTATTTTCATTTCTCTTTTAATTAATACATCCTTATTTAGTTCAATTCTAATTCAACTTGATTGTGATACGGGGCTTTAAATGCAAGGATCGATTCTGGTTCTTAAAATGAACACTTTACTTCTACAACTTTTGACATAAACTTTATTTGTAAAATTGAATATATTTCAACTTTAATTTGAGCGTAATGTTATATAGAGTCAGTGACATTTTTATTTTATATCACTTTAAACGACGTCAAATGCTTTATTGTATGACAACATTGAAAATACATTTTATTTTGTACGAAAAAGTGACATCATCAAACATTGTTTTCAAAAAAGTTTTTGGCCAAACTTACTTCAAAATGAGAAGCAGAATATACCCTTGCATTTGAAGCCCTATGGTATGAGGCACTCTGTTTACTAATGGGCTGAGCAATAAATCATTGTGTTCTTTATCTAATCTCAATCAATACGTCAGTTAATTAACGTATCCGATGAAAGATATGTAACTGAATTAGAGGTATCTGGTCTAAAAGTATTGAGGGTGTTTCACCCTATAAGATGGCGGAGATTTCGTTAAATTGCTTACGAATTTTATTCATAATAATAAACATTGAGACGATTTTATAACACATTGTTTAAATGGCACTGGCAATTGTAGTTTCTTTAGTGACATTATTTGAACACAATTGTTTTTTTCGGACATCCTAATGTATTTCAAATTTGTATGAAATCTTTTCAAACTATTCCAAACGGATTTTTCTGTGCGTGTTTTACTATTATTTGTCATTAAATACAATTTAATTGATACCAAATTTGATGCCTTGACAATTTTAAGTTTATCAGTGCCTTGGCATATGCTTTTGTCGGCCTGTTTAGCTTAGTTGGTAGTGACACTAGCTAGAGGTCCCGGGTTCGAATCCTGGTAAGAGCATTGTTTCTGTGGTGAGCAGAAAAATTTGTTCCCTAGACTTGGATGTTTTCTATGTATTTAAGTAAATATCTATTAAATATATCGTTGTCTAGTTCCCATAACACAAGCCTTATTGAGCTTACAATGGGACTAGTTCCATTTGTGTATTAAAACATGTCCACTAATATTTATTTATTATTTATGTGATTTAATACTGTAAAAATATAAATAAATGAATAGACAATGCAGCAACTTTTGGCTTCGTGTTATAACAAAAATCTTTCATCCACAGTTTGTAGTCTTCCTGTGCGCAGTCGCGGCCGCCAAAGCCGGTGGTCTTTACGGCGGGGCTTACGCCGCGCCTTACGCTTCCCTGGCGTCTTACGCGGCACCCGCATCTTACGCCGCCCCGGCGTACGCCGCACCCGTAGCGTCATACGCCGCGCCAGTGGCGCAATACGCCGCAGCCCCTGTTGCCACATACGCCGCCTCCCCGGTTTTCAAGAGCTACGCTGCCCCAGCTCTCTCCGCGTACTCCACTCCAGTGGCGTATTCCGCTCCAGTTGTGAAAGCCGTGGCTCCCGCGGTGTCGTCAGTATCTTCTTACTCGACCCACACCGCCCATACCGCGCCGCTGTACGCTAAGGCCGTCGCCCCTGTAGCGACATACGCTGCCGCCCCTGTCGCGACCTACGCCGCACACGCTCCAGTAGCTTATTCTGCGCCAGCGGTGTCTTACGCCCACGCTGCTCCTGTGGCCGCGTACGCCCAAGCTCCTGTAGCAACGTACGCCCATGCCGCCCCAGTCGCGGCGTACGGTGCTGCCCCTGTATTCAAGTCCGCCTTAGCGTACTCCGCCGCCCCCGCGGTCTCTCACGTGTCATATAACGGCTTGGCCAACTACGGCTGGTGATCACTCCAAACGAATGAGTAAAATCTAGTTATTTTATTTTTGTAATTCTGTAAAAGTTTTATACGTGATATGAATTAAAAAAATTAAAAGTTGTTTTATGACTTTTCGTTTAATTATAAAATCGCAGTGGTGTGATGGTTATAGAATTAGGTTTAATAAACATTAAGCATTTACACTTACTAAATCAGGGCCGTAATTCCAGAGACACATCTTTGTTTCTTTGCACCAGCCCTAGAAATAAGAAGAAAGAAATCAAGCCCAATTTAACATGCCTACGGATATCTTTGACTCCACGCCACTGCATTAGTAATGGTTAGTATCACCGCATGGCCTGGTGGCCAACCATGACGCAGGTAAGAAAATATTTGTCACCTTAAAGTCGACATTTGCTTGCACCAAGGCAATCATATCAAGTAAGTATGCACGTGTCTACTTAGTATTTTGATTTCAAAAGGTACTAAGAGTCTAAGATTTTTTATAGGAATTAATTAAATGACTCACGAAGGTTTTCGTACACGTACTGTACTGTAAGTACATATCGGGTACAATCAACAAAATTTATTTTAATTTAAATACAAGTTTCTACATGTTAGTACCTATATATGCGGGCTGCTGATTACTTTCTCATTTAGGTATTGTACTTTTTTATAAGTTATGAATTGATAATATCAATCATAATTAAATCTTGGTACATGAAACAACTGTAGTTAGGACAACATTTACCCTGAACAGGATGAAGCAAGGTCTAAGCACTTAAAATGAGTTGCTCTTATCATTGCTGACTCTAGGAATGTTACCGTAGGTCCTGTGCCCTATCGTATACAGGTTAAAAGTAGATATGTCTTAATCTGCTTATGTCAAAAAATGCAGTCCATTACGGAAAAATTGCCTTCATATGTATGTATGAAGCTTAACTTTCTTTGCCTAATCTTAAAGAAAATTGCAAGTTATGACATTTTTTTACAGTTTCATAATAATACAATATTACAATCGCAGACGTATACATATATTTATATTATATACATTCAAAATATGAAAATATATGATCATTTTAGTACCTTGTCACTTTCACTACTATGACGTATCCCAACTGTCGCAGTATTTATTTATTTATTATTTATTTAGTTAAGAAAAACATGTATCATTACAGGAAACATCCTAAGTCATTACATTTTTACATAACTAATAAAAACACAATAGAGAAGTTAGCAATAGAGAAATATGACAAAAATAATGTTAAATTTAATAACCTAGGTCATGATCTCACACAGTTTCAGGCATCCTCGCTCAATTACAGCTCAGCCATCCGCAAACACATCGCAGGAGAGTTGCACAGTGTCGAGCTTGTTAAGCGCCTGACCTGAAGTAGTTATTGTTAGTTTAGTGCGAAAAAGTACAAAAATGATCATCTACATTTGCTGTTGACTGTACATCATGAAAATACTAAATAAATACAAAAAAAATAAACTTTTCTTGACCCTCTCGACATACACGTATAGTCTGTTAGATGCTGTTGGCATTTCCTCACTGAATTGCGATGCTGATGCGTTGAACAAAGAAACTGCCAATTTTACAATTCCCGTGGTATCTATCAATCTTTTAGACAAATTCTTTACCGGGACCAAGACCACCGGGAGATGTGCAGTGGGGATACAGCGATCGCCAACCCGCATGCCAAGCGTGGCGATTATGGCATTTAACCCCCATGAAATTTGGGGAGACCTATGTCTTTCGGCTGATATGGTGGAGACTGCGGTAGTGCAGAAGGCACTGTGGTCAATGGTCTCGACATATTTTTTTACATACTTATTAAACTCACGTCTATAATCCCAAAACGGGTAGGCAGAGCACAAGAAAATTAATATTAATTAATATTTTTTTTACATTTAGTAATGAGAGAAGGTGCGGGCAATTGTTGAAAAAAAGAACATTAATTAGCAGATTTGTTAAGTAAAAGGTAGGCAAAGTTAGCCTTCAAAGGCAATGACGCAGCATTTTTACGGCGTTTTTGACTCAGACTCTCCACAGACCAGCAGCCTGATTGCGTAACTTATTGTTCTAACGTTAGGCATATTTTAATGTCACTTTTGAAGTAAAAATCTATTAGCTTATGTCATATTTTTTCTACCTAACGTTAGGTAATATTTGAGCCGAACTGAATGAACGACTGAATGGAAATCCCATACTAAAATCAGAAAATGATGAAATTATTGGAAACGCGTAACTTTTTGACGGTTAGATTGGACGGTACAAAATGTCAATTACTGTGTGACAAAGTCATAATGTCTGTCATGTCAAAACATGAATTGAACAAAGATTATAGTTGTTGTTTATTCATTAAAATGCGAAAATTTTCCAACTATTTCATTGTCAAGTTGCTATAACACACGATAGAGTACAAAATATCAATATCACCTTGTAAAAAATCGAAAAGTAAGTAGGTAACAATAAATGTTATGTTATGTCATAATCATAATATTCATTTAATTTTTACTAATGTGTGCTTCGTTTCAGGATGTAAACCGGAATATCCATCTCTGTGATGATGATGCCATGCTCTATTAAGATGATGAGATTGAGTAGCAAAATGAAATGAAGGAATGTAAAAAACATGTACCCAGCAAAAGAGATCTCTTCTGTGGTATACGTGCCATATTATTAAACAATATATGATGAAATATAGAAGTGTTCTCCTATAAGCATGTATTTTTTCATACACGCGCCCCACACGTTGATGCCAAGGGCGTTGTTCCTACATGCTTGTCGATTTATGGTAGGTACTAGGAATTGATGAAATGACGTGATAAATAAATATCATAATCACAGCATATCATTCTGAATGATTGACTCTAGTGTCTACATTCATTTTCAGTAACCGTGAATTTATTGATTCTACTAACTGGTGGGTCTGAATCTTTTCTTTTTACTAGTCTCTTAAATGAAACCTGTGGTATGGATAATGGACATGAGCTATATTTTATCTCGCGGTTTTACCTTTATTACTAAGTAATAATACTTGGGCAGAGTCGCGCAGACAGCTAGTAAATACATAAAACTGCATACAACAGTTATATACTAATGTAAAATGTTATAGGTGATACAAAGGAGATTGCGGAGACGTGGGTGGTGCCGCATGGATTTTCTGGCAAGAAAGGAGTCATCTTTGTACGGCGCCGAGATCACACACTACGGGCAATGGTCGCCTTGTTGATCTACATTATCTACAACAATCATTAAAGCTTGAAACGCACAGAGCGCGGCGCAGCGTCGTTGCGGGGCGGAGGCGGTTTTGCGGTAAAGCGAACGCAATCCGGGGTATGTCGCACCACAAAAACCGCGCGGAGGCAGCGTGTGTGATAAATGAAGCAGTAATTGACACTACCAAGTCTACCAACAGCCGACAGTTACCAACAGCCCCGCACCGCGCCGTGCCCGCTCTGTGCGTGATGAGGCTCTTGTCAAGATTTTATGCAGTATCGACCGGTTTAAGCCGTAAAATTACAAAAAATCAAATTAATAATTATACTATACTTTTATTTTATCTCTTTGAATATAATAAAACAGTAGCAAAGTACGGACAGATCTATGAACCATGAAGATATAGATACGAAGACTGTCAATGCGCATATATATCGCGCCCAAGCGGACTCTACGCTACAAGCATAACTTTACTATATTATACCTACGTTTAAGCTTTGAAAAATCTTAGTAAGAACAAAAAGGTGCAACCATGCTGCTCGTCAATAACGATCATACAGTTGAGTTTAATGAATCATACATGAATCAAGATTTTATACCTAGAATTATATTGGTGGGGTGTAGTAATGTAATCCATTTATGATGAAAACCATAGTTAACTTTTCATAGGTACATTATATAGAATGTGTCGACCCAGGTTGGTCTAAATACAACAAATGGCAGCTGAGGGAATAAGGACAGCATTCTGGTCTTATGTTTTCAAGGGTACACATATCTACCGATTTTCTCATGTGTGGTTTAGCGTGTTGTGATACGAAAATATTATTATTGAACGTTTTAAAGTAATCCAATAAGGGGTTTCTAACAAGAGAAATAATTCTCTTTACCTACATGTAAAGTAAGTACATTTTGATTTTACTTATTTACCATATTTCTTTGTCTCCTGCCAAAGGTGCCGATATAAAATAAAAGAACTAAAGTCAACAGCAAACGTAGATGATCATTTTAGTACTTTATCGCACTAACGTAACAATACTGCGACAGTTGGGATGCATCAATGTAGTGAAAGTGACAAGGTACTTGTAATAATACGTTAATTGTAATAACTTATTCTACTTGACACTAGATGTCTATTGCTGTAAACAACTGTGTACATTATCACTCTTGATTCCAATTTATTAACAACAGTCAGCTAAAATCCGGCAGTCTTCCTCTAACACAAAGAGGCTGATGACTTAAAACCTCCTTGAAACATAAAATTCTGACACGTCATAACAATCAAACTGTAGGCCACATGTAGGTGTCATTTTGAAATTAATGTCGTGTTGTCAAAGAATTAAAAGTAATTGTTATTGGGAAATTATAATCGCAAGAATATGAGACGAGTAAAACATTAACAAGGAAGGTATTTTGGTATGTTATAAAGGATTTATATACACAAATATGCAAACAAGGTGTGTAATGTTTTTATAATTTCAAGTTGTACTCATATTGGCTTTCATGTTGTGCTTCTGATCTTTCACGCCGTGATCGGCGACGGCCATCCTAGTTAGTTGCAGACGTGCGCAGCTGAACTTACTCCGAATACTCAGCTGTTAAATGTATTAGTTGTATGAAGGCTTAGGGCGATTTCGTATATACCTAACGTCGCAATCAAACTTGATGAGACGAGCATCTTTGAAAGCTTGAAGCTCATTTTAATACCACAACGCCATTTTGAGCCCAATTAGGCCCTCCCACTTATGCGTTGGTACCATTTTGCAGGCAGTTAGGTGACGCACGCGGTAAAACACACCCTTGTAACGAAAGAAGATAATGCTCACCTCGAATCCGTTTGCTGGCTGATGAACGGGTTTTGGTAGTCTACAGTCATCCCAACGGCCTTAGCTAATCTTCCAATATCAAACCTTCCATGTCTGATGATATTTTACACCAACGCAGGTAGCAGAGCTACTATGTACGAGGCGCAATCATAATCATGCCACTATAGTGGTGAGCTATAAGGATTTCTACATAAAATTATTTTCTGCCCCACAGCTTTGGCTACATTGTTTAAGTGCTTATCACGTGCTACTACAATATTTTTTGACGGAGGCACGTTCTACGAGTACACTATCTTTTGACGGAGTTTCAATTGAAAATGGCGCACTTAGTTAAGTACCCTTATATTTATTGAATTGCTTAAGATTTTTATTTAAGTAGTTTCTTTTTTTCGTGCTGAAACGATAACTTAAACATTCCGTTTTTAGGGTTCCGTAGTCAACTAGGAACCCTTATAGTTTCACCATGTCTGTCTGTCTGTCTGTCCCTCTGTCTGTCCCAGGCTTTGCTCTGGGACTGTTAGTGCTAGAAAGCTGCAATTTGGTATGGATATATAAATCAATAATTTTTGCTGTAACCCTTGTATTGCGTGGAGTGCTGTTGGTAAGGTTTTCAAAATGAATAGAAGTCTTTATCAAACAATTTTGAAAAATTTAATATTTTCGGAAATATTCACTCAAAAATACAAAAAAAAATGTGTCCCTCTAACTTTTGAACTATGGGTCTAAAAAATATTAAAAAAAAACACGAAAGTAAAGCTTAATAAAGAATTTCAACGAAAACTGTAGCGGCCATGATCAGTGAAGCTGTTTTTGAGTTACCGTAAAAAGTCTTCCCTTCGTAGTAAAAGACGTATGAAATGCTGCGAAAGCATTCTCTTTTGCTTATGGATTTTTTTAGAGTAAGTTGATTGAGCAACTACGGAACATTTACAGCCTACCTGATGGTAAGTAGACACCGTAGCTGGCAGGCGGACGGACAATACGTCCCACTGCTGGGCACTTCATATACTCCTTGGAATTTATTGGCAGATGTATGTAGTTTTCCCCAAGATGTTTTCCTTCACTAAAAAGCTAACGGTATCAAATGATATCCCGCTGGTACGAGTCGGGATTGGAACCCACGACCACTTTTTACCCGACTACGGCAAAGCCCAAAAGGAGTAGGGTTATGTGTTTGGTCTGTATGTATGTATGTCTGTTCCTATGTCCACTCGTAACTACTTAACAGCTTAACCGATTTTGATGAATGATACGTCATTAGATTCCTCTCAATGGCGCGAAATGGTGGATTTGAGAACCCTCTTTTCACTAACACGCGGTTATCTTCGCCATTTAGCAGGAGGGTGGAGCGTTATATTAATAACGCTGACTGGACTAATAATAGTTATTAGTTTTATTACTAACCACGTTAACTTTGCCAATGGTACCCGTAGGTGTCTCTCAACTCATCGCAGCGCGCATACTCGGGAGCTCTGGTGTCTTTATGCTTTGAGGGTATATATCTTCAGGAATATAACACCACGTACTTACAGAGTTGAATAAGTTCTGCTATCCTCAGTTGCGTTGCTCCAAATATGAGTAAAATGAGTACAATTTGCTGTGTACGTGATGTAGTGAAAATAATTGGGCAGAATTACGATTGTTTAAAAAAATGTTCACAATGAGAGCATAAATAGAATAGAAAACATATAGGTATATTTCCTATTCGTGACAATACAACACAGCAAAAGAGAAACAGTAAAAATAGTAATAATGGTATTGCACGAAATGGTTCAATCTCAGCGATGTGCTGGCGCAATTACCAGCGCTGATCTGAATAAATGAAGAATAGACAAGGAAATTGGAAACAGAACTTTCGAACTTTTTTAGTTTGATTTGATAATTTTCGTCAACTCGTAGTTTCTAGGGCTCCGTACCTCAAAAGGAAAAAAACGGCACTTCGGCATGCTTATAGGATCACTCGCGGGAAGCCGCTGGATGACACGAACTGTATTTAAAAAATAATGTTTAAAAAATTGCGTACGTTAACCAATATTATTTATTATTTTTCTCAAACATGCAATGAAAATTGATGTATCATGTTGCAGGCGAAACAACTCGGGAGAACTGTAAAGGAATTTCATACAAAATTGAAGGCCTAGTACAGGAAGTATCTTTTTTTATTTTAATGTCAAAAATGGCATTTGTAAAACTTGGTTTTTGAGTGGTGTATTTATTTATTTCATGCATATGTTTGAGAAAAGCACTATACAAATCTCGGCGAGAAACGTTGGGCTGCAGGCCGCGTATCCCTATCCTCGCTACGCTCGGCCGTCTATATCTACTTGGCCTGCAATTCTTCGTTTCCCGGCCCTTATAGTAATGTACTATTGTCTATTACAATAAACACGACTCACCGACCACTGAAATCCAGCACTAGCTGAATTAGGGTAGGGTAAAGTGGTCGTATGTTGTCGTGCCCACCACGCCAAAGCACTAAAAAGGTCGGAGTGAAGGTGTACTTTTATCATGAAAAAATCATATTGATTGATTTATGATTTTAACCGACTTCAAGATTTCAGAAGAAGAGGTTATCAATTCGGTTGTATGTTTTTTTTTAAATGTTTGTTACTCCATAAATCCGTCATTTCATAACCGATTTTAAAAATTCTTCTTTTGATTGTAAGTATATATATATCCAAGTTGGTCCAGTTTTTGTCAAACAAAGTTCTGATGATGGGATCCATGAGGATTTGAGGGATCTCCTCATATCTTAAAGGTAAACATATTGTGATTATTGTGTTTTTTATCAGCAAATCGAGAATTTTCATACAAGAATGAAAGATTGTCTATATGTCATCTCCATCTAGACACGCGGCAGCGTGTCCAGCCAAGTTCATCCTAGGAACTGGCGGACAGCAGCCGTGTATTCGCCCCAGGAACTGGCGGATAGCAGCCGTGTGTTATTTTACACGAACCGTTTGGAGCCACTTTTGACCCCCCAATAACTCCAAATCTATCTAATAAAAGAATGAAATTTGGTACATGTATTAAGATCTATTAATACAACTAGAACCTCAAATTTCATAAATGTAGGTCTAATGGTTATAGAGATATTAAATTCAAAAAACGGCATTTTTACCACTGACTGACTGACGACTGACTAGTAATCAAAAACCTAACTCACTTCCAGGTAACCTAGGAAGCTGAAATTTGGCATACAGCTTGGTAATTGTGTTTGTACACCAGAAAAAATCAGAAAACAGTGACTTTTTTATTAGTTTTAATATTATTATTATTTATGCTAGTTACCTCAGAACTCCGTCATTTATTAACCAATTTAGAAAAATATTTTTTTGTTTAAAACGGTATACTTTAGGGGTGGTCCCTATATGGTCCCTATAACGGTATACTTTAGGGGTATCAAGTAAGAATCTGATCATAGGGTCCTGGAGAAATCGAGGGAACTCTTCAAATATTTGAGGTGCACCTATAGCGATTTGGATATTTTGTATAGTAACTCGTGCATTTGCTCTTAAAAAGCACCATTTGGCGAAGATTGATAAAAAGTAACCATATCCCATCAAAAACATAAATGTGAAAATGGGAGCCAAATTCAATATTAAGAATATGCGATGCTTGGTTGTCGTCTTCACATTTTTGATGGGATCTGCTTTACTCCAAACGTACGACATACATAATGCTACGAATATAAATAACCCCTTCTCCACGCCAATTCACCACCCAATATTAAGGTGCAGTCGGTGCGTGCTGTCTGTGGGTAAGTTTTACCCGTCTATCCCACTAGTCCCATTGAGTTATTCCATCATGGGACAAGTGAGACGATTCCGCCCCAGCAATCCCATGGGACACGTGGAACTAATATTTTTATTTCATAAGTCCTATTTCCGAAATCACACAGTGTTGTTCAAAAAGTTGGTAGCCGTTATCCGTAGTAACAGAAACATTACGAAATTAAAATCCTTTTGGCGACATAGGTCTATATGAAAAAATTACTAGGTATAAAAATGTCTAAATACGCTTTGATATGGAAAAATGACAAAGTATTATAGGGTCGAGGAATAATAATAATAATAATCCCCTTGTTCTTCGTACGTTACTGAGTTACATTACTAGCTATGTATAAAGAAAAAATATTCTTCGTACAAAACCGGGTAATGTACCAAGAAACCTTCGTTCCTTGCACATCACACTCACTCACACTCACTCACTCACACTCACTCACTCACACTCACTCACTCACACTTGCTCACATTGACAGTTATGTACAAAGAAGTAAATATTCTTCCTACATGACCCGGTTTTGTACAAAGAAATTGCTGTTCCTACTACAAAACCAAGGAGGTTCTCCGAGCAGTGTGTCTAACTTATTAATGTGGGATCATCTTTTACTTGTGTACAACATGTGTACAAACAACGCAGACATCCGGCATTTTGCTGTTTTTTTTTTGTATTCTCTTGGTCTGTAGTAATCGAGCAGTTCCAAATAAATTTCATTTATCGCAATGACAGTTTGAAAGTCATTTTATTTTTAGGGTTCCGTAGCCAAATGGCAACAAAACGGAACCCTTATGGATTCGTCATGTCTGTCTGTCTGTCTGTCCGTCCGTATGTCACAGCCGATTTACTCGGAGAATATGACTACTACAATTATGAAATTTGGTGTGAAGGTGTATGTTATAAACCGATATAGAAATAAAATGTGAAATTACAAAAAATAAATATTAAACTGGGGGGCCACACATGTAACAGGGGGTCAATTTTTTTTTTCAATGTACTTAGGCGTGTTGGGTATCTATGGATAGGCCTTTAAAAATGACATAGAGGTTTCTTCTTTTTTTCATTTAAGTCAACGGTTGGTGAGATAATTAGCTGTCGAAGTCGTAAAAAGTGTGTCCCCCCCTGCCCTCTAATTTCCAATCTATGAAGTTCAAAATTATGAAAAAAATCATGTTGATGTACATTAATTAATCCTTTTGATAATTTTTGTTTTAACAAGATAGGTGTAACGGTTTTTGAGTTATTACTGAAAAACTGTCTTGCCAAAACAAAAGAGCGTAAGTGTCGTAAGTTTCCTATAAAGATACGACCTTTTGTGATTAAATGTATTGTATAGTGGTTTTAAATGTAGATAAGGAGGTGTCGGTACGGAACCCTTCGTGCGCGAGTCCGACTCGCACTTGGCCGGTTTTTTAAATACTCGACACTAAGGCTGGGTTGCACCGACTTACGATCACAGACTGATCAACGTTAAATATGGCGCCGGCAGCTGTCATCCCATAGAAACTTGTCAAACTTTCCATACATTCAGATTTTAATGAACACCGCTTACGATTACAGACGGTTTGGTGCAACCCAGCCTAAATGTAAGTATACTATTACATAGTTTATCTACGAGCTACGTAAGTCTACGAGCTTAGTCAATGTACGTACGTTCATAGTCTCGTATTGAAAGCTGAGCGTTTAGTTAAGAGAGTAGATGCTCCTCTCCTGACCCGCAGCTGTGGCTCAGCAGGTTTTTCACGTGTAGGGTAACGGTGGGTACTCCCTACGGAACGTGGTGCAACTTCGACTCCCCTATGTCAAGTGAGTGGGAAAATTGACTGTTAGAAGTTCTCAAGCCGCCCGAAGGCCTCTAACTTGGCTTAACGACTGCTGTCATAGACAACAGCCGGGATCAACGGCTTAACATGCCTTCCAAAGCACGGGAACGCTCAGTTAGTAACCTCTCAAAGCGGTCACCCATCCAAGAACTGACCTGAGCCCACATTGCTTAACCTCGCATACCGCACGCGGTTCACGGGCGCCGCTGGGCCACGAGCGCTCGGAGGAATAAAAATGTCGAAATAGAATTTAGTCGAAGTATTGAAATGACTATAACTTCACTCTGCCTTAAAATTGACGCAGCCCCGCGGAGCTCCTATTTCTGCGCAGTTTGCCCTTCGGGCATCTGATAATACCTAATGAACCTAACTACCTATCTGATGGGACAACAATATGATAAAAATATTAGTTCCACTTGTCCCGTGGGACTGCTGAGATGTAATCGTCTCAGTTGTCCCATGATGGGACAACTTAATGGAACTAGTGGGATAGACGTAGTTTTACACACAAGGCTTATCATACAATTTCGTGTCCAGTATAATAACACTATGAGGATGCTTTTGAGGTTGCCGAAGCACTGTAGCGCGTCGGATATGGTCGCGAAGGCGCAAACAAACGACTTCTACGCGATAGGGAGGAAGAGAATAGCCTCATTATTAAGGAGAGTACGATGTAGCAGCAAAAGCCTCATAAGGGAGTTGGCAGAGCGACTTGACTGTCCATTCGCTAAATACTGGATAGAGGTTACAATAGGGAGAGCAATATAATTGTTAGTGTCGATAGACTTATGTTGCTGTCCATTATAATTTAAATTTAAATATAAATTAACATAGTAAATAAGATAATATTGTTAACTAACCCACTATGGATCGATTAGGTCTAAAATAAACGCTTTATCTTTTTATTTATTTTAAGGTAGCTTGTGGTTCTACTCCGAGCGTACGCGTGGCACGCAACATATCTGTAGAGCGCTAACTACGCGTTTGCGACTACTACACGCGCTGAAGCGGCGGCAGTTTTCTATGCTGCATATTATAATACCATGAAAGCTGTTGGATATTTAAGAAAACTGGCAAGTTAAAGCTCAAAATGCATTACGCCGCAGGAAATTAGCTCTATGGTAAACAATTTAGTGCCAGACTTGGCACCTTTTCAGATAATCTACGGAACTTGGCACCCATTTATGTTTTGTATTGTTTTGTGTTTGTATTTTCGTGTACGTTAAAAAGCAGTGTCGTAACACTTTGTGCTGCGTGTTATCCTATTCTGAAACGCTTGCAGCATTGTAACCTTTGTTGCCATATTTTGTAGTATATGTTAATGTTGTTGTGTCTGTGTTTCGAATAAATGCCTCATTCATTTATTCTATCATTCATTTAGATATCAATGTTTTTACCAGTGAAGACGACAACCACGCATCGCATATTTAACTTGGCTGCCATTTTCACATTTATGTTTTTGATGGGATTTATTTTAAGGTAGCGTGTTTTTCTACTCCGAGCTTACGCATGGCACGCAATATATCTGTATTTAGACTAACTTTGCTACAACTACATGCGTTTGAGCGGCGCCGTTTTATATGGATACATTGCAATATGCATAGCAAATATTCGAAATCCATTTACGCCCAACGCCGCGGTAAGCAGCACCAAAATAGTTCATATCTACTGCGCTACAAAGCAGCAGCTGCTATCACTTCTACATCCATTTTCAGATGATGAAAATGTATGAACGCAAACCATGATCGCGCCGAAAATGATTTTACAGACCAATGAAGAGGAGCCAGCAAACAATAACTGGGCACGGTTACACACAATTTGAACTTCGATTCTTCGGAAGTTTGTCAGATCCTTGCCAATAATATAGATACAGTTGTACGTATAATAATATCTGATCTGACTGAACTATAGAGAACATTCAAAACTGTGTGGATATTTTTTGATTAAATTTTTTTAAAAATAAGATGCTTGTTTTATTTTTTTGGGAGAAAGATTAGGACAATTTTTATATTATTTTCTCTTCCAAGCCGAGATAATAGTGGTAATTCCTATAAGTCGCTGTAAGAATAATAGTTCGGACAACTATCCACTTCACAGTGTCCATATACAAGGTGGCCTGTAATAGGAACAAAAAATTAAACGGTACACTATTGAGCTCCCCAGCAATTATTTCCACCATCATCACCCACCACCATATCAGCCGAAGGACGTCCACTGCTGGACATAGGCCTTCCCCAATTCCATGGGGGGTAAATGGCATAATCGCCACGCTTGGCATGCGGGTTGGCGATCGCAGTAGGACCCGGGTATGTCCTAAAACTACGACCAAGACCACCGGGGGATGGGCAGCAGCGTCCCTGGAGTGCGGTGGAGATACCTACTGCAATTATTTCCAAATGGTTTTAATTGAAAAAAATATTTTTTTTTTCGCAAATGTATCCTATATGTACTTTGATTCTGATTCCGATTCTAAAAAAAATGCCAAAAATATCGTTTTAAACCAAAAATGCAACAACGAGTATGAGTTATAACTAGATACTACCTCAATATCAGCAGTGACTGCCGCGCTATAATCTCATGGTGCCAAGATCCATTAGGTACTTGGAGGTCATAACTTTAGCGCAACGTTTCTACCAAGTGAAAAAGATATATTTTTTTTGCACAAGAGGTTACTGCAGATGCTCTACATTTTTTGCTCCTATTAAAGGCCACTTCAAGACTTTTGTCAGACTGGTAAACTTATATCTAATCCTTTTATTTTGGCTTTGCCGTCATCAAAGATTTTCTCAGTTTGTAGTGCAGAGTGGTGAGCTATACTAACTCCCGTCGAAGAAGTTCCGTGGTGAGACTTATTTTCCCAATAGTTCCGTCAACGATACAAAGTAGTAGCTACTACGACATCAAGCGAATTTAGGAGGAATGTTAGTAGAACTGCGACCATACAGCGTCAGAACCAAACATTCGGAACGGAACTGAGGGCCTACTACGAACTTCGAAAATCGAAGTTCGTGACGTGCCGTCCCTTTCACTCTTGTATTATACACTATATGACGGAAAGGGACGGCACGATACGAAGTTCGATTTTCGAAGTTCGGAGTAGGCCTTCAGTTTGCAATAAGTCTCACTAGTTCCACCACGGTACTTCTTCCACGAGACTTCTGGAATAAACGGAAACAAGAACGGTAAAACAAGGATTATTATACCTACAATTAATTAATTTCTCCCCTTTTTGGGCTGACATGAAAGACTTGCCAGGTTATACGCTGATATAAGAACAGTTCAATCATAATCTATTGATGAATGTACAATTTCAGCATAAATTTACAATATGCAATTATACGCTGTATTTTAAAATAACAGTTCTCAAATTGTAATTCTGCGAGGGTTTAGCCTTCAGTGTAGAACCAACATTATTTTATGTCAAAAAGTTTTCCTACTGCATACTAGATGTCGATATTATGAGATTCACGCGCATTAATTTTCATAAAGTTCTGCTATTCCATACTAGATGGCATTTAATCATTAAATGATATATTATTATTGATGCAATATAACTGGTTAATTTATTTTTATATTATTTATATACTATCACTAAATGAATATAATTTAAAATTAAAAGTACTATATAAATTACTTTCACCAAAATTTACAATTGTCTTTGATTCATATGCTGCTTTTAATAGTGCGTTTTGTGATTTTTGGTTGCATGGTTAATTTATTTCTTTAAACATACTAGCGTGTGTTTATTTATCAACATCATTTTTCCCAGAAATGAAAACAAAATGCTTTGATTTGATGTATTACTATAGCAAATTTGTGCAACACATTGTAAGAATAAACCATTCGTTCATTTTATCACTTTTGCAATAACGAAACGGCGAGTCTCATTCACCTTGTGAACGGTACTCATCTCAAACCGTACGGACGGAGTTACGCGGTGCGAATTTTTGACAAGCTGCCGTCGGGTCAAAAAATGACATTAAAATATGCCTAACGTTAGAACAATAAGTTACGCAATCAGGCTGCAGGTATAAAGCAAACAAATACTAATCACACAAACCGTGTTCTTGCGATCATATATTTATTTATATTTAATATTAACTATATAACATATAAATATATGGCATGGTGGTTTGGAATGTATAAAAACTCTGTTTTGTTTTGAGATTAAACAGGAATATTCATTTACATTCTACACACGTAAAAACATACTACATTCAGAATCTATTTTCACTACAATTTCGCGAAGTTTTCATAAATTTCTAATAAAAGCATAATAAGTTTTTGCGGAAGTGACTGCCATCTGACCTCCCAACCAAACTAAACCTTAGTTGGATTAGGCTTGTCAAGTGACTTGACAACTTAACAGTTATTAGTAGTCTTCAAGCCTGGTCTTCTAACTTGGCTTAAGGACTGCTGTCATGGACAACAGCCGGGATAAACAGTCATACCTGATTACGTAAAACGTCTTTGGCATCCGATATCTATACTAATATTATAAAGCTGAAGAGTTTGTTTGTTTGTTTGAACGCGCTAATCTCAGGAGCTACTGGTTCGATTTGAAGAATTCTTTTTGAGTTGGATAGTCCATTTATCGAGGAAGGCTTTAGGCTATATAACATCACGCTGCGACCAATAGGAGCGAAGACGCGGACGAAGTCGCGGGAAACAGCTAGTGCAATATAAATCTAGACACGCGGCAGCGTGTCCAGCCAAGTTTACCCCAGAAACTGGCGAGCAGCAGCCGTGTGTTATTTTACACGAATTGTTTGGAGCCACTTTTGACTCCTCAATAACTCCAAATCTATTTAATATTTAAAAAAATTGGCATACGTATTAAGATCCTTTAGAACAACTAGAACCCAAAATTTTATAAATATAGATGAAATATTTTTTGAGATACTAAAGTCCAAAAAATTGACCAAATGCGTGTCGGACCACGCACAAAGAAGGGTTCTGTACCGACACCTCCTAATCTACATTTAAAACTACAATACAATAGTAGCATATTTATGAAGCATAAAATTCTTACCGTACCTTGTAATTTTTTATTTGACTTATCCTTGTTAGCCCGTAAGAACTTGCAACACTACAAAGTATCCCAAAATAAGAGACACAAAAACAAAATATTTTTACCAATTGAATAATATAAATTGTGTAGAAATGACCCCATCATGCTGCTGTAAAAAAATATAACAAATAGGGTATGTCCTGGACCCGGGTATGTCCTGGACCCGGGTATGACCTAAAACTACGACCAAGACCACCGGAGGATGGGCAGCAGCATCCCTGGAGTGCGGTGGAGACACTGCGATCGCCAACCCGCATGCCAAGCGTGGCGATTATGGCAACTACCCCTCAATGACGTACACAAACAGGCCACGGCCCCGAGGTTCCGGCGACCCCCGGTACCCTGGTTTTGGTAGCGGCCAGGGTACTAGCGGGGTCAGGGGTGCGAAGAGTCTCCGGTTAAGATCCGGCTACCACCACCGACGACTTCTGGCCCTGGCAACATACAACACACGAACACTGCGGACCGACGAAAAGATAGCGGAACTGGAGGAAGGATTAAGCAGGTTGCGTTGGGATATCGTAGGGTTATCTGAAGTCCGAAGAGAGGGGGAGGACACGATAACCCTGAAGTCCGGCAACTTGCTCTATTTCCGGGAGGGCGACCAACAGTCCCAGGGAGGTGTCGGGTTTATCGTCCACAAATCCCTCGTGAACAACGTGGTGAAGATCGAGAGTGTGTCGGCTAGGGTGGCGTACCATATACTCATAGTATCCGAGAGGTACTCGTTGACGGTCATACAGGTGTACGCGCCGACCTCGGCACACTCCGACGACGAGGTGGAGGCTATGTATGAGGATATATCAAAGGTCATGCATAGTTCCAAAACCTACTTCACCGTTGTCATGGGAGATTTCAACGCGAAACTGGGCAAGAGAGACGGCGAAGAGCCGAGAGTGGGGCAATTTGGAGTTGGAAGTCGGAACCACCGGGGCCAACTACTGGCTGGTTTCTTGGAGAAGGAGGGACTCTACATGATGAACTCCTTCTTCAAGAAACGCGAGAACAGGAAGTGGACCTGGTTGAGTCCCGACGGTGCAACAAAAAACGAGATTGACTTCATCATGTCAACGAAGAGGCATATATTGATCATGAAACAATGATGTCTCTGTGATCAATACGGTTAAAACCGGAAGTGATCATCGTCTGGTAAGAGGCACATTGAATATATGCGTCAAGCTAGAGCGCTCTCGACTGATGAAGTCCACGCTCCGTCCAGCAGCAGTCCAAATCCAAAACCCCGAGAGCTTACAGCTGGAACTCCAAAACCGTTTCGATTGTCTAGGCGGCGATGTGGACGAATTCAACGACGGGTTTGTGGAAGCTGTCCATAGCATTGGGTCTAAGTTCTTTAAGGCCCAACGAACTCAAAGAGCCGACAGGCTCTCTATCTCCACTCAGAGTCTCATCGATGAAAGGAATGAGATGATTCTGCAGTCTTCAGCCGATGCGAAATTATACAGGCAGCTCAATAAACAGATCTCTAAGTCCCTTACCCACGATCTGCGCCAATTCTATACCAATCGTATTGAAGAGGCCATCGAGCAGAATAAGGGCTCTAAAGTTTTCTCAAGAGATCTGTCTATTGGGCAGAGCCAGCTCACCAGATTAAAAACTGAAGATGGTAGAATCGTTTCGTCCAAACCTGAGCTTCTGAATGAGATAGAGTGCTTTTATGGACAGCTATACACGTCAACTAGCACACCCGAAGTTGGTCTGGCGGAAGACCCTAGAGCTAGATTAACCCGGCACTATACCGAAGATATCCCGGACATCAGCCTGCACGAGATTAGAATGGCTCTAAAGCAGCTGAGGAACAACAGGGCACCCGGTGAAGACAGAATTACAGCTGAACTCCTGAAGGCGGGTGGAAAACCGGTCCTTAGGGCCCTTCAGAAGTTGTTCGACTCCGTCTTACTGGAGGGGAAAACTCCAAAGGCATGGAACAGAGGTGTGGTGGTGCTGTTCTTCAAAAAGGGTGACAACTCCTTACTGAAGAACTACCGACCCATCTCACTTCTGAGCCATGTCTATAAGCTGTTTTCAAGAGTCATTACGAACCGTCTCGCACGCAGGCTAGGTGACTTACAGCCTCCCGAACAAGCCGGTTTCCGAAGAGGCTTTAGCACCGTAGACCACATCCATACGCTCCGTCAGGTTATACAGAAGACTGAGGAGTATAACCTGCCCCTCTGTTTAGCGTTCGTGGACTACGAGAAAGCCTTCGATTCGATTGAAACGTGGGCTGTACTACAATCTCTCCAGCAGTGCCAAGTGGACTATATCGAAGTGCTGAAGTGTTTGTACGAGAACGCCACTATGTCAGTCCGACTCCAGGACCAGAACTCAAAGCCTATTCCGTTGCAGCGGGGAGTCAGGCAAGGAGATGTTATTTCTCCTAAACTGTTCTCCGCTGCACTGGAGGATGTTTTCAAGACTCTGGACTGGAGAAGGCTAGGCATCAACATAAACGGCGAGTACATCACTCACCTTCGGTTTGCTGACGATATAGTAGTCTTGGCTGAGACGATGGAGGATTTAAGTACAATGCTCAATGGCCTCAGTAAAGCCTCCGAGCGAGTTGGTCTAAGGATGAACATGGACAAGACGAAGATCATGTCAAATGTCCATGTCGCACCAACTCCCTTAACAATCGGACACTTTACGCTCGAAGTTGTAGACGATTACATATACCTAGGATAGACTGTCCAGCTAGGTAGGCCCAACTTCGAGAAAGAGGTTAATCGTCGAATCCGACTCGGCTGGGCAGCGTTCGGGAAGCTACGGCACATCTGTTCGTCCAATATTCCGCAGTGTCTCAAGACAAAAGTCTTTGACCAGTGTGTGTTGCCAGTGATGACACATGGCACTGAAACGTGGTCGCTTACTATGGGCCTCATAAGAAGGCTCAAAGTCACCCAAAGGGCAATGGAGAGAGCTATGTTGGGAGTTTCTCTGCGTGATCGCATCAGGAATGAGGCGATCCGCATCAGAATCAAAGTGACCGATATAGCCCTCCGAATTGCTAAACTTAAGTGGCAGTGGGCGGGGCACATAGCACGTAGAACCGATGGCCGTTGGGGCGGAAAGGTTCTCGAATGGCGACCACGTACCGGAAGGCGTAGCGTGGGCAGGCCCCCCACACGGTGGACCGATGACCTGGTGAAGGTCGCGGGTGTCCGCTGGATGCGGGTGGCGCAGGACCGGTCATTGTGGAAGTCTTTGGGGGAGGCCTATGTCTAGCAGTGGAAGTCTTTCGGCTGACATGATGATGATGATGAATAACCTATTTCAATGAAATCTTAATTTCATTTTGAATTCATGTTTGTTTTTCTGTTGTTTTAATACAATTGTAAGTGGAAAATCAAATATTGTAACACCTCTGCTAGAGGTAGCATGTATGACAATCCATGGTAGCATGTATGACTTTAAGTACTTTGCAATGACATCTGCATTTATATTTATATACATGTAAATAATAAATAAAAAATCTTCATAGGAAACTCACGGTACTTACGCCTTTTTGTTTAGACAAGACAGTTTTTCAGCAATAACTCAAAAACCGTTACATCGTGTTCAAACTAAAAATAGTTGAAAGTATTTATTCATGTACATCAATTTGTTTTTTTTTAGAATTTTTAACTTCATTGTTTGGAAATTAGAGGGGGGAGGGGACACTTTTTACGACTTTGACAACTAATATCTCGCCAACGGTTGACTTAAATGGAAAAGTTTTTTTACTAACCTCTGTGTTATGTTTGAAGGCCTATCCATAAATACCACACACGTCTATGTGCATTCAGACAATACATTGACAACCCGGTTACATGTATTTATTTAATCTTTATTGCCCAAAAGTAAAACTTATAGTACAAAAGGCGGACTTAATGCCATAACCTTAAATGACTAATGGGTCATCATTAATGATGAATGTAAAGGGTACCCCCCCCCCAGATATTTTTTTTTCATAATTTCACGTCATATTCCTATAGCGGTTCATAGCGTATAGAACACCTTCCAATGATAGTAGTGCTCATAATCTCCGAGTAAATCGGCTGTGACATACGGATGGATGGACGGACAGACATGACGATCCTATAAGGGTTCCGTTTTTTTTTAGTTTTATGATTATTATTATTATTTATTCTTGTTACCTCAGTTATTCGGGGAGGTCTCCTTGTCATCAGGTCAGAATCTGATCATAGGGTCCTGAAGAAATCGAGGGAACACTTCAAGTATTTTAGGTGCACCTAAAGCGATTTGGGTATTTTGTAAAGTAACTCGTGCATTGGCTCCTGAAAAGTACCATTTGGTGAAGTTTGACAAAAAGTAATGATATCCCATCAAAAACATAAATGTGAAAATGGCAGCCAAATTCAATATGCGATGCGTGGTTGTCGTCTTCACCGACAAAAGAATTGAGATCTAAATGGGTGCCAAGTTCCGTAGATTATCTGAAAAGGTGCCAGTTCTGCAACTGCAATTTATTGCGAAATTTCAAATTAAAGGGACAAATTAAAAATGTAATGCTCCGAGCAGGATTCGAACCTGCGATTCCGTACCCGAGCTTGGTTGTTCCGATAGCTCAGAAGCTAGAGCGATTGGCAGCGTATGCCAGATGTCGCAGGTTCAAATCCTCCTCAGAGCATAAAAATTTTCAATTGTTCCCTTTAATTTGAAATTTGAAATTTTCGTTAGCAGCGTTACTGCTTAATACAAAATTAATTTAGTTTATTGTGGCTTAGTGCGTTTTGAATCTTAACTTGGCAGTTTTCTATGAAATATGTTATAATACCATGGTATTATAACATATTTCATAGAAAACAGCTATTGGATATTTAAGGAAAAAACTTTCAATTTAAAGCTCAAAATGCACTAAGTAGCAATAAATTAGTTTTACTGTAAACAATCTAGTTGCAGACCTGGCACCTTTTCAGATAATCTACGGAAATTGGCACCCATATAGATCTCAATTCTTTTGTCGGTGAAGACGACAACCACTCATCGCATATTGAACTAGGGTACCATTTTCACATTTATGTTTTTGATGGGATTAAATTATTTCAAATCCCACCAAAAATGTTATAAAACATTCGCGGATAAAGACGTTCACGAGACGAAACAATTATTACTCCATAATAATTAGTATCATTTACATTACAAACGAAAACACAAAGCCTACAATTAACATTTATCTTTCTTATGTATGATTGTGTTAAAATGAAAGATAGCATCAACTCTTGTATTATGCATGAGAACACCAGTTTTTCATGGCCGCTGTTTTTATACTGGCTTGAGGAGGTCACGGGTCAAATAAAATTGGTAGGTTTTCGTTGAGCAAGGTCAAGAAACTGTGTCAAAACATAAACAATGCCACGCCTTCAACGAGAGTGACAAGTTGTAAAAAACTTGATTAACCAACTTAACTGCCTAAATCGGATCAAATATGTTGGAAAATGTATGTAAAGTAGTGCTTAAGTTAAATTTCTACTTTTCTATTCAAAAATTTTAAATCGTTGAGTTGCTTATTATGTTCCCTCTTTGTCGAAATCAATAAGGACAATTTATAATTCGCAATTATGGAAATGGAGCCATATTGATACGAGTACCGCCCTTTTGCTCTTTTTTTTTGTTTTTTTTTTTAAATATCACTTCAAAATCAAAAATTTAACCAATAAGCAGAAAAAAATAAACCATTTTAGAATTATCTTATGATACCCCATTTAACGCCTCTCGTTACGATAGTTTTCATAGAAAACAAAACAAAATGCCAGAATTTTTATTTTTTTCTTAGGTTATATGATTAGCCTTATTCCAAATTGTAAATTGATGGCATAAATAGTTCCTTAGTTAAGAATATACTTAGTTGTGACAGGGGGACATGACATGCCAATACACAACATACCTAAGGGTTTCCTTTGGTACGGTTCTGGTACATAACAATAAAATAACAAACAGTATACAGAATAGAAAAATGTAAATCTGGCCATGATTTTCAATAACTTTTACTATGGGATCAGCTTTGATCGTGTCAAAAAAACTGATATTTCATAGGATATAGGATTTCAATTGACAGAGCAAACTGTATGAAATGGTTGTTTATTTTTCGACTCACACTCAAAGTCATGGCCAGATTCACATTTTTCCATTTTGTATCACCGATACATCTTGTATAACATTTAAGTAGACCAGGTATCAGGCAGGTATCAGGCAGGTATGTAGGGTAGGTAGGGTCATTAGTCATTAGCTGTCGATCTGCGATTTTTCAACTGAAGCAGTAACATATTCTGAATAAATATATAAAAGGATTTTAATGTAATAAAATAAGATTTTAAAAAGGTACATGGGTTATTTGTTAATGCCGTAGTAAAAGCTATGAGCTGCAGCAAAGAGATCAAATGATCGTTGCTATCCATCAATTATACGTAATCTGTACGTCGACGTCAAACATATGTTTATATTTCTCGCCTTATTACAACCGAATAAGGTGCAAAAGCGTAAACATATATTTTACATGAATTATATTGTACACATTCGCAATGTAGTTACTTCATCGAGTTACACGCTACACGTCCCATACACAAATTGAAAATATACCGTACTGCAGAATGAACCTGTCTTTATCTTCACCCTTCTACCTATTTGCTGTCTAACTGTCCAAATTATACCGTCACTGCAACCAGGCAGTAATAAGCTTTTTTATTGTAGCAATTAAACTTCGGTTTCCTTACCGAGTTCATTCCACTTCTTTGTGTAGGTTCTCACCTTCAGTATCATTTTCTCACTATTAAAATTAAATATCAATTTGGCGACGATGTCGCAATCAGACCAATTTGCTAATAGCGGCTAGAGCCTTGGCAGAGGCTACGTTTATTTCCGACGTAGATTCATATATAAGCAAATATTTTTGGAGGAAAAAACATTCCAAGTGTCAGTACCAGGGAAACAACATGATCGGAAAGGTGAGGATACCAAAATAATAAAACTAAAAAATATATACCTATACACATAGGACTTAACAGTTTCCCATGATAGGACAAACGACGTGCAGTGAAGCAATAAAGTTTAGGTTCCTTTTATGTAGCAGTTTAGTTATACAATATTATCAAGCTTGATTGGTTCCGATAGCTCAGTGGCTAGAGCGATTGGCCGCGTATGCCAAATGTAGCAGGTTCGAATCCTGCTCGGAGCATTTAAATATTTATTTTTTTTCCTTTAATTTGAAATTTAGAATTTTTGTTAATACATAATTATTATCAACATTAAAGCGTTGATACAAAATACTAAACTTTTCATTTACATGTCCAGTCTTTTAATTATAAATAGTCAAATAAAAGTAATTTCATCAAAATTTCTATATAATAATAATTACTTAGAAACCAGCAATTAAACCTTGTTTGATATTTTACGGAGAAAATCACGTTAAAAAAGGTTATGAACCAAACTATTGAATTGTTTCTAAATCTAGTTTGTAATACCCTAGATTATTTTAATAACTACTGGGGTGTTTTAGAATACATTAACGCAACACAATATTTGTCTTTCAGTCCGCTCTTCTCGTCTGCCTGTTTGGCCTCGCCAGTGCTGGCAACCTGTACGGTAGTGGACTAGGCTACAGCTCCCTTGGTTACGGATCTCTTGGTTACGGCGGCGGTTACGGTTATGGTGGCCACGGCTACAGCAGCCTCGGCTACGGCCACGCCATCGCACCCTACTCCGCCCCCATCGTAGCCAAGACCATCGTCACTCCTGTCGTAAAGACCATCGCTCCGATTTCCTACGCTCACGCTCCGGCTATTTCCCACGTATCGCAACACAGCTACCACGGTTCTCCTGTCATTAAGTCCTATGCTGCCCCATTGGTCTACTCGTCGTATGGACTTGGACACTCATCGTACGGACTTGGACACTCGTCGTATGGCCTTGGACACTCGGCGTACGCCCCGGCCCTCTCTTATGGTGGCTACGGTCATGGTTACAGCCATGGTGGTTACGGATATGGCGGTTATGGCTGGTGAACGATAGACAAAATTGTAAATTAAATAATAAAAACAATAAAGTAACGTTAAATTGTAATTTTTTTCATTAATGATTGTAATTGGATAGGTATATCAAACCGAATATGAAAAAATGAAATAAATTCAATTGAATGGAATACTGAATTGAATTGGTATAGGTATCCCTTAAATAAAATTAATTTTCGTGTCAGACTTCTACAACGAATTTTCCGTAATATTTTTAGTTTTATCTATTAAATAATAAATTAGTATTTGTGGGCAATCTTACACAAAACGACCTAGTCCCAAACTAAGAAAAGCTTGTACTTGGTCTTCTTCTTTCTTCTTTCTTTAGCGATGAGACCGCCTGTTGTCTACCTCTACCTACATATTACTGTTTTTATTTTCTGTTTGTAACGTTTCATTTGTGTGAGGTGTGCAATAAAGAGTATTCGTATCGTATCGTATTGTACCCTAGGCATACGTATTATACAGATATATAAATACTTTAGTTCATAGAAAACATCCAAGACCCAAAAACAAACAGATACAAACAAATAAATGCACTGACCGGGATTTGAACCCGGGACCATCAGCTTCGTAGGCAGGGCACCATCAACTAGGCTCAGTTGAATGTTGTAATGTCCAATAACACAGAAATGAAAAAAAGCGTAACGCCTAATTTTTAGTGACTCGGTCTTCAATTATAGCCAATACCTGGCCCAAAAAGCTTTGTGTTTTTTTCGGATGGTGTGATATGAATGGCCATTTAAATTATTCTGGTTGACCTATATCCGGTTAACCTAAGAAATAACCAGTTTATGCTGACATCGTGTATGTAAGTTGCTACAAAGAGTAACGGGCTCATCCTTACTGGGATATCGGATTTAGTTACTCACAAGAAAGTCAAAGTCAAAATATTCTTTACACCACACCTTGCCATAAAGCGCGTTTTTCCGCACGCTGCGCGCCCGGAAAAACCCACTTTTTGCCCAAGCGGTGACATAAAATTGTGTACAAAACAGAAAGCTATTTACGATACAAGGGTTGTAAAACAAAGAAAGGCCGATATCGCAGATGTTTGAGGCCCGAGCCGCAGGCGAGGGTCATAAATATGCGAGAGAGGGTTGTATCGTAAATAGCTATACCACCAAAAACATTTCATGTAAAATGTTTCCAGACGACCACATAAGGTTTGCCCTGTGAAAAAGATATCAGATCTCATGTAGAGCCAAGCTTCTGAATCTACGCGGCCTAACTCTACCGACCCTAACTTCAACAAATTCTACATATCAGTAAATATGTATGGCTTCGCCGTTTCGCTACCGTCGTGGAGGTGATGCGAATATTTAGTGTCACAATTGGTGGGACTTCAGTTTTTTTTGTAAGTGTCTAGGAAGTCTTATTAATAGGTTTTTTAGTCACTGTCTACAGTCCCGTGTAAACTTTCATGTTCTAATTCATAAATTTGGTTAAAGTCTCATATAAAGTTCCACAACACCCCCCCCCCCCCCATTGTAGGGGTTGGGTGACGAAAGTTATAAGTTTATGATTTTTTTTGTCGGTTGTATACTAAACTTAGATTACATACCAAATTTCAGCTTTCTAGCACTTCAGGAAGTATTGAATTGTTGTAGACATATCAAAATAAAGAAATGATTGTATAGTAAAATTCACAATAGGATCGTCAAAACATAAATAATAATAATAATGTATAAAAAATAGAAATCTTATCAGTTTCTAGAATAAAATAAAAATGTCAAAAAATAATAATAAGTTATTAATATCTAATGCCAACACAACGGCCATGAAGACCTTGATTCATTCATAGTTCGACACGTACGCCGCAGTTTTTTTAACACAAAAACCATCAAGTGCAGGCACCGGAAATGATTCGATTTATCTGTTTTTACATAAAATTAATCATATTAGAATCACTCTTTGAAAAAAGGCTTGTAGGATTTAATGTTCCGTCCCCATCAAAGGGTGCTAAAGAAATCACTTCACTAAAGGTGTATGTCCGACGTCCGTCTTTTAAACTTTTGCATCTCTGTATGCTACTCGTAATTACATGCGAGAAAATAGGTAGATAATGTACAAGGAATCTGTATTACTTATTTGGTAGTTTATGGTGTTGGTATTTTTCAATCAATCAATCAATCAATTTATTTATGTCATGTGTTTCCATCTTAGGTGTTAGTTATTGTTTAGTTTAACCAGTACATCATGTCCTGCCGAGAGGCGTACAATATTTTCAATGTCATTATGATATAATCTAATATTTTGTTAACTTTGTGCGATACTGCATGGATGTTAGTTTAAGGTAACTTCCTGACCCGGCGGAGCGGGATCGATATTATGTGGTATATTGTTCTTTGACCGCTTGCTGTTGTTGCTTATTAAATAAACTGAACATGTTGGTCGATAGATCTATCGACATATGGTTTGCTGTTATCATGAAATCTAGGGTCCAACAAACAAACAACAGCACAAATAGGTTTATTTTTTTATTATTGAACTTTTTAGCTCGTACTAGTGTGGTCCTGTAACCACACTCGGAATAATCTTCACATTTCGACTAATATAATCTACGCTGTTTTTTTTAAATATAGATTATTATTTACAAATGTGAGGTCTGTCCCGTTGTAAGTTTTTCGGTGGACACCG
This sequence comes from Notocelia uddmanniana, assembly GCA_905163555.1. Classification (NCBI taxonomy): domain Eukaryota; kingdom Metazoa; phylum Arthropoda; class Insecta; order Lepidoptera; family Tortricidae; genus Notocelia; species Notocelia uddmanniana. The sequence goes on along the minus strand of LR991065.1, from coordinate 11,108,640 downwards.
TCTATAATGTTAGCGGCGAATATAATCCAAACGGCCGCCGGAATATACGATTCATTAGTAATGCGCTTGCGACCTTCGGAATATTTGTTTGAAAGGCTTTACACCTTAAAGAATTCTTATTTAGGCGACAGCAAGCTAATAATAGTGTCGTTGACTTCAATGAACCATGAACTTGATTATTGAGATAATTGGCGCTGAATTATACGGTATCGATATTATTACGTACTTACATTTAAAACACTCAACAACCACAAGTGCCCGCTGAAAATCAATTGACGACATTTCATTTTTATAAGCGGGCTGTTTTCCGATTAAATCAAATAAAGGATAAAAAAATTAACATAACCACATTTTTAATATCTCGAAAATATCCCCATTTCATATTAAAAAATCAATTTAAAAAGTTTTTCATTATTAAAGAGAGTAAGTGACAAGTAAAGCCTGTCACAAACTGGTTCGGCCTAGGCCGCGCGGTCAATAGTAAACAAAGCTCAATGAAAAAAGATTTACTAAAGTTCTCTTTGTGTGTTGTGACTGTCACAATTCAGCTTTGTGACATCAAATAGTCGATTAGGCTTACTTCACATTTTCGTGAATATTTTGAAAACGAATAGCTATATATATATATATATATATAAATAAATATATAGCTATTATATCCCACTAATATTATAAATGCGAAAGTTTAGATGTTTGGATGTTTGTTGCTCAATCACGCAAAAACGGCTGAACAGATCAAGATGATTTTTTGTATACTAACAGTATATAATCTGGATTCACTTATAGTATACTTTTTGTCCCCGATAATCACCCTCAAAGGGATGAAATCGGGGGTGCAAATATGGTCTATGAAACGGGGTGATTTAAATCCTCATACGCCATTCTAAGCTTTAAGTTTCAGCCAATTGGGAATATAACGGCGTGTCAATAAATTTAACTTAACCATAGCAGAATTTGACATATTGTAAACAAGCTGACGTTTCGATATGTCAAAGCCGAAGTATCATAATTCCTTCTGATTGATGACGCTATTTTTGAGCATAACCTCTTAGCAATTAGGTATATTATTGCGTGTAAATCAAAATAAATTTGCGATACTTTGGAATTGGTGGCCTTCATATGCTTAAATACAAAAACAGCTGCTTCAATTCAGTCTTTGTATAGTCGGTGTATAATTTAATTTATTCGTGTATTATTTTTTACGTAATGGTGACCCTTCACACCATAATAACCGTTTGATATAAGAGACCACTTGGGCTGGGCAGCCCAATCGTCAACATTGAGAGTTGAAGCACCTTAGATCTATGCACAAAGTACAATATACCTATATATACACTGAGATAGAGTGAAAGACCAGTGAAGTATTCCACATAGATCGTAGCGCCGTTGTGTATTTAGTAAGAACTAACCGCACGACCGCTGCATCTCTGTCACTTCAATATGCGATCAAGTGCGATAGAGATAGCACCCAGTGACATCTGGTACAAACAAGTTAAACTAACATTGCCATAGAAAAATTCCTACTTCGAGCTGAAAGGCCCCTGGATCTATGCTCATCCGTACATATAATAAGGCTGTAGAGGGTCGCAAATCTGTATATTGAAGATTTTGGATAAATCAATGGAGCGATTTGATGCCCTTGGCAATAAAACAGAACACATTTCAACAGTTTTGAGAATTCGTCTGTGTTTGTCTATCTGTTTATATGTCTAAGCATTGTGACTCTCAGCCTTCAGCCTCCCGTGCATTGCCGCTCTGCTTCGGGCCTTCGGCCCTCAGCCTTACATGAGCGAACCGCTCTCTATTGGCTACCTTGCCACTCTGTGTGAATGATCGGCATGAGGAGCCAGCTCTGTGTCTGCCTTTGGACTCGCATGCCTTGCCCCTCTGCATCAGGCCTTCGGCCCCACATAAGGAGCCCGCTCTGTTGGGACTCTCGGCCTTCGGCCTCGCGTGCATTGCCACTCTGCTTCAGGCCTTCGGGCCTACATAAAGAGCCCGCTCTGTTGGGTCGCTCGGCCTTTGGCCTCGCGTGCGTGCCACACGGCTCCGGGCCTTCAGCCCTCAGCCTTATAATTATAAGGATCCCGCTTTATGTGAATGCTCGCCCTTCGGCCTCGCATGCCTTGCCACTCCGTTTCGGCCCGTTAGTCATCAACTTTACATAAAAAAATCCACTCTGTTGGGAAACTCGGCTTTCGGCTTCGCGTGTCTCGCCTCCCTGCTTCAGGCCTTCGGCCATCATACTTACATGAAGAACCCGCTCTGTTGGGACGTTTTACAGAAGAACTGCGTAGCGAGACTTTTATCATTGTACATGTAATATTTTTACGGACTTCATTCGTCTAGATTCGGTACATTTGATATTCTGAAATAAGCTTTTACTCGAAGTTGTAGACGATTATATATACCTAGGACAGACCGTCCAGTTAGTTAGGTCCAACTTCGAGAAAGGTTTCGTTCGGGAAGCTACGGCACCATCTTTTCGTCCAATATTCCGCAGTGTCAAGACGAGGCTCTTTGACCAGTGTGTGTTGCCAGTGATGACATATGGCACGGAAACGTGGTCGGTTACTATGTGCCTCATAAGAAGGCTCAAAGTCAACCAAAGAGCAATGGAGAGGGCTATGCTAGGAGTATCTCTGCGTGATCGCATCAGAAATGAGGCCATCCGCAGTAGAACCAAAGTAACCGACATAGCCCTCCGAACCGCTAAACTTAAGTGGCAGTGGGCGGGGCATATTGCACGTAGAACCGTTGTCCGTTGGGCAGGAAAGGTTCTCGAGTGGCGACTACGTACCGGAAGGCGCGGCGTGGGTAGGCCCCCCACAAGGTAGACTTATGACCTGGTAAAGGTCGCAAAGGAACGGCCATTGTGTCACTCTTTGGGGGAGGCTTATGTCCAGCAGTTGACGTCTTTCGGCTGATATGTTGATTCGTTTTGAAAAAAGGATCCCTATTAAAATTTGCCGTGCGCGGTAAAGAACATGTCATATAGAATGTAATCATTTCTTAAGGGGTTGTAAAGAAGGGTGAAAGATTTATGGGAAAACAAACAATACTAAAGCGAGAATGAGTTCTACGCAGACGAAGTCGCGGGCAAAAGCTAGTATATTATATTTATTGGTTACTTAATATATTGGTTATTAAGGTTATTCCTGTATAGAAACCTAAGTCTTCTACGGTAGATGTCGCTGTACGCCTCCCTAAGGCATTAAAAGAGGGAACTAGTGAAGGATTTCGTGCACGAGCTTGGTTGTTCCGATAGCTCAGCAGAGGCTAGAGCTATTACCCGCGTATGCCAGATGTCACAAGTTCGAATCCTGCTCGGAGCATTAAATTTTTAATTTTTTCCCTTTCATTTGAAATTTTTGAATTTTCGTTAGCAGCGTTACTGCTTAATACAAAATTAATATTCCTGTATACATGTTCTTGGTACCTATATAATAAAATGTATATTTTATTTAATGAGGACATTGTATTTTGATTAATACCTATTACTATTTTATGGTTTTTCAATATTGTACTCCGGCTACCGGTAAACTATGATGAAACATAACTTATAGGCATATAATTTAAGGATTTTTGTAGCATTCTCACAATATTGCAATAATAATTGTTATTGAGCGAGTCAAACGAAGGTCTCTGTTTCAGCTTCGACAAAAATGCTTTCGCATGTCCGGTTGATGGAAGGCGGATTTTCCGCTGTTCTAGTTTTTAATGCGGGCTATAGCCAAGCGTAACAAAACATTGATAATTTACATACTTTCAATAGAACACTGCTTTCGGATATCGTTGAAGATGTCAAAAACTTCCTGCTAAGTTGTTATGGTATAGTAATGTTTAGATAATACTGTCTTCACTCTCAAAATTTGCTCTTACAGTTATCTGAGGGTTGTAGTTGTATACCTGGTGACCTGACATACATGTTCCCCGTAGTTCGGGCACCAGTCTACACCGCACAGGTTTTGTGACTCATAAGATCATTTCTATGTAATACATTTACTGTATAAACTATACTTTGTGGTGTAGAAAATAAATACTTCTTACTTTTTTTTATTTACAATGTGAGTTGGGATCAGTACGATTTTCAAGCTATTACATAATGTTATACACCAAATAATAGTTATCTAGATACCTATAATATTCAAACATGATTTAATTTAACTAATGATTTAATTTAAATAAAACGAATGTATTTCAAGTAAAAAGTCTGACGAGTATTTGTTAAAATTAACACATTTAAGAAAGCCACCAAATCCATTCCGTATTACATTTCTGTGTCAGCATTAAAATCGTGTCTTGAACATCTTTGTATAATTATATATATATATATATATATATATATATATATATATATATATATACATATTATTCTAATCACACTATCACTGTAGATTTTAATGTCTTGGCCGCGATCACACTTTTAATCTATAGAAACGGGCTCCAAATTACGTTTACTTATTCACTTTTATATAACTGTCGTGGGTTTATTACATTACAACGAAATAATAGGCACTAAAGAGTGCAGCTAAAGGCTGCAGTATTGGTTGAGGCTGACTGAGTCACCATGAATGCTACGCACAACTCTTTATACCCCGGTAATCAAATAGATATTATAGCTACATTATAATTTAACCCAATTCACGTCCAATCTCGTGAAGATAAAAAAGTAAGTAGCTCACAAGGCCTGCCAAGCATTTAAACCGGCTATATTCTTCACGATGAAGTAAATATTACTACATCCCATTCATCATTCACAAACCGTTTGTTTTTAATTACAAGATTTAATGAGACAAGATTTCAAGGGACTTGCTTGAATATCAAGTGCACTTTGTGAAATAATTCATATTAGCAATTGCAATTATTCAACAGTCTAATAATGTTAAGCCCAAACACGAGCTAGCAAAAAATGTAATCACGTCACGGTCCGTTTGGTAGAATAGAGCCTTGGCAAAGAATGCTTTATATCCTACCTTTTTCATATAAAAGCCAGCAAACAATAGCTGGGAAACATTCAAATCATCACTTTTGAAGAAACAACAACAAAATGTTCGCTAAGGTAAAACATTTAAAAATTCCCTTTTGTTGCCGACGATTTGTACTTTGCAATATTAAATTTCATGCATATCAATATTCAGATACTTATGAAGGTTTATCTTTTTAGATTTTTGCTCTTGCTGCCTGCCTCTTCGGCTTTGCTCGTGCTGGAGCACTCACTTCCGGCCTTGGCTACGGATCGGCCCTCGGTTACGGATCTGGCCTAGGCTATGGTGGTTACGGCTCCCATGGCGCCGGTGGTTACGGCGCTGGACTCGGATACGCCGGCTACGGTGGTGCTGGACTGGGGTACGGTGGATACAGCGGCTTGGCGGGCCACGGTCTAGGTCACGCCACGTCTCACGTCTCCGTTGTCAAGAGTATCGCCCCGTCATACGCTAGCTCGGGTCTGGGCTACGCCGGTTCTGCCTTGGGCTACGCGGGCTCCCCCGTGGCGACCTCATACGCTAACCAATACAGTGTACACGGCTCTCCCGCATTAGGTTACGGCGGTTACGGCGCTGGTTACGGATCTGGTTATGGAGCTGGTTACGGTGCTGGCTACGGAGGTTACGGCGCTGGATATGGTGGTTACGGTCACGGTGCCTACGGACACGGTGCTGGCTGGTAGACAATTAATGAAATTTTGCCCAAACGACTTTTATACAAAGGTACTGAGTTTAAATACAAATATTTAATTTGTATCCGGGTATTTTATTTAACTTTCTTAAGAATAAATAGTACCCAACAATCAGTAGTATTCGATCACATGACCTCATAAGTCTTAAAATAAGTGGGTTATGTAGATCTATTGTTAAGCCAACAAAATAGTAAGAAAACCAAGAAAAATACCATATTTACAACTAGTAACATCATCAATCATTCTAAGGCTTTTGATAGTTCTGTCACTCAAATAAACTGGCAGATCGAATAGGTTCCTAACATTTTTCATAAGAATTAGGTTTAAGTTAGGTTTTTACGAGTTTGTTGACATTCGAAGTAATTAGGTGCCGAATATTGCAATTTGTTTATCTTTTTTTATACACAAAGACGGTAGCAAACAAGCGTACGGCCTGCCTGATGGTAAGCAGACACCGTCGCCTATGGACGCTGGCGACTCGAGAAGAATCACAAACGCGTTAGCTACCGACCCTGTATTGACTTGAGGATTCGTTGAGTTGACAGCTACAGACACTCTGAACACAGCGCATCCTCGAGAGCTCTGGCGAACTTACTCACCAACAGGAACACACCACCACATACCTAAAGAATAAGTAGTGGTTTTTATTATTGCTGAGGTCTTCTGTAAGGTGGAGGTACCTATTCCCCAGTAGAGCTGCTCCAAATATGAGCAAGTTGATGTTTCACTGTGCCCTACCTCAAGGTCTCAAAAGTCTGTGCCAATAGTTTAGAACCAGTTTAGAAAAACTTATGTCAAGGCTCTCTGAAGGTTTTTGGAAAATACAAATTTCCTATACATTTTAATGAGTCATTCACCCAGTACCAAGACAAAGTCCGCATCAAAAGTAGATATGCATAAGAAGAGGTCAAAAACTCTTATTGCCTTATAATACGTATAAAGACTTTTTACGTCTCCTCATGCCTAGCTACTTTCGATGCTGACTGTACAACATCCCTATAACGATATCGGAATGAAGTTTAAGAAACGCAAGACGCATATAGGTAAGATAATTTTTAAGAAAAAAAAACCGCCTTCAATGGGGGAGGCCGGTGAAAGATTATTTACTTAGATGGTGCACTCTTAGATTCCATACAATAAAATAAAAATGGCTATAAGTATGTTTATAATGGTAGAAGACTAAGTACCCTCAATTCCTCATGGAATCATGGAAAAACCTTGCTTGCTTGACAAACAAAACGAGAGAACAAATCGCCAAACTTGAAATACGCGTTGTTGAAGAGTTCCGTTCTGATCATCATCAGCAGTTCCACTTCATCAAATGTCACTTTTATGCATGAAAATGCTTGATCAGTTCATGAAAAGACTAAAATTACTATTTTTGTGCCTTTCACATTTGAGGAGTTCCCTCGATTCCTAATGGATCCTATCATCAGAACTCGAGCATGACAAAAATCAATCATGAAAATAGAACTTGATTAACAAACACAGCTACGAGGACAAATCGCTAAACGTGAACTTTTCGTCATTGAAGAGTTCTATTCTGATCATCATCAGCAGTTCCACTTCATCAAATGTCACATTTTTGGATGAAAATGCTCAATTTCTTGATAAAAACATAAAAATCACTATATGTTTGCCTTTAAGATTTGAGGAGTTCCCTCAATTTCTCATGGATCCCATCATCAGAACTGCGTTTTGACAAAAACGGGACCAATTTGGATATATATACTTATAATCAAAAAAAGAATTTTCCAAATCGGTTAAGACATGACGGAGTTATGGAGTAACAAACATTAAAAAAAAAAACTACCGAATTGATAACCTCCTCTTTTGAAATCTAATGTAATCATTTATTTATGTACAACGAAAATATATACAAGAATACTTAACCAAAATAATATAAAGAAAATTAAAAATAACTTAAATCTAAAACGGGCCCTTGAGGCATTGTACCGAGGATGCTGGCGGCATTTCCTCGCTGTATCGCAATGCTGATACGTTGAGCGAGGAAACCGCCAGCTCTTCGGTCACCAGTTACGTCAACCAGACGCTTCGCAATTTTTGAAATCTTGAAGTCGGTTAAAAATTTCCTTTGATTTCCTGAATGCCAAGGTTGCCTTTTATAAAGTACCTAACCCCTTTTTAATATGTTTCTATAATAGGTTTTACAATCGATTACACTCTAATATTGAGAGTAATTAAATATTAACTAAGTAATTCTTCTTAATTAGCTTCCTTTAGGACATCCGATTGGAATAACAAAGCTATTAAATTAAAATGCGTAATGAAGTTTCTTACCAATTACTTCAACTAATAAGGCCAAAAAACCGTAAAGCCCTTGATATCAAGGAAGCAATGACATAATCCCATAGTAGCATCTTACCGAACCGATCCATTCAGGATTTCCTTATGGATCCAAAATATCGAAGTTAACGCATAAATCACTTGTGTAATGTAACTAAAGATCGATGGGTGGAGCCTCACCTTGACTTTGTAAACATACCGGTATGCAATAACCAGTGATTAATACCTGTTCGTCGATACTCATATAAAAGCGAAAGCAAGTGCTCCGAAAAGTATTCGAGCAGAACACTCATACAATTATGTACGCCAAGGTACGCGATCTTAACATTTTGGTTACTCTTTTTTTAAATACAACTTAAATTTTGCAGTCGTCTTGCCTTTTAAACGTGATTAAAAGAATTGTATTAATGGTTATATTCAGATCTAATACTTGTAAAAATATCTTTAATCTAACTGGGCAAAGATATATTGTCCAACTGTTGCTTAGATGAAAATTACCACGACTGTACTAGGTACATTTACTAGTATTCAAAATATAAACTTATACTGCTACATTTATTATGCTATTCTTACTGAACTTATTTACAAGAATCAGTTTGGACTTATACGAGTAGTGGTCGGCGGTTAAGTAGTTAATCCTGAGACCTGTCATTCCCATACAGTTTATAACCTCAAAGTGACTTTTAGGTTATAACTTCTTCTTAGCCGCCGACTACTATATTTTTTTCTTATATTAAAATTAGTTTCATATCTATAACATTTCTTATTTATCAATATTATTTCTCAGTGCTGGTATTATGACAATCTATGCAATGTTTTTAAAGATTTTTACATGCATTTGGATGACATGATCTAGTTAAGCCCCGTACTCATCGAGTTTTTAGTACCTAAAAACCTATGTGCCATATTTTAAACTCGTTTTAAGGGTTCCGTTTAGTTCTGAAAGGCTGGTGACTAATGGCACTCTATTATTGTTAGGCTAAGCTCCGATATTTGCCACGGGGTTTAATATTTTAAACGGTAATAAACAATCGAGAGTTAAACACCGTTTATTATTATGACTTCTAATGTAATACCTAAGCAAATTTCAATTAAAGACGAGCCGATAAATAATTAAGTTGTCGGCCTTTTAGTATGACTGGCACTTGGCCGGTCTTTAAATGTTGGAGTTAAATATTAACAGACAGTTACTAAAACTGCATGTTTTATGAGATTAATAAATTTCAATGGATGTTAATAAAAAATATATATTTGACGGGAGGATTGCACTTAATTTGGAGTAGATACGGACAGTTGCTAGGATTATAATTTATGATTTTATTTTACAGATCGTAGTCGTTCTCTGCGCCGCGGGCATCGCCTCCGCCGGTAACCTTCTGCACGCCGCGGCTCCCGTGTCCTACGCCGCACCCGTCTCTTCGGTGTCATACGCCACGCACACGCACGCCGCTCCCGTCGCCACATACGCCGCCGGCCCTGTTGCAACCTACGCCGCAGCCCCCGTCGCATCGTACGCCGCCGCTCCTGTTGCTACCTACGCGGCCGCACCCGTAGTCAAGTCCATCGCACCCGCCGTTTCGTACCAGAGCATCTCCACCCACTCCGCTCCTCTAGCCTACGCCGCCCCTGCTGTGGCGACTTACGCTGCTGCCCCTGTTGTGCACAAGACTGTCGCACCCGCGGTGTCTTACTCTTCTTACTCCACCCACTCTGCCCCAGTGGCTTACGCCGCGGCTGCCCCCGTAGTGGCTAAGACCTACGCAGTGCCCGCGATCTCACCCTACAACTCTGCCCCCGTGGCGTACGCTGCTGGCCCCGTAGTCCACAAGACCTATGCCGCTCCCGCCGTACATGCCTACCACGCTGCTCCCGCCGTGGCAACCTACGCCGCCGCCCCCGTAGTCAAGACCGCAGTCGCCTACTCCGCCGCCCCGGCCGTATCCCACGTTTCGTACTCCAGTGCATACGGTAACTACGGCTGGTAAATAATTGTATGACTGGTTTTATCTTGTTATTTATTTTTTCAGTTTTATGCCGCCTGTAAATATGCAAATATAAAAAGTGATAAATAGTCATTTACTTTCCACTTTCAACCTCCCACATGGTACCTACTCGTAAGCTAAGTTACATCTTACAAACAAAGTTATTAACATAGAAGAATTACCTGATCTACAGTCAACTTATTAATTATTTTCTTCGCACGAAACACGCCATATTACATAAGGTAAGAGTACTAACATAACTGACAACTTAGAAAAATTAAAAACCCCCCAACATTTTCATGTCAAAGTTCAATATTTCAAAAACGCCTACACCGATTTTGATAAATCATCTTTAAGAACCATCGCTGGTAAACCTGCTTTCAAATAAACAAACCGCTATCAAATCGGTTCACCCGTATAAGAGTTACGATTCCACAGACAGACATACACACACACACACACACACAGATACACATGTTAAAAATATAATGCGCCTTTTTGCGTTCCGGTTCGGGGAAAAAAATAGGTACAAATACTTTTAGAGCTGATAGTACTAGCTTCTAGAAGAAGATTTAAGGATAAAACAAGTTTATGTCAGTTTTTGTACAAATAAGCCATGTAAAAATACCATATTAATGAGACGATCAATAGTCAGAAAATAAAACTTATTTGATTCTCGTATGGAAACTCTTAACTGCCTCCTGACTGGCCATTAAGATAAAATACTAACAGAAATGTTAAACAAGGATGTTCACTGTTAAATTCTCAGGATGATTACGTTTGGATTATTATATATTACATTTTTATTATTCATCTTGTTCCGGAATTAAAACCAAAAATATCACATAAAAGTTTCTTAATCTTTATTTAAACTTAATCGTTTTGAAGTATTATAATATCCCTAGAAGTATTTGTACCCAATTTGTAAGTACGAGTACATATACAACATCCTAAAAACTCACCTACCTATCTAAATTTGTAATTGAGTGTAGTAAAATAATCTCTATTATTTTACTACACTCAATCAGCTAGAAACATTGATGGAGCCATCATTTAACATGTGGAGACGGTCTCGATCATAAATCACATTCAAAATGAAACCAAAATCGAGACGATGTGATAAATAACGGCACTGATCCCTGATTTATTTTTTTCCGATCGTATTCTGACCGAGCCTTTCAGTCCATTTCAAAAGCGCCCTCAATTTGCGGTTGATGTAGCGAGTCCGTTACTGACACTGTATACAAAAGCCTTTTATTTTAACCCTTGTTCAAAATTTATTTTTATTAATTTGTAAACCGTGAAAACGGTCAGTGTTAATTGTTTTGGATTGTTTGAAGAGGAGGGGGGGTTAATGAAAAAAATTGAACGCTGAATTTGTATTTCCTACTGTTAGTATTTACATTAAGCAAACCTCGGGCATTGGGTTTAATGAAATAAATCTAGAAGGCTGCTTCGAACTGCAATAGAAATCTTGGAAGATATCGTGACGAAAATACTGACCGATATTTACAAAATGTGAGACGTGCTCGGCATGTAATTGACGATATACCTACATACGTATATCGTTAATTTCATATGTGTAGGTATAAAAAAACAATGACTGAGATCAAAGAGTTCTGAATGAAATAAAAGTGATATCTGTGGGATGAGGACGGAAAGAACGGAAATGCGATTGCGAACTGTTTAACGGTTTTAATAGATATAAGTCTCACTATCTCCGCCGGGTAGTTTGCATTTATGCTGGGCAAGCTTTCAAAAACTCCAATCTTCGTAAAATTTGTAAACAATATTTATAACATCAGCGATAAGATTGTTCTGTACAAGTTTAAATTAGTTTAAAAATAGTCATGCGTACGGTATTATAAACCGGTTTATTGATCAAAATATTAAACATTTATGTAATCAGCAATGTGGCATATCAAAATAATAATAAACAACCGTGACCGAGTGTGCTTCTCCGTACCGAGGGTCTACTTGGTCATACGTATTGGATTGAAATCGATTTTTGTGGTTTAGAAACCAGCGCGCGAAGCAAGTTGAAACTTGAAACATATTTCAGGACGATCATAATTACATGTAGGTGCATGTACATCTCAATCTCAACTCATATTACTCGTACCAATTCATCCGAGCAAAAAATGACCCTAAGATTCATAAAGAATGTGCGTAATCGGCGATCAGACGTATTGTGTTGTTAACTCATGTCATTCATGAGTGTTACGATTTTGGTTTTGTGAACAACTAGAGAATTCCTGTACTATAAGGGTCTGCAACAAAATCAGTTTTGGTACAAGCTTTTATTGCCAACTGTAATTTTTTCCTCAGTCATCAAATACTTGTTAAGACTGTTAAGAGGGTTCTAATAAGCTCGATGGGTTTTTCTTGGTTAGTTAAGCATAATATTGCATTATCACCGGATAAGCATGTCAAATTTCAGCTCAACCGGTGCAGTATAATTGCTTTAAAATGACTTGTTAGATGAGTTCCCCTAACGCATATTTCACCGGCATGGTTTGATCCCCATTCGCATTTTGCCGCGATCGTTTTTTGTCACATGTACTTTTTTATTGTTTTTTTTTTTAAATCATTAACTCGAATTTTATAATCTCCTGTTATTCCGCCGCAATTTCTCTTGTATTCTTCAATCTATGGACGTGGCAAAACTACCATCGCCAACACCATTACTCCCCATCACAGCTACTCTTGTAGTTATTGAAGTTGTCAAATAGGTACACCTTTAGTTTTATTTGGACTTCGTTTATTTTTTGTAATAAACGATATTGTTCGTTATATTATATGACGAACAATATTGGTTATTACAAAAATTATATAAATAAATAATATAAATAAATAATATTGGGGGACAATCTTACACAAATCGACCTAGTCCCAAACTAAGCAAAGCTTGTACTATGGGTACTAGACGACGATATACATACTTATATAGATAAATACATACTTAAATACATAGAAAACATCCAAGACCCAAGAACAAATATCCGTGAAAAATGCACAAATAAATGCCCTGGCCGGGATTCGAACCCGGGACCTCTAGCTTCGGAGGCAGAGTCACTACCAACTAGGCTAAACAGGTCGTCAAATGAAGGGAATATGAAGGGAATTAACTTTGAACTCGTATATTTTTTAATTGTTGCGAGTCAAGCTGTTCAATCCCGGTGTCCTAGCAGAGGTGGGGCTGTATGTGCCGGAGCGGTACGTGTGGCGGCGGCTGCGCCCGCGCCTGCTGGCCGAGCCGCGCGCGCGCACGCAGCTGCTGCGTCGTGCACCGTTCACGAGAGCGCTGCGCACGCTTAATCGGGTAGCGAGCGAGTTAGATTTATTTAATTGTTCTATGAACGAATTCGCAAAAGTCACACTACGTATTTTGTGCTATGGTACAGGGTAGTATGTAATGTTGCTAAATAATTTTGTGTTATATTGTTATTTTAAATTATTGTATAGAAATAAGATTCAGAGAGGTAGGGCATAGCAGAGAGGTAGGGCATACCAGAGAGGTAGGGCATAGCGAAATGACATCTCGCTCGAATTTGGAGCAGCCCAACTGGGGAAGTACCTCCGCTTTACAGAAGATCGCAGCCATAATAGCACCACTACTTATTTTGTAGGTATGTGGTGTTGTGTTCCTGATGGTGAGTAAGGTTGCCAGAGCTCCTTGAGGATTCGTTGTCTTGACGGCAGGGGACCTACGGTACTCACAACACTGCCTTAGGTTCGTGTAGGCCCGGAGTGTGGGTGCGGCGATCAGGGAGACCCGGTGAAACGGTTGTCCGCTGGCCGCCCGCAGGTTAGTTGGGTTCCCGAACCCAGGGGTCACTTAATCTCCACCCTGGGAGGCTGAACCGCCAGCCTCGCGAAAAGTCCTTGGTGTGGGAGTCGTGCCGGAGAAGGAGACCGGAGTGGACCCGGCTGCCACAACAGGGGGGGACCGGGGGCCCTTCCGTACGCCGTGCCCACAAACCGTATTACCTGCATCATCCTCTGCCAGGTTTCTACCGTACTTTTGTCCCTACAGCCGTCATCACAGCGAATCCTCTTTTATACACTTCTTAAAATTATATGCCATGCCAAGTAAAAAAAGGAACAGGTTCTCAGCGGTACCATCCTCCACACACGTGGACTTTTGTAATATCCGGGGACTCCACTCAAATTTAGATGCGGTTCATCAGCATCTGGAGTCTGCGCAACCGACCCTTTTATTCCTTACGGAGACACAGATATCCTGCCCGGCTGATACTTCATACCTTCTGTATCCCGGATACACGCTCGAACATAAGTTCTTGAGACGTGCCGGTGTATGTATGTATGCTCGGCAGGGTATCTGCTGTCGCCGCCTTCAGGCCTACGAAGAGATAGATCTGTCCGTGCTGTGGGTGCGCGTTGACTGCGGCGGCCACACCCGCTTCTACGCGTGCCTTTACAGGTCTCATAGCGGTGACATGGACACAACTCGGCTCTTCGAGCACTTGCAATTGACATCTGACAGAGTTCTCGAGCAGTATCCCTCCGCGGAGTTGGTGATCTTAGGAGATTTTAACGCCCACCATGTTGAGTGGCTCAGTTCTTGGTCCACTGACTACGCGGGTAGGTCTGCTCGCGAATTTTCTCTGGCCTATGGACTCTCGCAACTGGTACGTTCTCCTACGAGAATACCAGACGTCGAGGACCATACCAGCTCTCTCCTGGACCTTCTGCTGATCTCACGTCCGGACGGGTATTCCGTCTCAGTGAATGCACCACTCGGATCGTCCGATCACTGCCTCGTCCGGACAAAGGCACCATGTGTGAGGCCGGAACCGCCGCGACCAACTAGCCTACGGCGCATGTGGCAGTATAGGTCAGCAGACTGGGATGGACTGCGTGAATTTTACGCATCGTACCCATGGAGGCAGCTTTGCTTCACATCAGAAGATCCAGACCCCTGTGCAGACGCTGTCGCTGAGACGATCCTGGCGGGTATGGAATGTTTTATTCCCAACTCGCTGGTCGCTGCTGGAGCCAAAAAGCGACCTTGGTTTAACCGGCCCTGTAAGTATGCTACAGCATGTAAGCAAACCGCATACAGGGCTTGGACCAAGGCCAAAGCTAGTAACGATCCAAACGTTTCTGATGTGAAACGGAAGTTGAACGCTGCCTCGAGGTCTAGCAAGAGAGTTATTGCCAGAGCTAAATTCAATTTCATCGGCAGAATTGGCGAGAAACTTTCTGGATATCCCTCCGGAAGTCGCGCCTTTTGGTCGCTCGCCAAAGCTGCCGAGGGAAACTTCTGTCAGTCGTCCTTACCACCACTGCGAACTACAGCTGGAGATCAGGCCCACAGTGCAAAAGAGAAAGCCGATCTATTGGGTAGCCTCTTTGCCTCGAACTCCACTTTGGACGACGACGGCAGCGCCGTACCTCCCACTATCCCTCGATGTGGGTATTCCATGCCGGAAATTAACTTTTCACAGAGGGATGTCCGGAGGGAGCTGCTGTCCCTAAACGTCCACAAGTCGAGCGGGCCGGACAGCATACCAGCGGTGGTGCTCAAACGTTGTGCTCTTGAGTTGTGTCCCGTCCTAACGCGACTTTTCGCGCTCTCTTACCGCAAAAGCCAAGTTCCGTCTTCGTGGAAGACTGCCCTCGTACACCCGGTGCCTAAAAAGGGCGATAGATCAGACCCATCGAATTACAGGCCTATTGCTATTACCTCCCTTCTCTCCAAGCTGATGGAGCGTGTCATCAACACAAATCTCCTAAGATACCTAGCAGGAGTACGGTTTTCGTCACGGTCGTTCGACTGGTGACCTCCTAGTGTATCTTACACACCGGTGGGCCTCAGCCATTGAGAGTCAGGGAGAGGCGTTAGCGGTCAGCTTAGACATAGCGAAGGCGTTCGATCGGGTCTGGCACCGAGGTCTTCTGTCGAAGCTACCATCGTACGGACTGCCCGAGGGTTTGTGCAGATGGATCGCCAGCTTTCTGTCCGGCAGACGCATAAAAGCCGTAGTAGACGGCAGTTGCTCCGAAAGCATGGGCATTAACGCTGGCATCCCACAAGGTTCCGTGCTATCCCCGACGCTGTTTTTGCTGCATATAAATGACATGCTGTCTATTGATAGCATCCATTGTTATGCGGATGACAGCACCGGGGACGCTTACTATACGGGCCGTGCCAACATTCCTCGTGCCTCTGTGTTAGAGAGTCGCGAACAACTTGTGTCCGAAATCGAGAGCACTCTGGTCAGAGTCTCTGAGTGGGGCCAGGATAATCTGGTCCAGTTCAACCCCACCAAGACACAAGTATGTGCGTTCACCGCTAAGAAAACCCCGTTCACTGTGGCCCCACAGTTCCAGGACACAACCCTCTCCATCTCAGAGAGTATTGGGATCCTTGGCGTCGACATTTCCAGCGACGTCCAATTTCGAAGCCACTTAGAAGGCAAGGCCAAGCTGGCATCCAAAAAGCTAGGTGTGCTCAATAGAGCGAAGCGGTACTTCACCCCGGGACAGAGACTTATATTATATAAGTCGCAAGTTCGTCCCCACATGGAGTATTGCTGTCACCTCTGGGCGGGAGCACCTGGATACCAGCTTGGGCCTTTTGACTCGCTTCAGAGACGTGCTGTGCGAATCGTGGACGATCCCAAACTCACGAGCGATATTGAACCTTTAAGTTTAAGGAGAAACTTTGCCTCCTTGTGCGTGTTCTATCGCTTGTACAATGGGTTGTGTTCCGAAGAACTATTCGATATGATGCCCACGGCCGCTTTCTATCATCGCACTGCTCGCCGTCGGCAGGGCATTCATCCTCACACCTTAGAACCTAAATGGTCGCGTACGGTACGGTTTCAGAGGAACTTCCTCCCTCGAACGCTCCGGTTGTGGAATGAGCTCCCTGCCGCTCGGTTTTCCCGAGGAACTACAGTATGGGATACTTCAAGAAAAGAGTGTATAAATTTTTAAAGGGTCGGCAACGCGCATGTGACACCCCTGGAGTTGCAGGCGTCCATAGGCTGCGGTGACCGCTTACCATCAGGCGGGCCGTACGCTTGTTTGCCACCGACGTGGTATAAAAAAAAAAAAAAAAAGATTCATTGAATAAGATTCATATAAATCAGATTGAAATAAATAAATAAATATCTATAACCGTTTTGCATAGGTCTAGTTTCCCTCTCGGGTTGGAAGATCAGATGGCAGTCGCTTCCGTTAAAATTAGTGCCTACGCCAACTCTTGGGATTAGGTAGCGGACCCCAGGCATCCTTCAGGATGCAACTGTACTGGGAATAACGCTAGGAGGATGATGTATAACCGTTTTGCATAACTATTTATCAATAAAAGCTTGCAATCTATTTCTTTAGTTATATGTCATTTAAAAATCTAACTGCATACCACGCACATGTAACGGCTACCTTGTGTAATGTTTTGGGGTAATGCTACGGACCGTGAGATGGTGTTTAAGAGTCAGAAGACATGCTTAAGATCTGTATGTAGTATTAAATATAAAATTTTGACTCTACCTTGCCTTTTATGTGTACGAAATATCAATGTATGTAAAATAAAACATGAACCAATTTACTAGATTTAAGAGCTTGCGCGATTGCGGCATCAGGGGAAAATTAATTATAAGTCTTCAAAAACCGCTTTTCTATCCAAAAGTGTATTTGGCCAGCGCAGATTTTAAAACTTGAAAGCCCTAAAGAATTTAAAACTGCATTATAAAATTATTTAGCATCTAAGGCCTACTATTCCATTCAAGAATATTTCTATGACATTAATTCTTATGATTCTATAGTATAAGCAAATTATGCATGCGATACACATGACTAAATATTTGCCTGTCCTTGTGACCAACATGTAGTTTTATTATATTGTTAGAAAATCACCTATTTGTACCATGTTATAGCTTATAGCAAATAAATTACTGATAAATAATACAGGAAAAAAGGTAATAAACCAAGTTTAAAACTTTTTGTACGCACGAATGGGTCCAGTTTTTAATAGCGGATAATCTCCAAATTTATTGGGGAATTCAAAACATGCAAAAGCTTTCCGACTAATGTTTATCGTTCTTTGAGATAAAATATGGAGTAAAAACGTACCTTAGATACATCATTATAAATTATACACAATGTTTATATTTAGATTGCATAACCTTTAACATCGACCAGAATTTGATATGAGTAGCTCTGTACTTAACACCTTACACCGGAGGTTATAATTAGCTACGAGTAAATTAAAGAAACCATCCACCAATCTTCGTTATTACGCCGGCACCAACATTTTTGAATAAAAACTAATAAAACAATTAAAGTATTTGTTCATATTTTTATTTTCGCTTTGTTTTCTGTCATAATATCGCATGTAATAAATATCAGCATAAAAACAATAACAGTCTTTTAACTTTGTTCAGATAGTTTACCAGCCGTAGTTGCCGTACGCGCCAGAGTAGGTAACATGAGATACGGCAGGGGCCGCAGAGTAGCTCACGGCGGTCTTGACAACGGGAGCAGCAGCGTAGGTAGCCACGGCGGGAGCTGAGTGGTAGGCGTGCACAGCAGGAGCAGAGTGGTAGGTGTGCACAGCAGGATCAGCGTAGGTCTTGGCGACTACGGGGGCGGCAGCGTACGCCACGGGGGCAGAGTGGTAGGTCGAGATCGCGGGCGCGGCGTAGGTCTTAGCCACTACGGGGGCAGCCGCGGCGTAAGCCACTGGGGCAGAGTGGGTGGAGTAAGAAGAGTAAGACACAGCGGGAGCAGCGGCATAAGAGGCCACAGCAGGGGCGGCATAGGTATGCACGGCCGGAGCGGCGTACGTCTTGGCAATGACGGGAGCAGCGGCAGCGTATGCCACGGGAGCGGCGTGGGTAGAGTGAGTAGAATAGGAAGAGTAGGACACCGCAGGAGCGATGGATTTAGCTACAACTGGGGCAGCATAGGTTTGTACGGCGGGAGCGGCGTAGGTCTTCGCAAAGACGGGAGCAGCGGCATAAGACGTCACAGCTGGGGCATAAGTCTTGGCGACTACGGGGGCGGCAGCGTACGAGACAGGGGCGGAGTGCGTAGAGATGGTTTGGTAGGAGTAGGCGGGGGCGACGGATTTGACTACGGGGGCAGCAGCGTAGGTTGCGACAGGGCCGGCGGCGTATGTGGCGACGGGTGCGGCGTGCGCCGTATGTGTGGCGTATGACACCGAGGAGAGGGGTGCGGCGTAGGACACGGGAGCCGCGGCGTGCAGAAGGTTGCCGGCGGATGCGATGCCCGCGGCGCAGAGGACGACTACCAGCTACAAATAAAATCATAGAATAGAATAGAATAGAATGTATTTATTCGTAAAACATAGGTGTATACCTAACGCCGCAATCGTATTTTGTAAGATCTCAACAATGTATGTTGTTGAGATCTTACAAAATACGATTGCGGATCACTATGTTTGGCCAGGTAGGCGTACGAACATGATTCATGTTTATATTAATTCTCAATTATCATGCATAGTTTTATAATATATCATGCATTAATTATTTAAACAAAGTACATCATAAAATAAGGTAACGCAAGACTTAGAGACAATAAGCAATAAGAGGATAGTGTTGTGACGTTGAAAAATTTTTTTAAATAATAATCAATAATAAATTAATATCATATCATAATTCTTAATTATAAGTCAACGTCATTCCAATATTGATGAACATTATAATAACATTTTTTTTATTAATAATAATTTCAATGTCTCTTTAAATTTTACAATGTTTAATTCTTTAATAGGTTTTGGAATTTTATTATATATTAAAGGTGCCATTCCTAGTATACTTTTTCGAGCTAGCGCAGTTTTACACAATTTATGACGCATGTCACCTTTGTACTGAGACCTTACAGGAAGCTTTCGTGTGTCATCAATTTTTTTATTGTACAAATTTGGATTGCATTTAACAAAAGTAGCAGTTTCTAGAATATATAAACATGATCATGTCATTAAAACAACTGATAAAGCATAATGACGTCACAGATTTGTACCTACAATATCAGAATGTGTGACAACAATATGAAATCGAATGAATAACCAATAGATCACAAAGATGGGTTACTTTAATAAGTAAGTATATTTTTGTCTCTTAGTTACATCGCCCACGATGCAAAATAAGCCAAAAAGCTTAAGCTTGAAGCTTTGGCGTAAGGTTGACAGGTCATATATGCTTTAAGGCATTGAGTTCACCTTTTGTATATGATAAATATTAATTACTTAGTAAATAAATAGGTGCTAAATAAATGCTAAATGACCAAAATAAGAGGTTCTTTATAGTACTGAATATTTTTTAAGATTTTAACGGAGAGTTTTCGTTAATTCGAGTACATACAGGGTGGGCCCTGTAACAGGAGCAAAAAATTAAACGGTGGACTATTTAGCGGGCTAGCAATTATTTCCAAGTGGTCACAGTTAAAAAAAAATTTTTTTTTGTCATCGATGGCTTACGTGTATTTTTATTACTTTTCTGAAGTGACATTCATGTCAACTTATTTTAAAAAGTCAATAAAAAAAAATCCTTGAACATAGAAATGCTAAATCAATTACGGCTCATAACTTGATACTACCTCAAACACTGCATTGACTGATGCCCTATAATCTCGTAGTGTCAAAATCCATTACTCGAAGGTATATAGGTCACTTTAGATCAAAATTACGCCGAATCGAAATTTGTACATCAGGTGTTATTGCAGATGCTCTAAGGAAGCATCCTTTTAAATATTTGCTCCAGTTAAGGGGCCCACCTTGTATATACATACATAAAATAGTTAAGTTTAATAAAACCTAAATAAATAGTTTTTGGGTCTTTTTTGTGTTTTTGTTTAATTTTCCTTATTAAGTTCTTAATTGGCAATTTTAATCACTTATAGTACAAATTATTTTGCTTAACTCTTAAAAAACACCCGTACCTTTCCGAACATGTTTAATCCGTGTGTTTTGATGACAGAATAATTTCAAGAGCACTTGCGTTCTCTTTTATACCACCGCCAACAAACTGGTATCGAATCCTCGAGCTATTCGCTGCAAATAACATCCAGCCACAGCATTACAAAATAGTGCTTCGGGCTACATAATTATATGGTAGCAAGAACGAGTTTTGCGTGGCATTATGGCTGCGAACTGTAACAATGTCAGGGTGAAGCTACACCCAAACTTCCAGTAATTAATCCATATATTTCCACTCTCAATACAGGAAATTACCAGTAAATACTGCCTTTGAAATGTCGTTTGCATTTCAAAATTATGCATCCTATATTTCGGTATTATTATTCGGTTTGGTGGCCAAATTGTTATCATCGTTTTGTAAAGTCGTGATTTTGACTTCAGGTTGTGTTTACGCATTCGCCTAAGTATGCATATGAATGTATATGAATATGAATTACCTCGTGTGTTCATAAGTTTAGAGACGGCTAAATACTCGATGTTTTCTCAATTATTTAATTTATTTTTATATACTTATACCTATAAACATATTGTTTATTTTACTTGACAATAGTTTCATTAATAAGTATACATAGGTATTATTTAAACTGCGTTCCAATATTTTATGTTAGATGCCATTTATTGCGTCGGCTACACCTAGATAATGACCCCGCGAGACACGAAAGTTTTCATCAGGGATTCTCTTGCCTCTCTTCCAGTGGCTCATTTGTGAGTAACTATTTTTGAGTAGTATTTACGCCAGGTTTTTAGCTCTAAATTGTGTGTTCAAAAAAGGTAATTTTGTCCAAAAAGACTAATCAGGAGTATTTAGGGCCAAGCTCGAAGAAAGTTACTTCTATTGACTGATAAAAGACATACATTTCTCTTTTAGCAGTTTTCGTATGAAAATTTAATTTTGTTACGGTTTTGTCTAAAACTTTGCCAAAAAAACAATTATTTTGATGAATAAACGTGTCAAATAAACTTTAACAAGTGATTCCAATAGTCCATCTGGTAAGTGGATAATTTTATGGCATAGTTTGAGCATCTAGTACTCAGAATTGAAAGAAAAGGCTACCTCATACGTAATAATCACCCGTATCGTGAATATCGTAGGGTGATAAGGTTGCAGTACTGTCTGTGCAGTAGTTGGAACGTCTATCGGCATTTTGGTGTACAATTTGTCGTTTTGCTGCCTTAACTTTCTTTCTACCATAGACATTAACTTGTCAGTGAAAAAGGCGTTTTTCATTTCGTGCCGGCACCTAAGAGAGACTACTAAATCCCACTAATATTACAAATGCGAAAGTTTAGATGTTTGGATGTTTGTTACTCAATCACGCAAAAACGGCTGAACAGATCAAGGTGATTTTTTGTATACTAACAGTATATAATCTAGATTCACTTATAGTATACTTTTTGTCCCGATAATCACCCTCAAAGGGATGAAATCGGGGGTGCAAATATGGTCTATGAAACGGGGTGATTTAAATCCTCATACGCCATTCTAAGCTTTAAGTTTCAGCCAATTGGGAGTATAACGGCGTGTCAATAAATTTAACGTAAACCATAGCAGAATTTGACGTATTGTAAACAAGCTGACGTTTCGATATGTCACAGCCGAAATATCATAATTCCTTCTGATTGATGACGCTATTTTTGAGCATAACCTTTTAGCAATTAGGTCTATTATTGCGTGTAAATCAAAATAAATTTGCGATACTTTGGAATTGTTTGTCTTTATATGCTAAATATAAAAACAGCTGCTTCAATGCAGTCTTTGTATCGTCGGTGTACAATTTAATTTTGTAGTGTATTATTGTTTACGTAATTGGTGACCCGGTATAGTGTGAAATAATAACTGTTTGATATAAGAGATCACTTGGGCTGGGCAGCCCAATCGTCAATTGACGGTTGTAGCACCTTAGATCTATGCACAAAGTACAATATGTATACTGAG
Source organism: Notocelia uddmanniana (assembly GCA_905163555.1). Taxonomy (NCBI): domain Eukaryota; kingdom Metazoa; phylum Arthropoda; class Insecta; order Lepidoptera; family Tortricidae; genus Notocelia; species Notocelia uddmanniana. The sequence continues at coordinate 11,085,766 of LR991065.1, read as the reverse complement.
ATAGAGATACCAGTGAAATACTGTGGACAAAAAATGTGGACATAGATCGTAGCGCCGTTGTGTATTTAGTAAGGACTAACCGCACGACCGCTGCATCCCTGTCACTTTAATATGCAAGTGCGATAGAGATAGCACCCAGTGACATCTGGTACAAACAAGTTAAACTAACATTTCCATAGAAAAATTCGTACTTCGAGCTGAAAGGCCCCTGGATCTATGCTTATCCGTATACATATAATACAGCTGTACATTAAAGATATTGGATAAATCAATGGAGCGATTGGTGGGCTCTTGGCATCGAAACAGAACACATTTCAACAGTTTAAAGAATTCGTCTCTGTTTGTCTATCGGTTTTTATGTCTAGGCATTGTGCCTCTCGGCCTTCAGCCTCACGTGCATTGCCGCTCTGCTTCGGGCCTTTGGCCCTCAGCCTTACACTTCACTCTGTGTGAATGATCGGCATGAGGAGCCCGCTCTGTGTGAATGATCTGCCTTTGGACTCGCATGCCTTGCCCCTCTGCATCAGGCCTTCGGCCCTACATAAGGAGCCCGCTCTGTTGGGACTCTCGGCCTTCTGCCCTACATAAGGAGCCCGCTCTATTGGGATCAGCCTTATATAAGGATCCCGCTCTATTTGAATGCTCGGCCTTCGGCCTCGCATGCCTTGCCACTCCGTTTCGGCCCGTTAGTCATCAACTTTACGTGAAGAATCCTCTGCTCTGCTCTACTCTGTTGGGAAGCTCGGCCTTCGGCTTCGCGTATCTCGCCTCCCTGATTCAGGCCTTCGGCCCTCAACCTTACATAAGAAGCCCGCTCTGTGTGAATACTCGGCCTTCCGCCTTGCATGTTTGCCACTCTGCTTACGGCCTTCGGCCATCATACTTATAGGTACATGAAGAACCCGCTCTGTTGGGACGTTTTACGGAAGAACTGCGTAGCGAGACTTTTATCATTGTACATGCAATATTTTGAGGGCTACATTCGTCTAGAATCGGTACATTTGATATTCTGAAATAAGCTTAATCATTTGTTTTGAAAGCACGAGCACATAGCACCAACTCCCTTTACAATCGGACACTTTTATTTGGAAGTTGTAGACGATTATTATTGGACCCGGGTATATCCTTAAACTACGACCAAGACCACCGGGGAATGGGCAGCAGCATTCCTAGAGTGCGGTGGAGATACTGCGATCGCCAACCCGCATGCCAAGCGTGGCGATTATGGCATTTACCCCCCATGAAATTAGGACAGACTGTCCAGTTAGGTAGGTCCAACTTCGAGAAAGGGGTTAATCGTCGAATCCGACTCGGCTGGCCATCCAATATTCCGCAGTGTCTCAAGACGAGGCTCTTTGACCAGTGTGTTTTATACCACATCGGTGGCAAACAAGCGTACGGCCCGCCTGATGGTAAGCGGTCGCCGCAGCCTGCAACTCCAGGGGTGTCACATGCCCGTCGCCAACCCTTTAAAAATTTCTAGACTCTTTTCTTGAAGAATCTCATACTGTAGTTCCTCGGGAAAACCCAGTTATGCCAGTGCCAGTGATGACATATGGCCAATGCCATCATGTTATGTTTCAATAAACGTGGTCGCTTACTATGGGCCTCATAAGAAGGCTCAAAGTCACCCAAAGAGCAATGAAGAGGGCTATGCTGGGAGTATCTCTGCGTGATCGCATCAGAAGTGAGTCCATTCCGCAGTAGAACCAAAGTAACCGACATAGCCCTCCGAAACGCTAAACTTAAGTAGCAATGGGCGGGGCATATTGCACGTAGAACCGTTGGCCGTTGGGGAGGAAAGGTTTTCGAGTGGCGACTACGTACCAGAAGGCGCAGCGTGGGTAGGCCCCCCAAAAGGTGGACTGATGACCTGGTAAAGGTCGCAGGTGTCCACTGGATGCGGATGGCAAAGAAACGGTCATTGTGTCACTCTTTGGAGAAGGCTTATGTCCAGAAGTGGACATCTTTCGGCTGATATGATGATGATTTGTTTTGAAAAAAGGATTCCTATTAAAATTTACCGTGCGCGGTAAAGAGCATTTCATATTGAATGTAATCATTTCTCAAGGGGGTGTAAAGAAGGGTGAAAGATGTATGGGAAAACAAATAATTCTAAAGCGAGAATGACTCTTACGCAGACGAAGTCGCGGGCAAAAGCTAGTCATAAATATTGAAAGCCAATTTAAATAAACTCTATTTACTTTTATCAGCTACAGTACAGTGATTCAATGAAAATAATAACATAGACAGAAATAATAATAATCTAAATATATAAAAGAAGAAACTGACTGACTGACTGACTGACTGACTGACTGACTGACTGACATATCAACGCACAGCCCAAACCGCTGGTCCTAGAGATTCCAAATTTGGCACGTAGGTTCCTTATAAGGTCTAGGGGTGCACTAAGAAAGGATTTTTCAAAATTCAACCCCTAAGGGGGTGAAATGGGGGTCCGAAGTTTGTATGGGGAAACAAGATTAGTTGGACTATTTTATTCGAAACTTCACAGGAGTATTTCTAACGATAAATGAGTAAATACGTGTTTCAGGTTTTTTGAGAAATCAACCCCTAAAAGGGGGAAAGGTGGTGACAAATTCTGAAAATCGACATGGTTATTGTTTTTATGATATACCGGGTCGCTGATAACGAAAACAACAATGATTTTAAAATCTCACGTGGAGGACGTGAAATACCATCCCCCATGTTGGGGTGCGAGGGGGATGAAATGTCTAAATATTAATATGGGTGTCGTTTTTATGGTTTTTTGGGACGTTAATTACGAAAATGGCATCGGTTTTGCAATTTAATACTGTGGACATGAAAACTTTTGAAAGTTTGTGCCAAATTTCAAGAAATAACTGACTGACTGAGTGAGAGACATATCAACGCACAGTCCAAACTGGTGGTTCGAGAGATACCAAATTTGGCATGTAAGTTCCTTATAAGGTCTAAAGGTGCATGAAGTGCCGTGAGTTTCCTATGAATATACGACCTTTTTTGATTCAATGTATTGTAAGTGGTTTTATTAATCAGTGCCGTCCGATACGATTTCGACATAAATCGATATTTGAGCGCCCGAGAGGACTCTTATTAGGAATCCGAGGTACCTAAACTTTGAATAAAGTAACAGCCATATTTATTTTCTACATTTCCGTCCCGATTTCGTTCAAAATCGATATTTGAGCGTCCGAGAGGTCCCCTAACACGAATCCGAGGTAAAATTTGGAAAAAGTGGCAGTCATATTGATTTTCTTCATTTTCAACCCGATTTCGTTCAAAATCGATATCTGAGCGTCCGAGAGGTCCCCTAATACGGATCTGAGGTAAAACTTGGAAAAAGTTGCGGCCATATTGATTTTCTACATTTTCAACCCGATTTCGTTCAAAATCGATATCTGAGCGTCCGAGAGGTCCCCTAACAAGAATTTGAGGTAAAATTTGTAAAAAGTGCCGGCCATATTGATTTTCTTCATTTCCGTCCCGATTTCGTTCAAAATCGATATCTGAGCGTCCGAGAGGTCTCGTAATACGAATCCGAGGTAAAATTTAGAAAAAGTGGCGGCAGTATTCATTTTTACCATTTCTGTCCCGATTTCGTTCAAAATCGATATCTGAGCGTCCGAGAGGTCCCCTAACACGAATCCGAGGTAAAATTTGGAAAAAGTGGCAGCCATATTGATTTTCTTCATTTTCAACCCGATATCGTTCAAAATCGATATCTGAGCGTCCGAGAGGTCCCCTAATACGAATTTGAGGTAAAATTTGGAAAAAGTGGCGGCCATGTTGATTTTCTACATTTTCAACCCGATTTCGTTCAAAATCGATATCTGAGCGTCCGAGAGGTCCCCTAACACGGATTTGAGGTAAAATTTGTAAAAAGTGCCGGCCATATTGATTTTCTTCATTTTCAACCCGATTTCGTCCAAAATCGATATCTGTGCGTCCGAGAGGTCTCCTAATACGAATTTGAGGTAAAATTTGGAAAAAGTAGTGGCCATATTAATCATCTTCATTTTCGTCCCGATTTCGTTCAAAATCGATATCTGAGCGTCCGAGAGGTCTTTTAATACGAATCTGAGGTAAAATTTGGCATTCATACATGCCTGCATGCAAAAAAGTTTAATGTTACTATATAGGCGTGTGGGGTATATTGGATTTGTTTTTAAAAACGACATAGAGGTTTTGATATTTTTTCCATTTAAATCAACCTTTAGATTTTTTTAAACGTATGGCATTTATTTACGAACCGTGAGATCTTCGAGAAGATAAGTACGGTTGCCAGTTTTTGTTGCACTTTTAGCACCACCCACGTGTAGGGTAACGGTGGGTACTGCCTACGGACGTGGTGTAACTTCGAACCCCCTTTGTCAAATGAGTGGGCAACTTGACTGTTAGAAGTTCGCAAGCCGCCCGAAGGCCTCTAACTTGGCTTAACGATTGCTGTCGTAGACAGCAGCCGGGATCAACGGCTTAGCGTGCCTTCCAAAGCACGAGAGTCAGTTAGTAACCACTCAAAGCGGTCACCCATCCAAGAACTGACCTGCGCCCACATTGCTTAACCTCGCATACCGCACGCAATAGGCGGGTGCCGCTGGGCCACGAGCGCTCTAAATTCTTGATAGTTTAGATAAATCGGTTGTAACAGACGGACTGACAGTAAGGAGTGCGAATGGAAGTGAGGTCAAATTTTCTTTTTTGATGCTCCAATGGGAACTGGCAAAACATACCTAATAAATTTAATTTTAGGAAAAATAAATGTTACACGTGATATTGAATTAGCCGTATTTCTGTACTTCAAAGGACCATAGTTTATGACCGCTGCGCGGTGCTTGGTCGTTATCAGACCTATTGGTGTTACTGTAGTACACAGATACTTTTACTAAGGGCCATTTAAGACATGCTTTTATTTCATCGGCCCTTTCCCCTTCGGTCTGTCGGAAATGTATGATAATAGTTTTCGATCCTTATTTTTGCCAAAATCAAATGAAATTCGACAGTTTGCCGGTTCTCAGAATGTATACTGACTTTTCATCTGTTCATCTGTTAATGAATCACAATCACCAAACTTTGTATACCGAAACCCCCAGAATGTAACAACTACTTTTCTGGAGACCTTTTTGGCAAACGGTTAAAAATTTCGATTAGTACGCGGGCGAAGCCGCGGGCAAATGCTAGTAATAGTATATTCAAGTTCAAGTTTTACAAATGATTCCTTAAAACTAGAAACGCTGTTTCCTAAATAGGATAGCCTGTGTTTTAGGATAAACAGTGCTCCTCCCCGTATAAGTTTGAAAATAAAAACAAAACAAGTAAAGCAAGAATATTGTCGGTAGAGATAACCGAACTTATTATTTTCTGCAATTGATCTATTCAAAACAATATTTGTTTCAAAAATTAAGAACACACGAGGTACATAGTGCTTTGTCGGCCTGTTTAGCCTAGTTGGTAGTGTCACTAGGCGTGAAGCTAGAACGAGCAGCAGCCGTGTGTTATTTTACAAGAACCGTTTGGAGTCACTTTTGACCCCTCAATAACTCTAAATCTATCTAACATAAAAAATGGAGTTAAGATACTTTATAACAAATAGAACCCCAAATTTCATAAATATAGGGGAAATAGGTATTGAGATATTGAAGTCCAAAACCGGCCTTTTTACCACTGACTGACTGACTTAAATATCCAACAGCTTTCATGGTTTATAACATACTGCATAGAAAACTGCTAAGTTAAGGCTCAAAATGCATTAAGTCGCAATAAATTAATTTTACTTTAAAAAATCTAACGTCAGACCTGCCACCTTTTCTGGCTAATGAACTTTATTTTCTCTAAAGAAATTTACATTTCACTTAGAAGAGAGAAAATACATATACATATTTTCACATAAACCTTTTCAGATAATCTACGGAACTTGGCCCCCATTTAGATTTTTGGCACAAATTTTTGTCGGTGAAGACGACAACCACGCATCGCATATTTTTAATATTGAACTTGGCTCCCATATTCACCTTTGTGTTTTTGATGGGATTTATTATTGGTTTGTTGTGGGCTTTTCTATGCTGCCAGACATAAGTCTATTGTGGCAGTCCTTAAAGTTCTTCTAGGACTATACCTTATACCCATTTCTTCTTGGAGTTTCTAGACTTTTTGGGCCACAATCTGTTGTATCTCCTCCGGTCGCGTGATCACAAATGAAATACGAGTTACTGGCGTGATGTAGGCACATCATATACTTATATACTCGTATAGGCTGGCCCCTAGAAAAATACTCTTTTTGCGCATACGAGTAAGTGGTCCACAGGAGCAGAGGATGCGAATGGCTGTTTCTTTCAATTCCTGACTGAACCTGCATACCACACTTTGTTTTATACCCATTTGTGGTGATCATTGTCGTAATTTAAATGTCCCACTGCTGAACATAGGCCTCCTTTTATTGGTGAGATGAGTAGGATAGGCAATATCCACGCTGGAAAGTAAATCAATCGCTGTTTTGGTTGTGAAATTCAGCGATTTTTTTTAAGTTTTACATAACGATTCGATTGGTATCTTTGACGATGGAAAAATGTAATTTTACAAGTTAATAAGTAGGGAAAAATTTAATTTTAAGGTAAATTAATAAATTTCGCGTTAGAGCCGTATACGAATATTTTAAGAATAATTTTACGAAGTTTTGAAGTCTCATATCTATTTTTTTTTAACATTGCGATATTTGATGGTTTACTATCCGTGTAGCGACACCATGTTATAGATTTTAACATGTGGAAAGTACCCAATTGTAGCGGCATACAAAATGTACGTACACCTTCTTCGTCTTGTCACAATGACAATAAGGTAGTAAAAGGTGTTTCCGTTTTCTTGACTGTACCTGCCTGAGGCGGCACTCACGTACGGTCTGCGTGCCGCGCTGTCGCTGACTGTCCGTGTTGCTGCTGTAGATGTAAGGCGATTTAATTTCCCCGCCTCAAGTTATCAAGTCATTTATTCCTTTCCTGTTGTTACATAGATGACAATTGTTAGTGAAAGAATCCAACATGAGCCCTGCAAGGGCATTGCAACTGCCATAAGCTCGAAACTCAAGATCCCGGCACTGCGTCGTTGCGGGGCGGAGGCGGTTTTGTGGTAAAGCGAACGCGGTCGGGGGGACGTCCCACCAAAAACCGCGCGGGATAGCGGAGCGGAGGCGGCGTATGTGACATACGGAGCAGAGGGCCTACTCCGAACTTCGAAAATCGAATTTCGTGTCGTGCCGTCCCTTTCACTCTCGTGTTATACACTATATGACGGAAAGGGACGGCACGATACGAAGTTCGATTTTCGAAGTTCGGAGTAGGCCCTCAGTAGTCGACACTAACGACAGTCTACAGTTTCGGAAAGATCTGAAATGCAAAACTGCCTCCGCCCGCACCACAACGTAAGTACTCTCTGTGCTTTTCGAGCTTTAATATTCAATTATAACTAACAGAAGTAATAGATAGTCTTGTAGCAGCTTGTAGTGACTGTGTGACAGTGTAAGCACGTGTATGTATTGATATCGTCCTCTTTAGTGTATTGTATGTTTGTTTATTTATGTATCCATGATAATTACACTATTATTTTATTATTAAAGAGCAATTTTTATAATAATAATTTGTCGTCTAAATATTAATTTATAGAATAATAAGAAGCTGTTTTAATTTACTTAGTAATGTTTCTTCTATGCTTTATTGTTTTTTTTTCTGTTATACAATTTTATTGACATTGAATGGACCGGAAGAATGGAGTTTTACACGGGAAGGTGGCGTTATTAATTTGGTTTTATTTTCCAACGCGAGTTTTTTTGGTAGCGTGTCACGTTGCGCGGCATATGACTGTATCCTGTTTGCACTTGAACGCGACCGGAGCCTTTGATATAGATGTGCAATAATATGTACTTATAACCCGACTGCAAAGCCGAAAGGAAGGTAATGATATTAGCAGTCACGAGCACCAAAATGTATACATTTTTCACCTTATTCCATTTAAAAAGTTCCATAAATCTATACTAATATTATAAAGCTGAAGAGTTTGTTTGTTTGTTTGAACGCGCTAATCTCAGGAACTGATAGTTCGAATTGAAAAATTAATTTTGTGTTGGATAGTCCATTTATCGAGGATGGCTTAAGGCTATATAAGATCATGCTGCGACCAACAGGTGCGAAAACGCGTACGAAGTCGCAGGCAACAGTTAGTGTATACATATTTATGCCATTGACTGTACGTGTTTTAACAGATTTTTCTTTTATATTGTGTAAATTCAGCTAGGCAACGCAGCCAGCCTTATAGGAACCCTGCCCAGTGGGAATGATTTGGGCGAGCCTTTTATATTTAATTTTAGTTAGTTATTTATTAATTTCTCTTTGTGTTTATTTTTTAATTGTTTATTGTTTGTTCCATGAATAAAGTACATCATGTTTATATCTACATGGTATCTACACTCCTTAAGTAAAGTTTATGAACTAATCATCAGATGTAACAGAAAATCGAGGTAAATAGGTCATCAACTCATTACAAGCTCATTTACTTAAAAATTATGGCCGCCTTCTCTATCTATAGTCGTAATAGCGAAAGATTCTCTGCCCAGCCCAAAGTGATATATTTTCCATCTTTCCCTTGAATTAAAAATTGCACAATGGGCACTAAGGCTTAATAACATAATTACATCTTTCCTTCAATTAAAATGAACATAAAAATGTTATTACAACTAAAGAAATTACAATTGTTGCTCACATTCGAGTTCGTATGCGTTCAGTAATTTAATTTGATGGCCGAATAATTAACATAAACGTGACAGTTAATATGAATTCAGTAATTTTGCACAATACGAGTACCTTTCATTAAAACGATATCACACTTTAATTGCGATGAAACTTTTTCATTTCTGTAATACTTTTCATTAACATATTTTTACTATGAATGCATTCAGATGTAAAGTAATGTATTTAAAGTCTTATTTTGATTTCCGATGTCTTAAGAGGGCGCAGTACGTTCGGTTCTCCATACAAACGTATTTACGCTCTCATTTTAAAACGCCATGCTAGAATAACATGAAACTTTGTATACACAATGGGATCCGGCATATCTAGGTCGAAAATTAGTTTCTGTTACTAGAAATTGTAAAACAAAAAAATACAGCAGTTTTTTGAGTTTTTTACGGCAGTGTTTTCAGCCTTAATAATCGCTGTATTTTTTCTCCATTATAATTTCAAGCAACAGAAACTAATTTCCGACCTAGATATGCCGAATCCCATTGTGTATACTAAGTTTTACGTTATTCTAGCATGGCGTTTTAAAATGAGAGCGTAAATACGTTTGTATGGAGAACCGAACGTACTGCGCACTCTTAACAAGGTAGCGAAGTTTGCGATTTATTGTCCCATAAGTAAAAGATACGAAAATATAAAAGACAAGATTTATTCTAAGTAATATACTGTGATGAATAAATAAAATGGGTATAGTTTGTATCACATTTCTATACATTTTTACTCCTTAATTCTTAGGCGCCTTCCTGATTTGTCGATGCGAAGGCGGTACGATATGCGAAAACTGTCAGCTGTCAGTGTCAACCGATACGAATGCAGTACTGCCCCGCTTCTGCGCATGGTATTACAACTGGGCAATCGTAATACTGACAGTATTTCGTCAAGTGAGGAAATACTGTCGGTAAGCTCATGACAAAGAGCAAAACACCTATGACACTTCCTACCCATGGTGCTTTCACCCCGCCAAGCCAGGAAATCGCCTTAAAATACAGTACAGTAGTAAGTGAAATTAAAATGTCATACAAGAACACTAACATAGTTTACACCTCTTGTATTTAATTAAGGTTGAAAGTGAGTTGTCACCTCTTGTATTTAATTAAGGTTGACTGTCAAGTATTTGGCCAGTGTCAAAGACTGGGGCAGTTTATGACTTTGGTAATAATTAAGACAGTGCGAGATATTGAAAAAGTGAAAAATACTAACATTTAAACTTCTACCCGCTTTATTACTAAATTAAACGGCTACGTAAACTACATTTTATGCACGATTAAAAATTACTAGTGGGTTAAATTACTAATAAAGTTGTATTTGTGTGTTCCTGTTGCTGTTATGAAAGCGCCCTAATTAAATGTGTGGGCAAAGTTCCTGTATAACACCGTGAAGTAAGTTCTGTGTACAGTCAGTAGCAGAAATTGTAGCTGTTTTATTTTAAATAAAACAATTACTCGTAGTATTCAATGCACATTTATTGGCAACATGGGCTAACCACAGATGAGCTACAATATACAGATACGACACCTCCTTCACAAGTCTAAAACTTGCCTAGGTTTAACTTGTCTTCCACTCCTAGTTTTGTAAAGTGGGTTTTCTACGACTACATCCGTATTACAACTAGTTTGATTGCTACTATTTTCTATTGATGTATCCTTATCATCATTACAATTATTTTTATTGCTACAATTATTATCATCAGTACAATTTTCTTCTTGATACTAAGCATTTTCAGAACGGGTCAAATAATTATCAACAATGGGAACATTATTTTGATTTCTATCATAAGATGCAACTGTACTAAAAGACTTCTTCAGATGATTTGTGCTACGTCTAAATGGCCTAAGCGAGTCATTTTTAGTTATCCAGTATGATCTTGGATTTTTACATTTGCCAAAAATAGTGCCTTTCTTCCAATGATCATCCTTTTTAGATTTATACAGAATCAGGTCCACTTTCTTAAAAACAACTTCTTTTTTATTTACATGTCTATCATGGAAGGTTTTTGTAATAGATTGCTTTAACTGTAATAGCTTGTAAATATCTTTAACTAGTGGTTGCAACACTGTCCCTGTCATAGGCACATTTGTCTTTATCCTTCTACTATTTAATATTTGTGAGGGAGAGTATTGTAGGCCAGATAAGGGAGTGCTGTTATAATTCATTAAAAAGTCCCGGTAGTCTACTCTATCCTCTGCAGCTTTTTTAAGAAGATTTTTTGCAATGTTCACTGCTTTTTCTGCCATACAATTGCTCCTTGGATAGTGTGGGCTACTTGTTAGTATTGTGATGTCTTTAGACTTATAATATTCACAACATTCCCTTGATTTGAAACGGATTATTATCAGCTATTATCTCTACTGGATATCTGAATCTTGTAAACACTTCCTGCATGTCATCTATTACACAATTTGATGTTTTATTCCTAATAGGTGTAACTTCGAGCCAATGAGAGAGAAAATCCACAATTACTAGGTAAAATTTTCCTGCGAACTCTAAAATGTGTGTAGCTACTTTGTGATAGGTACCTATTCTTTGGTAATTTGTAAGGTAACAATGGCTCATGTGAATTACGAGGACTGAACTTCTCACTAGTGCGACACTGAGAAATGTATTTTTAAATGTCTAGTGCTAAGTTCGGCCAATAGAACAGTTATCTGGCTTTTTGCGTACACTTGCTTATTCCACTATGACCCTCATGTATACATTTTAACACATACTGTTTTAAACTATCCGCTACAACTATCTTACTGTCTAGAAAGACCAGACCTGCCTCAACATATATCTTATCTCTAAGTTTATAATATGGATGACATTTTTTGGACATATTTTTTTCAGCAAGCCACCCATTATAGCAGTACTTACATAACTCTACTAATGTTGAGTCACGACTGGTCTCAAGTTTGAATTGTACCTTTCTTTCATCACTCATAGGTAAATGGACAGATACAGAGTGAACCATTTCCTGCATCTGAGGGTCTTTTTCTGAGATCTTCAAACTATTTCTGGACAGCATATCTGCGAAATGTATATCCTTGCCCGGCACATATTTTAATTCAAGAGTGTATTTTAACAGCTTTAAACACAATCTTCGTAAGCGTGGTGACCGTATTATACTTTGCTTATTGGTTTTGACATTATTGATAGCAATGGTTTATGATCAGTTTGAACCAACACATTTGATCCATATACATATTTATGTCCCGAAATAGATAGCTAGTAGTTCTATATATCAGACTGACTATATTTTAACTCACAATCATTTATTATTCTAGAAACGCAGGCAACTAAATTTAGTACATTGTTATCACCCTTTTGGAACAAACAGCAACCAATCCCATTTTGGGAGGCGTCACATTTTAATATAATTTGTTTTTGGAAGTTGAATGGGCATAAAGCAGGAGCTGAGGAAATTTTATTTTTAAGCTCTTTAAATACTTTGGCATGGAGGGGTAACCATTGAAACTCAAAGTCTTTCCTAAGTAATTTACACAACGGTGCCATCAATTCAGCCATTTCTGGTACATAACGCCTCACATAATTGAATGAATCAATCATTTGCTGTAGTTGATCTCTCTTAGTGGGTTCATTTAACTTTATAAGTGACTCTACTCTTGCTTTGTCCACACTCATGCCTGTTCCATTAAATATTTGGCCTACATACTTGACTTCAGATTTTTTATATTGCAATTTGTCTTTGTTAAATACTGCATTGATTTCTCTTGCTCTAGTTACTACTCTTCTTACAGCTTGACCATGAATCTCCTCTGTTTCACCCATTATTAAGATATCATCAAACCAAATGATGATATTTGGAATATCTCCAAAATAGCCCTCAATTTGATCCTGGAACAGATCAGGCGAGTTACATAAGCCATATGGAAGAACCAAGTAACTAAACACACCAAAAGGTGAGGAAAAACAACATTTCCATGATGACTCTTCAGTTAACGGTATACAATGAAAAGTTTCCGATAAGTCAAACACAGAAAACATTTTCTTACCTCGTAACTTAGCCGCTATTTCCTCTACTGTTAATTAAGTTTTTGGTTTCCTCACTATACTTTTATTCAAATCTGAAAGATCAAGACATAATCTAATTTTTTTGTTGTGTTTTTCCACTATGACTGTAATAGCTGTACGACCTGTTTAGCCTAGTTGGTAGTGACTCTGCCTCCGAAGCTAGAGGTCCCGGGTTCGAATCCCGGCCAGGGCATTTATTTGTGCATTTTTCACGGATATTTGTTCTTGGGTCTTGGATGTTTTCTATGTATTTAAGTATGTATTTATCTATATAAGTATGTATATCGTCGTCTAGTACCCATAGTACAAGCTTTGCTTAGTTTGGGACTAGTTCGATTTGTGTAAGATTGTCCCCCAATATTATTATTATTATCTCTGTATTTATTTTCGTACTTAAGCTAGGTTTTTTACAATAATTTTATAAAAGTAAAATATATAAACATACATACAAAATATAAAAGCATTATAAAAAACCTAACCTAGGGTGCCGCCGGCAGCGAGGCAGGGCCTAAGCTACCGGTGGTTAGGGCGACAGAGAACCTCCGGACTATCCGCGCCGTGTCCAGGAGTACCGCCTTCTGTATCTGACCCTTGACCCAGCCATCTAACGAGAGTCTCTTGAGATGTTGGTCGAGACTCTTCGCTATTAGACCGTTCGCGGAGACGACTATCGGGACAATGATCGTTGAATCAACATCCCACATGGCGGTTACCTCGTGTGCCAGGTCTAGGTACTTGCTAGATTTGTCCTTCTCAGCCTTCACGAGGTTCTCGTCATGGGGGATGGTGATGTCAACGAGTACTGCCTGGCGCTTCAATCGATCTGTCAGCACGATATCAGGCTTGTTGGCTATAATAGTCCTGTCTGTGATGACAGGTCGATCCCAATAGAGCGTTGCACGACCATTCTCGAGAACTGGCGCAGGTGTGTACTTATAGTACGGAACTTCGAAATCCACAAGACCGTATAGAAGAGCAAGCTGCTGGTGAATAATCCTGGCCACCAAGTTATGTCTGTGCAAGTACTCGCCGTTAGCAAGATGACTACAACCGGAAATTATGCCTGAGTGACTCTCCGGGACGGCGGCATGCCCGACAAATGTCGACCGTACCATCCTTCAGGATATATCTCCGGTAGTTGTTCGTCATGATAACCTCGTCCGCAATTGCACAGACAAAACCTTCAGTTTCCCCAAAAAGATCCCCAAAACGTAGCCAGTTCACCGATGCGAGCAGGTCTACGTCGGGCCCCGTAAGGGCCTTGTAGAACCGCCCATGTAGCTCCCTACTCTTCCATACCGCCCTGCGGTCCTCGGTGCTTAGTACTTTAAATCTGCGCCAGTTCTCGTTTGCCATTTTCTCGTTTATTATTATTATTATTATTATGACTAACCTATTAATACAACCTTGGCTGTCTATATCATCTACTTTAGCTATGGTACCTCGTTCCACTAATCTGTTTAATTCTGCTTTGAGTAGTTCATATAAACTATAAGGAATTCTCGGTGCAGGGTGACATATCTGTTCATGAGGAACAGTAGGTATTGTACATTGCTTTAGAAACTTGCCGTTTCCTTGGAAAATATCCCTGTTTTGATTTACAAATTTCTCTTTGGCTACGTCCTCATCAGTTTTGACAGTATGAACTCTCTTCACTAGATTTAAGGCTATACAAGCAGGTAAGCCTAATAAGCATTGAATTGCAGTCTACAACCATGAAGTCTTCATAGCACTCTCTATCTTTGTATTTGCATTGGAGATATACTTTGCCGACTGATTTGATCTTCGATCCTTGAAATGCTTCAAGATTTTTCTTTGTTGGTCTTAACTTTAGCTGAGTTTTAAGTTTTTTGAAGAGTTTCTTAGGCATAATGCTGACATCCGCTCCCGTGTCAATTCTACAGAAAATGTTCTTCCCTTCTATTTTAATTATTTCACTCCACTCATTTTTGTTCCTACTGGCTACTCCACCACAAAACAAGGCATCATCAGAGTCCTCAGAGTCTTGTTGTGCCTGACCGATATTCTTCACTCTGCAGCTGACTGCGAAATGATTTATTTTCCACATTTTGTGCATTTTTTCCGTAGGCTGGACATTCGCGGTAACCGTGTTCGGTTTGGCATCTTCGACATCTGAATGTTTTCTTTAGTTGTTGTAATGGTTTCCTTACATAATCAATTTCCATGGTGGGATTCATTTCTTGGACCTGTTTCTTACTCTGCTCTGAAGTTCTACAATAGTTGGCCGTCTTTTCTAGGGTTACGTTATCCATTTTTAGGGTTCCGTAGTCAACTAGGAACCCTTATAGTTTCGCCATGTCTGTCCGTCCGTCTGTCCGTTCGTCCGCGGATAATCTCAGTGACCGTTAGCACTAGAAAGCTGAAATTTGGTACTAATATGTATATCAATTAACGATTTCTTTCTTTCTTTCTTTCTTTCAATTACGCCGACAAAGTGGTAAAATAAAAAGTGGAAAAAAATATTTTATTAGGTTATCTCCCCTATACGTAAAGTGGGGAGTGATTTTTTTTTTCATTTTAACCCTAACGTGTGATATATTGTTAGATAGGTATTTAAAAATAAATAGGGGTTTACTAAAATCATTTTTTGATAATGTTAATATTTTCGGAAATAATCGCTCCAGAAGTAAAAAAAAATGTGTCCCCCCCCAACAACTTTTGAACCATAAGTTTTAAAAATATGAAAAAAATCTCAAAAGTAGAACTTTATAAAAACTTTGTAGAAAAATTATTTTGAACTTGATAGGTTGAATAGTTTTTGAAAAAATTACAAAAATAATTTCTGAACTAAGTTTGTAATTTAACCGTATAAACAGGTGTTTATTGTACCTGTCATTTCTACAAAATCACAATGAAATGACGTGCTTTCAAAGGTTTTGTGTTTCTGTACTTAATATGTCAACTTAATGTGACGGACGGAAAACTACGGAACCCTACACTGAGCGTGGCCCGACACGCTCTTGGCCGGTTTTTAATAAACATTCCTGCAGGTCTTTGTCAAAAACCCCATGAACTATTTTGTTGCGTAGTCGTCTGTTTGTAGTTGCAGGACATTATTAGTTGTTTACAGTCAGTGAAAAAATTGTCAAAACTTTCGTCTTGCTTTTGTTTGCGGTCATTAAATTTAAAACGCTCAAATACTTCGTTGACACGCGGGCTTACGTATTTGCTAATAGCGTCCAATACGCAGTCAAACTTGACGGACTCCCCTTCGGATAGTTGAAGTGAGGTTGTGACAATTCGAGTCGCTTCCAACCCCAGCATGTTTCGTAAAAGCGACAATTTCACTTTATCGGAGGCATTGTCTTGCCCCGATCCTACCAAATAGTCTTCAAAACATAGACGCCATATTCATCATTCCGACGCTGCGTTGCTCGCTCTCAGATCGAAGTTTGACGGCAGTTTTATTCCGTGATGCATTATATATCGATTCAACAGCACTTATTCACCTTCATTTACCGGCTGCGCCATGTTTTATTTTAGATTAAACAATTACTCGTAGTATTCAATGCACATTTATTGGCAACATGAACTAACTACAGATGAGCTACAATATACAGATACGACAGTAGCTACGCATCCCAAGGTGGTCTACACACGCCTTTACTATCACATTATCAGCCAAAAAGAGCTCTTGAAGTTGATTTTGAATAATGCTGGCTGAACTACTTCTGCAGCTGATTGTATTTACCTAAATCGTAATATTAACTTTTTGTTTGAAACTTTGAAATATGAAATACTCTAGGGTTCGGTGTTTCTCCCTTAGTTAATAATTACAACAGAGCTACACGATACAGAAGTTGAATTCCTCGCGCAGATACAGAGCCACAGTACTTGTTGGTCGTTGAGGATTTCGTAGTGTGACAAGTGGCTACATTAATAGACCACTAGCTTGGTCATTGCCCAAACTATAGACAAAATGGTGTATTGTTCTGTTTTTCATCTTAGTGTACATATTTTATCATCATATCGCTCATATCGCGTCATATTTTTGCGTCATATCGCTTCAGTAGGTACCTAGTACGAGTAACATATTAGTTACAGAAATGAAGATGTAGGTAAGTTTATAATAAAGACAAAAGTATATTTGATAAAGTAATTTGTTTATATTGTATCCTAAAAAATTTCGATTCATTTACCAACCATAGTTAGCGCCGAGACCGCTGTAGGAAAGGTGAGACACCGCCGGGGCAGTGGAATACGCCACAGCTGACCTCAGTACGGGAGCGGCGTGGGCGTAGGTGGTGTATGCCGGAGCGGTGTAAGCGGAGATGGCGGGTGCGGCGTATGTAGAGATAGCGGGAGCGGATGAGTACGCCACGGCGGGGGCAGCCGCATAGGTAGCTACAGCGGGTGTACCGTGAGCGGTGTGGGAAGAGTAAGAGGACACAGATGACACAGCCGGGGTGATTGTCTTAGTGACGACGGGAGCGGAGTACGCAACCGCAGGGCCCGCGGCGTACGCTATGGGAGCGACGGCCTTAGCGACGACGGGGGCAGCGGCGTAGGTAGGCACAGGGGAGCCGTGAGCGGTGTGGGTCTTGGTGACTACGGGGGCAGCCGCGTAGGTCGTGTAAGCGGGAGCAGCGTAAGTCTTGGCTACGACGGGAGAGGCAGCGTACGCGACGGGGGCGGCAGCGTAGGCGGCGACAGGGGCGGCGGCGTAGGTGGCGACGGGGCTGGCATGCGCGGTGTGCGTGGAGTAGGATGACACGGAGGAGACCGCCGGGGTGATGGTCTTAGTGATGACTGGGACCGAGTAGGCAACCGGAGCCGCAGCGAGGAGGCCGCCAGCGTGAGCCATGCCCACGGCGCACAGAGCAACGATCAGCTGCAAATGAACCACATTTTATTTTTACAAGTAAGCATGTTAGTTCCCTAATAACCCGTACATATCTGACAATCGCGAAGCAAGATTAATCAGTATTCATATAAAAAAGCGAATAAAATCTGCCCGCCTACCAAAAACTTCTATGATGTCAAACATGTTTTTGCTTTCTTAACTGATAAGCTAGACAAACTAACACTTTATGGTCAAATCAATTCTTACAATGCTTTGCAATCATTTGTAAATAATTTACAATTCATCAAGTTTGTTTTAAAATCGTCATTCAATAGATGGCCTAACAAATACAGATTTTTATTCTGATTACTAGCACACAATTAACGAATGTATACCTCATTACGATTTTTAGTTAGTGAAATAATACTTAGTGTTGTACCTTAGCGTACATGTTGCGTTGTTTAGTGTTGGTAACTGAATAATTGTCGCAAGGAGTGCCCCGGTTTTTATACCAAGCAAATGTTGCACTATGCCAGGTTTCACTTTCATTGTCAAGGCGCCTATAATCGTAATGTGTAACGTGTTAGGTACTGCTTCAGCGAACGCGACTAGCGGACGGCACGGCAGAGGACATTTGAAAGGGCACTTGAAATGCTGAAGTGGTTTCGTTAAAATATCAAATTACATCCTTTCGTATTAATGAAATATATTAGATGTAAATAATATGGTCCATTTATCAATGCCTAGATGACAAATAAACGATATGTTAATTGCATTTTAACGAATTGGATTTAAATGAATTGGATTTTAACTCGGCTAGCTTATAACATTTTTAATTTGCGTTACTACCTATGTGACAAATGTGATTATAAGAAATCCACGAATATTATTTAGTACCTCCCTTCCTTCCATTTATTACTCAAAAAGTATATACGTTTAATCGATTGTCAATACGTAGTACCTACCGTTATTTCTAGTAATAATAATGTTATGTAAACTTAATTTTAGATATGATTGGCCTTATATGTAGGTTTGTTGGCTTAAAGAGATATCTCAACTTTGATGGAGTTTGAGGCTTCCGTATTTCCGTTCAAACTTCGATTATTTGAAATAATCCCTTAGCAACCGCAATTTTATAAGCATAATCCACCTTGAACTACGGTGGCCTAGTGACTTAAGCACGCGGCTGTCAAGCTGCGGTCGAGGGTTCGAATCCCGGATAGTACCTAAGTTATTTTTCGGATCTTGTGCACGGAATATCATTTGATATTTACTTTTATTTTTTGTTCAAGGACAACATGGTGAGGCTTTGGTGATCTGAAAAAAAATCAAAGTTGTACTCACCCAATGTGTATTTGCGCAGCAGTGGTACGTACACTGAACCTGTGCCGTCTTTGAGTTTATCTAGTAAAATATAGTTATCTACAATTCATATGATCGAAAAATGCGTTTTCAAAGCAGCCAAACTATGAGGAAAGTGCCACTTTTCCGCACTACTTAGTGCTTTTTTTTTCAATTTTTTTAATTTCATCGTCAGCGCAAAGCAAAGGGTTGTTTGAGAAAAGTTTTACAACTTACATTGAAATACCTACTGGAAACACTGTAGCGTACTCATAAATCTCAAAATAATAAATGTTTATACAACTTACCACTAAGAGATTACGACTTATGTATAATGTACCTATAATGGAGACTCGTACCACCGACGTGGTATAAAAATACCTGAAGACAAACTTCTAAAACAGCTTACAACAAACAGAATACAAATAACTTATTCTAGAACTGTTACAATTCTAGAATAAGTTTTTTTGTATTCTGTTTAATATATAAATAATAATAATTCTTATAAAGGAATGAATATTAATACTACATTAAACGTATTATTAATCATTTTAAATTTTACCTTTTCATTCCCGTGTCCTTTAACCATTTACTTGGGGTCGGCGCAGCATATGTTTTTTCTTCCATACCTCTCTATCCCGTCATCTCGACATCCTTCCTCTTCATATCGTCTCTCATCTCATCCTCCTTTTCCTTCCTTTCATGCTTCCACATTAATGAATGTAATTGACAATGTATGATTAGTACAAATAAAGACACACAGTACAGAAAATACCGAAATCAGCATATGCGTACCCTGCCTATCCAATTCGAGGAGTTCCCTCGATTCCTACTAGATCCCATCATTAGACCTTCACCAAATTTAATGGGACCAATTTGAGGTACCTGCTCTGAAACAAAATAAGAATTATCACAATCGGCCCACTAGGTCAAGAGTTATCGGGGAACATGCATACATAAAAAAAACATGCAGACGAACTGAGAACCTCCTTCCATTATCCGATCCACGATCCGACAGAAGTCGGTAAAAAGGAACAACTATTAAGGGACATAACTAGATACTTCCTTAAAATCAGACTCCTTGACTGCCACGGTATAATCTCATGGTGTCAAGATCCATGAAAGAAACTAAGAGACTATATAACATTATATCAAAATTACTCTAAATTGAAAAAATAAATAAAATATTTGGACACAAGGGGTTACTGCAGATGCTCGAAGGAATCGTCCTTTTAATTTTTTGTTCATATTGCAGACCACAAACCTGTATGTATGACTTACCTAACTAATTGCATAGAAGTAATAATAATAAATTTAGCGCAAACCTTGATCTGATTGTGAGGCCATTTCGGATGTAGTTGTTAACATATTTATTATGCCTATATTTCTATTTTAAATAGTTGAACTTGGTCATACGTAATTCCTCCAAATGTCACACAATTATATTAGCATGCTTACGAGTATAAGTTAAAAACTTAGAGGTTTGATATTTTATTTCAACATATTTTCGAGAGGTAATTTGGACGTAGCTTACTCGTACGATACGAGTGATCCAGGAGGGGACAATTTTTGCAAGATTTTATTAATATTTACATGTACGTTAGTATAAATGTATGGGTTGGGTCTTACATGATACACAAAATTTAGGTTCCCGTCACTCCTATGAACCAAGGTTAAGACCTATAAGACTGATGCGACACGAGCTTAATTTTGTGAGTTATGAGAAGCGTAATTTGGGTCGTCACCATACTTGTGACTATCACTGAAATTTTCGCTACGTCTCACAAGTATGGCGACAACAATTACGCTCATGTGGCCTCACCCTAAAGCATACACTTTTGATTGCACTCTTTACTAAACGGCGCGGCGCGTCCTTCTATACATAAAAGTGATAAGAACATTTTTTATATGCACTTAAGCACTTATGTAATTAACCGCAATTAGCTTCCTAGCTTTACTCTTTTCTGTGGTACTCTGTTCGTTCTGTTGTTTTGGTTAGATTAGATTCCAGTACCAAGTGTAGATTCTGAATTCATGAAATAGCGTCGGAAGTGGAGCAATATAAAGAACAACACATAGCTCGCCTTGCCCACCACTCCAATCCATTAGCTTCTGGGTTACTTGATAATGTCAATGTGATTATGAGACTCAAACGTAACCATATTATTTAAGTAGTGAATGAAGCACTGGCGTCTAAATCTAGGACTGCCATTTCCCGTACAACCAAACTGATCATAGTCTGGAGACTGTAGATACTAAAAAGACTACAGATATTAAAGAAAAAAATTCACAGATCTCGTGCACTACACGACCATCAAGGTACATTGAAAATGAACTCAACAAAATAAAAAATGCATTACATTTGCTAACCTTATGCCAATTTGGTTGATATATAATATATAAACATAGCTCACATACAAAATTCCTATTAAATTGGCAATTTTTTAAAGCGCAGCCAAGTTACGGTTACCACATAAAAAGGCATTTGCCACTTTACTAATATTCACGGAAGATAACGGCGACTTCAAATTAACTCGACACCCAAACTCCGACTATAACTATAACAAGAATTTTCAAAGTCGAATTCAACATGACACCCTAGGCCCCAGGAGAAGGGTAAATTATATAATATCATAACCTTGATTATTTGTTTAATTTTCTCGCAATCGAAGTGAAAAGCAGATGTATAACTCATGTATAAAACTCATTTTATCCGAGACAATTTATCGACCCGAGCCGCAGGCAAGGGTCGATATAAAGTAGAGGATTGAGGCTTGTTTTATGCAATCTCAATCAACTATTTTATTTGCCAAGGTTTTGGAAGATATTGGTCTTCCAAAACATCATTGACTTATCCACGAATTGCTATTTCCCGTGCACTGCAATAATGTGCTATTGTTGTCTCGAACTATAATTAATAATAATTTATTATAGAAACAATACATGTTTAATTTAAACAATTTGAAATATAAAACTAAAACTAACTACAATTGTACAATTGTGTTGATTTAAAAAAATATATATTACCTACTAATAGTCGTTCTGACTTTTTGACTTCTTTCAAAAAGGTTAGGCTACAGCGCAAACCCTTGACCCGATCGTTTTTGTTTTAAGCTCAAATTGTAGCCGACTAAATTGTCCAGAGGAGTTTTGATCAAAATTTTGATATCATTCTTCGTTTCCAAAATATCGAGTGCCAAAATGAAAAAATCGGAGGAAATTGAATTTTTTTTTTCACTATTTCGGCCAAAACTTTTTTCGTTCTGGACTTTCTCAAATAATTCTCTTTGCATCTTACACATCTCGTAAATACGCGTCTTTTGAGCCTTGTTTGAATATCATACCTTCACAACTCTCTGAAATATAAGGGGATCGCACTATTTCGTGAAATGGGACCCTATACTGGAGCGAACGAAAAGACATTTCCAATGTCAAAATCTTCTGTATACTCGTAGATATGGAAGATTTTTCTCTAGTATTTGAACAACGTTACAAGGACGCATTGATGCGTTGTAAAGTTGTGTGTGTTATTTAAGAGTACGTTTTTTTTGTAATTTTATATCTAATCGGGAGTTCCTGTAATTAGCCCTGTATTCCTAGTTAAGCTACAATCTCTGTAACAAAAACCTGTTGTTTCTCTTGATATAAATAAATAAATATAGCATCCGATACCAATAAAGTTCTATTCATTTCAACATTATTATGAGTTATGCTATGTATGACTCGGTTACAATGTCATTTTGCACTAAATAGGTGTATAACTAACTTCTTCGGAGACTTAGGGCGAAGCGGTCTTCCAATATTGAATAACATAATAGGATTAAAGGTATATTGACTACATTGCAAATGTACTTGCTCATTACGTTACCCGCCCACGCCCGTGATTGAATTGTGTTACATTGAATTGGATCATGTTTATAGAACGCCAATACATAATTGCATACCGACTTATAAACATATAAAATTTGGACAATCTTACACAAATCAAAGGTACATATTGGCAACAGGCAGGCCGTACGTTTGATTGCTACCGTTATTGTATAAATATGTATAGATTAGACCTGGGGACCTGGGTATGTCCTAAACGTTGACCAAGACCACCGTGGGACCCATCCCACCGTGGTCTTGGTCGTACCACAGCGATCTTGGTTGGTCTGTTGGAGGACTGCCCACAGCAGCATCCCTGAATTGCGGTAGAGATACTGCGATCGCCGACCCGCATTTCTTGACATGTCGGGGCAGGACTGATATCTGGTAAGTATTTTGTTCTTTGACGTTTTGGACTTCGGCTTGACGTGAGCTGCAGTGATTTCCTTGACGAGGTATTATCAATTACGTTTGCACGTTAGTAATATCATTCGCAGAAACAAAGTAAATCACTCGTATCGTCCTGCTTCCGCGCATCCCGCGCCTGTCAGGAAGCACGTTTTTAAATCTAATAGGGGTAAATCTAAATCTCAACGTATTTTGTGATAAAAAGCGGTACTGACTTGACTGACAACAGCAAACAGTTTTTCATATACGAGTAGTACCGCCTCCACACCGACATATCAGGAATATCTGCTTTTTCCAAGAGAGTTAATAGCACCTTTGGTTGAAAACAGAACTTCTACTAAATTATAATCCTTATGTAAGTTATAGTTCTTTCATTGTGGTATTATATAATAGAAGTAGTTTTATTTTTAATAATTTACAGATAATGCTTTTATTTATTTTCTTATCTGCAAAATCGACAAATGTATTTATGGTTTTAAATAGGTACCTATTATAGCAAAATTATAGGTAAATTTGAATTTCTTTATAACACAACGCGATAGTGGAACGCCTTTATATTTTTACGCTTGCTGAACATGTAATAAAATAATATTATAGTTTTCATATACGATACCTTAAATGCTCAAGTGCATACGTACATGGTAGATAGTTAGACATAATTCCACAGGGTACATTTTAATAATAATTAGAGGCAGATTAGTATAAACAATTTGTTTATTTTTTATGACTTCTATTTACAACAGGGTCGTGAGATTCAGTTTACCAACCATACTGGGCACCGTGTCCGCTGTAGGAGATGTGAGACACCGCGGGGGCGGCAGAGTAAGCTACAGCCGACTTCAGGACCGGAGCGGCGTGGGCGTAGGTGGAGATGGCGGGGGCAGCATACGCGGAGATGGCGGGAGCGGCGTGGGCGTAGGTGGAGATGGCGGGCGCGGCGTACGCGGAGATGGCGGGCGCGGCGTATGTAGAGATGGCAGGGGCAGCGGCATAAGTGGCCACAGCAGGAGAACCGTGAGCGGTGTGGGTAGAGTAAGAGGACACAGAGGATACAGCCGGGGTGATGGTCTTAGTGACGACGGGAGCGGAGTACGCAACCGCAGGGCCCGCGGCGTACGCTACGGGAGCGACGGCCTTAGCGACGACGGGGGCAGCGGCGTAGGTAGCTACAGGGGAGCCGTGAGCGGTATGGGTCGAGTAGGAAGACACGGAAGACACAGCAGGGGTGATGGTCTTGGTGACTACGGGGGCAGCGGCGTAGGTCGTGTAGGCGGGAGCGGCGTAGCTCTTGGCGACGACGGGAGCGGCAGCGTACGCGACGGGGGCAGCAGCGTAGGTCGCAACCGGGGCAGCGGCGTAAGTGGCGACGGGGCTGGCGTGCGCGGTGTGTGTGGAGTAAGATGACACGGAGGAAACCGCGGGGCTGATGGTCTTAGTGACAACGGGGGCGGCGTAAGCGTGGCCGCTGTATGCGAGGGGAGCCGCAGCGAGGAGGCCGCCAGCGCGGACCATGCCCACGGCGCACAGAGCTACGATCACCTGCAAATTAAAAGTTTATTTAAAAAAAAAGTACTAAATATGTACTGGTTAACTTTCCCTACAGTTCTCCACCTTAAACATTTTAAGAGTAAACTCTTATGCAGTGCACGTCTACTTTGTATTAGGAACTTTTGTAAGCTCTCCAAACTTGTTTATATACCTCTAGGTTGTCATTAACGCTTGCATCTTTTAAAGCAACGCACTCCATTAGCTCCGAGACAAAGGACGGCTCTGTCGAAAGAAGGCAGTGTCGGTTGCGAAATATTGCGAAAAATTGAGGATTGTTAGACTAGATTAAATCTTTCATTACTCCGACTAAAATAAAATTATTCAAAGTACCTTAGCGTACATGTTGCTGGTTCTAAAGTTGGCAACTGAATAATTTCGGCTAGGAGTGCTCCGGTTTTTATATGTATGAGTGCGTTGTCCATTTCACTTTCATTGCCAAGGTGAGCCGGCGTACGTAGGTTCATACCTACTCGTGTATTACCTCGTATTACCGACGCACCATGTCGTCTGACTCAGAGATAGCCTTTCGATTTCATTTAAGGCTTACGTCAAATAAGCGAGCCATAGGGCACGCGGGCCTTGAGCGGACCCGTCTGTCGTCCTCGTTATTTTAATGATGCATAGGTGGGCTTTGTTACCGATAAGTGTAGTGACTTTGAATTGTTTCAAAATTAAATATCAACGTATACAACCCACCGACGACTTATAATATATACGAAAGAATTTTACGTCATGTTATAATTTTGCCGTAGTACGTGTATAATTTTGCCGTAGACATTAAAGACGAGGCATTTTTTTTTAATATTCCTCCTCCTAACTATTTCCTGTCATTTAAATAGGTATGAAGGTGAGGTTATAAAAAACCGGCCAAGTGTAAGTCGTACTCGCGCACGAAGGGTTCCGTACCATTATCTATAAAAATAACATTTGTTGTATAGGAGGCCCCTTAAATATTTATTTTATTCTGTTTTTCAGTATTTGTTGTTTAGCAGCAACAGATTAAATATATCATTTGTGAAAATTTCAACTGTCTAAATATCACCGTTCATGAGATACAGCCTGGTGATAGACGAAACGCACAGACAGACGGACGGACAGCGGAGTCTTAGTAATATGGTCCCCTTTTACCCTTTGGGTACGGAACCTAAAAACTATAGTTGGATGGAAGGGGGTGGTAATCTAAATCGTTAAAGCAAAATAGGGTGACACCACCAATAATGAACAAGAGCCAGTCATGGACACAATCTTTAAAAAATTAACCATACTAACCATTTGTGGGGATATTTTTAAGCCAGCAACATTGATTCACAGACTATAGAACCTTAGGTGTCACAATGAGAAACGTCAATATGATCGGCCATTGTGTTCCAAGATGGTGCCACGATAAAAACTACGCTGAGGAGTCTTTACGAAATTATCGGGTTTTACTGTAGGAATCGTTAAGATATTACGTGTTTTATATTTGCAAATGCTTTGATAGAATGTCAGTTAGTGAATTACATTGATATTTTTTGAATACATTAAGGAACTATGAATACAATTTAAAGTAGCTTGATGGTATAAAATGATAAATTGAGGGTATTCCACGCGTTGTTTATTGTTGGTTTCGAAAAGTGGTAAAATTCAGTTATGGACAAGTGTCAAAACTTTTTTTTTCAACTTTTTAAATGATAAATATCAAATAAATTGTCAAATTATGCTGATTATGTATTTCAAATGAATTTTGAGAGTAATCTCAAAATTAATTTGAAATACATAATCAGCATTAGCATAGAGTAATCTATCAAAACCAATAATGTACAACGGTCCTAGATTGGATAATCATTAGTGTCCATAATTGGTTTTTTATTATGGAATAGGAGGCAAACGATCAGACGAATCGCCTGATGGTAAGCGATTAGCGCCGCCCATGAACACCCGCAACACCAGAGCGGTTATAGTGCGTTGCGGGGCTTTAAGATGGGAGTACGCTCTTTTCTTGAAGGTTTGAAGGTCGTATCGGTCCGGAAATACTGCAGGCGACAGTTCATTCCACAGTTTAGCTGTACGAGGCTGGAAGTTTCTGGAGAAACGCACAGTTGAGGACTGCCAACCATCTAAGTGGTGAGGATGGGAATGTTGCCGCGTTGGGCGATTGCGTAAAGAAGTCGCAGGGATTAATCCGAACAATTCCTCGAAGCACTCCCCGAAACACATGCGATAGAAAATGCAGAGCGAGGCTACATTTCTAGGCAGCGCTAAGGAGTCGAGCCGATCCGAAGCACGCTGGTAGCCGAGAATTTGAGTCTCCGTCGGATGCGGTCTAGAGGTAGAAGCTGCTACTGTGATACTCCTGCCCACAGATGAGAACAGTATTCCATATGTGGGCGGACCTGCGCCTTATAAAGCTGTAGGCGATGGGCCAGCGTGAGATACTGTCTCGATCTGTTGAGCACACTGAGCATTTTAGAGGCTAATTTGGCCATACCCTCTAAATGCCCGCGGAGCTGGACTTGACTCGAGATGTCGACACCAAGGATTTCGATATTGGCTGTGAAAGTTAGTAGTCTGGAGGCAATCGGCCAGTTTTAGAAAAGTCGTCGACATCTCTTCTATATACCTAAAACAGGTATGGATGTGTTCCTTGTTGTCTCTAGAACACGAATCTACCTGTTTTAGTTCATGGAGGGGGGAACACACATAGCTGTGACGTCATAAAGATGGCGGCCGACCGTCGTTGATTTTTGTCCAAATCTCGGGTTCTATTGTACCAATCGGTTCGTGAGAGGTGTCGTTTGAAAGCTTATTAAACGTACTATAATTGTATTCTTGATGCTTATAACGTATAATGAACGGTTTTAAAAATATTTATGAAAGTGTGTTTTTTTTACTTTTTACGTTTGCTTACTTACCAAAATAATTCAAGAAAATGGTACTTTAGCGTGAATGATGTTATTATAAAAATTATAGGATATTTTATTAGCTTCCTAAAAATATAGATTTTATCGTCGTACAGTAATAAATACTTATGTTAGGGCCAATTCCGTAACGCGAGTACCATCGTTGTACAGAGCGAAACGGTAAATCGGCTAAATTGGCATGATGTTAATCTTTGAAAGTGCATTTGTTACGTTCCCAAATAAAAGGTGCTTTTGACAAATATCTATAAAAATAATGTTTAATTGCATCGTTGTACTCAAAAATTAATATATACAACAGACAAATTGATACTTTTTACCTACAAGCGACATATTTCGGAGTATCCATGTCGGAGAGGTCTAAACCCGACTCGGAATCGGATTCTAACGATTTAACTACCTTCACAAATGACTACAGCCACTACCTTAATACAACTTTATCGATATTAATAGGTAACTTACTTGCGTTCAAATAAGTTTGGCCCGAAACAAATTCTGAAGAAATAAATAATTTCAACTGCTGGGTATCTAAGTCGGAAGGGTCAAAAGTTGAGTTGGAATTTGGAATAGGATGCTAAAGATTTAACTAAGTACCTGAACAAACGTTAATAAACACTACTTAATCGACCTAGATACGTAACTGGCGGACGTACATATAAGTTTGACAAGTAAAAAAATAAATTACTCAAAAGGAATATCTAAGTCGCAGGGGTCAAAAGTCGAGTTGGAATCGGATCCTAACAATTTAACTACCTGGACTAATGTCTGTTAACATTACCTAATCGATCTATATAGGCAACTTGCGGGTGTTCAAATAAGTTTGACAAGTAAAAAAATCTAAAGATAAAATAAATTATTCAAGTGAAGTATCTAAGCCGGAGGGGTCAAAAGTCGAGTTGGAATCGGATCCTAACGATTTAACTACCTCAACAAACGTCTATCAATACTACCTTATCGATCTAGATAGGCAACTTGCGGGTATTCAAATAAGTTTGACAAGTGAAAAATCTAAATAATAAATAAATTATTCAAGTGGAGTATCTAAGTCGGAGGGGTCAAAAGTCGAGTTGTTAACACTACCTAATCGATCTAGATAGGCAACTTGCGGGTGTTCAAATAAGTTTAACAAGTAAAAAAATCTAAAGTAAATATAAATTATTCAAGTGGAGTATCTAAGTCAGAGGGTTCAAAAGTAGAGTTGGAGTTGAATCCTAACATTTTAATTGCCTGCGCAACACTAATTAACTCTACCTTATCAATCTAAATAGGTAACTTGCAGGTGTTCAAATAAGTTTGACCAATAATTTTTTTAACAATAATTTTACTAGTCAATTGTAGTTTTAAGTCACAGGGGTCAAAAGCAGAATTGGAATAGGATCCTCCTAACGATTTAACTTCCTACACAAACACCTATAACACTACTTAATCGATCTTGATAGGTAACTTGCAGGCGTTCAAATAAATTTCACTAACAAAAAAATTAAAGAATAATTTAATTCGAGTTATAATCAGATCATAACGATACAACTACCTGATCAAACGTTTATTAACACTTCCTAATCGATCTATATAGGTACTTGAGGGCATCACAGCTTAAACACAATTAAGAGGGACAGCCAAGGCAAGACGTAAAAATTTGTACGCAGCTCGGTCAGTGATAGAAGAGCCTCAGATCCCATGTTTAAAATCCTCGCCTTAGGGTCCTAGAGGCTTGGGCTGCAAATGCCCGCGATCTGTGACGGTTTCTATTTTACCACCTTATATGCATAAACCAAACTAAATAATGACCGTCTGCAATATATTTACTGAGAAAACATACAGACTTCCTCCTAATATTTACACCAAGGCGCGACGCCAGCGCTCGCAGCGCAATCGAGCGTCGTTATTGTCAGTCGACGCGTAATGACCCATGTTGAGCAAAATTGGTCAAGACTTGATTACTTATTATTGTAGACCAATAAAACTTATATTTTTAGAAAGCTTATAAAATGATCTACTTATTTTGTAATAACATACATTGCTCTAAAGTTATTATTTATTGAGTTATAAGCATTTTTTATCAGTACTTATGCAATCATGCAGGGTAAAAAAAAACACATTTTATAAAATATTTTAAAAATGACTTTAGTTATGGTATAAGTGTCAAAGAAGCAATTATAGTAAGTTTAATAAGCTTTCAAACGACGCCTCACACGAACCGATTGGTAAAATAGAACCCGAGATTTGGACATAAATCGACGACGGTCGGCCGCCATCTTTATGTCACAGCTATGTGTGTTCCCCCCTCCATGAACTAAAACAGGTAGATTCGTGTTCTAGAGACAACAAGGAACTCATCCATACCTGTTTTAGGTATATAGAAGAGATGTCGACGAAAACCGTGAAGGAGACGACTTTTTGCAAATTTGCCTATAGACTATAGGGGAGTGCTCTCAAAACGAAGTGATGCGACAAACGCAAGTTTTTTCGCGGTATACGCGCAAACCTGTATCTTTAGGGTTGAAATGGAACATATTAAGTCAATCAAAGTTTGTTCCGGCTGCCAGTGAAGTTTTCCCGAGAAATATTGGCGCGGCTGGTGTAAGGCGCATCACACGTACTATCATCCTAGGTATCTTCACTGATAAAGCGCTGATAAATATTTAATATAAAAATGAATGCCTGAATAAGTATAACTGGGGAAACTACAAAGAAATGAAAGCATTTCGTGACGTGACTGTACATTCAAGTATGCGTTGACAACTTCGATAGGTGACTTATTTTAATCGGCATCACAGACAGCACAAGGTCATTTTGCACCGCACTTCCTCTTTATTCCACGGTCCAGTGGGCGCGGAAACTTTAAACTCTTTTTTGTAATGTAATCTCTTCTCGTGTAATATATTTATTAAATATGTATATATTTCGGAAATAAAGCACTATATCATCATAAGCATCGCAATTAATAGTCGATGTATATTGGGGATGGGGGACAATCTTTTTATACCAAATAGAAGTAGTCCCATATTAACCCTTAAAAGCATAGTGTAGCCTACAGGCAACTATTAATTTTTATTCAAATTATGTTTATTATTCATATTTGTACAGTTTTGTATTTAAAATAATTACATGTGTTTATAAACAACAGGGTGGCAATTTTGGACTTTGACCATTTTCGGTGTGTGATTTAAACGAGTTTTTTTGGGCTACTTTATCTATATATATAAATGCGTATGTCCTGACTGACTCATTCACTCACTCATCAACGCACAGCTCAACTAGTGGGGCTAGAGAGTTGAATTTTTTACTGTAATTCAGGTTAATGGCGTAGACAACCAATAAGAAGGGGTTTTCAGAAATTCAACTCCTAAGGGGGTGACATGGGGGTTAAAAGTTTGTATGTGGATGGAGTAAAATTTTAGGTGAGAGACTTGAAACTTTGTGTATGGACTCCTTATTACAATACAAGAAAAGTGATTTCAGCGTTTTGTAAAAATCCACCCCTAAGTGGGTTAAATAGGGGTGCAAAGTTTTTATGGGGATGGAGTACAATTTTTGGTGAGAGATTTGAAACTTTGTGTATAGACTCCTTATTACAATACAAGAAAAGTAAATATAGGGTTTTGGAAAAGCCCACCCCTAAGCGGGTTAAATAGAGGCGCAAATTTTGTATAGGGATCGAGTAAAATTTTATGTGAGAGACTTGAAGCTTTGTTACAATACAAGAGAAGTAATTTTAGGGTTTTGGAAAAACCCACCCTTACGTAAGCGGGTTCAATAGGGGCGCAAATTCCTGCCTGACTGACTTAATCAACGGCCAGTCCTAACCGTTTGACCTGAAAAGCTGAATTTTTCATGGTAGACTGTTTATATGACGTAAGTAACAAGTAA
This sequence comes from Notocelia uddmanniana, assembly GCA_905163555.1. NCBI lineage: Eukaryota > Metazoa > Arthropoda > Insecta > Lepidoptera > Tortricidae > Notocelia > Notocelia uddmanniana. The sequence continues at coordinate 11,054,237 of LR991065.1, read as the reverse complement.
GAAGGGATTTTCAGAAATTAAACTCCTAAAGGGGTAAATTTGGGGTTGAAATTTTATAAAAATAGAATAGAAAAGGAAATTATTTATTTGCATCAGGCACACAATACAAGAATTTTAAAAGAACAAAAAAAATTAAGTTGTGTGCCAGCAAAAAGGATCAGGCTTAGCATAATGCTACAGCCTGGTGGCTGCAGCGTTGATTTTCAGCCTGATCTCTGTGGATGACATCCAACCACTCGCACAGAACAATCTGTGAAAAATTAAAAAAAAAAAACAATTATAAAGTACTACTAAATAGATGAATAACTAAACCACTCAAATAAAAAAAACATAACATGACAAAAAAATAGTGTAGGAATTATACTTAGAACAACATATGTGCCAAAAGAAAAAAAAAGAAACTCATAACTCCGACTCTAACACAGATCGGTATAATTGTACAGAATACGCTGCTCAGTTGTGTTGAGCTTTTTGCTCGGAAAGAAGTATTATTTTATAATTATGCCTGATTCCCATCGTTTTCGAACTACGAACGGGTGGAGGCAGATTAGTCCAACACTTAGCTGATTTTCGCTGTATTTTTCTCCATTATAATTTCAAGCAACAGAAACTAATTTCCGACATAGATTTGCCGGATCCCATTGTGTATCAAAGTTTCATGTTATTCTAGCATGGTGTTTTAAAATGAGATCGCAACACGTTTATATGGAGAACCGAGCTTACTGCGGACTCTTAAGTATAATTACATAATTAGTTAGTCCTCAATTCACATTGGGCTGATGATGGTAGGTATATCTGGTATATGTATGTTTAATATAGTCATATACAGCTTAACTCAAGTATTTTAATAATGTCCTTGTGCCTTTCCTCTAGGGGCCAGAACTCAAATAATCTCCATATCGAATTTCTACACACTCTGTGCCTACTAACTGTCGTGTTCGTATCTTGGTGGTTGGTAATTATGAATAAGCTCCGAGGGTCTGTTCGCCTTAAACACTAAATTGGAGTCGGTTTTCAAATCATGATCACCAGGGTTCGTAATTTTCGTGCCGGTGACGTCACGCTCCATATAGGATGATTTTAATTAGTCTTATTGTAATCAATCAATCATCATTCATTAATCAATAATCATGTATAGGTACATACACTTTTTACAATTATGCCCCTATTACAAACGCAATTTGCCTGTCATATCACAAGTTATAAAGTACAACATTAGGTAATACTGCAATTTTTTGTGACTGTTTCATGTGTAATACCAGTTATTACCAATAATTAAACAAACCTCGTCATCATAGACAGTTTACGTTCATATTTAGATTCAACATTTTTATAACCTGGTATAAAACTTGAAAAACTATGATATCCTCACCTGCTTATAAATTAAAATTCTAAATATGAAAAGAAATCCTTAATACCTTCGGATGCAATAGATCGTATAAGAAAAATTACCATTATAAATGCATGATTAAATGCATTAATACTAATTCATTTGTGTGAGGTGTGCAATAAAGAGGATTTGGATTGTATTGTATTAAATTATTGATGATTAAATATTAATAATTACCATAACAGCAATTGGAATCACCTATATGCAGTGTGACGTCAATTTTACGTCACCGGCACAAAAAGTACGACCCCTGATGATCACTCTCGGATCCACGCCCGTAAGCTTACGCGGCTAGCCAGAACGAGCGCAAGCGCACGCGACGAATTCAAAACCTAATGGGTAATGTCGAATAGGCTCTCAGGACAATGCTCTTTGTAAACTTACGTAGTATATCCTGAAGCGTTACGCTTTTGTGGCTTAAGGCCGTTTCATTGACCTTTATAAAAGACATGATTTTTACTAAGGTGGGTAAATAAGCAACGCAAGCAGTTTTTAACCGACTTCAAAAAAAGGAGATGGTTCCATATTCCACTCTATTTTTTTTATAATTAGGTACAGAAGACTTTTTGTACTCAGATGAAGTGAAGTTCAAGTATAACTGTGTCTATGGCTAAGACATAATGGGTTTAAAATTAAATGAAGCTTGCAGGTTCTGCCAAGAATCGGAGGAAATAGCCATGCACATCCTTTTCTCCTGTGGACCACTTATGCGCGAAAGGAGTATCCACGTAGAGAGGCACATTATCTAAACAGAGAAGATACAAAAAATTGCAGCCCAAAGAGTTTGGAAAGTGACGGGTAGGCATATAAGTAGGTATATAAGCAAGGAACTATAAAAGGGCTGCCGCAATACCTAAATCATTTGCTTGCCGAGGTGGCATTGTAAAGGCCTACATAAAACCAATAATAATAATAGCCAAATAAATTGCATCGGTCCTACGTGCACTGCTACTTAAGTTTAGTAATTCAGAGGGCAATATCAGTTACTTTGAATCTACTGTAGAAGGTAGAACTCGGCTATTGTGACTCTTCTGGATGTCTTCATGCTAAGTATCTTGTAGGCTGCAGTGTGCTTGTTTGCCACTCTAGTGTTATAAAAATTATGCCAAGAATAGTACATTACGATACAAGGGTTGTAAAACAAAGAAAGGCCGATATCGCAGAAGTTTGAGGCCCGAGCCGCAGGCGAGGGTCATACATATGCGAGAGAGGGCTTTCTGTTTTACGACCCGTGTTTTTTACACAATTTTACGCCACCACTTGGCCAAAAAGTGGGTATTTCCGGACGCGCAGCGTGCGGAAAAACGCGCTTTATGGCAAGGTGTGGTGTAAATATGTATTATTTGACTCTGAACATCTATTACAGTTTATTTATCTATGCTCTAGCTAATAGGTAGTCGCAATTATTTTATGGATTGTTTCAATTCTTATCTCATTGCTTTTAGCCTTGACATTTATAAGAACAAGAGAAACTAATAGATCCTGTATGGGTGGGTAATTTGATTCAATAGATTGACCACTGGCCTCTTAGATTCAATCAGGATAAAGTATACTATTCAAGATTTTTTGTATAGGTACTTCGACTACGTAATAATTCTAGCCAGGAGGAGTATGATGGTTGGAATTTTATCAAAAGTGATAACTTTCGGTCTGACAAAAAGTAGGCGAATGCGAGAGTGACCGACGTCTTATTCACGACGATAAATTTATACCATCATACGTACTTGTACGCCCGCTAATCCCGCTATTGTGATCGGTCACAGAGTCCAGCAAGCTATAAGATAGAGCGGGGCAGGATTACGAATTCGAATATAGCGATCGGTGATTCCGGGGCAACCTACCGAACCGAACCCTGCATCGGAGCATTCGGAGCTGACCAGGTCTGTTGAGCTGACGACAGCGAAGCCACATCGCCGAAATGAACTCTTTTTCTTTACATTGATAATGAAGTACGAGTATATACATAATTCGGGTGGTACAAAAAAATTTTTTTTCGATTTCCGGTTTTAAAACTGATTTTATCAGTTGCTTAAGCTGTTAAGCATACCCTTCCTACAGAGCTAGGTCAACCAAACTTTGTGCAAGTAATGGCATGTACATGAACAAAAAAATGAATGGGTGGGGCGACGATTTCCTAAAAAAATTTTTTTTCTCTCATACAAAATATATGGAGCAAATTTTTTTATGTCACTAAATCTAATATGTAATTAGATTCCATCAAATCTACCAAGAAATGTCATTGTCACAATGACATCTGTCAACTTCAATATGTGGGACCAGATGTCGCCAACCCTTTCTTAATAATAAAAAATACAATTATCTAACTAGGTGAATAATATATTGAAATCCCTGTCTATGTATGGAATACGGAAGTTACTTGCTGCATCAAAATACGTAATTTATTATACATACCTTTAATGAAATGCTGCAATTGCCTACATAATGCGATACCTACTCCTACTACCTACACATTATGAAACAAATATGTTTTTAGTAGCGGCCCAAACAAACTTTCTGGACTTCTCTATACTATGTGTAGAAGATACAAAGAAAAATATTTTATGTCACACCTGGCCATAAAGTAGCTTTTTACGCTCGCTACGCGTACGAAAACGTGTAGGCATGAAATGATGTACACAACACGGGAGATAAAGAAAAAGCCCTTGATCGCATATTTGAGGCCCTCGCTTGCAGCTGGGGCCGCAAACATCTGCGATCTCGGGCTTTCTGTTTTATCTCCCTAGTGGTGTAGTATACTTACTATTAAAGATATCGTCACTAGGCACTACGTACATAACTTGCTCAGCTTGGCATTAAGTGAGGTTGATCTGTCTGTTAAAGACTGTCAAATCATATAATTTATGTAATTTTTATGTGTCTATGAAAGTCCAAATCTGTAATAAAATTAAAGACTTGCCATGGTAGAAAATTATCCCTATTTTTTAACAGCTGGCCTAAAAAGGGTGGCCTAACAGTGTATTGTGTCAAATGAAAACAACAATATTTTTAATAAGTTTATTTATTCTTCAAGTTCCGATCCACTCAATTCATCTTCACCTGTGTTTATAATAAACGGCTCTACAACATCATCAATTAAATGATCTAATTGACACATTTCATCCTCTACTTTAATAACATGATCTATGCACGATCTCCAGCGTTCTGGTGTAACAAGCTCCAAACCTTCCTGGAATAATGTTTTGACCTCGGCCATTTTAAAACTTTTATTATTTTTGGCGACATGTCCTTTTACCTGTGCCCACACTAATTCAATAGGGTTTAGTTCACAATGGTATGGGGGGAGTCTTAAAATGGTTACATTGTGAGCAGCCGCTAATTCATCAACTGCCATTTTGCTGATCTTGGGTTGGCTTTCTACCAGAGCCCATAACTCCGTTTTTATCATGGACATATCACAGGGTATATTCCTTTCATGCAGCCATTGAATAATTTGGCCCTTGTTCCACCTCTTTACAGGGCCACTTTCCATTTTTCTAGAATGGTATGGAGCATTGTCTATGACTAGTACAGAATTGGGCTTAAGCCTTGGCAATATACCAGTCAGCCACTCTTCGAAATGCTGAGCATTCATTTCTTTATGGTAGTCATCAGTATTTTTCTTCGATTCAAATAATAGTAGTCCATTTTCTAAAAATCCTTCATCGCTGCCAATGTGGCTTATAATGAGCCGCCTTCCTTTTCCTGATGGAGCCTTCAGTCCGGTTGTAAGACCCTCTAAAAATGCTTGTCGAGATGACAAAACTTTTGGGTCTTGCCACACTTTGTTTACCGTGTGCCCTTTAACAAGAAAGAATCAGATTAAAATAAAAATTACTACAATTACTCGTAAATCTCGTAACATAGTGATGAATAAATGTTTACAATCACTTAATGAATACTTTTGGTACAGGCAACATCAAAGATATTTAGTTGTTACACTTTTACAAATTTTTACAGGAGTAAGGATCAAAAGTGTAAACATATTTTTAATGTCAATTGTACAATGTTTTATTGCAACTATTTTTCCAGAATTTTTTTCAATTACTTATTAAGACAATTCTAATGAGCCCAAACAAATTATGTAAATTATAATATATATACCTTCATTAACCCAAGTCTCATCTTGGTAATATATTGGTCTTCCCTCTCTGCGATATTGTTTTATTTTTACCAAATATCGTTTTCTCCACAATATTATATCAGCCCGGTCAATGAGGCAGCTATGGCGTTTCCGACTTGCATATTTGAAATTTAGGTGCTTAAGTACCAGTCGCAAGGTAAATGCAGACAAATTTGGTAGGTCCGGGTCATCATTAACAACCTGCAACACCTAAGAACATAATACAAATTTTAGTACATTGTCAAGTAAGTATTCATGCTTTGTGTTTTTTTTTTAAATACATGCTTGTATACATAGAAAACATCCAAGACTGAGAAACAAATATTCGTGATAAACACAAATAAATCCCTATGCAAACCCGGGGCCTCTGGCTTCGTAGGCAGGGTCACTACCAACTAGGCTACGGAGGTTGTTATCATTAATTAGAACATTTTCTGCTTTTTAAAAGATGGTAATATTGCCATCATACAGCATTATATTATAACAGTAATAAATGGTCATGATTACAATTAAAAAAATACCTTTTGAATAGTAGGCGGCTCATTGCGATGGAAAAATTGATGCACTATCCGTCTAATGGCTGCAAACGTAAACTCGTCCAACTTGTCAATTACTGCCAATTTCGGGCCAGGTTTCTTGGGCGAAGCGAATTCGTTGGTCGTATTATGTTCTTTTAGTATATTTCTGACGGTTCTTTCGGATATTCCCAATATTTCCGCCACTTTTTTAGCACATTCAACTTGTGTCCAATACTTGTCCTGGGGCCACGTATTGTACGTATATTTGTAGCAGTTCATCACCATACATTTTTCGGAAACACTCATATGAGATGCCGGTCTTTTCCTTGGTGGGGAAAGAGAAATATTCTCTTTCATGTCCTGGGAGGGACCTGCCACGGGTTCCATTTTACTTACGTAAAACGAAAACTCACGTTCACGGTACAAACTTAACAAAGAGTCAACGTAAATACACAAAACAAACTTAACAGTAAACAAAAACTCAACAATGAAAAATACCACAACGAGGAAAGAAAACATTCGAGCGCTCAAGACAGACGTCAGATGCCGAATGAAGTGACAAGTGTCATGGCCGCCATACGTTCCCCATAAAGGGCGTACTACACAACACATAAACAACCCCATATATGAATTTCCTTTTTGAGGTGAAAAGATATGCACTCAATGTTAAGACAATAATGGTAATTATATTAAAATTGATTACCAAAGGCGGTTTACACCTGAGTTTTACCATTCCTAAACAAACATTTGTACCACAAAATAGTTTTTATTAAATATTAATTTGTGCGACAGCTTTTTTATGAAGTCTGGTTATTTAAACTGAGTATTTAAACACAATAATTAAAATTACCAATAAATGTTGTATATACGTCCATTATTTCGCTAATTTTTTTTTTCTATTTATTGAACGTTTTATTCTAATGGCAACACAGTGGTAGCTTTGATGGAATCTATTTACATATTTTAGTTTTTTTTTAGTTTGTTGACCTACCCCCTTTTTTTCGTTCATCTGTGTGCCATTATTTGTACAAAGTTTGGTTGACCTAGCTCAGTAGGAAGGGTATGCTCAACGGCTTCGAAAAAACGTTATTTTCGATTTTCTGCTCTACGTCTTAAAATGGGACGATTAATTGGACGCATTTTTGACATTGAAAATGTCTTTTCGTTCGCTCCAGTAGGTCCCATTTCACGAAATAGTGCGATCCCCTTATATTTCAGAGAGTTGTGAAGGTATGATATTCAAACTAGGCTAAAAAGACGCGTATTTACGAGGTGTGTAAGATGCAAAGAGAATTATTTGAGAAAGTCCGGAACGAAAAAAGTTTTGGCCGAAATAGTGAAAAAAAATTCAATTTCCTCCGATTTTTTCATTTTGGCACTCGATATTTTGGAAACGAAGAATGATATCAAAATTTTGATCAAAACTCCTCTGGACAATTTAGTCGGCTACAATTTGAGCCTAAAACAAAGACGATCGGGTCAAGGGTTTGCGCTGTAGCCTAACCTTTTTGAAAGAAGTCAAAAAGTCAGAACGACTATTAGTAGGTAATAGGGTAGCTTCGCCGGTTCTCGTCCGATTAGTGGAGTTGCCAACTTTGTGGCGGGAAAATAATATGTTGAACTATAGCAATTTATACGAATAATATTTCTTTTTAATGGCAATATACTCTATTTTTCGCCAAGTTTAAGTTTTAACTAATAACATACACCGTTATTCTTGTATGATGATAAATGAAAAAGTATGGTTTTTGCCGGTTCTCGTCCGATTGTCCCGGTTCTCGTCCACGCGGTGCCAGTTCTCGTCTATAGAAATATATGCGTAGGTACTTAGCTATTTATCTTACAATGTTTTAATAGTTAGCTTTTGTTATTAAGAAATAAAGAAATGATCAACTTATTTTTTATAGATATAAAAGGTAATTATTGAGTGACCCACTGTAGCATGCAACTTTCAATCTAGAGGTCGCGGGTGTGAACCCCGGCTCTTTTTAAATTTAATAGAAGTTTTTCGGTGAAGGAAACCATCGTGAGGAAAGCGGTCTCATCCCAACTAGGGCTAGTTTTTCCTCTGAGTTGGAAGGTCAGATGGCAGTTGCTTTCGTAAAACTAGTGCCTACGCCAAATCTTACGATTAATTGTGAAACCGGGGTCTTTAGAGCATAACCAGGAAAAACGTTATGAGGATGATCGTGCATAAGCATTTGACCCCTATCTCAGTTGATGGTAAGTGATGATGAGGTCAAGGGTGTAAAACGCGTACTTAGATAATACTGCCCATTCACTCATCTTAAAAAGATCTAAGTTGTAAATAATGAAATGGAAATAGATTTTTCCGAAAATTATTCCACTCTTTAGCTGTCTTCGTAAGATAACTAGAATCAAAACGCTTCGTGCACATCAGAGGCATGTCAATATTGTTGTTAACAACATAAGGGTCAAACCATGTCGTCCACGCGTTGTCCTAAAATGGTCAGGAAGGGATTAATTCGTGTAATCCTAGCACACCGATATGCAGGCGAATTTCCTACGATGATTTATACATTGCATCTTAGCTTCAACCAAGTCCAAGTTAGATACTAATGAGCTTCCTGGCACGCTTATCAATCAAAGCCAAGCCAGCTGATATTAAGCAAATCCATCTCCGAGCTGGCAGCAGTACCGCATATACCCTGCCTGTACTTAATAGTTTTATAATTTGCCCAGGTGTGAAGTACCGCTTCACCTTAAAAAGGTTGTCAAGTTTTTGCTGGGATCCTGCAGTTTACACCAAGGATTCAATGTAGGACCCAAAGTTCATATTGGACATGCTGCTCATGCCAAGGAGCTGTAGATGGTCAGAAATTCGCAAATTGGTATGAATACACTCCGGAAAGTTGGGGGTCGAGAGTTCGTTCACTCTGTTTAATAGTGATGAGACACGTCTGTGCCTTGGATGTATTGAATTTGACTTTATTAGCATCGCCCCAATCTGAAACTACTCTAAAAGTCAATTCCGATTCATAATATCCTGTCGACGAGATTGGACTACATCTTTATTGGCCTGTGCTTTGGAAAGATATCTGACTACAACAGTGCTATCATCGGCATACCCACAGGTACCAGTCATAAGTCGTTTATATGCAATAAAAATAAGGTAGCAGGCAGAATAGGTCCCTGAGGGGCACTGACATCTAAAGCCATTTGGCTCGATGTGTAGCCTTCTGCTTGTAAGACCACACGGGTCAATTGCCCGTTCAGGAAATCAACTATCCAGTTGCTTAGGCCAAATTATATCCTGATATATATTCATAATAAATAATAGACTGATAACTTGATGAACAAGCTTCCTGCTTGTGAAGCTTGTTCACTAGGCTAGCATGCCTCGTGAACTGAAAACAAAGTATCTCGCTCTCTGTCAGTCGAATATGCAAGTGCGACAGAGAGTCAGCTACCTCGTTTTTGGTTCGCGGTGGCGCCTCTGTCTTAAGCTTTAGAGATACCTCCTGTTGCATGTGTTGCTATAACGCCTAGAACCAGGCATATTCCACCAAAAGTTATCGTGAAACAATACTTCCCTTTGGTAAGCTCCCCGTGTAAGTTGTTAGTCATTGCCAAAAAGAATATTGAAAGAAAGAAAACACTGCCATATAAAATATTTAAGTTAAATAATTGTAGAACAACTTTTATGCCCGACTATACATACAATGGGCCATGATGATCCGATGTAAAGGAAGCAGTTGTGCGTTAAAGGGAGATAGACATATTTTCATCTCGTTCCACCGTATAACTGCATCCTGTACGTTGGCCATCATGGTCCATTGTGTGGATCCGGCATTAAATAGGTTCTAGATTTGTGAAGATAAAGTAAGAACAAAAATAATTTAATTGAATGTCGATTTCCTATCAACTTACGTCATCGTACTCTAGTCTTGTTTATGGCTAAAATTTGACAGCTAACGTCATCAGTAAAGCAGTGGACCTTATGTACCTAATACCTATCATCTGTATTCATTTCAATAATTATTCTGTACCTTGATTACCTTGCTGCAGCTTGATCTGATTTCAATAGACGAGAACCGGACCTATGCGAAAATCCAGAAAAATGACCCCAAGCCGGTTATCCGTCCACGTAGACGAAAACTGGCAAATACGCAAAATTGATGGTCCGGTTCCCGTCCACTAAATTTATACAGGTTTTAGGTAAAATAAGTATAATTAACACTCACTATTTTCTTCGTTATGTATATTACTAGTAATATGTGCCAAAAATATCACTGCAATTAGTTAATAACAATAACAAAACTTACTTCAAAGTTTTCCTTACACACTATTTTTTTTGTAGTTTGGCGTGGTTTTCGAGGCTCTAAAATGTGGTGTAAACTTTCGTTAATTATATCTTAGTCACACGTTGTTAAATAATGTTTGTTTATAGTTAGCATTGTAGGTTCGGTATTAAGGAACGCAAAGAGCCAAAACTTGCGCGGGTAATTGTTTATATACTCCTATTCTATGTATTTGTAAGGAAGAAGTCACTACCCACACAGCTACCCTATATATTTTTTTTAAATCAACACAATTGTACAATTGTAGTTAGTTTTAGTTTTATATTTCAAATTGTTTAAATTAAACATGTATTGTTTCTATAATAAATTATTATTAATTATAGTTCGAGACAACAATAGCACATTATTGCAGTGCCCGGGAAATAGCAATTCGTGGATAAGTCAATGATGTTTTGGAAGACCAATATCTTCCAAAACCTTGGCAAATAAAATAGTTGATTGAGATTGCATAAAACAAGCCATTTTATCGGAGACAATAAAGTAGAGGATAAAATGAGTTTTATACATGAGTTATACATCTGCTTTTCACTTCGATTGCGAGAAAATTAAACAAATAATCAAGGTTATGATATCATATAATCTATCCTTCTCCTGGGGCCTAGGGTGTCATGTTGAATTCAACTTTGAAAATTCTTGTTATAGTTATAGTCGGAGTTTGGAGGTCGAGTTAATTTGAAGTCGCTGTTATCTTGCGTGAATATTAGTAAAGTAGCAAATGCCTTTTTATGTGGTTACCGTAACTTGGCTGCGCTTTAAAAAATTGCCAATTTAATAGGAATTTTGTATGTGAGCTATGTTTATATATTATATATCAACCAAATTGGCGTAACGTTAGCAAATGTAATGCATTTTTTTATTTTGTTGAGTTCATTTTCAATGTACCTTGATGGTCGTGTAGTGCACGAGATCTGTGAATTTTTGCTACTTTTAGATGCTGATGATAATTTTGTAGGTTTTGTCTAGACATATATTGACAGTTGATAATTGAAAAAGCTCCAGATTCTGAAATCCAACAGGAAGAAAGCAAGACTTTTTCACCTCAAAGACCTCTTTTCAAAGGACTGATAGAGCATTTTTCGGTCAACAAAACGACTTTCCATCAACTGCACCCGAAAATACACCTCACCAATTATATTTCTATGAGACAATTATCACTAAAAGACCAGTTCTTGTATTTAACAACCTATTATCACCAAGTTCTACTACGATTAGTGAGACAATATTTGAGGACGTTAAATCACCAGGCATAGGCAACAGATTGGATGAGTTTTCAAATGGGAAATCGAAAAATAAGTTTTTTGGACCACCCTTTACATATGTTAGTCCTTAAGGTATAAATATACGAGTAAGAATATAGTAATAGGTATCTAATGTAAATATTGGCCTTGTTGACTGATAAATATAAATACATAAAAAATAAATTCACGCCGCCGTCATTTTGCACCGCAGTTCCTCTTTATTCCACGGCCTAGTGGGGTTTTAGTAATGTAATCTCTTTTCGTGTACGTAATATATTTTTCTCAAACATGCAATGAAATATTGATGTTATGTTCCTTATAATAGGCTGCGAAATATGTATGATGTTTCAGGTGCGGCTAGGACAAGAGGTCGTTAATGCAATTTCATACAAATGTTGCAGGCCTAGGCCGGCAAAGTCCTCTTTTTTAATTTCCATTCCACATAAATTTGTGGCACAGGTATCATGACATTCTGCCACTATGCGTATTAAAAATAAAACTTTGATTTTTTGTAGTTTATTTCATTGCATGTTTGAGAAAAGCACTATACATACCTCGGCGGGAAATTTGGGGTTGCCCGCCTTAGACCTATCCGACCTCGCTTCGCTCGGCCGTATATATGTCTTCGGCCGGCAACCCCTTTCGTCCCGGCCTCTGTAGTAATGTACTATTTCTCAAACATGCAATGAAATATTGATGTTATGTTCCTTATAATAGGCTGCGAAATATGATGTTTCAGGTGCGGCTAGGACAAGAGGTCGTTAATGCAATTTCATACAAATGTTGCAGGCCTAGGCCGGCAAAGTCCTCTTTTTTAATTTCCATTCCACATAAATTTGTGGCACAGGTATCATGACATTCTGCCACTATGCGTATTAAAAATAAAACTTTGATTTTTTGTAGTTTATTTCATTGCATGTTTGAGAAAAGCACTATACATACCTCGGCGGGAAATTTGGGGTTGCCCGCCTTAGACCTATCCGACCTCGCTTCGCTCGGCCGTATATATGTCTTCGGCCTTTCGTCCCGGCCTCTGTAGTAATGTACTATAAATATGCATAGATTGCTGAAATAAAGCCTTTATTATAATAAGCATCGCACGCTGTATCCGCGCCTGGCTTTCAGGTATCTTGTAGCTTGCAGTTCCGCCACCGAGGACGATCCGGGGATGCGCCTTAAAATTCATTTGAGAAGGGGGTGAAGAATCAAAATTTGTACCGTGTCGCTTTAGCTTTATGTATAAATTGTCTGAATTAATAAATTCCAACGAGTGAAAGCGACAACGTACCAAAAATTTATGAATTCGACTGTAGGTAGGTAGGTACCTACCTTATGCTTTATGCTTTTAAAAAGCCATAGGTAAGTAGGCTTTTTACGTAATGGCTAATGTCTATTATAAGCCTTAAAATGGGAGTGGAATCTGACGGACGTCCACTCCTAACTAAGTTACGTAATTCATCTGTTTCTCTTAGATTCAGTGTTCCAATAAATCAACGTCTTTGCAAGTATTTCAACTAAGAAAACATCACAGATGTTTCCGATTTTATGAAGTTCAGTTGCACTTGACGACCTCTTTAAAGGTCGTTGACATTTTTAACGCAATCGCCAGGAGCGATATGTGCTTTAACAGTTTTGCAGTCTAAAAAATTAATTATTTTGAGTACCTAAAGTTACAATGCAATACAACACAAGTACACTTTATTGCACACCTCAATCAAGGAACACAGTAAATTACATAATAACAAAAATAAGAGGCAAGCAAAAGGCGTTCTCATCGCTAAAGAGCGATCTCTTCCAGACAACTTTATACCAGTTACGAAGTCATGAAAGCGAACAATCTGCTTACTTATATCTGAAGGGCCAATATCCTATCAGTTAAAAAGTATTTTTACCTATTTTTAACAGACTTCAAGATTTCTAAAGAGGAGGTTATCAATTCGGTTGTTTTTTTTTAAATGTTTATTACTCCATAACTCCGTCATTTCTTATTCGATTTTGAAAATTCTTTTTTTGATTGTAAGTATATATATCCAAGTTAGTCCCGTTTTTGTCAAAACGCAGTTCTGATGATGGGATCCATGAGGAATTGAGGGAACTCTTCAAATCTTAAAGGCAAACATATAGTGATTTTTGTGTTTTTATCAACAAATCGCGAATATTCATACCAAAATGTGACATATGATGAAGTGGAACTGCTGATGATGATCAGAACAGAACTCTTCAACGACGAAAAGTTCACGTTTGGCGATTTGTCCTGTTAGTTGTGTTTGTTAAGCAAGTTCTATTTCCACGATTAATTTTTGTCATGCTCGAGTTCTGATGATGGGGTCCCTTAGGAATCGAGGGAACTCCTCAAATGTGAAACGCACACAAATAGTGATTTTAGTATTTTCATGAACTAATCAAGCATTTTCATTTGAAAAAGTGACATTTGATGAAGTGGAACTGCTGATGATGATCTGAACAGAACTCTTCAATGACGAAAAGTTCACGTTTGGCGATTGGTCCTTCTAATGGTGTTTGTTAAGCAAGTTCTATTTCCACGATTAATTTTTGTCATGCTCGAGTTCTGATGATGGGGTCCCTTAGGAATCGAGGGAACTCCTCAAATGTGAAACGCACACAAATAGTGATTTTAGTATTTTCATGAACTAATCAAGCATTTTCATTTGAAAAAGTGACATTTGATGAAGTGGAACTGCTGATGATGATCTGAACAGAACTCTTCAATGACGAAAAGTTCACGTTTGGCGATTGGTCCTTCTAATGGTGTTTGTTAAGCAAGTTCTATTCTCACGATAAATTTTTGTCATGCTCGATTTCTGATGATGGGATCCATTAGGAATCGAGGGAACTCCTGAAATGTGAACGGCATACAAATAGTGGTTTTAGTATTTTCATGAACTAATCAAGCATTCTCATTCAAAAAAGAGACATTTGATGAAGTGTAACTGCTGATGATGATCATTACGGAACTCTTCAACGACGCGTAGTTCACGTTTGGCGATTTGTTCTTTTCGTTTTGTTTGTCAAGCAAGCTAGGTTTTCAAGACACATTTTTGTCAAGCTTGAGTTCTGATGGAGGATTCCATGAGAAATTGAGGGTACTTAGTCTTCTACCATTATAAACATACTTATAGCCATTTTTATTTTATTGTATGGAATCTAAGAGTGCACCATCTAAGTATAATAATCTTTCACAGGCCTCCCTCCCCCATTGAAGTCGGTTTTTTTTTCTTAATAATTATTTACCTATCAGTTAGAAAGTAGTATTAGTACAGATTCACATACCGTAGTATTTTTGTAGGTAACAATATCCTAACTGTAATTTCTTTGTATCTGTATCGTATGTGTGTTTATGTTTTCACTAACACACATCGGTATAAACAGCAAGGTGTGGCTAATGATCATAATCTTCAACATAGAAACAAGTTACTTTTAAATGATTTCAATTACATATATCAACTTTAATAATAGTTTAAACAATACTGCAATCAGAGTATATAATTTGCTCAACGATGACATTAAAAACATTGATGATTTCAAAACCTTTCACATCAAAGTTAAGAAGTACTTTTTGACCTGTCACATAATAGAATAATAAGAGGCATATATTTCGTTTTCGCTTCGTAAAATGCCTAATTTCGTTAAATATTTAATAAAGAGAATTATCGGAGCTAAAAGGGAGCGCTACCTCGACATTTCGGCGACTAACAGCTGGTAAAATAAATATTATAGGACAGTTTTTACACAAATCGCACTAGTCTCATAGTAAGCTCAATAAGGCTTGTGTTATGGGTACTAGATGACGATATATCTGGTAGATATATTACTTGAATACATAGAAAACATCCAAGTCTCAGGAACAAATGTTTCTGCTCACCACAGAAACAAATGCCCTTACCGGGTTTCGAACCCGGGGCTTTTAGCTTCGTAGGCAGTGCTGGCAGTGTCACTACCAACTAGGCAAAGCAGGCCGACTTCTGTACTATTGAAGTTCTTCGGCGGTATACGAGCTACATTATACATATAGTCCACGCCACAGGTCCCGTGGCATTACGCCACCTGAGTTCTATTGCCTTTTAATGTAACACAAAATTGTAGCAGAGTAACACTGATCATTTAGAACTCTTCGTAGTTCGTACTCGTAGCTACTTCCGCTGCCGACTTACTTTTTGACTCACTTTTTTTGTTGTGTATCACTGGACTCACGCATCGCCGTGGTACAATATCTATATAAGTACCTATAGTCCCACGGGACTTCGAAAGTGTGAAAAGTCACATCACACGGCTTCCAATTTCAACCAGGTACACTAAGTATGGTCATGTACCGTACTTACTCATGTCTTTGAATTTTTTTAGGTTATGTTTCGGATCTTCGTCTAAGTAGTAGGTAAGATTCGAAATAGTATAGGGTCGCAAGGCCGGTTTCGCGACCAGCGTCAGTTTGCGACCACGTGAAGGACGAATATTTTTATAATAAAAAATCGGCCAAGAGCTTGTCGGGCCATGCTCAGTACAGGGTTCCGTAGTTGCCCAATGAACCCAATTAAAAAAAACAATAACAAGCAAAAGGGATAGCTACATTCGCAGTGTTTCAATACGTTTTTTACTAAGAATTAAAGACTTTTTACGATAACTCAAAAACTGTTTCATTGATCATGTCCGCTACAGTTTTCGGTGAAAATCTTTATTAAGCTTTACTTTCACGCTTTTTTTTCATATTTTTTTGACGCATAGTTCAAAAGTTAGAGAGGAGGACACATTGTATATCTTATGTATCTTACTCACCGGTGGGCTTCTGCCTTTGAGAGTCAGGATGAGGCTTTAGCGGTCAGCTTGGACATAGCGAAGGCGTTCGATCGGGTCTGGCACCGAGGTCTTCTGTCGAAGCTACCATCCTATGGACTGCCTGAGGGTTTGTGCAAGTGGGTTGCCAGCTTTCTGTCCGGCAGATGCATAAGAGCCGTAGTAGATGGCAGTTGCTCCAAAAGCATGGACATTAACGCTGGCGTCCCACAAGGCTCCGTGCTATCCCCGACGCTGTTTTTGCTGCATATCAATGACATGCTATCTATTGACGGCATCCATTGTTATGCGGATGACAGCACCGGGGATGCTTATTACACGGGCCGTGCCAACATTCCTCGTTCCTGTGTGTTAGAGAGTCGTGAACAACTTGTGTCCGAAATTGAAAGCACTCTAGTCAGAGTCTCTGAGTGGGGCCAGGATAATCTGGTCCAGTTCAACCCCACCAAGACACAAGTATGCGCGTTCACTGCTAAAAAAACCCCATTCACTGTAGCCCCGCGGTTCCAAGACGCAACCCTCTCCATCTCAGAGACTATTGGGATCCTTAGTGTCGATATTTCCAGCGACGTCCAGTTTCGGAGCCATTTAGAGGGCAAAGCCAAGCAGGCATCTAAAAAGCTAGGTGTGCTCAATAGAGCGAAGCGATACTTCACTCCGGGACAGAGACTTCTTTTATACAAGTCGCAAGTCCGTCCCCATATGGAGTATTGCTGTCACCTCTGGGCGGGAGCACCTGGATACCAGCTTGGGCCTTTTGACTCGCTCCAGAGACGTGCTGTGCGAATCGTGGACGATCCCAAGCTCATGAGCGATATTGAGCCGTTGAGTTTAAGGAGAAATTTTGCCTCCTTGTGCCTGTTCTATCGCTTATATAATGGGTTGTGCTCCGAAGAACTGTTCGACATGATGCCTACGGCCGCTTTCTACCATCGCACCGCTCGCCGTCGGCAGGGCATTCATCCTCACACCTTAGAACCTAAATGGTCGCGTACGGTACGGTTTCAGAGGAATTTCCTCCCTCGGACGCTCCGATTGTGGAATGAGCTCCCTGCCGAGGTTTTCCCGTCGGACTACAGTATGGGGTTCTTCAAGAAAGGAGTGTATAAATTCTTAAAGGGTCGGCAATGCGCATGTGACACCCCTAGGAGTTGCAGGCGTCCATAGGCTGCGGTGACCGCTTACCATCAGGCGGGCCGTACGCTTGTTTGCCACCGACGTAGTATAAAAAAAAATTCTTTTGGGGTGAAAATATTCACTTTATGATTTTTTTTTATGAAGACCTCTATTCATTTTGAAAGACCTATCTAACAACACCATACCACCGTAGGGTTGAAACAAAAAAATCATCCCCACTTTAGGTGTAGGGAAGGTACCCTTAAAATTATTGTATTTTAGATTTTTTTATACCACGTTGGTGGCAAACAAGCGTACGGCCCGCCTGATGGTAAGCGGTCACCGCAGCCTATGGACGCCTGCAACTTCAGGGAAGTAACATGCGCGTTGCCGACCCTTTAAAAATGTGTACACTCCTTTCTTGAAGAATCCCATACTGTAGTGGGAAAACCTCCACATTCACCACGCTCATTCCACAACCCGAGCGTCCGAGGGAGGAAGTTCATCTGAAACCGTACCGTACGCGACCATTACATCTAGATTTTATTTTACGACTTTGTCAGTTTGTAGGTCTTTATATATCCATACCAATTTGCAGCTTTCTAGCACTAACAATCACAGAGCAAAGCCTCGGACAGACAGACGGACATGGCGAAACTAGGTATCAGGGTTTCTAGTTGACTACGGAACCCTAAAAAAAACGAGAAGGATGTCCTTTCAGTTCACTACGAGGGTGGTTTGAGAAGTAACTTGGTTTGATATGAAAAAAAAAATTTTGAGCGATTGTATATATTTTATTTTTCGACATAGTCCCCTCGAAGCTCGACGCACTTGTCCCAACGTTTCTGCAACTTCTCGATGCCTTCACGAAAATGCGTTTCTTCGAGGTCCTCGAAATACGCGTTTACCTCCTGTATCACATCTTCGTTGGAGTTAAACTTTTTCCCCGATAAAAAGATTTTGAGTTTGGGGAATAGGTGATAGTCCGACGGGGCCAAATCCGGGGAATAAGCGGGGTGAGGAAGGAGTTCAAACCGTAATTCCGACAATTTTTGTGCAGCGACACGACTTGAATGCACCGGTGCGTTGTCATGGTGAAACATTACTTTCTTTCTTGCCAAACCTGGCCGTTTCTCGGCTATCGCAATCGTATCGCAAATCGCAAGGTAATCAATTAAGAGAATCCCCTTTGCATCCCAAAAAACGGATGCCATCACTTTTCCAGCTGATGGAATGACCTTGGCTTTCTTTGGAGTTGGCTCACCACGACCAACCCATTGTCTGGACTGTTGTTTCGTCTCCGGAATATAGTGATGAATCCAGGTTTCATCCATTGTCACAAAACGGCGAATAAAGTCTGTTGGATTTCTTTCAAAGACCTGGAGATTATCCGCAGATGTTCGCATACGAACACGCATTTGTTCTGGAGTGAGCAGCCGCGGCACCCACCTTGCACACAGCTTTTTCATGTGCAGTTCGTTGTGCAAAATAAAATGCACCCGCTCAGAAGAGATGTTTGTGGCTTCAGCTAATTCGCGTACCTTCAATCTTCTGTCGGTTAAAACCAAATCATGGATTTTATCGACTATTTCGGGTACAACCGCCGTTTTTGGGGCTCCAGGACGAGGTGCATCATCAATGCTTGTCCTGCCTCGCTTGAACTCATTCACCCAAAGTCGAACTGTCTCATAGGAAGGACACGAGCTACCCAATGTAGGTAAAATCCTTTCATGGATTTCTTTTGCAGTTTTACCTTCCAAAAAAAAGAACTGAATTACACCACGAATTCCTATTTTCTCCATTTTGCCGCGCTACTCCGATCACTTTTGTTTAAACTACTGTCAAATCTAAAATTCCCGCCAAAAATGACATTTGGCCACAGATAAATTATCTTGATTAAATAATCTTTGTGAATAGTTACATAGATTACACTAACGCCATCTATCGGTATCCGAAACAAGTTACTTATCTAACCACCCTCGTAACTCATCCAAGTGGTCGCAAACCGACACATAAAATTAGCCTAGTCGCTACCCGGCTGTTGGGTGTACTCCTCTTTATAAGTTCTTCCTGACCAGGAACCGTAGGATCGTCAATTGAGAACTCCAGGATAATACACAATCTTCCTTTAATGTTGAAAACTAGTAAATACGTTTACATTCGTAAGTATAGATATATAAAAAAGTGTGTTGCCGCTGTGGCTGTACGGTGCAGTCTGAGGTGCTCGGAGCGGGGTCGTGACGCATCCGTGTCGTCACTATAATACCGTTAGCCGTTCGGTATGCATTTATGTTGCGCCAACATCCTCCCGCCTCTTAAAGCTTGGCTTTAAGCTTAATCGTCATCGTCGAGAAAGGGACAAATCCTGTTGATGGCTCGGCGAATCGTGCCCTTGGTAGTTAGAATGTCTGCAACACGACAGGCTCCATCGGTGCCAGGATAAACAGTCTGAATACGCCCTAATGGCCATTTGAGTGGTGATGTCGCCTCGTCTTTTATCAGGACCATTTGACCGGGTTTGATGTCGGGGCGCCGTTGCTGCCATCGGGTGCGTTGTTGTAGCTCGCAAATGTACTCTTGGCTCCATCTTGACCAAAAATGTTGCCTTGCCTGCTCAATTCTGGCATATCTATGAAGCCGATTAGGGTTGACTTCCTTCAGATCAGGTGCCGGTAACGAGATAAGGGTTCTTCCTATAAGAAAATGCCCTGGGGTGAGGGGTGCCAGATCTTGCGGAGATGAGGACATAGGATATAAGGGCCTAGAGTTAAGTATAGCCTCGATCTGTGCGAACAGAGTTGTCAACTCTTCGAAGGTCAAGTGTGCATTCCCTACCACCCGTTTCATATGAAATTTCGCGGACCGGACAGCTGCTTCGTAAAGACCTCCAAAATTTGGAGCATACGCAGGCGAAAAATGAAATATTATTTTTTCATCTAAAAATGCATCTGACACAGAGTTGGCAGCAGCATTGAGAAATTCACCTAGCTCGCGGTTAGCACCTACGAAATTCCTCCCGTTGTCGCAAAATATCTCTCGAGGCGGCCCTCGGCGAGATATGAAGCGACGCAATGCTAGAATAAAATCCTCTGTGCTCAAAGAACTTACAAGTTCTAAATGAACCGCTTTCACCTTAAAATCTATAAAAACACATAGGTAACTCTTATGGAGTTTTGCACCACGACCCTTCTTGTTACTAACTAAGAACGGGCCTGCGAAATCAGTTCCCACCACCTCAAACGCAAATCCAGGTGTAATCCGCTGGGGTGGCAAGTTACCCATTATTTGTTGCGCAACTTCTCCTTTCATTCTTTTACAACGTGTACAATCATTGTAGGTTCGCCTAGCGAGCACTCTGCCATTTAAAGGCCAATAGTGATTGCGAATGACTGAGAGAAGAAGTTGCGGTGGTGCATGCATTAATTTTAAGTGATAATATTTAAATAACAATCTGGTAAAATGATTTTTAGCATCCAAAAGAATAGGATGTTTTTTGTCGAAGTCGTAATTCGAATTATCTAACCTTCCACCTACACGGATAATTCCCGAGTCATCAACAAAAGGATTTAATTTACCTAGACCGGGAATAGGCTTAGGGTTACTATTAGACATCGGGAAACTTTTGGCTTGTGATAAGTAAGCTAACTTGGACTCGGCCTGTTCAAGCTCGTCTACCGTCAAAGAACTCGTGTCATAAACTTTTCTACGCAGCATGACATTGATAAACCGACATACATATGCAAATATGCGACGCAAGCGAAGAAAACTGGAGTATTTAGTCATATCTATTATTTGCGTAGTCGAATTCTCAATTCCCGCTGTGTGCGCACGTAGCTCAGGCAAGCAAGTTTGTGTCACTTCACACTGCTCCGGCCACTGATCAGCTGTATCCTGCAAGAATGCAGGTCCCTCCCACCACAGTGACAACGACTGAACCTCGTTAGGGTACACCCCACGAGAAGCCAAGTCGGCAGGATTCCGTGCCGACGGGACATACATCCATGCAGAATTTGAACACTTATCATTTATTTCTGCGACACGATGTGACACAAACGTACATAATTTGTTTGGCGGTATGCGCAACCAACTCAAGACTATTTTAGAGTCTGACCAAAAATATCTCCTAGTGATATTACATCGCAGAGCTTGCACCACCTTTTCACACAGACGTGAAACTAGTAAGGATGCGCAAAGCTCAAGACGGGGTATCGTCGTCGCTTTCAGGGGCGCGACCTTTGACTTAGCGCATAAAAGTCGAACTGTGCAATTTCCTAACTCGTCTAGCGATCTTAAATAAATACACCCTGCATATGCCTTCAATGAGGCATCTGAAAATGCGTGGATTTCAATTACTACAGCATTACTACAACTGGCATGGCGTGGAACACTTATTTCTTTTAAACAATGTATACTATTAACAAACTTAGTCCAGATACAGTTCGGTGCCTGGGGAATTTCATCATCCCAGTCCAATTTCTGTGACCAGAGAGATTGCAAGAATATTTTACATAAAATAACACATACACTCAACAGGCCTAATGGATCAAATATACTGGAAACCACAGATAGGACAGCCCTTTTAGTGTATTTTACATGGTTATTTATCAACTCCAATTTCGAACATTTTATCAAAATGCTGTCCGCATTTGGATTCCACTCCACGCCTAATGTGTTGGTTTGATTGGATATTTTCAAATTATCTTGCTGACTATTGCTAGTCTCCGTTACTTTACATAGGAATTCCTTTGAATTACTTTTTAACTTCCTCAAATTAAATTGAGCTGAGCTTAAAGTGTCATTGATCCTTTGGTATAGATCAATCAACTGTTTTTCATCATCCAAACCGGTTATTAAATCGTCGATGTAAAAATCGTGAATAATTACTTCTTTTACCAAAGGATCACTGCTCTCATACCCTAATTGAGCCAGACATCTCGTGCTTAGAAACGGCGCACAGGACGAACCATACGTCAAAGTATTCAATTCTAAATACTTCATGCGCTCGCCTTCATGTTCACGCCACAATATCATTTGGAGATATCTTTGCGAAGGTTCCAAGGTTACCTGTCTATACATCTTCTCTATATCTCCTGTGAATATGAAAACGTGCTGGCGAAATCTTATTAGAATAGAGAAGATGTCGTCTTGAACCGTGGCACCAACCATGAGAATGTCATTGAGTGAATAGCCAGAATCAGTCCGAGCAGAGCAATCAAAAACTACTCTACACTTAGTAGATTCACTTTTCTCTTTCAAAATTGGATGATGTGGCAAAAAGTAGGCCTTTTCAGGCCTCTCCCTTTTTGACATATGGCCCAAATCCGCATATTCTCTCATAAAATGTACATATTGTGATTTTACGTCAGGTTGCCTTTTAAAACGTTTTTCTAGCGAATCGAATCGCTTTCTAGCTAATCTGTATGAGTCACCAAGCACATCTGGTTGACTTTTCAAGGGCAACGTGACGCAAAATCGACCATCAGCTAAGCGTTGTGTGTTTTGCTTGAAATGCTCCTCGCACGCCTCCTCTTCAGGCGATAACACTGGGACAGCTGGTACTTCCTCCAACTCCCAAAACTTACTTAGCTGATTGCGTATTTCCCTACTGAAACCGCAGTGAGTACTTTTTATTTTTTGTGCACTAGTCCTATTACTTAACATTACAGGTCCAACCATTAACCAGCCAAATATCGAGTTTTGTAGCATGGGCTTATTGTGCCCCAGCCTTAACTGCTCACCACTAATAACATCCCAAAATATGTCTGCTCCTAACAACAGGTCTATCTGAGAGGGATTGTGATAACCCGGGTCCGCTAAAGTAATATTTTTTGGGATATTAATATCCGAAGTATCCACTTCTTCAGCCGGTAAGTGACCCGTTATCTGAGGGATAACGTAGGCATCGACTTGTTTACAAGTTTGTTTACTACGCGGCTGAATAGTCAGCGCGCATCGTTTTAGCGCATTGAATGAAATATTATTAATACCGGTCACCCGGACGGTGTCAACAAGTTCACTCTGTATGCCTAACTTATCCATCAGTGACTCCGTAAGGAAGCTGGATTGACTACCGCAATCGAGAAGACAGCGGACCTCGTGAGTTTTATTTGTTTTTTCATTTTTAACTAAAATGATCGCAGTTGACAACAAAACTTGGTTCTCAATACTGGCTGACAACGATATTGGCGCAGACACACACTCTTTTTCTTCTACCTCCTTTAGCTTGTTAGACGTAAGGGTCTTATGAAGCAGAGTATTATGTTTACGCTTACATATGACACATGGACTTGCCTTACATTGGTGCGCAAAATGCCCACCACGAAAACAGTTTATACATACTTTTAATTTTCTTATCAATGAATTTCGGTCATCCACTGACATCTGATTTAATTTTTCACAATTATATAATAAATGATCACCCTCGCATACACGACAAACACGCGTATTGTATAATTTCAAGTGGCTCGAAGTGTTAGAATCGCTCGCCGTAGCAACAAATGCCTTTTGCACCTTATCCATTCGCTTATAAGTAACTTGTTTATCAACCTTGTCGCTCGTAGTTACGGTTATCATTTCTAACACGTCGGCCCTTTGACGTAAAAAATCGTAAAATTTCTCTAAAGTAGGATTATCCTCTAAGCTGTTCCTGTACTCTTCCCATTTCGTCCCGGTGGTAGTATCCAATTTACTCGCAAACATAAATATTATAAGTGTGTCCCAGTTGTCAGTAGTTTCCCCCAAACTATTTAAAGCCCGTAAATGTTTTGATATGTGATCAATTAAAAAACGCAATGACTTATCAGACTCCCTTCCAATAATAGGCACGTTAAAAAGTGACTTAAGGTGAGTGTGAATAAGCTGGCGTCTGTTATCGAATCTGTCGCTAACCAGTTTCCAAGCGGTGGTGTAATTAGCCGCCGATATTTCTAACGATTCAATAACAGACGCTGCGCTTCCTGTTAAGGACGCCTTTAAATATTGAAACTTACAAATGTTGCTGAGACCTTCGTTGTTATGAACAATTGATGTATATACATCGCGAAACTCCAACCATTTGTTGGCACATCCATCGAAGGATGGGAGACGGATTGTTGGCAAACGTACCCCAGTATCCGTAACACCGTGGGACGAGGCCGACTCACCATTTGTGAAGCTGTTTTTTAAGTGGTGTAGCTCTTCCACTATTAAAGGGTTTCTAAAAGTAAGTGTGAAGAAAATGAGACTACTAGGTTATTTAGCAAGTTGGTTATATTTCTTCCTCAACACTGCGCCATAGACTTAAGGTACACTTGTTGTTTAGACCCTCATAATAGTGCAGTGGCAATGAAGAAACATCACACCTCTCAGAGTCGCTTTATGTAAGTTCGCTATGGTGATAGGTCACGACTTGTGGGTTTGCCTTAAGGGCCAAATCTGTTCGGAACAAACTCACTCAGAGGTCTTCGCTACTATAGCCGGTTTACTGCTGAGGTCTGAAGCGCTCCAGTAGACTGAGGAGTCGTCCTTCCGCTACTGCCGAGAATCTGCAGGTCAGTCGTGAGCAGAGAAGGAATGCCACGAAGCCTGCTTTTAAATGCTTGCGTTCTTAGATACACGATGTAGCTCTTGTGATGCACGACGAATGTAAAACGTTAAATGAAAGCCTACAACGTTGACTAGTTCGACTAGTTGATAGGTTGGTCCACCCTGAGTTCTTCTTTGAACTGCTGCCCGCCCTTTTACCACGTGGCTCTAGGCACACCGTGCGACAGTTAAATGTTTAATATCCTTCTAACATTAAATAGGCCAGTTCCCCACTATTCTTATATAAAAAATAAATTTGTCCCATTCGTTCCTTTTAATCCAGCCCGCTGCTACAACCTCTCATCCTGGAGCCAGGGGTCCAGGATGGCTTCCGATTTCGTCTCCTGTCTCCCTCCTAATGTCCACGTCCTCTCACATTATTAAAACGTCTGTTTGACAGCTATTGTCAACAGAACGTTGACAGCTATGAGGAGCGTTTCGTTCATTCATGATTTGGTTTGGGAAGCGCAGGGGCGTTTTAACCGCTCGTTTAAAGCGCCGCCTTATCTTAACAGATGGCGTTGCCAGTGTTATCCGATTTGCAGTGTGACAATACCCCCTCCCTTACGGAAAGTTTTGAACTAAGTGAAAAACGACGCTGCCCTCAGCGCTCACCAGAATTACAAAAGCAACACTGCAACTCTATAAACAACTATCTATTTGCGTTACCTAACTAGCATACATTTACTATCTATCTATATCCTAACACAAGTCCCCACAATTTCAAAATCTCTTCCATACTTCCTCATTCGAAATGAAACGATAGCTTTCTATTTGCTAATCGCTGCCTACTTTCATACGGTTTCCCGAGTTGCTCCTGTCGATCCCAGTGCAGCTCAATTAAATTCCCACAGTTGAGTATACGTTTTCCTTTAACGCTACTCTTAAAGTTTACCTAACCTTAATTCTAAATACCTTGGCATCGTTAGAGGTGAATATGCTCACACAACTAACACATGAAACATGTCCTACGGTAATTGAGAACTTATCTAAGCTCACAGACCATCAGTGACTAATGTGTAGGTATCATATTTTGATATCCTTTATGTGCCATTGACCTAGTGGTTTACCATCGTATCCCACCAGTTCATAAACTAACGGCGATAGCACCTTCTTCACTATACATTTTTGGTATTTGGGCGCTAACTTAGAAGCTTTAAATTTCCCCGCGTCGCTTTGGATATAAGTTTTCCTCCAGACCTCTTGGCCTTCACGCAATTTTACATCTCTTCGACGTAGATTATAATGTCTTGCGTTTGTTGCATGGGCCTTTTCCAGATTTTCCCTGACTTTGGTGTAAATTTCTTGAAGTTTCCCAAATTCACCCGCGTATTCTTCTCTAGGTATTGCTATCTCATAATCCGTGTCACTTGTGTCTTTATAGAACGAGCCATTTATGATCGGTTCTCTGCCGTGGACTAAGAAAAATGGTGTGAAACCTGTGGTTTCATTCACCGCGCTATTTAGAGCGAACTGAATTTTGAAAATATTACTATCCCAAGTTCTATGATCGTCTTTCACGTAGGACGAGATCATAGTCATTACAGTTTTGTTGTATCGCTCCACTGTATTAATTTGTGCCGCGTATCTAGGTCCATAATGAACACGAGGGACGTTATAAGTCTTCATTAACTTACGAAATTCCGATCCAGTGAATTGAACCCCATTGTCGGTAACCACTGTCTCAGGAACGCCATGAGCTAAGAATACATAATTCTCGATACTTTTCGCCACATTTGCGCTTGTAGCGCGCCTTAATGGGAACAACATTGTATATTTTGAAAAACAACAAGTCACGACCAAAAGGTGTACGTAACCTGACCGTGATCTTGGTAAAGGTCCAACCAAATCCATGCTTATAACCTGCCATGGTTTGTAACAACGCTTTGGTTTACCCATTTGTCCTGGCGTCAGGGTCGTTCTGTGCTTATAGGCTGAGCATGTAGCACATTGTTTTATAAAATTGTCAACGTCTCGGTACATTCCGGGCCAAAAATACCTCAAACTTAACCTTCTATGCGTTTTAAAAACTCCAAGGTGTCCTGATGTAGGAGGTTCATGGTTTTCCGAAATTATCTTTGCACGATTTGACTCAGCCACGACCTGTTTCCAGTCAAACTCGTCGGTTAACGAATATTTACCCTTGCTGTATCTATAAAGTACATCATTCTCTATCCTATAGTTTGGGTAATTTTTTGGGTAATATTTACAACCTGAGTAAACCTTGTTATACCATACATCACTCCCAATTGAGGTTGGTGTCGCTGCAATAGCATCTACTTTCATCAACCGCGAGAGAGCATCTGGGACAACGTTGTCTTTCCCTTTTCTGTGCTCTATATTAAAGGTATACTGAGACAAACGACAACCCCAGCGGGCAAGTCGACCTGTTGGATTTTCCAAGTTCATAAACCATTTCAACGATGCGTGATCAGTGACGACAGTAAATGGCCTAGTGCCTAAATACGGTTCAAACTTCTCGACAGCATAGACAACTGCGAGGGCTTCTCTCTCTGTCGCACTATAATTCCTTTCATTTTTGTTTAGGGATCTACTAATATAAGCAATAGGGTGGTCAACATTTTCCACCGACTGTGTAAGTATAGCTCCTATTCCGTAACTTGACGCATCGCATTGTATTGTAAATGGCTTATCAAAGTCTGGACATATGAGAACTGGTGCTGACACAAGACAGTTCTTCAAATCTTTGAATGCCTGTTCAGCATTTGAAGTCCAAACAAATTTTGTTTTCGTGCTAGTCAACGCATTTAATGGTGCGGCTATAGACGAGAAATTACGAATAAAACGTCTGTACCAAGAACATGTGCCTAAAAACATTTTTACTTCTTTCGCGTTCTTGGGCACAGGAAAGTCAATTACCGCTTGAACCTTACTCGTATCTGTACGTAGACCACACTCATCAACGATGTATCCTAAATATTTTAATGATTTTCTAAAGAAGTTACTTTTTTCTAAATTTATTGTTAAATTAGCCTCTTTTATTCTTTTATGAAGTCTCTTAAGCAGTATTAAATGTGTTTCATAATCTTCTGATACAACTATTATATCATCAACGTAACAAAATATTAATCCTTTATTTATGTCACTACAAAATGGAGTTCCGAAGAGCATATCCATTAGCCTTTGCTGGCGCGCCGGGGCTCCAGTTAATCCAAAAGCCATTGTTTTAAATTTATACAGGCCTTTTCCTGGCACAGTGAAACTTGTTTTCTCTTGTGAGGCTTCATCTAGAGGTATTTGCCAGAAACTTGCTTTAAAATCAATAGAACTAATGAACTTCGCATTTCTAAGACTATCCAGTATCTGAGGGATATATGGTATTGCGTAAGCGTCACCTTTACTGACTGCATTTAATTTACGACAATCCAAACAAAATCTCCATGAACCGTCAGGCTTCGGAACCATAAGGACTGGATTATTCCAAGGACTTTCACTTGGTGTGATAACGTCTAACTCTATCATTTTATCCACCTCCTTATGAAGTTCTTTTAGCTTTTCCGGTGACATTGGGTATGGACGACACTTAATAGGTGGAGAATCTCCCGTATCTATCTTATGTTGTATAAGGTGAGTTCTACCTAAACCTTTGTGTTCAAAAGAAATCTCTTTGAATTGATCTACAACTATTTCCGCTACTTGTTTTTGTTCAGTAGTTAAGTTATCATACGACAATATGTTATTATTTTGATTATCTATACTTGAGTTTGCAATAAATGTTTTTGGTTTCTCTATGTATTTTATATTTTCAAATATTTCTGGCATTAAAGAAAACTCTTTCCAAAAATCTACTCCAAGAATTATATTTGATACAATTGAGGGTATGACATAAAATTTTATTACTCTCGTTGTACCCTTAAATGATATTGGTAACAATATGGAACCTATAGTTCTACACATTGACCCGTCTGCTACTGTGACTGATTCGTCTGCAGTTGTAATGGAATAGCCGAGCTTCACAAATCGGGCCCCACGTTGGGCGCCAATTTGTGAAGCTGTTTTTTAAGTGGTGTAGCTCTTCCACTATTAAAGGGTTTCTAAAAGTAAGTGTGAAGAAAATGAGACTACTAGGTTATTTAGCAAGTTGGTTATATTTCTTCCTCAACACTGCGCCATAGACTTAAGGTACACTTGTTGTTTAGACCCTCATAATAGTGCAGTGGCAATGAAGAAACATCACACCTCTCAGAGTCGCTTTATGTAAGTTCGCTATGGTGATAGGTCACGACTTGTGGGTTTGCCTTAAGGGCCAAATCTGTTCGGAACAAACTCACTCAGAGGTCTTCGCTACTATAGCCGGTTTACTGCTGAGGTCTGAAGCGCTCCAGTAGACTGAGGAGTCGTCCTTCCGCTACTGCCGAGAATCTGCAGGTCAGTCGTGAGCAGAGAAGGAATGCCACGAAGCCTGCTTTTAAATGCTTGCGTTCTTAGATACACGATGTAGCTCTTGTGATGCACGACGAATGTAAAACGTTAAATGAAAGCCTACAACGTTGACTAGTTCGACTAGTTGATAGGTTGGTCCACCCTGAGTTCTTCTTTGAACTGCTGCCCGCCCTTTTACCACGTGGCTCTAGGCACACCGTGCGACAGTTAAATGTTTAATATCCTTCTAACATTAAATAGGCCAGTTCCCCACTATTCTTATATAAAAAATAAATTTGTCCCATTCGTTCCTTTTAATCCAGCCCGCTGCTACAACCTCTCATCCTGGAGCCAGGGGTCCAGGATGGCTTCCGATTTCGTCTCCTGTCTCCCTCCTAATGTCCACGTCCTCTCACATTATTAAAACGTCTGTTTGACAGCTATTGTCAACAGAACGTTGACAGCTATGAGGAGCGTTTCGTTCATTCATGATTTGGTTTGGGAAGCGCAGGGGCGTTTTAACCGCTCGTTTAAAGCGCCGCCTTATCTTAACAGATGGCGTTGCCAGTGTTATCCGATTTGCAGTGTGACACATTAGACCCCTCAGCCATCGAGTAGCGAGGCTCATGCGCAGCGATCAACTCCTGCGCTAGACTTATCGCGCTAAAAAATAACTTTTCAGTATTTTCACGTTCGCTATAATCGGGCTCGATGGCCGAATGCCCAGGTTGAGAATCGGTTTTTAATGTAGCCTCATAAATTTCCATGCTCATCTGGATTTTATCATATTCTTCAAACAATAAATCTACTTTACGTAATCTTAATTTTATTTCATTTAAATGTGCCACTGACACCTGCTTTAGTTTCTTAAAATCTTCTAAAAAATGCCTAAACGTAGTTAATCGACCCTTAATCGACGATCTCTTTGCCTTCAACTCTGTGTCAGTCATATTGCAAACAAATTAGGTTTATAGGTCAAATAGATAACAAAGTGCAATAAATACCTCAAAGCAGGTTTGCCTTACAAATCGAAACAGCTGTTGGGGTACCGACGATAACGGAGAAAATAGCAGCTCGGCGCGGGCGCAGCGGGTGTAATCCTGAAATATTCGGCCGAACAACTTTTAATTTATCTTTTAGAAACTATAAGTTTACAACGCAGAGTTGATAAGAAGTGCGATAGTTAAGACGGATCGTTAAATTAGCAAAATAAACTTCCGTAATTAGTGCAATATTTAAAGCGCAAAGGCGGTGCACGGAATTTGATTACGTAACCGGCTGATGCAATCACAGCTTTTAAGTAGCAGGTTTAAAGATTGATTTATTTATTTAACAGCCAAATAGTAAACCACATAGAAACAATGCAATTACTAATATATACCGTTATTCGTGCGGAATGATTTTAATGCACATTTGAAATAATTAAGCTGGAAAAATAACTTAGGTAGTTTACTTTAGATGGAGAATTATAGATTATATGTTGAATTAATTTAATATGTGATCTGCTCGCACAAATTTAGCTACACAGGGTTAACACAGTTAAAATTAGTAGGTATACGGAACGGGCTAACCTCCCTTTTGTTCTAGAACTCGGCTCGAGCGCACATCACACTAACTCGCTGGCACTTATCACAATTATTTGCTGGTAGGTGTAGGTATCCAATCCAATTCAACTCCAACTCAATTCCAACGGTAATGCAGCTCGATGGTTCTCCCGTTTTTAGGTATGTGTAGTTTGCAGATCCGTGCTACGCGTCCACATAGCAACAGCAGATAACGGTCGCCAATATGTTGGGTGTACTCCTCTTTATAAGTTCTTCCTGACCAGGAACCGTAGGATCGTCAATTGAGAACTCCAGGATAATACACAATCTTCCTTTAATGTTGAAAACTAGTAAATACGTTTACATTCGTAAGTATAGATATATAAAAAAGTGTGTTGCCGCTGTGGCTGTACGGTGCAGTCTGAGGTGCTCGGAGCGGGGTCGTGACGCATCCGTGTCGTCACTATAATACCGTTAGCCGTTCGGTATGCATTTATGTTGCGCCAACACCGGCCTATCGACCTAATTACACCGTGTCCAATAAGTTCGCATACAGTTTCAAACTCTCATTAAAACAAAGTTCTAATAACACATGCAATTAAAACTATATTTCATAAAAGATATTCTTATATACAATATTCATAATATTTTTTTTAGGATTACTCCACCTTTAACCTTCATCACCAGCTTCAAACGTTTTTCGAATCCGTCACACTCGGCACGCACTGCCTCCATCGGCATTTCCATTCAACACGTCAACTTAATTTAAATGCTGCAAATTCTTAATTTTTTTTAATTATGAGCATGTACAACCTACCAAATAAGTCCAGTACCTACATTTAAATCCGGAGAACTTGGGGGGGAATTCATTTGTTGACAAGAAATCCGTTACATTAGCCTGACACCACGCTTGAACTGAGTTTGCCGTGAGGATGGAGCTCCGTCTTGTTGGAAACAATAGTATCCGTTCTCAAACATCATTCTCAATTTTGGAGCAATATTTTTTCCAAAACTTCTGTTTTATAGTACCTATTCGGCATTGATTTCTACCCCTTTGTCGATGTCTTATCTTTATTTTTTTATCTTTGTGACTTACTATAGATAAATCTAGACAAATGAGACAACAGACTAAAAAAAGGTCAAGTGCGAGTCCGACTCGCACACCGAGGGTTCCGTACCACGAACGTGTACCCGTCCCGGTCCCATTCATTCAGAACATATTGAATGCCATGGGTATACATAACATTAAACAGCTCCATGTATCGGTGCATTTTGTTACGAGTTTACGACGGAATAACGTATTATGTATGTTGGTTTTCAAAATCTTTTACACGCAAACCGATTTCAATATTATTATTTTTATTTGACAGAAGGTATTTTCAGCCAATCTCCTAGGAGTTTACAAACATTAAATTCTAACATTATAGTTAAAAACGTTAAAAATGGTTTTTGATGATAAAAAAACATATAATCTAGATTATTGATACTAACGTTATGTTATAAATTATAAGATTAGGTAGTAACTTACTAGTAAGTTATATAAATTTGCAAGCAGTAGAAATGAAACATTTATTTTACATCGATATATTTATTGTTCATCAATTGACATCAATACTTCTACACATTTATATTTATTACCTATTTAAATCATTATAAAAAATTATATTCATAAAAAATAACATAACAAAATTACACTTGAGCGGTAATGCTTGCGCTCATATTCATTGAGGTGATACGAAGCTTCACGACGAACATCTCAACTGTTTGATATCGTTTTCCTCACAAGTTAAATTCCAAAAGGAACATTTTTAATTTTAAACTCTTCCTAAACTTTACTCAATCCTAAACATGAAGCCCATTTACACACGCGCAAGGATCGCACTTAAGTTTCAACTACAGCGGGTACATCATCATCATATCAGCCGGAAGACGTCCACTGCTGGACATAAGCAGCCAAGAGTACCACAATGCCGGTCCTGCACCACCCGCACCCAGCGGACTCCCGCGACCTTACCAGGTCATCAGTCCACCTTGTGGGGCGTCTACCCATCACGCTGCGACTTACAGCACGAGGTCGCCAGTCGAGAACCTTTCCGACACAACGACCTTCGGTTCTACTCGTCGTAGGTACCCACTGCCACTTAAGTTTAGCGACTCGAAGGGCTAATTTGGTACAATGAATTCATATACATATATATATGTATATTGTTGAAGAAAAAGGCTGGGTTGCACCAAACCGTCTGTAAGCTGTGTTCGTTAAAATTTCAATATGGAAAGTTTGACAAGTTTCGATGGGATGACAGCTGCTGGCGCCATATTTAATTTGCACCAACTTACGATTACAGACCAATCAACGTCAAATATAGTGCCGACAGCTGTCTTCCCGTAGAAACTTGCCAATCATTTCATACAGTCAGATTTTAACGAACACCTCTTACAATTACAGCTGGTTTGGTGCCACCACCATATCAGCCCAAGGACGTCGACTGCTGGACATAGGCCTCCCCCAATTGAATGGAGGGTAAATGTCATAATCGCCACGCTTGGCATGCGGGTTGGCGATCGCAGTATCTCCACCGCACTCCAAGTTTGCGCAACCCAGCTTAAATAACTATTACCTTTTTAATGATCTATCAAACCGCGCAATGTAGTTTATAACTTGCATGTGATTATTACACCTGTATAAATGGAACCTAAGCCAATCCTCCATCCCTTAAGCTCGGATTACGGTAGTGTTATTCCGTATTAGCGTCGACTTGTTACTTTCCAAAGTGAAAGTTACCTTTAAATTTCACTTAAGTTACAGAAATCTGCTATAATTTCTGGTCGTTTCTAAGCAGTCGATTACTGTAATTATAATTAATACTTTTATGTAATTCGATTGCCGGCATGAAACTTCTGAATTTACTTCTCTCGCTTTTCAACTGAGTAGGTAGGAAGTGACGGAAATATTTCAGAAACTTAAGTGAAATTTAACATGTCACACCTTACAAAATGTTTCTACAGCTGCAATGTTTTACAGTGTAGGAGAATTATAAAGTATTCAGAATTTGTCCATCACTAATACGGATACATGTAATCCGAGCCTTAATATCGTTACATCTCAGGACTCGACCTGGCCTAGCATGACTGCGCTATATTGGACGTAAAGCATTTGTCCTTCACTAGCCGTAGCAAGTGTGAGAGGGACCAATGTTTTATGTCGAACGTATACGCGATCACCAAGTACAGGTCACTGACTCCTGAATAAGGGTAACTACATTCTACTTATCACAATGAGTTTTAACATACCTTAAAGCTCGGCTATAGCTATGCAAATATCTCACTAGTTGTTTAGCACCTATTACAAAATTCAAAAGCCGATTTTAAAGGTTAAAGCTTCGTAGAACGTTCACATTTGATTGAATTCTATAAACTCCAATTCATTTTGGACGTAATTGAACAATTATGATCAGTTTCACTGAGCTAATTTTAAAAATTTGAGCCGTGGAGCTCATAGAAAGGCGCATTATCTTTCTTTGTCACTCGGCCCAGTGGCGTACCGTCAAATAGATTCATGGAACTATGCCTTAAGAATTTCATATTAGGCTTTGTAATTTTATTAATTACAAAGCGAGTTCAATTATATAGTCGCTTCGCCACCGTTACGGGTTGATACCTATCAACTCGACACCGCATCAATTCGCAACTTTATTCTAGCGGCGGTAAGTTGCCATGGCACGTACATTTAGCTAAAGGTGAAGCGATATTGCGGTGGCGGGTTCATATGAGTGGCACAAATTTATAAATGGTCGATCAACTTTCTCTTGATGATATCCATCTCAACAGTCAGGAGACCGCAGTAAGTAAGCGCTATTCAAATAATGGATTATTCATTCTAATTTTTTAGGATATGGCTAACATAGTCTTCTTATATGTAATATAATTGATCAAAAAGTAATGAGCGTGACCATACAAGAGAAGGTTGATAGACCCTGATGCCCCACTTTATTAGCGATTTTTTCAACATTTTACAAAAATATTTGGTTTAGGTACATTTCCATACTTTTGGCTTTTCACACTTACATATATATATATGTATATAATAACTTTGTCGTACTAATGTAAATTAATTCACTCCGATATTAGGCTGCAACTTGAAAATATTTATTAAATTTATGCGATACATACCTTTGGATATGTCATAATAACAACTTCAAAATACTTAACAGAATAAAATGTCATATAATAAAACTACAAAAAGAAGAGATCACACAAAGGTGTCCAACGTAATAGATAATGGAAATTATTTTAATCAATAACTTAGCCTATCTTACATCTATCTTATATTGTGAAAAACACCAATAAACAGAGATAACCTATCAAGAAAGTTTAACATTAACACCCACTTATCAACTCCGCACGTTTCAACCCGAAACACTGTAGGTACTGGAAACGGCAAGATGCTTCAACAACAATAGTTATTATCAACCATCAAGGGCGTTATTTACAGGCCAACTCATCCTCACCTCACCCCTTTTTATATGGAAACACAAAAAAAAAATGTCATAATTTGACAAATGACATTTGACAGTTTCCATATAAAAACGGGTGAGGTGTGAGGTGACAGGCGAGGACGAGTCGGTCTGTGAATAAGAGAGCATTCTATTCTTTAGGTAACCCTTAACCGCCGAGCGTCAAAAAAGTATTCCGCAATTTTCAATATTCATGAGACATGTCATTTACATTGACACTGTGTGATATTGATATATCAAACGACGGCTGTTAAGGGGTTAAAAGAATGGTTCCCCATCATGTTCCCAGCAGTTACAAATTGATGGTATAAGTAGTTGAAAAACTTAAAGCCCCCTCTTGCAAGCAGCTGTGGACTGTTCGAATAGGCAGTTGTTTTGTAAAATTCGTATTAAAAAGAATATATCAATTTTAAAGTGAAGCTCATTCTTAGGCGACAATTGTGTTAAGTTTTAGTTAGCACTCCTCCTAGACGCTTCAACCGATCACGTTCACATTTTACATATCGATAGGTGGCATCGCGACGATGGTTTAGATTGTAAAAAAATGTAAATCAAAATTGATGTAAACAATGGAAAATAGAGGGAGTTTGAGACCGGGTAGACGCACTCATCTCAACATTTGCAATCAGCAAACTTCACTGCATACCTAGTTTATTGGTTCTAGCAGTGACCGCTTTGAGTGGTTACTAACTGAGCACTCCCGTGCTTTGGAAGGCATGTTAAGCCGTTGATCCCGGCTGCTGTCTATTATAGCAATCGTTAAGCCAAGTTGAGCGGCTTGAGAACTTCTAACAATCAAGTTGTCCACTCACTTGACAAGTCTAATCCCAATAAGGTCTAGTTTCCCCCTTGGGTTGGAAGGTCAGATGGCAGTCGCTTTCGTAAAAACTAGTGCCTACGCCAATTCTTGGGATCGGGTAGCGGACCCCAGGCATCCTTCAGGATGCAACTGTGCTGGAAATAACTCTAAGATCATGATGATGTACAAAGAAAATATATACAAGAGTGCTATGTATGTATGTATGTAAGCACTTTATTGTACACAATTACAGGTTGAAACATAAAGAGGTCACAAAGCGTTAAAGTACAAAGGCGAGCTTATCCCTATAAGGGATCTCTTCCAGCTAACCTTTGAGCAATTGAGTGGAAGGTAGGTAGAATAAGATAGACAAACTTAAACCATGTACAATACAAATAAAACAGATGCAATATATATATATGAAAAATAAAACTTATAATATATGCATAAATGTAATCGGTAAATATATACATCATATATATATATAGTGCTTAACCAACTAAAAATTAAATTACATTCGTTTTGTGTTACAAATTTTAAAATATGTAGGTAATGTCTATTCGAACAAGTCTCAACTACACACAAGAGGGGAATTCCTAAAACTGTGGGAATAGCCCAACGATACAGTGCCTAGTAGCATGTGTTCAATAACCTGATTGCGTCGTGCTTGACAGCCTGATGTTTTGGAGTAAACACAAGTTTCACTATTCTGTCTACTTAAAGCACTGTTGAATAACTTTTCGGTCCCACAGATAAATTCTAACTTGCACAACTTTTATAAAAGACAAGTCGTACATTTAAACAGTGTATACAGGTGTATTTGTGCAAGTTTTAATTGAAAGATGATAATACTAGTTAACTTACGTTTACCATTATGTTAACCCCTAAATAAATGCTGCTTCCTCGATTTCATTATAAAATTGAGAATATTTTTACGCATTACTAAATTACTTCGTTAAACTTGCTTGTTGATATAATTAGACAAGTATTTGATGGATTAATAATGATTTTATTTGCGTGGAGAGAATTAATGAGAAATACCGTGTTCGTCCGTATATATCCTAAATAATAAATGTTACTGCTATGCAATAATAATAAAATTACTTATGTAATGGCAGTAAATAACCTTTTCTCAAACATGCAATGAAATATTGATGTTATGTTCCTTATAATAGGCTGCGAAGTATGACGTTTCAGGTGCGGCTAGGACAAGAGGTCGTTAATGCAATTTCATACAAATGTTGCAGGCCTAGGCCGGCAAAGTCCTCTTTTTTAATTTCCATTCCACATAAATTTGTGGCACAGGCATCATGACATTCTGCCACTATGCGTATTAAAAATAAAACTTTGATTTTTTGTTGTTTATTTCATTGCATGTTTGAGAAAAGCACTATACATACCTCGGCGGGAAACATGGGGTTGCCCGCCTGAGACCTATCCGACCTCGCTTCGCTCGGCCGTCTATATGTCTTCGGCCGGCAACCCCTTTCGTCCCGGCCTCTGTAGTAATGTACTAATAAACCTTGGCACACGTTAAAAATAACTTCAAAAAAGTCTTAGTCTGTCCAGTTTTTCATAAGGGTTTTTTAAAATACTACCCAATCATAATGTCTGCGCCACGCGACGTGACGTCATTTCCGGTATGCCACGACTAACTTTATCAGCCTATATACGTTCCACCCTGGGATGTTGGGCCTCCGTTATACGAGAGGCAGTGGCATGCGTGGCGTCGTATTCCGGGGCACCCGAGGCGTACTACCCGAGCAGTAGCACAGGTATTCTGATTGGGTAGTATCTGTTCGTGGATTTATAAGAGCAGTTTTTTTTATATACCACGTCGGTGGCAAACAAGCGTACGGCCCGCCTCATGGTAAGCGGTCACCGTTGCAGTTTTGAAGAGTTAATTCATAGGCATGATGGATGGCCATGGCAATGATGGACCTAATTCATACCGTAGGTTTTTCCTACAACGCCAACGTGGAAAAAACTCTTTGTAGAAGTAATCAGTACTTTAAAAAACTCAAAGCTTATGACATGTTAATATGTAAATTATATATGTACAGAAGAAAGATGACTATAAGGGCGAAGTTAATGCCCTGAATCTGACATTATCTCGATTCTCCCTCTCACTCTTATTGTCAACACAAAGTTTCTTATGACATCTAAAATAGGAATATAATTTCTCCACGACTACTATTATAATATAACCTGTAACTGGCCAAATAAGCCTAAAACAATAAACAAAGATATTGAAGGAACTCTAAAAACAATGGATAGAAATGCTCATTAACAGCATTTCTCGAAGTCTACTATAGGACTACAAATACTACAATATTAATTTCTAACAACATTGAAACATTTAGAATAACACTTAGTAATACTTTGACTGAAGCACCCTGTTCGGTCGGATGTCTTTATAAAGGTTGGTCTTTGACCCTGACTCGTAACACTAAACAGTCTAAACACTTCACGTCCGTAAATTTTCGTTGGTCTACCATTCGCCACGTCCCAATAAGACCGTGTTCCTATGATTAATTAAGGCCCACTACCAGTTACATTGTTCATAATATACTTACCCAAAGATGATCGCGTTTTTGTGTAAAATATTTGCACCAATACGACGTAATTGCTGCAACCGCGAACATGAGGCCGAAAAAAGTGCTTTTTTCATTAGTACCTAATATATTAACATCCATTATATGTACCTACTCTTGATGACTAATATTACACCTACAAAAAGGAGACCAGTCCCGTTTCACACTAGGTTGAACCCAGAAGTGCCGGCCAAAAAACAAAAGTAATTCCAAACACTGACCCTTGTAGTCTGAATATTTCATAATAAGTCTCTCAAGTCAATACTTTAGGTACTATTAACGGATAACTATCGGATTTGCCCATACATTACATCAAAAGAAAGTCTCTGTTTTTTGTGTTCTGGTTTTTTATACATCTTAGTATCGTTTTCACTCTGTTGCTTTCATAGTAATAAATGCTTGGAACGGTTCACACTTCACACAACACGCAGGAAGTCTTTTTTTTCGGTGGCCGGCACTTTGAGTTTTAGGCCCAAAATAACTGGTGTCCTTTCAGCTTTATATTTTTTTCTTTGACATGTATATTATTATTAATAAGGATTAAATAATTTGAGTAATTAATCATATAATGCACATTTCAATAAATTCTGTGCATAGCTTTATATTAATTGTGTAGCAACCTGTATGAAACAATTCATAGGCGGCCGTTTGTTTACTAAGTTACTAATGGAAATAAAACAATGTCTTTTAACTAGTCATTCAATAAAATGGAAAAAATAAATTATAATTATAAATTATAATTATAATATATCTACAGAAAAGAAAACATTTGCATCTTGAGAATTGGCACTTTGTCCAGTAAGCAAGTGAATAGTATGTGAGAGGATTGTTGAAATTATATTTATGAAGAAAAAATATTACTAAGCAAATAGAAAAATATATAATTATTTTACAACGCAATCAATCGATCAACATTATAAAACAAGTAATACTATTGAAAAACAAGTATTAAATTTTCTCACCAAATCGCCATTTAGAAATGCAATATTGCATAATAGCAATGACAAGGTTAAGACACAATGGAAAACAAAAATATTTATAAGAGTTTTAGAAACGAACAAATAATTGCTACGAAGTCAAATAACTAAATTCAAAAAAATCTGTCTTAAGGGGTAAAAGAGAAAGACCACAAATTCTTATATATTTTAAAAATATAAATGAAGTAGTCATAGATGATTTGAAGTAATAATGAAGTAATACAGTATTCCCATAGTAGTACAGGGGTAGGATTTAGTGTAGTAGTGTTCTATAGAACATACAATGATCACTATAAAAGTGGTTAGATATATCTCATTAGTATATATTTATAAAAGGAAACTAACTAACTCTTCAGTACTTTTTCTGTAAATAGCATGTACTTACGATTTTAATATTATTTTGACTACCTAGTATTTGTACTTTTCGCCTTTATACATGTATTCTGTACTGAACGTATTTTTTTGTCAAGTGAAACAAAAAGTATTTACATACATACATACTCTTTACGTGTGGCGAAAATAGTGTACCTAGTAACTAATTGAATTCATCAGTAAAAGGATTTCAGTCAGGTTAAAATCATTGTACCTAGTCTCAGTCTTCAATTTAGTTACGTAATTGATAATTGTAAGCTAATTGATACGCATTATGTACTCGTATATGGTGAATCGAGATACAAATCACAAATTCTTTTCATTTATTTTGTATACCGTCAAACCATACCTATTTGCCCAGTCTAGCTAGCACGATCATTGATCATTGGACGTGTGTTGAATATATTGCATGTTCATAGAGATAACTTAGAGCTCGGCCCAGCCCTCAACGCATTCACTGCCACCGACGCACATGTGCGTTCACTTCTATGCAAGTTTGTTCCTGGGGAGCGTGGCTAGCAGTAAATGTGCGATAGGGGGCGGATGCTAGGGCAACAAGGTTTGACGTTAGTTGGAAAAAGTTCAAAGGCAAATGGCGCTGTCGTTTTAGTGACACAAAACGAGTGCATGGTGTTTGATTCCCGATTCACCTATTTATAACAAAAAACTTTTAAGAAATATACGGATAAGATAACCTATTATGTATTGTTTAATGGAGCAAACAAAGTTTAGATAGTAATTACTTAATTAGATCAGATTAGGAGGATTCCAACTTATAATTCGATGCATGAAATGTAATCTATTAAAAACAACGAGTTTAATGTTTATGTGAGGTATTCTAGTGGAAACTGCAAGTTTTACATCTTTAGTTTGACAATACATTAACTTACTTCCTATGAGACAACATGTAGCTAAATAGCGAAAATGCCATTTAGTGAAAGTTAACGTTTTATGGAAAACACGTTAACATACAAGTAGCGAAAGTGCTACGCAATTTCATTGGATCAAGTTTAGTGATCTATACAAACAACAAGTGCAAAAGACCCTATGAAAGAGGCGTCTGTTCTCTTAGATATCTCCGTTTCAAGATAAGCTCACAAGTCACAACGACGAAAGTATGACATAATGATGAAGCTCTATTGAAAACTTTACCTGTCATTTTTCTTCACATCAAATCTTACTAGAGTCAAAGTAATTTGAACCTTCTGTACAGAAGACAGATTTCAACAGCAATAGCCGGCTAATTAGACTTAAAATCCGTGTGACATAGGATTGAAGAGCCTTGGTCTTGAGATTATTGGAGTGACGAAAGTAGATTGAAACATTAAATTGTATACTGGAGAATTTGGAGAGCGCGAGTTATATACATCGGGACCTTGTGGAGATGAGTAAGGGAATACAAAAGGATGAGGCGCTAGATTATTGAACTGATTTTGAAGAGACACTGTCAATATACTATTGACTTTAATCAGGGCTGTATTGGGACTTATAGGAACCATTGTCACTAAATGATTGATTTCGCCCAAGGGACTGTTTGGAATTTGTGGCAATATATTGCCAACGGTGGAATTTAGAGGATTATAGAAAATTGAACTATTTGGAGTTGAGACAGGGACGAAGTTTTGAGCCGTTGAATTATAGAATATATTTTGAGGACTTTGCGACAGTGTATTGCAAACTGCCGAATTTAGAGAGAAGTAATTATGGAAATCGGTACTTTGCGGAGTCGAGTTAGAGAAGACTTGAGGTGTTGGAGAAGAGATCGCAGTAATGGGGCTATTGATATTTGCATGTATTGAAGGCGCTGTATCGAAAACTTCGGAATATACAGAAATTGGGCAGAAATCAGGTGCATTTGGGTTAAGAAATACATATGCCTCAGCCGGTTCCGATGGAACACCTGCGTCTGTATGATTAGATCCAATTATGAGGTTATTGAGTTCAGAAGCTGAACATTCTTCACTATTTTCGCAGTCATCTGGAGCTGCAGTATTTTTTTCCAGCAGCATAAGATTGCCATTACCAGAACACGAGTCATCGCGATCAGTAACGTCAGTGATTTCCAGAACTTTATTCATAATCCTTGTACATACCAATGTCTGTAGGTCTTCTGCGAAACAAAACACAGTAGTATTACAAGCTCGACAGAAACGTTGCAGAAAAAAAGTAGGTCCGCCGACCATAGCCTTGTAAACTTGCACCGAAGAAGACCGTAGTAGCGCTGTGAGGTGAAGACAGTTCTTCCTCAAACCCTGGCTATTTCTATACTAGGAAATTTCATGTGTCAGCTTATTATCGGCGCTAACTCTTGATGATAGGAGGCCAGGGTTGCGCTCAGTGAACCTGGAAATGAAAAAATATAAATGAAAAAGAATTCTTAACAATGGGAATTAAAGGATTTCTTATTAGTAGTTATCTTCACCTTCAACAGCTTTTGAGGGTACGGAACCACAGAATAAGTAATAGTACAAGTACAGAAGTTTCTCTGTTAACAAATCCCCCGTTTAGGTATGCCAAACGTGCCTAAACGTGGCCATCTCTTTCTATCGCACGCAACGCGCTCTTTCGAGGCCCCGCCCTCAGCACTAGGGTTACCACCAGCGAGAACCTATTTTAATATATGTACTTTATTATTAGTAGTGTTGTTTACAATACAATTACGAATAGTACTTTTAAGATTCCGTAGCCAAAATCCGAACCCGTCCGTCCGTCTTTCCGTGTATGTGACAGCCGATGTACCTACCTACTCGGAGACTATAAGAACTACAAATAGGTACAGTTAAAATATTTAGCAGGAAGGTGTGTTCTACTCGTATGAACCGCTGCGTAAAAGTGATGTGAAATGACGTAAAAAAATTTAAGTAGGGGGGGGGGGGGCACTC
Organism: Notocelia uddmanniana; assembly: GCA_905163555.1. Lineage (NCBI taxonomy): Eukaryota > Metazoa > Arthropoda > Insecta > Lepidoptera > Tortricidae > Notocelia > Notocelia uddmanniana. The sequence goes on along the minus strand of LR991065.1, from coordinate 11,011,096 downwards.
CATACATGTAACTAGGGGATACACAGTTTTAGATAATTTTTAAAGGCATCACTTTAAAAAATAAAAAGAGGATTCTTAGTACCAACGTTTTCATTTTCGTTTTCTTTTATGTCAACCGTTGGTGAATACCAAACTCAAGGACTGCCAGTTTTTTGAGTGATAACTGTCAGTTTTTTCAACATTTTAAGATAAAGACACAGAATTTGGGTAACTATATAAAGATATTTTTTAAACAATAATGCTGTGGTTTTGACATTATTATTTAACACGAAACGGATTATTTTATGATCCGTGAGCGTGCGATCCGTAACGCTGCGCCGCAACCATTGAATAGTCACAGGACGGGTGAGCCGGCGGACGCATGTACTTTGCGCGGCGCGATGACGTCACGGTAGTAAACCACCCCTGACGGAACCCTCAAAAGCTGTTGAAGGTGAAATTTAAGTTAAATAAACTAAATGATAAAAAAATAAAAACACGACTGCACTGGATAAAAGTGAACTACAAAAACAAGGTACTAATGAGTTTTATTACAGAGTGTTCGGAATATCATCTGCGGGTCCCTCGCTCTCAACACAGCGCATCCCCAAGTCAATAAAGGGTCGGCAACGCACTTGTGATTCCTCTGGAGTCGTAAGTGTCCATAGGCTAAGGTGTCTGCTTACCACCAGGCAGGCCGTAAGCTTGTTTGCCAGCGTCGTAGTATAAAAAAGCTACGGTAGCTTAGTGGTTCAAGCATGCGGCTGTCAAGCGGCGGTCGTGGGTTCGAACCCAATGAGTTTTTCGGAACTTGTGTATGAAATATTATTTGTTATTGACCGTAGGCTTTTCGGTGAAATCGTGAGGAAACCTGCATACATCTGCGAAGTAATTCAAAGATCTCAAGTCCAACCCGCACTTGGACTAGAAAGGGGACTACTGCTCGATCCATTTCATCAATGAGAGGAAAGCTGTGCCCAGCAGTGGGACGCAAAGGCTAATAAGGATGATATTGTTTTGGAAAATCACTATACAATACATTGAATCGAGGGGGGGACCTCTATATTATTTTAAAGATCTATATGATATGAAAACGTTTATTTCGGACGTCGGGCATCCATATTCACTACATATTACAAAATTATGTTAGTAATCACAATTAGAGAATTATTTAAAATGTTAGTAAAATAAAAAGTGGTCATTGGATTGCACATGCATAGTCATCCAGTGAGTAATGATAGGGCTGTCCAATGTCCATCCTTTCCGCGATCACCTTCAGGAGTGTTGGTGCACGCGCGCACGCGGCCCCACAGGGACGCCACGCGCTTGCGCAGCACGGCTTGGAAGCCGTCAGTGCTCCACGCAGTGAACATCCCCGAGGCACTGCAGCGCCAAGGCAACCCCAACATCCCCCTGAAGGAGTTATTATACTGGACACCTGTTTGAATTTTTTTTTTCATTCCACAGTTACATGTATGGGGTGCCGCCTAATTTAATATTTTTTCAAAATTTCATATAATTTTTCTGTAGCCTTTCCTAGAATACACATTCGTACCAAATTTCACAATTGTAGTGCTTATAGTCTTCGAGTAAATCGGCTGTGATGTGACATACGGACGGACGGACGGACGGACAGACATGACGAATTTATTTCTTTTTTTTTCGTTTTCGCCATTTTGGCTACGGAACCTCAAAAATATACTCCGGTTCTTCGACTGGCTAATCTACCTCTGTCACCATGGTAACAGAGGTTTAGTTTTCCGAACCGGTTGTAGTTTATATAGTCAGCGGCAGAAGTAGCTACTCGGACCTAGTGCTCAAATGAGCTACACACAGACTCTAATGTCAAGAGAATAAGGCTCTGTGTAGATAATTGTGAACGTGTTATACTGCTTTGCTACTTTTGCAGCTGACTGTACATACACTTTGAATTATGAACTTACGCGATACCCCGCTCTCGAAGCCTCCTCTTCGTCGCCGGTTTGATTTTAGGTCCACCGTTGCTATGTATCCCGCGACCCGTTATAAAGAACAAAGTGTGGAACCTCAGTCCGCCTCTAGCCTCCAACTCCCTCAACTTCCTGATGTGAGTATCGAGGAACAAATCCAATGATTCTTTAGCCTCGGTTACGCGAAGGAAATGGAGGTCCAAGGTACAGTTGTCAGCGCAATTTGCTGCGTGTAGCTGGAATGTAAGAAACAAACATGTTTTGTAGTTACAGGTTACGGTATCTGCTTACCATCAGGTAGGTCTTATGTTTCCTTCAATCGTGGTATTAATTTTTTTTAAGTGCTTCGGCGATGCAAGTTGTTCAAACAAATGTTTCAACAAATAAATAAATAAATATTGGGGGACAATATTACACCAATCGACCTAGTCCCAAACTAAGCAAAGCTTGTACTATGGATATTAGACGACGATATACATACTTATATAGATAAATACATACTTAAATTAAATACATAGAAAACATCCAAGACCCAAGAACAAATATCCGTGAAAAATGCACAAATAAATGCCCTGGCCGGGATTCGAAACCGGGACGTCTAGCTTCGGAGGCAGAGTCACTACCAACTAGGCTAAAGAGGTCGTCAACCCCGAATAATAGGTAGATGGTCATGTTGCAATTTAAAAACAGTGTTTGGATAGTAAATCATAAAAATTAACACAGCAAAAAGTAAAAGACGTTATCGGACTTGAAAGTTTAGAGTTTAAGTTTTTATTTATTTTCCATAGGCAATTAAAAAATACCATCAGGATTCTTATATGTTAAAATTGTATGAAAACTATGTACCTAAATCCAATGTTCACGAAAAAACAGTAAATTACTCGTTTTTCCATACAGCGGTAGTACGGGGCTACTCAGGCAGGTGTGACGTCACTTTTAAGCGACAATTAGCTAGGTTGCACCAAACCGCCTGTATTTAATTGTAAGCGGTGTTCGTTAAAATCTGAATGTATGAAAAGTTTGACAAGTTTTTATGGGATGACAGCTGTCGGTGCCATATTTAACGTTGATCGGTCTGAGAACGTAAGTTGGTGCAACTCAGCCTAAGTTTTGATTTCAATTCAATTTTATTTATTTCAGGCATATAACCCATATCGTGTTAGTAATAAATAAATACAACTGATTGCTTATGAAACTAAGTGTTAGTAGAATAGGTAAACAATGTTAAAAAAGTTTGCCCTCTGCTATTACGAGTAGTAGTGCGCATGCACACTTATCCAGCGGGCCAGCAACGGGCTATCCCAGCGGCACGCCAACGCGCTCAGAATGCGGTTGGGGCTGTCGCGCATACGCGAGAGGAGCGACGCACACCTCTTCCTCATGACGGCCCCGAAGCCGTCCGCGCGCGCCTCCGCGAACATCGCAGACGCGCTGCACCAGCGCGGCTTGATTTGACTTTCATATTTGTCTTCAGTTTTGCTCTGAATGTAATTGATCCCATACAAACATTTGATCCTCTCTAAAAACTGGTTCGATAGGCATCAAAAAAATAATTCTTGATCTAGCCTATTCTGTTATGTTGTCTCTTTTGCCGATTCTGTTATGTTGTATTTACAAAAAGTAAACAGACACGATTTATAAGTAAAATTTCGCAATCAAGCAAGTAATTTGATCAAAAATAAATAGGAAATGATCTTTTATTTTAGTAACTAACTATACACTAATGGTAGTACTTGTAAAACAATCAAGGTAAAATATAGGTAGTACGAAAACGAAACCTCTAGCCTCCTGGAAATGCATACAAAAATACAATGTAATTCGAACTTAGAGAATCGGAAAACAGCTTTGAATTATCGTCCGTTCTAAAATCAAAGATAGGATTCCGAGACTCACTTTTCATATTTCGCCAGTTGAAGATTTCGCTTTATCGCTCTAATCGTCCCAGTAGTTTAAGTAAGAACTAACACTAACATACCTGCATTAATGAAGCAGCCGCCAGGCTGTTGGCTTGTTCGTACTTATTCTTGTGCAACTCGGCCACCTTAGAGTAATACGAGGCGATTTGGAGCATGTTACGGTTCAGGAAAGTCACAGCTTGCTGGCAGTACCTAAACAATTGATAATTATAGGTGAACAAAATGGATGAACATAGGTAAGTAGTCAGCATCGTAGTTAGTGGTGTGGTCTTCTGTGGAGGTACCTACCCAGATGGGCTGCTCCAAAAATGAGCGAGACAATGCCTCTGTGCTGTCTCTTAATTTCTATCTTTTTTCAAATTACATCGCTGTCTAAACGGACTTTTTATTCACATTTTGCGCGAGCATTACTAATGAAATGACGTTAAATGACAATGGAGATGCATTTGTTTCAAAGATTGATCTTCAAATAGAATTCAAAGATTATTTTTCAGTAGGAATATTCGTTTAATATCATTCCTATTACAAGGATGAATCAAAAATGATACAGTACAACTACCGTATATGGTTCAATAAAATATGTTAAGGTGTGTACGCATCTGAGGCAGCCTCAGGTTGAGGCACGCACGGCTCGCCTGTTTGCTCAAATGCGTACGCGCATCGCGCGCTGTGCACGAGCACCTCGCGGCGAGCCGGCCGGAGTAGGTTTTTTGACCGTGCTCAAAGGCGCCTCGGTGTGCGTGGCTCGTATAATTTGAAGGTGTATCCGAGCGTGCCGCGAGCAGCGCGCGTATTCGGACACGTTCTGACTTGTTTGTTCGTCAGGCGCGAACGAATTAGAGCAGAATATGAATTATGATTTTATTAACATTTGTTTCATCCACCACTACCGCATTTTTTGTTAATAATTCGGTCAATGACTATAAATTCAGCAAATTCGACAACAGCTGTTGAGTCCGGCGCCATTTTGTGCGACGCACAATGTCGGCTCGCCGCGAGCGCGCTGCCTCCATGTTTACGTGCAATTATTTTGCTCGCGAGCAACTCGCCGCTCGGGGCAAGCACGCCTCGGGCCGAGCCGCTCAAATGCGTACGCAGCTTAAGGCACACAGAAAATCAGAAATCCAACTTCTAGGTATTCATTTCGTAGACACCAAAGCACCAAAACCAGAGCGAATACCATACATGAGAAATGGAATTAAATGAACTATTAACTATGTACAAACATGGTAAAATAAACTAATAAAAATAGATTATTAATCAATTATCTCAGGGTCGAGAATATGCATGAAATGCTGTCCGAGTGTTTAAGTGTGAGTGCGTGTATGTGTGTGAGGTACCTATGTTATGATATTATACCAAGTAGTGATTCATATTATACTTTTTTATGACATAGGAGGCAAACGAGCAGACGGATCACATGATGGTAAGCGATTAGCGCCGCCCATGGAGTGTCCATGGGCGGCGCTTCAACACCAGAGGGGTTGTAAATGCCTTGCCGGCCTTTAAAATGGGAATACGCTCTTTTCTTGAAGGTTTCAAGGTCGTATCGGTCCGGAAATACCATAGGCGACAGTTCATTCCACAGTTTAGCTATCCATAGTTCCCGGATAACAATAGAGCTTGGATTCACAGAATATCAAAGTCAGAAATTAAATATGTGAAGAAAAATCTTTACTAGTACTGGGCGCCAGCGCAAAACAGATTCGCAAAGCAACATTTCTAGGCCATGTCAAAGACAATTTATCATGAAACTTGCTTGTAGGTGGGTATTTACACAATCACACGCACTTTGTTTTTAATTTTGTCGTGTTTATGTACAATAAAGTAATACATAAATACATAACATAACCATACGGCTACAGTAAACTGTAAGCAGATGAGCGCAGAACCCCTAAGCAAGATATGACTTGACGTTAAAACATACGTTCAAGCCTCATTTGCGCCTTGTAGAGCAAAAACAAGGTCTAGAAAAAAAAGCAAAAAGAGCATCCAATATATGATAAACTGCCAAGAAAAGACAAAACTTTACTCACATATTCCGTCGATCCCAGTGTTGAGTAGCTTTGGCACGATACTCCTGAACAGTCGCCATGTCCACCTTGACGTCTTTAGGTAGTAAAGGCCACTCCACCTCTGACAGTGCCTGTAACACAAAAAAACAACCATAAATAGGGATCAGGGTAATTTAGTACTTCGAGGACATTAGGAGTTGCTAATTAATCTTTTGCATGGAAATAGTCAATCGATCCTCACCAACAAGAGCTTTTATTCAATGGCGATTATGGTAATGATTACAATGCATGTTACACATGTGGGATTGGTACTTTTTGATAGCTGTGTAAGGTGCTGGCTGCTAGATGATGAATAAAGGACGTTCGAATGTAGTTTGAATTGTTTTGGAATGGCGAATGATTTGACGTAGGATTGAGTATGAAAGAAGCGTTGGACGGTGAACGATGTTTTAATATAGTAGCTGTAAATAAATTGAAGATTTTTCAGTTATTCATTGTTTTCCTGCGCCGCTCCTACATTTTGGGGGCACGACCGGGATCGCGACGCCAGGATGAACGAATACTGAAAATATAACCCTAGACAAATACGGCGATGAAAGAAGAAAATATTCAAGAAGACGACAAAGATTAAGAAGACGGACGACGAAGAAGTTAAGACGAATTTATTAGGTACGTGAGAAGACGGAAGACGAGACATGAATAGGCTACATGAAATTATGACATTGCGTGTTTTTACTGCAGAAAACGATTACGATGTGCAGATGTTTATAGAGGATGTAGAGAAAAAAGCATGTTTATACGGATGGACGCCGAGGCATCAATTCCTGATAGCGAAGAAAAGGTTCTTCGGCACGGCGGCGCTGTGGCTACGGGCGGAGCTTGCGGAGGAAGAACCACTCGACAGTTGGCAAGATTTGAAGTTAGCCTTGCTGCGTGAATTCTGCGAGGATACGTCTGAAATACATGAAAGAAAGAAAGACAATGGCGACAAATTTGAAAATCATGAGATTCATGAGTATCGTGACATCCACGATGATAACGATGACAGTTTGATACGATACGACGCGCATCCGACCGCGCAAGTGACAACTTTCGATAATTCGACGAAGGAGTTCGAAACAATAAAAGAAGCCAATTTATCAATGTCAATCAATGCGATGTGTCACATGGAAATTAAATGCCAAACTGTCGACGAGAGTTGCAAAATCAAAGAATGTGGAGGATTGGGCGAAAGCAGAACTCAAGTTGTACCTGAGGAGCAGCGGTGGGGCGACATTCGCAAAACTGACGAAAATATGCAGGATATGTGGGGATTTCGACAGCAGAGGTGTGAAGATTTACGTGCGCGTGTAGCCTGCCACATGTTCTCAAAGTCCGCTGGACCCAAGATTCGACTCACGGAGGACAGTTCTCGTAAAGAAGGCTTCTGTTATGACACGGGCACGGCGAAGACCTACGACGTAACAACGGCGCTACTACGACGCGACGCAGCAACGGCATCAATTACAATGTGTCATGTGTTTTTATGTGTTTGGAAGTATTGGTTTTATTTGTACGGTGTATTAATGATTTGTTAGATGGTTTGATGTATTTTTATATGACGTTGTATATAGGGTGTGTTGTAAGTGACGGTGTATGTAAGATGTGGATGCTGGTGACGGGTAAGTGCGGTGTCTGAAGGTGCATGACTGAGGGACCAGATCATGATTGCAGGATTGGCCGAGTGTGGGATTGGTACTTTTTGATAGCTGTGTAAGGTGCTGGCTGCTAGATGATGAATAAAGGACGTTCGAATGTAGTTTGAATTGTTTTGGAATGGCGAATGATTTGACGTAGGATTGAGTATGAAAGAAGCGTTGGACGGTGAACGATGTTTTAATATAGTAGCTGTAAATAAATTGAAGATTTTTCAGTTATTCATTGTTTTCCTGCGCCGCTCCTACACACATAATGATATCTATGATAAGATAATGTTCCAATCCGATAATGAGCAGCATCAATGTCTGATATAACTGACAATTAAAAAATGTTAAAAAAACGGTTTAATAAAACATGTCTATGAACAATGAGAATTCCTCATTGAGAAGAAAAGAGAAGATTTTTAAAATGGCTGCACATAGGAGGCTGCATATGGTTACTTTGGTACGGAACGTACTTTAGAAACAGAAACCAGAATCTTAGAATTTGTTCAAAACGGAGTATTTACCATGTATGTAATTCTAAGATTAATGACCATGTATTAAAGATTTACGTGTATGAAAGATTTTCATGACAAGAATTACTCCCTGTAAGCTTCTAAACTAAATGAAAGTTCCCTGTCACAAACCCGCGGGCTTTGGGGGTAGTTTTAAATATTCGGCTTGCAAGATCTGGAACGATCTACCACCGCCATTCCAGCATTTAGGCGAAAATTGAGCACATTTTTGTTAAGTAGAGACAATTGGAAAATAAAGGCATAAAATATACCTAAATTTAGTTAGGAAAAAAATATTTTTTGTGTTTATCATAAAATTTGATTTAAGTTTAGTATTTTTTCTTTTCCTTTGTTGTCTTTGTAATTTGTAATGTAGCAAAAGAGGGACGGACTGAAAACCAGCGCTGAGCAGTCGTTATGGCTGGCATGGCACAGCACATGCTGGGTTCGCTCTTTTTGTCATATTATAGTAATAAAAAATATAATAATGCATGTAACCTGTATTTGCAAACAAGCAACAAATATTTTTTGATTTCATGTCATGATTTAATTATTGCCGATTATGATAATGCTTACAATGTAGGTATGTCATTATTTATTCTGCGTATAATTTAGGTACCTAGTTGATACATAACTCCACGAAACTACTATTTGAAACGTTTGTATTATTAGCATTGCCTTATCGTCAAGTCTGCGAAAAACTACGGGATTGCAATGAATTTAGTACTGACCTTTTTTTGTTCTTCTATCAACTTTTCATGGCGCTCTAGTTCCTTTTTAGTAATAAATTTAGCCACGCCATTTTCCTCTTCTAATATTTGAGCGTTGCCTGTCGACGATAATAGTACCTGAAAATATTTAATTAATGAAGCTAAACACGGATTAGCAAGTGAGAGCAACCATTAAACGCTTTAAGTCATGGAGGGAAGAGAAAGTATTGCAATTACCTCAACAGTAGCTAGGAAATTGTTATCATGGGCCATGAGAAGCTCAGACAGAATTTCTGGTGACACATCAGGGAACAAGTTGTACAGTTTGTCTCGGGTCATCCTAGCAGCCAAATCGTTTGGCTCATTACTGCGCCATTCTGCAGTAATCTCCTTCTTATAAATAGACAAGGCTAGCTCCATGTCCATGATGTCTTTTAAATCTGGAACAGCAGGTTCTTGACCTGCCTGAGCCAACTGTTCTTCTTTTAATGCTAGCTGCCTGAAATATAGTAAACCCGTTTAAGATTAAATGTTATTTTAACAAATGATCATGGAAACATACATGTCAGGATACTTACCTAACACGTACATATTCAGAAGCATTCCAAATGGACAAGTACGTAAATAACTGAGAAGTTGTTCGTAAACCTCACCTCGCGAATTCTTCATCTTGGCGCAGCATCATTTCCGTCTGCCGTGACTGCTGATCTAGTTGATGCATGAACGATTCAATCCAAAGTGCGTTAATTTCGTTCAGCAACGAAACTGGCAAGTTTACTCTAGTCACTATGTTATCCGGATAAGTCATATCATTTCTACCAAATATATTGTCCAGCTCAGAAATTAATACTGTCCCCAAATCAACATTGATTACTCTTTCACAGTCATCACTGGCAGTTGTCTGGCAGTCGTCGTCGTCTGTACTCAAATATGACTCCACGGCTGGTTCAGCAGCACTTGATGTTGATGCTACACATATTTCTTCAGTTTCTTCTGTAACTGGATCATGCCCATCATTAGCTTCACCACGACGCATTTTCCTTATCTTAAGGCAATAATCAGAATAATGATTGTCAGGTATAACAACATATTTCTCTATTTGACGTTTAAGCTGAATGGACGATTCCGAAAGATTCTTGTCTTTTTTTATTTTCAATGTACTAGGTGCTGATGTCCCTGGGGCTTCTGTCAGGCTCGGGTCTATGAGGGCAGCAATCGCTTTTGGCTGTGTATTAATACTGGGTATTACATTATATGCCGCTAGACAGTCACATTGTTCGTCATCGAAATCCTCTGAATCTGAAATATCTTCACTGCCCACAGTGTGAAACTGATCATTGGCCATACCGTCGAAGACAATGTCTACCGCCCAATTTACATCGCCAATGCATTTATCAAATATATCTCTCAATTCAACTTTTGATACATTCTTGAATAATTTTCTAAAAGCAACAAAATGTTTCTCTTCATTTTTACATCTCACAGTTTCGAACGCGAGGTGGTCATGGTCATTTGTCATACTGCTTTTATCCAACATTCGTTTATCGGGAATCTTTTCTATATTTAATTCCTTGTAGTGCAAGTTAATGTCTCTAGCTGTACAAGCAAGAAGCTTTAGATTTTTAGTATCCATATTAGTGTCAGTACCAGTGACTGTCATAGTGCCAGTTGTAGCTGTTTCTGCTTTAATATTTGGCGTGTCTAGTAAATTGGTTCGTTGACCTTCATTCCATGATGGCATGAACAAAGATATATTTGACCAATCATTATAATTAGAACCTGGTAGCAAAACACGATTTGTGTCTGTATAATTAGTTGAAGCATTTCTTGGTGGTTTGGGTATAAAGGCCGATGCGTTTTCCATGAGAGTAGGTTCTGTTTTCGTATCATCATTCCAGGCGGCTCCGTTTTCCCATTCCTCCTCAAGCTTTTCAAAATCCAATTTATTGACCGAGTCATTGACATCATGAGGTTCTATTTTAGTGTCATCGGTGATTGTATTCATGTTTGTTGGAGAAAGCATTAAAGCTTCGTGTTCACTTGCGACATTTGTTTCTGATATGGGATCTAAAGAAAAATATTGTGGACTTGAAATATTAGCCTGGTTTGAAGGGGACTGTAATATCCTCATTGAACTGAACTCTGTTTGACTTGAACGATCATCTGCATGGCTTGAAACACTGTCTGTCTTGCTTTTAAAAGATATTTCCTGCTGCAGCTCCCGCGCGTCTAAGCTAGTCAATGATGGTGCTAGCTATAAAAATACAATAATAATTATTAATAATAATATAATTATTGTTTAGATTCCATGTAGATGCTCACGAATGATATTATTTCATATTGAACTATAGTGGTCAGCGGTTAAGAAGTCAATCCTGACATCTGTTATTTCCATACAGTTACCTAAAAGTCACTTTGAGGTTATAAAATGTATGGAAATGACAGGTGTCAGGATTGACTTCTTAACCGCCGACTACTATAGTTGACTACGCGGTTCGGCAAAGAAAGCAAATGTAGCCTGTTCTTTACCTGAATCTGGTGCGTTTGCCCTGGAGTTAAAATATTTTGTTGATTTTGTTGCATGTCAGTTTCTAGGCGAACAGGGTAATTCCTTTTTACTGGAGGTACTTTATCCCCAGGATAGGATAGACCGAAGCGTCTGATTAAATAAACGCCACTCACTGGTTCAAATTTTTCTAACAAACGTTTCAGTGTGAATATAGGGACGTCGTGGGTATTTTTCCGAGCAAGCTGGCCGACTTTTTTTGCCCATGGAGTATTGGGTTCCAATACTTCTATAATGTAGCCATTTTGGACTCCGGCTCGGACATAGGGTTCCATATGGTAAATCTCAATGTTAGTATTATCAACGAAAATGGGACTTACACCGCGACCAATAACCTCTAGAACCCTTTCGAAATTCCAAGCGTGCGCGTCAGGAAGCAGATTTTTATTATACCTGTATTGTCCGCCCGTCATGAAATAGTCATCAGTGCTAAAAATAAATTTTGTATAATCCATATCAGGGCACATAGCAGCAACTAATGCCTTTGCCAAGAAAGATTTGCCACTGCCAGGTAAACCTCTCATCAAGATCAAAGTTCTACTCCCATCATTGTGGTAGCCGACAATTTGTTGTGTTTGTAACGTCCATATACGTTTTTGCATATTCATTGAATTTTCTCGATGTCTCTGTTTGGGAAAAGCGCCTAAGGCTTGCGCTACCCCAGCATAGGGTAGTAATGGTTGTGATATCTGCGTGCTGGTAATACTTTGTCGGTTTTGTGATGCAGGTAGACTTTCTGAGATGGCATTGTTTGTGAGCTCAATCGTTTGATCATATGTTGCGGGTGTACTGTCCAATGATTTACAGACAGAAGAATCCTCCGACATGTTGACTATAATATCAACGGCACGTGTTACTGAAAAATGAATTCAACACTTAGTTTTGTGTAAATAAAAACTATGAGCTGGATATGATTTTCTTCTTAGAACGTTATAAGTAATGACAAATGCAAAATGCTAATACAAGATACATACTAACACAGGTATACATATTTTTACTTTACTTCCTTGCTGGAAATTATGTTTTCCCCTCACTAGCTCGGAAAGCCGTCTTTTATCCTTTGAAACAAGCGGGTAAAAACGCATTTTATCCACAAGTGGGGAAAGTAATTTGACCTTGGAGCGCGTTTGAGTAGCTTTTGACAGATAACAAAACGTAAAACGCTCATAATAATGGTTAGTTTGATATCAATTATCATTAAATAAATGGTTTGAGAATTTAATACAAAATACCAAATTTAGATTTATTTAATGATTTAAGTTCCTAAACCTAAACCTTCAAATTCTATAAATAACATTTGTTTTATAATGATATTGAGTATAATTGTAAACGCACAAGTTGAGTCGATGCAATTTCAAAACGCATCGTCAGAAAGAAATGTCATCATTGTCAATGTCAACTAAAATATACACAACTTGTCACGGACTTCGACTCACGTAAATATTATACACAACTTCCAGAGTTTTCTGTTATAATCTCGTAAAAAAATCGGTGATTCCAGTGATGAAAATCATGCCTGTGTTTTGTGTTACACACGGGTGCAAAGTTGTATTTTACTTCTCGTGTGTTGAAACACTCGCTACGCTCAGGATTATATTTTAGAACCACTCGCTTCGCTCGTGGTTCAACTATAGAATCCTTTCGCTAGCTCGTGCTTTAATTCCACACTCGCGGGTAAAATACAACTTTGCACCCTTGTATAACAAATAACTATTTACTGTGTGTTGTTTGTAGTACCTGACATTGTAATTTTATATTAAACTATATGATGTGTAATGTTTTGAAAAAATTACACCCCGCCGAGTTTCGTACGGCGGTTCTTCTCGTGGCAGAGGTTTATTTTTCGAACCGGTGGCAGTTTATTGACATTCATAGGTGCATAAATAATATGCCTAAATTGAAGAAAAAATACTCTTCCTTTTATTACAGCGTTCATAAATATATGAGCAAATCCGAGCCTTCAAAAATAAATGTACATAGTAACGCACAAATACATCTGAACAGATTTATCATTCGAAAATATATGTATATTTGTTTCATCCGTCATATTCATCTGAGCAAGCCTCTCAATAATATTTAATCAACTGAAAAATAATAAATAACTGTACTATGATTTTTACAAAATTATTTAAACACGTGGAAGCACTTATTTGATAAGAAATGAATGTACATAACAGTTCAGTTCGCATGTTGTGATTTATGGCTACTTTCTTACTTCGTCGACTCTGGCTTGTTTTATGGACTCAGTGAGTATCCTTTTATTATAATATGACATGGTAATTAAGGAACGGAGTGTTAGAAGGACGAATGACTGGTATGAAAGAGTGCATGGGGGCCGAGGTTACGGAGCCAGGAACCAAGACGGTGAAGCTCTACTGGAGGCAGCCTTAGCTTTTGACCTAGCCATAACAAACACATTCTTTCAAAAACGGGACCAACATCTTATCACCCACCATAGTGGTCAACACTCCACTCAAATTGACTACATTCTTTTGAGAAGAAATAGGCTAGGTCAAGGGGCTTGCAATGGGTGGAGCGCGCCGCGTTAATAACCTAACGCTCGAAATCCCTGAAACTAGCTGTCAGTCGCGGGCCGTCGCTGTCCGAGCGTGTACGCCGTGTACTCGTACGTGCCCGTCGTGATCCGCTGCCGCGCGCCGCCGACTTGATCGCGACGAACCGCGCTAACGTATTTTTTTGCGTGATTAAAAAAAAAACACGATGAAAGCTATAACCGGCACCACCATGTTCTGTATATGTTTGTTTAAATACCCGAAGGAACGTTAGTGTGTCTTTTTTTCAATTACCTACAAATTGTGAACGGTAAGTTTTTCTTTTAGTTTGGTGTATGTAATAATAATTACTTATTTAGTATAACCTTGGTGTTTAAAATTATCAAGTTGTAAGTTACAATGTACAACAACAATACAAATGAATACGATTCGAACAACCGTTTCAAACAAAAAAAGAAATTTAAAAATTCGTTTAATAAATGACGGAGTTCTGAGGTAACTAGCATAAATAATAATAATAATAAAACTAATAAAAAAAAACTAGCTTTCTAGGTTACCTGGAAGTGGGTTAGGTTTTTGATTACTAGTCAGTCAGTCAGTGGTAAAAATGCCGTTTTTGGAATTTAATATCTCAATAATTATTAAACCTATATTTATGAAATTTGGGGTTCTAGTTGTTCTAAAGGATCTTAATACATGTACCAAATTTCATTTTTTTATGTTAGATAGATTTGGAGATATTGGGGGGTCAAAAGTGGCTGGGGTGAACTTGGCTGGACACGCTGCCGCGTGTCTAGATTTTAATAAAGACGTGTGCTGTGTGAGCTTAGTTATGAATTAAACTTTCAAGAAATAAATTGATTTTCCCTTCTCAAGATCAATTTAATTTATAGTGTTATTCATAATGACACTAGCCTTCATGTGAACTAACATCATCATCATCCTAGCGTTATTCCCAGTACAGTTGCATCCTGAAGGATGCCTGGGGCCGCTACCTAATCCCAAGAATTGGCGTAGGCACTAGTTTTTACGGAAGCGACTGCCATCTGACCTTCTAACCCGACGGGGAAACTAGACCTTATTGGGATTAGGTTTGTCAAGTGAGTGGGCAACTTGACTGTTAGAGGTTCTCAAGCCGCCCGGAGGCCTCCAACTTGGCTTAACGACTGCTATCATAGACAGCAACCGGGATCAACGGCTTAACGTGCCTTCCAAAGCACGGGAGCGCTCAGTTAGTAACCACTCAAAGCGGTCACCCAAGGACTGACCCCGCCCGAAATTCCTTAACCTCGCATACCGCACGCGGTACGCGGGCGCCGCTGGGCCATGAACGCTCTATTCATGTGAAGTAACATGTACTTAATTAATTTCGGTTCACTGTACTTAAGCGACATCTGGTGAGGTAGAACATGTTTTGCCTCATTGAAGTATTTTTGGCGTGACAACCCTAGGGCTACACGTGCCGCGCGTGAATGAATACAAGTTATGGGATAGACAGAGATGCAGAGAGTAGGCACGTTTCTTATGCCTAAACGCCGTTTTTGTTAGGAAGTGAAATTTCTGTACTTGTACTATTCCTTATTCTGTGGCTAGGTTCCTCTAAGGACTGCAAGGTGTAATACCCAGTGAGAGCCTTGTTTCCCAGCATAGGTTACTGCTCCTGGACTTAACTTTTAATGTAAAACGTTTAAAGAAGAGCCCGAATTCTCCAGTTAGAACAAAATGGTACAGATTGGATGATAGGAAATTATCAGCAGAATTCAGGGAAAGAGTGGTTGGTAAAATGATTGAAATGGGAGATATGGCAGAGATGGGAGTAAATGAGTGCTGGAATGAGATGGCAACGTGTGTACGGAGTGTAGCGAGGGATGTCTTTGGAGAAACGAAAGGAAAAAGGAAGATAGATAAGGATACATGGTGGTGGAATGAGGAAGTACAGATGATTTTGAAAGAAAAGAAGAATGCATTCAAAGAGTGGACAAAGGGGGAAGATGGAAATGATAGACAGAAGGAAATGAGAAGATCAGAATATCAGCTCAGTAAAAAGAAGGCTAAGAAAGCAGTTGCAATTGCACGGGCCAAGGTACAAAATAAGATGTACGACTTTCTGGAGAGCCCACAAGGCCAATAAGATCTTTTCAGAATATCGAGAGAGAATGCAAGAGATATAAATCATATGAAGTGTATAAAATAAAAGACGAAGCGGGTAAGATTTTGACAGATGATGAGGAAATAAAAGGACGCTGGAAAAGTTACTTTAATAAATTAATGAACGAAGAGAATAAATGGAACGGAGTGTTAGAAAATGTGCGAAGTAATATAGGTATGGTAAATGAGATAAGTATAGAGGAAGTGAAGATGGCGGCGCAGCGGTTGGGCCGGATGGTATACCAGCGGAAGTATGTAAATTTTTGAAAGCGGATGGATGGAAGTGGCTGACTTTATTTTTCAATAAGTTGTTGCAAGTAGAGGCAATCCCTGATGAATGGTGCAACAGTTCGCTGGAGCCCATTTTTAAGAATAAAGGCGACATACAGGATTGCAACAACTATCGGGGAATAAAGCTCATGTCACATAGTATGAAGATATGGGAGAAAGTGATAGCGAAACGAATGAGAGAAGAAAGCGAGGTAACACAGAACCAATTTGGGTTTATGCCGGGCCGAGGGACAATGGACGCCATATTTGCACTCCGCCAACTTTGTGAGAAATACCGGCTTGCACAAAAAAACTTGCATATGGTGTTCATTGACCTGGAGAAAGCATACGATAGGGTCCCCCGTAAGGTTCTGTGGTGGGCTATGAAAGGAAAAGTAACTTTTCCAGCGTCCTTTTATTTCCTCATCATCTGTCAAAATCTTACCCGCTTCGTCTTTTATTTTATACACTTCATATGATTTATATCTCTTGCATTCATCTTTCTCTCTCTCTCGATATTCTGAAAAGATCTTTTTGGCCTTGTGGGCTCTCCAGAAAGTCGTACAACTTATTTTGTACGTTGGCCCGTGCAATTGCAACTGCTTTCTTAGCCTTCTTTTTACTTAGAGAAGTCAGAAACTTATACACTCAACAGAGAAATAAAGCTAGCCGGGAAGGCTGGAGAAAGTTTACAGAGAATATAAGCACCTATGCCGAGGGGGCACGAGTAGTAAAACTGCTTGCAGAAGAACGAATGTGTCAACTAGGCAGTCTAAGAGTGGAGGGAGATCTAATTACAGACCCTGGTGAGATTCTAGAAATTATGTTGAGATCACACTTCCCGGACTGTGAAATAGATGCTGAAAAGGAAGAGGAAGTAACGCGCGGGGGGGGGGGGCTGCCATGGAGGTTGTGGAGGAGGAGAGAATGGAGTGGGCGATCAAATCCTTCACACTATTCAAGGCAGCGGGACCGGACGGGATATTACCGGTGCTTATACATAAAGGGTACAAATATATTAAGGAGAGCTTAACGCAACTATACAGAGCAAGTATAGCCTTGTGCTACATTCCGAAAGCATGGAGAGAAGTAAGGGTGGTATTTTTACCGAAACCAGGAAAGAAAACGTATCAGGAGACAAAATCCTTCAGAAGCATAAGTCTATCGTCATTTATACTAAAGACCTTAGAGAAAATTATAATACCTTAGATAAGTCAATAAGAGAAAAGGTGTAATGCGGTGGGAACCCACTGCACGGGTACCAACATGCATACATGGCAGGAAAGTCGACAGAGACCGCCCTACATAACCTAACGGTGAGGGTGGAGAGAGCGCTAGACTCCAAGCATTATGCACTAGGCTGCTTCTTCGACGTAGAGGGAGCCTTCGATAAAGCGACCTTCGCGGCGGTGGAAGAAAGTCTAAAAAGAGATGGTATCAGTCGAGCAGTAGCGAGATGGATAGGAAAGATGCTTAAGGACAGGGCTATCAGGGCTCAACTGGGAGGTGTCTCAAAAAGAATAAGTCCAAGACGTGGGTTCCCGCAGGGGGGCTGTCTATCTCCCCTCACGGTGCTGCTATTGGACTCATTAGTAAAGACGGTCAACAGAGGAGGTGTGTATATACAGGCTTACTCTGATGATGGAGTTCTACTAGTGAGAGGCACAGTCCTGGGCATCGTAAGAGATATCATGGAAACAGGTCTCAAACAGGTGCTAGGATGGTGCAGAGAAAGGGGACTGGATCTGAATCCAGTCAAAACAAAGCGGGTATTGTTTACCACAAAGAGAAAGAAAGAGGAGATGAAACCAATAAAGATACAGAACAAGGAGCTGGAGATGGTAAAAGAGTTGAAATACCTGGGGGTGATACTAGACAGCACACTCAGATACAAAACTCATATCAAAGAGCAGTCGGCTAAGGCCATTAGAACACTGTACCAATGTAAAAGGGCAGTGGGAAGGAATTGGGGGATGAGGCCCGAAATGATCCATTGGATCTATAAGGCGGTAATTCTACCCAGGGTGTTATATGGGGCCGTGATATGGTGGCATAGGGCCCATGTAAAAGAATATTGCAAAGAACTAAATAAGGTACAAAGACTAGCATGCCTGATGGTGACGGGGGCGATGAGAACAACTCCGACACAGGCGATGGAGGTAATGCTAGGCATGAAGACACTAAGAATTGAAGTGGAGAAGAGGGCCATGGAACAGTGGTACAAAATGAAAGCATGTGAAGAATGGAGAGGAAGCTGTGTGGACAAGGGCCGCGCGCTTATACAAAAGGAGGCGCTGTCAAAGCTAGAAATGCTGATAGCTAATAATTACCTAATTAAGAGACAGGAGATTTTTGACAAGAAATATAGAATACACATAGGTGAGAGAAACAGTTGGAAAGTAGAAATCGAGTACCCTACTGTTTCACAGATGGATCAAGGAGAAAGTCGACAAAGCTGGCGGGTGCTGGCATAGTGGTACCCAAAATGGAGAAGAGAGAGTCTATAGACTATATATCTGCCCAGTGGTATACCACTGGGCAGATATGCCAGTGTGTTTCAGGCAGAAGTATATGCGATAATGAAGTGGCCGCAAATAGTAAAGGAGAACAGACAGGAGACTGGAAGGGTTGTGATATACACTGACAGTCAGGCCGCATTGAAGGCACTAAACAGGGCAACCGTGATCTCTGCTCTGGTGAGAGATTGCAAGAAAGAGCTTAATGAGATAGGAGAACACCCAGGTGTTACGGTGGCATGGGTGCCAGGACACCAGGGAGTAACGGGAAACGAGAAAGCAGATGAGCTGGCAAAGGAAGGGGCGGAAAGGGAATTTATGGGTCCAGAACCAGCCCTTCCTTTCTCGGCTGATGTCACAAAGGGGGTCATTGAAAGGCTAAAAGAGAAAGAGGCGGAGAGAGAATGAAGGGAGGCAACTGGATGTAGGCAGGCAAAGATGATGTTAAGAGGTATCGACTACAGAAGAACCAGGTATCTGCTGAAACTGTGTAAGAGTAATCTGAGATTGCTGACCGGAATCATCACCGGGCACAATACTCTGAATAGACACTTAAAGATAATAGGTATCAGCAACGATGCTTCCTGCCCACATTGTGGGGAGGAAGAAACTAGCCAGCATATACTAGCGGAGTGTATCATGTACGCAGCAATGTGGTTTGATATATTTGGCAGAGATACACTAGCGGAGAGCGAATTGAAGGATGTCAACTTTAAGGATGTCCTTTTGTTCTGCAGGAAAACGAGAAGAATGGAAGATGCTGTGGGAGCGTCGCCGGGACAGTAACCTAAAGCTCCAACTCCGGGAAAATGGGCTGAATGATCCCAACGAGTGATCGACAGCCCGCCTGTTTCCGGCCGGGCATCCCTACACATCATCATCAAGGCTTGCTGTAGAGCATCTGTTAATTTTGTTCGTTTCCTTATTGTTTTGCTTTTAATTTTATCTATTTTCTTTAATTAAATGATGCTCCTTTCCATCGCCTTTGACATGTAGCCAGTTTTGTTTTTGTTTTTGCAGTTTAGGTCCATGTTTGGCATCCATAAGTAAGAGTGGGAAGAATGCAGGTGTCCATTACTACTTCTTTGAATGTAGAGAGAACTCTCCCTTCAGAACTTCTTTCAGAGACCAGTATTTTTCCAGCCTATTGCAATACTACGATTGATTTCGTCATCTTCATTTGTATCTTGGAAAGAGACTTGTTTGCCGAGGTAAATGTATGTGTCGACATATTCCAACGGTTTGCCCTTTATATGAACTGTGTTAGGTTTGCGGTTTGTCGTCACTTTTGTTTTGCTTTCATTCATTTATAAAAATATGGTAATGTTTAATGCAAAAAAGTTATTTTTATTCTAGAATGAGCCTGGCAAATACGCGACTGGCTAGGGCTTAGCTTTAGAGTAGCCTGGGGTCTGTGTTGGTATCTTTTTTTATAGATGGGTTTTACTCCTTGGGTATTTTAGCAAGGAGGATTTGCCAAGTGTTGGTATGTAACCCCAAAATTTAGCATTACCACTAGTTTCACAAAAGCAATTGCCATCTGACCTTCCAATCAAGAGAGTAAACTAGACATAGTTGGAATTAAATTGGTTTCCTTAAAATGTTTTCTTTCACCAAAAAGCAACTATAAAATATCAAATGATAATTCAAACATAGATTTTTAGAAAAACCCTGTGGTACGAGCAGGTACCAAACCCACACACAACCTCCATATTTAAAATTGTGTGCCTTACGGCCTGGCAGCGACTTCAAGCGGTGGTGAAGCCGCAGCAGCTTTCCTAATACATTGTGTTTGATAACAACCCACTGCAGTGTTCAGCGTCTCAACCATGCAATGAGGCCTGGCAGCGACTTCGAACGGTGGTGAAGCGGCAGCAGCTTTCCTAATACATTGTGTTTGATAACAACCCACTGCAGTGTTCAGCGTCTCAACCATGCAATGAACAGTTAAAACGCTTATTGCACCCCAATTTGCGCAATGTTGTGGCTGGGCTGCAACCACTCAGCTTCTGTCAATTACTCATTAAGTTAAAAAGAATAAAAGATAAATTACCACAAAAGGATGGTTTGTTTATCTTCACATTATAATGGATTATAACATAATTTTAGGTATCTATACAACATAAACAGACACAACATGAACATACTGATAATAACAATGGTATCATTTTTCAAGACAAATAAATGCACTGAGGTATCAAACAAGGATCTTTAGAGCCCTCCCTCCCCTCAATTATAGATTTTTACTTTGATGACTACATCTTTTAGTCACGTTTTTGCGCGTTATGTTTATGTATTGCGCATGTGTCAATCGAGATTATACAGTAGAAATATAATACTATACATTAATTTTTATTCTATGTTTGTACTTACAGTCGCCGCCGCAATGTTCCACAATTGAGCAGACTGCATCTCGACTCATTACTTCACCGAATAGATGCATCAAGGAGTCAACTGCTTCTGTGAGATCTGGCGCCGGACTCTGATATCCAGTATCCATTATGAAGGAACTCTAAACAGTTTTATCTACGAATCTACGTTACCACGAATATAATAGCGTCGTCCGTTTTTGTTGACACGTCTTTTTTGTCGATTCTGTTTTCTTTTGTAATACCAATAGTAATCATAACGAGTTTATTACGAAACACAGTATCGTTATGCTCCATAATCGCTAGTATACTATTTTGATTAACCACATTTTGTCGAGTTTGACCTTGAAGTAGCGTAATTGACGTTTTAACAGTAGGGCCTTTTACACAGTAATTATTATCACGCGATATACTCATTATCACGATACGTATCAAGTGAATAATTGTAGCAAAATCCAAACAATTTTGAAACCATTTCAGTATTTTTGTGATGACACATTCAGTAATAATATAGTAAAAATTAAATCTACTTTGCCAGGCCTAATTCTTTATTTCAGCATAGCAAGACAAGAATTGGCTATGGTTTTAAAGTTCAATCTAATCTATAGAAGTATCAACTCTGCCTCCAATTATGTTGTTACTATGGAATAGAATAAAGTAAATAGTACTTCGTACAAAAGGCCCACCGTTAACGAATCCCCCGTTAAGGTATACCGAACGTGCCTAAGCGTGGCCATCTTTTTCCATCGCACGCGAGTGCATGCGTGCCGTCCTTGGCAGTGCGCGGCAACTACTAAATAAGCCCTCTCAGGCGGGCGGCCGACATGGAGTAAGCCACGCCTGAATATGGTCAACATAATATACCGACCTCAACCTTAGAGCATTTAACATGTGAGAAGCCATGAATTATGCTTAGGGCCCGAATCACACTGGTGTCGCGAAGAGTCGCGGTAACCCAACAATATTTGTATATAGCAACATTGACACGGAAGAGCAATGAGAAACTTTCTGGTTTGGCAAGTTGATGTTCTTTTACTTATTCGATCTTCTTTTACCATCCTGTCAAGTGCTGCATCCAGATCCTTTGTTTCTTCAGCGTGAAGTACTCGTCAGTGCGATCGTGAATTCTCCAGCCTCCTCGATACCAAAGAGAACAAAAGCAAAGTACCTAGATATAAAATAATTTAATCTATAACACAAAGATTTAAGGGAGGCCGAGGTTTCTGGTCATCTCGAAACTCTTTGAGCTGATAATGGCTGTAGTCTCGACTGCCATTGAATATGACCGTTTTCTAAGCTAGATAGAACCAAGTAAGATTAATCGAATCACAAAGATATTACGTTGAGTTTCACCTATAGTAGACTGACTGGTCATTCTGCGTAGGATATGAAACGAGTCTGTTCAGACTTAGCTTGCGTTATAACACATCTAGATGCATTTCAGTGTTGGAATGCATAAGAGAAAGATCTAGTTGGATCCTTCTGTGCTTACGGACTGAAAGAATAGTATGCCCGTAAGGGTCCCAGCGAGATGACATTAAATAACATATCAATGAGAGTAATATATATTACTTTGTGCTTACATCATGTTAAGTTGGAACAACTGGCGCGGCCTGCGGTGGCGGTCAATGGTAAATTTGACAGCTAAGGAAAAGTTTACTATTGACCACCGCAGTCAGCCCGCGCCAGTCTGTGAGAGGCTTAACTCTCTGTCCAACGTATTGGCTATGTGCACGTCAGAAACGTCAAGCGTCAAGGGTCCCGAGACAATGTCAAACTCAAGAGAAGTCAAATATTGACACATGGATATTTTATTACATTGAAATTGAAATTTAATATAATAATAGTAACATAAGGGTATATACTAAATATATACCTGCATTTACCAATAATCAATTGAAAGAATAATAATAGAAAAATAATACAATGAAAAGATGTCAGTTAATAGAGATTAAAATGAAACACTTAACTAATATACATAATAATTAAGTTCCTTAAATATAAATGGGGAGAATATTCTTCATGTGGTATCCCCAGAGGAACTGTCAAATTATCT
Source organism: Notocelia uddmanniana (assembly GCA_905163555.1). Lineage (NCBI taxonomy): Eukaryota > Metazoa > Arthropoda > Insecta > Lepidoptera > Tortricidae > Notocelia > Notocelia uddmanniana. Next base: position 10,987,895 of record LR991065.1, on the reverse strand, counting down.
TCGAGCCCTTTCGGTGATACGCTAAGCCTCCTTCTATATTAAATTAAACTCTTTCTACGTGCTGGTTGGTATTGACAACCGTGTTGAAAAATGGTTTGCAGCTTTTAAATCAAATATTATATTTTGATCAGGGGCGCTACCGCGAACCGAAAACGTAATTTCTGTCTCTCTGTCGCACTTGCGGATTCGACTGACAGAGAGGGATACTTCGTTTTCCGTTCGTGGCAACCCTTTAGATCGGCGTGTGTGTTTCTTCCATCCATTTTTTTTTTTAATTTATTAAGCTTTGGCTACCAGGGCCATCAGCTATAAACAGTTATTACAAATTCAGAGTAATACTAAACTAGTCAAAAAAAACAACAAACATCACTACAATAGAAGTAAGAGGGAAAATAATTATTACAATTTAGAATTTACAAAATGCCAAATGTGTTTTTTACAAAACTAAAAATAAATTTGTACAAACAAATATGTTTCAGTAATTCCTGAACAGATGTCGGAAAAGGGATATCTTTTATTTCATCACTACACAAGCTAATAAATAATAATCTTTGTATGTTAAAATAGGGACAAATAAAAAACAAATGATTCAAATTACAGTTATCGGTGTTACAGTATTTACAAACAGAACTACTAGACAATTTTAATCTGTGAAGATGAGCTGGGAAATGGCAATGGCCGATTCGTAATCTACAAAGGCTTTTGATTAATTGTCTACCCAAGTAAACGTTGCCCTTTTCAAACCAAGCGGTAGTTGAAGGATATGGCTGAATCTCAGCAAGCCACTTCCCTTTAATGTTTCTGGAACTAAGCAGGGATATTTTCCAACGATTTAGCATCATGTCTTTAAGAGATTTTTGCAAGTCCGAGCTAGGGACTTTAAAAGTACTATACTCAGCATTAGCTGTACTCTTGGCAAGAGAATCAACAATTTCATTGCCCAGAATACCAGAATGTCCAGGAACCCAACAAAATTCGATAATAATATTACAATTCGAAAGATCATAAACGAGTCTCCGTAAGCTATAGATCAAATAATTAACATTTGCTTTAATCTGTTTGGTAGAGAGAGCTTGAAGGGCGCTCATGGAATCCGACAATATCAAACAATTATTACATGAAAAAGTATTACTTTTAATATACAACAGTGCATATATCATTGCTAAAATTTCAGCTGAATAAATTGAGAAATAGTTACTACAGCAAAAAACTTTTCCCAACTTATTGTAAGCATCGTAGAAGGCAAAACTAGTACGAGTATTAGTTTTAGACCCATCAGTGTAAATCTTAATATAGTCTAATTTATCATTTAAAAATACATAAAAATCAAACTTAGATTCAAATTTAGTAATAGTAACCGGAATATCCTTCATCAAACATTGGAAATTATTAGAAAAACAAGGAATCAGATGCTGCCAGAAGACAACATCTTGAAACTCAAAGTTTAAATAGGATATCGACTCGCTAATGGTGTTATTAAAAGGCATTGGGGATAAATTATAATTGGGCACCGTAAAATGCTCCAAATATCGTTGAACCAGAGGATTATCACGACTAATTAAGTTGAGGCAAAATTTGTCAATGAGATAAGTTCTCCTTATAAATAAGGGAGGAACACCTGACTCAACTTCTAAAGAATTAATGGAGGATGACATCATAGCACCAGTAATGACTCGTAGTGCTTTATTTTGAATGACGTCAAGTTTTCGAAGCAATTGACTAGACGCATTTGCATAGAAAATACAACCATAATCGAACTGGCTACGAACCATAGAAATGTAAATGGTTTTCAATATCTTTGGGTCAGAGCCCCAACTGACTCCGACCAAAACTTTAAGACATTTAAACGAAGCTCGGCTTTTTTACAAATGTAAGCAATGTGCGAAGCCCAGGATAATTCTGGATCTAATACAATACCCAAGTAACGTTCAGAGATACTAAATGGTAGTAAAGCATTATTAAAGAATATTTTGGGGGAATATAAGCAACTATGACCGAAAACCATAACTGAACTTTTTTCAATATTAACGTCTAATCTGAGTTGGTTATGAAGTAGGTCATATAAAGTTACTAAACAGCGATTCATAGTAAACTCACCTGCTGAAAGATCAACACAACCTAAATAAATAACCAAGTCATCAGCGTAAAAGGAATACTTTAAAGAAGTTGGAATATGGGACATAAACTCTACGAGGCTCAGAGGAGTACCTTTGAAAGTAGATTTAGGACCATATAACTTATTTTTTATTTTAAGTGTAACTCTGCGATCATTTAGGAAATTATAAATCCAGTATAAAACTGGGCCAGGAATACCAAGATTATGTAAACTTTTGATTAAATATTCATGATTGATATTATCAAAGGCTCCTTTAATATCTGAAAAAACAGCTAATGTAAATTTGTTGTTAATCATGTTATTTTTAATATCACCTAGCAAACAGCCTAAGTTATACATAGTATTTTTTCCCTTACGAAAACCAAATTGAAATTCCGGAATCAAGGAGTTGTGTTCAATAAACCATTCGATTCGATTCTTTAACATAGTTTCAAATAACTTAGCTAAACATGAAGTAAGAGAAATAGGTCGATAAGCATCTAAACTATTAGAATCCTTGTTCGGTTTTAATATAGGAACTACAAACTGAAGTTTCCAGATGGGAGGAATGACTTTATGAAGCCAAAGCTGATTGTAAATACTTAGGAGAATTCTCTTTACATTAATAGGCAAGTTTTTAATAACAGAATATGGGATGAAATCGGGACCAGGTGACGTGTTCTTTTTGTTGTCTAGAGAAGCTACAAATTCATCAAATTCGAAGGAGTTGAGAATCCACTGAGCAGTTTCTGAGCCTTTAGAGGCAAAGTATACGTTTAAAGCGTTAGAATCGTTGTCAATAGAACTAACCGAAGCAATTTTATCCAAAAAATTCTGGGCATTAGAAGGATTGTCTAAAAATTTTGATTTTGAATAATTGGTACTTAATTTCGCAAACTTAAATCTTTTAATATGGTTCCATATTAGTTGTAAAGGCGTCATTCGGTTGAATGAAGAACAAAGTTTAACCCAAGTCAACTGTTTTTGCTCTGAAATGACTCTTTTCTTTCTAGCGTCAAATTGCTTATAAAGTAAATAATTTTCTAAAGTAGGATACCTTTTATAGGAAAATAATGAAAATTTAGATTGATTGACAGCTTCTGAGCACAAGTTGTTCCACCAAATAAGAGCTTTCCGTTTTCTAGTATGGTAACTATATGTTTACTTAGGAAATGACAGCAAGATGTCACTTAAAATTTCTATAAATTTTTTGTAACTGTGCAATGGGTCAGGCTCAAGGAGAAATGAGGAATATCTTTCGACACAAAGTTTAGAAAACTTCAACCAATTGATTTTATTAAAGTTAATGTCCGATACATCAGCTGGAGCAGCCCCAACTGAGTTATAAGAAGGAACGGAAAATTGATTAGAAGGGAAACCTACATCCTCGTACAGAACATTAACTAAAATGGGAAAGTGATTGCTACTCATGAGATCGTCGTGGATACTAAAGGAGCAACTGGAGCTTAGCACTGGGGATGCGAATACTAAATCCAGAGTGTTGCCCAATTGACCAAAAGGGGAGAAAGTGGTTACAGAAAAATCATTTAAACAAACTAGGTTATGTTCATCCACAAAAGAGCTAATAATATTGCCTCTGCTATCATTGCGGCGGGAACCCCACGCTGTATTGTGAGCATTAAAATCACCTATGATTAAAAAATTTTGGCTGGAGATTTTAGAAAAGGCATTGGATAACATATTTAAGTCAAATTTACCATTAGGAGGTGGAGGGATGTATACACATAGTATCTCAATGCAAATAGAACCAACATTTAAAGAAATTAACAAATTTTGAAAATGATAACTAGAAGATGTGGTAATGGTGCTACAAGTATACTTATCTTTTATAGCTACTGCAATGCCACCATGTGGGCGATCAGAGTCTCGACGTAATATGCTGTATCCTGGCAACTTAAAAGACTTTTGAGGATCCAACCAAGTCTCATTTAACAGAACTATGTCAATATTGCTATTATGAGAGAAAATAAAATGTTTAAATTGGTCTAATTTTGAAAGGATGCTGCGAGAATTCCAATGACAGATATTTAGATTACTAATACTAACATTAGGGTCCATTACTGGGTATTGAGATTTTTAATCAATGTTTCTTTAATGACCAAATTGTCATACGGGATTTTTGCTTGCCATGAGTGAGAATCCAAAAGTTCTGAATTCAATAATAGCGCGTTTGCGTCCTTTTTGTTTGAGAAGAATACCTTTATGAGCATATTGCCCACGGGCTTCACATGAGTTAGTCCTATACACGATTTCACCACTGATGTTGTTTTAAGCAAGTCCATTTTGGTGTTCGGTATTGCTGAAGATAACAAAATCGGGTATTCTTTTTTTCCGTCTTCTCTATAAATGTGCACGTAGTCCTTAAAAAGGCCTCTTTTGGACGAAATAAAATTGGCCACCATTTTGTTAGGCGAACATTCCTCTTCACCAGGGGAAGATTTTCTTTTGGCGGCAGCAGAAACCTTGCCGCCACTGTCTTCATTCATTTTAAATTGAGAATTTTGGCCTACTTAAGTTTAGAGAATTAATAATATATTAAAAAAAGGGCGATATTACAGTTTTCAAATAAATAATTGAAAAAACCGCCTAAACGTGATGAATTTCCCGCCCTTTTTTATGTCACCTCTTCCATCCATATTAATACCATAGTGTAAAGAGCGCGTCGCGCCAAAATAGGTGTCAATGTCAATATGTGACATTGACGTTACTACATTTTTATTTTAACAATTTATTTATAATAATAAATCCGCCGGTTTGTCGCCGACGCCGATTTAGTCATTGTATGTCTATTGAGTATAATTGAAGTAACTGCAAAATCTACTGCACGCCCTCATACCTACGCAATGAGTTTGTGGGTGGACAAACATCGTCCGAGAGACTTGACCAAATTGGATTTTCATAAGGATCAGGCCGTTCGGTTAAAAAACCTTGTGCAACAAAGCGACTTCCCACATTTACTCGTCTACGGGCCTTCAGGAGCTGGTAAGAAGACACGGATTATGTGTTTATTGCGAGAACTGTATGGCTCAGGTGTGGAGCGACTACGGCAAGAAACCATGAGTTTTACTACTCCTTCCAATAAGAAACTGGAAATAATGACTGTAAGTAGCAATTACCACATCGAAGTCAATCCAACAGACGTCGGAATTTACGACAGAGTGGTCATTATGGATTTGGTCAAGAATGTAGCTCAGACACATCAAATAGACTCGTCTGGACAAAGGGAATTTAAAGTAGTAATCTTAAATGAGGTAGATGACCTTACTAAAGACGCTCAGCATGCCCTGCGCCGTACTATGGAGAAATACGTATCCACATGCCGTCTTATATTGATAGCAAATTCAATTTCACGTGTGATTCCGGCTATTCGGTCCCGATGTTTGACCATCCGTGTTCCTGCGCCTACAGAGAAAGAGATTGCTTCAGTTCTACATACTGTCTGCAAGAAGGAGGGCTTGAATTTACCATCAGAGCTTGGATTACGCATTGCAAAGGCAGCAGACAGGAATATTCGAAGGGCATTGCTTATGTGTGAAGCATGTAAAGTTCAACAATATCCCTTCACTCCTGATCAAAAAGTACCCGAACCAGACTGGCAAGTGTTTATAAGAGAGACTGCATCTATGATTCTTTCAGAGCAATCTCCGAAAAAGCTCGGAGAGGTAAGACAGAAGTTGTATGAACTAATAATACATGGTGTTCCTCCGGATATGATATTTGGTGGATTGTTGAAGGAATTAGTACGGAATTGTGACATGGCCATGAAATGCCAAGTAGCGAGTCACGCAGCCAAGTTTGAACATAGGATGCGCCTTGGTAACAAGCCAATATTTCACTTGGAGGCTTTTGTTGCCAAGTTTATGGCTATTTATAAGAAGTTTGTTGAAGAGTCTATGGGTGATATGTTTTAAATATAAGTTTGATTGTGAGCAGTTCTTTATTTTCGTAAATTTTATTTGATTACAATTTGTACCACATTCGAAAACTTGTTATTATTCATCTGCAATGTACTGACAAATAAAAATTTCTTAGTGGATTATTGATTGAATGATTGAATAGTGGGTCTTATTGAATTATATTGTTAAGGATTTTCATTTGTCTACAATTGATGCTGTGGTGATTTAAAACTTATTCATACAAATAGTATTACAAAGTTTTGTGTCACAGTGTAGTCTAATTATAGACTAACAAACAAACAATGGTCCAAAATTTAGGTCCTTACCCTAGGATGAAATCATAAACACTTGGAAATTATGTTGATTTTAATTGTATTTTTGACATTTAAGTAACAGAATTATTCACAAGGTCAAAAAAAGTAAGTACATTAGTGTCATAGAAATAATTAAAAATACTGAAAAACAATTCTTCAAACATGTTTTGAGTTTACTAAATAAATGAACTGTATTGATAATAATATTTGACTGGTATTTTCCTTGCAAAAAGCCTGAAGTTGTCCACCACAGCATGCATGACAGCAGTGACAATTTCATTAGAGAAGTGGTCCAGTACAGAAGTCTTTGCCTGAAGAGCAGCTTCAATCATGTTCATGTCCAGGAGATCTGTAAAAATCATTATCATCAGACTGTATAAATCCTGTAAATATTTTTACAAGCGGATACTTCCGATTAGCGGAATTGACAACATTTCAATTTTTTAAGTAGTATGAATTGTTAACAATTCCCAGTACGCTCTCAGACCAAGTAAAAAATATACACAGAGTGTCACGAATAACCTAGTGAAGCCATCAAAACTATGCCCACTAAGTAAAATACACATTCACTCACACATACACAAAAAAATCTATTTTTTACTTGGTCTGAGAGTACGCTCAGCTGAACTCGATTCTCGATACAAAGGTAGTTTCGTTCTTATTTTAAAACGCCTTGCTGAAATAACATGAAACTTTGTATACCCTATGGGAGCCGCCATATCTAGGTCGGAAATTAGTTTCTGTTGCTAGAAATTGTAATATAAAAAAAATACAGCGAGTTTTTGAGTTTTTACGTCGTGTATGAAAACGTTAATAATCGCTGAAACTAATTTCCAACCTAGATATGCCTGATCCCATTGTGTATACAAAGTTTCATGTTATTCTAGCAAGGCGTTTTAAAATGAGAGCGCAACTGCATTTGTATGGCGAACCGAGCTTACTGCGGACTCTTAACTCATGTCGTTAATTTGTTAACAAAAAACCTCAAAATATTTTTTTAATATTTTTATAGCTATTAGTTTTTTAAATATTCACGAAAATGTGAAGAAAGCCTACCATCGTCGTAATGACGTCACAACTATGAAATTGTGACAGTCACAGCGCACAAAAAGAACAGCAGTTCACTTTCTTTAGTAAATCTGTCATACAAACTGCTTTTGTATGATTTGTTACGCTGTGAAGCCTTACATGTCGCTTACTCTCTTTTAGAATGGGGAACTTTTGATTTATTTATATGAGATTGGGATATTTTCGAGAATTTAAAAATGTGGTTTTTTAATGTGTCTTTTTATCCTCTATTTGATTTCATCGGAAAAAGCCTGCTTAAAAATGAAATGTTTTCAATTATAATTTCCAATCGAAAAAGCTAACAAATGCTAGTCTCCCTAAGGCTTTAAGACTCCCAAAGCATTAAGAGTGAACCGATTGAAAGATTCGTCGCCTCGGGAAAACCCGCGGTAGCTCAGTTGGAAAGAGCAATGGACGGATTCCAGAGATCGCGGGTTCAAATCCCACCCGTCAAATCAATCTTTAAGTTTTTAATTTCGGTTGGAAATTAAATATATACCTACATCCCACTGCTGGGCTCTTAAAATATCTTTTTAGTGTTGTGAAATACCCTAATATACTTAAATCGTTATTTGTGACAAACTCCTTTTTAATTTATCTTAATAACTTGAGTTACTAACTGCGATAACAGTTGGTTCTGTTTTAGCAAATAAATAGGGCTGGGTTGCACCGACTTACGATCACAGACTGATCAACGTTAAACATGGCGCCGGCAGCTGTCATCCCATAGACAATTGTCAAAATTTCCATACATTAAAATATTAACCAACATAGCTTACGATTACAGACCGTTTGGTGCAACTCAGCCTAATTAATTTAACTATGTATTAGCATAGCATGGTCGATAGGTCGGTTAGCGACCAGCTAATTTGGTGTGCCGGTTTGCGACCACTTAAGTAAGTACGTTTTTTGACAGCTTACGATTACAGACCGTTTGGTGCAACCCAGCCTAAGTAATATTTACTATGTATTAGCATAGCATGGTCGATAGGTCGGTTAGCGACCAGCTAATTTGGTGTGCCGGTTTGCGACCACTTAAGTACGTTTTTTCACAGATTACGATTACAGACCATTTGGTGCAACCCAGCCTAAGTAATACTTACTATGTATTAGCATAGCATGGTCGATTAGCGACCAGCTGATTTGGTGTGCCGGTTTGCGACCACTTAAGTAAGTTTTTTTTATAAATAAGTATCAATTAAAATGCATACAAAATGTTTTCTTTAGGGTTTTTAAAAATATCAAAACATATCGAAAAAAAGTCGTCCGTTGTGGTCGCAAACTGACGTTGGTCGCGTAACTAGCCTAGCGAGTAGCGACCCTGTCTCTCTGAGATAAGCACCTAAATATTTATCAATGACAAACAACTAGTACTAAAGTCAGTAGAGTATAATATTTCCAAGAAATCACAATCTATGTGCCTACATTTTGTAGGTAAAGCGGATCTAAATGGCAAAGACAGTCGTAACTACATTTAGAATAAATTTCCAATTCCTTGAAAAGTGGTACTTATTGTATTATTATTATTAACATTATGAAGAACTACCCATACACAAAAGCCTTATTTTATTTTTATTCATCTCGTTAAATAATTGTGGGTTGCACCTGTAGAATCATTGCTAATAAAGCGCGGACAACGGACATACAGCTTTATTCATTTTTTATCACACTTGCTTGTAAAGGGCCTTATACCTACGCAGGCGTATAAAGAAGCTACCTATATATCCGATTCCCTACCCCGAGAGTTATGGATATTCATAACTTCCGAGGGAGTTATGGGTTTGTATGTGATCTGATTAGTAAAAAAAATCTAGTTTGCCGCGCACCTCAAGAATACTGCTCTGGGACTGGTTGAAATATTGAAACTGACTACTACTTTGTGATTCGTAAAATATTGAATGATCAGTATCATCATCATGTAATAAATAAATTAGATAAAAAATGTGTGTGTCGATTTTAGGCAAATATTGTTAATCATCATTGTAAATAGGACAACCCATGTAATACTCAGGATCATATAGTCAATCCAAAATGACATAGTTAAGGGCTTTAGTTAAGAAAACTTAATTGATTCCTTTGTGTTACGAAAGTTAGTCATACAAACAATTGCAATTCACCCAGCTATCCAAATAGCCAAATATATCATAATTCTACTACTGCAGTAGTAGACTTGCGGATACCTTAAGACTGCGCAGTACGTTCGGTTCTCCATACAAACGTATTTATGCTCTCATTTTAAAACGCCAGGCTAGAATAACATGAAACTTTGTATACACAATGGGATCCGGCATATCTAGGTCGGACCATAGTTTCTGTTGCTTGAAATTATAATGGAGAAAAAATACAGCGATTATTAAGGTTTTCATACAAGCCGTAAAAAACTCAAAAAGCCGCTGTATTTTTTTTCTTTTACAATAAAAATAAAATAAATAAATAAATGTTAGGGGACAATCATACACAAATCGACCTAGTCCCAAACTCATTCAATTTTACTGGCGGGCAAGTGGCACGGCGGAGTGTAAATGATACGTGCACAGATTTAGTTTCGTTTGCCTTGATGCGCCAGTCCTTCAGCCATGCAGAGACCTTGTCGAGACTTTTCTGTAATATAATGGATGCCATTACTGGATCATTATGAGTGGCCAATAGGGCAGTATCGTCGGCGAAAGTGCCCATGACGACGTTCTGCGTTGAAGGTAAGTCTGAGGTATATAAAAGGTACAGAACTGGACCAAGTACACTGCCCTGCGGAACACCAGCCTTTAGTACATGGAGTCCTGTTCTTTCTTCACCGTGCTTGACGTAGAAGTGTCGCTGTTTTAAGTATGACTTTAGCAATAAGTAGAAACTTGGTAGGTTTTGTAAGATTTTAAAAAGCAATCCCTCGTGCCATACGCGATCGAACGCTTGGGATATATCCAAGAAAGCAGCTGAGCAGTATGTTCTCTGTTCAAACGCTGTATTGATGCTGTTTACTAGGCGATGCACTTGTTCGATGGTCCCATGGGCCTGCCGGAACCCAAATTGATGAGCAGGTATGAGTTGCGATTTGGAGATTTCGGGTGAAATTCTTTTGATGAGAAGGATTTCTAGAACCTTTGACGTTATAGGCACAATGCGAAGATACCACAATGCGAAGATGTACGCTACCTGGGTATCTACTTAGACAGACGCCTTACATGGAGGAAACATATTTTTACCAAGAGGAAAGCACTTAGCCAGCAATTACGAAAACTATACTGGCTAATGGCTAGAAAGTCTAAATTATCATTGGAAAATAAACTTCTCCTATACAAATGTATACTCAAGCCCATTTGGTCCTACGGAGTGGAGCTGTGGGGCACTGCAGCGAACTCAAATATAGAGATCCTCCAGCGATTTCAATCCAAAATGTTGCGTATGATAACAGATGCACCATGGTATATCACTAACCATCAACTTCACCATGACCTGAACATACCAACCGTCAAACAAGATATATCAACCAAACTGAAATCTTACGCAAAAAGAATCGGCAATCACCCAAACCAGCTGGCCTGTAATTTAATGGACAAAACTACCTGCCCCTTTACGAGGTTAAAAAGGAAAACTCCGCAAGACCTAATATAGTCGCAACAGACATGAACCTCATGGATTTGTCAATGGACAAATACCATTCACGACATAACCTAAGCATATAACCTCTAGCTAAATGCTTGCTTGTCACAGGCAGATTGCGAGATCGAAAGGAATTAAAAAAAAAAAAAAGTCCCAAACTAAGCAAAGCTTGTACTATGGGTACTAGGCGACGATATACATACTTATATAGATAAATACATACTTAAATACATAGCGAACATCCAAGACCCAAGAACAAAATCCGTGCTAAATGCACAAATAATGCCTTGGCCGGGATTCGAACCCGGGACCTTCTAGCAACAGAAACTATGGTCCGAGCTAGATATGCCGGATCCCGTTCTGTATACAAATTTTCATGTTATTCTAGCATGGCGTTTTAAAATGAGAGGGTAAATACGTTTGTATGGAGAACCGAGCCAGACCGAGCGTACTGCGCCCTCTTAAGATTATATTTGATGGCTAAGACGACTAAGTTAGTTGTTAGGTTTGAAAAGATGTATGGCTTTGTTTGAAGCGAAAGAAGACAAAGAAGTATGTAAGGACCGTAGGTTTTAGCATTCTCTGGTCTCTGCCTACCCCAATGGGATACGGGCGTGAGTATATGTATGTGTTCATGGCTACTTTGGCTGCAGCAAACATGCCACAAATTATATGATGCGGACTCATTATCTTCATCCTAGCGTTATCCCAGAACAGTTGCATCCTGAAGGATGCCCGGAGTCCACCACCTAATCCCAAGAATCAGCGTAGGTTCTAGGTACTAGTTTTTATAGAAGCGACTGCCAATAAATAACTTTACAGTACATATGGTGCTACTTTACCGCACGAGTGCGGTAAATAGCAGATTACGTGCATATGTCGAAACTTTAAAGAGCCATATGTACTGTAAAACGTTGTACGATACACGTGCGAATAGGTAATTCGCAACTATAGTGTCGATTTAAAACACTCCCTTCGGACGTGTTTTAATTTATCACCACTCGTTGCGAATTTCCTGTTCTCTGCACTTGTATCGTAATGTACTATTACACCACACCTTGCAAGTTTTCCCGCACGCTGCGCGTCCGGAAAAACCCACTTTTTTGCCAAGTGGTGACGTATAATTATGTACAAAACACGGGTCGTAAAACAGAGCCCTCTCTCGCATATGTATGACCCTCGCCTGCGGCTCGGGCCTGAAACATCTGCGATATCGGTGCGATACACAATTTTACGTCTCCACTTAGCCAAAAAGTCGGTTTTTCCGGACGCGCAACGTGCGGAAAACGCGCTTTTTGGCAAGGTGTGGTGTAAATAGCTATTTTAAACCTTGTTTGCATAGTAAATCTTTTTGAACGGACTAATTTGATACAATTCGGTCGAATGATTTTAAACTTTATGCAACATTAACAGTTCTTAAGAGTCGCTGTAAATTAAAAATATATTAGGGGACACACACACACAGAAACAAATGCCCTTACCGGTATTCGAGCCCGGGACCCTGAGATTAGGAGACAGTGTCACTACCAACAAGGCTAAACAGGCTGGCCGAGGTTTAATTAAAGAGTCGAGATTAAGACCTAACTATGGATGCATACAATATTTTTTCTACTCCAGCATTATAATCTGTCAATTAAATGACTGATAGCAGTATTAAAACAATAAACGATATTACTCGTATGTCCCTTGTCAACAATTCATGACTGAGGGTCACGACCCTCCCCGCCACGTGTGTGATTGCGTTGTTTATTCATGACACGTGAACACCATATAGTGCTCTCTAGACTGGTCGATCTTCTGGCTTCTTTCCTCTGGCCAATCTTTAATCATCAGCCTGTTTAGTCCCACTTCTGGACACAATTGTATTCTACTGAACGAGAACGCCTCGCTGGCCTAGTGCTGGTAGACAACTTCACATAGACGTTTGGATTTCTGACCGTTTTGTTAGTGAGTGTAGAAGGATTTATCTTGTAAAGAGAGATTTATCAATCTTACTGTTGTTGACTGGCTGCAAGAAATATGTGGGTAGACGTCGATTCCTCACAGCAATACGTTCTGGGCCTATTAGGATGTAGTCTTCATTGTTCACGTTAGTGCCCGCCCAAGTATAGGTGATGTTGCTTTCCACCTCCACTGTAATCAGAAACAATTATATAACCAAAGTAGCAGTAAATACCCCCAAATTTAGAATTGTCCAACGGAGAGGACCTGCGGTGTGGTTGTGTAGCTTCGAACGAGCGTATCAACTGTAAGGCCGTTTCCCGCCTCCGCCGCCCGTCAGTCATAGTCGCCTGAGCGTTCGCGCAGCGTGTAGCGCTTTCGAAAAGTTATACAATTACGCTGCTGTGCGCCTGGGGAACTAGTTGAGGTTTTTGCAGATGCCCGCGCTGCAAAATGTCTATGGTACTAACGCACTCAAAAATATTACGACACCAAATACAGATTTGCGTTAGCGGCGTATTCTTGTAGCTGACTGGCCCTCCATCAGAACTGAAAATAAAGGCATTCTTAAGCTGGCATAAACCGATTCCCATAAATCTTAAGCTTCTTTTTAAACATTGGGGTGATACAAAATAGCGTATGTCAATCTGAACTTATTCAAGATCATTACAAAATCGAGGCACACCTATATTCTATTCAACAGATCAAATAATAATTAACCAGTATTTAAGCCATATTGGCGCAATAAGTACATAGAAACTTTACATAATTATGTAAACAATATCCTATACGATAAGGACGTCCGTTTAAAAATTGGTTCAAATCTACTATTGGTATCATCATCCATTTGTAGTATTGTCATAATCGCCGCGCGAGAGTATTTTTAACCGACTTCAAAATTTCAAAAGAGGAGGGTATCAATTTGTTGTACGTTTTTTTTTTTTTTTTTTTTAATGGTTGTTAGTCCATAACTCCGTCATTTCTTAACCGATTTGGAAAATTCTTTTATTGATTGTAAGTATATATATCCAAGTTGGTCCCGTTTTTGTCAAAACGCAGTTCTAATGATGGGATCCATGAGAAATTGAGGGAACTCCTCAAATCTTCAAGGCAAACATATAGTAATTTTTGTGTTTTTATCAACAAGTCAAGCATTTTCATCCAAAAATGTGACATTGGATGAAGTGGAACTGCTGATGATGATCAGAACAGAACTCTTCAACGACAAAAAGTTCACGTTTGGCGATTTGTCCTCCTAGCTGTGTTTGTTAAGCAAGTTCTATTTTCACGATTAATTTTTGTCATGCTTGATTTCTGATGATGGGATCCATGAGGAATTGAGGGAACTCCTCAAATCTTAAAGGCAAACATATAGTGATTTTTGTGTTTTTATCAACAAATCGAGCATTATCATACAAAAATGTGACATTTGATGAAGTGGAACTGCTGATGATGATCAGAACAGAACTCTTCAACGACGAAAAGTTCACGTTTGGCGATTTGTCCTTCTAGCTGTGTTTGTTATGCAAGTTCTATTTTCACGATTGATTTTTGTCATGCTCGAGTTCTGATGATGGGATCCATTAGGAATCGAGGGAAGTCCTGAAATGTGAAAGGCACACAAATAGTGATTTTAGTATTTTCATGAACTAATCAAGCATTTTCATTCATAAAAGTGACATTTGATGAAGTGGAACTGCTGATGATGATCAGAACAGAACTCTTCAACGACGCGTAGTTCACGTTTGGCGATTTGTTCTCTTCGTTTTGTTTGTCAAGCAAGCAAGGTTTTTTCAGGATTCCATGAGAAATTGAGGGTACTTAGTCTTCTACCATTATAAACATACATTATAGCCATTTTTATTTTATTGTATATCTATCTAAGAGTGCACCATCTAAGTATAATAATCTTTTACCGGCCTCACCCATTGAAGTCGGTTTTTTTTTCTTTAAAATTATTCTAATATATATCTTTGAATCACCCCTATAACTGCTGGTTCACCAAGCGTTGAAATAAAAGTATGCTAAGCCCAGTCACGTACAAAATTCCTCGCTTCTCAGATTAAAACCGACCCCTTTTATTAAACTGAATATTCTGTTACGGAAAAAGAAAGACTCATTTTATTCCGCAATTCATTGATCTTAAGCTCTTGTTGGAAAGCAGATATCGCAATATTGAACGGATACGTAATTTTCGTTGTAAAAAATGAATCGGGATCTTTTGGGATAATTTCTCGGCCTTGGCAATAGGAGGCCACGCAGAAAATCAAAAGATCTTATATGGGAAAAACTTAATCGGATTAGGAATGAAATGTAATTGAGACGCCTCGTCATTTATAGATAGATAGATGTATAGATAGATAGAACTTTATGCAGTACCCACAATATACATGATGGCATTTCATGGACGATTCACACCAAACGCGCGTCACCAGAGTCAAAGGAATTCGAGCCCTCCATACAGAAGCTAGACTTCGTATCCGCGCGGCGCGGAAGCCGACCGGAGCCGACCTGCTGGCCACCACCCATACAAATATGAAATCTAACTTCTGTATGGAGGGTTCGAATTCTTTGACTCTAGTGGGGTGCGCGCCGACTCTAGCCGTTTTCTGTGAGAATCGTCCATTCGGATGCGCATTACGTGCAGCGTGTAGTTATTAAAGGGAATGCCTTGATCCGTATAAACCCCCCGTCCGTATAGGCCCCCACATGCCTAAGAGAAATCTCATAGCATAACATAAATACAATCCGCACCGGGAATCGCTATTTTAGTAATTAATTAAGTATCGTCATTTTAATTTCATTATGTCGTTGCGTGGCGTGCACGTGCGCGTGACTTGCAAGCGGTGTGTCACCTACTAACATCAGTCCTATTTATTAACCGACTTCATGATTTCAAAAGAGGAGGTTATCAATTCGGTTGTTTTTTTTTTTAATGTTTGTTAGTCCATAACTCCGTCATTTCTTTACCGATTTGGAAAATTCTTTTTTTGATTGTAAGTATCCAAGTTGGTTTGATCCAAGTTGGTCCTGTTTTTGTCAAAACGCAGTTCTGATGATGGGGTCCATGAGGAATTGAGGGAACTCCTCAAATCTTTAAGGCAAACATATAGTGATTTTTGTGTTTTTATCAACAAGTCAAGCATTTTCATCCAAAAATGTGACATTGGATGAAGTGGAACTGCTGATGATGATCAGAACAGAACTCTTCAACAACGAAAAGTTCACGTTTGACGATTTGTCCTCCTAGCTGTGTTTGTTAAGCAAGTTCTATTTTCACGATAAATTTTTGTCATGCTTGATTTCTGATGATGGGATCCATGAGGAATTGAGGGAACTCCTCAAATCTTAAAGGCAAACATGTAGTGATTTTTGTGTTTATATCAACAAATCGAGCGTTATCATACAAAAATGTGACATTTGATGAAATGGAACTGCTGATGATGATCAGAACAGAACTCTTCAACGACGAAAATTTCACGTTTGGCGATTTGTCCTCCTAGCTGTGTTTGTTAAGCAAGTCCTATGTTCACTATTAATTTTTGTCAATCTCGATTTTTGATGATGGGATCCATGAGGAATTGAGGGAACTCCTCAAATCTTAAAGGCAAACATTCCAAATTGTTTAAAACAGTGTGCACAAAAGCAAAAGCAATGCACTTGAATAATAAAATTAAGTCCTCAGATAATAAAGCCAAGACAGTCTGGAAAATAATTAACACAGAGACTGGGAAGGGAAATAATAAAGAGTCCACAATTTCTTTGAAAGTAAAGGATAATTTAATAACTGATGCAGATAAAGTAGCTGATGAATTTAATAATTTCTTTTCTAAAATTCCTATAGTCACTACTCAAAGTTTAGTATCATGTACCACAAAAGCTGATTCCCTTCTGAATGACAACGTAAAATTAGAATCACTAACTTATTTCAAATTTCATCATGTTTCTCCTCTAGATGTACTGAAGTCCTTTGAAATGTTAAAAATAAAGAGCACTGAGGACTTATGGGGCGTGTCAGTCAAGGTACTGGAATCTATTCTGGAGGTCGTTGCACCAACTCTAGCTCTCATTTTTAATAACTGTATAGACTATGGCATTTTTCCAGACTTAATGAAATGTAGTAAAGTAGTTCCAATTTTCAAATCAGGTCATAGAGATAATCCTTCTGATTATCGTCCAGTTTCTATCCTACCTGCGTTTAGCAAAATATTCGAAAAAATAATGCTTACGCAATTGGTTTCTCACTTTAGTTCTCACAATATTTTGCACGCACAGCAGTTCGGCTTCACGAAGGGTAGGTCAACTACTGATGCAGGTGCAAGTTTATTAAAATTTATTTTGCAGTCTTGGGATGAGTCGCACGACGCCATCGGAGTGTTCTGTGACCTTTCCAAGGCTTTTGACTGTGTAGATCATGGTACTTTAATTTGTAAACTTAAGTTTTACGGCATCAGAGGGCATGCATTAGATCTCATGAAGTCATATTTAACACAGAGAAATCAAAAGGTAGCGATAAATAAAGCCATTTCTTCAGAGACAGTGGTAGAGATGGGAGTACCTGAGGGGTCTATTCTAGGTCCGTTCCTGTTCCTTGTTTATGTAAATGATCTGCCATATAGGGTAAGCCGACGATCAGGCATTGTAATGTTCGCAGACGACACCTCATTACTGTTCAAGGTAAATAGGAGAGATACTGAAGTCATTGAACCAAATAATACCCTCTCCATGATATCTGACTGGTTTGCTGCCAATAACTTAGTATTGAACCCGAAAAAAACGAAATGTATGAAATTCTCTCTAGCGAACTCATCAAACAGAAACTTAGATACAAATATTAAACTTAATGGTCAAACATTAGAATTTGTTACTTCTACTATATTCTTAGGTATTACATTGGACTCAAAATTGCAGTGGGGTTCCCATATAACAGCGATAGGAAGTAGGTTGAGCTCTGCTGCATTTGCAGTCAGGAGAATAAGGCAGCTTACCAATGTGGCAACGGCACGGTTAGTTTACTTTGCTTATTTTAATAGTATAATTACTTATGGTCTTATCTTGTGGGGATCAGCTGCAGATATTGAAACTGTTTTTATTTTGCAAAAAAGGGCTATCCGAGCAATTTATAACTAGGGGTCGCGTGATTCATTAAGAGAATTTTTCAAAGAAATAGATATTCTAACCCTGCCGTCCCTATACATATTTGATATAATAATGTATGTTAGGAAGAATTTGGGAAATTTTCCAACGAACGCTGATAAACCAATAGCCACGAGAAATACTGGGAAACTCAAAATAACCTTCTATAGACTAGTAAAGGCGAAAAAGTCGTTCTAGGGAAATTGTATCAAATTCTACAATAAAATTCCTAAACACATTACTGAACTTAGCAATTCTAAATTCAAATCTGTAGTAAAACAAACACTTATTTCAAGAGCATATTAATAAGATAAACGATTACATCATGGATAGGGATGTTTGGCAGTGATAGCGTCCTGCACGGGTAATTTATCGCGAAAATTTATTTTCTCCTGTAGCATTGTTATTTAAGTAATTTTGTAGTAGCTGACACTGTAGTTTTATATTTAACTATACAATGTATATTGTTTTGAAAAAATGACACCTCGCCGAGTTTCTTACGCCGGTTCTTCTCGTGGCAGAGGTATATTTTTCCGAACCGGTGGTAGTTTATTGACGTTAATAGGTGCATGTAATATGCCTAATTTGAAGAATAAACTACTTTTACTTTTATAGTGATTTTTGTGTTTTTATCAACAAATCGAGCATTATCATACAAAAATGTGATATTTGATGAAGCGGAACTGCTGATGATGATCAGAACAGAACTCTTCAACGACGAAAAGTTCACGTTTGGCGATTTGTCCTTCTAGCTGTGTTTGTTAAGCAACTTCTATTTTCACGATTGATTTTTGTCATGCTCGAGTTCTGATGATGGGATCCATTAGGAATCGAGGGAACTCCTCAAATGTGAAAGGCACACAAATAGTGATTTGAGTATTTTCATGAACTAATCAAGCATTTTTATTCATAAAAGTGACATTTGATGAAGTGGAACTGCTGATGATGATCAGAACGGAACTTTTCAACGACGCGTAGTTCACGTTTGGCGATTTCTTGTCTTCGTTTCGTTTGTCAAGCAAGCAAGGTTTTTCCATGATTCCATGAGGAATTGAGGGTACTTAGTCTTCTACCATTATAAACATACTTAAGGCCATTTTTATTTTATTGTATGGAATCTAAGAGTGCACCATCTAAGTATAATCTTTCACCGGCCTCCCCCATTGAAGTCGGTTTTTTTTCTTAAAAATGATTCTAATAACCGACACACAGATTTTAATCGTACCTGACCTGATTACTGACTCCCACCAATTTTGACAGTTTCTATACTTATAAAAACGGGTGAGGTGAGAGATGACGACGAGTCGGTTGGTTGACCGCCTGCGCATCTCGCTCTCCCCGCGCACCCCTTGGCTTTGACAAACTATTTTGAAACTTAGTAACTAAAAGGTAAGTATTTTGATTACGTCGCTCACAGTTATAATCCTAAGATTGCTAAGTCACCGTTACCGTAAATATTATGCTCATTGAAATTTGATTATTAAATCCAAGTTTATTGCACGGAACAGATGTCAAAACCTGTCTCATAGTTTTTATTTATGTTGTACTTAGATCTTAAACATATAGCAGACGGTTCACTCTCTATGAAACTCGAGTTTTACAGTTCAAATTAAATAATACCTTTCCAGTCTGCATTAGTGGTTATCTTGTATTTACACTGGTTTCAAAAGCTTTAAAGCTTCGAACTAAAACAGTCGAATGAATGTTCACAGAGTGCGTTGAATACTCGGTATCTCACCTCGAATTCGATTGACGGACCAATATACCTAAACTAGGTAACATGGCCCGTTTCACATAGCCACGAGTCACAATTTTACAAGCCTTAAGCCGATACTGAAGCGTTTGACATAAAGCACCAGTTGAAAACGAAAAAAAATGTACCTACGCTTGTTATCTTTTGAACAATGTTGCCGATTTAAGAGACTTGTAATATTGTATGTAACTTGTATGTCTGTGTAACGCTTACAGTAGATTGCAAAAGTGATTTTTTACACATTTTATTTGAAATTGCATATACTATCACGAATAGAAGGCATAGGTGGGACCGAGACAATAACAAACGCAGAGTGAAAGAGAAGGGAACGATCATGAATTGTAATTAAGAATAAAAGAGAGACAATGAATGATTGAACATTTGATAAGGCACGACAACTTCTTCGAAATCATTATGGAAGGAAAGATAGAGGAAAAACGAGGCAGGGGAAGAGCAATGCGCAGTTATTTGGACCAAATAAAAGAATCAGTTGTCGTTGTGTCGTATCAGGAAGTCAAAACACTGATCTGCGAGAGAGATAGAAACGGGAAATGCTTCACCGACGCGAGAATAAAATAACTTTGAAATTTGACGGCCTGTTTAGCCTAGTTGGTAGTGACACTGCCTCCGAAGCGAGATGTCCTGGGTTCGAATCCCGGCCAGGGCATTATTTGAGCATTTAGCACGAAAATTTGTTCCTGGGTCTTGGATGTTCTATGTATTTAAGTATGCATTTATCTGTATAATATGTATATCGTCGTCTAGTACCCTTTTCTTAGTTTGGGACTAGGTCGATTTGTGTAAGATTGTCCCCCAGTGTTTATTTATTTGATGAAGATGATGATGATGATGATACTATCAGTATCGTAAGCATTATTCTTACTTTTAAAATATTCATCCTTTTCTATTAGGCGACAGCAAAATTTTGTTCAATAATTAATTGCCATTATATTATTGTTCTTACCTGAACAACGTAGAAGTTTAGGAGAACATTGTCGATAGTTAACAAAAACTTACCCAATAGCTGTGAAATCATTGACTGTCTGCCTACCTATCGAAAAACTCAAGAAACTTCAATCAACGTGCTTCAATACTTTATCAGACTTCGTTAGTTGTTAGAAGTTTTACGCTATACCTTAATTAGTCTGTCACTCCTGCAGCTCAAGGCGATGCTGATGAATAATGAATAATTACCCAATTAATTTACTTTAAGACACTATTGTCACTATCAGCGACTCGTGATCTACTATTTTAATATGTTTTTAAATTCGTTCTTCAGAGCGCTCGTGGCCCAGCGGCGCCCGCGAACCGAGTGCGGTATGCGAGGTTAAGCAATGTGGGCGCAGGTCAGTTCTTGGATGAGTGACCTCTTTGAGTGGTTAGTAACTGAGCGCTCCCGTGCTATGGAAGGCTCGTTAAGACGTTGATCCCGGCTGTTGTCTATGACAGGAGTATAAGCCCAGTTAAAAGCCTTTGGGCGGCTTGAGAACTTCTGACAATTACATAAATTCGAATTAAAAATAATAATAATCGTAGGTATGGCGCACCGTGACATTTTCGAGAAGACAAGTACGGTTGCCAGTTTTCTTTGTTGCACTTTTAGCACCACCCAGAGGTCACGTGTAGGGTATCGGTGGGTACTCCCTACCGACGTGGTGCAACTTTAACCCTCCTTGTCAAGTAACTGGGCAACTTGACTGTTAGAAGTTCTCAAGCCGCCCGAAGGTCTCTAACTTGGCTTAACGACTGCTGTTATAGACAACAGCCGGGATCAACGGATCAAAGGCCTTCCAAAGCACGGGAGCGCTCAGTTAGTAACCATTCAAAGCGGTGACCCATCCAAGGACTGAGCCCGCTCGACATTGCTTAACCTCGCATATCGAACGCGTTACGCCGGCGTCGCTGGGTCACAAGCACTCCAAAGATTGATTTGCTAACATTGCTTCTGACGCGATTGTCTCATGGTCAGATGTTTTTTTACCACACAACTTCTTGTTTTTCACTACCGCCCCGTCACAGAACAATGCCAAACAAAATTTACTTAGCCTGTGGCCGCTCCCATTTCACTCTTTGGAAAGCTGAACATTTTTAGGAGATCAGTTTTGATCGACACTTTACACGTCAATATTGGTATCAATGTTTTGTGATCACTGGTTTTATATTATAATTCGTGGGTCTGGGTCACTGCGAGATTCAATACCGATATACTACCTAAACTCGTTATGACTATCTTGTGGACTGATTTAGCTCAATTAACCAGAACTACTTGGTCACAATATCTGTGACCGTCCCCGGAATGCGACGCGCATGCTCCGTACTGACATAACGCAGCTAGGTGCATAAATGTTGGGAATTTGTAAATAGAGGATGTTTTTTAATTCCGTTTTTTGCGAGATATACTCGTAATAAAGTAATCTGTTCTAAAACACTAGTATCTCAATATGTACAATTTAAAAGATATTAAAAAAATAATTTTCGTCAATTAACACTCCCAGTATAGTGTAAAAGATTCTTAACAATTAAACAATTTTGATTTTTTTAATTCTCTCAGTACAGGATTTAAATAATGTTCCAATCACGGATCTATACCTAAACCGGATTGAGTACTGTGACGAAAAAGTGTGACCGACAGAGAAGCCAAACTCGAGGATTGCATCTCGTTTTAATTAGGGTGACCAAGTACATCTGAGGATATGAGGATTATTTCTAATATAGGTTCTATGTACAATGAAATTTAAACTAAATTAGGTAGTAAATAAAATAAGAATATTTTTCTAAGAAATATTTATTTTCGCTAATCACAAGCTTGTGTATCCAATTATCCATACATTGTTAAACAATATAGTCTTGTGTAATTTTTGCCTAAGCCCTACTTTATTTTCCAAATCTCTTAACAAATGTGTTCTCCCGTGATGGGCCATGCGTAAATTAAAAAAAGACGAGGACGAGTTTTAATTCACCATCAACAGATCAGCACGGTGGTGCCATATGATACACGAGTTCGGTAGGTAACAATACAATATAACTGTTACCTAACTTGCCGGTATCCAATTGAGCTGAAATGTAGCATACTTATGTACAGGATGCGTGAAAATTAGCATACTGTACATAAGTATGCTAAATTTCAATTCAATTGGATACCGGAAAGTAGCTGTAAAATGGTTAAAAAATTGGAACGACAACTTAAGTACTTGCACAGTTTAATCACATACAGTCCAAGTTAAACAAAAGCTCATAATGATAACAAAATTGTTAAAATATTGAATTTGAACTGACCTTTAGAAAAGGTTTTCTCACTAAACACTTAATAACGAATATTTCTGCAAAACCAGCCCAAGTCATAGTCACCCTAATCAGTTTGACATTTGTCTTGTCGTTTTATCGTAAAATACAGGGTGTGGCCTGTAATAGGAGCAATAAATTTAAAGGACGCTTCCCTAGAGCATCTGCAGTAACCTCTTGTGTCCAAAAATTTTTTTTCTTTTTTCAATTGGGAGAAAAATTGATCTAAAGTTATGACCTCCAAATAATGGATCTTGGCACCCAGAGATCATAGCGCGGCAGTCAATGCTGATTTTGAGGTTGCTTCAAGTTATGACTCATAATCGTTGTCGCATTTTTGGTTTAAAAGAATATTTTTGGGATTTTTTAATTTTTTTTATAAATTTTTAGTTTTTTTTGAATAAATTGTTATTAATATCACTCCAGTAGCGTAAAAAAAGTACATATAAGCTACATTAGCGGAAAAAAAAATCCAAAAAAAACTTTTTTTTTTCAACTAAAATTATTTGGAAATACTTGCTAGAGAGCTCAATAGTGTACCGTTTAATTTTTTGCTCCTATTACAGGCCACACCCTGTATAACAAATTGTTCCTTACCTGTGAAATGATATTCCACAATTAATAAAACTTTCACTTTTACAACCCTTTACACAACATGTTTTCACTATTTTCAACTAATTTAATCAGCCGCTTATTTTCATAATTTCAAATTTGACACCATTAACGTTGGGGATACCAATTAATATTTGAAAAATACTACTATATTTATTGCAATACTAGGTTTTAGTCAGTTAATAATGTTGATATTTTATACAATTACGAATGAGGTCAAATGTAAATTATGCCTGATAAAAATGCAGTACTAGTTAGTACAAGCAAGTAATTGTTTTCAGTATTCTAAAATACCACAACATATATTTTTTTTACACTGGCAAGTTGTGCGAGTGGGACACCGCCCTCCGGTTGGTTGCTCTCGCTCGGACCGCTTTCTCTAGTCTGTCTGTCATAACAGGATATTAACTGTATTACGCGAGAATAAGGTTCAAGTTTGACTGGCTCATAAAAGTTTGTACTCAATCCGGTTTAGGTATAGATCCGTGGTTCCAATTTCTTGAGTGTTCGTGATTGTCGTGCTTGAGATTCACTTTTGCTTAACTCCACGTTAAATCCTAAGGCTCTTTCGCATTTACCTTTATAAATAAATAAATTTATTTATTTACAAAAAAATATATATATACAAGACCAAGACCAAAATAATAAAAAACCAGTCAATTGCGAGTCGGACTCGCCCACGAAGGGTTCCGTACCATGATCTATAAAAACGGCAAAAAAATCACGTTTGTTGTATGGGAGCCCCCTTAAATATTTATTGTATTCTCTTTTTTAGTATTTGTTGTTATAGCGGCGACAGAAATACATAATTTGTGAAAATTTCTAGCTGTCAAACTGTCTAGCTGTCATTTTTTTGTGTGCGCTGGGACCGCATGGACCTAGAGTATAATTTAATTAATTTGTATGAAAAAAAAAATCGTTTCAATGAGTAATAATGACCATATGCCTGAAGGAACGGAAATAATAAGAACATTCTGTATATTAGTCACACAAGATAGGGTAGTGAGTTTACGACCTTATAGATCCGCGCGTAAAGTGATCGGCAAAATCTCATTGAAACCACATTACCATGTCAATCGGTGATCCAAATTGATCCCATACGTCGGATTACTCACGTATATCCATTGTGATGTAGGCTGTGTACGGCTCCGTCCTGTCTGCGATTTTCAGGATTATTTCGGCTCCAACATGAAGGTCACTGTTGAAAATGACCCCACTTTGACCGCCTTGCACGTGAAATCTGAAATGATTATTAAACAGGGATATTTTCGTTTTCGTGCGTGAATATCCGATACTGTATGACTATCCAGGGTTTCGTGAAAGGGCTCTTAATCATTGACTAATTTGTTTTGCGTAAAAATGCTTCCAAAATTTACTACATAACACCTCATGTATTCAACCATTCGGGTAAATGTTTTTTGTAACCACTGGCTTTTAAATAAAATAATAAGGCCCTTACGAGTCCCGACGTAGACCTGCTCGCATCGGTGAACTGGCTACGTTTTGGGGATCTTTTTGGGGAAACTGAAGGTTTTGTCTGTGCAATTGCGGACGAGGTTATCATGACGAACAACTACCGGAAATATATCCTGAAGAATGGTACGGTCGACATTTGTCGGGCATGCCGCCGTCCCGGAGAGTCACTCAGGCATATTATTTCCGGTTGTAGTCATCTTGCTAACGGCGAGTACTTGCACAGACATAACTTGGTGGCCAGGATTATTCACCAGCAGCTTGGTCTTCTATACGGTCTTGTGAATTTCGAAGTTCCGTACTATAAGTACACACCTGCGCCAGTTCTCGAGAATGGTCGTGCAACGCTCTATTGGGATCGATCTGTCATCACAGACAGGACTATTATAGCCAACAAGCCTGATATCGTGCTGACAGATCGATTGAAGCGCCAGGCAGTACTCGTTGACATCACCATCCCCCATGACGAGAACCTCGTGAAGGCTGAGAAGGACAAATCTAGCAAGTACCTAGACCTGGCACACGAGGTAACCGCCATGTGGGATGTTGATTCAACGATCATTGTCCCGATAGTCGTCTCCGCGAACGGTCTAATAGCGAAGAGTCTCGACCAACATCTCAAGAGACTCTCGTTAGATGGCTGGGTCAAGGGTCAGATACAGAAGGCGGTACTCCTGGACACGGCGCGGATAGTCCGGAGGTTCCTTTCTCTGTCGCCCTAACCACCGGTAGCTTAGGCCCTGCCTCGCTGCCGGCGGCACCCTAGGTTAGGTTTTTTATAATGCTTTTATATTTTGTATGTATGTTTATATATTTTACTTTTATAAAATTATTGTAAAAAACCTAGCTTAAGTACGAAAATAAATACAGAGATAATAATAATAATAAAATGGCGTAGGGATGTGACGACCCCATCGCCCACTGGATTTTCAGTGCAGTCAGTCAACTTAGGGCAGCTTGTGGCGAGCTGTTAGGGAGCAGCGACCCTATGTACCTGAGTGCTCCTGGGGGTGTCCTGTGGGTTGATTGTATGAACAGGCCTCCCGCCTCTGGCTTGCCTTAACCGGCTGTCCAGAGTGGAGTCGCTAGAGCTGATGCTCGGGGGTGGATGTGGTCACCTAAGTGGCGAGTTGGCTATATGTTTAAAGTCCAGTGCCACCTCTCTACCCCCAGCTCTCTGCACCGGTGTTGCCCTTAGGCCATTTTTAATGTCGCTATTTATAGGGGCCCATCTAGCAGAGGGCGAGTCACCGTCTGCCTGAGATAAAAATGTGAGACAGTTTTATTAGGCAGACGGCAGTTGTCTCAGTCAATAGCCCAGCCATTAGTCCATCATATTCACCCAATAGTCCGGTTCATTTAGATTCCATCAACCAGCAATAGTTCCTGTACACCCTGGCGGGTGCTGTCTCTGTGTGCGTCCCATGACACGGGCAGGGACAGCATCCGCTCGGTGTACCCCTTGCATTTCATTAAATTGTCAAAAGGGCCTCTACGTGTTGGCTATGTGGTACTTGGTTGGTACTTCGGTACCTCGGTACTTCGGCTCCGCGCACGCCTTCCAAAGGTCCGGGACACCATTGTTCCGTGAGCGGAAAAGACATACAAGAATAATAATAATTTATTCAGTATCTTCTTAGGTTTAGTTACAATAACTGTGCTGGTGTCTCTTTTTAAGTATACAAGATACTTGTGTTAAGAGAACACCGCTCTTCCACATGGTGTTTCTTAAATTAGTTATAGGTATAAACTAAAATAATTTATTTCCCTGTTTCGCTCTAAGAGACAAACTAATAATAGCGAAAGAGTGAAAGAGTAACAATCTAAACTTAAATTTAGCTTACTACAGTTTTTCTTTTTTTTATTATTATTATTTACATCTTTCACTCTCAGTGACAAATTACTAAAAGAGAAAGACTAGCATACTAACTACTACACTAATGAAAGAAAAAACAAGCATTGTGTGTTTGCGTGCGTGTGTGTGCGTGTGCGTGCGTGCGTGCGTGCGTGTGTGTGTGTGTGTGTGTGTGTGAGTGTGTGAGTGTGTGTGAGAGAGAGAGAGAGAGAGAGAGAGAAGAGAGAGTATTGTCTATGTTACATTACATATTGTTGTTCCGTGATATTATGTTTTCAATGTCATTATAGCTTTTGCATTTTAACCATTTGATCAGTTTTGTTTTAAACTCGAAGGTTGTACAGGAAAAAATATTAATATGATTATTTATAAAATTATATATATTAGCTGACTGTGATCTTTGTTGTCTTCTCGCAAACGCAGTTTTGGTTATAGGGGGTTGGATTATCTTAATATTTTTCTTACGTTGAGTTTTTGTATTCGGTTTATAACATGTAAATAGTTTTGTGCGTTTTTAAGGTTAAATGCAGTATATATAGCTTTCTTACGGACAATACATCACAGCTGATATATAACTCACTTGTTGGGAATCTGTACGGCTTGAAGAGCATAACTTTGAGTAAGGCCCTTTGAGCCCTCTCAAGCTCGAGGAATTTGGTTTTTGTTGCCCCACCCCAAATAGGAATGCAATATGTAAGAACTGATTGTACCAGTGAGACATAAATTTGATGCAATAGAGCCTTTGTTGCTATATGCCTTAGATTTTTAAAGACCCATATAATTTTACGGATTCTCGTCATGATATTTTCTGTGTGCGCATGCCATGTTAATCGCTGGTCAACTATAACTCCCAGGTATCTGGTACTCTCAACTTTAGTTATAGTTGAGCAGGGAGAGTTAGTTTGTGTAGAGTCATGAGTGTTATGACAAGTATGAATCCTAATCGAGAAGTCTATATGTGGCTGGGTACGATTGTAGTTCGTGTAACAGATGTAGTTTGTCTTACTAGTGTTAAGGGTGAGTAGGTTGTGTAGCCACCTTGCAATTTTAGAGAGTCCAAGTTCTGTGGACGAGCGCACTTCTTCCCACGTACTCCCTGAGAATACTATGGCAGTGTCATCAGCATATGTGAATATGGTACCATTCTCAATAGACATGCTGCACAGCTGATTTATATAGATTAAAAATAAGGTAGGACCTAAGACACTACCTTGCGGAACCCCGTAGGTTATAGTGCGCTCGTCAATGAGATAGTTCCCTATTTTAACCTTTTGTGCCCGTTTTCGGAGGTAACTACTAAATAGAGACGGAGAAGTGCCTCTTATACCAATGCTCTCTAGGGTGTTGATAAGGATGGGAACAGACACAGTATCAAATGCCTTTTTGAGGTCTAGGAATACTGATATGCATTTTTTGTTTCTGTCTACTTTGTCAATTATTTGTGTAAAAATAAATAAATCAAAACAGCTGGATTGTCGTCATGTTAATGGTTTGCAGTAAGTCAAAAATGAAGTAAGAAAAAAACAAGTATATACACAAAAAACTAAACAGAAACTAAGTGCAACAAAAGGCTCGGGCTCAAAGTCAAAATATTCTTTATTCAAATAGGCCTAGCAACAAGCACTTTCGAATCGTCAGTTATAACATGTTATTATAATCTTTAGTTATATCAGTCTTTGTTTTCATTTTTTATCACTATAAATGTAACTACATAATATTAGTACACTGTAGAAACGCTATTGAATCTGCTGTAAAGGCAGTTTTTTCGATGGTTTTCTTTGACATTAGCTCTATTGTAACCCCTACAGTCGGCTATTTTCCGGTTCATTATCCTACTGTGTAAGCCGGTACACTTTGATAAAAAAGATTGTAATATATCAAATAAGTAGTTAATTTTTCCTTCCGCCAGTATTGTTCAGAAACCGTGACTTGCGATACTTATCCTTTTGTATCGAGCCGAGTAGCTACTGAAGACTAATGATAAATAAACCCCGACTAAGATGAAACCAGCCGTGAAAACATTGTTTTTCTTTCACCAAACGAGGAAAAACTTTTTCATGTTTCTTAAGAAACTTTCGCAGGAGTGTTTATTACAAAAATGGTGGAGATGCTGAGATTAAATCCAGGGCTCACCTTAGTCATGGAAGGTATTATTATATATTTTGGAGCATACAGATAATAATATTATTCATATCGACTATTCGGATGCAAGCAAGTTTTAGCTTGCAAGTCAACTTCTAGTGGCTGGAATAGCGCCATAAAAAATATTTTCATGCCAGTCCAGCGCTTGGCAAAAATATGTGTAAGTCGCCAATACCCTGCCAGCGCCGATACTTGCATCAGCAAGTGAATACGTCTATTCTGGCCTTAATGACAGTAAGTTTATCTTTAAGTGTGAGTAACTTGACGACTTGTTTAGCCTAGTTGGTAGTGACACTGCCTTCGAAGCTACAGGTCCCGGGTTCGAATCCCGGTTAGGGCATTATTTGTGCATTTAGCACGGATATTTATTCTTGGGTCTTGAATGTTTTCTATGTATTTAAGTATGTATTTATCTATATAAGTATGTTTATTGTCGTCTAGTACCCATAGTACACGCTTTGCTTAGTTTGGGACTAGGTCGATGTGTGTAAGATTGTACCCCAATATTTATTTATAACTAAAGTTAAATAGGTAGGTACCTACCTTCGTTCAGCAAGTTTCGTCCACTTAGCGCCAGTAGCATTGACCCGCCTTAGCAGAAAAGACACGTGTTGTTCCGGCAAGGTCACAGCAACGCTGTTCACTATAGCTGGGTCTATGGGGCGCATGCCCATATGTCCCGATTCCATGAGGAAGAAGAAGGTGCGGAAACCACGGCGCAGACAGTCGATGTCGTTTGCTTTGCAGGCAGGGAACGGCAGAGGGTTTACTGAAAGTAAATTAAAATGTCGGAATCTATCAACAAAGTTCAACTTATCGGTGAATGTCGGACGCTCGACACTTCTCTATAGAACTCTCTAGTAACTTCTAGATTCGCAGCAACTACACCATAAGTATACCTACGGGTTTGCCTTTTTTAAGGTTCCCTAATCAGGTACAGAATCGAAGGTGCAGGGACAGACGAGGGGTACTTAAGGAAGCTTTGGTGCGACTCTGTCCATCTGTCGTGCTGTCACGCTAAATGAACGGCACGCGAAAAGCACTGAAACACTATAGACAACGACTGTATGGTACGGTTCTTGGTCCGACATTATAACACTTTAAACTTTCGCGCTTTGTACACATTCTTAAAAATATTCGTATACGGTAAGTAATATAAATAAATAAATATCGCGTTAGACCCGAATAAACATTGCCCACAGACTATATATGTATTCATAATCGTAGGTCAATATTCTCGTGATCATTATGAATAACAGCAACGGACAAAGTAAACGAGGGAAAAAGATTTCAAACTCTCCGGGGTTGTTCAAAAGGCGTGCCACAATACCAATGCAGCACGCTTAGTCTTAATAGGATGCATATGCGCACTTTCAAAGGAACCTCGGCGATTTCATAATGTTCACAAGGCTTCTAAAGCGTTCCTTAAGGCGATAGCCTGTGGCTTTTAGGAAATATCCAAGTAAAACTTTTTAAACTTTACTTTGAATTACTGCTAGCTAAAATGGGAGCGGGATTAGTGGAGTGAACCTCCAATAAGAACGAAGTTGTACACATGAATGTGATTAATTTAATTTCGAATTGACATAACTTTCATCCCGTTGGATGCGGGTGGCGCAGAATCGGTCTTTGGCACCGTGGCACTTTTTGGGGGAGGCCTATAGGCTCGTCGATATATCCAGCAGAGGACGATTTTCGGATGATAACAATGATTAATACTTTTTTAAATTAAGATAAGTTTTTTAGTTTATAAAACTTTAATAAAACGGGGGTCAATCAGGTTGAATATCGCTCCAAATATTTGACGGCGCGTTATGGCTGTATTTAGGGACTAGTGGAGCAATTAGCGTTGTGGTGCATACGTCGGAATACGCACAAATATATACCAGCATTACTTAGGAGTTTTCATGCAGATGGTTCCATAAGGTGAATAATTATTTTACAGAGTTTTGAGTGATTTTTTTTATAATAAAACATTGGCAATCTAACATACGGTCTGCTTAATGGTACTCGTAAGCAGTAACCTGTGGAGGCTTGAGACTTCAAAAGAATCACATGCGTGTAGCCGATCCTTCGGTGATTTGATATTTCGTTGTGATTACGAGTACAGTACAATTCGTGTAAACTAATCGCATTTAAGTACGAGTACTTTAAAGAGACAGCATTTGTCGCAGACTTCTGACTATAATGAATAAATAATGTACGACATTATCGTTGAATAAATACGGATATTTACTCTTAAACTGTTATTATGATGATGTTTAGTAATACAAACCATCACATATAATTTAATTATTTTACTCAAAGTCTTTCCCTTTAATGTATTCTAATGTGACTTGTTTATACGAATTGGAGTGGTATAATGAATATGGATAATATGGTATACATACAAGGCCGTCATCTTGAACACAGCGCGTCCTCGGGAGCTCTGGCGACTTTACTCACCATCAGATCAATACCACATAGGTATAAAAGTCGCACACAGCAGCATACTTTCGGCTACTAATACGTATAAGCTTGCTGATATAGACTTTAAATACTGTGTACATGATTTAATATCGTTTAAAGATTATAAAATCTGTTCCGATGTTTAGTGGAAAATAGAAACTATCGTTTACGCTTAATATAGTCAACTTTGGCTCTTACAAGACTTAAATAGCAGCGGTTAGCGTACCTTACACTACACTTAAAGAATTTCTAACTAGGCAACTGCCATTAAATGAAAGTTATAATCCAATTTCCAACTAACAATGATTTCATGGCATTTCATCTGCAACCTGGCACAAAGTAAACTCCTCGTAGTTTTATTAGGAAATTGTTTCGTACGGGCAGAGGGCGAGATGAAAAATGCATGAGGTGCTGGGTCGTCGGGTCGCAAGGTTAAAGATGACAGAAACAAAACCGACAGAAGTCCGCTGATTTTAAAATTTAAGGGACATTTTGGACTTTGTGCTGAAATTCGTGCTGAGAATTCTTAGCGTTTCATTTTATATGCCAGTACTGGCATCTGTCCGCGACTTCGTACGCGTATAAAATAGCTTATGGTTATGACGTCAGGATAATAGGCCATTTTTAGGGTTCCGTAGACAAAATTTCAAAAACGGAATCCTAATAGTTTTGTCAGGTCATGCCCGTCTGTCTGTCTTTGCGTATGTCACAGGCATTTTACTCAAAACATTATATGTAGCTGTATCGTGTATGCCGCTACATAACATAGTTATGTACTCGAATAACTAAAAGAAAAAAAAAGTGTAATTCTACACCAATCGACAGGTCTTTAGATATGAATGTAAGGATTATCAGAAAAAAAAAGATTAAGTGCATATATTCGGAGATGCTCGCTCCGAAAGTTCGTCGCCCTCTCACGTTTCAAAAGTTAGAACTTCAGAAACCGTGGAATCAAAAAATATGAACAAAACAAAACAGGCATAGCGCTAATTAAATATATTCAGCAAAAAAATTTTGAATAAGATCGGTTTTACAGTTATTAAGTTACTGATGAAAAACCACCTCGCCAATGCAATAAGTGAGTTTCCTATGAAGATACGATCTTTACTAATTCACAGTATAGGAAAGTAGTTTTAAATTAGGACTGGTATGAAGTAAGTAGGTACGGAACCCTTCTTTGTGTATGGCCCAATACGCATTTGGTCGCTTTTTACCTGTTGTACATTTCCTTTTTTTCTTAGAATTTGGAAATTTTTGGTCAGAATAATTAAGATTAGACGACCTACAATAAAAATTAAAAAGTCCGATTTTGTGGAACACAACCTTGTGTAACACTATGAGTATAGTATTATTTTAAAAGTATTTCTACCAACAAACGTCTAGAACAATTTAGTAGGGCTTTTATTTACTTATATGTGATTTTGTTGTTGGCTTAATAAATTAATAATTAATGTCTTGACATCAAGTATCAATTAATCGTAAATTACTCAAAAGTTGCATCTTTATCATTTCATCGTTTAGTAGTTAGCATGTAGCGGTAATAGACATCCAGTTCATCATCTCTCTCGAATAAAATATTAGGAGTCGCAAAATATAGCAATAATAATCAAACGAGCACTTTGACTTAGTTGGTAGTGATCGAGCCTACGAAGCCGGGAGTCCCTGGTTCAAATTCCGGTCAGTGCCTTATTTGTGTGGTGAGCAAGAATATTTGTTTCTGAGTCTTGGATGTTTTCTATGTAATTAAAAAAGTACAAGCTGTTTCCCGCAACTTCGTCCGCGTCTTTCCTCCTATTCATTCATTCATTTATTCATTAATAAAGCACAATAGTTTTACAAGTCATTTTTTACAATACAATATTATTATTATTATTGGTCGCAGCGTGATGTTATATAGCTTAATATATAGCCTTTCTCGATAAATGGACTATCCAACACAAAAAGTTTTTTTTTTGAACCAGTAATTCCTGAGATTAGAGCGTTAAAATAAACAAACAAACTCTTCAGCTTTATAATATTAGTATAGATTTATTTATCGTCCAGTACCCATAGTACAAGCTTTGCTTGTGACTAGGTCGATTTGTGTAACATTGTCCCCCAATATATTTATTTATTTATTTCAATTGTGTCTGACAATGACAAGTCAACCTTATAAGTTGGTAATAATAACAAACCTTCAATATCTTGAGGCACGCACAGCTCTGGACAAGATACACTGACATAAATAGTTAATAGAGTACCTGACATTTAGTGTTTTACTTTATTTTCCAATAAAGATGGACATAAAACTGGTATACCAGTCCAAATATCAACCACAGTAATTCAAGTTAAGTCAAAACTTGAAAGTGAGTTTTTTTAGAATAAAGTAAAGTTTAAAGCTGCTGAGACCGTGTTTTGAACAAGTTCAAAAATCCAGACAAAAGATCGTGTCATCGAACTGAATAATCCTTATAATTTATGCTCACCAGCCCGGCTAGTATGATAGCTTATACCGTCACGTTTTATGTGACGTTTCAGTACATTTTGGCCATATAACGTGACGGTATAAGCTATCATACTAGCCGGGCTGGGGCCCATTCAAAAAAAGTTCTTTTAATCTAATACTACGTGTCACGAAAACTTTTTTTTGTTATCGTCTACGTCTATAATATTGTCAGATCAGCAGGGCCTATCAATATTATAGACTACCAAAATTTACAACTTTTTCTATGGGAAATTCTACAATTTTGTCAAATTGTTGACTAGTAAAGTTTTTTGGTAGGTATAGGGGCCTGCATGGGATGTATCCCCAAATTGATGTCACTGCACTGTAATTCTCATTTTGAAAGAGTCTTGAATGTGGGGATATGTCACCTGTCAAAATATATCCTAGATTAAGTACTGGCCCAATAGCTATTTTATTCAAGGAAATGTTATCCTTGATATCCAATTACATTCCGTGTACTTTCTCTTTGACTCAAAGCAATAACAAAACAGCCAAGGAATTTCCCATACAACGGAATGGACCAACACAATAGAAAACTAACAATGAGTGCTTCACGCCATACGAATACAATGTCCACTAAGTTGGCAAGTGTTGCCACCAATTTATATAAAAGCTCTTTGGCAACTTACTTTACAGTTAGTGTTAGTAAGTAATGTAAATAATAGATATACGTACAACTCTACTAACCCAACAAGGTCTAGCTTCTCAACTGAACTTGAACGTCACAGACGGTAGTAAAGTTGTTTCCGCAAAAATATTGGTCAAACCAATACTTGAGATCACAGACTAGTAAGGGTTCAGACCATCGATTTGTTCAGACTGCCAACTCACGAACCAAAACTATAGACCGTAAGCACAACCATATTTAATCTGTACCCGCTGGTAGAATTTTGACGTTTATTTTTTTTAATTATTTAATGACACTGTGGCAATGGAACTTACTGTGAACATCCAACGATAAATATATATAGCGCATTTAAAAATAACTTTGTGTAGAAGCTCACGGCATTTCCAATTGAACACCAACGTCCGATGTAAAATGAAACTGGTGTTCAATTGAAATACCGTGAACTATGTTGAGCCGTATCTTAGTTAAATGAAATTAAACAAACATTTTACTTATCAGCAGATTTATTTTTTAATGTATCTCATTTCATATCCGGGAAAATGTTTGTTTAATTTCATTTCTTCGTCCTTTCACAGAGTTCTACGTTTTACAACCACAACACTCAGTACATTTTGCAAAATGAGAACTTGCATGCCATGCCACATACGACGCATTTCACTATATTCCATTTGTTGTCCCAACAATTGTTATTACGCTCTTCCAGATGAATTTTCGATTAGCCACACACTGTTTCGTTTGTTTACTACATAGTACTCGTAAACTATTAATACGACAGTTTTACATTTTTGCAAATATTGTTAATATTCGCAAAAATGAAAAAAATGTTCAGACACGACTAGACGAAATTCCGAGGAGACGCCATTTTATTTTTATTTGTCCTTTTATTTTGACGCATGAAATCCAATGGCACTGCCATTATGGCAGTCAAGTCAAGGCAGTAGCCCAATCAGCTGTGCTACCGCAAACTTCAAAAATCGAACTTCGTGTCATGCCGTCCCTTTCACTCTCGTGTTATACTCTATATGACGGAAAGGGACGGTACGGTACGAAGTTCGATTTTCGAAGTTCGCGGTAGCACCCCAGAGCTCGGTAAGTCATCAGAATCTTTTGGACACAATATGGCGGCTATCATACACGTTTCTTTCTACGTAGATAAACAGCCGTGCTTGAGATTAGGTGGCAGACGGATCCGGGACTTCATTAAGATGAAACCGGAATAATGTTTAGAAGAGGATTTTGAGAAATAAAAAAACATTAATTCGTGGCACACAATTAGCTAAGTAACAGAAAAATTATCAACGAACGAAAAGATGAGCTTCTATGATTTTGATTTTGTGCAATCTTTTCTATGGCGAAAATAAATCTTTTTTAGGTTTCCGTACCAATAGTTCAAAGTCAAGTATCATGTAGGGTGTCATATGAAACGGCATGAATTGCGAATCCTAAAACAGTTTTTTTATTTATGAAGGAAAATGTAAAGGGAATATTGTATTTCCGAATTTTATCAAAAAAAATTACACAAATTAATATAAATGTAAATTAAACAGAAATAATATAATGATATCTCTATGTAGATTGTATATTTTTTATCATCAAAAAACATTTCTAAATTAAGTTTGTATAATGCTCCAATAGGATGGCGTTGTACCTATGGCTCTATTTCTCCTGAATTAATGGGGTCCGGACGGACGGGTACACGGTCGTTGTACGGAACCTTCAGTCGGATTCCCACTTAACCGGATTTTTATTTATTGATTTTTATTAAAAGAAAAATGTCACGAAATGGTCCCAACTCAGCGTGTAGCTGGCGTGACGTTGATTTATTCAACTCAAAATATAAACTTGCAGTAGACATATACATTAAATCGTCAAACTGTACATAAGTACAGTAAGAAGAGATACTGCTCGGCAGCTTTTCGTAGTCGAGTTGGGCTGCGCTTGACTGGGATTATTCAACACCCAGTCATTTGGAATCCCGTTTCCGAAATGGCTTGATCCCGTAAGTAATTGTTTTCGTTCGTTTTTTCGTTGCCAGGGCGTGACGAAATTTTTTGATGAAGACACCAATTTATTTTCGGTGATAGAAGAATTATTCCGTATTATAAATCGAGCATGAAATCTGAGTGGTGAGGCCAAGAATTAGTAAGAAATTCGTGTTTATGCAGTACGTGATTGTGTAACAATAAGCTTTTGGATGCTCATATAAAGGTACAATCGAGGGCATAAATAACTAAATATGTATTCATTTATGGGCCTTATTTCAATAAAATAAGGTAAAAAAATGTATATATAAATTGGTGACCACTATTTTGTTTTCTCCAACTACACCTCTATTCAGTTCTTCGAATTTCAATCAGACTTCGAATTTCAATGTGATTTGTGCTCCCGTTCTTACACGGTAGATCAATTCGCGTGCAAGCAAGAGCGCGAAACATTTTCAAACGCAGAGAAGGAGAAAACCTAGCGGTCAAGAGCGTGTCGGAACCCTAGTTCCGTAGTTTATAAAAGTTTAGCATAGCAAATATAAGTGCTATGTGTTTGACACAACTAACAACATTATCTGAGTAACCAATGGAAATTGTACGAAAGGTTTCTTTTCTAAGTACATTTCTTAAGTTAGAAAGAAAGAAAAAATACATTTATTCACAGCACAAAACAAAAGACACACATTTATACAAAAAACCGGACAAGTGCGTGTCGGATCACGCACAAAGAAGGGTTCCGTACCGATACCTACCTATACTAGTCCACAATTTAAACCTCTAAACTAGTAGTTCTGTGAGCTGTAGACCTCGTTAGTATTTCTCTTAATTTTTAAAATTTGACAGGACAAAAAAAGATGTATTATAATTATCGCACCTGCTCACAATCTGTGTTTCATTCATACAAAATGAAAAAACATCGGTTGAGAAATGCGACATGTAGAGGAGAACAAACCGAAATCCACCCGCAGAAACATACGAAATCATTGAAAATATAAATTGTTTTAGAAAGTTTCCATAACCTGAGGTGACGAAAACTTCTATTTCATTATCGAACTAGCTCACAAAAATCGGTTAAAAATGTGACATGTAGTGGAGAACAAACGGAAATCCGGACAATGAAAGATTTTTTCACGTAGCTGAAGCAGAGACCTTCATTTCTCTCGGTCAACAATACACAAAAGCCAAAAAGTTCTTGATGGGAACTTACGGCACTTAAGTCCTTTTGTGTGGGCAAGACAGTTTTTCAGCGATGACTCAAAATCTGTTAAACCTATCTTGTTCAAACCAAAAATCGTTGAAAGTATTCATTAATGTTCAATGCTTCAATTTTATTCAGAATTGTACACCTCATAGTTTGGAAACTAGATTTGAGGGACACACTTTTTACGATTTTGACGGCTAATAATCTCGCCAACGGTTAACTTAAATGTAAAAAAAAGAATTAGAAACCTCTATATCATCCTTTAAGGTCTATCCATAGATACCCCACACGCCTATGTGTATTGTTTTTTTTTATCTCCCGGTTACATGTATGGGGTGCCCCCCTAATTTAATGATTTTTTTATAATTTAACTACAATTTTTATAGCGGTTCATTGATTAAAACTTTCTACCAAATTTCATTATTGTAGTGCTTATAGTCTCTGAGCAAATCCACTGACTGGGTTCCGCTTTCGCCATTTTGGCGATAGAACCCTAAAAACCGGCCAAGAGCGTGTCGGGCCACGCTCAGTGTAGGGTTCCGTAGTTTTTGTAATTTTTTCAAAAACTATTCAACCTATCAAGTTCAAAATAATTTTCCTACAAAGTTTTTATAAAGTTCTACTTTTGAGATTTTTTTCATATTTTTAAAACTTATGGTTCAAAAGTTAGAGGGGGGGGACACATTTTTTTTTACTTCTGGAGCGATTATTTCCGAAAATATTAACATTATCAAAAAATGATTTTAGTAAACCCCTATTTTATTTTAAATACCTATCTAACAATATATCACACGTTAGGGTTAAAATGAAAAAAAAAATCACTCCCCACTTTACGTATAGGGGAGGTACCCTAATAAAATATTTTTTTCCACTTTTTATTTTACCACTTTGTCGGCGTAATTGATATACATATTAGTACCAAATTTCAGCTTTCTAGTGCTAACGGTCACTGCGATTATCCGCGGACGGACGGACGGACAGACGGACGGACAGACATGGCGAAACTATAAGGGTTCCTAGTTGACTACGGAACCCTAAAAAGGAAGTAACGCACATAAACACATAACGTGTGTCTTCGCGGCTGTGAACGGTTGCTGTCTGAAGTTCGGCAATAGTAGCTATACCTAATATCAACGTGGCTGACGAAACTATAACTAATGGTTCATATGTAGTTTACCTACTACGAAACCCCGAAAATGAATGAAAGAAACATCCAAGAACTCGGAAATCAGCTTTCCGAACTGATAATAATAAGACACCTTATAATACCTAACAATTGACACTCAAAATGAGCCTCTATTGCTTTGAATTAAGATTTATAATGCCAATGTAGATAATCTGTTGTCAGTGTCAAGCGCTGGGACAATTACCTTATAGACGGGTAAATAATTTATAAGTAAACTCCTATTACGAAATTGACTTTCTTTGGAATAAGAATTTCTCATGTTTATTCCGTCGAAATCCCAATTTATCCTTTTAATTTGAATAATAATGTAAAGACTCCGGTTAGGGTTCCGTACCCGAAGAGTCCAAATGGTGCGCTATTGCTGTCACTCGCGTGTCCACCTGTCTGTCGTCTATCACACATTTTGTTCCGAATAATTTTTAACTTCCCATTGACCAACGAACTTGAAATTTGGTAATAATAATACGTATATTACGTATATTTTACCAAAAAATACCAATATATTGATAATGATAAGTCACATTTGTTTTTTAGTTGTATAGAACCCTCGGTGCGCGAGTCCGACTCGCACTTGGCCGGTTTTTATTCTACTGCATCTCGTGCCTAATTTGTTTGCAGGTACAACAAACTGTTTGCCGTTTTAATTTGTGGCCGTGCCGTAGTTGTTTTAATTTTTAACGCAACGTAAGTGTACAACACGAGTTGATTAAAAATGAAGGCCTTGGCGAGCTCGTCTCGGTTTATTTATACGGGCATGGTTTTGGGAGGCGGTTGCTTTCAGCTCGTAAGCGACGGTAGCTTAAGGCTGTGGTAACGTTGAGGTAACGCTAGTAGATTAATTATAATCCCATCAAAAACATAAATATGAAAATGGGAGCCCAGTTCAATATTAGGAATATGCGATGTGTGGTGGTCGTCTTCACTGACAAAAAAATTGAGATCTAAATGGCTGCCAAGTTTTTATATTATAACATACTCCATAGAAAACTGCCAAGTTAAGGCTCAAAATGTATTTAGCCGCAATAAATTAGTTTTACTGTAAACAATCTAGTGTCGGACTTGGCACCTTTTTAGATAATCTATGGAACTCGGCACCAATTTAGATCTCACTTATTTTGTCGATGAAGACGACAATCACGCATCGCATATTCTTAATATTGAACTTGGCTCTCATTTTCAAATTTATGTTTTTGATGGGATAAGTACCAATTTTAACTACTTACTTTAGTAAAACTTGTCATGTGTAAGTACCTAGATAATATCGTAAATTAGCATCTTCATGGCTGTCTCACTGTTAAATAACTTTATATCAGAGAAGTATAATAAAATTCCCTCGTGAAATTTAGTACACAGTAAGCACATAAATAAGTTTCATGTGAAACCATTAATTTAAATAGCTTATTCATGTCTGAGTTACGGTAATTTATTTTTAACAATTTTAAATTAAATTGATATACATAATTGACTAAGTGAGCCGGGTTAAAATTCAAGTTAGTCGTTTAATTGTGTTTTCCGTAGCAGCAAAAGCGAGCTCAAAGTTTAAAATTGGGAAGTATTAGAAGGTCAAAATTACTTCAAAAGTTAAAATTATGTTCAAGTTATCTAGCTCGTCACGTCACCGTCAGTTGTCAGTCAATTTACGTGTATGTCATATCCGACAAAATTACGTATGACGTGGATAGAATTGTAAGTAAATAGGGTTCTGTAGTTGCCCAATGAACTTACTTTAGAACATCAGTAACAACAAAAGGGAACAAATACTTCGCAACGTTTCATACGTCTAGAAGGGAAGACTTTTACGATAACTCAAAAACGGCTGAAATGATCATGTCCGCTATAGTTTTCGTTTTTCTGTAAGGTTTCCTAACAAGACTTTTTTCAATTTTTTGGACCCATAGTTCAAAAGTTAGAGTAGAGGGACAATTTTTTTTTCTTTTGTAGTGAATATTTCCGAAAATATTCACTTTATCCAAAAATGATTGATGAAGACTTCTATTCATTTAGAAAGAGATATCCAGCAACACCCCACAACATAGAGATGAAGCAAAAAAAAAAATTCCCACTTTACGTGTCGGTACCCTTAAAAAATATATCCATACCAAATTGCAGCTTTCTAGCACAAACAATCACAGAGCAAAGCCTCGGACAGACAGACGGACAGACAGACGGACATGGCAAAAAAAAAAAGCAAATAAGGGGTATGCCATCATACGCAAGAGGGTCGCCTCACTGCTGAGACGAGTGAGAGGCAGTCCGAATAGTATCCTGAGGATGTTGGAAGGACGGCTGGACAGCCCATTGTTGAGGCACTGGGTTGGCATTGTGACGGGGAGGATCTAGAACTGCCTATAAAATTTAACATTTTTTAATAATTTTATGATACTAACACGTACTACTTAATTGTTTCTCTGTAAGTCTGTAATATACTAACAAATATGGATTCTCTGAGTCTGAAATAAATGAGTTTATTATATTTATTATTATAAAAAGACCTATATTTACTGTATACCTTAAAAAAACTAATACATTATTTTATTAGGTAATCGTATTGGTTTACTTGTAAAAGTACGGAATCGCAATTTCATATGTAGGTAGGTAGAGCTACATAGGACATATTTTCATCGATATAGTCATTGTTTGTGATTCGACAAGAATTTCCACATACGAGTACATACATAGGTACCTTTTTTGAGCGTGTTGATACCTATTAATATTTCACAGGACGTTATAATGATTAGTGTATTTTATTACTTTTATTTTACTTTGACGATTAGAGTCCTGATCCATTTTTTAACAAATCTGGAGTGTAATATTTTTTATGTATTTTTTTGCTTTTTTGACATGTATAACTTTAATTATGTACTTAATTCATTTTACTAAGAGTATAATATTGTATTATTTATAGTTGCTAGAGATAGATTTTGTTTTGTAAAAGTGCTCATGTGCCCTATTGGCTAAATAAATGCCGTAAATTTTTATGAAGCCTAATAGGCCTGTAAGGATAGCAGCAATTCGAAATCCGTGACAGGGATCACGAAAGATTTACGTTTAAATAAGATTAATTCGGGATCGTCCTGTCCATTGTTCGGATTCTTTGAGGAATAAACTTATCACTTAAATAATTCATCACTTTTATAATTAATTTTTTGTCTTAAAAATTGTATTTTTTTTTCTAAAATAAACAGTTTAAGTTTTTTAAAACTATGATAACGGTTAGTAATAGGTCGTATTTTCTTCATAATACTATTGAGCGTGTTTATAAATGCTATAAATTTGAATGAAGTTAAAGAGTTGTCATGATCGTACCAATTCGAAATCCGTGAACCCGCGTAACGGAAACATCAACAGTAGTACATACCTGCCTCGTACCGGCCCGTTTGCATTTTAAAAAGCTGTCCATTGCACAGATTTAAACTGAGATATAATACACAAATCCATTGAAAAGCTCTTGCTAACATTTTGAAAATGGAACAGGACCGCTTGTTACCGTAAACTTGAAAAGAATGTGTTTTTAAAAAGGATCGTTGTTTAAACTCGTCTTTGCTTGGAAGATACAATGAGACGGGACGCAAACCGGTGGAGCTAGTGCGATGAGGTTTACGGGTAATGACCTACAAAGTTGATTGCTAACCGTAGGGAAACACATATTTGTACTTACTATATGCACAGCTACAGTGCAAAATAAACCCCGGTTTATAGACAACTTAGCAGAAGTGTTTACTGCACTGTTTTGCGGACTGTATATATGTTAACGGAAATGTATGTAATCCGTCATTGTATACAATTCCTAGGAAATGTATAGATTTCCCAGGATATGTATGTATTAAATAAATTTTAAAACCATATTTTATACATTTCCTAAACAGCTTCGGAATTGTATACATTTCCTAGGATTTGTATACAATTCCTACATTTCATACATTTCCGGTGACATATATAATCGAACTATGTAGGTACATACACGTAGACATGATGTTATTTATTTATAGTAATTTTGAATTGTGCTTCAATGACGATTGAATTTCTTTATTAGAAGCGGCCTATTTCTAAAGTACGTAAAGACACTAGGTACGTATGTGGAATTTTGAATTTTCAAGATGAACTACGAGTATGTATCTGAACTAATATTCAGTCCCCTTACAAGAAAGTACTCTTGTTATATAATTACGAGTATCCTACTAATATTATAAATGTGAGTATCTGGATGTTTATAAATCTCATATGAAAAGAAAACATGGAAAATAGTATTGCTCCGCGCAGGATTTGAACCTGCTACCATCTAATCTAATCCATCAACATACCCATCGGAACCAGGTTTTTCCGAGAAACTACCTATACTTATACAGTATTGGATTCTTCAAGAAAGGAGTGTATAAATTATTGTAGCCCCTGAAGATGCAGACGTCCATAGGCTGCGGTGACGGCTTACCATCAGGCGGGCCGTAGGCTTGTTTGCCAACGACATGGTATTAAAAATAAACAATTGCTCGGTCAACGAATCTTTTACCTAGGTCATGCATGACCCAATAACCGGTCTTGCGACACCAAAATCCAGCGGACGCCCGCGACCTTTACAGGTCATCAGTCCACCTTTTAGAGGTAGGGCACAGCGAAACGTCATCTCGTCATCTCTCATATTTAAAGCAGCCCAACTAGGGAAGTACCTCCACCTGATAGAAGACCGTGGTTTTTCTGGAATCGCAAGCGTCTATAGGCGAAGGTTACCATCAGGCAGGCCGTATGTTGTTTGCCATCGTCCATCGGCCATCGGTTCCACGTGCAATGTGCCCCGCCCACTGCCACTTTTGCGATTCGGGGGGCTATATCGGTTACATTGGTTCTACTGCAGATGCCCCCTTTTCTGATGCGATCACGCCTGGATCACAAAGATAAATTCCTCTCCATTGCTTTTTGGGGGACTTTGAGGCCGTTAGTAAGCGACCACGTTTCAGTGCCATATGTCGTCATCAGGGAGCGAACTATATCGGATTAAAGTTTATCAATTAAAAACGCAAAATGATATGAGATTCCGAATTTCCTAAAACTACGTATTTTTATCGTCCACGTGCAATTTATGCTTGAGTAAAAATTAAAAAATATATATATTTTATGACAAATACGTACCTACCTAAACGCAGTACCTATTTCACGACCAAAACAGAGATTTGCTTATTTTTCCACACAACGGTCGGTTCGAATGGTATTGACATATGTGACGTCATACGTGCAATTTATGCTTGAGTAAAAATTAAAAAATATATATATTTTGTGACAAATACGTACCTACCTAAACGCAGTACCTATTTCACGACCAAAACAGAGATTTGCTTATTTTTCCACACAACGGTCGGTTCGAATGGTATTGACATATG
Organism: Notocelia uddmanniana; assembly: GCA_905163555.1. Taxonomy (NCBI): domain Eukaryota; kingdom Metazoa; phylum Arthropoda; class Insecta; order Lepidoptera; family Tortricidae; genus Notocelia; species Notocelia uddmanniana. The sequence continues at coordinate 10,943,405 of LR991065.1, read as the reverse complement.
TGACGTCATAATATAATGTTAATTTGTAGGAGCCGTTTCGAGAGCCGCTAGCGGCAAGCAACGTTTGTCTAATTTTTTTTGGCTTTTATGTGCTCTAATTGTGGTTAGTAGTAATTGTAGTTAGCTCTAATGATGATGATTCGAAGTAAAAAAAAAACTGTTATTTGACGGTTTTGTAGAAAGAAATAAAAAATAAATTAGAGCGTTGTTATATTGTTATACTGTAAAGTAAATAAATGTAAGGCGGCTTCTTGACTTGTGGTACGTATTTTGTTATTTGACGTAAGTTTACTGATATCAGATTTTATTACTCGACGAAATCCCGTCAGTAGTAATACTATGCGCAGAAGTGAACCAGTGCTGTATTTGTATCGGTTGACACTGACAGCTTTCTCATATCGTGCTGCTCAGGGGCCTGTAAGCTCTAAGTACGATTTTTTCTAAGGAGATGTTAGTTTAACTTGTTTGTGCTGGAGTCACTGGGTGCTATCTCTATCACACTTGCATATTGGAGTGACAGAGATTGAAAATCGTGGGCGGGCAGCTATTTTCATATAACAATCCCTTTCTCAATAAAATGATGAAGCCGACGGTTTTCCGCTTGAAGAATTCAAAAATCTATCGTTTCATACGACGGCTTATATCCTCGAAACGATATGTTACTAGCGCATTCATAAAATACCTTTGACTCCTGACTTCCAATACACTGAAATATAGATACGTGCCCGTCCTGAATCAGAACTCAACAGGACAGGAAAGGGGACCAGGGTAAAGGGCCGGATGTGGGCATTAATAAAAGATTTCGGGACCTGACCTGCGTAAGTATACGATGATATATGAAGCTATCAACGCACAGCCTCAGTTTTTGCGGCGTTCTCGAGACCGGGGGAGTTTTTCACTCATGCTCTGACCTACTAAGCACGAGCATTGCTGCTTATTCCTTTTTATATGCAGTGACGATAAAAACGTTGGGGTGCGCTTTTCAATCAGAGATCGATTGGAACTCGTTCCCGTGGCAATATTTTATGTGTACCATATATACTCGTATTTTTTAATACTAATTAATTAATATACAAGGTGGCCCATTCAAATCGGTCAGTATAGGAAAGTCTGAAACTATAAGACATACGAAGATTTGTTCTTAGGAACCATGTCACCGATTTTGATAAAAAGAAAAACAGCATTCATACATTTGAAAAAAAACACTGTACCCAGCTAGGGAATCGAACCCGGTTGTTTTGAAAAAATAAACTTACACTATTTCTATTCAGATATCGTTTGTGTAGGTCTTAAGCAGTAAATGTCTCTAAGAAACATAATGTCTAAAATTAATAAAATGCATTTTTTTCACATACTTTAATTTATCATAGTAGGTGTTCAAAGTGACCACCGTTACAATATTCAACAAGTTCAGGTATGTAAAATTGTCTCTATGGTTGTTTGTACCTCTCTACTTGTAAAATCGGTGACATGGTTCCTAAGAACAAATCTTCGTATGTCTTATAGTTTTAGACTTTCCCATACTGACCGATTTGAATGGGCCACCCTGTATATTCTCTTACTTAGCAGGGCCGGTCTCATTACCATCCTCCTTTAATTTTGAAATTTGATAAGCTCGATATCGAGATCCACAGCTCACATATCTACCAGTATAAAATAAAATAGGTAAACATTGGACAGTGATCTCACCTGATGAAAATAATGAGGGTGTTACATGCGTGCGTACAGTGCCTATTCACTTTCGTCTTAAAAAATCCAACTTTTCGCCTTACGGCAGCGGATCTTACGAGTATGGTAACTGGGATATTCATTATAATCCTATATTGGCTAAGTCCAGTCGCCATCACATATATATTCGAGTGAATTATGTGTTCACAATTTACTGAACATGCCTCAACACATACATTGCATGGCTTTAGGGCCCCTCTTCAGATGTTTTAGAGCACCGTAAAAAGTACAGATTATATCTGTTGGCGACTGAACGGAGCGAATAAACGATATTCAGTCTTACCCTGTGATTTTTCTCACAAATTAAATTAGGGTCAATTTTCTTAATTCAATTTGGGAGTAATTTCACCAAACAATTTGTGCTTTTCTTATTCTCGATGCATTGCCTGACGAGTGATATAAATCTACAAGAGAATCTAGTCTGCGAAAATAAGACATTATATTGATATTTATTGGTATTTACATTTATACTTGATAAACAATTAAGGTAAAAGTACCAGTGCTCGTCGCTGACCCAATACTTGGCACCTTTAATGTAATATCATTACAATACTTATAGAAGTGGCAGATCGTCATCTATTGGGCATTGGGGTGTCGGGTATTGGTACATTTACCTTACCTTGTCTTAGAAAATTATACTCCCATCAAAAACATAAATGTGAAAATGGCAGCCAAGTTCACCGACAAAAGAAATGAGATCTAAAAGGGCGCCAAGTTCCGTAAATTATCTGAAAAGTTGCCAAGTTTGGCACTAGATTGTTTACAGTAAAACTAATTTACTGCGGCTTAATGCATTTAGGGTGGAAAATCACAACGGAATAAGATGCAAAAGTGTTAACTTACCTTTGGTCTTGATTGAGCCAATGACGTATATGATTTCCCAGTTAAGTAGAGTTAAATTATTTCACGTTTTATAGTGCCTGTTACCACTAAAGTTACAAGCTTGCATGGAGCACATCATTTAAATGGAGTAGGTAGTCCCTAGTTTGTTAGTGTTTCCAGAATTATTAAACAAGTAGCTTAGTTTAGTAGCCACACAAACGTTTCAACGGTGCAGCCATGCCTGGCAAAGCTTAAAATGCGGAGGCAACATTGGGCAAAACATGTTTTGCAGTTTACTACAAAATAGTTTATAATTAGTTTTGAAGTGCAGAAGGATTGCGGTCTCGGGAGTGACGTTTAAGCTGATGCTCCACACGAAAATGTGTAACAGGCCCCTATGGGCCCTACGGAAGATCAGCGCCGGCTGCAAAGCCTGCATATATGCTGAGTAGGTTCCCATTCGTAACTACGCCTTTGTTTGTGTGTTGTCTATGCATTTATCTAATGTTAATATTGTGCTTGTTACGAATAAATTTTTGAATCTGAATCTGAATCTGAAAATACGCATTTTTGTCGCATTGACGAAAACCGAAGCTTTCAATCAAACGTATATTTAAGGATAATTAACACACCGTACCCAGTCCAGCCGTCAGCGGATTCCCGATACCGGATTAAGAAGTAACTGAACGTCAAAAATTAAGCGGAGGTGACTCTGACGAATACTTTTCTTTTCTTCTATGATGGTGGCAAACAAACATACAGCCTGACTTACGGTACGTACACATCGCAGCCCATGGATGCTTGTGAATCCAGAAGAATCACAAGCCTGTTGGCGACCTTTTATGGAACTGAGTATTTTTTTTATTTGATCAATGAAAATACTTTATAATTAATAAATCCATCATTTAAATAAAAAAAAATGTATTTGATATCAACCAAACAGAAAACAGCTTCGATTAATTCGACCAATCAGGAAACGAAATTCATTTGTCAAAACTTTAAGTTTTCTTAGTCGCATACTTACATACATAAATCGAAATTTGTACGCCGAAAGGCAAAGCATGAAGGACTTATTATGATGTATGACAGCTTTATGTACTTTTACTCATGTTGTTACAAATAAATTATCTTTATCTTTTGTTAGTCGCTACTTCACCATATTTAAAAAAGTGGTTCGATTGTTTGTTTGAGCAACGTTTTACTGCAATCAATGGCATATCAGTGGCGTATTCGCAGTGTGCCTATTTATGTAAGTACTTAAACCGGTGTCTATATTTTGTATGTTACAAAGCAGTTAAAAAAACATACCGCGATTGCTGCCCAATTATTCATAATATAAAAGGCAAAGGGGATTGACCGAGGATCAACGCACAGGACAAACCCTTAGGGATAGAAACTCAAAATTTCGTACACGTATTCCTCTTATGACGTAGGCATCCACTATGGAAGGATTATTTAAAATTCAACCCCCAAGGGGTGAAGTAGGGGGTTAAAGTTTGTATGAAACTTTTTATTCCTTAGACATATTTGTGTGAAATTTCGTATGAATTGAGTACGGCAAAAATAATGAGTCACTTATTTCAGCGTTTTCCAACATTCTACCCCTAAAAAAGAAAAATAAGGGATGAAAGTTTTATTCATAGTTGCTGAGTGTACAATAATACAAGTGGTATTTGTGTATTTTCTGAGTGACTGGTGAGCGATGGGCATCTCTTGTTGTGTGTCTTTGATTTTTAATTTTTAAGAAACTGTCACATAGTGTGTAACCTTAGTTCATATCTTGTTTCTATTGTTGAGTTTCTGTAATTGGCTCCATATTTATATTTAAAATGTCAACATATTTATTTAGTTTTGGAAACTCCTATGTTAAATAAATAAATAAATTAATATAAGCGCACAGGCCAAACCCTTAGGGCTAGAAACTTAAAGTATCGCACTCGTATTCCTCTTATGACGTAGGCAATAGGCATCCGCCAAGAAAGGATTTTTCATAATTCAACCCCCAAAGGGTTGAATTGGGGATAAAAGTTGTTAAGAAACGTTTTATTCCTCGGACATATTTGCATGAAATTTCGTATGCATAGAGTACAGCAAAAATAATTAGTTATGTGTTTCAATGCTTTCCAAAATTCAACGCCTAAACGGGTAAAATATGGGATAAAAGTTTTATATCAACGGACAGGCCTTAAATTTTCGCACACGTATTGCTCTTATGATGTAAGCATCAATAAAAAAATATTTTTTTAATTTAACCCCCAAGGGGTTGAATTGGCGATAAAAGTTTGTAGGTATTTTACTTTTTATTCCTTGGACATATCTGCATGACATTTCGTATAAATGGAGTACAAATATAATCAGTTGTGTATTTCAGCGTTTTACAAAATTTAACCCCTAAGAGACCTTGTACAGAGAGGGGTTGAAAGTTATAAACGCATAGACCAAACCCTTTGGGGCTAGAAACTTAAAGTTTCGCTCACGTATTTCCCTTATGATAAAGGCATCCAATAAGAATGATTTTTTTATTTAAATAAATAAATAAATAACTATATTCGCTGTGGAATTTATTGTTCTTTCTGGGAAGATAATCTTTGTTTATTTAATTTCTCGCAATCGAAATGAAATGTAGAATGTAAAACTGTGGTCCATCCATCAAATCCATCTTATCCCTCGAACCTTCTCTTGGTGGTATGGTATTGGTTGTTTTAGACCTTTGTCATACAATCTACAATTACTTTCTCAACGGCGCATTGAGCTCGTTGCCAACCGTGATGACGATGAGATTAAAACCCGACCACATGCGGCAATACCTCAAAATTACCTATATCGATGGCGTGTTCGCATGCCGCTATGTTCACGCACGTTTATCAATATGATGACCTAGCTACGTAGCTAGCACACCAGCGACAACAGCGGTTTTGAGAGCAGTCGCCGTGGCCGAAATCTACCGTGGTGCATATTATTACCAGTATTACTTGATATACCATTTTATTAATATACGTACGTGACTCAAGTGACATTGGGCGGGGCACATTGCTTGTAGAACTGATGGCCGTTGGGGCAGAAAGGTTCATAGGTTCTTTAGTGGCGATAACTCATCAGAAGATGCAGCGTAACGGGAAGGCTCCCAACAAGGTGGACCGACGATCTGGTCAAGATCACGTGAAGCCGTTGGATAACGGCGCCGCAAGACCAATTTAGGAGGCCTTTGTCCAACATTGGATTTTTTTTTGGCTGATATGATGATGTGATGATATAAATATATATATTTCAGCCCAAAGACTTCCACTGCTGGACAAAGGCTTCCTCAAAAGATCGCAACGATCGCTTGCGGTGCGTGCGGTGCGGTACTGGTCGGTGGTACCTATATGTTTACAATTGTATTCATTTACTTGAGTGCCTCTTTAGGGTTCTGCACCAAAAATATGTCAACCTGAACCTATTAAGGTACGCTGTACGACGGCTACAAACTAAATTGAATTACCATACGAAGTACTTATTTAGTTTTTTTATCATTCGTTTATCGATTCGTGCCTGATATTTTATTTACGGTGTGCACCTTTATAGACATGCAGAATAATGCATGGAATGAAATGTGATTGTGTAGAGCCGCAATAACAATCCCAAATAACAAGCAGGACCATATATTCCTAATAACACGAAACTTCAAAGTGGGAAACAGGGTTACGGGTAGCAATTCGTGTAAGTAAAGCACGATTCGCACATAAATGCTCATTTCAGCCAGCAATGCTATTCATAATCTGTTTTACCTCAGCTCACCGTTCCCCAATTTATAATGTTGACGCAGGGAATCGCAAAGACAACGCGTAATTAGAGGTCCGTCACATTTTGGTTTAACTGAGGTGAGGAAGCATTGTGAGTAACAGCCCTGCATGGAACGAGATTCGTTCGAAATCCGAACCGCAGTAGAATCCCAGATCGATACAGCGAAATTTGTGCTGTAAATGTTGCGATCAAATTCAGAATTTAACCAGATATGCGTCTAGTTACTTGTAATTTTTTTGTTTTCCTCGCTTACTAGGGGTAGTGGTAGCTCTATATGTAGTGTCACTCACGAATGGACCACTTGCAAAATTAAAAGAAAAAATATATACAGGGAGGAACAATACCACGGACTTTCCTGAAAGTATGTTGTCATTTAAATGATATACAATCGACTTGTAATCATTAGAAACTTTTGTTGGAAAGAAAAAAATACATTAAAATAATGCCTTTTAATATTAGTAAGAACCCTATTGTTTCAACATTACCATTTAAGTATTTTTATTTCGAAGTGAGTTATGTCACTAGCTTCCTTATAAGATAGGGTTGAAATATGCTGTTTTTTTAATCGATGTTTAAAATACTGTAACTCGAAAACGGTTACGAATATTAACATAGTTTATTTGGCAAAAGTATAGTACCAAGGCTAACCTGTCCCCTGTTTACAGGAAAGTCCATCGTTCTGTTCCACCCGGTATATGTTGTCAAAACGAATGATTGTGTACAAGACATCAATTCGACAATTTTTTAAATGAACCGTGAGTATATTACTTGTGGGTTAGTAAAATTTTAAATTCAGTTTTGTTACTTGGGCTAGCTTTGAGACTAGGTCGATTTGTGTAAATTTGCCTTCCAATATATTTTCTCTGTAGAAAAATAAATAAAAATGTTATGATTTAATTTTTCTGCTGATTGCAACCATATTTCGTACCCATTTAACTCACATAAAATCGGGTTTATATAAATATGGAATTCGATTAGACAGGAAGTGCTCGTAAACATGACAATATTCTTATCACGAAGCAGAATTTACTGCCGGCTCAAATTATTCAACAAGTAACTTCCAACTGTTTACGAACTAAGTTATGGGCGACATAAAAGACGGTTTTTCACACTTTTTCAAAGTCCTTTTTCTTTGTAACTTCCAGACTTAAGCGTTGTTGATTCAATAAAATTATTATTGCAGTATCACTGGCTGAAATTGGTGTATTACGCGCGTGAGAAATCAATTTTCTTTCAATTTAACGCCATCATTCGGTCGGAGTAAAGATTTTCTTCTATTTCGGGGCAGGAGTTGCGAGGGTTTTGGGGGACGTTTGCTAAATTCATTCAGTTTTCTGATCAGATAGGCCGCGGACGCTGACAAATGATCGCTGGAATGGAACGGTCGGCGGCGCGTCCGTGCGAACGTTGTTTTCCAATCTTCCCAATAAATCTACTTCGAAAAACTCAATTAATCTTACTAAGGGATGTTTTGTTACGGTTTCTACATGCTTAAAGTAATATTTGGATTTGGTTTCGATTCTGGCTAATGAGAAAATTACTGGTGTTCAGAATGATTATGCTATCTGCCTAAATCTATTCTTTAGGCAAGGTAGATTCGTAGTTGGGCAGTTTCTTGTTTGGTCGGATTCGTGATAAGTATTTTTTTATTTTGTTGTTTGCTTGATTGGTCAGATTTGTAGTGCATACATTTTTAGTTTTCTGAATACTTATTTGGTCGAATACGAATTGGAAGTATACTACGAAGTAGGTTGCGGCGGTGTGTAGATTGTATGTGAACGCAACTTTAGTCTCTTACAGTTTATGCAACCAAAAAATTATAATCAAATATTTATGTACTATGCTTTCAGATGTCGGAACGTTAGTATAGAATTAAATCAAAATAAATAAATAAATGTTGGGGGACAAACTAACACAAATCGACCTAGTCCAAAACTAAGCAAAGCTTATACTATGGGTACTAGACGCCGATATACATACTTATAAACATAAATACATACAAATTACATACATATAAAATTATAATTTAAAGTATAGGAGTTTCTTTTTTTTACGTTTCATGACCAGTTTAGCCTAGTCGGTATTACCCGTGGTACCACTGCTTTTGTACCACAGGGGGACCACGGGTAATTTTTTTTACCCGTTGTCCCACCGTTCTAGACAGTGTTCGCCAGTGGGTCTGCGGGTAATTTATTTTTCCCCATGGTTTGTCTATGTTCGTAATTATTACTGAAATGTTTGTTTTCACTAAATTTATTCTACAGAATAGTTAGGTACGACGACGAGCGGAGCGAGGAGGAGTGTTAGTAGAACTGCGATCCTAAAGTGAATCCAGAACCGAACATTTTTAAACACATCGCATCGTGGGACCATGGGAAAAAGTAAATTACCCGTAGACCCACTGGCGAACACTGTTTAGAACGGTGGGACAACGGGTAAAAAAAAATACCCGTGGTCCCCCTGTGGTACAAAAGCCGTGGTACCACGGGTAAAACGCGGTAGTGACCAGCCAACAAAGATGACGGTCCTGGATTCAAATCCCGCTAGAGGCAAATATTTTTAATATTTGTGTGATGAGCAATTAATATTTTCACCTCAGCGGCATGAATATGGCGATTTTGCTGCTTGGAACCACTGACCAAAATGCAATTTTGCTGCGAGCGTGAAAAAAGCCTTTTTTCATATCGTAAGGTTAGTTGTAGGTCATCTTTTCGTACTGCGGGGTGTCATCATTTAAACTTCGTTCTCTATGTCACTATTGTATGTATGACTGTATGTATGTACATTGTATATGAGCACTTTATTGTACACAATAACAGGTTGAAACATGTGACATGTATATACATGTCACATTAGATTAACATACAAAAGCGAACTTATCCTTATACTACTACTACTATTCCTTTGCGTATTCAACGACGTGTTTGTGGAACGTGTCCACAGCAAGTTCTTCAAGGCCCAACGGACCATAACGCTCTCTAACTCCACTCCACTCAGAACCTCATCGAGGAAAGGAATAAAATGATTCTATACAGCCTTCAGCCGATGCGACATTATATCCTCAGCTCAATAAACAGATTTCCAAGTTTCTTACCCATGATCATCACCAATTCAATACAAATCCTATTGAAGAGGCCATCGAGTAGAATAAGGGATCGAAAGTTTTCTCCAGAGAGCTGTCTATTGGGCAGAGCCAGCTCGCCAAACTAAAAACTGAAGATGGTAGAAACGTTTCATCTAGACCTGAGCTTCTGGGTGAGAGAGTGCTTTTATGGACAGCTATACACGTTAACTAGCAGACCCGAAGTTGGCCTCGTGGAAGACCCTAGAACTAGACTTAGAGCTCGTTCCCACTTGTCGGATGTCGGATCCAGATTTTTATCGGATGTCGGCGGCTCATACAAATTGGTGTCCGACAAATGTGAACAGGTTCATATAAAATGTTCTGCCTCTGGACCATCCGATTAAAATCCGGACCCGACATCCGACAAGTGGGAACCAGCTCTAACTCGGCACTATACCGAAGACATCCCGCAGTGATGTAATTAACTCATAAGTTTCTATGAGTTAAAAACGTCACGCTTGGGGCACGTCACTGCATTTACGGTCCGTCTGTGCGTTTTTTTGGAGGACAATCTTAAACAAATCGACCTAGTCCCAAACTAAGCTTCTACTACTATCTATTATATCTATTCTATGGGTACTAGACGACGATATACATACTTATATGTATATAGATAAATGCGATTTTGTACCGTCCGTGTAGGATGGTCCCCCAATATTTATTTATTTGTTATATTTTTTTTATCATTGCAAGTGTTTCTACACCACCCTACTCAGTATTATATTTCATTTCTTCACTGCTCAAAGGTTGTATCGTATCGCAATATCGCTCTTTACTGAAAAAACAGCCTGTTGTTTTACATCCGTCTCCCTGTAACTTTGCCCTAAAATTCAGACTGCTAAACCCGTAGTACTGTAGTAACATTGTTTATTATTTACTTAGATACCTACCTAAATATATATTATAAATACTATTCTGCAGAGACCCGAACTTTGCAATTAGGGAGACTTAAGCAAACATTTTCCTCGTGGGAATAAAAATGGGGAAACGATGTCCGGAAAAACGTCAAACTCCTAACTTTAGTAAGTTTTTTTATCCTTTACGAGGGTAAAACTGAAAGTTTCGGGAATAGAAGAAAATATGCAGTATAAGTGAGTTTATTTATTTTTATTGTTTTTCAAAATATTCTCCTTTGTATTTCATGCACTTATGCATGCGTTCAAACCAGTCCATAAAGCACTTTTTGAACTCTGAAGTAGGGGTCGACAAAATGGCTATTTTATAGGCCTCCACTGCTTCTTCTGGCGTCTGAAACCGCTGACCACGCAGTTTGTCCTTGATTCTGGGGAATGTAAAAAAGTCGTTGGGACTTAAGTCAGGGCTATATGGAGGGTGGTCCAATATTTCGACTTTTTCACCGTCCAGGTACTCAGTTGTTGTCCGAGCGGTGTGTGGGCTGGCGTTGTCGTGGTGAAGGATGATGCGACGACTAGGGTTTGTTTTTCGGAGTTCAGCAAAGACGTTCGGCAAACAAATAGTGGTGTACCAATCAGCATTGACTGTTCTACGATCCTCAAGAGCCACAGTAGCTACGTGACCAGATTTAGAGATAAACGTAGCCACCATCTTCTTAGCCGTACTGCGAGAACGAACAACTTTTGTGGGTTTGAGCTCGTCTTCGAAGACCCATACTCGGGATTGGTTTTTAGTTTCAGGCTCATAAGCGTATATCCACGACTCGTCACCTGATACTATGCTAAAAACAGCATTTGAGCGTCCCTTGTTAAATCTTTTCAAAGTTTTGCGGCACCAATTGACACGGACTATTTTCTGCTCGTCAGACAATAGGTGAGGTATCCAACGGGAAAATAACTTTTTCACGCCTAATTCTTCTTTTAAAATAATTTGTATTTGACTCATTCCAATACCCAGGTGCTCTTGAATTTCCCGATATGTCACATGTCGGTCTTCATTTATCAGACGACGCACAACATCGACGTTTTCTTGCGTGACTGCCGATTTTGGTCGACCTTCACGCACTTCGTCGGTGAGGGATACACGGCCACGTTGAAATTCTGAATACCACCTGTATATTGTAGTCTTTGAAGGAGCTTCAATATTAAAAGCAGCAACCATCCGCTCTTCACATTGTTTTTGTGTTAGTCCACTTTTAAAGTCATAATAAATCATAGCTCTGAAATTTTCACGGCACAATTCCATTTTAAGCAGTGACTCGACGACTTCAATAAACAATTGAAACCGAACCATACTTTTTTTTTTCTAAGTGGCCAGTGTGTTGAGATAAGGAAACTTCAGAGATTATAAAAAGGTATAATACATGTTAAAAATAAATTAATAAGTATTCGATTCCCGCCACTTTCAGTTAACCGGACGCTGGACGTTACATCTTTAAATACCATTATGGTGTTATCGAATTTTATAATCGACATATTAAGATCAGAGAGTTAAAATATTATTTTATAATACATACATAAGTAGCCTTTGTCCTGGAAGGTATTAGTTTATAATGTAGCTGTCGTATTTTAAGAGATAGTAAGGTCGTATGAAAAAAATAAGGAACCTCTATTAAGCCGAGATTTACTAAACTCAAATGGAGTTGGGCAGGACATATTGCCAGGCAGAGTGATGGCAAGTGGACCAAAGCGGTCACACAAATCAGAAGTGCGTTGCCGATCCTTTATTAACATGAGGATTCAGTGTGTTGACAGCTAGAGACAATATAAGCAGGTCCCTCACTCTCAACACAGCTCATCCTCGGGAGCGCTGGCGACCTTACTCACCACCAGGAACACAAAACCACACACACCTCTCCTCACACCACTCGTGTTTTATTTCAGATGCCTCTCAGCTCGAAGTACGATTTTTCTATGGAAATGTTAGTTTAACTTGTTTGTACCAGATGTCACTGGGTGCTATCTCTATCGCACTTGCATATTGAAGTAACAGAGATGCAGTGCCGTCCCTTTCACTCTCGTGTTATACACTATTGACTATCTGCACGTCTGAAATGTCAAACGTCAAGGGTCCCGGGACAATGTCAAACTCAGAGATGTCAAATAATGACACATGAATATTTTATAGTAAACGAGAAAGACCCCTTATGGAAATTTTACTGAAATAAATAAGAAAAGAAATAAATCAAATACAAACGAAACGAATCGTCGGAAAGCAATAGGAAACATGAAAGTAAATTTGACAGATGTCCCCGGTAGCTACACATTTCTGCCATGGTGTGCGCTGCGATCGCCTAGCTTACCCCCACCACCAACTTCGCACATAGCCAGTATGACGGAGAGGGACGGCACGATACGAAGTTCGGAGTAGGCCCTCAGGTACGAATCCCATAATGGGATCTATGTTTTTATATTTTTGATTGTAGCTGTTTCTATATTTTGTTGAGTAGTTTTTATAAATAGATACATATTATATTTATTTAGAATTCAAGTGACACATTTTTGATAACACTAATACGATAAGTTAAGGTACTCGTACATATCCAATACAAATATAAATAAAACAACATAATAATAGGAATGGGTTTATTTTAAATTAAATTATTTCAACACAGCATTAATGCTGTATAAGTATAACCGACCTTACCGCTTTACTGTAACGGGGTTTATAAAATGTCATCAGATTCTGTTAGCAACGACCTAACAACAACAATGTCATTACCTTAAATATATTAAATAATTTCCTTTTTACGTGCGTATTAAATACAACATTCTTGGCGACGACGGACGGAGCAATGACCGATCGCGTCGAACGTTTTCAATTTGATATTTTTGATAACAAAAACGAAGAATGGGACTACTATATACAGCGCTTCGAAATCGAATTACGATTACACGGACTTGACAGCGAAGCCTCCGCGGACAAGCGGAAACAACTTCTCCTCTCTCGGATTGGACCAGCAGCTTTCAAGGTACTCGTAGACTACTATCGGCCGATTGACGTCACTACTAAATCATACGCCGATTTGAAAAAAGTACTAAACGACTACTACGGTAAAAAGACATACGTACTATCAGAAAGGGTCAGTTTTGCTACGAGACATCGAAAAGCAGACGAGACGATGTCGCAATTCGTTCTCGAGCTAAGATCATTAGCGGGATACTGCGAATTTGGGAACACCCTAGACGAGCGCATAAGGGACCAACTCGTAATCGGCATCAATAATAGCTCTTGGCAGCAAGAACTAATAAAGGAATACCCAACAAACAGTGCTAAACTTTCAGAAGTTATAGCTACAGCGAATAAACTTGAACAAGCAGAGTTACAAAGCCAACGCCTAAATAACAACTCCCAACTGATTACGGAACAACAAAACATTAACAAAATTAAATCGAAGAGTCAACGGCACACTCAACGACATACGCTTAAAACGAAGAAGTGTATGTTTTGTGGAAGAGAATTTCATACTAACATGAATGAATGTCCAGCAAAGGGAAAGCGATGCAACTCCTGCGGCAAAGAAAACCATTTCTCAAGCGTCTGCATAACCAGTGGCAAGCTGAAGTTAAACCAACCCAACACAATCAGACAAATAACCAAAACGCGAACGTACAACAGCGACTCTGAAGATTCTGACGATCAAAGCATACACACCTTCGCCGTGAAGCGACACAATCTAACCTCAAAAATCATGATACCAACTCAACTCAATACCAAGACCGTTGAAATGCTGTACGACCCAGGAGCAGTCCACTCCGTGATTGGGAAAAATCTGTGGAAATCTATTGGACGCCCCCAACTGAAGAAATGTAAAAACCTTATCGCCTACACCGAAGTACAAATCGAAACATTAGGAACTTGCGAAATAACAGTAAACGCCTTTAACACCGAGAAGGTTTTAACTGCATACGTCACGCAACAAAACGACATTCCACTATTCGGATTGGATTGGTGTTTGCAAATTCAACTACCAATGCCTCCTGAAGACAGACTTTGTAACATAAAAACACCCAAAGCGACAATTACCACCCAGCCTGATACAAATCATCACACCGAAGTTGTAAACATCCTGCACAAATTCAAGTCACTCTTTGATGGTAAACTTGGAACAATAAAGGGGCACAGCGCTAAGATTCACATATCTAATGACGTCAGACCAAAAACATTCCGACCTCGCCCCGTACCACTCGCTCTACGAGAACAAGTGAATAGCGAACTACAGCGACTAGTCCAAGAGGGAGTCTTAGAACCAGTTGATACTATGTCGACCCCAATAGAATGGGCGTCTCCGATAGTCATAGCCATCAAAGCGAACGGAAGCATTCGTATCTGCGCAGACTTCAAAGTAACTATCAATCAGCATGTTCAAATCGATGACTATCCACTTCCGAGATTTGAGGAGATTACATCCAAGTTGTCTGGTGGGCAACTCTTCACAAAAATAGATCTGAAAGACGCCTATCTACAACTATTAATACATCCGGAATCGCGAAAATACTTAACAATATCAACACACAAGGGATATTTCCGCTATAAGCGGCTACCGTTTGGAATTTCCTTTGCACCCGCTGTTTTTCAACGAACTATGCACCAGATCCTCAGCGGCATAGATGGCGTTGTCTGCTAACTCGATGACATTCTAATAACAGCTCCCAGCTTGCAAGAACACTTAGCAAGAGTAAGAACAGTACTGCAGAGGCTACAAGACGCCGGAGTGAAGAGCCAAGTAACTAAGTGTGCCTGGCTACAGAATAGTGTCACTTTTCTCGGACATAAAGTAGACGCCAATGGTCTCCACCCAACAGAAGAAAGAGTCGACGCAATAAAGAAAATGCCTCTTCCAACTAACACGACCGAACTCCGGGCTTTTCTGGGTTCATTAACATACTACGGCCGCTTTATAGATAGTCTTCACATGAGGTGTGCCCCATTATACAGACATCTGAAAAAGAACCAAAGATGGAACTGGACTCAAGAAGACACAAAGATAATAAACGAACTGAAAGACATCCTAACATCATCCGACACTTTGGTACATTATGACGAGAACAAACCCATATTTGTAAGCAGTGACGCTTCTGAAAAAGGAGTCGGAGCGGTTTTGTTTCACAAAATCGACGAGGTCATGAGACCAGTAGCGTACGCTTCTAGAACACTCTCCGATGTCGATCAGCGATATTCAACAATCGACAGGGAAGCATTAGGAATCGTATATGCAGTAACGAAATTCCATCAATACCTTCTTGGTAGAAAATTCATTTTATTAACTGACCATAAACCTCTGGAAAGGGTTTTTAGCCAAGACCGAGAAACACCCATGATATAGATGGGCCATGATTTTGAACAGTTACGAGTACTCAATACATTATCAAGCAGCAAAGGATAACACCCCGGCTGATGCATTATCCAGGCTACCGATAGCATGCAACAACACAACAGTAGAGGAAAGAACCGGGCTACCGCAGTTTGCCCACCTCCTACATTTGAGACTCGAAAATATCCCCGTCACGAAACATGAGCTACGAAATCAGACGCTTAAAGACAAAACGCTGAACGTTGTCAAAAATTACATTACAACACACTGGCCAGATAAAAAAAAACTGCCTAACGAACTTCATACCTTTTACGAAAAAAAAGATCAGATGTCGTATGAGCAGGGAATTTTGCTATGGAATGGAAGATTAGTCATACCCAAAACATTACAACGGCAAATCTTAGAGATATTGCATGACGGTCATAATGGAATTACCGCAATGCAATCTCTAGCACGTCTTCATGTGTATTGGCCAAACATTGACAAAGATATTTTATCGTTCTCAAAACAATGCAACCTATGCCAACAATCAAGGAGCAACACAAATGAAGCACCAGTATACCCCTGGGGAATACCAGTAGAGCCGTGGCACAGATTACATGTCGACTATGCTGGACCATTTTTAAACCACATGTGGTAAATAGTCGTCGACGCCTACACAAAATGGCTAGAAGTGGTACCGATGAAGATAACAACATCCAGGGCGACAGTACAAAGACTAAACAACATATTCACGACATACGGAATACCCAGATACATCGTTAGTGACAACGGGCCTCAATTTACATCAGAAGAATTTAGTCGTTTTTGTCGAGTTTCAGGCATCACCCATATAAAAACAACGCCTTATCACCCAAAAACAAACGGATTAGCTGAGCGCGCAGTGCGCTCATTCAAGGAACGTATGTCAGCCTGTGATAGAAACATCTATCTACACGAACGCCTAAACAGTTTCCTTCGGGGATATCGAAACCCCCCTCGACGATCAACAGACCGATCCCCATACGAAATGATGTTCGGAAGGCCTATACGAACAACTTTTGACTTGTTGAAGCCTAACGTGAGGGATAATTTAGAAAAGACACGCCTACAACAAATATTGAAACCTTCCAACAAAGTGGTCGTGCCTCCAGCTTACAGACCAGGAGATATGGTTTGGGTAAACAAGCCGACAGAAAAAGGGGCTGATCCTGGAACAATTATTAAAAACAACGGACCATACTCATATGAAGTAGAGATGGTAAACGGAGTACATAAACGCAAACATGTAGAGCAGCTTCAACCGAGGCACGCACAAATACCGATGGAAACAACTGAAAACAAACATGAAACATTTGAACGTACACGAGGAAGAACACAACAGCCTAAGTCCGGAGAAATTTCCAAAGCAACGCCCAAGATGAAAAGTTTTACTTACTATAGACGATACCCGAACCGTGAACAGAGCGGTGATTACAATGAACAACCGGCACCAGTGCCACCGGTAGCTTCCACTAGCAGGGGTGTCCCAAGTGGCGACGTGGAACTACCGCCACAACCAGCCGCGCCACCAGTCTTCCCCAACAGGCAGCACCTGGGCGGCGCCGTGGCATCATCGCCACAACCAATTGATCCATTGATACCTGTTTCCCCGCCATCGCCGCGACGGTCGGGACGGAAGACGAAGCCTCCGGCAAGATTTGGATTTTTCGGGCTGTAGGTAGGCAAACGAGCTTCTTCGTGGAAGAGGGAGTAATGCTGTATAACCGACCTTACCGCTTTACTGTAACGGGGTTTATAAAATGTCATTAGATTCTGTTAGCAACGACCTAACAACAACAATGTCATTACCTTAAATATATTAAATAATTTCCTTTTTACGTGCGTATTAAATACAACAATTACATATATAGATGTATGCCAAATTATCTGTTTATCATAGTAATTTACTTGTTGCTTTAGTATTCGTATTTGCGTGTAGATGTCACTGTCAACACGACGACAACCGCTATCAAATTACTTGCCCAACTGAGACCAAATAAATGACCTCTGATAGTAACTGATAGCAGGCCCGCGATGAGTTGCCATGTCATCGAGACTAAACCGTAAGTCAAGGTAACATTTCTGTCGATAAATTCATTTTTTGACACGAGCTTTTATTACCGTCTGTACTTTTTCTCTATAGTTTAGTTGAAACAGCTCGAATGTAATCAATGGAAATTGCAAAAAGTTTGTTTGGTCTAGTAAATTTCTCAAGTTCGGCTATTACTCGTTGACTAGTAATGTCTACGAAAGTGTACTGTGATAATTTTCCTTTTAAATTCATTATATATTGTGAGCTTTTAAGTCCTCATAATGTACTGTGTGGGCAACTACGGAACCCTATATTGCGCGTGGCCCGACATGCACTTGGTCCTTTTGCCCGCGAGCTTGTCAAAAATGTCCGTGTACTGTCACTGTCATTTCATTATTTCGAGGGATTACTGTCCGGATATAAACATAAAATATTTTAATCTAGGATATAGAGTATGTATATATTAACCATAGCTCATCTTAAACTGTGCGACTGTTTTATACATGATTGAGTAACAAACTTAAAACTTTTACGTATATACTCGTAATATTAAATAGCTGAGGCAGTCGTTAGTGTCGTTATGAAGTTAAAAAAACCCACTATAAACAGCTCTGTTAAAATCACGTTAAAATTGAAGAGAATAAATAGGTTTGTTCCGATATGACCCTTTCACCGTCTTTACGTATATTCGTGAAGTTAATTTCCCTGCCATGTTACTTGCAGACTTGTCGTGAAGTTTACCAAGTAAACATAAATTATGTGTAATAATTAACTTCCCTAGTAGGTGTGCAAAATGTTACATTAAGTTACGAAGGATAAAGTTTTAATGTTCCGTTTTGTACGGCAATGTAGCTACAGTTAATAATATTTTAACATTATTACAAGTAAGGTAAGCGTCGTTTAAGCAAACATTATTAATCTTTGATTTATCTTTGACAATGTTTTATTTTGAAGCGCACGTTTTCAGTAAAGTTTCACAGCATTTCAAAGAGTTATAACCTACCTTTCGGTTCCTTTTTCGTCATCGTAAACGTGTTTCAATATGTTTTGGACGCGCGAAACAGATTGGAATCCGACGGATGAAACAAAAATAGAGTTCCAAAACATTCAACCCATTATATAGCAAGTCAATTCGTGGCGTTTTTAATGTATGGTTATTTAAATAAATAAACAAATTACCTATTACAAATTAGACTAAAATAAAAAAGTTGAGGGGTAAGATAGCCAAACCAATCCTCAGCTTCCGAATTGCATTTAAATTAGACTTTACAGACAGTATTAGTCTCAACTCAGAAACTTCTTCCTTTTTTT
This sequence comes from Notocelia uddmanniana, assembly GCA_905163555.1. Classification (NCBI taxonomy): domain Eukaryota; kingdom Metazoa; phylum Arthropoda; class Insecta; order Lepidoptera; family Tortricidae; genus Notocelia; species Notocelia uddmanniana. The sequence continues at coordinate 10,924,355 of LR991065.1, read as the reverse complement.
CGAAACTTACTAACATCCGAGATATGTACCTATAAACTAATTAAAAGTATAGCCAAAAAAGTAAAATATTACAACGATAAGTAATGTCATAATATATATTACCCAACTTCAAGCTAAGAAATTGATTCACTTTCTCATGACCGAAAAATAGGATACATCACATTTTTACAAGAAATATTCGCCCTCGTTTATGTGTTCTCCGTGAAATAACATTTTTTATTCACGAAGACACAAATTGAAAATGACGAATTCATTAAGCGACGGGGCCTTTCCCTATGGGCTTATTATAAGTGGTGAACATTTCAGAAAAGTTACCTCATGAGAGAATATAATAACCGATCATTAATATCCTTTGGTGTGGTGCCTACATTTATTGGATGTCTGCGAGAAAATTGTAAAATCATGGTTTGTTGACGACAAATAGATATGAAGGAAGATATTATTATGCTAACGCTAAAAAAATATAATAAGAAATCAATAGAAGTACCGTTTTAGTTAAGGTAGTTATTTAATGCATGTCATTTAAATATGATCGTTCTCCTTTATTTCCGTTGTCAGTTTACTCTTTTATTTCTCAAATTTTATTAAAAGCACCATTCATGATAACAACTAATAATGCTGTCACAAGCCTTGCCAAGTGTATGGACCAGCACGGGTATATAACGTGCATAATGTAAGACTCCTGCCAAAACTTCTGCTACTTAAACTGAATGAGCTTTGCATAATAATCCTTCATATTTTCCTCAAGTGCCATGAATTAATCAGGCCGCTACACCAACAGAATTATAATGAAGTATGGGATGACAACTATTGATTTATAACTGTTTGCCAACAATGGCAGCAGTTTGTAGGGGCACGTCATTTAGAGGATTCAATTTGCTGAACGGAGTACAATTGAAATTACTTCTGTTGCCAGAATGCTTGATTGCTTGCGTTCGATTTAAAGCTCGTTAGTTTGCCAAGTTAAAAACATTGGATTGGTTGATAGAGATAAGTTAAATATTTGCTGGAATAGGTTTAAAGTTGGCATAAACTACAAGATAAGATTTACTGAAAAAGACATCCAACCTATGTATCTTCTGAGAAAACGGCGACGACAGCGTGTACTTGCTATTGTGACTCTGAATGAGGACGCCTTGTCTAAGAATTTCACAAAATTTTGGTAAGATAGAGTTATGATCTTGCGTAAAAGCCTCTGTACGAGATTTTAAATTAAAAAAAATCGTATTTAAAGGTTAGCTGAAAGAGATTCTTTAAAGGGATAAGCTCGCCTTTGTTCTTTTACTTTTTTTTCATTTTGTTGTGTTTCATGTACAAAAAAAGCAATACAATTATCCTTTAAATTTTAGATAGACAGACGGGTCAACGGTATGGGCCATTCATTATGCCCCATTATCGGGTAATAAACTTTAAAAAACAATAGCTACTTACCTACTATTAAAATGAAACATTTCTTTCCACTTAGGTAAATCGTCTTAGCAATATCAGAGCCCCGAAGACTCCCGGCTGCAGGAGATAAGCCTAAAACACGATGGCATTACTTAAGTTGACAGATTTTATTGCTTCCCCGTTTTCGTTTTTATGACACGAGATATTTATAGTCCGTCCGAATGCCCCTTATTTCTTTTTATGTTCGCGAGATCCTAATTTGAACAATCCTTCAGCGGTTTAGATATATCCGTCACGTACATTCGATACAAAGACGTGATATATACGTATACTAACTTAAAATAAGAAGTTAATCCTGACATGTCTCTATAGTTGGAACATGTCAAAAATATTATAAAATATAAAATTAGGATCGTTTGTGAGTTGAAAGCGTTCGACTCGGATAAACAGAGACACTTAAAATTAGTGCTGTGTAAATGTAGAAACGTAGAAAATATAACACAGTTCCGTCGTTCGGTCGTATCCGAATGACTCAAAATTTATTTAAATACTAAAACATTTAAATCTTAGGAAACAAATGTTTAGGTCTCACAACGGTTTCAAAACGGTCTCAAAACACTCTGAATACGTTTAACCTATTGTTTGTAGTTGTAACGTGTATGAATAGACATTTATTTTGTTTGTGTTACACATTTTTAATGTGTAATGTCTATTCGAACACGTCACAACTACATACAACTGGTCATTTTCTCAAGTTTTTCACCTGTAACCCCAACTGTTAGATGATCTTACAATTAAATTTTCAACGTGATATACGCTTACCACGTTATTATACTCGTATCTGACCGAATCAAAATTGTAATATGTTTACTTCCATAAAATGTAAAATTACTTTTCAAGTATTTTTAGTATTATGAAAATACAGACAATTAAATATCACTAATATGTTTACTTCCATAAAATGTAAAATTACTTTTCAAGTATTTTTAGTATTATGAAAATACAGACAATTAAATATCAGTAATATGTTTACTTCCATAAAATGTAAAATTACTTTTCAAGTATTTTTAGTATTATGAAAATACAGACAATTAAATATCACTCGGCCACACTCGCTGCCATATTTACTTTAGCTCAGCATATTCCAGTTTGTCCAATTTGAATAATTTATTTTTTGCGCGTGTGCCTCTTCTGTATCATTTATCATTTCTTACTGCTGCATCGAGCTGGGGACATTTTATCATGCTGTCAATATTTTGGAACATAATTAAATTTCAGAGGTTTCAGAAGTAACTACGAGTATAACACCAGTTTCGTGTCTTAAAATATGTGTTATTCTTCATGCAAAAGTTCCCTACATTGTCAAAGTCAGTAAGTTTTTTTTCTAATTGGGTACGGGCCCATGTTCAAAAGTATTTTATTTCAATAAAACTTTTGAGTCGAGAACTACTCAATATTATTAACTATAAACGAAAGTAAAATTACTAATTTGTTTACAAGACAATACATAATATTCGGTCTAAGTATTTACAGTTTACATAAATGACAGACGTATTGTGTCAAAAAAAAAAGTATAACATACTATATGGAAAGTAAATCATGTAATATTGCAATGAATTTCAAATTATTAATGTTTGTCAAAAGATTTCCTGTTTCGAAAAATTGATCCAAGAGCCAGTTAGTTGCCCACACACTTAAAAAACCTAATCCCAATAAGGACTAGTTGCCCCTTAAGTTGGAATGTCAGATGGCAGACACTTCCGTAAAAAAATAGAGCCTACGTCAATTCTTGGCATTAGATAGTCGATCCCGGGAATCTATATTAGAGTAAGACTAGGATGATGATGAGAGAGACAAACACTTAATGTCCAATATAAACGCAGTTATCTTACATTAGGCGTTTCTTATCTATTTTTTTTTCACCATCAGCTAAATTTTATTTAAGCAACATATGATAATAAAATAACAAAAAACATAAACAAAACTTACTAACTAAACTAAACTTACTTAGATTATTTAAACCTAGGTTTAAATGCATTTGCAATAAAATAATGCGTTTCTATATGCATCTGCAATAAAATAAGTAATCAATAAATTAAACGCATCAATTTTAGACAAAATTGTTCTCGGCAAGCTTGAAAAAGAAACTTTTCAATAATTTAATTTAATATCAGAGGAGTTTACGTTTGTGAGGCTGTCTCATCCATGATGGATGGGTTCAGCTTTATAAATAAGTAAACCTTGGAACAAAAACTTCGAGTTGAAAGGGCTTATCTAAACCGTGCTTAAAATCATTAATAACCTTGTAGGGAAGGATGGCTTTTTCAGAATGTGGCAAGCCAAAGAAGTAACCGGCTTCCTGAAGTATACCAGCCGAGTCATGAAATAATAGGCAATGAATGAAACTGCGAAGACTGATATTATAATTCTAACCATCTATCTAGGCTTGAACACAGTCAATATTTTTGGTTTCTAATGGTTATCTCAAATATTGAGGGCCTTTCGCGAACCAAAACGAAAATCTGCCTCTCTATCGTACTTGCATATTCAAGCGAGAGAGCCGTTACGGTTGCGGTACTTGTCTTTGGTTTGCAGCTTATTCTGATAAGAAAGAAGCTGTTCCGGCTGTTCCTATACATGGGTGGAAGAATTCAGTTTGCGAAGTGCACAGAATCGAGAAATCTCCTCAGACTTAATACTGGAGTGCATTCTAAAGAATAAACTTCGCATCCCAATGGAGACCGATTGATTATATTGATATATCACCACTATCATTGATTGGATATAAAGAAAATGCTACCAAGAAGACTGTGTAAAACTGTAGCTCGTTAATGCAGCACATAACATGTAGGGAACTAAAAGAACGTGTTTCACCCAGTAATTTTTACACGCAGTATTCAACCAATAAAACACAAATTAATAAAAATCAAGCATGGACATAACAAGAGATATGGTAAAAACCATTTTTCTTCAAGACAAGCGATGGACAGGGATTACTGGTGTTAGCAATGACTGCTTGTTTAGACGGAATCGTAGTAATAACAAGACCAGTTCCCGCGGTGCAAAGAATAATGCTCCAAATGCATCGAAACATACTAATTCCTCTTCGAACACGAATAAGCCGTGGTGTTGGATGTGTCGATCGCGGCAACTGGATCTTAAATTATCGGCTTCCATGGTGTTATCTGCACTTAAGAGGGTACAAACATTTCGTTACTACTCATCATAGTCGCGATCGCCTGCGAGCGGCCATGATTACCACCCACACTACAATGTTTACTGTGTGCGTGCGGTTCGAGTGACGCCGGTTGAACCGACACTTCTTGATCATTGTTATACTTTTACTTTATAGTGAGCTAGGACAAAATAAAATCTGATGAGTTTTACATGTTTTATTTTATTAAAATTATGTACGCACTTATTAAGTGTCTCGTAGGTACGTATGTTACTAATTGGCATTGATCTACTGTTTCTCCCATCAACCATTCCGGGGAAAATACATTTCTGGAATTGACCACCTGGAAGAAAATGTTATAATTTGTACAGATTACGACCTTGTGATAAAAATAAAAAAAAATTATACATCACATCTTTACAAAATGAAACCGGCCAAGTGCGTGTCGGACCACGCACAAAGAAGGGCTCCGTACCGACACCTCCTAATATATCTACATCTAGAACCACTATACAATACATTGAATCAAAAAAGGTCGTGTCTTCATAGGAAATTCACGACACCTACGCCCTTTTGTTTTGGCAAGACTCAAAAACCATTTAACCTATCTTGTTGAAACTAAAAATTGTTGAAAGTATTAACCCATCAAAAACATAAATGTGAAAATGGGAGCCAAGTTCAATATTATGAATATGCGATGCTTGGTGGTCGTCTTCACCGACATAAGAATTGAGATCTAAATGGGTGCCAAGTTCCTTAGATTCTCTGAAATGGTGCCAAGTCCGGCACTAAATTGTTTCCAGTAAAACTAATTTACTGCGGCTTAATGCATTTTGAGCTTTAAATTGGCAGTTTTCTTAAATATCCAATAGCTTTTATGGTATTATAACATACTGCATAGAAAAGTGCCATTTTCACATTTATGTTTTTGATGGGATATCACTACTTTTTGTCAGTCTTCGCCAAATGGTAAAAAAAGTAAAAGTAAAAGTAGTTTATTCTTCAAATTAGGCACATTACGAGTACATAGGCGTGTAGTGTATGAATAGACCTTCAAAAATGCCATAGAGGTTTCTAAAAATGTTTTTCATTTAAGTCAACCGTTGGTGAGATATTAGCGGTCAAAGTCGTAAAAAGTGTGTCCCCTACCCTCTAATTTCCATACGATGAAGTTTAAAATTATGACAAAAATCAAGATAATATAAATTAGCAAATCCCTTCAACGATTTTTGGTTTGAACAAGATAGGTTTAACAGTTTTTGAATCATTGCTGAAAAACTGTCATGCCAAAACATAAGGGCGTAAGTGTCGTAAGTTTCCTATGAAGATACTATCGTATGTGATTAAATGTATTATATTGTGGTTTTAAATGTAGATTAGGAGGTGTCAGTACGGAACCCTTATTGTGCGTGGTCCGCGTGCACTTGGCCGGTTTCAACATTTCGGGACACGATTTTTTTCTTTAAGCCCGACCGACGATTACGTCCACGGTAAAACACACGGCCACATCGTTTCAATTCCAAAACTTTGATGGACTTTTGTTGTTGTGTTGTTTAAGTTGGTATTATTGACCGAGCGAGTGAACGGAGCGAAGCGTCTCCGTTTCAGGATTCGACGAAAATTCTTTGGTGTGTCTGTCTGTCCGGATTTTCTCCTGTACAGGTCGCATTTCTCATCAGAAATGTTATATAGAATTTTTTTAACGAGTCGGTTTTTGGAAATTTTGAAATTTGAAAAAATATACAAAATGTTATCGTATGTATGTCCGAATGTTCTTCTGTACAGGTCGCATTTCTCGGTAAAAATTTTGACTATTAGAAAAAAAATGCGAGGTCTACAGCTCACGAAGCCACTAGTATAAGTTGGTTTGAAGCTTACCGGTGTTAAATGCTACGACAGCAGCGTGATAATAAGCCGAGAATGATTTATTCAAAGAAAAAATTATACGTTTGTAACTTACATAACACGTTGGCAGTATAAACATAAATAATACGTATGAAAAATATTTGGTAGCATTGTGACTTACCTTTTTGCTTGTCTGGCCGCAGTAGTATTGAATTTTTTCGTTTCAAATAATTTGCGTTTATTGCCCATTTCTGAAATAAGTTTCTGTGAATAATGTAATTTTTGTTAAAATATTTTATTGCTGACTAGTTTTTTCGACAGTCGTCAACTACTTGTTGAGACGATCCGAATAAGTTCAAACACGACGTGTTTATCTTGTGTAGTTTAGGAGTTGCCATGGCCACCTTCTGTCTACATCATCAGATCAGCTCGGTGGTACCATGATAACGTATTGTTATCTAACTTACATAAGTATGCCAAATTTCAGCTTAATCCGATACCGGCAAGTAGCTGAAAAAATGATTGCACATTTTGATGGAAATTTATTTATTTATATACTTACTTACATAAGAACAGTACAAGTTAAATAAAAGCTTTAGTCCATTAAGAAAATATAAAATGTATAAACTTACTTAGCATGTAATATTACTTACCAAGTATCAAATACTAAAAATAAAACAATTCCTGTAGTTTTATAATAAAATATTTTACTTCGAAAACATCATCAAATACGTGAGAAAAAAAATGTTTAATCAAACCAAATTAGACATTCTGTACTAATTTTTTTTAATAGTAAAAACGCATATTTTAGAACTATTGCGTTTGCTATGTACTAAAAGACTATATATCCTATTGGAAAAAGTAGACATTAGAACATTTTTGTAAGTTTAAAAGGGAAATATCCTAGCTAAAAGATAGCTCTGACGCGTGTTTTTGGAAAACACGTCGACAAAAACCTGGTTGTTTTAAATAACCGTTTATAGAAATAGAATTATAGCATTGCTATGGTCTAGAATAAGAGTGTATCTATACAAAACAGTAGTTTACGTTAACAATGTAAGCATTTGAACAAAAATATGGCCTTTGAAAAAACCTAAAGTTTGCTAAAACACCAACTTTTCGTTCGTACCCTCTTAACACTGACAGTTCTTGGATTATTGATTCGGGTGCTATGGATAATATGACAGGATGTCGAGAATGGTTTAAATCTCTCGATGAGTCGTCGACGAAAGAGGTTTATGTTGCTAACGGCAAGAAGTTAGTAGTAAGCGATAAAGGTGACGTACATTTTACGGTTAACTTTCATGGTAGTGCGATAGATATAACTTTAAAAGATGTAAATTTTGTTCCGGACCTTACTCTTGCTGCTAAAGGACTTAAGTTCATTTTTTCTAATACTGGATGTGATATACTTAAAGCTGGATAAGTGGTTTTATATGCTAAGAGATTTGGGAGAGTTTACAGACTTCAAACTGTTGGTCGAGTCAATCTGAGAACGTCATCTACGTCTACATTATTAATGACGACTAGTTGTAAAATAGTGTTGTATTGTGATAATCAATCTGCTGTTCAGCTTGCTACCAACCATACTCTACATAGAAGGAGCAAATATATCGAAATTAGATTCCATTACATTAGAGATGTGATTGATAGATTTAAGGTTGAAATTGTATAAATCCCTATGGATGAGATGATAGTAGATGTATTCACAAAGCCTCTGGGCTGTATCAAGCACAAGGTGTTCACTCGGCTGCTTGGGGTGGCTTGACGCCATGATGCCCACGTTATGGGGGGGTGTTGGAGCATAACGCTGGCCATCTATACGATGAATATTTCAATACTATAGGTATTTTGAATTGTCTGTCATTCGGTTTTGAAATGCATTGTTTTTAGAGAATAATATATTTAATATTTTCACGATATTTACATTTATTTCCGCTGTGCCCGTGTTCTAATTTCATTTTTAATAATAACCAAGCTTAGGCACGAAATCCTTCACTCGTTCCCTCTTATAATGCCTCCCTAAGGAAAAGAGGATGTCGTAGGTTTCAAACCTGCTAAAGAAGCACTAAATTAAAAAAAAGTCCCTTTAATTTGAAGTTTATAACGGAATTACTTTTAAAAACACTAAGAAGAAAAAGTCTGTAATGAAACAAATTACAACCCATTTTTATACCACGACGTTGGCAAACAAGCAACGGCTTGCCTGTTTGTAAGTTGGCTGATGGCGATACTAGTTTTAAGGCTGCATTTCAATAAAATGAACTAAAGCCCCACTGCCCAGTTAGCAGAGGTCAAAGAGATCGTAAATAAAAACCTGTCGCTCCAACTGTGTACGTACAAATGCATGCAAATTTTATCGACGCCCTATAAAAATCGACAGCGCCGAAAACTGGAACTACTATATGAGGTATTCCGGCTAGTTCATCCTTTGGCGTAAAAAATCAGCTTTTGATCCAGAATAATACTCGTATTATGTACATACGTCCATCAAAAAATTTACTAAAATGGCACTACAATTTGTATGTCTAGAGAGGCAGGGCATAGCGGAACGTCATTTCACTCATATTTGGAGTAGTCCAACTGGGGAAGTATCTTCACCTTATAGAAGACCCCAGCCATTACAACAGCACTACTTGTCCTTCAGGTTTGTGGTGTTGTATTCCTGGTGGTGGGCAAGGTCGTCAGAAATTCCGAGGATACGCTGTGTTGAGAATGAACGACCTGCACAGTCATGTCTTTAGCTGTCAACACAACAAATCCTCTAGTCAGGAATAGGTCGGCAACGCGCCAGGGATTCTTCTGCAGTTGTTACCGTCCATAGGCTACGATGTCTGATTACCATTACGCAGGCCGTAAGTCAAAATGTATCGGTTCCGTTTAAATGAATATCATGTTTCAGAAGTCGCCTTGTGTAGAGTGGCGCGTTTCAAGTACCTGGGCCACGGGGTTTCACAGGATAATATTTCTGATGCCGAGGACATTGAGAGGGAGCGTAGGGCGTTGGCGGTCAGAAGCAATATGTTGGCCGGTAGATTTGGACGCTGCATCACTGCAGCAGGTAAAGATAACTCTTTTTAAATCCCACTGTCAATCTTTTTATACGTGCAATCTATGCCTTGACTATGCGCAGAAGACAATTAACGCCCTACGAGTGCAATATAATAATGGGTTTAGGATGCTGATGGGGTTACCGTAGTGGTGCTGCTCGTCGAGCATGTTCGAAGAAGGTCGGATGGATGGCTTTCACGTCATCATGAGAAAGAGAGCCTTCGATGCTGCGTCGCGTTCAAGAGAGCCCCAATAGCATTCTTGCTGTAATTGCAAGTCGTATTGAGTGTGGGTTAGTTGACTTAATTATTATTTTTAATTATTTCTTTATCTTTAACGTTAGTTTGTTTGCATTAATGTTAGAGCGCTCGTGGCCCAGCGGTGCCCGCGTACCGAGTGCGGTATGCGAGGTTAAGCACCGTGGGCCGAGGGCGCTACGATCTATGTATGTATGTGGAGTATTTCACTGATATCTCTATCTCAGTAAATATATATATACTGATCTCACGGTTCGAAATATAAATTACATACGATTATTATTCTTAGCATTAATGTTATTGTAATATTTGTTTCCTGAAGTGTTTATTGTCGTACCGCCTCCGCTTCGACAAGTCACTGAGGTAGCGCACAGCGAAACGTCATCTAGATCATATTTCGAGCAGCAGGGCCGTCTTCAACCTACCGAAGGCCCTGGGCACATTAGGATCATGGGGCCCCCACGACCTTGACAGCACTATTTAATTAAAATAGACAGAAAGTAAGCAGGAACTAGGGGGCCCTACCTATCACGGGCCCTAGGCACGTGCCCAGAGTGCACAGTGGGAAAGAGGGACCTGTGGAGCAAGCCAACTGGGGAAGACCTTACAGACCGCACCCATAATAACGCCACTATACTTAATCGTTAGGTATGTGGTGCCATGTTCCTATTGGCGAGGGTAAGGTCGCCAAAGTTTCCGAGGATGCGCTTTGATGAGAAAAAGGTACCTGCATTACGTCTCAAGATGTCAGTTAACAAAGGGTCAGTAATGCGCTTGTGATACTTTTGGATCAAGCGTCCGCAGGTGACGGAGTTTGCTTACTATCAGGCAGGCCGTCAGACATAATTGGACTGTAAGTGTAAGTACAAGTAAGTGTATTATTAAGCTTTGGCATGTAAACGAGCCTTTGAGACCTAATTGCAGACTAAATATTTGATTTTGAGCTGACATAATGCCGCTTCAAAGAAATGTTTTTTTCACTTTGGAATAATTGATTCAGTGCAACAGCCATTATCTCATATGTCTGCAATGCACTTCATAAATTTTATAACCGACCGTTTCCGACAATCCATATTTCATCTCGTAGGAATTCCCCAACTGCATTTGCTTACCAAGCTGATTTTATTGACATAGAAAATGTACGAAAATATTCACCCAACATCGGAAGTCCATTTATATACACAAAAGGTGCCTTTTACGACGAGTTCGAGTGGTATCATACGATAAGGAATAATATTATTTGTCAAAGCGGCGTTCGTGAAGTATGATATTTGAAAACAGTTGCGAATCGTATTAGATATATCTAGAGTGGACGATTTTCTCGCTATAATGCATAGGTATTGTGAGACTAACAGGACTGTCAACGCAGTTTGCAAGGTATGTTACTTAAAGTGTAAAATACTATCACCTTACTCGTAAAATTGAACACATATATCCAGAAGTTATTTTGCTTCATTCCTATTGATAAGAAAATCGGATGAAGTATTAGGAAAAGGATTGAATAAGGTACCTAAATATTAAACGTTTTGGGCAGTATCTATTACGTCTGATTAAGGCATAACAGGACTTCATAATCATTTAATCTTCATTGTATCCATCCATAATAAATTTTTATGATTCTACAGAGTTGTAGAATAGAGGAAGCTCAATACTAGCAGGTATATATACTTTACCTCAAACTAGGACGTAATTCAATAGTCATCTGTGGTGAAATGACATACAGTCGCGCCATACTGATTACCTAGAAATTACATTGTGTCGCGACATAGTGGGTTTACTAATTGGCTGTATATTAAATATGTGAGATCAAAGCAAATAGATTTATGAATGATGATTTGAAATTAGTTCTACAAATCGATTGTCGTTAAACACAGATTGGAATATTTTACCATGAAAAATATTTCTGACATGACATGAGCGAGATAATCCAGAGGCACATAAATGTACCATCAAGCAAGTAAACATATTCAAAATGTATAACAGATTACGTTCCGGCTCGCCAAAGCAAAGCAAACCTAAAAAAATATTCCAACTTAATAAATAACAGTCACAAGTCGATGTCTTAGGGGTAAACAACCTTTTTGGGAATTATGGATATAATATGACGATACAAACGCAGCGATACCGACGGAATAACATCCCAACCAACATCGCCGCGTATAAACGAGGTATAATACGGTGTAATGTGACGCACTCATACTGATTTATAGGGCACAAGCTTGACAAGATAAATTGTGCAGGCATTTGGGGTTCTACTTTTTACACTCAACCAATTAATTTTGCAAATGGGTTTCGAAAATTCGAAAACGTATTTGAGGTATCTCGTAACTATTTTAATTTCAAGTAAAGTAATATTTTTATTTTAAAGGAAATAGATACCCGTTTTCATTAGTCCATAGTATGTATGTTATTCGACATTTATTTAATTGGTGACAATAACACAAAGTTGTTATAGTGGTTAGACGGACATGAGATTCAACAATTTAGAATACTTACCGTGAAACGAGGAGACACGTCTACAATTCGATAAAATTGCATTTTTTTATAGAAAAGGTTGTCAATTTTGTCAAACTGTAGTACACTTGTAAGGATACTCCGATTAGTATGTCTCCTTTTCCTATGTTAACCAGCTGCAGCAGAGAGAAAGCCACCACGGTTTACAGCGGTGACTGAAGGAGGCAGAAAGTTTTGAAATGTTATACAAGTATATCGGCTCGGTTTTTACCGAAGATTTTTTCGACATATTGTCACTTTTGCTACCGCATATACATAGTAAGTAGTTCAATTTTTACAAAAATGCCGATATCTCCAAAGCTGAGCCTTTATTATTAAACCTTAAATTCGATATTCTGAGAGGTATTTAACAGCCCTACTGATGTAGCTGATGCTGTCCACGTGTTATCCTCGGCTTATGTGACATCCTGTATATTATCTACGCGTATTTCAACTTAAATATTCTAAAATAAGAGAGAATTTTATACAAAATAGACTAAAAGAGCACGTATAGGTCATCGTATAGATAATTTGAAATGATCTCTAACGGCACCACTGTTAATTGCTGTAGTTGCGATGTCACGCCCGAATACTACATTGCAACGGGCAATAAGTTAATTTATTTGTCAATTACTGTTCCTACCAGAGGCGAATTTGCAGTTTTGATACATCCGTATACCAATTTAATTTACATTTGAACCTTTTGTGATAGAATATTAAAAGGATCAGCCGTTTTACATTTGAAGACTTGATTAGCTATGACTAGCTTTTCTTTGCCTACGACTTCGTATGCACAAAATTAATATTAATTCTGAGGAAATAACGGTGAAATTCTAGGTTATACATGTTTTAGGCAATTTACACTAATCCTCAATGTATTATACACATAAGCCTTTCTCCACACACAATCCATTGGTGACAACCGTATTCGAAATACCTTCGGTAGTTTTGAGTTTATTGCTTACAGAGCATGACATATAGAAAGACAGACACGGCGGAGGAGTTTCTTTTGTAATATTATCTGGTAGACTAGTTCGGCCTTTTCCTCGCTTACTTGACGAGATGCTGTCAGTATTATGTTTGCGCAGTAGTATATCATGCGCAGACGCGGGGCAAGTACTGCATTCGTATCACCCCGCTTTCGCGTATCCCCCGCCAGTCAGGAAGCACTTTTTTACAAGGTTTTATTTAACTTGGAATGTATGTATGTATGTTTGTAAGTAAGTATATTTGTTCAGGTGGAATCTTGCAACTCAATTTTGAAGCAGATTGAGTTATGGCATACTTTTTTATACTAAGACGGTGGCAAATAAGATTACGGCCTGCCTGATGGTAAGCAGACACCGCAGCCTATTAACTCTTGCGACTCCAGAGGAATCACAAGTGCGTTGCCGACCCTTTATTGACTTGGTGATGCGCTGTGTTGAGAGTGAGGGACCCGCAGGATGTCTCCAGCTGTATAGCTATAGAAGTATGCAGGTCCCTCACTCCCAACAGCGCATCCTCGGGAGCTCTGGTGACCGTACTATGCTACCACCAAGCTGATCTGATGATGGAGTTAGAAGGTGGCCATAGCAACTCCTAAACTACACAAAATAATCACATCGTGTTCAGGTTCATTCGAACCGTCTAAACGACTAGTTGATGACTGTATAAGTAGAAAAAATTACAGTCGGCTATGAAAGCTTGTATCAAAATATATTTTTTTGACTAAAACTTATTATATGTAGGGGCGCATTTAAAAGCGGTACCGCCTCCGCACTGACAAATCAGTAAAGAAGCGATACTGGCTCAAATGACATTTGATACTGACAGCTTACTAATACCGTACCAACTCCAGCCGGCTAAGGCGACTTCCTGATTTGGCGGGGCGGGAGCGATATGTCATAGGTATTTTGCTCTTTGACGTGAATTTACCGATGTGAGATTTCCGCGCTTTCCTGACTTGTCGATGCTGAGGCGGTACGATATGAGAAAACTGTCAGCTGTCAGTGTCGACAGATATCAATGCAGTACTGCCCCACTTCTGCGCATGGTATTACTACTGCGCAAACGTAAGCTTACGTCAAACAACAAAATACGTATGACATATCGATCCCGCGCCGCCAAGTCAGGAAGTCGCTTTCCTCACTTGACGAAATACTGTCAGTAATACGTTTGCGCAGTAGTAATACCATGCGCAGAAGTGGGGCAGTACTGCATTAGTATCGGTTGACACTGACAGCTGATAGTTTTCTCATATAGTACCGCCCCAGCATCGACAAGTCAGGAAGGCGCCGTAGTCAGGAAATCGGCATAATAATGTTTCCAGCAAATTGAAGTTAAGGGCATGGGTTAAAATTAATCAACGAAGCAAGGTAGCGCTTTTCCACTTATACCGCTCGAATTTGTCCCTAGGGTGGCGTGGACAATTGTAGCTCCGGGGCGGCTTACACGATTTTCCATAACGTCGGTGTCCCTGTACATATTTGCAATTTCAAAATTAATTACTCTGATACTACGAAATGTTACATTTTAATTTGTAATTACATTTAGTTTTATGACATGTCCTTCGTTATTTATTTAGATTAGCTTTTGTTTTGACTTTTATTCAATAAAGCTCAAAATTGATTATGATTGTGGCTTGAAAAACAAAGTGTCACAGACCACTTGATTACGGATCTTAAAAATGGTAGCGAAAAAACTTGACAAAAAAATGTAAACCCACTTATACTCGTTAGGATACTACAGTTGCCACAATCCCTTTAAAAAAGTATACACTCCTTTCTTGAAGAAACCTATACTGTAGTCCCTTGGGAAAACCTCGGCAGGGAGCCCTTCTGGTCTTTATTTCAACGGATGTGAACAAGAGAGCGTTTTCCTTATTATTCGTAGGCGTATTTCCCAACGCGTTATTGTGGTATTGTATTCATAATTTTTGAATTGTCATAGTCCATGCGCTCTTTCTTGCGTACGTGCATAGCTAAGGCGACTTCCTGACTTGGCGAGGCATGAGCGATATGTGATAAGTATTTTGTTCGTTGACGTGTCTTTACTGATGTGACATTTTCTCACTTGACGAAATACTGTCAGTATTACGTTTGCGCAGCAGTAATAACATGCGCAGTGCAGCTAGTGGGGCAGTACTGCATTCGTATCAGATGACTCTGACAGTTTTCTCATATAGTACAGTCAGCATCAAAAGTAGCTACGCAAATGAAGGGGTCAAAAGCTCTTATTCCCTTATAATAAGGACTTTTGAACTTTTCAAATGCGTAGCTACTTTTGATGCTGACTGTACCGCCTCCGCATCGACAAATCAGGAAAGCACCCAAGTCAGTACCTAAGCAATATTACCATTGCAGCAATTTCTATAAAGTCGAAATTATCATTATCGTGTACTTATATGCGAGTCAGACACACCTTTAGGACGTTAAATGATTTTGAAAATTAATCTTAAAAGGGTAATGGGTGCTCTGAACACATCGGTGTCACAGTTCGACGATCAAACTACTTTTTTCACTTGAGAACCTCATAGAGATTCGCTCTGTGATCTCTCGACCGTCCCAATCTATACGACTAAGTATAGTTGCCATCAGCTATACCGGAGCGAAAAAATTGCTCATATCAAAATATCTGTACAGTCTCTATTACCTATCAAGTCGTAATAGTACATTTTCACATATTATTGAGCACCCTGAAGTGTACAGATATATTTTCTACTTTTAACTGTCACGGTTTATGAGTCTGCGGCCAGGGAGACTGTTTTACCCTTTGGGTACGAAACTCTAATAAAAAATACAAAGACGTTAAACATGATGTCCACTCAGCCTGAAGTTACGGCCAATATTGCAAGCCAAGGTGCTGATTTTAGGTGGGCACCTTACTTAAAACCCGTTCGCTTAAAGATAGCTTCTAACAGAGTAATTAACGCATTAGACTTCGGCTCTGCAGACATATGCCTACGTTCAATTTATTACGTTTTGAAAAACATATGTAATTTTTTCTTATGCCATAATGCAACCCGAAGCTTTACTGTGCTCAGTTCCCTAACTATTTCGTTAATTAGGGATTCATTAGCTTACTTCATTAGTATTTTTTCCTGAGCGATTAAAACAGGTCTTTAATATCAGACCCCGGAATAGCACATTGTTTAACGAGGGGCGTAAGTGGAAAATTGCGAACGAGAGTCTATCAGAATCTTATGATGATCGAATCTTTGATGACTCGAGTTTGCTATTTTCTTATGGCCGAGGTAATCACAATCTTTTCATCACATTATGTGAAGGGTGAAAAGGGCTGTGGAAGCTTGTATTCAACAGCGATAATATAATGAAGCCTACAATAATTTAATAGCAATTATTTTTCTAAGGCGATAACGATTTCCACGCGGACGGAGTTGCGGGTAAAAGCTAGTTAAGTAATAATTTAATACTTACTTTTTGATAGTTTGTGCCAGTGATGCTGGCTGCTGGTCGATGATGAATAAAGAACGATGGAACGTGTGATGTGATTTATATATATCTGGATCTAAAACATGATTTTTACATAACATAATCCTCTTTTTCTTTATTATAAAATGCATTTTCATTTCTTAGTTCAATTTACAGATGCCATTGATAGATACGGGTCTCATACAGAGCATCCCCTAGAGACATGGCTTATGAGTCTTATGACTAAGCTATTGTTCGTGCTCTGCAGATAAAGACTTCAATATAATTGCGTATCCAATAAGCCTCGAAGGTTCTCTTGTGGCGCTCATTGTATTAACCAGATTATTAATTGGAGCTCATTTGTCTGCTTAAATTGAACGTGTTCCATATTATTAAGGGTAAATTAGGTATTTGGAGGGTTTTGCTCAGTACAGCTTGGGTGTTATTCACAGACTCGTCCTCACCCCTCACCTCACACTTCTCCCGTTTTTATATGGAAATTGTCAAAGTTTGACAAATGGCATTTGACGGTTTCCATATAAAAACGGGTGAGGTGTGAGGCGACAGGTGAGGCCGAGTTGGTTTGTGAATAAGAGGGCTTAAGGATTCAACAAAAAAACATTAAATACTTCAGATCATACTTGTACATCGTTCTGATTATAATTAGTGAGGGTGAGAATAGCTCTAAGAATATTTTCATTTCGAATAGGGCCTCTGTACCACATCAAAGGTCAAAAGTTTATAAATTATACGTAAAATAAATGATTATAAAATCCCAAATTAGTGTATTTAAACATATTATTGAAGAAACAGCATAAAATTAACAGTATATTTTTAAATAATAATTTGAATATTATTTAAATATTTCACTGACATGTAATCCTATCACACAAGAACAAACATACACAGTGTACTTACAAAATAAATAATTTCATCTCATTTCAATGAAGGTATTTAGGTATTTATTAAATTTTGTGAAAACAATGTCTGTTAACGAGTAGTATAATATATTCCAGCTAGGGCATAAATTATGCACTAGCGTAGCACAGCACTCGTAAATATTTTCGCTCGCATTTTAGTTAGGTGGTTCGCAGGCATGACCTTTACTAGGAAAAGTTAAAACTAGGATGTAGAACGGTCGAATATGTTAGCGATTTTTCTACTAGTGTCGAATTGGTTAACATCTAGAAATTTCTCACTCTACCTTCCTGTATGTACAGACCGAGTTTGTCAAGTATGTCTGCTCCGTGGAGTTCGCTGTAAATCTGCTAGTAGCCAAAGTGGTCTGGGGTATTATTCACAAACCGCCTCGTCTCTCACCTCACACCTCACTTGTTTTATATGGAAACTGTCAATATGACAAAAAACATCTGACAATTTCCAAATAAAAATGGGTGAACTGTAAATATTTTACAAGCGGAAACGTCCATTTAGCGGAATTATAATTTCCAATTGAAAATGAAAAATTGATTGATTAATCCCACAAATAAATATGGGTGAGGTGTGAGGTGATAGGTGAGGTCGAGTCGGTTTCTGAATAAGAGGGCAGGGGTGTTATTCAAATTCAATTTGACATATGACCTTTGACAGTCTCCATATAAAACGGGTGAGTGTGAGGTGACTGGTGAAACTGACGAGTCGGTTTGTGAATAAAAGGGCTAAGCTTTTGTGGAAAAACGATAAAAACCAAGTTTATTGAAAATTAATCAAGTTAATTAGGTGCTATTATAAAATACTTACACTCTTACCAAAACATTCCTGAAAAAACTCCATAGGCGTACAGGACTGTAGTCCGGTCCTGGATCAGTAATCATAATCAGCTAGCTGGACGCTGAGCAATTATCCATTTCCTTCATTGCATCATTAGAGTGGGCATCAATGAATTGAGCGCACTCGTTTTAATATGTTAGCTTGGCGTAACCGTTGCTGAAATTTTTGACAATGTTTATTTTATGGCGCATTTAAGTTTAAATTAAGAAATAAGTATGATTAAATCAGACATCGCGGTTTTCATTCAACGATGATTTAAGGAATGTATTGTAGAAATTGGGAAGTTCCTCCACTAATACGTAACTTCCGTTTTCAATTAACTCACTTAGGTTACCCAACTCGGTTCCGGAGTGGGTACACAGCCTGTTAATTATGCGATTTAAGCTCACAAAAGCTTTGGGAGGCCTCTGAAACTTTTCGTGAGCTGTTTTGTAATCATGTCGCGTGTTGCGTTTAAACTAGAAATTAGGACCGTCCTCGTCAAATATAATAATATGTATTAAGTACACATTTTGCACGTATCAGAGCGAGATAAATATACATTTAAAGGAACAAACGTGTAAACGTTTGACGCCGACCGTAGCTGTAGTGTACTAAACATTTAATGAAATAACCTTAGGTAGTCGGCTATACAAATACATACATAATGTTTAATTGTTTATACACCGAAGAAACTTGAACAAAAGGATTGCTTTCAGAACAAATAATTGCCCAGAATCGGAGGCAAGTGTTACGATTTCAATGATTACGCAGCTTATATTTTTGCCGAATAAAGTCAAACAGCGATAAAAACGAAATTTTAAAATAAGGGTGAGGCCACATGAGCGTAATTTTGTGAGTTGTGAGCGGCGAAATTACGGTACATGTACCGAAAATTTTGGTATGTGTCACAAGTTTGGCGACGATCGAAATTACGCCGCTCACAACTCACAAAGTTAGTTAGTTTTCATGCCCTTCGATTATTTTGATTGTGTTTGTTATTTAGAGCAAAATGAACCTTATCAGTAACCCTTTCGATCTGCATCATAAAATACGGCATGTTATTTTTCGTCGCATTTGACCGGTTCGAGTCCCAGCTAAACCAAGCGATTTTTCATAAAACCATAAATGCAGTTTTTTTTTAAAACAAAGGAAAGTCTCCTTTACGCGGAATGTGCTAATTCCAATATTTAAGGTAATTGGCAACTACCTACGTGGCATTAGATCTTTCCATCCTACATAATTATGCTTCAATTCTTATTTTATTTAACTCTTATTAGGTATTGTATGTCTGATCCGTGAGCCGGTAACAATGGATACCACAGGTCATAAATAAGCTCAAAAGTTAAACCATATCTGAAATTGAATATCTACATTGTTGTGTTTAACAATAAAAAAATATCTAGATAAAATTACTTTCACGAACACAATGAATCGAATGCTAAATCTCATAAATAAATAAGATTATATCATACCTCTATAAAGTAAAATACTATTTGAGATAACTTTATTTGCGAGAGAAGAAAAACACGGGAACACAGATTTTTACAATCTAATCGTGGAGGTTAAATAAAATAGCTTTGTAGGTTATAAAAATGAATGTAATCTTGATCCGGGTTTCCTACTATTTCTTGTTTCGGCTGTCCGAAAAAAAAACATCTGTTTTCGGTGCTAACGTGTATACCTGCGCTGATACTAAGCTGCAATTTGCATAATTTATCAATGACAGGAAAAGTAAAGGAGACAAAACAGTACTAATTTTGTCAACGATTTAGCCTAAACGGTAGTGGAATAAGTTTTGAATCCTCGTAAAGGCTACTTATGAGCACAAATATTCAACTGTCCTTAGTCTCAAAAAAATCTGTGTAGGTTTTTAATAGAAATAGTAACACCAGATAATTGTTTTTGATACGCTCTCAAATGAGTCTGCAAAAAATCTGAAGAAGACTCTAATAATCTGAATGTATGCGTTGCTTATAAGAAATTAAATATGAGGTATGCCACCTCTGTGAAGTTGGCCCCCCACTTTGGCCGTTTTTTTTCGAAATTTTTTTTTTGATAGTCTTTCGTTTGTAGTTGATTGTAGTGAAAACCATTTCGTTTGTAGTTGCGTGAAAAAAAAATTAGGCGACCCGGAAAAAACCCCAGCCCCCCACTTTCAAAAAACTTTACTTTACCCATCGATTCTCGATAAGAATCGTTTGTAGTCGATTGTAGTGAAAAGCATTTCGTTTGTAGTTGCGTGAAAAAAAAATTAGGGAGACATGAAAAAAACCCCAGCCCCCCACTTTTAAAAAACCTTACTTTAACCATCGATTCTCGATAAGAATCGTTTGTAGTTGATTGTAGTGAAAAGCATTTCGTTTGTAGTTGCGTGAAGAAAAAAATAGAAAGAGATGAAAAAAAACTCAGCCCCCCACTTTCAAAAAACATAACTTTATCAATTGAATCTGGTTTAGAATCGTTTGTAGTAGATTGTAGTGAAAAGCATTTCGTTTGTAGTTGCGAGGAAAAAAAAATACGGGGGCATAAAAAAACCTCGGGCCCCCCACATTAAAAACACTCGAGTTTATCGATTGAATCTCGTTCATAATCGTTTGTAGTTGATTGTAGTAAAAAGCATTTCGTTTGTAGTAGCGTAAAAAAAAAATTAGGAGACCCGGAAAAACCTTAGCCCTCAAATAAAAAAAAAACAATACTTTAACAAATAATACTCGTTCCGAATCGTTTGTAGTTGATTGTAGTGAAAAGCATTTCGTTTGTAGTTGCGTAGAAAAATAATTAGGGGACCCGGAAAAAAACTCCAGCGCCCCACTTTAAAAAAAAAATACTTTAATGGTTTATTTACGTTCAGAATCGTTTGTAGTTGAATGTAGTGAAAATCATTTTGTTTGTAGTTGCGTAAAAAAATACTTGGAGGAACATTAAAAAACCAGAAACTAAAAGTAAAAATAATCTCTAGGTACTTGAAAATATTTTATTTTTTACTTTTTAGAGTTGAATATTGTTTATAGTGGTTTGTAGTTGATTGTAGTACTCTTATTTTCGTTTGTAGTAGCCTAAAATTGGAGATTAAAAAATAAGAAGAAAAAAGTTACATAATCCGGGTACGAGGACATCAAAGTATTTCCAACTTGTGGAAATATTTACTTTTCCAGTCGAATATTGCTCAATGTCATTTGTAGTTGATTGTAGTTCTCTTATTTTCGTTTGTAGTAGCCCAGTTATAGCACTAACAGTTATTAAAGGAAAAAAGTTATATTAATCCACTCAAGAGAAAATTGAAGTACTTCCAACTTCTGAAAATCTTTACTTTTACAGTCGAATTTAGTTCAGTGTCGTTTGTAGTTGATTGTAGTTCTCTTATTTTCGTTTGTAGTAGCCTTAAATTGGCGATAAACAAAAAAGAAGAAAAAAGTTACGTAATCCGGCTATGAGGACATCAAACTATTTCCTACTTGTGGAACTCTTTACTTTTACAAACGAATATTGTGCAGTGCCGTTTGTAGTTGATTGTAGTTCTCTTATTTTCGTTTGTAGTAGCCTAATTATAGCACTGGCAGTAATTAAAGGAAAAAAGTCACGAGAAAATTGAAGTATTTCCAACTTGTAGAAATCTTTACTTTTACAGTCGAATATTGTTCAGTGTCGTTTGTAGTTGATTGTAGTTCTCTTATTTTCGTTTGTAGTAGCCTAAAATAGGCGATAAACAAAAAAGAAGAAAAAAGTTACGTAATCCGGCTATGAGGACATCAAAGTTTTTACAACTTGTAGAAATCTTTACTTTTACAGTCGAATTTTATTCAGTGTCGTTTGTAGTTGATTGTAGTTCTCTTATTTTCGTTTGTAGTAGCCTAAAATAGGCGATAAACAAAAAGGAAGAAAAAATTCACGTAATCCGGCTATGAGGACTTCGAAGTATTTCCAACTTGTAGAAATCTTTCTTTTTACAGCCTAATATTGTTCAGTGTCGTTTGTAGTTGATTGTAGTTCTCTTATTTTCGTTTTTAGTAGCCTAAAATAGGAGATAAGCAAAAAAGAAGAAAAAAGTTACGTAATCCGGCTATACGGACATCAAACTATTTCCTACTTGTGGAACTCTTTACTTTTACAGTCGAATATTGTTCAGTGTCGTTTGTAGTTGATTGTAGTTCTCTTATTTTCGTTTGTAGTAGCCTAAAATTGGCGATAAACAAAAAAGAAGAAAAAAGTTACGTAATCCGGCTATGAGGACATCAAACTATTTCCTTCTTGTGGAACTCTTCACTTTTACAAACGAATATTGTGCAGTGCCGTTTGTAGTTGATTGTAGTTCTCTTATTTTCGTTTGTAGTAGCCTAATTATAGCACTGGCAGTAATTAAAGGAAAAAAGTCACGAGAAAATTGGAGTATTTCCAACTAGTGGAAATCTTTACTTTTACAGTCGAATATTGTTCAGTGTCGTTTGTAGTTGATTGTAGTTCTCTTATTTTCGTTTGTAGTAGCCTAAAATAGGCGATAAACAAAAAGGAAGAAAAAATTCACGTAATCCGGCTATGAGGACTTCGAAGTATTTCCAACTTGTAGAAATCTTTCTTTTTACAGCCTAATATTGTTCAGTGTCGTTTGTAGTTGATTGTAGTTCTCTTTTTTTCGTTTGTAGTAGCCTAATTATAGCACAAGCAGTAATTAAAGGAAAAAAGTCACGAGAAAATTGAAGTATTTCCAACCTGTGTAAATCTTTACTTTTACAGTCGAATATTGTTCAGTGTCGTTTGTAGTTGATTGTAGTTCTCTTATTTTCGTTTGTAGTAGCCTAAAATTGGCGATAAACAAAAAAGAAGAAAAAAGTTACGTAATCCGGCTATGAGGACATCAAACTATTTCCTTCTTGTGGAACTCTTCACTTTTACAAACGAATATTGTGCAGTGCCGTTTGTAGTTGATTGTAGTTCTCTTATTTTCGTTTGTAGTAGCCTAATTATAGCACTGGCAGTAATTAAAGGAAAAAAGTCACGAGAAAATTGGAGTATTTCCAACTAGTGGAAATCTTTACTTTTACAGTCGAATATTGTTCAGTGTCGTTTGTCGTTGATTGTAGTTCTCTTATTTTCGTTTGTAGTAGCCTAAAATAGGCGATAAACAAAAAAGAAGAAAAAAGTTACGTAATCCGGCTATGAGGACATCAAAGTATTTCCAACTTGTAGAAATCTTTACTTTTACAGTCGCATTTTATTCAGTGTCGTTTGGAGTTGATTGTAGTTCTCTTATTTTCGTTTGTAGTAGCCTAATTATAGCACTAGCAGTAATTAAAGGAAAAAAGTTATGTTATTCAGTCACGAGAAAATCGAAGTATTTCGAACTTGTGGAAATCTTTACTTTTACAGTCGAATATTGTTCAGTGTCGTTTGTAGTTGATTGTAGTTCTCTTATTTTCGTTTGTAGTAGCCTAAAATAGGAGATAAACAAAAAAGAAGAAAAAGTTACGTAATCCGGCTATGAGGACATCAAAGTATTTCCAACTTGTAAAAATATTTACTTTTACAGTCGCATTTTATTCAGTGTCGTTTGTAGTTGATTGTAGTTCTCTTATTTTCGTTTGTAGTAGCCTAATTATAGCACTAGCAGTAATTAAAGGAAAAAAGTTATGTTATTCAGTCAAGAGAAAATCGAAGTATTTCGAACTTGTGGAAATCTTTACTTTTACAGTTGAATATTGTTCAGTGTCGTTTGTAGTTGATTGTAGTTCTCTTATTTTCGTTTGTAGTAGCCTAAAATAGGAGATAAACAAAAAAGAAGAAAAAAGTTACGTAATCCGGCTATGAGGACATCAAAGTATTTCCAACTTGCAGAAATCTTTACTTTTACAGTCGAATATTGTTCAGTGTAGTTTGTAGTTGATTGTAGTTCTCTTATTTTCGTTTGTAGTACCCTAAAATAGGCGATAAACAAAAAGGAAGAAAAAATTCACGTAATCCGGCTATGAGGACATCAAAGTTTTTCCAACTTGTAGAAATATTTACTTTTACAGTCGCATTTTATTCAGTGTCGTTTGTAGTTGATTGTAGTTCTCTTATTTTCGTTTGTAGTAGCCTAATTATAGCACTGGCAGTAATTAAAGGAAAAAAGTCACGAGAAAATTGGAGTATTTCCAACTAGTGGAAATCTTTACTTTTACAGTCGAATATTGTTCAGTGTCGTTTGTCGTTGATTGTAGTTCTCTTATTTTCGTTTGTAGTAGCCTAAAATAGGCGATAAACAAAAAAGAAGAAAAAAGTTACGTAATCCGGCTATGAGGACATCAAAGTATTTCCAACTTGTAGAAATCTTTACTTTTACAGTCGCATTTTATTCAGTGTCGTTTGGAGTTGATTGTAGTTCTCTTATTTTCGTTTGTAGTAGCCTAATTATAGCACTAGCAGTAATAAAAGGAAAAAAGTTATGTTATTCAGTCACGAGAAAATCGAAGTATTTCGAACTTGTGGAAATCTTTACTTTTACAGTCGAATATTGTTCAGTGTCGTTTGTAGTTGATTGTAGTTCTCTTATTTTCGTTTGTAGTAGCCTAAAATAGGAGATAAACAAAAAAGAAGAAAAAGTTACGTAATCCGGCTATGAGGACATCAAAGTATTTCCAACTTGTAAAAATATTTACTTTTACAGTCGCATTTTATTCAGTGTCGTTTGTAGTTGATTGTAGTTCTCTTATTTTCGTTTGTAGTAGCCTAATTATAGCACTAGCAGTAATTAAAGGAAAAAAGTTATGTTATTCAGTCAAGAGAAAATCGAAGTATTTCGAACTTGTGGAAATCTTTACTTTTACAGTTGAATATTGTTCAGTGTCGTTTGTAGTTGATTGTAGTTCTCTTATTTTCGTTTGTAGTAGCCTAAAATAGGAGATAAACAAAAAAGAAGAAAAAAGTTACGTAATCCGGCTATGAGGACATCAAAGTATTTCCAACTTGCAGAAATCTTTACTTTTACAGTCGAATATTGTTCAGTGTAGTTTGTAGTTGATTGTAGTTCTCTTATTTTCGTTTGTAGTACCCTAAAATAGGCGATAAACAAAAAGGAAGAAAAAATTCACGTAATCCGGCTATGAGGACATCAAAGTTTTTCCAACTTGTAGAAATATTTACTTTTACAGTCGCATTTTATTCAGTGTCGTTTGTAGTTGATTGTAGTTCTCTTATTTTCGTTTGTAGTAGCCTAATTATAGCACTGGCAGTAATTAAAGGAAAAAAGTCACGAGAAAATTGAAGTATTTCCAACTTGAGGAAATCTTTACTTTTATAGTCGAATATTGTTCAGTGTCGTTTGTAGTTCATTGTAGTTCTCTTATTTTCGTTTGTAGTAGCCTAAAATAGGAGATAAACAAAAAAGATGAAAAAAGTTACGTAATCCGGCTATGAGGACATCAAAGTATTTCCAACTTCTAGAAATCTTTACTTTTACAGTCGAATATTGTTCAGTGTCGTTTGTAGTTGATTGTAGTTCTCTTATTTTCGTTTGTAGTAGCCTAATTATAGCACTAGCAGTAATTAAAGGAAAAAAGTTATGTTATTCAGTCACGAGAAAATCGAAGTATTTCCAACTTGTGGAAATCTTTACTTTTACAGTCGAATATTGTTCAGTGTCGTTTGTAGTTGATTGTAGTTCTCTTATTTTCGTTTGTAGTAGCCTAAAATAGGCGATAAACAAAAAGGAAGAAAAAAGTCACGTAATCCGGCTATGAGGACATAAAAGTATTTCCAACTTGTAGAAATCTTTACTTTTACAGTCGAATATTGTTCAGTGTCGTTTGTAGTTGATTGTAGTTCTCTTATTTTCGTTTGTAGTAGCCTAATTATAGCACTAGCAGTAATTAAAGGAAAAAAGTTATGTTATTCAGTCACGAGAAAATCGAAGTATTTCCAACTTGTGGAAATCTTTACTTTTACAGCTGGTACGGGATAACCTTTACGAAACGTCTACAAGCTCCACAGACCGCGCCTGCCTCCTTGCCGTTGCTAAATGGGAATCTGGTGGTTGGCTCCAGGCACTCCCTTCCCATAACCTGGGCACAATTTTAGACAACAATAGTTTTAGGGTTGCCGTATCACTGCGTCTTGGAGTGACATGTGTTGTCCCACATCGGTGCCACTGCGGTAACACCGTCGACAAATTTGGCCACCACGGCCTCTCTTGCCACAAGAGCAGAGGTCGCATCCCGCGACACGCTAGCCTAAATGATCTCATCCGTCGAGCGCTCGCCAGTGCCGGTGCGCCGGCCGTTTTAGAGCCAAGTGGTCTCACTAGGGACGACGGCAAGAGGCCCGACGGCATGACGCTCGTGCCCTGGAGCTTGGGACGGCCACTTGTTTGGGACACCACTTGCGTCGATACCCTTGCGCCGTCCCATCTTCCTGGAACCTCAATGAGGGCTGGTGCTGCCGCCGACTCAGCCGAGTCACTCAAAAGGCGCAAATATGCCGCCATCGACAGTGGCTACGTAATTGAGCCTTTCGGAGTAGAGACCTTAGGGCCGTGGGGCTCCAATGCTCTAAAACTTTATAAAGTTATTTCAAAACGGCTTGTCGACGCTTCTGGTGACCAGAGGGCTGGCTCATACCTAGCCCAACGTATTAGCATTGCTATACAACGTGGCAACGCGGCCAGCCTCCTGGGCACCTTACCGCCTGGCGCCGATTTGGCTCAAGCTTTTTATTTATAGTATTACTGTTTTTTTTATATTTTTATTTATCTAGCCTTAGTTTTGTTTATAAAATATTTCTTTCGTTATATGAACATAATTTAAATACTTTTTTAATCTTGCTGACGCGATTAATTAATTATATAATTGTATTTATTTATGATTCGTTTTCTTTTCTTTTATTAAATACCTATAACATTTTTATTATATTAGAAACAGCTTTTTTTGCTCGTAACATTGTATGCACTGGTCCTATTAATCATACATTTTCACTCAATTATATTACTAAACATTTTTCATATTCTTTTTTTCATATTTTTTTGTTAAATTTGATTACCTACACTAATTATGAACTTGATAATGAATTGATTGATTTGATAATGAAATTCCCCGTACCAAGCTCGAAATCACCATAGCACACGAAGGTAGTTGTTCCCATTCACAACTAATTCGATACTAAGATATATAAAACCCAATCAACAACACTTACCAAGTATAGTATATACATGTCATTATATGTACATAATTTAAATACTTTTTTGATCTTGCTCACGCGATTAATTAATTATATAATTGTATTTATTTATGATTAGTTGATTCGTTTTCTTTTCTTTTATTAAATACCTATAACATTTTTATTATATTAGAAACAGCTTTTTTTGCTCGTAACATTGTATGCACTGGTCCTATTAATCATACATTTTCACTCAATTGTATTACTAAACATTTTTCATATTCTTTTTTTTTTCATTTTTTTTTTGTTAAATTTGATTACCTACACTTATTATGAGCTTGATAATGAATTGATTGATTTGATAATGAAATTCCCCGTATGAAGCTCGAAATCATCATAGCACACGAAGGTAGTTGTTCCCATTCACAACTAATTCAATACTAAGATATACTTATATAAAACCCAATCAACAACACTTACCAAGTATAGTATATACATGTCATTATATGTACATAATTTAAATACTTTTTTGATCTTGCTCACATGATTAATTAATTATATAATTGTATTTATTTATGATTAGTTGATTCGGTTTCTTTTCTTTTACTAAATACCTACCTATAACATTTTTATTATATTAGAACAGCTTTTTTTACTCGTAACATTGTATGCACTGGTCCTATTAATCATACATTTTCACTCAATTGTATTACTAAACATTTTTCACATTCTTTTTTTTTCATTTTTTTTTGTTAAATTTGATTACCTACACTAATTATGAACTTGATAATGAATTGATTGATTTGATAATGAAATTCCCCGTACGAAGCTCGAAATCATCATAGCACACGAAGGTAGTTGTTCCCATTCACAACTAATTCGATATATAAAACCCAATCAACAACACTTACCAAGTAAAGTATAAAAGATTACAAATCATTCATTATATATAAGTACTATTTTTTTTTCTCGTTCACGCTCCCAACTAATTTAATGATTGTTCTAATTTAATGATTGTATGATTCCTTATGTTTCTTTGTATTTTTATTGATGTTTAAAGAGCTTTTTTTGCTATTATATTAGTAATCTGGACTATTTGTACTAGAAGCGTTATGCGAGGCAGGAATTGACTCTATTCGGACATAAAATAACACATGAAAGCTGTG
Organism: Notocelia uddmanniana; assembly: GCA_905163555.1. Lineage (NCBI taxonomy): Eukaryota > Metazoa > Arthropoda > Insecta > Lepidoptera > Tortricidae > Notocelia > Notocelia uddmanniana. Next base: position 10,895,692 of record LR991065.1, on the reverse strand, counting down.
TTGCTGCTGAAGTGTTCTTGAAGAGACCGACGTCACCTTTAATTTCAAGTCATTGTGCTCCTCCCACTTGCCCGTGACTCTTCTTATTATTGCAAAATAATGGCCACCGGAATATATTATAACAGATACAAATTTATATGTTAGTCCTTCGTAGACCAATCTGTCCGGGATTTCCTCTAAAGTGAACTGCTTCCGGCAATCAGGATAACCGTTTCGCGCACACAATGCCTCGTTACCGGCATCCTCTATGTCCAGAATGAGATGACGTCCTGCAGTTATAGTTTTTTGAATCTCATCGCTTTTGCACTGAAAGCACGTGTTAGTGCTGCGTAATGCGGCGGTTTCATCCAATGCTTGCTGCAAGCCCGCCAGTCCGCGCTGATTAATGTGGATTGGATTTATGTAAAGTAACGGAACACACTTGGTTACCTCAAAGTAACAGTTTACACATTTTAAGTTTTTCTGGAGTGATGGTACACCTTTTAAAATATGTGTGTTAAGCAAGTAAGATATGTTTATAGTACAATCAAGAATACCATATTTTACTTGCTGACCAGCTATGAGAATTGAACCTCGTGTTTCGTACAATTTTGCTGTCACACCCGTCTTCGAGAGCGACTGCAGAAATTGATTGACAGAGGTCGGTAGTTTGGTCGATAGATATTTAGCGTACGACTCGTAATCGTGACATGCAACGAGAAGGCTCTGCATGGTCGTGTCGAATGCACAAGTATTCCGAATATTGATGATTTGGTTGTTTACCTTCATCGGTTTCAAGAGGTTGCCATTAGCTAGCAATGGCGAAATAGGCATAAATTTCGGTCGCTTATGAATTATTTCCATGTCTGGACATGCTGTCAGGTATTTTCCTCTTTTATTTTCTTCGATTTTCTGCTTATGTATGTTTAAGTTTTTATTAAGCCCTCTCCAATTTTCCTCTTCCTTTAAGCAGAGGGCAGTGCTCTCCACAGAACTGTCGTTTGATTGATGTGAATTGCAAGCTAACTCTGCAGTGACAGTATCATCAGGAGAATCACTTTTTTCATCTGTTTCGAAATATTTGGGTGTTGTACTCCGAGCACGGTAATTTTCTTCCTTCTCCGGAGCGTTTAGAAGGTTGCTTGTGCCCTCTAAGGATCTCAGATGTGTAACCATAAATTTGTCAACCCTTAATGTTTTGCTTTTATTGAAAACAAGAGTTTTCAGCTCTCGAAAATATTCCTCACTCCGAGCCGAAGTGGCAACGAGTTCCTGCGAAAAGCTTTTTGGCCCTTGTGTTACTACAGCCGTCCACAAAACAAAATGTTTAACTAGTTTCAGCAGTCGCAATCCAAAATCGGGACAGTGGTATGGATTTAATCTACCCTGATCAAGATTTTTAGCTCTGAGGCTGTCAGCGTCGATTTTTTTGATAATTGTATCAATTACTCCGTTTGTTTGCAGACTTAGTTCGCTATCAAAAAAATCTGGTAAATATGTTTCTTCAGCATTGTCGGGATATTCGCCTGTATCTTGGCAAAGATTAAAATACTTCAACCTGTTGACAAGCCTGGTACTGGCAGCAAAACAATGGCTTGTTTTGTCATCGATATCCTCGTGCGTGGCTCGAGCCACCGTCATAACGTCCGTACACGTTTTAATAAAGTCTTTTACATTAGTGAGCGTGCTCAAATGACCAACACATCGTACGAAAAAATCTTTTTTTAATGATTCGCTTTGGAAACACTTCCAACGCGCGACTAACTTGATTAAATGTGCAATATCTATTCGGATAATGCACTGCGGGTATTTCACCAGTATCGTGGATGAGTTTTTATCGACCAGGAGGCAATCATCGACGTATGTTTCGAGATCCTTATTATTAAAAGCTAGAGAAACCGCATTCAACAATGCCATTGAGTAGTCCGTCACAACTTGTCTGGGAAACGAACCGCCAGAGCGTAGCCACTCTCGCATCCAATACGTCAAGGTATTCGTGTCGTGTTTCTCGGAAATCATTTGAAATAACGGCAGAATTATATTGCGATATCCACAGACAGCCTGATAGAGAAATATTACTCGTTTAGAATCGTCCGGATTCTGAATTTGCTTTATCAAATTGCCTGTGGCGTCGATACTGATGCTTCCCACATCATCCTGCCTCAAAAACTTTTTCCACAAGAACAACTGCGTTTTTGTCCAGTACATTACATAAAATTTGTCAAGTCCGATTTCGTGAATGGATCCACTGAACTCCTGACTATACTTTAAATCCCAGAGAGAGGCAAGAGCCGAACGGACCTGAAATAGCCCCAATTCTTTGTCATGTACTTCTTGTTTAGCTTTACGGGCAACTTCTGCGGTCGGAAGACTGGCAGGGACGACATCGCCGAAATTCATTAGCTTGCGAGCCTCCTCGCGGCGCCAAGCATACGTGGATTTACCCTGTAGTTCTTTTCCAATGCGCAAACGCTTTTCACCTCGAACCTGTCGCTTTTTATTATGGGCTATCCCGCGCGAATCAAAAGTTGAAACATGTACTTGTAATAGACCGTCCTCAGTTGGTGCGTTAGGACAGTAAATGTGGATTGTTGAGCCGCATTCCGAACAATTTCCTGCAATGGATAAATATATCTCACCGGGATTTTGATTGATTTTGGCACGTTTAAAAGAAAAAGGGCAAGGCAATTTCATGTGAGTCCATATGACGTCATAAAATACATCTGCCCACCCTTCAGCGAGTACATTATAAGAGCGATCCTTGTATTTCACGATTTGACATTTGAGACAGTCCCATTCGGTCTTGGGTATTACAAAAGACTCACGCAGTGCCGGCAGAGGGCATGTTGTTTGCTCTAGAGACCAATTACAGTCGTTCGGTGAACACCGAGACATCTCTGAATTATTGTCCTCGACCATTATCGGAGTACCCGAATTGCTAGTTATATTGTGGATACGATTGAAAACGCCGTTTCTGTTTTGTGATAGATACAGATATATGTAATCTTTTGACATTTTACCCTCCAACACAGAAACTGCGTTGTTCCAAATAATATCGCCCCACGGCAACAATTCTAAATTGCATCTGGCGGATACGCCGACGTACGTGGCATTATTTAAATAGTTACGGAATCTAAGATTGACTCTAGTCGTAATTTTATAAAATGCGCATACGCATACCACAGTTATCTACTTATAATTTTTTTAGTCGAAAAATGGACACAAGTCATTTAATTATTACTATATTATTATATGTATAGATATGTAAGTACCTACTCGTACAGCCAGACTAGCTCCTAGTTACATACCGTAAAATACGAGTCTTCAAATATTATTAACCAAATATTATTAGCCCATTTGTAAGCTTATGCCTAATTCTTAGTAAAAAATTAAGCTTCTAGCTAACTCCCGAAACTATATAAATATTTTATTGTTTTATCAAACCAGAGCGCTTGATTCAAACAAAGACAGGTTGATACCAACGCAAAAAACCGAAAGCGAAAATAAACATGAAAAAAACGATAATTAAATAGTCTAGCCAAATAATATATACCTACTGACTATTCATTTATTTGCAAAAAATGATGAGAAATAGTAATCGTAGCTGTAACTTTCGAAACTGCGAATTCCTTTATATTATTTTAGTAAACGAGCAGGTTTATACAATTTCAAACATAGGCTGATACAAACTAATGAATAATTGAAAGCATTTATATTTTATTTACCTATCTATCCCAGTCAAAAATGGATTAAAATAACAAAGATAATTCGACGCTGCGAAAAAAAACCAACAAAGCATAATCGGAGTCCAAAACCACTAGCCGAAAAGTTTTTTCCAATAAGAGATGCCTAAACAAAAAAAAACAGTTCACAGAGGTAACCAGAATACAAAATAACACAGCCACGACGTTGTGTTTGAAATTAAATAAACAACCAAACCAAAACCCAGTAGAAAAGCGAATCGAATTCCAAATTACAAGCCAAATTATTTGTTTTCCCACAAAAACGACCCGTCCAAAAGAAGTGCACAGCGCGGAGGTAAATCGAAAACTGAAAGTAGCATGCGCACTGTTTCATTAAGTAAACTCCACAGTCTGACGGCTCCTATTCCTGGATGGTGCGCGTATCGGAATGTGAAATACCTTTGGCAAAACGGAACAAGTTGTTAAATAGCTTACATTAATTGGAGAAAGTATTATAAACTGTTATTATTATCACGCAAAACACTGAATATTGAAGCAACATCCATAGGGGCCTGTTACATAGTTGTTATTATCACGCGATATATGCATATGCAATGAATATTGAAGAAAAGTCCATACGATTTTGAAAACCGCGATAATATTGATACACCAGTATTGTGATAATATTAAGCGTTTAACAGACCCCATACAATTTTAAAAATCGCGATAATATTGACACATAATATTGAGTGTAAAAGGCCCCACCCCACTTAAGAGAATTTGGCGGAGAATAGAGAGCTGCTACCGCGAAACGAAAACGAACGAACATCGTGTATTTCCCTCTGTGTCGCTCGATTTTGCAAGTTCGACAGAGAGGGAGATACACGAACTTCATTTGTTTTCGTTCGCGTTAGCAGCTCTGACTTCGCACCAAAAATACTGACTGGACCATCAATATTTAACAACTGCACATCTGAACTGAATTTTAATGAACGATTAGTATTTTAGCTATACAAATCAGTACTGATTACGGTGTCAAATTTTTTATGTGCCTTTTAATACTACCCTTATAAAAATGCTTAGGATTAACTTGCAAAGATACTAGCCTTTGCCCGTGACGTCGTCAGCGTAATCTTTTACTCCCTATTCCATATACAGACTATATTTCTATACGAAGTTGCATCATAATCCGTTGTTGTAATGTTTTTATTTTATACATTTTTGTACACTATTTCTTTCGTCGTTTGCATAACTGTCACGAATAAATGTTTACTTTATTTCTTTCTTATTTATTTCACCCGAGCGAAGCCGGGCTTTCATCTAGTATTTAAAAAAATGCCGAGGATGACAGATGACAGCCAGCGAGTCCAGCGACTTGATGTTGACGTAACGGAACTGAATAAAATGTTATGAGGTCGTATTGTTGTAAAAATTATTAAACTATTGTACTAAGAAGAAGAAATCCTGGGTTTTAAAAATCTCTCAAATTCACAAAAGGAACTATGGAGATAAGTAACTACGCGCCGAAGAAAGCTGCGTGTCATCTACTTATCAAATATCAATTTTACTGGATTAAAAAGTCTGACTTAGAGAAGTTTGGAACTTAAAAGGTAAAGTTAAAACTAAGGGTATATTATAACGTGAGTTAAGTGCATAATATATTGTACAGATACAGACACAACATATATAGTATTAGTATGTACATATAGTACAATAAGAGATATTTGAAATACAAACATTACAAGATCGTTTTTCTGTTGTAAAACAGGAATGTTAACATGATTTTAGGATGTAAGTATGTCGTAAGGTCGTAACTGTTGGAACTGGTGAAAATACATTTATTTATTTATTTATTTATTATACAATGAATCAACTACCTACATAGGAGATATGAGTTATATTCTTTTAAGTTATGTACTTAACTAGTTATTTTATTTGTTGTTGATGAGTAACAAGAGAATGCAATAATTTCTATTAGTGCTATTCGAGGAGACTAAAGTACTTTATAACTACCATACTGAAACTGGAACATCATATATTTAGTGGAATTGAATGTCTTAGTAATAAAATTACGAACTGAATTAAGTGTTTTACAGTATATTAATGAAAAATACTTGAGTCAGGGACTATGGTCCATTAATTGGGTTGTGTGTATATTTCAGAATTATAATCAGATAATATGCTTAAGCACGGTCGTCGGCCGCCTTTGCGTTTAAGGCCAAGGAGACCAAGAACATGTTCGCGATTTATGTGATGCACTCGAGGGCGAAACTAAGTCAGTGACCGCGGAAGCGGTCAGAACGGCGTTTTGGCGAGTTTTTGAGTAGGAGAGATACCGACGTGAGCGATGGTGGTTTCAGAGGAGCCAGCATGAGCAATTAAGGTTGAAGCAGCACCATGACAAAAAAACACCGTCATCAGCACGAAGCCAGCACGAGCGTGCGACCGCTGCATCTGGGCGGCGTGATCGTAAGATACAACATCTAGCCTAACAAGGCTATGTTCAGCTTTAATTCAGGTACTTAAGTTGGTTGAGAAGTTGTATGCACCATCAATCAAATGTGACATTCGTGACTGACTGGGCACTCAAGCCTAAATTCATACAGTAGGTAATAGACAGCTGAATCTTGTGTCATGAGTGTCATGACTGCAGTAAAATAGATAATCTGATTTCTATATCAGATGCATAACTGTGAGATACTTATTTAATAAATTGATATAAATACATAACACACATCGGAGTTATTTGAACCCAAGTCAGTTTAAAGGAATAACATGTGTGAAAATATTATAAAACTGTACTCCTAAGCCTGAAACTCTGAATTATTTTAAATAATGTGTGTTAAGTCCAGTTTATAAAGTCAGACACCAAAACTGATTATATATAGTCACTATCAACTGATGTCAGTTTATAGAAACAAAATTTACAAAATAAAGTCCACTTTGAGTACAGCATACACAGTTAAATAATTAGTAAATTACAATTATGCCTACTACTGCAGGTAACACTATCTAATTTACCTTCACTAAGAACCAATTTTGTAAATTATTTAATGAAAAACAATGCTTGCAAAAAATAACAACAGTATTAGCATCATCATCACATTCCTAAGAATATATCTTAACTTTAATTGTTTTACCAGAGTCTGACCTTAATGTAAAGAGTCAAAATACAACAAGGAATTCTCAACAATCTGAAACTAGAGACTTAGATTATACTAATTTATGAAAAAAGAAGCACTGTATAAAAATAAAGTCTGACAAGTTGACAGATTCCACGCATATACTAGTAATACCCGTAAGAGTAAAAGTCTGCTCTTGGCAAAAAAAAAAGAAGAGCTCAATATGTCATAAACGGAACCCGTAACTGATAATCAAATTTTCATGATTGTGATATTTGTGATATAACATGCAGCATATGCTATATCTTAGTATTGACAGAGATACTGAGCAGTTTTCTTAATAAGAGGGAACAATTAAAAATAATATTACAGTCCGTTGTTTACTATATATAGTGGTGAGTAAAAGTCTGTCTAAACACGACAGTCTGGAGATGTGTGCGTGTAATAACATGAGGAATTTAAACACGCCAGTCTGGAGACGGGTGTGTGTAGTAAGTAACATCACATAATAAGTGATAGTACATAGTAACATGTAGTATTTATACTCGCCAGTGTGGGGACGTGTGCGTGTATAGTAACATGTTGTATTTAGACACGCCAGTCTGGAGACGGGTGTGTGTAGTAACCATAGAATTAGGATGTACGAGAACAACAAATTCAAAAATTACGCTTTACCAAAAATAAATGCATATATGTGTGAGTGAAATAGTGCTGTACTATGGCAACACAAAAATTATCGAAATCGATTATTTTGTACCGAATCCTAATAAATATTTTTCTGTGGTGCCGCACATAGCCGATTGCGATCATTGCGTTTCACAAAAGTGTGCATTTAATATTTTTTCCCGATAGTAGGTATATGTTAAAACTCTGAATATACACATAAGTATTTTATTTTAATATTGAATTATTGGATGCTATTGAAAATTAAAAGTCAGCTGACAATAATATTGTCCTGTTTTTATTTTTATTACTCATATAATATCTATGTAGATTAAAGTAAAAATGTATTCATTCGAGAGAATTGTCTCGACGAGTGTAGCAATAAGATGTAAAATAAACTATTTTTAGAGTATGAGTTTCTATAACGTAGTATCGGGAAAAAATATAATTTATAGGTATAAAAAATACCAACTCCAATTTTGTACTTCGCTATGCCACAATTTGTGGTTTCCGTGAGCCAATGCTTGGTTACACCTACAGAAAATACCGAAATCGGCATATGCGTGCCTATAAAATTCGAGGAGTTCCCTCGATTCCTCCCAGATCGCACCGTCAGACCTTCACCAAATTTATATGGGAAAATGCCGGGGTACCTGCTTTGAAAGAAAAAAAGTATTATCAAAATCGGCTAACGTGGTCAAGAGTTATCGGGAGACATAAAAAAACAAGTAAACTTGCAGACGAACTGAGAACCTCCTTCCTTCTATTGAAGTCAGTTAATAAAATGCATACCTCAGGAAAACTTAATATTTGATAACTGTGGGAAGCCCCTACTTTCCAATGACAGTAATATCCAAACCTTAGCAACTATGAAATACAGCTTTGATTTGCTTGTTTCGTAACAGGGAAATACAAAATGCCTCGGGGAATCACCATTCATGTTTTGTACATTTTCTTGCTATATTTAGGTAAAAAAAGTGTTGCAAACCTAAAATCTCCTACAATTTAAGTTAGATGTTCTAAAATTGTGTAAATCGGGAGATTTTACCCAAAAATCGTTTTATCGTTATTTATTTATCAAAATCGGGAGTTCTACCGATAAATCGGTAACTTTTACATCACTGGTCGAGTCTGACAGAGCGCGAGGCGTTGCTGCTTACATGTACTAGTGGTACATAGGTGAGGTGACCGTCAGTATATATAATGTACTCTTTGGTCGCCCTATAATCTCCATCTAGAGGGGGTTATCTATGATATAAGCAGTGTCAAGTAGGCAGACAACGTCTTTCGTGGAGTATTTTTATTACCGACTTCAATAGAAGAAAGGAGGTACTCAGCTCGTCTGCATGTTTGCTTGTTCCTTCTTTTTTTTTAGTTATTTTTTATGTATGTATGTTCCCCGATAACTCGACAACGTTGGCCGATTTTTATAATTCTTTTTTGTGTCAAAGCAGGTATCCCGACATTGGTCCAATATAAATTTGGTGAAGTTCTGATGATGGGATCTAGGAGGAATCGAGGGAACTCCTCGAATTTGATAGGCACGTATTTGCAGATTTCAATATTCTCTATAGGTAACCAAGCATTGGCTCACGGAAACCACAAATTACAAATTTGGAGTCGGTTTTTTTACAGCCCGTGCAGTCGGCGGGCCAGACAGGTAGCCAGTCTGGAGGCAAGCACGTGACGTGTTTGTATATTTTAAGGCACGGCTGCCTGGAGGCAAGTACATGTATATGTTTATTTAAGGCATGGCCGTCTGGAGACGAGCACGTGTATATGTATATTTTAAGGCACGTGTGCCTACCCGGCTAGTATGATAGCTTATACCGTCACGTTATATGGCCATAATGTACTGAAACGTCGCATAAAACGTGACGGTATAAGCTATCATACTAGCCGCTCTGGAGGCAAGTACGGTTGGTGGCTAGGCTAAGCTATCAATTTTGTATTCGAGTTCAACATTGAAAAGGAACTTTAATGTATTTAGATAAACATGATTATTTATACTACCTAGTGTTAAAATGTAGTATCAATTGTAAAACTATTAAAATTGTATAAAACCTTTTTGATAGCTATCTCGAATGTATTGGCGTCATTTTAAATATTCAAAAAATGACGAGGATGACAGAAGACAGCCAGCGATTTGACAATGACGTAACAGAACCAAATAAAATGTTATGACGTCGTATTGTTGTAATAAACTAAGAAGAGATCCTGGGTTTTATTAGAGAGAAATCTCTCACTTGGTTAAATAACTTAGTTAAAATCTTTCGTTATTTCCATCTTTATCGCAGTTGCTTATTGGAGTTTAAATAAGCAACTGCGATATAGATGATGATAACGAAAAATTTTAACCAAGTTACTACTTTTGACAAAGAAGAAATATATGAACTTCGATCTCCGGGTGTTTGAGGCAGACCCCCTGAAAACCGTCACTCACAGGTGACACAGATTTACTTCAAATTGAACATGTTACCCTGTGAGGTTAATAATAGTAAGAGAACTACAAACCACACAAAACAAAATTCGACTGTAAAAGTAAAGAGTTCCACAAGTAGGAAATACTTTCATGTCCTCATAGCCGGACTACGAAAATTTTTTTTTTAATTCTTATCGCCAATTTAAGGCTACTACAAACGAAAATAAGAGAACTACAATCAACTACAAACGACACTGAACAATATTCGACTGTAAAACTAAAGATTTCCACAAGTTGGAAATACTTCCATTTTCTCGTGACTTTTTTCCTTTAATTACTGCTAGTGCTATAATTAGGCTACTACAAACGAAAAAAAGAGAACTACAATCAACTACAAACGACACTGAACAATATTCGGCTGTAAAAAGAAAGATTTCTACAAGTTGGAAATACTTTGATGTCCTCATAGCCGGATTACGTGAATTTTTTCTTCCTTTTTGTTTATCGCCTATTTTAGGCTACTACAAACAAAAATAAGAGAACTACAATCAACTACAAACGACACTGAACAAAATTCGACTGTAAAAGTAAAGAATTCTACAAGTTGGAAATACTTTGATGTCCTCATAGCCGGATTACGTAACTTTTTTCTTCTTTTTTGTTTATTGCCTATTTTAGGCTACTACAAACGAAAATAAGAGAATTACAATCAACTACAAACGACACTGAACAATATTCGACTGTAAAAGTAAAGATTTCCACAAGTTGGAAATACTACAATTTTCTCGTGACTTTTTTTCTTTAATTACTGCCAGTGCTATAATTAGGCTACTACAAACGAAAATAAGAAAACTACAATCAACTACAAACGACACTGAACAATATTCGGCTGTAAAAAGAAAGATTTCTACAAGTTGGAAATACTTTGATGTCCTCATAGCCGGATTACGTGAATTTTTTCTTCTTTTTTGTTTATCGCCTATTTTAGGCTACTACAAACGAAAATAAGAGAACTACAATCAACTACAAACGACACTGAACAAAATTCAACTGTAAAAGTAAAGATTTCTACAAGTTGGAAATACTTTGATGTCCTCATAGCCGGATTACGTAACTTTTTTCATTTTTTTGTTTATCTTCTATTTTAGGCTACTACAAACGAAAATAAGAGAACTACAATCAACTACAAACGACACTGAACAATATTCGACTGTAAAAGTAAAGATTTCCACAAGTTGGAAATACTTCAATTTTCTCGTGACTTTTTTCCTTTAATTACTGCCAGTGCTATAATTAGGCTACTACAAACGAAAATAAGAGAACTACAATCAACTACAAACGACACTGAATAAAATGCGACTGTAAAAGTAAATATTTCTACAAGTTGGAAAAACTTTGATGTCCTCATAGCCGGATTACGTGAATTTTTTCTTCCTTTTTGTTTATCGCCTATTTTAGGCTACTACAAACGAAAATAAGAGAACTACAATCAACTACAAACTCCACTGAACAATATTCGACTGTAAAAGTAAAGATTTCTGCAAGTTGGAAATACTTTGATGTCCTCATAGCCGGATTACGTAACTTTTTTCTTCTTTTTTGTTTATCTCCTATTTTAGGCTACTACAAACGAAAATAAGAGAACTACAATCAACTACAAACGACACTGAACAATATTCGACTGTAAAAGTAAAGATTTCCACAAGTTCGAAATACTTCGATTTTCTCGTGACTAAATAACATAACTTTTTTCCTTTAATTACTGCTAGTGCTATAATTAGGCTACTACAAACGAAAAGAAGAGAACTACAATCAACTACAAACGACACTGAATAAAATGCGACTGTAAAAGTAAATATTTCTACAAGCTGGAAAAACTTTGATGTCCTCATAGCCGGATTACGTGAATTTTTTCTTCCTTTTTGTTTATCGCCTATTTTAGGCTACTACAAACGAAAATAAGAGAACTACAATCAACTACAAACTACACTGAACAATATTCGACTGTAAAAGTAAAGATTTCTGCAAGTTGGAAATACTTTGATGTCCTCATAGCCGGATTACGTAACTTTTTTCTTCTTTTTTGTTTATCTCCTATTTTAGGCAACTACAAATGAAAATAAGAGAACTACAATCAACTACAAACGACACTGAACAATATTCGACTGTAAAAGTAAAGATTTCCACAAGTTCGAAATACTTCGATTTTCTCGTGACTGAATAACATAACTTTTTTCCTTTAATTACTGCTAGTGCTAGAATTAGGCTACTACAAACGAAAATAAGAGAACTACAATCAACTACAAACGACACTGAATAAAATGCGACTGTAAAAGTAAATATTTCTACAAGTTGGAAAAACTTTGTTGTCCTCATAGCCGGATTACGTGATTTTTTTCTTCCTTTTTGTTTATTGCCTATTTTAGGCTACTACAAACGAAAATAAGAGAACTACAATCAACTACAAACTACACTGAACAATATTCGACTGTAAAAGTAAAGATTTCTGCAAGTTGGAAATACTTTGATGTCCTCATAGCCGGATTACGTAACTTTTTTCTTCTTTTTTGTTTATCTATTATTTTAGGCTACTACAAACGAAAATAAGAGAACTACAATCAACTACAAACGACACTGAACAATATTCGACTGTAAAAGTAAAGATTTCCACAAGTTCGAAATACTTCGATTTTCTCGTGACTGAATAACATAACTTTTTTCCTTTAATTACTGCTAGTGCTATAATTAGGCTACTACAAACGAAAATAAGAGAACTACAATCAACTACAAACGACACTGAATAAAATGCGACTGTAAAAGTAAATATTTCTACAAGTTGGAAAAACTTTGTTGTCCTCATAGCCGGATTACGTGATTTTTCTCTTCCTTTTTGTTTATTGCCTATTTTAGGCTACTACAAACGAAAATAAGAGAACTACAATCAACTACAAACTACACTGAACAATATTCGACTGTAAAAGTAAAGATTTCTGCAAGTTGGAAATACTTTGATGTCCTCATAGCCGGATTACGTAACTTTTTTCTTCTTTTTTGTTTATCTATTATTTTAGGCTACTACAAACGAAAATAAGAGAACTACAATCAACTACAAACGACACTGAACAATATTCGACTGTAAAAGTAAAGATTTCCACAAGTTCGAAATACTTCGATTTTCTCGTGACTGAATAACATAACTTTTTTCCTTTAATTACTGCTAGTGCTATAATTAGGCTACTACAAACGAAAATAAGAGAACTACAATCAACTACAAACGACACTGAATAAAATGCGACTGTAAAAGTAAATATTTCTACAAGTTGGAAAAACTTTGATGTCCTCATAGCCGGATTACGTGAATTTTTTCTTCCTTTTTGTTTATCGCCTATTTTAGGCTACTACAAACGAAAATAAGAGAACTACAATCAACTACAAACTACACTGAACAATATTCGACTGTAAAAGTAAAGATTTCTGCAAGTTGGAAATACTTTGATGTCCTCATAGCCGGATTACGTAACTTTTTTCTTATTTTTTGTTTATCTCCTATTTTAGGCTACTACAAACGAAAATAAGAGAACTACAATCAACTACAAACGACACTGAACAATATTCGACTGTAAAAGTAAAGATTTCCACTAGTTGGAAATACTTCAATTTTCTCGTGACTTTTTTCCTTTAATTACTGCTAGTGCTATAATTAGGCTACTACGAACGAAAATAAGAGAACTACAATCAACTACAAACGGCACTGCACAATATTCGTTTGTAAAAGTAAAGAGTTCCACAAGTAGGAAATAGTTTGATGTCCTAATAGCCGGATTACGTAACTTTTTTCTTCTTTTTTGTTTATCGCCAATTTTAGGCTACTACAAACGAAAATAAGAGAACTACAATCAACTACAAACGACAGTGAACAATATTCGACTGTAAAAGTAAAGATTTCCACAAGTTGGAAATACTTTAATTTTCTCGTGACTTTTTTCCTTTAATTACTGCCAGTGCTATAATTAGGCTACTACAAACGAAAATAAGAGAACTACAATCAACTACAAACGACACTGCACAATATTCGTTTGTAAAAGTAAAGAGTTCCACAAGTAGGAAATAGTTTGATGTCCTCATAGCCGGATTACGTGACTTTTTTCTTCCTTTTTGTTTTTCGCCTATTTTAGGCTACTACAAACGAAAATAAGAGAACTACAATCAACTACAAACGACACTGAACAATATTCGACTATAAAAGTAAAGATTTCCACAAGTTGGAAATACTTCAATTTTCTCGTGACTTTTTTCCTTTAATTACTGCCAGTGCTATAATTAGGCTACTACAAACGAAAATAAGAGAACTACAATCAACTACAAACGGCACTGCACAATATTCGTTTGTAAAAGTAAAGAGTTCCACAAGTAGGAAATAGTTTAATGTCCTCATAGCCGGATTACGTAACTTTTTTCTTCTTTTTTGTTTATCGCCAATTTTAGGCTACTACAAACGAAAATAAGAGAACTACAATCAACTACAAACGACACTGAACAATATTCGACTGTAAAAGTAAAGAGTTCCACAAGTAGGAAATAGTTTGATGTCCGTATAGCCGGATTACGTAACTTTTTTCTTCTTTTTTGTTTATCGCCAATTTTAGGCTACTACAAACTAAAATTAGAGAACTACAAACAACTACAAACGACACTGAACAAAATTCGACTGTAAAAGTAAAGATTTTCAGAAGTTGGAAGTTCTTCAATTTTCTCTTGACTGGATTAACATAACTTTTTTCCTTTTATAACTGTTAGTGCTATAACTGGGCTACTACAAACGAAAATAAGAGAACTACAATCAACTACAAATGACATTGAGCAATATTCGACTGGAAAAGTAAATATTTCCACAAGTTGGAAATACTTTGATGTCCTCGTACCCGGATTATGTAACTTTTTTCTTCTTATTTATTAATCTCCAATTTTAGGCTACTACAAACGAAAATAAGAGTACTACAATCAACTACAAACCACTATAAACAATATTCAACTCTAAAAAGTAAAAAATAAAATATTTTCAAGTACCTAGAGATTATTTTTACTTTTAGTTTCTGGTTTTTTAATGTTCCTCCAAGTATTTTTTTACGCAACTACAAACAAAATGATTTTCACTACATTCAACTACAAACGATTCTGAACGTAAATAAACCATTAAAGTATTTTTTTTTTAAAGTGGGGGGCTGGAGTTTTTTTCCGGGTCCCCTAATTATTTTTCTACGCAACTACAAACGAAATGCTTTTCACTACAATCAACTACAAACGATTCGGAACGAGTATTATTTGTTAAAGTATTGTTTTTTTTTATTTGAGGGCTAAGGTTTTTCCGGGTCTCCTAATTTTTTTTTTACGCTACTACAAACGAAATGTTTTTTACTACAATCAACTACAAACGATTATGAACGAGATTCAATCGATAAACTCGAGTGTTTTTAATGTGGGGGGCCCGAGGTTTTTTTTATGCCCCCGTATTTTTTTTTCCTCGCAACTACAAACGAAATGCTTTTCACTACAATCTACTACAAACGATTCTAAACCAGATTCAATTGATAAAGTTATGTTTTTTGAAAGTGGGGGGCTGAGTTTTTTTTCATCTCTTTCTATTTTTTTCTTCACGCAACTACAAACGAAATGCTTTTCACTACAATCAACTACAAACGATTCTTATCGAGAATCGATGGTTAAAGTAAGGTTTTTTAAAAGTGGGGGGCTGGGGTTTTTTCATGTCTCCCTAATTTTTTTTTCACGCAACTACAAACGAAATGCTTTTCACTACAATCGACTACAAACGATTCTTATCGAGAATCGATGGGTAAAGTAAAGTTTTTTGAAAGTGGGGGGCTGGGGTTTTTTCCGGGTCCCCTAATTTTTTTTTCACGCAACTACAAACGAAATGTTTTTCACTACAATCAACTACAAACGAAAGACTATCAAAAAAAAATTTTTCGAAAAATAACGGCCAAAGTGGGGGGCCAACTTCACAGAGGTAGGTATGCCACAATATCTTGAAAGGCCGTTTTAATCTTATAATTCGCTACTTGATCTCTCTAAGAAATATTGCTGGGTAATTTAAAATAAAATCCTTACCTTTGCTCAATCGTTTTGTTTATTTATTTATTTCATTGTAAAGTCATGTACATACATTATAATGAAGGTTTTAAAATTCAGTAGGTCACTCCATGATGCCCCGTTTGCTAAATATCTATTTAAAAATAAACACGTTCATCTGGAACACAAACGATACATGAAAATATTTCTGTGACCGATCTTCACACTTTCACTCCCAACGAAAACTCTACAACGCCGAAACATTTTTTACAGATCCTTAAAGTAAAATCTGTTTTTTACATTTCCGCTAGGCTTATCTCCTTACGTTTGCTGAGGAATGATGGATGGCCTCTTAATTGAGCCGTCAGCGGCAACTGCTCTTTAATTTCTTTAGATCGTATCTATTGTTAGAGGGTATAAAAAATTTCACTGCCACTCCTTTGCCAAAAAAGAAATCTGTCTCTGCCTGAAACAATTTCTACGATGTTGTGGCTTTTCTTCACCTACATGGGCATGGAAAGTTGTTCAGAAGTTTTGCTGACAATCAAACAGCTTGTATATAAGCATCAATGTGTAACCAGAGGTACGTCTTAGTGCTGTGATGCAATTTCAGTATTGCATCTTTAGGTTTGGTCCTAATTAAGAGAGCGTAATTAGTTTTAGTTTTTATTTCCAGCAGCAATGGTTTTCTTTATTTGACACACTGTAAAAGTGGATCTAGTCTTGATAAGGCAAGTAGTGATCATGTAGTGTACATTGTGGGCCGAGTTATTTTTTAAGGAAAGTACTAACTGTAAGTTGCAAATGTGATTGAAATAAATAAATCCCATAAAAACATTCCATTTAAAAAAGAGGCCAAGTCGAAACTCTTCCACCGTAAAAAGTTGTGTGATATTTCGTAGTACCAAGTCTCAGGCATTCTTATTATTCTTTATTAGCTGGCTAAATAAAATTCTGCAACTTGGCAATCACACAACTTTATGGATTTTTGCATACCTAAAACTATGAAGTATTATGTGATTGCAGAGTCACAAAATTTTATTAAGCTAGCTAATAAATAATAATAAGAATGCCTGAGACTTGGTACTACGAAATATCTCACAACTTTTTACGGTGGAAGAGTTTCGACTTGGCCTCTTTTTTACATGGAATGTTTTTTTATGGGATCTCACTTCTTCTTGTAGGTTATTGTGTTATCAATACATAAACATTATAAATGCAGTCCCATTCTTGCTTTGGATTTTATTGTCCCATTCATTGCAAATGTAACTTAGTAATCCTATATATTTATATTGGATTACAAAGTTATTTAAGCAGTTTGTGTATCTAGAAAACTAGACGGAAATTGCAAAATATTTTAGTTTTTCCTTGATTTATATACTAAACACCAATTGTTTTTTTTTTAATGATAGACTGACCAGTGATTGGCCTTAGTCTCACCTGATGGAAAGCGATGACAAGGCCTAAGATTTTGCTCACTGATTCAGTAATAGCCTATTCACTCTTGTCTTGAAGAGACCCAGATTGTATGTATCAGGAAATACAGACGGCGGCAGTAAATTCCAGTCCTTAGCTGTTCGCATTAAGAAAGACGAAACAAATCGCTTCGTGCGAATAAATGGTAGGCTGACAACATAAGGATGCAATTGTATTCTAAATTTAAAGCTTCTAGGTCTGCTAGAAGTGCCTTAGAGTTTTGATTATCGGTCAGTCAGTGAGTGACAAAATTAAGAACTTTGACTAGTTATAATTCTTAAATTACTGGTTTAAATTGAATAAAATTTGAAATATTCCTTGTTTATATAATGCTTGCTTGGTTACTAGAAAAACAGGCTTCTAGTTTAATCGACGAAGTTATAGGGGGACGAAAATAGTCTGAACTGCTTCGAGAAAAGGATGGTACGGCCGTGCCGCTGTTTTGCTCGACTTGGCGGGGGCACTGCCGTGCCCCCTGATAATAGCAGCCGGGATCAACACCTTAACTTGCCTTACAAAGCACGGGAGCGTTCGGTTAGTAACCAATCAAAGCGGTCACCCATCCAAGGACCGACCCCGGGCGACGTTGCTTAACCTCGCATACCGCAGGTACGCGGACGCCACGAGGTTACAAAACAGTATACATAAAATATGTATAAAATTACAGTAGGTACCACACTAGGCCTCGATACTTGTAGTGGTTCTGGTGATTAATATTTCAAAACTGACAGCGGCGAACGATCGTTTTTTGACGCCAATCATTGGCACGCTAATCATCGCGTGGCGGAGCGCCAAGTACCGCGATTAGGGTTTTTTTGAAAAGCAATTATACCGATATAGTTGTAGCATTTACGGTGGCTATTTTTGGAAAAGAATCATCAAAATGATAAGGCTTTGAAGCACTAACATTGCAATCACTTGGTTTTTACTTAGAATTGTGCCGGACTCTGCCGTTTGTCTTGATTTTATTTTATTTTATTTATTTAAGGACCACCAACGGATAATACATCTAAAACAAAACATATGTCTTAAGAACAAAAATCTAGCAAAGATGCTTAGCCACTTATAGGTGACCACAGCTCACAAAAATTAATATTTGCTCATTTGATAAATAAAATATATTTAAAGTTAATATTACATGACAGTTTTTTACACGAATCGAACTAGTCCCATAGTTAAGCTTAATAAGGCTTGTGATATGGATGCTAGACGACGATATATTTAAATACATATATTCATATTATTTTTTAAGAAAAAAACCTACTTCAATGGGGGTGAAAGATTATTATACTTAGATAGTGCACTCTTAGATTTAATACAATGAAATAAATATGGCTATAAGTATGTTTATAATGGTAGAAGACTAAGTACCCTCAATTCCTCATGGAATCCTCCATCAGAACTCAAGCTTGACAAAAATGTGTCTTGAAAACCTCCATTGGTTGACAATCATAACGAAGAGAACAAATCGCCAAACGTGAACTATGTGTCGTTGAAGAGTTCCATTCTGATCACCATTAACAGTTCAATTTCATCAAATGTCACTTATTTAAATGTAAATGCTTGTTTTTTTTATGAAAATAATAAAATCACTATATGTATGCCTTTTTTATTTGAGGAGTTCCCTCGATTCCTCATGGATCCCATCATCATAACTCGAGCATGACAAAAATTAATCGTGAAAGTAGAACTTGCTTAACAAACACAGCTAGAAGGACAAATCGCCAAACGTAAACTTTTAGTCGTTAAAGAGTTCTGTTCCGATCATCATCAGCAGTTCCACTTCATCAAATGTCACATTTTTGTTTGCAAATGATCGATTTGTTGATAAAACACACAAATCACTATATATTTACCTTTAAGATTTGAGGAAATCCCTCGATTCCTTATGGATCCCATTTATATATATACCTATATATATATATATATATATATATATATATACTTACAATCTAAAAAAGAATTTTAAAATCGGTCCAGATTTTTTTTTTATTTATTCAAGAAGGTACATGCTTACAGACAAAATTTATAATTTCGCCAAACTGTAACCAGTTTGTTGGCGAATGAAGCGCTCATTTCCTTAGTCGAATCATGCACCAAAACAAAATGACAGAGTTCTGGAGTAATAAACATTGAAAAAAAAAAGAAAAACAACAAACATACAACCGAATTGATAACATCCTCTTTTAAAATCTTGAAGTCGGTTATAAACATGTAAAATATCCATGTTTTAGGCACTTAAATGGTTTTGCTCACCGCATAAACAAATACCCCTACCGGGATTCGAACCCGGGACCTCCAGCTTTGTAGGCAGTGTCAATACCAACTAGTCTAAACAGGCCGACACGTAGACCCGAAAAATGATAAAACTTAAAATTTAATTTCAGGTGCTCTGCCTACCCTTTCTGAGAATACAGGCGTGAATATATGAATTAGTTACATCACGCCTACGTTAAAATGAATAAAAGCATAATCCGAGGACTCGGATGTTAGTGGCGCAGTCTCTAGCCGCATTCCACGACATTATTCCAATTATTTAAAGTCATAGTTCAGGAGTTCTAGTTATATACGTATTATAACATACGGATTGCGCAAGTTGTCATAGGAAGCGAGGTCATACATATCAAATTGGCGAACATTGCAACTTGGCTAACTGCTGCCTTGCATCGGAAATAGGTAGCAGTTTGTATTGTAGAAATTATTATCGTGCTTTTAACTCTACCTTGTTTAATTTAGTGTACCTTTTGTTATTTTATTTTTTTATACCACGACGCCAACCCGCATGCCAAGCGTGACACTGAACGTGACAGTACATGATAAAGGGATAAGAAAAAGCGTGGGGGGGGGGGGGGGGTTCAAATAGGGAGGTTCAAGCAGGCTGCGGCGGTTTCCGGGACGGATTCCGCATCAGTGTGACAACCGCCTAAGGGTACCTAAGGCGACTTCCTGACTTGGCGGGGCGGGTACGATATGTGTTGGTATTTTGTTCTTTGACGTGATCTTACTGATGTGATATTTGCTCACTTGACGAAATGCTCGGTATCGATTATCGGTTGACACTGACAGCAGACAGTTTTCTCATATCGTACCACCTCCGTATCGATAAATGCCGAGGTTTTCCCGAGGAACTACAATATGGTATTTTCAAGTAAGGAGTGCATACATTTTTCAAGGGTCGGCAACGCGAATGTGACACCCCTGGAGTTGCAGGCGTCCATAAGCTGCGGTGACCGCTTATCATCAGGCGGGCCGTACGCTTGTTTGCCAACGACGTGGTATTAAAAAAAATCAGGAAGGCGCTTAAAATGAAAATGCAATTTTTACTTAAAAAAAACACCATTGTAAGGGAAATCGTTGGATAGCTCGTTTAAAAGCAATGTGGGTTTTCTTTAAATTAATGCTTCATTTCGGAATCTATTTGGGAATTATTAAACTTTTAAGTTCAATTTTTTTGAAATGAAATGAAATGAAATGAAATTTATTTCGCTAGAGATATGGTTACATTAGATGGTAGAATAATTTCACAATAGACCCATAATATCTCGCCAACAATATCGGCATGCAAAATTCTTAAATTTAGGACTTAAAACTAGGCATGCTGATTAATTTATAAGTTTATAAATATCTACACTAGTTTAGCAATTACACAATTTCTAAATTACAACATACATAAATTGAATGTCAATGAGAATTGAATTACTTATCCTAAACATTAAATAATTAAAGCTACCATTCAATTATATAATAAAGAAATTTCCAAATATTACCAATATATTATGCATAATTTCCTTAAATGTCAAAATATTCTTTAATTGAGTAAAAACAATTCTGTATCAGCCATTGCTGGAGCTTTCTCAAAAATAAGTTGAAGGGTAACTCTCGAATATTGCTTGGCAATTTGTTGTATATTTTCATTGACATCAGATAACAGTTTCGGTTACACAATGTTGTATTATATTTCGTTGTTCGCACAAGTCTATTTGGGTATCTTGTATTGAACTTACAAGTATTTCTCAGTTTTGTAAATAGTTGTGGGTGTAGCTTCACAAACTTGCAAGATTCCAAGATATATAGTGATGGTACCGTTAACAATTTCAAATCCCTGAACAGAGGTTTACATGTAGTTCGAGGCACCATATTACAAATGGCACGTATGCACTTTTTCTGACTTACAAAAGCTCTGTTCACTTCGGTTGAGTTTCCCCACAGAAGTATGCCGTATCTGAGCACCGATGCTACATACCCATGGTATGCTGTAAGGGATGTTTTTTTATTGACTAATGTTGAAAGTCGTCGTAATACGTAAGCAAAACGATTTATTTGAGAACATTTTTTATCTACTTGTTTTTTCCAATTACAATGTCTATCTAATAATATTCCTAAAAATGTAATGTCATCTGATTCATGTATTATTTCATTTTCGTATTTAATTTTAATGTCAACAATTTTCTTACGATTATAAAAATTTATAAATTTAGTTTTCTCTAGATTTGCTTGTAAATTATTTTGTTTGACAAGTGTTCCTCACCCTTCTTTTAGCTAAGCGGTGTCTAGTGGGTAATTGACAATAAAATCATAGCAGTAGTTTATACAGGCTGATCGGCAGATCGATGGACATACATAGCGGATAGATGGGGGTCATGAGAACAACATTTTTATTTTATTTAAGGAGCGTTCGTGGCCCAGCGGCGCCCGCCTACCGCGTTCGGTATGCGAGGTTAAGCAATGTGGGCGCAGGTCAGTTCTTGGATGGGTGACCCCTTTGACTGGTTACTAACTGAGCGCTCCCGTGCTTTGGAAGGCACGCTAAGCCGTTGATCCCGGCTGCTGTCTACGACAGCAGTCGTTAAGCCAAGTTAGAGGCCTTCGGACGGCTTGAAAACTTCTGACAGTCAGTTGCCCACTAACTTGACAAAGGGGGGTCGAAGTTGCACCACGTCCGTAGGGAGTACCCACCGTTACCCTACACGTGACCCCTGGGTGGTGCTAAAAGTGCAACAAAAACTGGCAACCATACTTGTCTTCTCGAAGATCTCAGGGTTCGAAAATAAATGCCATACGATTAAATAAATAAAAAAAATCTAGACTAATTTCAGAATATTACGAATTCAGTTGTTTGAAAAATAAAATATGTTTATAAAGTATTATTTTTTGTGCTTCACCTCGTAGTAGATGACCTCATCTATCCGCCATGTTCGTATGTCCATCCATCTGCCGTACAAGTAGTTTAAGGACATACCCGGGTCCGGGTGATTAGATTAGATTAGCTTTAATTACAATATAAAGCATGAAAAAATTATAAGAATTTTTACCATGATTGTCAATAACAAGAAATTAAAATAAGCTGAACTGAAGAAATGTACATGTGAAAGCAAACTTTATACAATTTCCATTTTTTACTTTTATAACGTTGTTAGTTGTATCAAACATATAGTAAATATAAGCTTATGAGCTTTTAAGTCCTATGAGGACGGAATGTGTGGAAATTAGGGAACCGGCCGCTTTTTTAATAGGTACCTATCATGCTTGGCCAACTCTCTTTAATCAGCCGAGCCGCGGCATGTAACAATAGAAAAGTTATGTCTGGTTTTTTTAAACAAATTATAATAATAAAATTACTCTATAGAATTCTAAAACAATGAAACTAATTTTCTGAAAAAATGTGATATTTTAGATAAATATTATTTTCTATACATTATTTTCAGAAACTAAAAGGAAAGTTACTGATAAAAATGAACAAAATTAATTGCTCGTTTAAAGATATTATTTACTATTTATAATTAAATAATATTACGAGGAATGTAGGCCAAAACGTTTGAGAAACCCTGATTGTATGTTTGGAGCACAGTTTTGAAAATCTTTAGATATTAAGTTTGACAAATTTTTATGAGAACTAAAACCCAGGCATTCGTAAAACGCCCCGTTTCATCTAGGATTTCGTGGACCGCGCCCATCAACATCGAAACTCCTACAAAAGGCCTCCCTTTTCTAAGATTGCGATAAATAAAAATCTCGGCTTCTGACCAAGCAGCGAATATAACCAGCGTTCCGTCCAGATTTATTGCCCATAAACCGTTTCAACAAGCAGTAAGGGCCACATCTTTAGACTTATTACCACAGCGGTATCGTAAAACAGCAATGAAGCTGCATTAGCAGTGGCCAAGATTTTATTCATTCGTTTCAGAAATATGTTTTCCCGTCGATTTTCACATGACCTTAGTGGTCGTGTTCTGCAGCTGGTTTAATATATTCTAGTGTACACGTCGCGCGACCGTTGTGGCTGGCGGGCGGCAAAGGCAGAAAATATGTCATAGTCGCCTTTTTTCTGCTACGACGGTAACAATCAAGCTTACGGCCTGCCTGATGGTAAGCAGACACCGCCGAATATGGACGCTTGCGACTCCAAAAGAATTACAAGCTCGTTGCCGACCCATTATTAACTTGAGGATTCGGTGTGTTGACAGATAGAGACACATGCAGACACAGCGAACCCTCGGGAGCTCTGGTCATAAGGAGCAAGTAGTGGTACTATTATGGCTCGGGTCTTCTGTACTTCCCCAGTTGGGCTGCTCCAAATATGAGCGTGATCCCGTGATGACGTCCGGCTGTGCCCTCTCCTTGGCCTGCCCTTTAAATCGCCTGGTTGGTAGCGCCGCGTATAGCGTGGCATGTATCCTGAAAATTAGTAAATAGAGCATACGGAAGAAAATTAAGCTTAAAGAAAATGTAGTTACCTACGAGTACAAGCATGAAATAGCGCAAGGCACCAAATAATTATATCCGTGGAAGCCTCAAAGTAACACTGATACCAGACAAGCTCACCGAAACCCGGTTCCGTTGGTACGGGCACGTCATGGGAAGACTAGACAGCCACATCGATATCGGTAGTCAATAATTACCTCAAAGCCCTGGAATTAGACCCGACGACCCCAAGTTGATCTACTTAGATAGCGAAAGCCAACCCATGCCGAACTTGGGAAAAGGCCGGGGAAAGAATGAGGTATAGGTAACTAAGTAAAACTATGAAGAAAAACTGGTCAAGTGGTTATTTTTACTGTGGCCAGTGAATATTGTATTCTAATGTCTGATCTTAAATACCGTTCTTATAAATTATTTAACTCGTATTGATTTTACAAATTATCTATGCTAATTTTATTTGTTCATTTATGTATTTATATATCCTAACACGAGTCGCGCAGTTTGTGGTAAGTATGCTATCCCGCTCACCTTACTGGATCCACTGAAAACCAGCGCCGTTGGCAGTACTGTGTCAACTGCATTGCTGAGAGGAGGCCTTTTCGGTAGCACATCTCTGTTTTTTTAGTTCTTAAGTTGTACTGTATTACTTTTAATGTGTTATCCGAATAAATATATTTCTATTCTATTCTATTCTATTCTAATGACCTAACCTAAATTACCCAAAATTAATGTTATTGTTGTTTCAATAAAGATTACTTTGTATAGTAAATGGCATGTTCTCTGGTCGCATTACTTACTGATTATTTTCTACTGTTTTACTGCTTAGTTGCTAACGCAGCATTAACGTCTACGGCTGTAATACCATCGGTTACATTTCAAAGTCGAGCTCAAAGTTATAATCGTCTATTCAATTGAGTATAAGGGGTTGCTCTGGGATTTTGGGGTTCAAATCAAACAGTGTTTTGTAGATTCACATTAATCGTAAAGCTTTAATTAATTGTACTGTTTTTAAACAAAGGGTATTCTGATTAAATGCTGCATTATAGTGGTATTGCGATTATTCTGATATGGAATCTAAGGGAATACTTCTTTAGTTGCTTGGTGTCTGTACATTACCCATTAATATACTATTATCCACGATTGATAAGCTTCAGAGCAAGTAAACCATTTATTACGCGGAATGCGGCTTTATCAAACGGCGGTTTTGGTATATTTTTGTTATGAATATAATAAAAAACTGCTCCCTAACATTTAGATAATAGAACTGTTCGCTTTCACAACTATTGAAATGAAAGAAGGGCCATATTTGTTAGCACTATTTTGTTAGAATAGACATAGAAAGCAGGTAGGAACTAGGAGGCCCCTGTTGATCGCGGGGCCCTGGGTATAGTGCCCAGTGGCTAAGAGGGGCCTGAATGAAAGTGTAACAGCCTAAGTATTAGTCTTAGAAATTCCGTTTTAAAATGTATAAAATTTTGACTATAAAAGTACCAAATAGCAGGGAACAGTAAATTATTTAATTTACGGGTACGTCTAAGTCTTATGCCTTATTTATGAATATCATTTATTTATTTATTAAACCTAGAACAAAACAAGAGGACCATCGTGCAAGTCGGCGGGTGTTAAATTATATAATGTGTTGAGATTACGATAAGAACCTCGTATTTAATTTACGAGATCATGATGGATAAAGCGTGCTATAACCTCAAATTTTTTGGAAAATCGTGATCTGTGATTGTTTTATTGTGATAATTCGTGATAATTTTAGGGCCAGCATTAAAAGTCTTTATTAGGGTTCCGTAGTAAACAAGGAACCCTTATAGTTTCGCCTTGTCTGTGCGTCTGACCGCGGCTAAGCTCAGTATCCGTTACTATTAGAAAGCTGTTTTTATTTTTGGAATTTGGTTTGGGTGTACAATTGTACATATACACCGACAAAACGGTATAGTAAAATTTTGAAAAAAAATAATATAATGCCTCCCTCGAAAAAGAATCATGGTATAGGTACCTATATATAATAATAAAAGGAAAACTTTAACAGTTAAGTATAAATTACTAGTTAACGAGTAATAGCCGAACTTAACAAATGTACCTGGAAAAGCAAACTTTTTTTACAATTTCTATTGAGTATTTTATCAGAAAACGTTGTTAGTTGTGTCAAACACGTAACTAGTAAATATAAGTTTCTTAACATTAAGTCTTCATTATATAACTGGCGGGTAACTACGGAACCCTACATTGCTTGTGACCCAACACGCCCTTGGCCGGTGTATTATAGTTTCTAAGGTTCTAAGTTAACCCAGTGTGACCCCAGCAGGGTAGGAGTTAAGGTACTAGTGATTAAAACAGAGAGGGGAAGCTGTTAGTAAACTTTATTGTGCACCGCTTGACTTCAGGCTTATTGGATAGAATAGTCCTGTTCGTAATCGATCTCAATAGTGATACGACTATTTTCGAGAGCCCGTGTTATTGTGTTTCCTAACAC
Source organism: Notocelia uddmanniana (assembly GCA_905163555.1). Classification (NCBI taxonomy): domain Eukaryota; kingdom Metazoa; phylum Arthropoda; class Insecta; order Lepidoptera; family Tortricidae; genus Notocelia; species Notocelia uddmanniana. The sequence continues at coordinate 10,869,076 of LR991065.1, read as the reverse complement.
TGACGCGAAGTGCACAAGCCTGTATTACAATAAAAAACAGCCGCATGTGGCTCTCCAGGACACAGGAAATTATTGTACATCAAGACATTGCCGGTTGCTCGTCTTGATTTTTCTCATACTTATCATTTAATGGATAACTAAATTCAAGAGCGATGACAACTTGCACAGGTGTAAAATTGCAATGCTTAGGGTATGTGGCACATCACTAGCGCACTGCTTCCCCATCACTACGCCGCGGGCCAACGCGGGGCGCGGCGAGACGCGCCGGGCGGCGCGGTAGCAAACCGGCTCCCAGTCGAACAGCGCCCGCGCACGGCAGACACCGATCCAACTCCGAGCAAGACGCATGTCGCTCTCGCCCGCGCGCGCACTTTATTTCGCTTACGCTTTGTAACGCTTTCCATTATATTGTGTAAAATAGACTCTTGCCGTTTCATTCAAGGACTCAACTATAGTGTAGCTCCTATAGCTGGTGACACCGCTCGTGAACGCTTAATAATTTATTATAGTGGCTAGCTATTTCACGCACCGCGGCAAGATGTCCGACAACGAAAACGGTACCGAACAGCGATCGCAACCGCTACCTGCCGCGCCGGTCGAGAACTTTCGAGAAGATTCCGGTTCCGGTGCATCGGTGGACCGCGTCGCAGTCCGGTTACCACAGTTTTGGCCGGAAGATCCAGAAGTTTGGTTTGCGCAAGTGGAGGCACAATTTGAAGTCGCTGGGATCAGGACCGACGCGACCAAGTATTTTCAAGTGATTCGCGAGTTGGATCATAAAACTGCGCGCGAAGTACGAGATATTTTGACTAATCCACCCAATACCGGGAAATACGAAAAGTTAAAAACTGAGTTAATTAACCGGTTATCTATTTCGCACGAGAACCGCAAGCGACAGCTGCTCACACATGAAGAATTAGGGGACCGGACGCCATCGCAGTTTCTGCGCCATCTTAGGGCGCTGGCTAAGGGTGGCGTAAGCGACGACTTTCTACGGACTATGTGGTCGAGTAGGTTACCTACGCAAGTCCAGGCAATTATTGCGTCACAAAAGTCAGCAACTTTGGAAGACATCGCGATACTGGCAGATCAAATAATGGAAGTCGCCCCCGGGACATCGCAGGTAGCCAGCGCTAGTGCCAGTACGTTCGAGGACATGTTTAAGCGTCTGAAACAATCCATTACGTCTCGCATACAAAACGAATTGTCTCAGCAGATTGCGCAGTTAAATTTGAGTGGTAACGGTCGACGTTCTCGCTTTCACAACAGGTCCAGTTCCCGCAGCAGGTCGAAGTCGCGAGGTCGGAGCCAATCAAGGAAGCCAGGTATGTGCTGGTATCATAGTAACTTTAGTGACAATGCACGGAAATGTACGCCTCCTTGCAATTTCAAGGCGGAAAACTAGAACGACAGTCCATCGAGGCGACTACTGGCTGTCGTACTGGTACCAGTCGCCTATTTATTACAGATAAGGCTAGCAAAATTCAATACTTAATAGATACCGGGTCCGACCTCTGCGTACTACCTAAGAAATACATATTAAATAGAAAATCACCCGAGAATTACGTATTAACTGCAGCTAATGGAACTGTTATACACACTTATGGAATTTTGACGCAGCATTTGAATTTGGGCCTAAGACGTAATTTCACCTGGAATTTCGTGATCGCGGATGTCGATAAACCTATAATTGGTGCCGATTTCCTTGCACATTACGGATTGCTTATCGATTGCAGGAACAGGAAACTGGTGGACAGCCTCACGACACTGACGTCACATGGGGAGCTCAGGCGGTGCGAACAGGCGAGCGTAAAGACAATCTCCGGCAATAGTGAGTACCATCAACTCTTAGCTCAGTACCCCAGTCTGTCGAAGCCATCAGGTCTGCCACGTGTTGTCAAGCACTCGACAGTACATTACATACGGACCACGCCTGGCCCGCCAGTATTTTGTCGACCACGGCGGTTAGCTCCTGACCGCTTGAAGATAGCAAAAGCCCAGTTTGATGAGATGCTGCAAGAGGGTATCGCACGCCCATCAGATTCTGCATGGGCCTCAGCTCTCCATCTGGTTCCCAAGAAAGGGACCGGCTGGAGGCCGTGCGGGGATTATCGCGCACTCAACGCTCGTACCATTCCAGACAGATATCCAGTCCATCATATCGAAGACTACTCGCACCGGCTGGCTGGTTGTAAGGTTTTCTCAAAAATAGATCTCGTCAAAGCCTACCATCAGATCCCAGTCTATTCCGAGGATGTTTGCAAGACCGCCATTACCACAACGTTCGGGATGTTTGAGTTCCCGTTTATGTCATTTGGACTACGAAACGCTGCTCAAACCTTCCAGCGATTCCTGGATGAAGTGCTCAGAGGCTTAGATTTTGTATACACTTACATCGACGATGTTTTAATCTTTTCTCATGACCAGCAGGAACACCTGGGGCACCTAAAGCAAATTTTTGAAAGGTTCCAGGCATACGGCATCCTAATCAACGAAGCGAAGTGTTCCTGGGGACAACCGGAAGTCCAATTCCTCGGGTTCATCATCTCCAAAGAAGGCACACGACCACTCGATGAAAAGGTACAGGCTATAACAACATTTCCAGCGCCTAAGACAGTAGGCGGACTTCGAAGATTTCTAGGAATGTTAAATTTTTATAGAAGGTTTGTTCCCCATGCTGCTGATAATCAGTCACCTCTGAATAGCATGCTAGCTGGTCCCAAAATCAAGAGCACTACTCCACTCTCCTGGACTCCAGAACAGCTCCAAACCTTCGGAAACTGTAAGTCCAGCCTAGCACGTGCCACTTTACTAGCGCACCCAGTAGTGGATGCACCGCTCGCCCTGGTTACAGACGCATCAAGCTCGGCCCTGGGCGCGGTGTTACAGCAGCTCGTTGAAGGAGAATGGCAGCCTTTGGCTTTCTTTTCGAAGAAAATGACTCGGACGCAGCAGCAGTACAGCGCCTACGATCGAGAGCTGTTGGCAATTTATGAAAGTGTAAAGCATTTCAGACACATGGTCGAGGGTAGGCACTTTGTGATATATACAGATCATAAGCCCATAACCTTTGCCTTCCAACAGAAGGACCGGAAATGCTCTCCGAGGCAATTTAATTATTTGGACTTAATTTCGCAGTTTACCACCGACATACAACACATCTCGGGAAAATCCAACATCACTGCAGACACACTCTCGAGGGTCGAAGCCATCACGCTGCCACCTGACTTTCAAACCCTCGCTCGAGCGCAACAAGACGATGCCGAACTGCAAGGCCTCATCGAAAGACCATCGTCATCACTGCGGTTAGAAAAAGTTCCAGTGCCAGGTACCGACATTTTCTTATATTGTGATACCTCACTGCTGAAGCCTCGGCCTTTCATCACCACAGGAATACGTAAGCAAACCTTCGATGCTGTACACGGCATGAGCCACCCGGGAGCCAAGACTACTATTAAGATGGTAACGGACAGGTTCGTCTGGCCCTCGGTACGAAAAGATTGTCGCAGCTGGACCCAAGCATGTGCATGCCAACGAGCAAAGGTACATAGACACACTTCTTCTCCATTGGGCACCTTCAAGACACCGGGAGAAAGGTTCAGCCATGTACATATAGATTTGATCGGACCGCTTCCCCCATCAGCTGAGTATCGGTACTGTTTCACAGCCGTGGACAGATTTACTCGTTGGCCAGAGGTCAAACCACTCCGTGACATCACAGCTGAGTCTGTCGCTGAAGCGTTTGTGGAGACATGGATCTCACGTTTCGGTTGCCCACAAACAGTCACCACAGATCAAGGACGCCAATTTACATCACGCCTTTTTAACGCCATTACAGATCTTTGCGGAGCCAGGCTGAATCATACAACTGCCTACCACCCAATTGCGAATGGCATGGCAGAAAGGATGCATAGGACGCTGAAGAGTGCTATCATGGCACACGATGACGCGCGCTGGACCGAAATCCTTCCCATCGTTCTGCTCGGACTGCGGAGCGCCTGGAAGGATGACATCCAATGCTCAGCTGCAGAGCTCGTATACGGTGAGCCATTACGGATCCCGGGTGAGTTCTTACACTCTATTAACCTTCACTCACTACAGCCTTCAGAGTACTTGCAGCAACTTAGACAGCACATCTCTAAAATAAGACCAATACCAGCGAGCCGCCATGCTACCAAATCCATATTCGTCCATAAAGATCTGGCAACATGTACGCATATATTTCTTCGTAAAGACGCTCTCCGAGGTGCCTTACAGCCACCATATACTGGCCCATTTCGCGTTCTAAAAAGAACAGACAAGACAGTCACTGTTGAACTACCTAGAGGACCGGTGACTGTTTCTATTGATCGCGTCAAACCCGCATTCACTTTGAGCGACATGCCTACGAATTCCAGTTTACCTGCTCCCACGCCGGTTAAAACCACACGGTCTGGCCGACGTGTAATGTTCCCCGATTATTTTTCTGCAGGACGCTGATTCTCCGAGGGGGGTGGTGTGGCACATCACTAGCGCACTGCTTCCCCATCACTACGCCGCGGGCCAACGCGGGGCGCGGCGAGACGCGCCGGGCGGCGCGGTAGCAAATCGGCTCCCAGTCGAACAGCGCTCGCGCACGGCAGACACCGATCCAACTCCGAGCAAGACGCATGTCGCTCTCGCCCGCGCGCGCACTATATTTCGCTTACGCTTTGTAACGCTTACCATTATATTGTGTAAAATAGACTCTTGCCGTTTCATTCAAGGACTCAACTATAGTGTAGCTCCTATAGGTATTTCCACAAGGCCGTCAAATAACTGAAGCGAGGGAAAGGAAGAAGTGGTGATGGGATCTACGCGAAGATCATCAAACTCAAGTGCGTAGGGCCTCTTCTGCACGTTTTAATGCGTAAATGCTGGGAGGACGGCTTCGTGCCTCAGGATATGCGAGATTCTGACATAGTCACTTTATACAATGGGAAGGGAGATAGAGGTGATTGCAACAATTACTGTGGGGTTTCCCTTTGAGGCATCGTAGGCAAGCTGTTTGCGCAGATGATTTTGTCCAAGATCCAGCAACTTGCCCAACGCATCTGGCTCAGAGCGGCTTTCGCGCCCAGCGATCTACTGTATACATGATTTTTACCTTATAGGTATATCGCGTTCGTTGATCTCAACTAAGCATTCGATACGGTAAGTAGAGAAGGACTCTACACCGCACTAGAAAGCATAGGATGCCCTCCAAAGCCGCTCAGCCTCGTGAAATCTTTCCACGATAAAATGAAAGGCGCTGTTATAAGGCGAGAAAACAGATACTTTCAAGGTTTGCAGGAGTGTCCGGCAGGGTTGCGAATTGGCACCTACTCTGTTTGGCATATTTTTCTCGCTGCTATTGAAAGTTGCTTCCACACCAGACCAGGACTGATGGGAGGCTCTTCAACATTTCCCTTCTCAACTCTAAATGCAATTGTGAGGAACTTTATGCAAACAGCCTTCTTTTAGCCGATGACGCAGCTTTTGTCGCCGGGTCCTCTCATGAGCTCCAGGTGATGATGGATAAATTTTCATATGCGTGCACCCTCTTTTCCATGAGCGTTAATGGCAAAAAGAGAGTGGTGTTGGCACAAGAGTATGCAGACTCTCCAGTGACCAAACCAGATGACAAATCCCTAGAGGTAGATGAGCAGTTTTGCTACCTCTCTCGCTAGACGAAAAGATAAATTCACGTATCTGCAAAGTCGCGACTATGCTCGGAATACATTGTAAAAGACTATGGAATAACGGGCATCTCACAACGAGGACCTAGATAACCATTTTCCAATCATGCATCTTGAGTATACTCTTGTACGGAGCAGAAAGGTGGACTTCGTACGCAAAACAAGAACGCCGGCTCAATACCTACTACATGCGCCGTCTTCGCAGCATGCTTGGCATTAGCTGGAAGAACAGGGTGACAAATGAACGGGTGCTGGAAATTGTACAGCCGCCCAGCCTGACCACTCTGCTCAAACAGAGAAGGCTGAGATGGCTGGGACATGTGCATCGCATGCCACCTACTCGACTTCCACGCCGCGTCCTGCTCAAAGCTGCAGCAAATGTTAACAGGGGCATTGGCAGCGCAGACCTTTGCTGAGGTTTAAGGACTGCGCTAAGAGGGACATGACATGAGAGGGAAAATAGAACTGAGTGGCAAAGCGCTATCATAGGCGGGCGCAACAACAAGGCCTGGTTTAAACTTCTTGAAGACTGAAGAAGGAAAAACCAAGTGAGCACGCCACTACCTCCGAATCGACATTATGCCATCTGCCACCTACAGGCATATGCCTGAAGGCTTACATAGTCATTTAAGGAAGTGTTCACTGGTCGTTGCTTGAACCAAGGAAAGGCCAATGATTAGGGTACCTATCTATTTTCATGTAATCTTGAATGTACTCGTATTGTTCATACTAAAACCTATTTTACATATACATTTTCTAACGACAGCAAGAACTTGAACTTTATGCTTAAGTTCAATAAAATCCACCTAACTAATCTATATTAATAATTTCGTGCAGGGGTACGGTAGACCCGAACGAGACCTGTCTCAAATTGAAGAACGTATAAAAATAACGATTTCGAGTTGAACATATGTATCCGCAAAATTCGGATTGTCGCGTATTTTGCATTAAAAAGTGTTAATTCTACGACAAAAGGTCGGCCATATTAAATTCGTTGGTTGACAGCACAGACTACTAAGAAGATACTGTTGACAGCGTTGGGTTGGGTACGTTCGGAAATTGTAAACTATGTTTGCGTCCGGTGTGTTGGCCTGGTTGCTGGGCGTGGATTCGGCTAGCCGCGTCTGCAGCGTTTTGTTTTTGTAGTTTTCAAGCGTTCTATACACCTATCAGCCTAGCTAGCACTATAACTTATATCGTCACGTTATATGGCCGAAATTTATTAAAACGTCAAATAAAACGTAACGGTATAAGCTATCGTGCTAGCGAGGCTGATTGTCACAACAACCGCCTTCAAAGCGAATGTATGGGGCCTGTTACATGGTTATTATTATCAGGTGATACATTCATATCACGATAAAGCCGGGTCCCCAGCACCATGTTTTTCGTGTTTGCAAACATCAAACATGTTTTTCGAACACAAAATAGGCGTGGCCTCAATGTTAAGGCCGGTCCACTGCACCAAAAATCCAACATAACATGTTTGATGTTTGCGAACAAGAAAAACATGGCGCTGGGGACCCGGCTTTAGTGTCACGTGAATATTGAAGCAGAATCCATACAAATTTGAATACTGCGATAATATTGACACCCCAGTATTGTGATAATATTAATTATGTAAAGGACACCACTTGAATGTTTGCTGAGTCTGTCTGCCATCTTAAAGCTGTGTCTCTATTTTGTTGTGACAAACTACTAGGTGACTTATGGCTTTTAAACGTCTAGCAAAATTCTATCCCTATCTCGCTCTTTCTCATGACTTAGTGGTACTGGGGGTCTACTCCGAAACCCGAACTTCGTATGGTGCCGTCCCTTTCACTCATATAGTGTACGACAGGAGAGTGAAAGGGACGGTACCATACGAAGTTAGGATTTACAATTTCTTAGTAGACCCCCAGCTCATGCCGTTCGCCGCGCTCGGACGTTAGAGGTGCTACCGCGAACCGAAAACGAAGTATCTGCCTCTCTCTCGCCCATGTAGATTCGAACGACAGAGAGGAAAATAGTTCGTTTTTGGTTCGCGGTAGGCCCTCGGGCGTCAACTTTAAAACGAATAGGGTATTTTACTATATGAGAAATAAAATTCAAAATGTAAGAAAAACCGGCCAAGGCGTCGGACTCGCGCACTGAGGGTTCCGTACAACTAAAAAACAAATGTAATTTATCAATATATTGATATTTTTGGTAAAATATACGTCATAATAAACATTATCAACTAATTTCAAGTTCATAGGTCCATGGGAAGTTAAAAAATTATATGTGTGATGTGTGACAGACGACACACGGAATGTTCTTCGACTTTCTTCGACCATCCGCCGCGCTCGGACTGAAGTGCTACCGGGAACCGAAAACGAAATATATATTTCTCTCTGTCGCACTTGCACATTCGTGCGCGGAGAGGGAAATATTTCGTTTTTAGATCGCGGTAGGCCCTCTGGTCTGACGGCTCCTATTCCTGGATGGTGCGCGTATCGGCATGCGAAATACCTTTGGCAAAACGGAACAAGTTGTTATATAGCTTCCATTAATTGGAGAAAATATTACCAACTGTTATTATTATCACGCGAAACACTGAATATTGAAGTAACATCCATAGGGGCATGTTACATGGTTATTACTATCACGCGATATACTCATATCACGATCCGTATCACGTGCTCTTTAATGAATATTGAAGAAAAATCCCTACGATTTTGAAAACCACGATAAATATTAAGCGTGTAACAGACCCCATACAATTTTGGAAATCGCGATAATATTGACACATAATATTGAGTGTAAAGGGCCCCACTGAATAAAATTTGGCGGAAATAGAGAGCTGCTACCAAGAAACGAAAACGAACGAAAATCGTGTATTTCCCTCTGTGTCGATCGAATTTGCAAGTGCGACAGAGAGGGCGATACACGAACTTCATTTGTTTTCGTTCGCGTTAGCAGCTCAGCCTACCGCGAACTTCGAAAATCGAACTTCGTATCGTACCATCCCTTTCCATCATATAGTGTATAACATGAGAGTGAAAGGGTCGGCACGACACCAAGTTCGATTTTCGAAGTTCGCGGTAGGCCCTCCGGGCTGCTACCGCGAACTTCGAAAATCGAACTTCGTATCGTACCGTCCCTTTTCGTCATATAGTATATAACACAAGAGTGAAAGGGACGGCACGCTGCGAAGTTCAATTTTCGAAGTTCGCGGTAGCACCCCCTGACTTCGCACCAAAAATACTTACTGGCACATCAATATCAATATTTAACAATAAATTGCACATCTGAACTGAATTTTAATGAACGATTAATATTGTAGCTATACAAATCAGTACTGATTATGGTGTAAATTTTTTTTATGTGCCTTTAAATACTACCCTTATAAAAATACTTAGGATTAAAGTATGTCAGCGTAATCTTTTACTCCCAATTCCATATCCAGACTACAGACTATATTTCTATAGGTACGAAGTTTCATCATAATCCGTTGTTGTAATGTTTTTATTTTATAAATTTTTGTACACTATTTCTTTTGTCGTTTGCATAACTGTCACGAATAAATGTTTTCTTTATTTCTTTCTTATTTATTTCACCCGAGCGAAGCCGGGCTTTCATCTAGTAATAATAAATTATAGTAAAATGAAAATCGTACGCAGTGGATTGAAGTCCTCCAAGTGACATAATCGCAGAACAGTTGTAAAATTTTATCTCAAAACTCCCGGACAAGGCTGCAATAAATTTTATAGAGTCGGACTTGAATTTATTACAAGCGGAGTTTCTTTGGATCAATTACGTCTGATTGTACAGATATTCTCAAAGGAATATAATATTCTCAATTATATTTGTGGTTTCAAACTTTGTTTCGCTCGATACAAAATCAACAATTTCAGACTTGATTGAAATCCAAACCGGCAGACCACAAATAAACAAAGCAAACCGGTCATTCAAATCATAGTATTTTTCGGCTTAAAGAGAACGAGCGTGCCGAGCAATATACGTCCAGGGCAATATTTTATGTACACTCGAAAACACAGCGATACTACGGTATTCTAAAATGACTTAACTTCATGAATGTTTTAGGGGTGAATGTATTTTTAGTAGGCGGGACAGAGCTTCACCAAGCCGTTTCATTAGTTTCCGACCACTTAAGGAATAAGGATTACGTAAACATTGAGCACTGGTTCGGAAGCAACTATAAAATGGTCCCAAAAGTATATAATTGCGACTTAGCGACTTCGTTGGCGTGAACTTCCATCCAGGATAGGTGTAATATCATCCACTTCAAATTATCAGGTAAAGATTCTTTGGATAAAAAATACTTACAGAACAAGTAGTGGTGTTATAATCGCTGCGATCTTCTGTAAGGTTGAGATACTTCCCCAGTTTGGCTGCTCCAATTACAAGGGAGATGACATTCCGCTGTGCATCTATCCCCTCTCTCCTGTCGTTCAATCCAGTTAAACTTCACCTAGATCAATCATAGATTGAGTTATAAACACCTAAACATGTAAATTTTACAATTGTAATGTAACATTCATTAGTAAAGCTATGTTAGGAAATAGAATTTCTACATATGCCTATTGTCTACCTCTACCTGCTATTTTGTTTCAGTTTTTAGGGTTCCGTCGCCAAAATGGCGAAAGCGGACCCTTATAGTTTCGTCATGTCTGTCCGTCCGTCCGTCCGTATGTCACAGTCAATTTACTCGGAGACTATAAGCACTACAATTATGAAATTTGGTAGAAAGGTGTATAAATTCTATGAACCGCTACAAAAAAAGTTGTGAAATTATAAAAAATAATTAAATTAGGGAGGGCACCCCATACATGTAACAGGGGGATGAAAAAAAACTTCAATACACATAGGCGTGTGGGGTATGGATAAACCTTTAAAAATGATATAGAGATTTCTAAAAAACTTTTCCATTTAAGTCAACCGTTGGTGAGATCTAATATCTCAAGTCGTACCGTTAAAAGGATGATTCACAGTAGGGCCGGCCCGTTTTCTATGACAGCAAACGCAACGGCCGGTGTATTTCGCTAGAAGAAAACGGGCCGGCCCGGACACGGAGCGGCCTACTGTGAATCATCCTAAAGTCGTAAAAAGTGAGTCCCCCCCTCTAATCTCCAAACTATGAGATGTAAAATTCTGAAAAAAATTTAGGTGGTGAACATTAATTAATACTTTCAATGATTTTTGCTTTGAACAAGATAGGTTTAACAGATTTTGAGTTCTCGCTGAAAAACTGCTTGCGCATGCCAAGCGTGGCGATTATGGCATTTACCCCCCATGAAATTGGGGGAGGCCTATGTCCAGCAGTGGACGTCCTTCGGCTTCGGCTGATATGGTGGTGGTATTGAAATGAAATCAATTTATTCCAGAACATGTCCATATGTTTATATGCAACACTTTGACAACGCATTAGCCTAGCTAGTCAGTAGTGTGTTTCATATTTTTATTTACATCAACATTGTACAGCAGAAAAACTCACTGATTAATGATGAGAATACTGAAATATGTGTAGTGTATGCGAGTATCATAGCAAGTAAGTTTGAAATTAAGTTGGAATGATTGCACGAAAGCTCAAGCAAAAAAAAAAAGAATATGATCAGGTTTTCCCAACAAACTCCCATGTAGATAAATAGTGTATGCGAAGAGATATGGAAGAGTTCAAGGAATTAATAAACTGTCTAATTATTTTATTATTATTTTACGTTTTGCATTTCGCGTTATAATAACTAATAAAGTAGTAATTTGGCTCTCTGCTTTGTTTGAAATTACATTGAAATGCGACATGCTTGTCACAGATTGACTGTCGAGGTAATTAACTAATTACCTAATTAGTCTAGGTACTAGGTATTGAATTTATTTGAAGAAGTTACCTGTTCGTTTAGATTACATAATATATACGACGATACACTAATTTAAATTTGATAACAATAACTACTCTAAGGCGTAGGGATGTGACGACCCCATCGCCCACTGGATTTCCAGTGCAATCAGTCAACGTAAGGCAGCTTGTGGCGGGCTGTTAGGGAGCAGCGACCCTACGTACCTGAGTGCTCCTGGGGGTGCGCCTGGGTTCAGGCGTTTACTGATCGGTTGGTTGGTTGGACAGGCCCCCCCGCCTCTGGCTTGCCTTAACCGGCCGTCCAGAGTGGAGTCGCAAGAGCTGTTGCTCGAGGGTAGATGTGGTCACCTAAGTGGCGAGTTGGCTATATGTTGAAAGTCCAGTGCCACCTCTCTACCCCTCCAGCTCTCTGACCGGTGTTGCCCCTAGGCCATTGTCATATGTCGCTATTAATAGGGGCCCATCTTAGCAGGGAGCGAGTCACCGTCTGCCGGAAATAAAATGTGAGACTGTTTTATTAGGCAGGCGTCCGATTTCTCACCCAATAGCCCAGCCATTAGTCCATCATCCTCACCAAATAACCCGGTTCTTTTAGATTCCATCAACCAACAATAGTCCCTGTGCACCTTGGCGGGTGCTGTCTCTGTGTGCGTCTCATGACACGGGCAGGGACAGTATCCGCTTGGTGTACCCCTTGCATTTCATTAAATTGTCAAAAGGGCCTCTACGTGTTAACTATGGTACTCGTTTGGTACTTCGGTACCTTGGCACTTCGGCTCCGCGCACGCCTTCCAAAGGTCCGTGACACCATTGTCCCGTGCGCGGAAAAGACTACTCTATTTAGGTAAGTCCAAGTAACAAAACATCCTTGTAGATTTGAAATTTGACCTCAAAGTCAAACAAACGGACGCAACATTTGATAGCATAATTAAACTGTTTTAATTACGCTTATCTTTATAATGGCTGGTATAGGTCAGGTCTAATAATATAAACAAAATAATCGGTAGTCGTTAGATAATTTTGCTTCGGAGAAATGAGAACAGTATTTTGCCAGATCAATATAACCACTCATTTGAGAAAGGTCGATATAGAATCATGAGGATGCTTTTATCTTTTTGTCTTCTTAGATTAAGGATGGGTTGCACCAAACCGTCTGTAATCGTAAGCTGTCTTCGTTAAAATTTGAATATATGGAGAGTTTGACAAGTTTCTATGGGATGACAGCTGCCGGCGCCATATTTAACGTTGATCGGTCTGTGATCGTAAGTCGGTGCAACCCAGCCTTAGTTTTTAACCTATTATAACGGTCAAAAAAATTAAGACACTAGCTCGATAACCACTAAGGAAACCTTTTAAGGAACAGACTCCAGATAGGAATCTCAATTACAAATAGCGTACCTATAAATATAATATGACGTAAAGTCGAGTGTGTAAGGTAAAAGTTATTGATTGTGTAGTGTACGGATAAGTGACCAGCACTAGACGTCTAGTTTACTTACCTACCAGTCAATTGCCTTTCAATCCTTAGTATATCTCTGGATCAATTGATCTAAATAGAAATTATTATAGGCGTAGTAATAATCTAAATCGAATCACAAACAACAAAAACAATAACACACACACAACAACAGATAACAACAATGTCGACTAGTGTCGACCTACATGAAGGAATTCTGGCCGAAAGGTGTCGTATTCTGGCGATTTTGCGGCCAGTTGTTCGGTACCCTCGCTCTGTCGTCCCAACGCGATATGACCTTTATTTTCAGAAAAAAAAAAAAATATGTTCCTGCCGGAAGACCAGCGCTGACCATTTCGTGGTAAACTTTAAAAAAAATCATTGTGCAACATCTCAACAATGTAATTGTTTGTTTAGCATGAATAAAGCTTTTCTAATTCCATATATGTTAGTCCTTAAAGTATTTGTATGGGCCTCAGATATCTGAAATAAATGATGATTATTATTATTAAAACCCTGAATATATTGTCATGAGTTTCCAAAGGCTTGTCGTTGCAGGTAAGTACCAAATAGCTAGTCTGCTCAACGGAGCCGGACTCTGCCTAATTTACAGATTCAATTACGTAAGCCATTCCCTTCAATAATTTATTTTATTTAGGCAAGCGAGCTTAGAAACTTTAGCGAGAGCTCACAATGGCGGCGGTGCTAAAGGAATATTACATAGCACGAAATACAACGATTGCATTAAGAAATTAAGATAATCTGCAAAATGCCTCAGCAGTTTCTTGAAATTTCCGGGTATAGGGATTAATTCGGCCTCCAAGGCACCAAAGTGATTTTGAATTACTTTGATGCCTCTCTGAGTAGATTGTAAGTTTTTTTTGTAACCTTTAAAATGTTGGAAGATTAAGCGATTCCGGACTGACCTGGATATTTTGTAAAGGATGAACAAAACAAGAATTCAGCTAAACACAATTCAGCGGTTTATAAGCCTGAACAAAATGGGTATAATTAGAAAATAAATTTGGTATTGAGAAAGTGAAATAAAACATATAAATAAAGTATACAATGAGAACCCAAAACTTAAAGACATAGACATTTTTAACTGTACATTAGCACAACTTAAGAATGCATTTAAATGTACTTCTGGAATTTATAACTAGCTTAATACGCAGGTACCTACGATGTTACCAGAGGTATCAATCACTCATAATTTGTTATTGTATAATTTTTAAGATAAAAAAACCGACTTCAATGGGGGAGTCCGGTGAAAGATTATTAATCTTAGATGGTGCACCCTTAGATTCCATACAATAAAATACAAAAATGGCTATAAGTTTGTTTATAATGGTAGAAGACTAAGTACCCTCAATTCCTCATGAAATCATGGAAAAACCTTGCTTGCTTGACAAACAAAACGAAGAGAACAAATCGCCAAACGTGAACTACGCGTCGTTGAAGAGTTCCGTTCTGATCATCATCAGCAGTTCCACTTCATCAAATGTCACTTTTATGAATGAAAATGCTTGATTAGTTCATGAAAATACTAAAATCACTATTTGTGTGCCTTTCACATTTGAGGTGTTTCCTCGATTCCTAATGGATCCCATCATCAGAACTCGAGCATGACAAAAATCAATCGTGAAAATAGAACTTGCTTAACAAACACCGCTAGAAGGACAAATCGCCAAACGTGAACTTTTCGTCGTTGAAGAGTTCTGTTCTGATCATCATCAGCAGTTCCACTTCATCAAATGTCACATTTTTGTATGATAATGCTCGATTTGTTGATAAAAACACAAAAATCACTATATGTTTGCTTTTAATACAATTTAATACAACTTAAGTCTGTTCTTTTTATGTAATAGCCACGAACCTTGTTAACCGACTTCAAAATTTCAAAAGAGGAGGTTATCAATTCGGTTGTAATTTTTTTTTTTTTTTAAATGTTTGTTACTCCATAACTCCGTCATTTCTAAACCGATTTGGAAATATCTTTTTTTAATTGTAAGTATATATATCCAAGTTGGCCCCATTTATGTCAAAACGCAGTTCTGATGATGGGATCCACGAGGAATTGAGAGAACTCCTCAAATCTTTAAGGCAAACATATAGTGATTTTTGTGTTTTTATCAACAAATCAAGCATTTGCATCCAAAAATGTGACATTGGATGGAGTGGAACTGCTGATGATGATCAGAACAGAACTCTTCAACGACGAAAAGTTGACGTTTGGCGATATGTCCTCCTAGCTGTGTTTGTTAAGCAAGTTCTATTTTCACGATTAATTTTTGTCATGCTTGATTTCTGATGATGGGATCCATGAGGAATTGAGGGAACTCCTCAAATTTTAAAGGCAAACATATAGTGATGTTTGTGTTTTTATCAACAAATCGAGCATTATCATACAAAAATGTGACATTTGATGAAGTGGAACTGCTGATGACGATCAGAACAGAACTCTTCAACGACGAAAAGTTCACGTTTGGCAATTTGTCCTTCTAGCTGTGTTTGTTAAGCAAGTTCTATTTTCACGATTGGTTTTTGTCAAGCTCGATTTCTGATGATGGGATCCATTAGGAATCGAGGGAACTCCTCAAATGTGAAAGGCACACAAATAGTGATTTTAGTATTTTCATGAACTAATCAAGCATTTTCATTCATAAAAGTGACATTTGATGAAGTGGAACTGCTGATGATGATCAGAACGGAACTCTTCAACGACGCGTAGTTCACGTTTGGCGATTTGTTCTCTTCGTTTTGTTTGTCAAGCAAGCAAGGTTTTTCCATGATTCCATGAGGAATTGAGGGTACTTAGTCTTCTACCATTATAAACATACTTATAGCCATTTTTATTTTATTGTATGGAATCTAAGAGTGCACCATCTAAGTATAATAATCTTTCACTGGCCTCCCCCATTGAAGTCGGTTTTTTTTTCTTAAAAATTATTTATGACTATTTGTATGAAACTATAGGTCTATTTTTATTTTCTTTAAACTTTGGTCCTAAAGCTATGATTGACTGTTTGTTTCTAAATAAAAAAAAAAGAAATTGGCTATTGAAAATTATTTTGACATGCCTGTATTTTTTTGTTATTCTTCATATAACCTGCTAGTTGCAGGGATGTGTTTCCATTCTAGAAAAAAATTCATCATGTACGTAAGAAAGGTTTCTAAAACTTCAAAACATGAGGGGAATGCAAGAATGTGACGACAAGGCAGTGACCTCGCCAATATTTTTTCTCAAAACTTTTCAATTTATGGTCTTGAATTGCAGGTGTAGAAAATGGAACCTTTAAACAATTGAAAATTCCGTTTCATTCACCGACGCCATTGATCAGATTCATTGTAAGTATTAATTAATCGTCAAGAAGTTCAGTCACAAAGTACTTATTGATGTGTTTGAAAAGTTTTGTACCTAAAAACCGAACTTTTGTACAATGGGGAGGTCAGGATGAAACGAATAATAAGTATTTTTCATTTTCAATAATCTATGACTCCGAATAGTTTCAACACAGTCGAATTCATAAACATATGTACCTTCCTAAAAGTTCAAAATATCTTCACGTTCATTTATTTCCTGATGAAATTACAATACAGTGAGTATTTTTAATAGAGGCAAACAATTAAACCACACATAGGGCATGGTAGTGTAGTCATTAATTAAGAGGATTCTTTACTTATTAATTTTTGAAAATTTATCATCAGCGATGTATGTAGCGCAAATATGCATTCCAATTATTCAAAGTACGATACTATCTTAGCTGCCACAAAGCATCTTTGGTTAATGGTGTACTTACAAACTGTTAAGTATGATTTGCACAAAGAAGTCACACACAATGTTTCAGAGTTATTTTAGTGTTAAACCAGTAGATATTTCACAGTTATTGAATGTTATTATTCATTTATCAACAAGCAATTGACTTGATTTTTTATTCTAATGTCACAACAACATTCTGTAGTTGACAGCGTTGATAATAAGCATAGAGAAAATTACTTTGTCCCTAGGACATTTCGTTGCATTTATTTTAACACTTTACAAACCAAATGGCCTAATAATTATTCGATTAGATTTTTATTCTTGTTTGTAGGCTGATTCTACGTATTAATTATTAAATTGAAAGCTATGGAGATTATTTACAAATGTATCAAACACTTTGGTGTAGGTAATTAATTCTTTTTATCTCTGTGATTTCAACTTTGATTTGGCAACAGCAGTCAATGAGCGTCTTCTTTGATTTGACAACAGCAGTGGGGCGGCTTGAGAACTTCTAACAGTCAAGTTGCTCACTCAGTTGACAAGTCTAATCCCAATAATGTTTAGTTTCCCGCTTGGGTTGGAAGGTCAGATGGCAGTCGCTTCCGTAAAAACTAGTGCCTACGCCGATTCTTGGGATTAGCTAGCGGACCCCAGGCATCCTTCAGGACATGCTACGGAACCCTACATTGTGAGTAGCCGGACACGCACTTGGCCGCTGTTATTATTATTTTGACTAAAATGTCATAAGATAAATAATTAAATGATTCATATGTTTTTGTAATAAGATAGCTCATTATTTGTCATTTCAGAAACTAAAGTAAATTATAAAATGTATTTTTTTTCAGTAACATTAAAAATACGAGACTTTTATCATTGTACAATGTTTTTGACGGGATTGATTCGTATAGAGTAAGCACTTAATCATTCGTGTTGATGATAATAGAATTTCTATTACAAATCTGCCCGTGCGCGGGAAAGAGCATGTCATATTGAATGTTATCATTTCTTAAGGGGGTGTAGAGAAGGGTGAAAAATTGTATGAGATAACAAATACATAATTCTAAGGCAAGAACGAGTTCTACGCAGACGAAAAAGCTAGTTAGTCGCGGGAAAAAGCTATTTACAAATATTTCAACAACCAAAATGTAATCAGAGTTTAGGAAAAACTAAAACGTTCCTTAAGCGGCAGAAGACGGTTTTAGATCGCGTGCCAAACATCTGTATCACTATAACTGGTGCTATTCTGTATAAACAACGACCCTATTCGCACCTCCGGTCCCGATATAAATCAGCAAGACAAAGCCGAGTTCACGTAAAAGCTTTTCTTAAATATGCGGGTCGCGTCGCCTTGTAAAGCAGGTTAGGGTCTGATAAACTAATCAAATTCATCAGACTCCTGAGTTTATTAGGACGGTGCAAGTGGAGTGCAAACTGTAAACAAAGTGATTCAACATTTTACTACGACCACGGTGTAACTTACTAAACGTATGAAATTGAAATCTTTCTTATATTTTACGCCAATTTGTAGGAAACATCCACCACCACCACCACATCAGCCATAGGACGTCCACTGCTGGACATAGGCCTCCCCCAATTTCATGGGGGGTAAATGCCATAATCGCCACGCTTGGCATGCGGGTTGGCGATCGCAGTATCTCCACCGTACTCTAGGAATGCTGCTGCCCATTCCCCGGTGGTCTTGGTCGTAGTTTAAGGACATACCCGGGTCCCGGGTAGGAAACATCACAACATGACAATTGCAGTAGTTCATTTCGTGTTTGGCCTCTGTATTGTTGGGGTTTCATTTTGTATTTTTGCAGATACTCGTAAGATTTGTGAATGTCATGACTTCACCAGACAATAAATAAATGACTTTATAGCAGTAGCTAACCCAGAAACTGAGGAATTCAGAGCTGGGTGCTCTGCTATGCTTCACTCGGTTTATGGAGATGATAAAACGAGCGAGTAAGCATAACAAAGGGATCAATTTTATAAAGAAACTAGCATTTGCCCGCGGCTTCGCCCGCGTACTAATCGAAATTTTTAACCGTTTGCCAAAAAGGTCTCCAGAAAAGTAGTTGTTACATTCTGGGGGTTTCGGTATACAAAGTTTGGTGATTGTGATTCATTAACAGATGAACAGATGAAAAGTCAGTATACATTCTGAGAACCGGCAAACTGTCGAATTTCATTTGATTTTGGCAAAAATAAGGATCGAAAACTATTATCATACATTTCCGACAGACCGAAGGGGAAAGGGCCGATGAAATAAAAGCATGTCTTAAATGGCCCTTAGTAAAAGTATCTGTGTACTACAGTAACACCAATAGGTCTGATAACGACCAAGCACCGCGCAGCGGTCATAAACTATGGTCCTTTGAAGTACAGAAATACGGCTAATTCAATATCACGTGTAACATTTATTTTTCCTAAAATTAAATTTATTAGGTATGTTTTGCCAGTTCCCATTGGAGCATCAAAAAAGAAAATTTGACCTCACTTCCATTCGCACTCCTTACTGTCAGTCCGTCTGTTACAACCGATTTATCTAAACTATCAAGAATTTAGAGCGCTCGTGGCCCAGCGGCACCCGCCTATTGCGTGCGGTATGCGAGGTTAAGCAATGTGGGCGCAGGTCAGTTCTTGGATGGGTGACCGCTTTGAGTGGTTACTAACTGACTCTCGTGCTTTGGAAGGCACGCTAAGCCGTTGATCCCGGCTGCTGTCTACGACAGCAATCGTTAAGCCAAGTTAGAGGCCTTCGGGCGGCTTGCGAACTTCTAACAGTCAAGTTGCCCACTCATTTGACAAAGGGGGTTCGAAGTTACACCACGTCCGTAGGCAGTACCCACCGTTACCCTACACGTGGGTGGTGCTAAAAGTGCAACAAAAACTGGCAACCGTACTTATCTTCTCGAAGATCTCACGGTTCGTAAATAAATGCCATACGTTTAAAAAAATCTAAAGGTTGATTTAAATGGAAAAAATATCAAAACCTCTATGTCGTTTTTAAAAACAAATCCAATATACCCCACACGCCTATATAGTAACATTAAACTTTTTTGCATGCAGGCATGTATGAATGCCGAATTTTACCTCAGATTCGTATTAAAAGACCTCTCGGACGCTCAGATATCGATTTTGAACGAAATCGGGACGAAAATGAAGATGATTAATATGGCCACTACTTTTTCCAAATTTTACCTCATATTCGTATTAGGAGACCTCTCGGACGCACAGATATCGATTTTGGACGAAATCGGGTTGAAAATGAAGAAAATCAATATGGCCGGCACTTTTTACAAATTTTACCTCAAATCCGTGTTAGGGGACCTCTCGGACGCTCAGATATCGATTTTGAACGAAATCGGGTTGAAAATGTAAAAAATCAATATGGCCGCCACTTTTTCCAAATTTTACCTCAAATTCGTATTAGGGGACCTCTCGGACGCTCAGATATCGATTTTGAACGATATCGGGTTGAAAATGAAGAAAATCAATATGGCTGCCACTTTTTCCAAATTTTACCTCGGATTCGTGTTAGGGGACCTCTCGGACGCTCAGATACCGATTTTGAACGAAATCGGGACAGAAATGGTAAAAATGAATACTGCCGCCATTTTTTCTAAATTTTACCTCGGATTCGTATTACGAGACCTCTCGGACGCTCAGATATCGATTTTGAACGAAATCGGGACGGAAATGAAGAAAATCAATATGGCCGGCACTTTTTACAAATTTTACCTCAAATTCGTGTTAGGGGACCTCTCGGACGCTCAGATATCGATTTTGAACGAAATCGGGTTGAAAATGTAGAAAATCAATATGGCCGCAACTTTTTCCAAGTTTTACCTCAGATTCGTATTAGGGGACCTCTCGGACGCTCAGATATCGATTTTGAACGAAATCGGGTTGAAAATGAAGAAAATCAATATGACTGCCACTTTTTCCAAATTTTACCTCGGATTCGTGTTAGGGGACCTCTCGGACGCTCAAATATCGATTTTGAACGAAATCGGGACGGAAATGTAGAAAATAAATATGGCTGTTACTTTATTCAAAGTTTAGGTACCTCGGATTCCTAATAAGAGTCCTCTCGGGCGCTCAAATATCGATTTATGTCGAAATCGTATCGGACGGCACTGATTAATAAAACCACTTACAATACATTGAATCAAAAAAGGTCGTATATTCATAGGAAACTCACGGCACTTCATGCACCTTTAGACCTTATAAGGAACTTACATGCCAAATTTGGTATCTCTCGAACCACCAGTTTGGACTGTGCGTTGATATGTCTCTCACTCAGTCAGTCAGTTATTTCTTGAAATTTGGCACAAACTTTCAAAAGTTTTCATGTCCACAGTATTAAATTGCAAAACCGATGCCATTTTCGTAATTAACGTCCCAAAAAACCATAAAAACGACACCCATATTAATATTTAGACATTTCATCCCCCTCGCACCCCAACATGGGGGATGGTATTTCACGTCCTCCACGTGAGATTTTAAAATCATTGTTGTTTTCGTTATCAGCGACCCGGTATATCATAAAAACAATAACCATGTCGATTTTCAGAATTTGTCACCACCTTTCCCCCTTTTAGGGGTTGATTTCTCAAAAAACCTGAAACACGTATTTACTCATTTATCGTTAGAAATACTCATGTGAAGTTTCGAATAAAATAGTCCAACTAATCTTGTTTCCCCATACAAACTTCGGACCCCCATTTCACCCCCTTAGGGGTTGAATTTTGAAAAATCCTTTCTTAGTGCACCCCTAGACCTTATAAGGAACCTACGTGCCAAATTTGGAATCTCTAGGACCAGCGGTTTGGGCTGTGCGTTGATATGTCAGTCAGTCAGTCAGTCAGTCAGTCAGTCAGTCAGTCAGTCAGTCAGTCAGTTTCTTCTTTTATATATTTAGACTAATCGCGTCGAACTTCATTTGAAAGCGTCCTCAACTTCGTAAAATAATACGCGTATTCATTCTAACGTTAACCAGGACGCGTGAGAAAGTGAGCGCGCGTGACAGATGTAAACTTCATTGCAATCGAATACTAGGCTAGATAGACTCCCCGGTCCTTGTTAGTAGGATGAGTTTGCAAACTGAATGCGAATAACTTTAATAAAAATCTTGAACGGTTTCACGATAATGAGATTACATTACAAGTAGAATGTGGGAACAGTCAACCAGGGTTTGGAAAAGTTTGCTGTCGAAAACAATATGGAGCTACAAAAGTGTTCGTGTATCGAATTTGTAAATTGGGTGGGATTTTACCAATATCCGGTAATAATCGTACTTTGAATCGGTGTGAGACATTGTATGTTGACATTTTTGACAATTGAAATTAGATTAGGTTGCCAAAAAGACGCAAGTTCTATATATTTTATTTAATGTTATTTAATTACAGCTCTTGCCCTCTTCTGTCAGGATGTTTCAACAGTTTTGATTGATATAGGTTTAATACTTGCACTAGTGTCTAATACTACGCAATACCTATCAAAACTAATGCGGACCGCTTGTTTGAGCTCTCCCGAATTCCTATTACCCACTCACGTGCTCTCCGCAACTAGGGTTGCGACTTGGGAAAACGTACAGTGCTCTCGCAACACTAGTTGCGAGTTGGAGTTCCAACGGTTTTTAAATTGTTGCTATGCGGAACATGCAAAGAACGCTTTTTAATTGAGTTATATAGGTAGAGTATGAATGTGGCAACATTAAAAAAAATTAAAACCGCAGTCTACGGAACAATTTTTATAAAATATAAAAGTTGTTTTGATGACCATCGAAGTTCGGTACGTCAGCGAGAGAGCTCGCGATTAAAAAATGCTGTAACCAATCAATTTCGCATTTTTTAATTGGTATTATATACCAAATTAAACCTGGTTTACTGCTTCATAAGACGAAGCATATATTTTGATACTAATTAAAATGGAATGTGATAAATTCTTCCAACAAAGTACGTTGAGTGATGAAAATTTTGCGAGGTTAATTTTAAATCGTACATTATTATGTGATTATGCCATATTTCTGTACTAGGCTATTAAAATCAATAAATGCGTCTATTAAAATCAACATAAATCCACTTATAATGAACAATTAGGTATGTTCTATGCAGGATTAGGCGAATGAACTTGTGACGTCTATAAATACTATTGTACGCAACTGTGGTTGCACAAGGCACTTCCGCCGATTCGCGTCGGATCCACGTATTATGTCATAAGGCGTGGAGCACACTGGGCTATTGTCGCAGATTGGTTTAATTTAGTTTATTCATTTTTGGTAGGTTCTTTTACGCATACTAAGTGGCGGCCCATTACCAATGTAACTGCTTACCTTTTATTTATGAATCTATGAAGTAGAGGTAGGGTTCACTTTTACTTGTTCAACTGATCATATAAAATAAGAGTGTTTGTTTTTTTTTTCAAAAAACCAGTTCTGATTATGACCCGTATTGATCGGTTATCTCAGTTATTTGTAGCTCGCATATAAACTATAGTCATAGTCGTTTTAACTTAACACCATAAAATTTCTTCATTGCGGCAGTGAAAACCACGTACCAATAAAAAAAATACTTACCTCACAAAATAAGTGTATGAATTTTGTTGTTATTTGTGACTTTTTTTTCAAATATTAATTTAAAATAATTTCTTAAATTTTCATTACAATTTTACTCGTTAGTGGTTATGTGATGTGTCAGGCAAGGATTCAATAATTATTTGTGCAATAAGAGAGCAGTCGTTTTTTTGCGACGAGTGATAATTTCGAATCCCGAGGTAGCGAAGGATGCCTTAATCGAATCACTAGCGAGCGTGGCAAGTGATTCTATGATAGATTTTATAGCGTATCAAGCGATTCAAATACACGATATGCATATAGGTAACTTTGCTCTCGTGTACTACACACATACCACATCACATAAAACATCACCCCAGCAATGAGAACCTGTTAGAGTTAAAAAAAAACTTGTTGGGGTGCCAAATAAATATATGTCCTATGTCCAGCAGTGGACGTCCTTCGGCTGACATGATGAAATTACAATATAGTCAGTTCTGGTACAGTACCTACTACTACTATACTACGCAACGCAAAAGAGGGGGATTATAAGTTTAATGTGTATATCTGTCTGTGGCATCGTAGCTTTTATTTAAACTGGTGAACCGGTTTGGTTGTCTTTTTTTCAGAGCAGGATTTCCAAGAGAAATTTAGTAGTATCTTATAGCCGTGGATCAATATGACTGAAGCAACTATAAATGCCTAGACACGTAAACACAAGGTCATTGAGATCTGATATGTCGAGCCAAAAAGTTGTAACTATTATGGTGAAAAAACACTGCATTTTTAACTCCTCGAATTTATAATAAGATAATAACATAACTTCTTTTCTCTCTGTAAACTATAATATTAGTAAAACATGTTTTATCATAATCGGTTCAGCCATTGTTGAGATATATAACTTTGAAATGAAAATATCGGCGGTTTTCCAACTTTTCTACTTTGTCAGTTATTCTATATCACGACAGCCACTGATATTTAAAATAAAATGCCAAACGTTATTATTACTTCAAGAATATATAATTAAAGTCACCATGAGTGTACCGCTGTTAATTTCGTATTAGCATTGTATAAGTAATAAGTTAAGGATCTGTAACTATTCGTAATTGATTTAATAAGAAATGTAAATTTCGTAATTTCAATATTGACGATCTCTGCATGAACTATGGTTTCTTTGCGCACCAGTGTATCCCGTCCTTATATTGCCGCCATGATTAAATTTTGACAGCGCAGGCCCGCCGGAGTATGTCCGTTAGTTTGAGTCGGGACCTTTACGTGGGTTTTTGTATACCTTTGAAATGAGAACAAAAATATTAATCGAGTTGTAATCGGTCGAATATCTATTAAGTTGTGAAGTGTAACATGTGTAGTATATGTGTTAAGTGTTTTATGTGGTTTGAAGTGTATGGAATTATTTTTAATCGGGCGTCAAAAGCGGCACTCATTACGTAAGGTATGTAAGGCTATTTTTTGTTATTGATAATTTGTGACAGAAATTGCTGCGATTTTGACAAAACTGGCACTTGTTATTTAAAGATTAATAGTGTCTCTATCTACGTCTGACAATATTTTTGTACTCGTTTGTCTAAATTATTCATAAAAAAATCATAAACAAACTACACTGTTTTGCGGCGAATTGCAAAACTGACAATGTAAACATTGCAAATGAAAAAGGTTTTATGCAAAATATTTCCCCGGGATTATATACTTTATTTGGTATCAATCGAAGCGTAAACTATTACTGTTTTAAATAAACATAAAATTTACATATGTTATCGATTTAGATATTAAAATAAAAATATATTTATTGCAAAAGATCTCATTCGAAACGGTATGTTAAGTTTGTGACTTTTTTTTAAATATTTTCCTATGGTGACCTATGTAATTAATTATATAAACAAATTGCCTGTTTCTTTAGCTTTATAACATAAAAATAGTTATAGGAAAAAGTTTAAACGAAGCCAGGCAATCGATTTATTAACAACACAAGACAATGCGCTGATAATGCCCGGTGAATCTTGAGCACTTTAGACCACCTTTTTTTTGGACGCGAGCACTTGAGTGGTTACTAACTATGGTCAAATTATCTACGTTTTACTCGTAATATGAACACAGTACTTGAAAACGCGGGCTACCTGGCAAACAGGGAAACGCACACATACCGTTGCACATAACCTTACATACACAGCCTTATATATAAGTAGTGGCTGCCAAGCAAACTGTCGACTAGAGTCATAAACGTTAGATGCGGACCATACGACCGCAAAATCGAAAACATTATAATCTTAGTTTTGGTTTGCGGCCACTGTAAAAGTGCAAGTCATGTTTGTGTTTTCGTGTGCTTCGAAAGCGGGTCCCGCGCAAACGAATGGCTTGCCTAATGGTCTGCAGGCACCGTAGCATATGGACGCCTGTGACTCCAGAACTTTTATGATTTGAGGAGTAAGTGTTCTTTTCTGTGGTTTCAGTCTTGGCAGAGTGGTCGTGGTCACGTCGAGGCATCCACGTCAGTAGTAGAGGTGGACACAGCTCTCCGCACGATCTCCCACCATGTCTTACTCTTGGCAGACTGTCTTGTGCAGTTAGAGACGCCGTTTTCTACAGCAAATTTCACTTGGTCAGTTCAACGCATAGGCAACCTGTCGCGCCATCTGATTTCCTCCACTTTACCCTGTACGACCAGCTACTCTATGGATTCATTATCCCGCCTAGAGACATGACCAAAGTAACGCAGTATGCGCGACTGTACTACGGCCGACAAACGCTGCATGATGCTGACTGAGCTCTTGGAGTATGGAAAAATTGGTGTGGAATATATTGGCTGCTAGATACAAATGCAGGACCTTCAGTCTCAATACAGCGCATCCTTTGGGATTACCCCACTTGTTAAAAACACGGCCTTATTGTAGGTTACGACAAAAGAACTCCAAATATAGGATATATCTGAAAACGTTAACGTCTTAGCGTTATGTATATAATGGTTAAAAGTTTACTTACCTACTCGTACAATCATTATTTTAACTGATATCCTCATACGGGTTACACGTTACAAACTTACATCTTATTTATACAAACAAACTCCAGATAAGAACTCGATTAGGATACAACCAACAAATAGTACATAGTACCAAAATATTACTAAACGACTTTATCATCAAGGGTGTAAAGCTGATTTTAGTTACCGTAATATAAGGCTTTGGTATGAATTTGATCGCGAGTGTACTGGATATTACTTTTGCAACTTTACGTATTAAGCAAACGATTATTACCTACCACTTCGCACAACAATAGTTTGTTATATCTGAACGTTATTGTTTCTAGACTGTAATGAATGTGTCTTTACACAAGCTAGCACTGAAAACTTTGGTTCTCGAGCCAGATGGGTGGACAATGTTGATACTTGAATTACACGTAATGGTGTGTTGAGATAAGGCGAGAAAGGGTAATGGGAGTCAATTTAAGCAAGAAATATAATGAAACACAGAAGTTTTATGACCCTTACGATACAGAGAATAGCTTGTTACTATCTAAGTTTAAAAATACATATTACATTTATATTATGAGTTTCAAAATAATTCACCATATTATTGCTGATGCTTCATTATCAACTTTTAATCGACTTCGGTTTAGTATATTCATAGTATATAAAAATCAGGGGCGGCCTGATTTTTATAATTATATTTACTTCCGAACCTGCTTGCAGGAACCACATAATTTAACTTTGTATCGCATGTATTTATATAGGGTTACAAAACTTACTTATGCAGTTTATATGTATATCTCCTAAACGTGACTGAAGATGCAATATTTTTAGGTTTCTTTGACACGATAGGTTAAAAACTAATTATGTTTGACATTTGGAACTGGCGAGTCTGCTAGAAGTAGCTTATAATTATGTTGATCAGATCTTAGACTACAAGTTATTGTTATTGATTGATTGTGATTGATGAAATTAAATTTTATTGATCATATATCTAAGTCACATTACACCATAATTATTTTACTGAAAATTAAGGATTCTAGCTTTAGCCAGCTCAACATTATAGGATGTTGAAAATAAATAACTTGGGGAAAAGGATGGTAAGGCCGTTTCTCTTTGTTACCCTCAATAAGAAATTCAAATTGTTATATATTTATCACACGACGTCGTCAAATGTATTTACCGTTTGTTTTTAAATTTAATTGTAAAAATACCAAAATATCCTGTGTAGTTTTACGAAGTAAGCAGTTATTGGAGATGCCAGTTATTGGAAATTTACCCTGTTCATACTGTAAGCAGTACATACACACTGATTCGTCACAAGCTCCGAAGTGCAAGTATTATCGTTAGTGATAACCTCGCGAGTTATATAAAGTCGTGTATTATCGGGAGAGTAGCTTAGTGTTTCATAATTGTTTGTCGCTTTAAAACATTAATTTTAATACATTTCTACCATGACAGTGCTAGTGGTGTTTATATTGGCTGTGTTTTCTGGAAGTGTGTTATCAGATGGAGGTGAGGTATCCGCCGCAAGAAAATTTTAAAAAATATTTCTAGACTACATAATAATTACTGTCGTCTTGTTTTTAATTTGTCGGCCCGTTTAGCCTTGTTGGTACGTTGGTAGTGACACTGCCTACGAAGTTAGAGGTCCCAGGTTCGAATCCAGGATAGGGCTTTTGTTTCAGTGGTGAGCAGAAACAATTGTTCCTGAGACTTGGAAGTTTTCTATGAATTTAAGTATATGTATATAAATATATTGAATAATATATATCGTACTCTAGTATTTATAACACAAGCCTTATTCAGCTTACTTGGATTTGTAAAAAAATGTCCCCTAATATTTATTTATTTATATACTGCTTAAGGAAATTACTATACTTGATAAAGAAGATGCAGTAAGTTATGCAATCGTTTTAGTATTTAAATATGGCATAAATATAGACTGTACTACCCGATGTATTTCTTATTATGCTAAAACATAAAACTGTAAAACAGTGCGTTCCCATTTTTATGAACTCACCCAATAAAAATCAAACACCGTCATCAAAATATAATTAATTCTATAGAGGTAATGGCTAGATAGTTCTGATTAAAAATGTCTGAAAATAGGTAAATATTAAATTAAATATATAATTGACTAGGTGAAACAAAGGTATCTGCTTCACCTATGATAACAAATGTTTCGTATGTCCGGATTTCCGTTTGTTCTCCTGTACAGGTCGCATTTTTCAACTGATTCTTTTGAAATTTTGTGAGCAGGCTTTAAAATTATGTCGATTTTTTTGTGGAGTAAATTTTTGGAATTATTTTATAGATTTTAGTTTGTTCTCTACATGTGGCATTTCTCAATCAATTCTTATGAAATTTTGTGAGCAGGTACGATATAATTTTTGTATCGTGTCATTTTTGAGAAGTTTTTAGTTGATAAACTTTTGGAAATTAGAAAAAATAAAATTATTCCGCGAGGTGTATAGATCACGGTTATAGTATTGATCTTAGTACCTACCGTATGGAATAGACCGCCTGTAATAGGGTATGGATACTTCTTATATTTAATGCCATTTTTTTAAACACAAATTAGTTTCAAATAAATTCAAATAACAGTTATTATTATTAATTTCAATAAAAAATACTGCTGGGTTTTGTACTACATTATTAGCATTTTGAACTAATTTATTAACAGTAACAAACTGCATCTTGAGCCAGAAATCCTCGGTTCTGAGAAAACGAATGAGTGTTAAAAAGCTGTTTTGAAAGAAAGCGTCAATAAAATAATTTATACCCAAATGAAACCTACTCCAATTAAGTACCACGCTGACTCACTACCCAAATTTCGCAAGTCGATATATACCGTTCTCTGTAAGAATAATAATTAATAAATAGTCCTTTCGTCTCCATTAGCCTAAGTTAATACTCACTTAATTTTTTGAACTAATAACTAATTGTAAACCTTATTCTGTTAGTAATTTATCACTACTTTTGTATTATAATTGGCACGCAACGTTGTTTTGCGTATAGTTCTTGTAGCTAAGTACCTCTCAATTACTTTGTATTGTTAAGTTAGCGTATATACCTAAGATTATCTCGCATGTTGTGTTTACCTATAATTGGTTGTGCATTAAGCTAACCACTGCCGAATGTACGTTATTTTTAATGTCATGATGTAGCAACTGTTGGTAAACCTTACCTAAATAAATAAATAAGTACAGAAAATATCTAAATTGACATATGCGTGCCTATCAAATTATTAGGAGTTCCCTTGATTCCTCCTGGATCCCATCATGACCAACTTGGGGGTACCTGCTAAAAAGAATATGCTACTGCTAAATAAAGAATTACCAAAATCGGCCAACATCGTCAAGAGTTATGGGGGGAACAAACATACATAAAAAAATATGTAGATGAACTGAGAACCTCCTTCCTTCTATTGAAGTCGGTTATAAAAGAAGATTCTGAAGAGTAGCCTGCCTTGCCTTAAAATCAATTATGAACTATATCGGGCCCTTTGTATTGAAGAAGATTAAACGAAACACATTAAACTTCCTATAAATGTAATCCTCGCCATTGTTTGTATTTACTTGTCATTTAAGTTAGTGATAAGATATAATTTACTTGCAGCTTTGCAACTTTGCTCTGGGATTGGGCCTGTGGTTGTCGGGTCCCATATGTTTCTTTCGATAGTGTACTGTATGTGTTTTCCTTGACAATAACATGAACCAGTACCTCTAGTATAAGTTTTTTCGAAACATAAACACAAACGAACGCGTTTGTGTTTAGTCTCAATTGGTATGGTAACTTGAACAGCGCCTCTGGTGGTAACTATTAAAAACTAAAACAGCGAGTATAAACGTTTATTGCTAACTGCATAACGCGCGTATTTCAAACTCAGTGAGCGCGTTTGAAAATCGAATCGTATTTTCTTTGTTTATGCGAGTATAATATAAGTTATTATTTTGACATTCGTAAGCGTTTAGTAACGTGAACTTTTTAGTTAAGTTACTCACTTGGTGTTTGGCTAGTGAGAACCCGGTGAGAGGGTGTATTTAAGAGTTGGAATTTGTTTTTTATAGGGATTATTGCGAGAATTGTGCGTAAAACATCTTTGCTTGGAATATGTTTGTGAGTGCTCAAACCCAGAATCAACGTAAACATCTTCGCCGAAAACGTAAAGCTTTACGGGTACTATCCGATCCTGTAAAAGATCTAAGTGATGTCGAATTTCGGTAATAATACCGCTTAACCATAGAATTATTATTATTAGCATTCCTTTATTGTCAAGAATTGGCAAATTTAAAGGAACTCGGCTAGTACCTAAGCTTGAAATAATAGTGTTATATAGCTAGCCTCCTTGAAGCTTGAACTGTTTAAAGCACTCGGGATTTTCAAAAAGAACTGATGTGATTTCTGACATTCGCCATCAAATAAAATTACGGAAGATATTATACAAGTTATTTTATTGTGTTAATTTAATGTAATAATGTTATAATACATATTTAGTAAAGTGTGTACGTGTTTTTCAATCTACTGCGAACCTGCCTATATCAGAGGTTATGGGCCAGCAACGTAAGTAAAAATATTTTCTTTCAAAATGAGTCACGGACACGTACGTGTAGAATCGCTAAAAAGAGACAATTTTGATACATGGCGAATCCATGCAAAGGCGCTATTAACGAAATGCGGCTTATTTGATTATGTAAGTGGAAAAATTCACAAACCCACTGTCGAAACTGAATTGGCAAAATACTTAGAAAAAGATACTCTAGCCTTATCAGAGTTACTGCTGATCATTGCACCCTCGGAGTTAAAGCAAGTTAAAAACTGTAAAACTAGTAATGAACTATGGGTTGCGCTCGAAAATATCTACGCAAGCAAAGGGCCTGCCCGTAAAGCGACGCTGCTCAAAGAGCTAGTCGTACGGAAAATGATGGACACTGAGAACATTGTCGACCACTTGAATAAATTTATGGATAATGTAGATAAATTATCCGATATGGGGATAGACATAAACAAAGACCTTTTTAGCATAATGCTGCTATACAGCCTTCCCCAAACATTCGAAAACTTTCGCATTGCCATCGAAACCAGAGATGAGTTACCAGATCCACACAATTTAAAGATAAAAATATTAGAAGAAGCCGAAGCTAGGAGAAATATAGCGAGCACAAGCAGCAACGAAGCAGAGGAAGCAATGTACACAAAGAATAAAGGAAGAAAAATTGTTGAATGCTTTAAATGCAAAAAGAAAGGTCATAAGGCCAATGAATGTCGATCAAAAGGTAATCACTATAAAAGAAACTATAATGCTGATGATAGAAATCTATATTATGCCGAAGAAGCATGTCTCTCAGCTAACTATACTGATAAAAACGAAAATACATGGTGTTTAGATAGCGGGTGCACTTCGCACATGTCTTTTAATAGAGAAAAATTCATTATTTTTGAAGAGAAAAACTTGAAAAGCTTAAGACTAGCCTCAGAAAATTGTACAGCACAAATTGGAGGCATTGGCGAAGCAAAATTGAACATTAATGTACCCGACATTAATCTGAGCAATACCCTTTATATACCTACGTTAACTACGAACTTAATGTCAGTAGGAAAAATGACAGATAAGGGTGCCACTGTCTTATTTAAGAAGGAAGAAGCAACCGTCAAGCGAAATGGATTGATATTGATGAAAGCTAAGAGACAAAGCGATGGATTATATTATGTCGTCGAAAAAAATGCTGAAAAAGCGAAGTTCTGTGCAAAGAGTGCTATACAAAATTGGCATCGAAAATTAGCTCATCTAAATGAAGGTCAAATGAAAATTGCTCTAGAAAAGAAAAATATAGAAGGCCTCGAATTTGATAAAAGGGATACAATCAAAGATTGTGAAGTATATTTGGAAGGAAAAGCGACCATGTTACCTTTTAAAGAAAATAAGGAGAAAGAGGATAGAACTAGTGAAGCATTGATGATCGTCCACACTGATGTGTGCGGCCCGATGAGAGTTGGGACAACGATCGGCTCACGGTACTTTATCACATTTATAGATGATTACAGCCGTTATTGCAGAATATATACGATGAAAAATAAAAATGAAGCACTGACAAAGTTCAAAGAGTACAAGAAAGAGGTAGAAAACTATACAAAGAAGAAAATAATACACCTCCAAAGTGACAATGGGACGGAATACATCAACCATGAATTCAACGAATATTTAAAGAATCATGGAATCAAACGAAGGCTCTCTGCACCTTATACGCCAGAACAAAACGGAATAGCAGAGAGGAAAAATAGAAGTCTTCTAGAGAAAGCAAGATGTATGCTTAGTGAAGCTAAATTATCAGAGAAGTTCTGGGGAGAAGCGATCTATACCGCAAATTATTTAGCGAACAGATGCCCGTGCAGTAGCATTGGCAATGCAACACCATTTGAAAGATGGGTAAAAAGAAGCCCTTGCATCAGACATCTCCATGTCTTCGGCAGCAAGGCGTTCGTGCTTAATAAAGGGCAAAAGCAAAGCAAATTCCACCCTAGAGCAACTGTTGGAATCTTTGTGGGCTACTCTGAAAACTCGAAAGCTTATCGTATTTACATCCCCAAAAATAACAAAGTCATAATAAGCAGAGATGTAAGAGTGATTGACAAAATGTTTTATGAGAAGAAAAACGAAGAAGATGAAAACAAAATTGTCGAAGACTGTGAAGGTATCGATGTGTTCTTCATAGAAAAGAAAATAAACAAAAATGATGATACAAATGATGGGATAGTTAGCTCCAGCAATACAAATGAAGATATCGAACAAATTTGTGAAAACAATGAAGAACAAATTTGTGAAAACAATGAAGACATTCAAGTAGAAAATGATGTATTTGAAGATGTAGACAATGAAGAGTCTGGGGAAATTGAGCAAGCTCCCTCAAGTGAAACAAGACAAAGAAGAATACCAGCGTGGCTTCTAGATTATGTGAGGTTCGCATCTGATTTCTGTGAAATTGATGAGAATAGCGATGAGTTTAAAGAAGCAATAGCAAGCGAACTTAGTTCACATCTTAAAAACGCTACCTGGAAGATAGTACATAAAAGCGAGAGCAAGAATGTGATCGATAGCAAAATGATCTTGGGTTATAAGTACAATGCTATTGGAGAAATAGACCGAAGAAAGGCAAGACTCGTAGCACGAGGTTTTTCCCAAAAGGAAGGAATTGATTACAGTGAAACTTTCGCACCGGTCTCAAGAATGAGTACAGTACAACTCATAGTTGCACATGCAATTGAAAATGACATGAAGTTATGTCAACTGGATGTATGTACAGCTTTCCTAAATGGAAATATCAATGAAAATATTTACATGAAAATACCAAAGAAATTGGAAGAATATTTAAAGTTTATAATATCAGAGGATAACGATATTATCATAGTACAGAAGGCCAAAGAGATGTTAAAAGACTTAAATAAATATAAAAATGATGGAGTCTGTAAGCTGAATAAAGCTATTTATGGCTTAAAGCAAGCTGGAAGACAATGGTTTCTAAAATTGCAAGAGAAACTATTGGAAAACGGTTTCAAAAACACTACAGCAGACCCTTGTCTATATTTTTTGGAGAAAGGGGGAGAGAAACTGCTCATTAACGTATACGTCGATGATTTGATTATTGCATATAAATCTGAAATACTTTTGAAAGAAGTTAAGACAAAATTAAAAGAAGTTTTTGAAATAAGAGATATGGGAAAATTACATCATTGCCTCGGTATACAATTCACCCATGTAGGGGGAGAGATGACACTGTCGCAAAATACATTTGTACAACATTTGCTCCAAAAATTCAACATGGACGATTGTAAACCCGCGTCAACGCCCATGGAACTAGGGTTGAAGTTGACTAAGAGTGAAAATAAAGAAGAAATGAGCAAATATCCGTACCAAAATCTGATTGGATCATTAATGTACCTAGCCACAGCGACGCGCCCGGACATTATGTTCCCAGTAAGCTACCTGAGCCAATACAACACATGCTATGGAAGCGAACATTGGCAAGCAGCAAAAAGAGTCCTGAGGTACTTAAAAGGCACTGCAGATATTGGCCTGAAATATAAGAAAAGCGGTCAACCGCTGATTGGTATGGCCGACGCAGATTGGGCGGCGTGTACAATTGACCGACGCTCGTACACTGGATACACCTTCAAGTACGGTGGAGGTCTAGTAAGCTACGAAACGAAAAAACAGAGGGTTGTTGCCTTATCAACAGCCGAGGCCGAATATATGGCAATGACGGAAGCAGCCAAAGAAGCGCTACATCTTAAATACTTGCTACGCGAAATTGGAGTGGCGCAAGGACCGACTATGATATATAATGACAATCTAGCGGCGCAGAAACTGGCAAGTAATCTTATGACTGGTAAACGGTCGAAACACATAAGCATTAATAGTACATTACTACAGAGGCCGGGACAAAAGGGGTTGCCGGCCGAAGACATATAGACGGCTGAGCGAAGCGAGGCCGGATAGGTCTAAGGCCGGCAACCCCATATTTCCCGCCGAGGTATGTATTGTAATATAATTAAAACCACTCTTCAAGATAATATGATTTTATTGTATTCACTTCTTCGCCTCAATATTCATTTTCTTCACAATAACATTCACTTGTTCACAATAATAAAACTTATTAGCTACTCTCCGCTAACACGACCTCCGATCAACTGCCGTCCGCAGAGTGTTCCCCCCTTTTATACCCTGATAGTTGGGTAGACAAACGACCTTTTAGAAATAAAAACTACCTTACATTCAAAATGTTATAAACTAGTACTATTAATCAGTGTTAATTATTGAAAAACCCTACACTCGTCCGTCCTGACGCCGTGTATGCCCTCATACATGTGCCAGGTGGCAACCCTACACTTGGCCGACCGACTGTACAAATACATAAAGTAACAAAATAACATTTTTTTGACACTATAAAATCTTCTAAAAATTCAAAAATGCTTATTTACATCAAATCTTTAAAGAAACATTTTATAGACCATATAAAATCTTTTTACAATTCAAAAATAAGTGAATATGTAGATCGATACATTTTATTTTAAACTGCTTATTTACATCGTATCTTTGATATTACTTTAAGTTTTAATAATTATAATAATAAATATTGGGGGACAATCTTACACAAACACATCTTTAACGAGCCAGTCAAGAACATCTAACTATGATAAACGTGAACCATTCAACTGTCATGGTCAGTAAATAAATCACTAAGAGGAAAATTTATGTAAGTAGCTTTATTTGCTGTAACAGTAGGTACTCGTAGGTACATGAACAAATCAATTCTCGTGACTAAAACCAGGATCAATCTTTCTTAATTGAATCAACCTTACGTTAATCACAAACTAATTAAAATCTGATACATCTTTGACGAGCCAATCAAGAACATCTAATTATGATAACAGTAAACCATTCAATTCTCTTGGTCAGTAAATAAATCACTTACAGTATAATGTATGTAACTTTTACTGCTGTAACAGTACACGAACCAAATCAATTATCGTTACTGAAGACAGCTTCAATCTCTCTTATCATTCAATAATGCATACTGATCGCAAATCAATCAATTCTTGCGATCAGTACGTACTACCATAATACAGGGTACGAACCAGTTCAATTCTCGTACTTAATGGTAGAATATTGCTGTAGCAACACACGAACCAATCAATTCTCGTGGTTGCAAGCAGCTTCAATCTCAACTCCAGTAAACATTCTCATACCCAATGGAAGTATATCGCTGCAGCAGCACACAAAGTAAATTTTCATGGCTGCAACCAGCTTCAATCTCCACTCCAGTCAACTTGGCCAGTGAGCTCGTCAAATTCTCAATGCCGGTCTACAACAAAAATAAGAATGTAGTATACTCATTATCAAAATTCAATAAAGCCATAACTAAACCTCATCATCACTAATATTGGAACCTGATTCGTCATTATTTATTTGTAATGCAGCACGAGTGCAGCCGCTACCGCAGTAGAGTGGCTAGAACGATTCGTCTGCTAAGTATACCAGAATATGATCATATACTTAGGTACATGCCTGTCCTGACACAGAGCTTTAATAACTCGAAACGGAACGAACGATGGAAGCAGTTCTCTTACTCTTTCCATCGTTATTAAAATTCACTTTGGTGATCTTCACTAGATCCCCCTCATACGAGCAAATCGTCTGTTTCTGTCGTACTGGATTTCTGCTTTTCCAGCTCTCTACCTACTCTATTATAAACCTAAGTCGACAGACACATGATTTTCTTCTCAAGTTTCATCTATTATACTTCAAATAACTATCATTTCCAACAGATTTTGATTAAATAGCTGCCGCAGACTATACATAGTTTATTTCTTGCTGCTTTGCCATGTACATCCTTCATCTTTTTTGGTAGTCACCTGATGGTTTATAAATTAAAATTAACAGATACTGATCAGTATCTGCAAAAACAATGTCACAAACACAATAAACAGAACAGCCTGAGAGGTATCTACGTTCCTTATATTGTAATCCATTATTCATTAAAATAACAGATCCACCACCCCCTGCCGTAGTTCTGTCGAACGCGCTCGCCAATACGTAACGTAATTATTTCCATTAAGTTTAACTTGTGGTTCTTTAACCAAGTTTCTGTTAAGCAAACTACATTTAACTTTAAAAATATTTTGTTTCAACGGGTCTAACGCGATATTTAATTTTTTTGCCTTTATTCAGTACCGGGATTTCGACACAGCTTGCACCAGTCATGTTCGCGGCAAAACTCAAGTCTTAACAACTGTTCTGTTAATAATTCTTTATCTAGTATTCTGCCAGTGAAGTAATTTATATTTTGGTGTAATAATGTTACACTAATTAGTGTGCTTCTCAGTTGTCCCAACAGACAGTAAAAGTTAAAACCGCGGTTGAAGATGTCATCCTATCCATGGTGGAAAAGAAGCTTCGTTTTCCAACAAAGGAATTAAGCTAAAGTTTTAGCAAATTTGTCAGTGCTAATACGGTAATCATTAATAGCATTATTAGTGCCTAGTAACGCGCCTATAAAGAATATTTAGCAACAAGCTTAGACAGGCAGTCGAATCTGTTTTTTTTTTTAACGTAGCTTCGGGCAAACTGTTATCTATAATACAGCATAAAACCGTCTTCCTATCCTATCAGATTAAATCAATTTTCTACGATTATATATTCATAACAGTTTTTTCTTTTCCGCTCACGGGAAAATGGTGTCCCGGACCTTTGGAAGGCGTGCGCGGAGCCGAAGTACCGAGGTACCAAAGTACCAAACGAGTACCACATAGCCAACACGTAGAGGCCCTTTAGACAATTTAACGAAATAGCATTCCATAATATTATTATTATAGGCTGGAGTTATTTTATTCAATGACACCGGCAAGCTACTGTCCGATACAGACAAGTAATTTTAAAAATATTCAATTAATACTGTGTTTTGTTTTTATTTTCTTATAAACTTTTCTATATAGTCCTGAGCCTTATCTTACTGGCGCCTTGTGCCAAATTACTAAGACATATACTATTAGGTCAAATAATCATCATGCTTACCAAACGAATGGTCAGTGTGTTCATCAATGTCTGGCAACTGTATCGTTAACCGTCTGACAAACCATTTCTTCCTTGCTAGTCACACAATTATTTGTTTAGTATACAATAGCTAGTCACACAATTATTTGTTTAGTATACAATATGGAACACAGATAAATAAATGGGAGTGTCTAAATATCCATTCTTAACATGGTAACCACCACTCGATATTATACATAGCATCTCTACCTGGACTACCGATCACGTGATTCCAACACCACCCACCATTGATATCGGATTATATGCGAGCACGACGGATGGATACAAAACAATATCAGCTGCTGCACTCACTACTTTCGAATTCAGGCAGGGCAGAATCGATGTTTGGATCGTAACGTATGACAATCTTTAATTACCTAAATATTTGGTCGCTCTCTGTATGACTGACTATGTAGACTATCTATTATTATGTAGTTTACGTCAACAACTCTACACGCTACTCAGGTACTAACGCAGTCAACTTCCACATTCAATAATGTTACTAAACATTTTATGTCCCTGCCTTAATATCGACTACCTATAGTTTTTTTTTTTTGCGGTTGTATTTTATCTTTATTATCAATTATGTTAGGTATGTCTTGTTTCATATTAACTCTGCACCACCTACTGCATATATATTTTCTTTATTTTTTCGCTACCCAAGGGTTGTCTGAAAGAAATCGCTCTTTAGCGATAATACCGCCTGTTGTCTACCTCTACCTACACTGTTATTATTTTCTGTTTGTAACGTTTTATTTGTGTGAGGTATGCAATAAAGAGTATTCGTATCGTTACTAAGAAAAACTGCACCGTACTTCTTTGATCTGTGACCGTACCATTACCAAAACCTCTTTTAAACACGATCTTTATTTTGATCGTGCTCTTTCCCTAGTTTTGAAACGGATTAGCGTTTTACTAATGTCACCTTACCCTTGAAATTGATAAATCATCATGTCAGCCGAAAGACGTCCACTGCTGGACATAGGCCTCTCGGTGGAAATTTTAACTAATATACTTTTAATTGGGGCAAGAAGTCTGACATATTTTTTTAGATTTTGTAGTACTTATTACATTTTACTGTTCGGAGCAAAGCATGTAAAGATGACTCCTTATAGTTAAAACAAATTATTGTACCCTGTTAAGACCTTAGGTTGAGACCTATTCATTTTACTTAAAGCCGCCTTCTGAGTTGCTTTGGCCGTAGTGACTGTTATTACTTCAATTTTTGTATTTATTGCGGTCTGATTGTGGTATTTCCCGGTTGCTTATTGAAAATTGCGTAAGTTAATCAGGCTGAAAACAATACAGTGCCAAAATGCCCGACTTCATTGTCCTGTCCATTATCCCGTGAACGATACAATCTACTACTCGTTTTGCCGTAATATCTTGCCATTATTTCATAGTAATAGTTTTCTTATGGGCTCGCCAAATATGCTTCATCATGTCAGCCGAAAGACGTCCACTGCTGGACATAGGCCTCCCCCAAAGACTTCCACAATGACCGGTCCTGCGCCACCCGCATCCAGCGGACACCCGCGACCTTCACCAGGTCATCGGTTCACCGTGTGGGGGGGCCTGCCCACGCTACGCCTTCCGGTACGTGGTCACCACTCGAGAACCTTTCCTGCCCCAACGGCCATCAGTTCTACGTGCTATGTGCCCCGCCCACTGCCACTTAAGTTTAGCGATTCGGAGGGCTATATCGGTCACTTTGGTTCTGCTGCGGATGGCCTCATTCCTAATGCTTCAAATATGCTTGTTCTGTTCAAAATAATGAGTTTGACCATAGTTTTGCTTACAAGGGAAGGCACTAGTCAGCTGTTGTTGCCACTCAGACCACAAGTATATAGTATAGTGCGTAAACCCTCATAGCAAACCTTTGCCAATCCTTGAAACTATTTTTATTTTATTTTTTTCCATCTCAATCATAAGCGCTGGTACATTCATTCATTTTTGGTAACAAGGTATTTATTATTTGATTTTTAGCTGATGGATCAAAACCAGGCACAATATTCTTTTGACCTATGTTTTTAATTGTGCCGGACGTCGATGGCTGAGATGAAATACCAGTTTTTAATAGAATTCACAATATCCATCACAACTTTGATAGTACAAGGGGGTGTACATGACCTTTTGTCCGGTGACGCGCAGTCCTCGCATGGGCTGGTGAAGTGGAGCCGCTCCTGCCGCCCCACAGCTTCGCTTCGCTCTCGATCCTCTTCACTGCCATTGCGTTCCCGTCGTCGTGATGCGCTGATGCTCCGGCTATGCCGACGACTCGATGCCTCAGCTGTGGTCTCCTGATTCTATCGCGGTACTCTTGCAGCTTTCAAAACGGTATTCTTCTGGTGTCTGCAGGCGCCGTTGATCGCCAAACTGACTATGACGGACATCGTCCGCCAGTTTAGAATCCCCAGCATGAAAAGAAAGTGTCTAGTGTTATACGTATATTCAACATACTTTATAACTAACAGAAATTAAAAGGAAATATCCAATACATAAGAATTGAATTTCATCCAGAAAAGAAACCCTCTAGTAACGATAAGTAGCTAATATGGCTCACGTAATGACACATATTGCCAATTTAGTGCAACGCATGTGGGTAGTTGAAAGTTAAAAGAAAGGAAATCACAGTTATCATGCAACCAAGGAGTAAATTGACTATTAAAGCATGTAACCAATAAATCCTCACGCAATCTAGAACTGAATATGTAGGCCCAACTTATGGGTGCATGCATAGACAGTGAGCAACTTAGGCTGGCTATACAAATACCTTCAGCCGTCGCCACAGTTCTAATTACATTTTGTAATAATTAAATCTATTGACAAGTTTTGTGTGTATTCAGATTAGTAACAGTATACTAATACGTATTACGATCATGGAACATTCAACTTATTGAATGTATGGACTATAAATAAAATTTTAAATTAAATTAAGGAAAGAGTAACCAACCCGTATAAATTCCAGACTTACATCATTAATGGCACGTGGCCTGCTACTGAAATGTTGAGTATACCTTATTCACTTGCTTGCATGAGAGAAGCAGGTATACCAAATCATTTTTATTTCTTATACATATTCTAATCCAACGAAATAACGGTTTTCATCAATTATATAACGAAATAGTAGTAGTAGTAGGCGTGTACTTACGTTCTGCGCACTTCTGATGTGTAATATAATTAAAACCACTCTTCAAGATAATATGATTTTATTGTATTCACTTCTTCGCCTCAATATTCATTTTCTTCACAATAACATTCACTTGTTCACAATAATAAAACTTATTAGCTACTCTCCGCTAACACGACCTCCGATCAACTGCCGTCCGCAGAGTGTTCCCCCCTTTTATACCCTGATAGTTGGGTAGACAAACGACCTTTTAGAAATAAAAACTACCTTACATTCAAAATGTTATAAACTAGTACTATTAATCAGTGTTAATTATTGAAAAACCCTACAGTATAGTGCTTTTCTCAAACATGCAATGAAATAAACAACAAAAAAAAAACAAAGTTTTATTTTTAATACGCATAGTGGCAGAATGTCATGGAAATTAAAAAAGAGGACTTTGCAGGCCTAGGCCTGCAACATTTGTATGAAATTCCATTAACTACCTCTTGTCCTAGCCGCACCTGAAACGTCATACTTCGCAGCCTATTATAAGGAACATAACATCAATATTTCATTGCATGTTTGAGAAAAGAGCACTTTATAAGAGACTGCGTGCTGAGAGGTGACGTGACTGTTTCATACAAGGAAACGGAGAACATGGAAGCTGACTTAATGACGAAAAGTCTTCCACAGCCGAAACTGGCAAAGCTACGTCAGCGCCTGGGACTATGCAGTACTGGCAGAGGATCCCTCGTGAGGGGGAGTGTTATATAGCTAGCCTCCTTGAAGCTTGAACTGTTTAAAGCACTCGGGATTTTCAAAAAGAACTGATGTGATTTCTGACATTCGCCATCAAATAAAATTACGGAAGATATTATACAAGTTATTTTATTGTGTTAATTTAATGTAATCTTCTATATATATATTACGCGAAGCCGATCTTTATTATGCCCATCAGATCTACAGTTATGGACCGATTTTGATAAATTATATACCATAGGATTCGTCCCATCCTGCAGATGTGCAATAAGGTCTTAGTTTTTGTTATTTTTGTCCTGGAAAATTAATAAAATGATATTTACGAAAAATTCTGGATGCCCCGACAAATATAAGCCTCAAAATAGTGTTCGATGACGCCGCATACAAGCGAGGGGTCAGCTTACCTTGGTAGAATTGTACGAGGTGTCAAAATTCAGCTTGGTTAACACGTGACCTCCACGTGACTTGGGAACTGACTATGGTATGATTCCGGATGACATAAAATTAAATATGAACTAAAATGTTCCTGTAAGAAATATCTGGTACAGCAATACAATATAAAACTTTTGAGTCGAGAAATACTCAATATTATTAACTATAAACGAAAGTAAAATTACTAATTTGTTTACAAGACAATACATAATATTCGGTCAAAGTATTTACAGTTTACATAAATGACAGACGTATTGTGTCAACTTTTTTTTTATGCTCTAATTATGTCAATATTAAATTGTCATGGTTTATACTTCAAAGAAGTTGATATACAAACCAATGACGTTTCAAATATACGTTCCGTATATCTTGACTGATATTGATATCTGCCAAAACAATGACAAACCAAATTAAACTTTACGTTGTGAGTTACAGAACTGTTTCTGAGTAAATAATAGATAAGCTGCAAAACATTTTGAAAGAGAAGAGGCTAGCTTTGTCTAAGTGTGTCTCTCTTCCACCTATTGCCATACCAGTAGGGTGATCATAAGCAAAGAAGTTCAATCAGTAGACGTTACTTATTGGTGGATTCAGATCAAACCGACGAGAAAACAATGTTGCACTAATTAACCTTTACGACGCCAATAATGTATTCGCAGTATATGCGCACCATTTAATCGACAAAACGATGAATATATCCGTCATGGTGACGGCGTCCAATGCGATATCAACCTAGATGCATTTCTATTGATAGTGCGCTTAAAAGGTTAAATACTTTAACAAAATTAAGACGTCAGAAAAATAATTAAACCCTTTAATTGTCGACAACATGAGAGTTATGACATACGTTGACAAAATCACCTTCGTTCTTTAGTTGACGTGTAAGTGTCACTGCCGTTCATAAAGTATGGCGTTCAAGGGGTTAATTTGCTATTCTTCAATGTTTGTCTGAGGATGTCAAACGCAAAGTTGAACCCTATAGAAATGCATGTAGGTTGATATCTCATTAGAGGCCATGACGGATATATACGTCGTTGGCTTCGGACCGTTGGTGCTAATATAGGTACGTTGTTAGCGTCGAAAAGGTTAATAATACTCGAAAAGTTAGAGGACATGTATATTTCTCTTTGTTACGTTTCAGTAAACATGTCCAAAATAAGGGGGATAATGGTCACGTTAAACTGCCAAGTTCTAAAAGGGCGTAGGTACATTGAAAGGATGAATATGATAACCACTATTGGTAACATGTTCAATAAAAAGTTAAAATTATACTGTATAAGTGTCACCTGCAACAGTGACAGTGCCGGTTTTCAGGGGGTCTATCCGAAACACCCGAAGATCGAAGTTCATTATATTTCCTTCTCTATCACACCAATAAGCAAGTGTTATAGAGATAGATATAACGAAAGATTTTAACCCAGTTACTTCACTTGACAACATAGACCTCACAACTGTCATGCCAAACCACACGATGGGCCATGATGGGCCACGTACAAGACGCAGTTATGCGGTAGAACGAGATGCAAATATGTTTTTTTATGATTGACTGACTGGCGATTGGCTTTAGTCTCACCTGATGGAAAGCGATGGCCTTTAAATGCATAACTGCGACCTATACGTTGGCCCATAATGGCCCATTGCGTGGTTCCGGCATCAAATGTTAATACCAATATTGCCAATGTCGCATGCATTGGTTTTTTTTTCTAGATTAGATAGAATAGGTTATGAGGATACTTAGAGATTTCTAAAGAGATCCTATACGAGTACGAGTTCCACCAAGGGGGACGGAAAAACTCTTACCCACCTAAATTGAGAATTTGTCTTAAACGGCCGGCGCCTTATCATAAACAACCTCTTTAATTTGGGCGGGTATGACGTGGACATGATAATGAGCCAAATAAAAAAGTGGAACTATGACAAAGACAACAAATGATGTATCTCTCTCTGTCGCTCTTATTCCATTTAGTACATGACCTGGGTAG
The DNA here is from genome assembly GCA_905163555.1 of Notocelia uddmanniana. NCBI lineage: Eukaryota > Metazoa > Arthropoda > Insecta > Lepidoptera > Tortricidae > Notocelia > Notocelia uddmanniana. The sequence goes on along the minus strand of LR991065.1, from coordinate 10,824,917 downwards.
TGGTATTATTATTTGAAAATTTCTCAGGGGTACTCTAAGGGAGGGTAGGATAGGAGTCATATCACAGAACATTCTTAGTTGCGGAACTATGACAAAGACAACAAATGATATATCCCTCACAGTCGCTCTTATTCAATTCAGTAAGTATATGATATGATCATATCGCTCGCTAACGGTATTATTATTAGACGTCTTCTCTGGGGTACTCTGAGGTTGCGTACCTTATTCGAGCCTTATTTAGACAAGAGACGCCATCAGCGCACATTACCGAACAAAATATTTTGTAAATTGGGGGAGGTAACACACACATAAAAAATCACACATACAAAATATTTTCCTATTACTACGCACCATTACACTGAAACAATCAACGCACACACATTCAAAACACTAAAATTATCTGATTATTATCAGATGGCCAAATTGACTGAAGTTGCTAAGATGCATATTTTTCATAGAAATTCTCATAGTTAGTAGGTAGATCTTATTTCTTGAAATAAGGCTGACATATACTGTAAACTTGACGACTAGCCGTGATGATCAAGCACGAATGTTTTTAAATCGACTTTGTAATCGACCTTCCGAATACGCATATTCTATCCCGTGGCTTCGCTTGCATTCTTCGTAGTACGTCGACGCGGCGAAGCCGCGCGGGTAACTAGTAATGTTATAATACATATTTAGTAAAGTGTGTACGTGTTTTTCAATCTACTGCGAACCTGCCTATATCAGAAATAGGTTTGTGATTACGATCATACAATGTCTGTCATATGCTCACAATGTCTGTCATATGATCCACATGCATAGAAAAATAGTGCAGTTAACAAATCAAATTTGTATTTGTTAACTGCACTATTTTTCTATGCATGTGGATCATATCAGCGTCCTGTAGGTGTGGTTAAAAATGTATGTCAAAAATGATGCAGTACCTACTCACAACCAGAGGAAGTAACCCAAGCCCTGATTCATCTAGAATGTTAAATAAATATATAAGTTTTCCAAAAACTTACTGTCTGGTTATTTTATTATACTTGTAAAAATACAAATGTCAAAGGCATATTTTTTGTGATGCGTGTTGATGCACATTTTAATTTTCAGATTTCATAGTATATAAGTACTTATAGTAAACCAGGCATTGAAGGATCTGTGGATGGAAACCACTTTAAAATATTTACAACATCACTGGAAATAGAACACCTTTTTACCGTACAAAATACTACCATTAATTAAATGTTCAAATGGTAAGGATTACAAAGAAGAACAAATCCATGTATCATATCATATTATTAGATAATATAATTTTGTAGGTATTCATTTTAAACCAAGAATGAAATTGTCATTTAATCAGGACGGAATATTATTAATTATATGTCCCTGTTCTTTAATAAAATCAAATTTATAATTACTATGTTCACCATCAACTATGCTATACTTAAATTAAGCTAAACAATGCAAACTAAAGTATTTATCTAAATAACTATACCCTAGCATCAAAGTTTTGTCGACATTCGCGCGAACACGGTGGCGCGTGTATATATGTAAAAAATACTTTAAAGGCCGTCGAAATTAAAACATTAACCGCACTGTCAGTAGAAAGACTTTGTGAAGTTATAGCTGTAGAGATTTTAGGTTTAAATGTTCTGATTGTTTGTGTATATAGAAGCAACCTAAACAAGGCTGTAGAATTTCTGAATGTATTGGACCGATTGCTCAACAAGATCAATGAATTAAGGTACGACTGTATTATAGTTGGCGATACAAACATTGATAGTATGACTATAACTACCGACAGTAGGAATTTGCTTGATACTCTCTCTTCATACAACTTCACGAACAAAGTAAATTTTCCAACTCGAGAAACACGAACAACATCTACCTCTCTTGATCACTTGTATTCAAACCGATGTGACGACCTATCTATTACCGTCGCTGCGGTGACGACAAACATTAGCGACCACTACGGTGTCCGAGCTGTAGTTGAGTGCAAGCGTGGAACCATACGGCGACGGCCCCGCTCACGCGTCGCGTCCGTAACTACACGGTCGCTTCCAAGGACGCTTTTGCGGCGGCCGTGGACAGCGTTGACTGGAAGGAGTTATGTGAGCGAAAGTTTACCGTAGATAGCCTAGCCCACACTGTTATTAATGTTCTAGTGAACAAAATAAACATTTGCTTCCCTTTCAAAATTAAACCGAACATATCCAAACGTAATACAAGGATAACAGATGAAGTATACAATTTAAAATGGTTATTGTTTGATCTTATAAAATTAAAAGAAAACCTCAAAATAATGGATTAGACCAAAAAGTAGACGAACTCAATGATAAATACGACGTCTCACACGAAATGTTAAAACCGATTTCTGTGTTACAAAAATACAAAACAGTGTAAATAAAATGAAAACAATGTGGGACATAATCAATAGAGAATCGAATAAAAACAAAACATCCGTTTTGGTATATAGAATACAGAATTCTGAATGTTAAACCAAAATTTGGAGGTGCAAGTTGATATAATGGATTTATGAATAATTTTGGTAGTAAATTGTACTAAGTACTGATTTTTAATTTTAGGAAATTCTGGCTACCCGCAGCCCACAGCATTCCTGGTTAATGACTCCTTTTTTGGTGGTGATTCCTGGCTTTCCGGCTCCCCAGATTATTAAATGCCCGGGGTCCACTACCTCATCCCAAGAACTGGTGTAGGCCCTAGTTTCAATATCAAAAAAATATGTTATTCTTAAATTAAATAAAGCAACTTTGAAACATACATATGAAATTTTAATTCTTTATAATTATATCTTATGAATAAACACTGAAGTTATTCAATACATATCAGTCATCTAGAGATCATTATCATTGATAATATACCTGTATATTATTTAGCACAATAGCATAGGAATATTGTTCTAGAGACTGAAGTTATATTGGCCAATAGAAACCAAACAACATACCTATAATATAACTTAAAAATCAAAGTTGAAGGTAAACTTTGATTCCTTAACTTATAAGCTACCTATAAGATAAAATATTAAAGTTCATTGTGACATCATGTTGAACCCATTTTTACCGACTTCAACAGAAGGAAGAAGGTATTCAGTTCGTCTGCATGTTTGCTTGTTATATGATTCAATGGGGCAGAGTGAGACACACTACCCAAGCGGCTAAAATTAATAAGTCAGGTTGAGGAACTGTTGGAGGCCCGGCACATAACTCAAGCCTTACTGAGTTGTAAAAGAGAGCCCTCTGTATAATGGGCATCCAAGCAGCTACAGGCATATAGCCAGTGTCCGAGAAGCAGGTTTATCACTTATCACTTCAAATCTTGTAATTTGAGTCATATATTTACGGAGCCTACTAGAGTCACTGCTACAAGCGCCACCTGTATAGATAACATTTTCACTAATATTATTCCAATCACTAAAAGTGTAATCAGTAAATTAGAATCAGATCACTTAGGTCAATTAATGGTATTTGAGACATTAAGAAGAAATACCCTGAGGAAACAAATAACTATTGTACCAGTAACCACGGGCCGTACGGAACGAATGAAGCAAAGTCTAGTCCAGGCGCTACCCTTTCTGTCTTCCGATATGAGTCCAAACGAAATGTACAATTCATTTTTTCACACTTTTATGAAACATTATAATGCGATTTTTACATCCAAATCGGTCGTGGTTGGTGGGACATCAGTTTTTAGTGAGTGGGCTACTGAGGACTTACATAAACGTAGACAAGCACTGTATGCTTTATAAATATGAGGAACGCCGGTTTAATATGAGTGATGAATTTAAGGAACATGTCAAACAATATTCTAAGAAATTTAAAATAGATTGTCATATAGCTAAACGTAATTTTATAAGCCAGAAAATTACAAATAGTTCGGACATTATAAAAACAACATGGAAATTAATTAATGTGGAAACTGGTAGATCAAAGCACACAATGAATGATTTTAAACTAAAAATTGATGGCATAATTATAGATTCAAGATTAGAAGTAGCAACAGAATTTGAAAATTTTTTCTCTGAGATACCAGTATCCACAACAAAGACATTAAATTCTTCACCTTCGTCTGCCATTACATTGTTAAAAGATAGCGCCTCAGAATGTAGTGGAAATCTTCATTTTGAATATGTTAGTACCCCAGATGTAATAAAGGCGTTAAAATCAATTAATGTCAAAAAAACTGGTGATCTCTGGGGAGTCTCTGTCCATGCTGTCAAATCTCTAATAGAAGTCATAGCGCCTGACTTGGTAGTTGTATTTAATAACAGTATTGACTGCGGTGAGTTTCCTGATCTAATGAAACATAGTAAAATAACTCCTTTATTTAAAGCAGGTAGCACTTCTGACCCCACTAATTTTAGACCAATATCTGTGCTACCAACATTTAGTAAAATTTTTGAAAAATTAGTTTTGTCCTAATTAATAAGACATTTTAATACAAACAATTTAATGCATAATAAGCAATTTGGTTTTACGCGGGGTCGCTCGACAACCGACGCGGCTGTTGAGCTAACTAAACATATATTCGATGCCTGGGAAGAGTCACAGGATGCCTTAGGTATTTTTTGCGATTTGTCCAAGGCCTTCGACTGCGTATGTCATGAAACATTAATGAGGAAACTGCACTACTATGGAGTTAGAGGATCGGCACTGAATTTGCTAAAATCTTATCTATATGGTAGAATACAAAGGGTCGATGTGAATGGACAGCGATCACCGGGATCAGTGGTCTCGATGGGTGTACCGCAGGGATCAATATTGGGACCTTTCCTATTCCTTATCTACATAAATGACTTGCCATACCTCGTAAAGACCCACCATGATATAGTATTGTTTGCAGACGATACCTCTCTTATATTCAAAGTCAAACGATAGCAACAAGCTAATAATGATATAAACAATGCTATTTCTAAAGTAGTTAATTCGTTCAATGTCAACAATTTATTGTTAAATGAGAAAAAGACCAAATGTATCAAGTTTGTCACGACTAACGTTAAGCACAATCAAACAAGTGTCATTGTGAAAGATGAGGAATTGGAACTAGTGGATAGTACTGTTTTTCTTGGATTAACATTAGATTCCAAACTCCAATGGGGTCCTCATATTGCTAATCTCTCGAATAGACTGAGTTCTGCAACTTTTGCCGTGAGCAAGATCCGCCAACTGACAGACGTGAAGACAGCTCGATTAGTATATTTTAGTTACTTCCACAGTATTATGTCGTATGGTATTTTACTATGGGGCAGTGCTTCAGATATTAATACCATTTTTGTTCTGCAGAAGAGGGCTATTCGAGCAATATATAAAATGAACCATAGAGACTCACTTAGAGATAAGTTCAAGAACATTAATGTAATGACATTGCATTGTCAATACATCTATGATAATATTGTGTATGTACATAAAAACATTGTAAATTTCAGGAAGAACTGTGACATACATAATATTAATACTCGAAATAAACACAAACCCGCGGTGCCCACCACTCGCCTCCAGAAAATTAGAAAATCATTCATGGGTAATGGTGTGAAGTTTTATAATAAGCTTCCAAGAAACGTAACTGAATTATCTATTAATAAATTTAAAAATTATGTAAAGCGTCAACTCATATCGAAAGCATATTATAGCACACATGACTACATGAATGATAAAACACCGTGGGATTAATTGTGACTGAAATATTAATGAATTAATCATTATGGCATTAGATATTAATATAATCTTTTTTTTTGATATTTTGATTTTATTCTAGAAACTGTCTAGATTTCTATTTTTTATTATAATTATTATTTATGTTTTGACGATCCTATTGTGAATTTTACTACAAAATAATTTCTTACTTTGACATGTCTACAACAATACAATATTTATGTTAAAGAATAATAATAACATCAATAAATTGCTCTAAATAATTAATTAATATATATGTTAATACATGTTATAACTGACGATTCGAAAGTGCTTGTTGCTAGGCCTATTTGAATAAAGAATATTTTGACTTTAACTTTGACTTTCACACTCCTAGCAGGTCTGTATTTTGAATTACTGAAGAACTTAGACAAATGATAGTTGCTTATGGTTATTCCTCATCATCCTCCTAGCGTTTTCCGTTTTATTTCACCGGTTGGATCGCTATTCGAGAAGCCTTTCATCCTGCCGTGAGCGTCCTATAGTTTAAAACGAGTTGAAGTACATACTTAGACTTGACCTCTAAATAAGTTTTTATTGGACACAATAATTAAATTTAGACAGCGTCATAATAACTACAGCATACTTACTTTTCCACAATCAACATTTCGAACTGGGTCGAATGTGTTCTCATTTTGTTTTAATTATTTACATTTCAGTCTTTTAATCTAAATTTTACTTCTTCAATAACTATTAATTCGTTAAATAAACGCTGCTCGCGCGTTTTCACAACATTGACTTGACAGGTGCTTGATATCTTACATCCTTTTCACACTTGCACTGAGACATGAAACAACATGATAACAGATATAACCCGAACGAATTATGTAGTGCTCTCACGAGCTTAATACGTAAAAATGAATGGTACTTCGTAATTTCATCGCGTATCGATCCAAGGCAGCCAACATCCGAAACAAAAGTAAACTAAAAACGTTGCGACTAAACGCACATCGAATAGAAAGTTTCGTTCTAAAACATACTCGCATGTTTTCACAAAACGGATCGCCAGTAGTATGCTCGTTTAACGTGATCGAATAGTATTCGATTGTTTTGCTTAAAACTTATACTAAGCATACAGGGCTTTGTTTTTCAATCCTATAAATATTAAACATAAATAAATATTAGGGAACATTTATTTTTACATAAATCGAACTAGTCCCTTTAGTACGCTCAATGAGGCTTGTGTTAGACGACGATATATTTGATAGATAGATTTACTTAAACATCCTATGTTAAATTATTCTTATTTCAGATCCATTGCTAGTTCCATGTGCCACTGATGATATTGAATGTCTTAGCAAATCTACAGAGCGATTCTTAGAACAAACGCATAAAGGAATACCAGCCTATAATATACTGGCGATAGATCCCTTATTTATACCTTCATTCGACGTTGAATTTCAAAGAGAAGGTTTGATTTATAAAAATAAGAATGTGACTGTAACTGGATTAAGAAATCAGAAGATATCGGATTTTAAGTAAGTCTAATTGCTATTAAACAAATGAAATACTACTATAGCAATCTAAAGGCACGGTAGTGTCTCCGCCAGTACAATCCAAAGGGCCATTGGGCAGAAAAGGGAGTTTCTTTTGACAAATACAAACCCCCTTTTCCGCCCAATAATAGAATACGGTAACACGGTACGGTATAATAGAATACGGCTTCCAGACAAGGGGGTTTGTCACCTAAAATAGGTGGATTGCGTTAATCCTTTACTAACTCACCAGTTCATTCATCAATACGAGTTATGTACTAAACTGACGTTATTATTAAAGATTATGTACTGGACTGACGTCATAGTAGGCTGAAATTTAATACAAGACCGAATGAATATAAGAACAGGCTAGAATTTGAGTAGTAGGTACGTACTCGTACTATATCAACATTTCAGTAGTGCATAAGTTTAAGTTGATACATCTAGGATACACAGTCGCTGAGGTCAAAATCGGACAGAACATCATCATCATAATATCACTTTACAAAAATGTTACAAAAATGCAAATTACTTGAAAGGTTTAGCGTCTAACCCATAAAATAAATGAATGTTAATTTTCAGAATGGATACCGTAGCGAAATCGGTGGTACTCACTACGAAGGCGGATTTAACTATGGTCGGCGATGTAACTGCGATTTTCACTAAGTCGTCAAAGAGCCTAGATGGACATTATACATCACATGCAAGTAAGTCATCATGAAATTAACACGATAGTTGCAGCTCCACACGACATAATATAGTCCGTTTTCTATTGGGCATGCTTGTATGGAGACGTATACAATTTTGAGTACAGCAATGCCATTTGGTACGGGGATTATACATATAAACGTCCACCTGAACCTAAAACGCCCGGTAGCCAGTTTGAATTCCGCGACAGGTGCGGGCTAGGGGGGGTCGAAGGACAGAGCTCCCGGCGATCAGATTTTTTTTTTGGCGGATTAGGTTGGACCTTTGAGTCAAGTTTGGTATCGTTCTCAGGTAACTAGATGATGCCCAATTCATTTTTCATACCAGTTTTTTAGGATTCTGTAGCAATATTTTGCTACAGAATACGACGACTCAATAGTTAAAATATTTTTTAAGAAAAAAAAACCGACTTCAATGGGGGAGGCCGGTAAAAGATTATTATACTTAGATGGTGCACTCTTAGATAGATATACAATAAAATAAAAATGGCTATAATGTATGTTTATAATGGTAGAAGACTAAGTACCCTCAATTCTTCATGGAATCATGAAAAAACCTTGCTTGCTTGACAAACAAAACATAGAGAACAAATCGCCAAACGTGAACTACGCGTCGTTGAAGAGTTCCGTTCTGACTTCATCAAATGTCACTTTTATGAATGAAAATGCTTGATTAGTTCATGAAAATACTAAAATCACTATTTGTGTGACTTTCACATTTGAGGAGTTCCTTCGATTCCTAATGGATCCCATCATCAGAACTCGAGCATGACAAAAATCAATCGTGAAAATAGAACTGGCTTAACAAACACAGCTAGAAGGACACATCGCCAAACGTGAACTATTCGTCGTTGAAGAGTTCTGTTCTGATCATCATCAGCAGTTCCACTTCATCCAATGTCACATTTTTGTATAAAAATGCTCGATTTGTTGATAAAAACACAAAAATCACTATATGTTTGCCTTTAAGATTTGAGGAGTTCCCTTAATTCCTCATGAATTCCATCATCAGAACTGCGTTTTGACAAAAATGGGACCAACTTGGATATATATACTTACAATCAAAAAAAGAATTTTCCAAATCGGTTAAGAAATGACGGAGTTATAGACTAACAAACATTAAAAAAAAAAAACAAAAAAAAAAACATACAACCGAATTGATAACCTCTTTCGAAATTTTGAAGTCGGTTAATAAGACACTTTTAGTAGTAACGAAATGCAAACAAACCCTCATATTCTCATATTTTTGGTATTAAACTTGGTTTATAAAAAATATTGTCCGAAAGCCTATTCAAAGCAGATTCAAAAAACATAACAAGTAAATATAAATTTGACTATTTTAAATGTAAAATATAATATAACTTTCTAAAAGACTAGTCGACTTCACTGGTGACCGAAGAGCTGGCAGCTTTCTCGCACAACGTATTAGCATCGCAATACAGAGGGGAAATGCTGCCAGCATCCTTGGCACTATGCCAAAGGGGCCAAATTTTTTAGATTTATTTTAATTTTATTTAGTATTAGTTTTTAGTTTTAATTTAGTTCTATTCTAGGTCTAGTTTAAGTTGCTTAATATTGTTCATATAATAAAGATTTAAGATTTATTATATGATATATATAATAAATAAATATTTCTATACTAAAAGAAAAAAAAAATATATAATATTAAAAGTACTGCGACGTTTGTCAGCGCAGCGTAGGGGGCGGCATAAAGACCTGAAAACAAGTACTCCTAACAAAAAAACCAGCGAAGTGGGAGTATGATTCGTCCACCGAGCGTTCCGTACAAATTTTTACTTATACCATCCCATCTTTATTGGTAGGGCCCGGTTAAATTAAGTTTGCCCCTAGTACGTAAGGCGCCGCATACAAATGAGGGGCAAACTTAACGCAACCGGGTTGCCCTCATAGAGTTATTAAAAAACACTATTTTTTATGTTTTAATTAGAAATGTATAGTTTTCAGATTATTCCCCGTACTTGTAGTATAAAATGATATTACTTGTCAAATTTCATAGTTCTAGGTCAACGAAAAGTACCCCATAAAGATTGATTCTCTTGAGAGTGGTGAAATATACATAAACGGGCGTATCTTTTTTTTGCGTTAACTTAGAAGTTTGAGTTTAATACAAGAAATATGAAAATATGAGGGTTTGTTTGCATACCTTACTAATAAAAGTTTATTATTTTAATTATTGTGTCATAATATTTTACTACGGAATCCTAAAAATCTGGTATGAGAAATGAATTGGGTATCATCTAGTTACCTGATAACGATACCAAACTTGACGCAAAGGTCCAAACTAATCAGCCAGAAAAAAAAAACTGAGCGCCGAGAGCTCTGTACTTTGACTCCCCCTGCCCCCCACCTGCCGCGGAGTTCAAACTGGGTACCGGGCGTTTTGGGCTTAGGTGGACGTGTATAACATTCATACCAAATGGCAATTGCTGTACTCAAAAATGTCATACTGTTTCCCAATAGAAAACGGACTAATAGGAAGCCGATATACGACCTGTGGTGACAAAGCGACATGGGAAGACAATATACGGCGTTTTGGTGATTGGGACATCCACCACCACCACCACCACCACCACATCAGCTCAAGGACGTCCACTGCTGGACATAGGCCTCCCCCAAATTCACGGGGGGTGTATGCCATAATCGCCACGCTTGGCACGCCGGTTGGCGATCGCAGTATATCCACCGCACTCCAGGGATGCTGCTGCCCATCCCCCGGTGGTCTTGGTCGTAGTTTTAGGACATACCCGGGTCCCAGATTGGGACATAATCAAAGATAAATATGACGATATCAGACTCTTAGAATGCATTACTAGTGCCCAAGATATAGTAGAAGAATGTAATAACTTCTTCATTACTTTTTTATTAGGGTTCCGTAGTCAACTAGGAACCCTTATAGTTTCGCCATGTCTGTCCGTCCGTCTGTCCGTCCGTCCGCGGATAATCTCAGTGACCGTTAGCACTAGAAAGCTGAAATTTGGTACTAATATGTATATCAATTACGCCGACAAAGTGGTAAAATAAAAAGTGGAAAAAAATATTTTATTAGGGTACCTCCCCTATACGTAAAGTGGGCAGTGATTTTTTTTTTTCATTTTAACCCTAACGTGTGATATATTGTTAGACAGGTATTTAAAAATAAATAGGGGTTTACTAAAATCATTTTTTGATAATGTTAATATTTTCGGAAATAATCGCTCCAGAAGTAAAAAAAAATGTGTCCCCCCCCCCCTCTAACTTTTGAACCATAAGTTTTAAAAATATGAAAAAAATCTCAAAAGTAGAACTTTATAAAAACTTTGTAGGAAAATTATTTTGAACTTGATAGGTTGAATAGTTTTTGAAAAAATTACAAAAATAATTTCTGAACTATGTTTGTAATTTAACCGTATAAACAGGTGTTTATTGTACCTGTCATTTCTACAAAATCACAATGAAATGACGTGCTTTTTAGGGTTTTGTGTTTCTGTACTTAATATGTCAACTTAATGTGACGGACGGAAAACTACGGAACCCAACACTGAGCGTGGCCCGACACGCTCTTGGCCGGTTTTTAATATTTATTTAGGTTTGCCAACAGGTGCAATACAAAAAATACTTATAGATGACAAGTTATAAAATAATATTGCTAGAAAATTCACCCAATTACAGGCAAACATGCATGTAACAGATATTGCTTACATATGTTTACTTATCCTATGTACAATATATAAATCAAGGCAATATTTTATGGTAGAAAACAGAATATATCTAAGCTTAGTAACTTGTGAGATTGATACTATCCGTAGTCTAAGTTAGTACAATTTTTACGAAAGTTCCCTATGAAGCAAATGATGAAATTCTAAACAAGACACCTATGTATATCGATAAAATACCTATGACATATCGATTCCGCCCCGCCAAGTCAGGAAATCGCCTAACGGTGTCTATCGTCGTCTAGTAACCATAGTAGGTACAATCTTTGCTTAGTTTGCGACTTGGTCCATTTGAGTAAGATTGCTCCCCAATATTTATTTATTATGCAGGTAGCGTTTGTATAAAATACTGTTAGGGATAAAACAACATAACAAACAGTATATTTGTAAAAGAAAGTAAAGTAGGTATAAAGTAATTACGTATTTTCTTATCCTATATTATTATATCAAATTAACCGCAAAATGTCAAAATTTGCAGGTGTATTAGGCACGGCTACTTACGGTTATGAGCTGAAGAAGGGTAAAGATGGCGTGGAACACTTTGATGTCGGCCCAGAGACCATCACTTGTAAAGTTGTCGATACCCCAAAAGTGGAGCTGAATCCGGAGTTAGTACAAACGGCATCGAATGGTATGTATCAGATCAGACTAAAAATGTTTTAAACTTTTGCCTGGCCGGGTTTTTACACCCGTTGTATATGCACATCGACAAATTTGTGTTTTATTCTGTTTCCTGCATTAACAAATTTTTTTTATAAAATTATAATTATTCTCTTTATTAAATTTCTTTCTATAATTTTTTTTTATTTTTTATTTTTACAAGCTTTTATTTAGTTTCACCTGTCCTGTTGTCTGTCTGTACGATTGAGCTGAAATTTTGCATGCATGTATAAATTGAATGTCAATGCAATATTATTATGACATAGAGCTGATCTGATGATGGAGACTGAAGGTGGTCGTAGCAATTCCTAAACTACACACGATAAACCCATGGTGTTTGAGCTTATTCGAACCGACTTAACAAATAGTTTATGATTGTGGAAAAAAGCCAGCAATGAAAAAAAGCTTGTACCGAAAATGAAATTTTTGACCAAAAACCTATTTTAATTTTTATTACTATTGGTAAAACAAACGTGGGCGTAACAAAGTGGTTGAGCCAAAAATCCATTCGTCCAGTGCAAACAATTAATACGATTAGAAACTGAAGCGAGTCAAGAAATAAACTCGTAGTAAAACAAAAGTTAGGTAAACAAAAGAATTTGTAGAGAAACGCAAATGTAACTAAGAAATAAAATATATACATTTATAAATATATATTTGTCGGCCTATTTAGCCTAGTTGGTAGTGACGCTGCCTCCGAAGCTAGAGGTCCCGGGTTCGAATCCCGGTCAGGGCATTATTTGTGCATTTAGCACAGACTTTATTCCTGAGTCTTGGATGTTTTCTATGTATTTAAGTATGTATTTATCTATATACTTATAAGTATGTATATCGTCGTCTAATACCCATAGTACAAGCTTTGCTTAGTTTAGGACTAGGTCGATTTGTGTAAGATTGTCCCCCAATATTTATTTATTTAATTTTTTATATATTGGGGAAAATATATATTGGGTAAATCATCAGTTGAATGCATGGTGGATGTATAATAAAAGGCTTTCGTACTTTCAGCGAGTAATTATTTCGTTTTATTTTCAGATGCGGACGTCAAAAAAATTAGTCCAGCGAAGAAAGATGAGTTGAGAGAAAAGAATTTCCGCAAAATAGCAGAGAAAGCATACACATACGTCATCCATAACATCAGAGCGGCGGCCAAAGTTCTGCCCGCTTCAGCATTTTTCAATAATGTCAACTAGACAAATATAACTTTTTTTTAATGTCCATTACATATTTTCAAAAATGAAATAAGGGTTTAATAACGCTTCTTTTCTCTCAGAAAATAATAATATTATACTGCCAGAATAAAACTAAATTACCTTGATACTTTGATTATAATATTTATTTCAAATAAGTTTATGGTTCACTGAATGAAATTTATTTTGACCCTTTTTAACCGACTTCAAGATTTCAAAAGAGGAGGTTATCAATTCGGTTTTTTTTTTTTGTTTTTTTTTTTTTTTTTTTTTTATGTTTGTTACTCTATAACTCCGTCATTTCTTAACCAATTTGAAAAATTATTTTTTTGAGTGTATGTATATATATCCAAGTTGGTCCCGTTTTTGTCAAAAGGCAGTTCTGATGATGGGATCTATGAGGAATTGAAGGAACTCCTCAAATCTTTAAGGCAAACATATAGTGATTTTTGTGTTTTTATCAACAAGTCAAGCATTTGCATCCAAAAATGTGACATTGGATGAAGTGGAACTGCTGATGATGATCAGAACAGAACTCTTCAACGACGAAAAGTTCACGTTTGGCGATTTGTCCTCCTAGCTGTGTTTGTTAAGCAAGTTCTATTTTCACGATTAATTTTTGTCATGCTCGAGTTCTGATGATGGGATCCATGAGGAATTGAGGGAACTCCTCAAATCTTAAAGGCAAACATATAGTGATTTTTGTGTTTTTATCAACAAATCGAGCATTTGCATCCAAAAATGTGACATTGGATGAAGTGGAACTGCTGATGATGATCAGAACAGAACTCTTCAACGACGAAAAGTTCACGTTTGGCGATTTGTCCTTCTAGCTGTGTTTGTTAAGCAAGTTCTATTTTCACGATTGATTTTTGTCATGCTCGAGTTCTGATGATGGGATCCATTAGGAATCGAGGAAACTCCTCAAATGTGAAAGGCACACAAATAGTGATTTTAGTATTTTCATGAACTATTCAAGCATTTTCATTCATAAAAGTGACATTTGATGAAGTGGAACTGCTGATGATGATCAGAACGGAACTCTTAAACGACGCGTAATTCACGTTTGGCGATTTGTTCTCTTCGTTTTGTTTGTCAAGCAAGCAAGGGTTTTCCATGATTTCATGAGGAATTGAGGGTACTTTGTCTTCTACCATTATAAACATACTTATAGCCATTTTTGTATTTTATTGTATGGAATCTAAGAGTGCACCATCTAAGATTAATAATCTTTCACCGGACTCCCCCATTGAAGTCGGTTTTTTTTTCTTAAAAATTATTTATTAATGTAATCTCACATGCCAATTTAAATACACTTATTTGTTTCCATCTTAGGACTATATTTGTGTGATTTACTTATGTCAAAAACTAGTAAAAAATTACTAGTTGCCTATTATTAAATTTAAATCACATTTAAATACTTATACAACTACAATGATATATGTGTATGTGTTTATCTGTATAGTAAGGAAATATAACGAGTGAGATGCAGGTAAGCTGCTTGCCTCGAAGCTTTTTCAGAAGTATCTGTGAAGATGTAGATCTCGATTACACATAAGAATCTCTAAAATGTATTTACCTAATGGCAATATACCTATGTTCAAAATGTCTAACACTTATTTAACCTAGTTATTCTGCACCAGCAATCTCGCCATGTTAAACCAGAGGAAAATGGACGCGCCTGAATTACACGCGTGCTCCGCCACCGGGGAGCCCCCTGATGTTTATCGCACACTGTAAAAAGAAGTACATATAATTCAACTCATCTTGGTGTACACAGCTGTATATGAGCGTGTGCTTGTAACTGTCGCTGAGTGTGTGCGTGCGCCTGTAACGAGAAATGCTGTGTCACTCCTACATAAATCAAATCTACATAGCATCAAACGCATGCAACACATACAGCCGCGCGCTAAGATGAGTCGATGAACTATGTGCACTTATTTTCTTATTTACTATTTAACGAATATTTTTCTTAATGGGGATGAGGGGTGCGTGGCTGCGGGGTGGTAGAGGTACAGCAGTGAGCGCTGTCCCGTATTCCGCGCAATATCTACAGTGAAAATGTAGTACTGACAATATACTGATAAGTGAGGAAATCGGGGTGGAATCAGTAAGCTCTCGGTTAAATAGAAAATAATGCATACAGATTCTGCTTCGCCAAATACCCAAGTCCTGATCTCTGATTACCCATACTTTTTACGAATCCTGGGTAATGCAAGCGGCCCGCCAACGGTGAAATAACACAGGTAAGGGATCTATGTCCAGTTGATATTTACACGAACAACACGAATAATACAAAGAAAGGCACAGAACATGAACATGAAGTATTTACATCAGCACACTAAGAAAGCACAAAATATTACATTAATATTATTTAAATTAAATTAAAATTAGGACGCAACACTTTTCCGAGCGAGACCAAAATCAACAGCATAAAACAAAACACGCGCGCTGATCTAATGCCTCTATGGCAGCCACGCCAGCTGGCAGACCAGAGGGCCTACTTCGAACTTCGTTTCGTGCCGTCCTTTCCACTTTCGTGCTATACGAGTATAAACACTATATAACGGAAAGGGACGACACGATACGAAGTTCGGAGTAGGCCCTCAGCGCTCGTCATGCCGTGCGTGCGCAACAGAGCTTGGTGGGCTACACCGAGTTCAAGTTGTACTTGAAACATATGAAAACGTTAGTCTAGACATACATAACTGTCTTGGTTGTTAAATAGCATAGTAATTAAAGTTTGTTCTGTCAATCAACTGGTTTAAATTTTATCAAAACATATCATAATATAAGCAGTTTTGACTGATTATAGTGGTTGGCGGTTAAGGGATGATTCACAGTAGACCGTTCCGTGTCCGGGCCGGCCCGTTTTCTATGACAGCAAACGTAACGGCCGGCGTATTTCTCTAGAAGAAAACGGGCCGGCCCGGACACGGAACGGTCTACTGTGAATCATCCTTAAGAAGTCAATCCGGACACCGGTCATTCCGTACATTTTATAACCTCAAAGTGACTTTTAGGTTATTGGCTATGTGCACGTCTGAAACGTCAAACGTAAAAGGTCCCGAGACAATATCAAAACTCAGAGATGTAAAATAATGACACATGAATATTTTATTTACTTTTGTAAACGAGAAAGACCCCGTATTGGAATTGTTACTGAAATAAATAAGAGAATAAATAAATACATACAAACGAAACGAATCGTAGGAAACCGTTAAGAAACCAATAGAAAACGTGAAAGTAAATTTGACAGTGGTCCCCGGTAAGTACACATTTCTGCCATGGTGTGCGCTACGATCGCCTAGCTTACCCCCACCACCTACTTCGCACATAGCCAATAAACTGTATGGAAATGACAGGTGTCAGGATTGACTTCTTAACCGCCGACTACTATATATACGCACTCTAGGTACATAATTATCTTAAACATGATGATGGATTTGGCAGTAGTCCAATCGCTGGCCCAGTGCGGGTTGGGGACTTCACATACACCTTTGAATTTCTTGGCGAATGTATACAGGTTTCCTTACGATGTTTTCCTTCACCGAAAAGCTGACTGATCAAATGATATTCCGTACATAATTTCCGAAAAACTCATTGATACGAACCCGGATTCGAACCTACGACCAACTCTTGACAGCAACATGATTGTTTAGCTCAGCACAGCCGAAGCTTCATATTTCAATAGTCATAGGTCATAAACACATATTTATACATTTATAAATTTCATAATATTTAGTTCGACACGTGTCACTCCTGACATGGTCTATTTTGGAATGCTCCGCCACCACCACCAAATCAGCCGAAGGACGTCCACTGCTGGACACAGGCCTCTCCCAATTTCATAGGGGGTAAATGCCATAATCGCCACGCTTGGCATGCGGGTTGGCGATCGCAGTATCTACACCGCACTCCCCCCCGGTGGTCTTGGTCGTAGTTTTCGTTTCGGACATACTCGGGCCTTAAACGGGTGCCTCCTGCGGGTTGGAATACTCATATACCTAAAATCATAGAAAATGACAGACAGCTTAGACTATAGATACATCATGTATAGTATATTGACAGAGTAACTAATGATCTCGCGTTGCATGGTACTTTCAGGCAAAAATCTGAATTGCGAAATTACTCACGAAAATCGTGTACTCAAAACAAAAGATACGTAAGCCGCGAATTTAGCTTCCAATGCAAACTCGTGCAACAAGGTACAGTCACGCTCGTTAATATGTGACTCATTTCGCAAAAAAAACTATAACTTTCTATACGGTTTGACAGGGCTGTCAACCTTAAGAGGGTCCCAAATTAAAGTTCGTGACTGTACCTTTGCACAAGCAATCAAAAAAGTTCTTCCAATACAGGAAAATTGTTATTCAGCGCGTTTACCGAGAGCTCACGTGCTTCGAAGATACTCCAGGTTACACATTTCACGGTACAGCAATCTCTAAAGAAAGAACAGCAACGGCAAATAGTTCCGGATACGTTATACAGTAAATATTGATTACATTTGCAGCTATCGTGTACGGATCCTTGTTTATAATGTACTTGGAACGTGTCACAACCTAAGCCTTTGGACGTAACGCAACAGCCGTTGGATTATTCACAACGTTTACCGAGAACTTATTGAACAGAACCGGTGTAAATCTGACCTTCGATTACTAACATCGTCATTACTTCAGGGACATGATAGCAATATGGTATGCAGCCATATATTGCGCATAGCATGTACCTGAACGTCGGTATAAAAAAGCAGCAGGTCCTATCGGGGATATAATCGTAAACATTTATTTACGCACCATGATTTTTTTTATTATAATTTTTATTGTATACAATAAAAATAAAAATAATAAATTAAAAAACACGCCTGCTGTTAAAAAGGACCTCAAAGGAGAAAATAATTTTATTTTAAACGTACAGTCAGGGTAATAAAAAGGTATAAACAATTTCACTTTATTTCGATGGTGTAAATAAAAAAAAATACATGTTAGGGTGGTGATATGCCTGGTCACGCTCGTGTTTTATACTATACCTTGGTTGCAGTCGGGGGACCTTTAGAAAAAGAAAATACAATATAAAGTCCCCCGACCGACGAACTTTAAATAAATATGATGTTTACATTTTTGTAATCGCCATTTAAAACTCTTTATTTAGAGCTCTCACTCGATGGGTTTGTAAGTTTTTTTTTTAACTTGGTACATTATGGCGCATATAATCCGCCATATCGTTTTTATTATGACGTCATATAGCCTATGACACTCGGGACGACGTAAGAATTCTACCGATACCTCTCACATCTAAATCGGTTGAGGCATTGAGCAGTTTTGGTGTCCTAAAGAAACACACATACATACACACATGAAAGCTGAAAACATTACACTCCTTCTTTTGGTAGACGTAACCGTTTTCGAGTTATAGCTTGTTTAACATCAATTAATAAAATAAAAAACAGCATGTTTCAACCCTATCTTATAAGAAAGCTAGTGACATGTTGCGCTTCATAATACACATACTTAAATGGTAATGTTAAAACAATAGGGTTGTTACTCATATTAAAAGTTATTATTTTAATGATAATTCTTTTCTTTCTAACACAAGTTTCTATTGATTACAAGTCGATTGTACATCATTTAAATGACAACATACTTCCAGGAAAGTCCGTGGTATTGTTCCTACCTGTATAGGTAGAGTACACTCGTAGTCAAATATAAAATACCACAGATAATATTCTAATGTAAAATCGGCCTTACGGCACTCGATTAAAATCAAAGTCGTTTAGAAAAAAAGGAAATTTGTACAATTTGTTGGTTGTATCGTAACCGGTTTCTTTTCTGGAGTTTGTTTGTACAATATAAGATTGTAACGTGTAAGTATTCCGTGTGAGATATCAGTTAAATCAATGACTGTCGGTTTAAGTGGAATTTTTAGATATTTCCGGCATATCTTTGAAGTCATTTCATGGTAAACGCCTAGAAGCACTTTGAGTAAAGATACGGAATATTCTAAAGAGCGCCCAGATACTCGTACCTACCAAATGTTATTACGAACAATTTTGATCTTTGAATCAATGGTAATTGGGATACACATATGTATATTATACGAGTTCTGATTCCAGTGTTTTTGTATGCGGTTAAGTACTTTTTGTGAAGAAAAGATCAAAATATCAAGCTGTGAGAGCTGCAAATGTTCTAGAATCTCTTTTTGCTCCTTAAGTAAGGCTATAAATTGTCACAGTGACACGCGAAAGTCCGACTGAATTTCACTGAATCCTTGGCATCCAGTTTAAGTTAGACAACTAGGGTAGACACAGATGTACGAAAAGGAAGATTAAGATTAGTTTTTTGGTAAAGATCATGAAACACTTCTTCTTAGTATGAAATTATAAAATTACTGTGTAGTAACCTCCACCACATCAGCCGAAGGACGTTCACTGCTGAACATAAGCCTCCCCAATTTGATGGGGGGTAAATGCCATAATCGCCACGCTTGGCATGCGGATTGGCGATCGCAGTATCTCCACCGCACTCCTGGGATGCTGCTGTCCATCCCCCGGTGGTCTTGGTCGTAGTTTTAGGACATACCCGGGTCAATGGAGCGTTATAAAAAAATCAATTTCACCATACTGCCAGGTTTAGGAATGTTTTATGATTGCCTAAATACCATTAAATTAAATACCATTTAATGAATATGTATGGACTATATTAAAGCTTAACCTTTGCTTGACGGATAGGCAGTCAGTTTAAGAGAAGCAAAAAATTAGAAATAAATATTTTAATTTATTACGAACAAACTTTGAAATTACAGCTATTCTGTGAATGGGCTTATGTGAATTACTTGTTAGTGATTTTGCCAACGGAGCAGGCGGTTTCGAGGAAGTTTCAGATTTGCGGCGTCCAAGTGTTGGAATGATCTCGCTCCGCATATCCAAGGTCTAGCAGGTATACCTTTAAGCCTATTACTAACATATTGTAGCTTCCTATAATTCTATTTGCTCGACAGATGTTATTTGTTTTGAACATCCATAATTTTAAAATACGTTTATTCGATTTTGAATTTGATTTGCTCGATCAGTAAAGTAGTTTAGAACAAGTTTATTTTATTTAACTTGGTCAATTCAAACGATTTTAAGTATATTATAATTTTAAGTATTATATATATTCTTACCTTAACATAGTAAGTTGTGTTGCGTTCCGTGGGTCACGTACGGTGCCGTCTGAAAATCGGCGCTGCAGGTGTCTGACACCTCGCAATAATGCTAAGACAGCACAATCGATTCACTGCCGCGAAGACACACGTTATGTGTTATTGAAGGGTCCACGGAAAGAACATGTCTATTTCTTTAAAATTTCAAATCCAGTTTGCACCTTATGTCTTTATAGATTAGGTTGCTTTTTTTCCGCGGACCCTTCAATATTCTACGTGATTCTGTGTGTCTTTTGTTTTGTGCAGTGATCTTTCTTCTTCTTAAGAAGACTTAAATATTTTTAATCATCATCATAGTGCGTCCCACTGCTGCGCACATGCCTCCTCTCATAGATATGAGTGAAAAGTTAGAAAATATTAACATTTTAATTTCGAATGAATAAACCAGTTTTATTACTTATTGAAACATGACAATGAAATTCGGAGAAGTTGATTTAATATTTCTGACTAGTGGCTAGGACTGGTAAAACATCAGGAACGCAAATATTTAAAGAGGTTAATTAATAGTTTTGCAATCATACGAACACTAATTGAAATTTTGTACGATTTATTAAATTATTCCTCACTAAGTTAATATTATCTCGAACCTATAATAAACGATAAGGGCTATTTTGCTATATTGCAATGTTTTTTGGGTTCTGTAGTAAACAAGGAACCCTTATAGTTTTTGTAATGAAATTTTTGGTGGATTCAAAATGTGTCCCTCCCCCCTCTGCAAGCTATACGGTGCTTACTTAGTACTTATAGGCGAAAAATCATGGTAGTAAGTAGTATACATATATATGTATACTACTATAATGAATTAAGAAAAAGGTAAACTGTCAGACAGCTAAGTAGACATTACTAACAGCAAAGTTTCGTACAATTTCCAATTTTTACAAATATATTATACGAGTATGTTGTTATTGTTAGTTATGTCAAATAAAGAGTTAATATTAATTTACGACATTTTAAATCCGCATAATGTCACAGGTGCTCTATTTTGCTCGAAACGCACTTGGCCGCTTTTTTACATAGGATGATCCCAAAATGAATTTTCATATAAATCTCGTAAATAATTAGGGTAAATTCGCATTTATTGGCGCCGAGTATTTCCACGCCCAATAAACTACTTACGACAATAAAACGAAACGAAAAGGAGTGTAATAATTTCTGAGTATGCTAGTTCTAGACACGCGGCAGCGTGTCCAGCCAAGTTCACCCCAGGAACTGGCGGACAGCAGCCGTGTGTTATATTACACGAACCGTTTGGAGCCACTTTTGACCCCCCAATAACTCCAAATCTATCTAACATAAAAACATGAAATTTGGTACATATATTACGATACAAGTGCAAAGAACAGGAAATTCGCAACGAGAGGTGATAAATTGAAACACGACCGAAGGGAGTGTTTTAAATTGACACGAGTTGCGAATTACCTGTTCGCACGTGTATCGTACAACCTTTTACAGTACATATGGCTCTTTAAAGTTTCGACATATGCACGTAATCTGCTGATTGCGGTACTGTAGAGCTCACGAGTGCGGTAATGTAGCACCATATGTACTATCTGCGTGCGCGTGCATGTGCGCGTGTGTGTGTAGACGATTTTTAGCTGTAGGCTATGTAGCTTATTTTAATTTCTGTCGTTTTTCATCTGGATCGCATGTGGTCGGTTTTTCATAGGAGCGCACTACAAAACTTGCATTGTAGGTATGAGTTAGCAAAGATGGGCCCAATGAAGACCGTTAATCGCCATACTACTATCTACGATCATGATGTCAGTTAAGTACGACTTTGATGTGGTGATGGTGACACGATATACATTTTTGTTATCCCTTAAGACATAAAATAGAGTAAAAATTTACTTACAAAATCGGAACAACTAGGTACACGAGTACATAAACAGCATCAGACGAGTAGTCACCACCACCACCATATGACCCGTAGGGCGTCCACTGCTGGAAATAGGCCTCCCCAATTCCATGGGAGGTAAATGCCCATAATCGCCACGCTTGGCATGCGGGTTGGCGATTGCAGGATCTCCACCGCACACCAGGGATGCTGCTGCCCATCTCACGGCGGTCTTGGCCGTAGTTTTAGGACACCGGGTCCCAACGACGACGGGACGAGTAGTTAGCTTGTGGCGAATTTGTCCGGCAGTGACCTGTAATCCCTCGAGCTAGAATTAATAACGCTTAATGGCCACTCATCCCAAGCTAACCAGTGTAAGCTTGACATTCAATAACGGGTAGTTATCACGGATATCGGGATCAAGTTATAAAAGCTTAGCGGGGTAAGTCGATACATGTTGTGAATTGCAGAAGAACCATGTCGCCACGATGTTAGACATCATCCATCAGGTAGGCTGTCAGCCTATTTACTGGACATGCCAAAAAAGGCCGTATTCGATCAGCTATTCGAAAACTAAACGAAATTCGTAGATTGCTTTCAATATTGTGTAGCCTGGAATACTAATCAAGCGAAAAAAATTATTGACCAAGTGAAAGGTCTTTGCTTCAGCCTCGACAAAAATGCTTTCCTATGTCGGAATGTTCGGATTTCCGGTTATTCTCCTCTATAGGACGCATTTCTCAACTGATTCTCGTGAAATACTGTGAGCAGGGTCGATAATTATACCTACAGAGTTTTTTGTGGCGAGACAGTTATTGAAAATTTTCAAATATTTACTTAATGGTTTATTCTCCTCCACAGGTCACATTTCTGAACAGATCTGACTGACTCGTGCACCAAGGGTTGTGTACAACGATTGTGTACCACATACCCATCACGAATATTCCGATCCCAATAATTAAGGAAAAATCTTTGATTCAATATTACAAAGTTGGTTACAGCGACATCTATCGACATATCTTGTTATTAATTTGGGCTACTGAATAACATACTGTGTAACTATGTTGGTTGTTCAATTTTAATACTTCCTTTTTTATTTTGAATTAAGGTATTTTCAGCATATTCTCATACAAGCTTACGTAACAAAAATACGTGCACTTTAGTTTTTTGATGATAAAAAAATCTAGATAGAGATATCGTTATGTTTTTGCTGTAAAATGTACATCGATATTAACGTTGTGTAATAAAGGTAAAGGTAAGGGAACGGTATTTTTCTTAAATTTTCCTTCATAAATCGAAATTTATCGACCGTAACAAAACAGTTTAAGAATGTGCAATTCAAGTCCTTTAATATGACACCCCACTTTATATGTATAGTCACTAGACTTTGAATTTTTAAATTCCCGTTGTATCGGTAGTAATTATACACAGAAAAATCAAAATATCACGTTGAATGCATCTGAGTTACACTTCTTTATAACTATTCCAAATTTCAAATCGATAGTTTAGGCAGTTCTCGAGATATTTAGCAATGTAGCATACAGACAGACAGACAAAGCGGCACCATAAGGGTTCCATTTTTACCAATTTGGTACGGAACAATATTTGTGACATTGATTATATTATCCTACCTAGCATCCAAAAGGAGTTACGTGTTAAGATACTTACCCACCTAGACCACAGAATAAGTATAATATTAGTATGCCTACACCAAAAACATAAAAGGCATATGCAGCCAAGTCTATACCTACTAACGTTTCCGTTGAAATCTGAATCACCTTTCTTACCAGCGCCTAAGGTACTTTTCCTTATATCTTTTTGCCTCAAATTTAGTGTCAAGACCGCGAGCGTATCTTTCCGTGGAATTAAACGTCGCCTAAGATTGACGACATGGCACATAAAAGCACCTTTTTCACGAGTCCCTGTGATAGATTATGCCCAAGTTTATATGCCGGCCGTTGATGAGAGAACACTTGAGTGATTTTGACTACCGTTTCAGTGCCGAAAGTCGGCTTTGATGGCAAATGAGATAGAACACTAAGTTGCAGATACCCGCCCCTTTCTGATCCAGCGTGTTCTCAGTTTGGGATTTAGTGGGGTTAGTCGCGTGTTTTATTACTCCCCCACAAACACATAGCGTCATTAAACTTAAAGATTTCAGTTTAATCTGTGTATTACGCCTTTTCTAGAGGTCAATATGACTCGACACATTGATTTATTTTTGGTATCTTACATATTAAACTACGCGTAGCCAGAATGCGCAAGACGTCGTATATGTGATATCCCATTACTCACTCACATAAGTAATTAATTTTTTTTTATATTCACAACTTTGGGATAAATGCTAATAATACCATAAAATCGTACTATGGTGTTTTCTGCATAAAACAAAAACTAGAAATAGCGATATTTGTATAATCATTCATTAAAAAGTAGAGAACTAGAACTAAACGCACAATTTTCTAAAAATTACATTATTTTTAATATATTGCTGGCAATAATAGCTTACAGCTTATATTCATTACATTTCACAAAACAATGCCAAGAAATCTAAATTCTACTAACACCACCAGAAAAACATATATTATATGTTTTTCTTCATCTTTTTTTCATCTATTAAAGCATTTGGACGTTTCTATCCATCTACGAGTTTCATCGAGGTGTTAGTAGAATTTTTGACATAATAAAAACAAACATGAAAAGAAAAATAAAACAACAACAAAAATGTAATTGAATGGGCCCAACTCAGCATGACGATGATATTGCAACCAGCGCTGGTCTTCTGTTGGAACCATTAGTGAGAGCACGGCGAGCAGCGCACACATTTAATATATACATCCATATCAGCCCTAGGACGTCCACTGCTGGACATAGGCCTCCCCCAAATTCATGGGGGGTAAATGCCATAATCGCCACGCTTGGCATGCGGGTTGGCGATCGCAGTATTTCCACCGCACTCAAGGAATGCTGCTGCCCATTCCCCGGTGGTCTTGGTCGTAGTTTTAGGGCATACCCGGGTCCAATATAATATATACATACTACGAGTATATATAGAATATAAATAACAAAAATTAACAGAAGTAACAGAATAACAATAGTTTTGCTGCTAAAATAACACTGTTAAATCTATCTATATCTATCTATCTTCTAGCTATACATATAATAAAGCTGAAGAGGGTCGAAAATCTGTACATGGAAGATATTCGAAAAATAGTTGGTTGGGTATACGTAGATCGATAGCAGAACACATTCCAACATTTTTTAGAATTTTTGTCTGTTTGTCTGTTTATTTGTTTATCTGTTTGTCTGTTTACTTGACCGCGCATCACATGAAAACGGCTAAATGGAGTTTGATGCCAACTTTACAAATCTGTCGAGAAAAACCCCAGCCAGGCCATAAAGATTGTGCGGTTTTGGGTCAAAAGGGTTAAAAAGAGGGGTTGAATTTTGTATGGAAACTCCTATAATCAAAATGTTACAGGTTTGAAAATTGGTAAGCATATACTTGACGACAAAGTAAAAACATCCTCATTCAAAATTTGTGAAATCTTTTAATAGAAACTGAAAAAAGAAAGTAAACGCAGGCACGGTCTCTTCAAATTGTATGGTTTAGCCCATTAACTACGTAAAGCACAGTATACGAGTACTTGACGAAAAACAAAACATTCTCATTAAAAAATTGTGTAATTTTAAGATAAAAACTGAAAAAAAAAACAGGCACCGGGACGGTGCGCAGTGTGCGCACCAGCCGCAAAAGCATTTTCAAAATTTGAAAGCTGATGTTACTGAAAAGACTAAACAGTCTTTTCAGTGAATCTGAAAGCAAATTTCACACCAGTTTTTTAGATAGAAAATCTGCATGTGTAACTTTGTAATCCTATTACTTTTGCCGGAAGATAGGCACATTATGTCGTCCTAAGTAACCTACATAGTCGTGTGGTGGTGTGATGAGTGTGGTGAGAATGCTGACGCTGACAGCCCTAACAGCGCTGCTGGTGCTGCTGGGCGGTACACAGATCAACTCCTGTGGCGATGGTGGCTACGGTGATGCGTGTGGCCAGCGACCAAAGATCACAATAAACGCGCAAATAATAGGATCGACATATGTCAAGACATAGCCAAAATATAAATTTATTGTGCACCCACAACCACTTTGTAAACCTACGTATAAAAGAAGACCAGATGCCACTACCGACTGAAAGATATAATTTAACCAGTATCCAGTCAAGTGTAAATAAGCAAAACATGGGCAGGTATATATACAGGTGTTTGGACAGTGAAAATAATTGCGAAGAGTCCTTGACTGTTGAAGTAACGCCCGTAATAACAATTCAGCCGCCAAGGCTTCACTACCAACTAGAACTGGCACGAGATGATAATAACCCATTAAAAGTGTACTTTGTGCAACTAGGAGATTTTTATGAACTGTTTTGCAGTGGCAACGATACTGAATCTCTCCTCATATTAAATTCATATAAACAACAGCTACCAACTGAATCCGTCAACAAAACTACTATAAAGTATGTCACGAAAGCAAATCACCAAGCAGATATGCAATATACATGCAGCGTTAATGTGACAACTCCAAATGGTGAAGAATTGATTACCCTAAGGGTCACGATTTCCGGTGTTTTTTATATGCAATCAACATACTTGAGTGCTTTTGGAGCTACCAATCTACCATATACGGATTTAACTACACTTTATTTTATACAGATCATGATGTTGAGTTGTATATTTTTATTTTTATATGATGTTGAGTTGATTATGATGTTGCGTATTGTCTCCTTAAGGAGACAATACGCTTGTGTTCTGGCTACTCAAACGCAGCATCAAGTGTAGACTTAATGATATATTAATGAGACGTTCGTTATTTAAATTAAACCATAAAGTATCATTCATATTGAAGACTTGTAACATAGCGTATTGCCAAAATCAAACATTATATACGAACACAAACTCACTCATAAAACTAGGAGCAGTGTCGGAGTTCCACGTATTTAATACAAGTTCGCGTGGAGCTGCTCTGACGTGGCGTAGTGCAGGTGTACGATCGGTTGGTGATCATTTCATTGTTTATAAAGTAGAGTACCAAGTGACAGAATCTAAGGAAGAATGGCATCAAGCGAACACGTCTTTGGTTCGATGCGATGATGACTATCAATGCAAGCTTCAACTAACCCTCTTGTACCCGGACTCGAAGTATGACGTGTGGATTTCCGCTCGGTATGAGGAAGCAGTTTACGGCAGGCTGAAGTGGACGGAACCCAAGAGATTATCTTTTATCAAGAAGCCAAGAAACGAGTCTGCATGTAACGCTACGCTCGGAGAGGAGTCGCAGACAATGTGAAATTTGTTTACTCTTAGAAGATACCATCAACGAAAACTTCGAGCTAAAATATAAAATTAAGATCATAAAAGTAAAACTTGTGGATGTTGGTCAGTACTCCTAATTATTATTAAACTAGCTTTTGCCCGCGACTTCGTCCGCGTATAATTCGTTCTCGCCATAGAATGATTTGTTTTCCCATACAATCTTTCTCAAGCTCAGGTGGACACCAGGAACTTAGGGGTGACATGTTGGAGAAGGAAAGTCACGAATAGATCGGACTGGAGATATTTGCTTGACCAGGCTAGCCTATGGCCCACCCGTGGCTATAACGCCTCAGATGATGATGATGATACAATCTATCACCCTTCTTTACACCCCCTTAAGAAATGATTTCAGTCAATATCACATTCCCTAGAAATCCTATAGTCAAAACGAATCATTAAGTGCTTATTTCGGAATATCAAATGTACCGATTCTAGACGAATGGATCCCGTCAAAAACATTACATGTACATTGTACAATGATAAAAGGTCTCGCTACGCAGTTCTGCCGTAAAACGTTATCCCAACAGAGCGAGTTCTTCATGTAAGTATGATGACCGAAGGCCGGAAGCAGAGCGGCAAGGCATGCGAGAATAATCACACAGAGCGGGCTCCTCATGTAAGGATGAGGGCCGAAGGCATGAAGCGGAGAGGAGAGACGCGCGAGGCTGAAGGCCGAGCCTCCCAACAGAGTAGATTCTTCATGTAAGGTTGATGACTGGAAAGCCGAAGGAGAGTGGCAAGGCATGCGAGTCCAAAGGCCGAGCTATGTCGTCGCCGAAGATCCAGTTGCCTTATTAATGAGGGTAAATTGTACTCCATTCGTTCGTTTTCACGTGATGCCTAGACATATAAACAGACAGACAAACAGACACAAATTCTTAAAACTGTTGAAACGATTTCTGTTATAGATTCTAAGTATCCGTAGTCAACTTTTTTTCGAATATCTTCCATGTACAGACTTTCGACCCTCTTCTAAGTGTACATCTAAGATGCTCCAACTGTCTATGCTGACGATTGGGCTGCCCAGCTCAAGTGATCTCTTATATCAAACAGTTTTTATTGTGTGAAGGGCAAACACATACAATTACGTAAAAAATAACGCACGATAAAACTAAATGGTACACCGACGATACAAAGTGTGCATTGAAACAGCTGTTTTGTATTTAAGCATATGAATAAAAACAATGCCAAAGTATCGCAAATGCATTTTGATGTACACGCAAAGTAGAACTTATTGCGAAAAGGTTGTGCTCAAAAATAGCGTCAACAATCAGAAGGAATTATGATACTTCGGTTTTGACATAATGAATCGTCAACTTGTTTCCAATTCTGCTATGCTCTAAGTTAAATTTCTTGACACGCTGTTATACTCCCAATTAGCTGAAACTTAAATCGTAGAATGGCGTATAAGGAATAAACCACCCCGTTTCTTAGACCTTACTTGCATCCCCGATCCCACTCGAGAACCTTTCCTCCCCAACGGCCAACGGTTCTACGTGCAATATGCCCCGCCCACTGCCACTAAAGTTTAGCGGTTCGGAGGGCTATGGTGGTTACTAAGGTTCTACTGCGGATGGCCTCATTTCTGATACGATCACGCAAAGATACTCCCAGCATAGCCATCTCCATAGCTCTTTGGGTGACTTTGAGCCTTCTTATGAGGCCCATAGTAAGCGACCACGTTGGGCGGAAGTGGGTCCAAGGGCAAGGAAAATTGGCGACCGGTCGCTACTTGCGTTGGGTCTGTCTCTATGGTAACTACCTGTCCGGCAGTTAACATGGTGAATGGTCTCGGGGGGAGCTCACAGTTGCCAAGATCCCCGAGGCAAAACTGATTGTACTCCTTCCCGAGGTTACTGCCTGTTAGCTGCCTGGTTCTACCGCTAGAAACAGGTAGAACGGAAACAATCAGTTGAGTCCACACAGCTACATCCCAACCTTCCATATCCCTCATTTCCCTCACAATCAGCCGTAAGCGATGACGTGGCATGTCGCAGCGGGCTCTCCATCCGCAAAGAAGGATGGTTAGCGGTAAAATGCCACCCACGTGTTTGTGCCGTGCGTGGGGACCCGTACCGATGGAGAATGTCGTCCTGGTAGCTGAGCCGATCAGCAGTCGGGATAGATACTGCTGTGAGGCAACACTCTACTTTGGGTCAGGATTCATTTCACACGGGAGGTCTTGGTCCAGCCAACTGAGATCAATCGGCTGCTGCGTTGACAGTAATCTGGACGCGAGGCGAGTTTCCTGGGGTGTGGGGTCTGTAGTCGGCGGAGCACGAGGCACGAGTCGTCTGAGGAGATGACGAGAGTCTTGGCGCCGTGCGGACTCATAGACAACACACTTTGGGGGGCTATGTCTGATTGGTAGCCCTGGTGCATCAATGCATCCCCGGTGGGCTCCGTGGTGGGTGGGGAGCCAATCAGATGAAATACTGTCGATGGTTACATGGATAACATCAAACCTAAAACGACGAAGGAAGCCGTACCCGCAAGGGATGAGGTGAAGGCGCTTAGCGCACATGCTGCACCGGCGGCACGCAACTCTGTCCCAGACAGTGGTGTGAGAGCGGGTAGCAGTGGAATAAGGGGGTCCGCAAGGACGCATAAGGCGCCTAGCGCATGTAGAGGCAGGGGCCATGGTGGAGCGGCCCACCACGGAGGCACCGTCCGATCTTTTCCCCAAGGGTCGAAAAGAGGACATGCCCAGCAAGTCCCCGTAAGGAGACCGACTGGTGCAGGTGCCGGAGGGGCGGGACGCGGAACTGTGGCCAACTGCAACCGTCCGGCCGGAGCTCTTCCAAAACCTGCTGGCGAACCGGGCGCCGTCGATAGCGTGTCCGTGCCTCAGGGGGCGGGTGCGCCGTCCGGTGGAGGAATCTTCAGCAGGAGGCAGAAGAGGAGGGAGAATGCCAAGGCAAGAGCGCGGTTGTCGGGCGAGGGCACCTCACAGGATGCGCCCACTTCGGGGCACGGGGTGGTGCAGAAAAAGAGGCCACTGGGAGCCAGTGGCGACACCTCTCTACTCGTCAGCGACTCCAAGAAAACGAAGATCACAACGTTGTTCGCTGAAGTCGCTGCGAGTGAGAGGATGGCCATCGTCCCAGTGGCCTTTCCAGCCGAGAGGATTGGGGTGGGGCATCTGGGGGCCATCCAGGGGCTTATTCTTGAGCGTCTGGCTGATGCTCCTGATCCTCTGCCCCGAATCACTATCGGCAATATAGTGGCGGGAGCCCTCCATGTCAATTGCCAAGGGAGGGAATCCGTCACCTGGCTCAGCTCGGCAATCGGGGGAGTGGTGATTGCTGGACTGAGCCTAAAGGTTGTAAACGCCAGGGATCTTCCGAAACCGGTAAAAATGGCCTGGAAGACGAAGATCGTTGGCGGGCATGACATCAAGCTGCTCCTCCGTGTGTTGCAAAGATATAACCCTTCGCTACACACGGAGGAGTGGAAGGTGGTCGACACCTTGACGTCGGAGATGAACACCAGGCGCATCATACTGATGGACCGGGTGTCTGCCGACGTCATCAAGGCAGCAGGCTACCACCTGCACTCGGGTGTCGACCTCAGCACCTTCAAGCTCCTTGAGGATGCGGAAGAGAAGGGGCTTGAGGGGGCTGAGGGGGACGCCGGAGCAGGGACGGGCGATGGGGGACAGGCGCCTGGGGAGGCCGTGGGCGTAGCACCGGTTCTGAAGGCGCTACGAACCGGAAATGAAGAAGCCGAGGCGACCGAGGGAGCCAAGGATGTGGGGAAGTCGGTGTCGGAGGCAGGGGATGAGGTGGAATCCGGAGAGGTGAGCGACGTGTCTCGTATGACCCGAGAGTCATCACCGCTATCGGCGATTGGCTCGGAGGACCTGCGAGGCATGTCGGAACTGTTTCTGGAGAGCACCTTGTCACCCATGTCCTGTGACGAGACTGTCCTGGAGGTGGCTGCTGACCTCAGCAAGCCCCGGAAAATATAGAAAAGGCCAATGGCGGGTTTCAGGTGTGTACAAATTAACTTACAACACAATAAGGCAGCCACTGCCCTTCTGGCACGGCAGCTAAAATGCGACAAGTTCGATATTGCTCTTATTCAAGAACCATATGTATACAAAAATGAAATAAGAGGTTTAGGTGGTACAGGTGGAATGATCGTTTACCTGTGTCCAGACAATAATATGAGGACATGTATATATGTCAAAAACGGCATCAATGCTATGCCTTTGTATGCTTTCTGTTCCAGGGATCTCACCACGGTGATGATCCAGAATAAGGGGGAGGGTAGAGAGCTCATATTCTCATCAGCCTACCTTCCCTATGAGGCAGCGGATCCCATCACACAGCAGCTGCGGGATCTGGTTGCATACGGCAGTCGGGCGAACAACAACCTGGTCATCGGCTGCGACGCGAACGCGCACCACGTCGTCTGGGGCAGCTCGGACGTCAACAGGAGAGGAGAAAAAGTACTGGATTTTCTGGTGAGCTCTTCTTTACAATTATTGAATAAAGGCAATGAACCCACTTTCGTTAATTCTAGACGAGGGGAGGTAATTGATATAACGTTGGCTACTAACAACACTAGTAATAGCATAAACTCATGTCACGTATCTGATGATATTTCCCTTTCGGACCACAGATACATTTGCTTTAGGTACCAAACTAAAATACGAACAGCTATGGTACGCAAACGGAATCCCAGGAACACGGACTGGTCGGCTTATAGAAGTGACTTGAAGTTGGACCTAGGTGACCCAAAAGGTAAGCTAAACTCTATAATTGACATAGAATTTGAAGCGGACAAGATAGTACAAGCTGTACATACGGCCTATACAAATAACTGCCCGGAGAAAAAAACTCTGGCCAAAAAGGTACCCTGGTGGAACCCAGAGATAGCGAAGCTCAGGAGGGAAACTAGGGCAATATTTAATGACGCAAAGTCAGCTAATAACTTTGGGTTTTAAGCACAAAAGCTCACGGAATATAGCAAAGCTGTGAGAAAAGCTAAGAGGAAAGCATGGATAAACCACTGCGATCAAATTGAGTCCATACCAGAAGGAATGAGACTGACAAAGGCGCTAGCTACTACGAAGTCGGCCCCGCTAACAACCATTAGAGGTTGTGACGGAAACATGACAAAAACGGGGCTAGAAACCCTTAAGGTGATGTGTAACACACACTTTCCGGGCTCGGAAATACACCAGAGCATAACGGACGGGGAGACAATTAGTGAGTTGGAACAAACCACAAAAACAACAAGGCACAATTGGGACACGTCCAAAAAAGTAGTGGATCATAAAAAGATAAAGTGGGGACTCTCCACATTCCAACCGTATAAAGCCCCGGGACCGGATGGAGTCTACCCCATTCTACTACAAGAAGGCGCTAATGTACTAATCCCGCATCTAAGCAGATTGTACAGGGCGTGTTTAGCCTTCGCACATGTACCGCGTCTGTGGAGGATGGTACAAGTAACCTACCTACCCAAACCAGGCAAGGCGGATTACAGCGAAGCCAAATCATATAGGCCAATTAGTCTATCATCATTCTTCCTAAAAACTTTAGAGAAACTGGTAGATAGACACATAAGGGATGGCCCTTTAAAAAGGCATCCACTGCACGAATTACAATGTGCATATCAGCCAGGGAAGTCAACAGAAACGGCACTGCACCTGGTAACAACCAGAGCTGAACAGGCTATAGAGAATAAAGAACTATGCCTGGCGGCTTTCCTAGACGTGGAGGGAGCGTTCGATCGCACCACGTATAAAGCTATTAGCGAAGCGGCTGCTGGACACGGCATAGAGCCAACCATATGTAAATGGATAGGGAATATGCTAAACGGCAGACTAATAAAGTCATCTCTTCTAGGAGATGAGATAATAGCCACGGCCACAAAGGGGTGTCCCCAGGGTGGGGTACTGTCGCCGACTCTATGGAGTCTGGTGGTGAACTCACTCCTGGAAGAACTCAATAGTGGTCCTATTCGCACGGTAGGATATGCGGATGATTTAGTGATACTAGTTAATGGAAAATTTCCAAGCACAGTATCAGGAATCATGAATGAAGCACTGAAGAAGGCGGAGAAATGGTGCAACTGTCACCAATTGTCCATCAATCCAGGCAAAACTGTAGTAATACCATTTACTAGGAAAAGGACCCTTCGAGGCATACAGTCGTTAAAACTGTACGGGAGGGTGCTAGAACTGTCCAATGACGTGAAATATCTAGGCATCACACTGGATAAAGAACTGAATTGGAAAAAGCATACTGATCTCACCATAATGAAGGCACTGAGAGTGTTTGGGATGTGTAGATCGGCGTATGGCAAAACATGGGGTTTGAACCCAAAGGTACTGAAATGGATTTACACCATCATGGTGAGGCCCATTCTACTGTACGGAAGCCTGGTATGGTGGCCAAGGACTTTAAAGAGCACATGCAGAAATGACCTAATAAAGGTGCAACGAACAGTATGCATGGCTATAACAGGGGCGTTTCGAACCACGCCAACGGCGGCGCTAGAAGTACTACTGGACCTACCGCCGCTTCATATAGTGATTAAGTCGGAAGCGCGCAAATCCCTCTACAGACTGAGGCTTCTTGGGCTGTGGAGCGATAGCAAGCCGAAGACGAAACACACAAACATGGAAACGGACAGTTTCTTAGACAGAATAACAAACATGGGGTGCGACAAAATGCAACCCAAGTTTGTGTTCCACAGGAACTTCAATATAAACGTTCCCTCGAGGGCAGAGTGGGCTGAAGGTCTGGAATCACTAGATACTGGTGGTGAAGACAATATCTGGTACACGGATGGATCAAAAATGGGATCCGGTACGGGAGCAGGCATCTATGCAAAAGACTATAAAAGTAGTGTAAGCATGGGGCAATTCGCGACTGTCTTCCAGGCGGAGACATATGCCATAGTTGCCTGTGCACAGGAGAATATAGACAGACGAACCAAAGCAGAGACTATCTATATACTCAGTGACAGTCAAGCAGCCCTCAAGGCGCTTACAGCGCCGAGAGTGGACTCTAGACTAGTTTACAATGGCGTACAAGCTTTGAATAAGCTTGGTAGGCATAACAAAGTGCAACTAGTATGGATACCAGGGCACGAGGGGTTCATCGGCAACGAAAAAGCAGATGAACTGGCAAGAATGGGATCTACAGGCCATTTTGTAGGTCCAGAACCGTTTGTGGGACTCTCGCAGAGAACCATAACATCGGCCTTAAAGGATTACGCCAAAGCCAAACACCAACAGGAGTGGAGGATTGAGGCGGGTTTAAGGCACTCAAAGCTCTTCATCGAAGGAGTGGACCCAAGCTGGACCAAGAAGCTTTGGAAATTCAGCAGAAAGCAATTCAGAATTATAACTGGGGTGTTTACAGGTCACTTCGGGGTCAAGGATCTCTTGACCAAGATGGGACTATCAGACAACATAGACTGTAGAATGTGTGGCGAGGATGACGAGACAATGGAACACTTATTGTGTGAATGTCACGCCCTTGCCAGACAAAGAATGAATGACTTTGGTAATGGCTATCCAGAACCAAAGGAATTCAGAGTACTCCCGCTGAGCTCCATCATCCGGTTTGTGGAAATGTTGGAGAGCAGCTGGGAGTAACTATAAAGGAGGGGGCAATTGCACAAAAGATCCCATAGGGTCGAAGTGCATCCACAAGGGCCCTCATATAATTAAGATAAGATAAGATAAGCGACCACGTTTCAGTGCCATATGTCATCACTGGCAACACACACTGGTCAAAGACCCTCGTCTTGAGACACCGCGGAATATTGGACAAAAAGATGTGCCGTAGCTTCCCGAACGCAGCCCAGCCGAGTTGGATTCGACGATTAACCCCTTTCTCGAAGTTGGACCTACCTAACTGGTCTGTCCTAGGTATAATATATAATCATCTACAACTTCAATTAAAAGTGTCCGATTGTAACGGGAGTTGGTGCTACGTGCTCGTGCTTTCAAAACGAATGATTAAGCTTATTTCAGAATATCAAATGTACCGAATCTAGACGAATAAATAAATAAAATAAAATAAATAAATAAATATTGGGGGACAATCTTACACAAATCGACCAAGTCCCAAACTAAGCAAATCTTGTACTATGGGTACTAGACGACGACATTCATACCTATATAGATAAATACATACTTAAATACATATAAAACATCCAAGACCCAAGAACAAATATCCGTGAAAAATGCACAAATAAATGCCCTGGCCGGGATTCGAACCCGGGACCTCTAGCTTCGGAGGCATAGTCACTACCAACTAGGCTAAACAGGCCGTCAAATAAAATAAATAAAGCCCGTAAAATATTACATGTACAATGATAAAAGTCTCGCTACGCAGTTCTTCCGTAAAACGTCCTAACAGAGCGGGTTCTTCATGTAAGTATGAGGGCCAAAAGGAGGAAGCAGAGTGGCAAAACATGCAAGGCAGAAGGCCGAGAATTCACACAGAGTGGGCTTCTTATGTAAGGTTGAGGGCCGAAGACTTGAAACAGAGAGGCGAGACACGCGAGGCCGAAGGCCGAGCCTCCCAACAGAGTAGATTCTTCATGTAAAATTGATGACTAATGGGCCGAAATGGAGTAGCAAGGCCTGCGAGGCCAAAGGCTGAGCATTCAAATAGAGCGGGATCCTTATATAAGGCTGAAGGCCCGGAGCCGTGTGACACGCACGCGAGGCCCAAGGCCGAGCGTCCCAACATAGCGGGCTCCTTATGTAGGGCCGAAGGCCTGAAGCAGAGTGGCAATGCAAGCGAGGCCTAAGGCCGAGAGTCCCAACAGAGCGGGCTCCTTATGTAGGGCTGAAGGCCTGATGCAGAGGGGTAAGGCATGCGAGTCTAAAGGCAGATCATTCACACAGAGGGGGCTCCTCATGCCGATCATTCACACATAGTGGCAAGACAGCCAACAGAGCGGGCCCCTCATGTAAGGCTGAGGACCAAAGGCCCGAAGCGGCAATGCACGTGAGGCTGAAGGCCGAGAGTCACACTGCCTAGACATATAAACCGATAGACAAATAGACACGAATTCTTAAAACTGTTGAAATGTGTTCTGTTTCGATGCCAAAGGCCCTCCAATCGCTCCATTGATTTATCCAATATCTTCAATGTACAGATTTTCGACCCTCTACAGCTGTATTATATGTATACGGATAAGCATAGATCCAGGGGCCTTTCAACTCGAAGTACGAATTTTTCTATGGAAATGTTATTTTAACTTGTTTGTACCAGATGTCACTTGGTGCTATCTCTATCGCACTTGCATATTGAAGTGACAGGGATGCGATGCAGTGGTCGTGCGGTTAGTTCTTACTAAATACACAACGGCGCTACGATCTATGTGGAGTATTTCACTGGTATCTCCATCTCAGTATATATATTGTACTTGGTGCATAGATCTAAGGTGCTTCAACCGTCAATGTACGTTGACGATTGGGCTGCCCAGCCCAAGTGATCTCTTATATCAAACAGTTATTATAGTCTGAAGGGTCACCAATTACGTAAAAAATAATACACGACAAAATTAAATTGTACACCGACGATACAAAGACTGCATTGAAGCAGCTGTTTTTGTATTTAAGCATATGAAGACAAACAATTCCAAAGTATCGCAAATTTATTTTGATTTACACGCAATAATAGACCTAATTGCTAAAAGGTTATGCTCAAAAATAGCGTCATCAATCAGAAGGAATTATGATATTTCCCCTTTGACATATCGAAACGTCAGCTTGTTTACAATACGTCAAATTCTGCTATGGCTTAAGTTAAATTTATTGACACGCCGTTATACGAGTACTACCAATGGGCTGAAACTTAAAGCTTAGAATGGCGTATGAGGGTTTAAATCACCAGTTTCATAGACCATATTTGCACCCCCGATTTCATCCCTTTGAGGGTGATTATCGGAACAAAAAGTATACTATAAGTGAATCCAGATTATATACTGTTTAGTATACAAAAAATCACCTTGATCTGTTCAGCCATTTTTGCGTGATTGAGTAACAAACATCCAAACATCTAAACTTTCGCATTTTATAGTAGTTTTTGAATCTAGAAAACGGTACTGAAATTGGGGTTTAAAGTCACAGTTAATAAATGGAATAAATCATAATAGTGTTCAAAATTTGAAGAGACTGTGGTGGCTGGCGCGCACACTGGGCAGCGCCGCGGCGCAGCGCTTGCGTTTACTTTTTTTTTCAGTTTCTATCATAAGATTTCACAAATTTTGAATGAAGATGTTTTTCATTTGTCGTCAAGTATATGCTTACCAATTTTCATTCCTGTAACTCATGGATTATAGGAGTTCCCATACAAAATTCAACCCCTCTTTTTACCCCCTTTAAACCCCAATTTGCACATTTTTTATAGCCTAAAACCTGACCGGGTATTTACTCGACAGATTAATAAAGTTTTCATCAAAATCCGTTTAGCCGTTTTCACGTGATTTCGCCGTGATTCATATAAACAGACAAACAGATAAACAGACAAACAGACAAAAAATCTAAAAACTGTTGGAACGTGTTCTGTTATCAATTCTAAGTATCCCCAGCCAACTTTTTTTCGAATATCTTCCATGTACAGACTTTCGAACCTCTTCAGCTTTATTATATGTATAGATACAATAGCTGACTAACATTTTATTTGTTTTGTGGTCATATCAGTCGTTTTAACAATAGGATTTCCAGAGAATCCTTTTCTTCTTATCTAATAAGGGATCTCTCAGAGACCGTATTTTGTTGAGCTGGGCTTGCCAGGGGTTCGCAGAACCTGTGCTGGTATTTTCCAGTCGGGCAATCATGCTCTCTAAGAACGGAATGTACTTCTTCATCTCCTCGAACTTTCTGTCGTACTCTGAATCCATTTTGGCAGCTAAAACATTAAATGACATTTTCAATCTGAATACATCTATTAAATAAACCCGACATTCACTGCAAAACAGTGCATAACATAAAATATACGAGATAAGCACTAGCCCGAAGGTCCTTGTGTCCTTTTCGATGCCGTCCAACCATCTCAACTTGAGAAAAATTGTATGGGAAAACAAATAATTCTAAGGTGAGAATGAGTACTACGCAGACGAAGTCGCGGGCAAAAGCTAATAAATAAATAAAAAAAAATATATATACGAGAAAAGCACTAGCCCTAAGGTCCTGGTGTCCTTTTCGATGCCGTCCAACCATCTCAGCTTGAGAAAAATTGTATGGGAAAACAAATAATTCTAAGGCGAGAATGAGTTCTACGCAGACAAAGTCGCGGGCAAAAGCTAATAAATAAATAAAAATAAAAAGCCTTTATTGATTCTTTACGATGTTACAGTAGAAATATAAAAATAATAAAACATAAATTTAAATCGTAGGGACCCCTTGTCGGGTGAAGGTCTTCTCCAGTTTTTGCCAGTTTTTTCTGTCTTGTGCCTTCAGTGGCCAGTCTTTGCCGGCTGTAGACACAATTTCATCGAGCCATCTTTCTCTAGGCTTTTCTCTTCTCCTTTTTCCCGAGGGACCACGCCATAGGCCATATTTTTGCCCACCTTTCCTTGTGCATTCGCGCTGTATGGTCGCACCATTTCCATTTTATTTTTTGTGCAAATGGTAGGACGTCTTTTATTCCAGTTTTTTTTTCTGAGGTTTGTATTCCTCTTTTTGTGGATAAGCTTTAGGTTTAATTATACCATAGATTATTTTTATTACAAATAATAATAATATATGGCAAATAAAAGTAATAATAAATCACGTCTCTGCAATGCACAGTTTAGGTTAGGTTAGGTTTAATTATACTTCGTTCCATGATAAAAAATAATACATGACAAAATTAAATTGTACACCGACGATAAAAAAACTGCATTGAAGCAGCTGTTTTTGTATTTAAGCATATGAAGACAAACAATTCCAAAGTATCGCAAATTTATTTTCATTTACACGCAATAATAGACCTAATTGCTAAAAGGTTATGCTCAAAAATAGCGTCATCAATCAGAAGGAATTCTGATATTTCGGCTTTGAAATAAAATATCGAAACGTCAACTTGTTTACAATACGTCAAATTCTGCTATGGCTTAAGTTTAATTTATTGACACGCCGTTATACTCCCAATTGGCTGAAGCTTAAAGCTTAGAATGGCGTATGAGGATTTAAATCACTCCGTTTCATAGACTATATTTGCACTCCCGATTTGATCCCTCTGAGGGTGATTATCGGGACAAAAACTATACTATAAGTGAATCCAGATTATATACTGTTATTATACAAAAAATCACCTTGATCTGTTTAGCAGTTTTTGCGTGATTAAGTAACAAACATCCAAACATCTAAACTTTTATAATATTAGTGGGATATTAGTGGGATTATGCATTGAATCTTTCTATAATTCTTAATTTTATTTATTGATTTTACTTACATTTGCTGCAAACTGTATTTTGTTATGCTTTTGAGCAATGGGTAATTAGGTATACTTATCAAAAATAGAACAGGAAATGCGT
Organism: Notocelia uddmanniana; assembly: GCA_905163555.1. Taxonomy (NCBI): domain Eukaryota; kingdom Metazoa; phylum Arthropoda; class Insecta; order Lepidoptera; family Tortricidae; genus Notocelia; species Notocelia uddmanniana. Next base: position 10,784,565 of record LR991065.1, on the reverse strand, counting down.
GAAGCATGATAGGTTTCACCAACCTTTGCAATAATGTGTTAACTTGTGATACACGGCAAAAACTAAGACGATGAATGAATGATTTGGTTAGCCGTACCGATAAAGGCCATGATGCTACCTGAAACAGTAACATCTGAGGTTTCAGTAAAGAAATATTTTCTTTTATAATACGAGTTTTGTCTGTATCGCTTAGGATCGTGCTTCACTGAGTACTACGTATCTTATGATATAGATGTGCATGATAAATTAGCGGAGCTAGCCCGGGCCCGACGTGAGTAGGAACCTTAACCTGCTATGCTATTCACTACATTCTATACCACCTCCCTAACCCGTAGTATATTTTGACTCCCAGATTTGTAAGCCAATCGGGTAATTGAAGATTTGACTTACACTGGATCGCCTGTAGCGAAGTGAGGTGAAGCTTTGTGAACCGGCCCAACCGTTTGCATGCTGAGATTACTAATGATAGAACGTACGACCGTTTAAAGGAAAATCTCGAAAAGTATACCAACTTTTGTAAAAGGTAAAAGGGAATCCTTCTTTCCGTTTGGGCTTGTGAAGTAATCCCTATTAATCCCTCGCCCACGGCGTTCTTGACTATTTTTACTAATTGCGAGTAATTTTGTTTTTGTAGCGTTATTTTCTTGTGCGCTGGTCTAATGTTTTATAATCACTTAACTCTATGATAAATTTTAGTGTATATAATCGAAATAAATATAATATAATATAAGCATAATTGGTTATATCGACTAACTGCAACTAACTAACGATTTGAAGTAAATTTCTTATCTTAAAAATAATATTATATTTTAATTGTCTCTGTGTAGGTAAGTAGTTTCTTTATTGCTTGTTTCAGTTGTTTCTATTATTGTTGTTCTTTCATAACGAAATGAAATTTATCCAACAAAGAATCTTAAAGTCTTTCTCCTAAAGTTTTTTACCGTTTAAGTTAGTGAATTCACAATACGCGCCGTAAAATAACTTGAAATATTTTATACGAAAATAACCTTTAAAAATACAATCTGACCGTAAGCGTTTCTTGAAAGCGGTTGTAAGGACTTGGTCGTGACGGGGACAAAGAGCAAGAATCTGGAACACAACAGTTTTATCAGAAGTAGAAGCAAATACCTTCTTTGCCAGCGCCGACGAAGAATACGTATTGGCTATGTGGCCGCTCGATTTTTATTGAGAACGATGAACGCTTCAGAGCTTATAAGACTTTGCTACTGTGTGATTGAATACTTTCTACTGAGCAGCAGCAAAGGGAAAATAATGGTATTTCCTCGCAACGGACGGCTTTATGCATACGGAATGAACATTAATCTATGTAACGAAATAAGTGTTTTAAAATTATTCATGCAGTATCCATACTACACGTAATAAATGCGAAAGTAATTCTGTCTCTTTCCTTTTCACCATTAAACCGCTGAACGGATTTAAATGAAATTTGGCATCGTGTTAGTCTTAGATCCCGAGAAGGACATAGGATAACTTAGTATGTTTTTATCTGGAAAATAGGTCCAGTTTATAAAGGGAGTGAAATGGACAGTGAAAGTCTTAATAGGAGAGCGATAATTAAGCCTGCGATTAGCAGGCGATTAGGAGTGCTAATCGAACGAAAGCTATGATTGTTCGCACAGTGATTTAAATCCTGCCACGATGTTCTTCTCTGGCATATCTGGCTGATTGAGCAATCTACTCGTACTTATGTGACATCGACGTTGTCACAATATCAATGAATATCCCAGTGTTCTGAGGAGCGTTCGCGGTATGCGAGGTTCAGCAATGTCGAGCGATGTCAATCCTTGGATGGATGACCACTTTGAGTGGTTACTAGTTAGCTCAGTTGAGCGCTCCCGTGCAATAATTTTAGGGTAATTTGGGATAAAATAAATATTATTCAGGGCATACTACGTTACAAATTTAGAAAAAAAAACACTAAAAATGGGAATGCTTATGTTGTGAAAGTATAATGGTTGTCCAAGCATTATTTTTGTATCAAAAACTTTCAGCAAAACGTCAACACGCGTGTATTAGTTTCACACGTGTCATAGAAAATCGTGAGCAGCCCTAATCGAACGAACACGACTTCGTCATTATCAGGGGTTTTTCTTTCACTGGAGAAGAGAAATGGTGTCATTATGACTCGGCCAATAATTGATAGTAATGGATAGTTTCTGACAGAATCTATCAGGTACTTATAAGGGTCCATACTAATCTTAGCCTCCTTAAGTAATACCCAACCCATCAAAAACATAAATGTGAAAATGAGAGCCAAGTTCAATATTAAGAATATGCGATGCGTGGTTGTCGTCTTCACAGACTGAAGAATTGAGATCTAAATGGGTGCCAAGTTCCCTAGATTATCTGATAAGATGCCAAAGTCTGGCACTAGATTGTTTACAGTAAAATTAAATTATTGCGGCTTAATGCATTTTGACAGGGGGGCGAGACGGCCTATCGGTGTGAGTCGAGCGCCGGTGACCTTGTAACGGCACGTCTGTTGCATAGGGTTGGCAATGTAGCTGCCTTGGCAAGAGGAAATAATGTTTATTCAATGATCATGATATTCATCAATCAAACACCGGGAAGCTAGTCAAATTTAATCTGTAAGTTTTGATTACAGACACAGACAGATGCACCTGGTCAGGAGAAAACTTACTTAAAGCTCGTAAAATAGGTACCTACAATACTTTTCATAATATGGAAACTTACTTTTCTTGTGTATATCTAAGCTTCACATGAATATAATTCTATGCTAAAATAATAACAATAATATAAAATATTTTTTTTAATCCTCAATCCATAGAAAATATGTGACATGATATGAAGTCATTCACTGCGACCGCGACACCCGCGTTAAGTATAATTTGAAAGACTGAATTGACATTTCATCTATTTCGCCATTTCATTAAAAAAAAAAATATTCCGAGGATGTAGGTACTTCTTAAGAGAGCGCAGTACGTTTGGTTCTCCATACAAACGTATTTACGCTCTATGCCATGCTAGAATAACGTTAAACTTTGTATACACAATGGAATTCGTCATATCTAGGTCGGAAATTAGTTTCTATTGCTTGAAATTATAATGGAGAAAAAATACAGCGATTAATTATGGTTTCCATACAAGCCGTAAAAAACTCAAGAAACCGCTGTATTTTTTTTTCCTTTACAATTTCTAGCAACATAAACTAATTTTCTACCTAGATATGCCGACACCCATTGTGTATACAAAGTTTCATGTTATTCTAGCATGGCGTTTTAAAATGAGAGCGTAAATACGTTTGTATGGAGAACCGAGCGTACTGCGCCCTCTTAATGTATTGCAAGTCAAAATGCATCCATACTCATACCAACCTACCCATATCAAGTCTTTCGGATAAAAAAACGGATTTTAGGTGAAGTCTTAATTCTAAATGTAGGGAAGCACACAACATATAAAATTTTATAACTGACTTATCTGGATCGGTAGGTAGCTTTTTCCTTTGTGGCTTTTGGTATTACTGTCACAACCGTAGACACAGCAATAAAAAGCTCCATTCAATTACAAATGATAAAATTTAACGAATTTCAAGTAAAAATACACGCCCGCTACCGGCCGATCGATCTCTGTTGTGTGAGCGCACGTCACGCGAGCGAATGTTGATGCGAGTGGCACCCCTGCGATTTATCTTGCCGCGGCTAGCTGTCCACACACCGCGCGCCCCTCGCGCACCCCCGTTCACGTCCGGTCACGCACACATAGCCGCGAGACGGGTTTACAGCACACATGCTTCGGTGTCGCTTCTTTTTACGTTAGTATATATCTTCTTTGATTTTGAGCCTTAACTAGGCAGTTTTCTATGCAGTATGTTATAATACCATTAAAGCTGTTGGGTATTTAAGAAAACTGCGAAGTTAAAGGTCCAAATGCATTAAGCTGCAATAAATTAGTTTTACTGCAAACAATCTAGTACCAGACTTGGCACCTTATCAGATAATCTACGGAACTTGGCACCAATTTAGATCTCAATTCTTTTGTCGGTGAAGGCGACAACCACGCACCACATATTCTTAATGTTAAACTTGGCTGTCATTTTCACACTTCTGTTTTTATGGGATATCATTAATTTTTGTCAAACTTCATCAAATGGTGCTTTTCAAGAGGGAATGCACGAGTTACCATACAAAATATACAAATCGCTATTGTTGCACCTAAAATATTTGAAGAGTGACCTCGATTTCTCCCGGACCCTTTGTTCAGATTCTGACCTGATGACAGTGAACCACCCAGAAACTATACCGATTCAAACATAAAAAGAATTTTCCAAATCGGTTAATAAATGACGGAGTTCTGAGGTAATAAGCATAAATAATAATAAAACTAATAACTAACTCCCCGTTGCCTGACATAAATATGTGAGACAGTTAATTATCAGGCAGACGTCCGTTGTCTCACTCAATAGCCCAGACATTAGTCCATCATATTCACCCAATAATCCGGTTCATTTAGATTCAATCTACCAGCAATAGTCCTGCGTACACACCCTGGCGTAGACTCTGTGTGCGTCCCATGACACGGGCAGGGACAGCATCCGCACGGTGTACCCCTTGCATTTCATTAATTTGTCAAATGGGCGTCTTCGTGTTGGCTATGTGGTACCTTGGTACTTCGGCTTCGCGCACGCCTTCCAAAGGTCCAGGACACCATTCTCCCCTGAGCGGAAAAGACATATCTACAAAAATAACTGATAAAAAAAACAGTTTTCTGTTTTTTTTTGTGTACACACACAATCACCAAGCTGGATGCCAAATTTCACTTTTCTAGGTCACCTAACCCACTTCGTTAGGTTTTTGTTAACTAGTCAGTAGTCAGTCAGTCATTCAGTCAGTGATAAAAATGCCGTTTTTTCTGACTTTAATATCTCTATAACTATTTCACCTAAATTCATGAAATTTGGGGTTCTAGTTGTTATAAAGGATTTTAATGCATATACCAAATTTCATTTTTTTATGTTAAATAGGTAAGGATTGGGGGGCCAAAAGTGGCTCCAAACGGTTCGTGTAAAATAACACACGGCTGCTGTCCGCCAGTTCCTGGGGTGAACTTGGCTGGATACGCTGCCGCGTGTCTAGATGACACCTCTATTATGACATAACATTGAAAGTATCAGGTGCAAAAGTCAGTGTCGAGCACTGAGACCTTATAAATTAGCTTTTTTCAGTGAACTCCATCCATGATTTCATCTCATGGAAGCAAGATAGCAAGTAGGTAGTTTTCGGGAATATGAGTTGGTATCACGTCATGTTTTTAATCCAGTTTGAAAACCTAATCTTTATGCCAAATGGATTTAAATCCTTTGGTTACCCGCGATTAAATAATAAACAACACAACTTTCATATAAATAAGAAAGGGGTTTTGACTGTTAAGCAATACATTTTACACCACACCACTACAGCTATTACAGTGCTCGAAAAGTGTGTGTTTTTAAGCAGCCAAACTATGCGGAAATTACCACTTTTGCAACAAATCAATTTAACTCCAAATCAATCAATTTAACTCCATAAAATGTTATTTAAGAAACACAAATAACCCTAGCCGGCTAAATCAAAAATCTGAAAATCTGAAAAGTTACTGAAATTTTTTTGCATTTCTAAAACAGGAAAACGATGGTTTTGAGTAAAATTTTATAGCAATCTATGCCAAGCAGTTTGTAAGTGAAGCACCAGACAATAAGTACGTATCCAGCAAGGCCAATTATAACCTATATATTTAGCAGTTACTTTTCGATTTCATTATTTTATTTCCTCGCATAATGTATAGTCAAAATATTCTTTATTCAAATAGGCTTAGCAACAAGCTCTTTTATCATAGTACATATTTTCAACTCTTGTCGCATTATGTCGCTATACTCGCTCATGTATAGCAATGACACTCGTCTAAAATCACAAACTTTCTGCACTTGTAGCATAAATAACTTTAATAATTAACAGAATTAACACGTATTGTAAAATAGCTGCATTGGGTCGTACATTTATAAAACACCGTAAAACTGAAACAATATTGGCATAAATACACACAAATCTGTACTCACATTTTGTGTTTGAACATAATTTGTTAAAGTCTGACCCTCCAAAGCAAGCAAAATATTTGCCACTCTTTAACTGCTCTACAAAAAAGTGTATGTCAGATTTGCCATGTCCTGTAAAATTTTCATTTATTTAATTTACTCAAGTACACACTTAACAGCTTCGCTATCTACAATGGTCCGTTGTTTCCATACTATGTACATAATATCATGTATTGAGATGATTGTTTGTTTAGGATTATTTGTAGTAGGTATCAAGCCAAGGCTGTTGTTATTTCGGATCAAAATGTTTACATTATTTCCATATTTAAATTTGATGAAGCAAAATTAGATTTATATTTAATTTAATTTGAATACCAAATCCAAATGCACTGATTGTGTTTGAAACGATAGAAAATTAACATTTATTAATTAAAAATTAAAATAGAACACGACTAAATGTTATTTAATTTGTTTGATTTTAGGAAGAAATGAAACAATTATGTAAGCAAATGTTCATAATACATACCCATCTATAAGTATATAGTACCTTCCTTTTGCTCGCAACCTCGCTCTACCTTGACTGTTCCCCCTCAATAAGTATTTCCAGGTAAAAAATCCAAGTGTATCAATGAAATTATAAGCAGTCTTAGTAAAAATGCACCTAATTCATTTGTGCATTTTCGGGGATCCTGTCACTTAATCTACTAACTTTTGCCCAAATGTTTCATTAGACCTAATGTTTCACTAGACCTTGTGCATTTTTCTTAAAACAGTGACTTTTCGGGTTTCCTTTGAATATCACCATTCATCAAATAGATCTCATTAGCTTAGGTTAGGTTTGTTTTGCAATAGTCGTAAAAAAATTACTATTTCGAAAAAAAAAAGAATTAGGTCTAACGTAGTTAGGTCTAGCAAGGGAGAACCTAAAGTATTATATATAACTTGTGTTTCCGTCATATTTGTTACAAATTCAGATAATGCTTGATGAACTATAAGTACTTAATTTATTCGTAAAGAACCCATCGTACTAATATTGGTTTGAAAGTTTGTATCCACTTTGTATCCATGGATGTTCAGAGGTTTGGACGTCTATTTCACAATCACACAAAAATGCTGCTCTCCCTTGTTAGAACCCCCTAACTACGTTAGCTCTAATGCTTCATTGTGACGATACGATGAAAACAGAAGTTTTATATACTACTTTATCTTTAGGCAAAATAAGAGTAACTCGTTCAAAGTGAGTCATAGAACTCTTTCACAGTTTTCGTTACAAAGTTTTCGAGAAAGTCGGTAAGGCCAGTCTGATGTAAATAATAAATAGAGTTGAACCCGATGTTTGTCTACCCTCGGCCGAGAGAGTACTTGAGGTCTATATGGCTCAACGAAATAATATAATATTAGTATGATATTTATTTGCTCGTGCTCGCTTTCACGCGCGCCAACCCTTATGTCTCTGAAAGAGTGCGCGCAATAAATTTCACAACCATTATCACATATATAGGTACGTTGAATCAAATGGACTATCTTGATTCAATTCTCGAGGATCGGAATATTTGAAATGGAAAGGTATTTCAGGAAATATTAACATCTCGCAAGTTCGCGACTTCGATAATTTTGTTTGAAAACGAATTTACAATAAATACAGGTACACTCTGTACTCCTTCATCTCCGATAAATTTAAGAGTGATTTCGTTAGGTTAAGTATATTTCTTGAAGACACCAGTTTCACTTTATTTTGATGATATTCGATATTCAGTTTTGATCACATTCGGTTTACGCAATAGTGTAAAACTGTCATTCTTCAATTTAAATAGTTATTTGAAAGCATATTGTACTACTTTCAAAAAAAATGCTTAAAAATGGTTTATGTATCTGGCGTTACTGAAGTGCATTGAGCGACGAGTTTAATTAAGCCTCTTTTTATTTCCTGGTTCTATTTAAAACGGCATGACTTTCACCATCTACCTAATCACCTCCTTTTAGTAGTACCTATTACATAGGTACCTACCTAAAATATGTGTGTTGTTTTTGTTTTCAATACCAGTCCTATGCTATATTCTCCAAGAATTCAATCTCAGATATACATTTTGATTTCTCATAATTCTTGTTCTGACACGATAAATTGACGTGCGTACATAGAAGCAAGACATGTATTTTAAGGTTCCGTACCCAAAGGTTGAAACAGGACCCGATTACAGATGGATGGATAACTAAGTTGGGTATGTATAATGTTACTAATATTTAATTGTACTCGTAGTAACTTTTGATAACAAGTTACGGTTCGTCTGATAAATGCGTTTATTAGTAAACGTATTTATCAGACGTACCTTATTCCATAAAAACACTGTAAACTAAGTAAAATGAACAGCTCAGATAGGAATTTTTGGTTCAAATGCAAGAAAAAAAAATTGCTATCGTATCTTTAATTAAGGAAACTGTAGGTTTAAAATAATTATTATATAGTTATGTTACCTTATATGTATACAACCGTTTGTTTCTTAATAAACAATAAATAAATAAATAATTATGTATAGATTATTTAAAAAGTAATAACACTATGGTTTTTGATATAAGATATATATAATTATGTGGAAAAAACTTATTAAATGATTTATTATCATACACTCGATTGTAAATTAACACAATCGAAAAAAACGGAACGCGTATTACAATAGACATTGAGATCGTTGTTCGACATAATCTCGATCGTGTCCTAGAATAAGATTTTTTTCTGTGTTCGACATTTTGGTGAGATTTTTCAATAGACATTGCGTCAATCGAGATTGTTTTGAATAGACATCGTCTCGAACGGCCCGAGAAGTGGCCTCCAGGTATTTTTTAAACTCTGACGCATGTCATTAGGTCATTCATTACCAGGGCCCGTAATTTTCATGCCGATGACATCAATTTGACGTCACGCTCCGTATAGGGTGATCCCAAATAGTTTTATTGTAAAATTTGACTTCGCTATCCATCCATCTGTCTGGCTGTCACCAGACTGTATCTCATGAACCATGATAATTAGACAGTTGAAATTTTCACAGATGATCTATTTCTGTTGCCGCTATAATAAAAAAATACTAAATTAACAGAAATAAAACGTTTTTAAAGGGACTCCCATACAACAAACGTGTTTTTTTTGCCGTTTTTATAGATAATGGTACGTAATCCTACGTGCGCGAATCCGACCCGCACTTGGGCGGTTTTTTTAACAAAGTAATTTGCGATTAACTCTCACAAGAGTGATTCGCACTCGCCGCGAATCCACAATTTTTAAACAAAAGAAATGGGTTGAATGACCCTATAATAAATAAAGTAGGTACTCAGTTCACTTCAGTCGCTATTCTCGTGTAACTGGTAACATCATACAACTTGTAGGTATTCGTAAAACATTTAAACAGGTCGGTTACGTGCCAGAGACGTTGGCAAAGTCGCTTTTTATTAAAAATTCGAATATTGTAAACTTATTGCTCCAACAGACCGCTTTAAAATAAAATGGAATATGTAATGTATCAGGAAAATGAAGCCTGCGTTTTGCGTTGGAACATAGTGTTGACTTTAGACGTAACAATCAGTGTTAAAGGGTGATAACGTAACGTTTTAAATGAAGGACCTAGGTAGATCTGTCATATTTTGTATGGGAAAATGCCTGTTAAATCAACTTGACGTATGTACATACATTTGAAATAATACGTCATGTAATCGACCACCGGTACTCGTAAAATATTACTAAGCAGGGCAATTGGTGATTCGGGTCCAGTGTCGGAAGTCGCCCAAACACAAATAATATATACAGGTTGTTTTTATTGATTTCCGTTCCTTCAAACATATAGCCGTGTGTAACCATATGGATAAACACGACTATATGCTATTATAAACTACTACTACTTATTATAATTCGTTTCTATAAAAGACGTAGCATATTTAGTTTTCCAAAAATCAAGATTTATTTTTATTTTCATGCAAAATAACTAATTATATCACCAAGGGTGAATGAAAACTGGCCTTAAGAGTTAACGTGGAGTTAAGCATAAGTTAATGTCAAGCATGACAATTCGGAATTCGAAAGACACGCACGTCATCATTGTTAAATTTTTAAGGATCTTTTATACTATACTAGGAAATAGAAAGAAATGGAAATACATTTATTCGTGGCACAAATACAGAACAAAACATCACAACACACCAAACAGCCACGAAATAGGCGTGTTAATTACCAAAAATGAATTCTTGAATATTTTCGAAATAGTACGAAGTGGTATAGTGTCTTAGAGCAGATTACTTTATTTCATCTCGGATTGTGCCCTCGCAAGTAACGGAATTCAATAAAAATACCCTGTATAATCAGTAGGAGACATGTGGCCAGCAGTGGGATGTAAGTATAATGATGATGACATTTTGATAGACATGTACTACGTGCGTTTAACCCTGAGTGAGCTCGGCCTTTCGAGTACCTACCCATATACGTTATTCAAGAGATAGTTTAAACGGTAGTTTTATTTATTCCCACCTAAAACCCCTTCAATTAATATTAAGGCGCCTTCCTGATTTGTCGATGCGTAGGCGGTACGATATGAGAAAACTGTCAGCTGTCAGTGTCAACCGATACTAATGCAGTACTTGCCCAATTCTGCGCATAGTATTACTACTGCGCAAACTTTATACTAACAGTGTTTCGTCAAGTGAGGAAATCTCACATCAGTAAGCTCTCGTCAAAAAGCAATATACCTATGAGTCCTATGACATCGCTCTCGCCCCGCCCCGCCAAGTCAGGCAGTCGCCTTACTTTTCAAAACAAAGACTTGTTGTGACAGAATGCATAAATGAATCCATGTTATGGAATAAATTAACGATAACACTTTATTAGAAGTGATACTACAAATTACAAGTAAATTGAGTTAAACATTCAATTATGCGTCGTTGAGCTAGTATCTAAAGTGTTTACCTGAATACGGGAGATTACCTCTTAACCGTTACCCGACCAAAATCATTAATCAAGTGCGTCACAAGTCACGAGTTAAGATGTGTTGCTAATCTTAGGGGGTCGATTAATAGAGACTTGCCGGTTAAGCCTACGAGAGTTGCTGAGGCATGCGGTTGAGATAACTTGATGTAGTTAATAGCATACATGCATTAAAATTTTTATAATTTGAATTTATGAAGAGATTAAAATACCTTTCATTTGGTTCGATCGATCGAACTAGACGAACTTTTAAAATCCCATTACTCCGATAGTAGGACTGTCAGGATTTGAGAAGTCCTTATAGTCCGATCAATCGAGCCAACAGGAAAAAAAAATATTCGTATTCCGATTGATCGGACTAGTCAATCGGACCATGCGACCTAAGGGTTTTATTTCGGTTAACAACAAAAAAGACAAAATTTTAATGCGCATATTGTTAGTGTATCCATATACCTCGCAATATTTTCGTTGAGCAGAGATTATGGTTCGATTATGCACGAAAATAATAACAAATAAGCAGAACGTGCGCCAGCCCACTGACTTCCCCCAAATAATAAACTTGCGTGGTATTTGCACGAGCACGGTTTATGTATCTTCTTCTAAATATATAAAAGAAGAAACTGACTGACTGACTGACTGACATATCAACACACAGCTCAAACCGCTGGTCCTAGAGATTCCAAATTTGGCACGTAGGTTCCTTATAAGGTCTAGGGGTGCACTAAGAAAGGATTTTTCAAAATTCAACCCCCAAGGGGGTAAAATGGGGGTCCGAAGTTTGTATGGGGAAGCAAGATTAGTTGGACTATTTTATTCGAAACTTCACAGGAGTATTTCTTACGATAAATGAGTAAATACGTGTTTCAGGTTTTTTGAGAAATCAACCTCTAAAAGGGGGAAAGGTGGTGACAAATTCTGAAAATCGACATGGGTATTGTTTTTATGATATACCGGGTCGCTGATAACGAAAACAACAATAATTTTAAAATCTCACGTGGAGGACGTGAAATACCATCCCCCCTGTTGGGGTGCGAGGGGGATGAAATGTCTAAATATTAATATGGGTGTCGTTTTTATGGTTTTTTGGGACGTTAATTACGAAATGGCATCGGTTTTGAAATTTAATATTGTGGACATGAAAACTTTTGAAAGTTTGTGCCAATATTCAAGAAATAACTGACTGACTAAGTGACTGACGTATCAACGCACAGTGCAAACTGCTGGTTCAAGAGATTCCAAATTGAGTATGTAGGTTCCATATAAGGTCTTGAGGTGCATTAAGAAAGGATTTTTCAAAATTCAACTCCTAAGGGGGTGAAATGGGGGTCCGAAGTTTGTATGGGGAATCAAGATTAGTTGGATTATTTTATTTGAAACTTCACAGGAGTATTTCTAACGATAAATGACTAAACATGTGTTTCAGGTTTTTTGAGAAATCAACCCCTAAAAGGGGGAAATCTGGTGACAAATTAAGAAAATCGATATGGGTGTTGTTTCTATGGTTTATCGGGTCGCTGATTACGAAAACAACAATGATTTTAAAATCCCACGTGGAGGACGTGAAATACCATCCCCTCTGTTGGGGTCCGAGGGGGTTGGAATGTGTAAATATTAATAGGTGTTTGGGTCGTTAAATTCGAAAATGGCATAGATTTTGAAATTTAATATTGCGGGCATGAAAACTTAAAAGTAGGTGCCAAATTGCAAGAAGAAACTGACTGACTGAGTGAGTGACATATCAACGCACAGCCTAAACTGCTGGTTCGAGAGATACCAAATTTGGCATGTAAGTTCCTTATAAGGTCTAAAGGTGCATGAAGTGCCGTGCGTTCCCTATGAAGATACGACCTTTTTTGATTCAATGTATTTTAAGTGGTTTTATTAATCAGTGCCGTCCGATACGATTTCGAGATAAATCGATATTTGAGCGTCCGAGAGGACTCTTAATAGGAATCCGAGGTACCTAAACTTTGAATAAAGTAACGGCCATATCGCTTTTCTTCATTTTCGTCCCAATTTCGTTCAAAATCGATATCTGAGCTTCCGAGAGCTCCCCTAATACGACTCCGAGGTAAAATTTGGAAAAAGTCGCAGACATATTGATTTTCTTTTTTTTCATCCCAATTTCGTTCAAAATCGATATCTGAGTGTCCGAGAGGTCTCTTAATACGAATCCGAGGTAAAATTTGTGAAAGTGGCAACCATATTGATTTTCTTTTTTTTTTTCCCGATTTCGTTCAAAATCGATATCTGAGTGTCCGAGAGGTCTCTTAATACGAATCCGAGGTAAAATTTGTGAAAGTGGCAACCATGTTGATTTTCTTTTTTTTGTCCCGATTTCGTTCAAAATCGATATCTGAGCGTCCGAGAGGTCTCTTAATACGAATCTGAGGTAAAATATGGCACTCCATACATGCCTGTATGGAGAAACGTTTAATGTTACTATAGGCGTGTGGGGTATCTATGGATTTGCTTTTAAAAACGACATAGAGGTTCCGATAATTTTTTCCATTTAAATCAACCTTTAGCTTTTTTTTTATCGTATGGCATTTATTTACGAACCGTGAGATTTTCAAGAAGACAAGTACGGTTGCCAGTTTTTGTTGCACTTTTAGCACCACCCAGGGGTCACGTGTAGGGTAACGGTGGGTACTCCCTACGGACGTGGTGCAACTTCGACCCCCCTTTGTCAAGTGAGTAGGCAACTTGACTGTTAGAAGTTCGCAAGCCGCTCGAAGGCCTCTAACTTGGCTTAACGATTGCAGCCGCGATCAACGGCTTAGCGTGCCTTCCAAAGCACGAGAGTCAGTTAGTAACCACTCAAAGCGGTCACCCATCCAAGAACTGACCTGCGCCCACATTGCTTAACCTCGCACACCGCACGTGGTAGGCGAGTGCCGCTGGGCCACGAGCGCTCTAAATTCTTTATAGTTTGTGCCAAATTGCAATTCAATCGGTCCAGTAAAAGCAACTTGGTTGTAACAGACGGACTGACAGTAAGGAGTGCGAATGGAAGTGAGACCAAATTTTCTTTTTTGGTCCTCCAATGGCAACACCTACCTAATAAATTTAATTTTAGGAAAAATAAATGTTACACGTGATATTGAATTAGCCGTATTTCTGTACTTCAAAGGACCAGAGTTTATGACCGCTGCGCGCTGCTTGGTCGTTTACAGACCTATTGGTGTTACTGTAGTACACAGATTTTTTACTAAGGGCCATTTAAGACATGCTTTTATTTCATCGGCCCTTTCCCCTTCAGCCTCTCGGAATTGTATGATAATAGATTTCGATCCTTATTTTTGCCAAAATCAAATGAAATTCAACAGTTTGCCGGTTCTCAGAATGTATACTAACTTTTCATCTGTTCATCTGTTAATTAATCACAATCACCAAACTTCGTATACCGAAACCCCCAGAATGTAACAACTACTTTTCTGGAGACCGCATCTAAATCGGTTCAGCCAAACGCGAGATAATCGTGGACAAACATACGAACCTGTTTTTTGTAGACGGTTAAAAAATTCGTTTAGTACGCGGGTGAAGCCGCGGGCAAATGTTAGTCAGTGAAAATACCTTCAGTCTTATGTCACAACCATGCATGGAAAAGTTGTCAGGAAAAACTTTTCTCAACATTACCTGCAACAGATATTCAATGTGTAGGAAGTTTCTTTTAATTCTTGATTTGAATTTTGATTTCGCTTAATACTTCATGGTCAGTCGAAAACCTGTCGTAATTCTAAAGAATTTGTTGCAAAGTATCTATTTTATGAAAAAAAAAACACATGTGATGTGATTAAATTAGGAAAGGCAATCACTCATGTGTTACGCGATAGTAAATTTAAAATATATACCGCTTATGTTCGAGTATGCAATCGATTTTATCTCATTTTCGTTGTAAATGTGTAACCGTCATCGCCAGCAATGTTTTTCTCCCATCTACCATGTTTCAACATGATGTAGATGCATACTTATCTTACTTAGCTTACACAAAACCTCGTTGTCAATCATGACCCACTCCTTAGTATCTCAATTTAATAAAGTACTAAGGTATTAGGTACTTCGCTGATATGAGATTAATATTCAGGGAATTCCTAACGGAAAGCCCAAGGCGTTAGCCAATTTCGCACACTATATCATGTTGCCAGTGTTCTGTGCGTGTACTCCCGATCACGTAGTTAATTAGACCTATACCTAGTGAGTCGAACGATAAATTGCCGTATAATTGGACCAATAATTATATTATAAATTATGCTCGAATGCTCGAAAATTTGATATAACCGGATTATGTCACCTGAATTTATGTATTATAGGCCACACCCTGTGTAAAGACGTTAGAGTTCTTTACAGCATCACATCTAGTGAATGAGTAGAATCACGTGTATTATAAAAGGCTCACTGTCTCTCTGACGCATTCACTTTTAATATGGAGTTAAATAAACCCAATATATTCACATTTCAGTAGACATTTTCAATTATTTCCTTTCAAACAGAACATAAATATTTATCCAAATAGGTGAATGATATCCATTTTTACATAAATACATTTAAGAGCCCATAAATAAGAAATATTTACTCATTTTATTTGCTTTCGAGTGTCAATAAACACTATTATACTTACTCATACTCATACTCATTTTATTGATAAAATATAAAAATTTACATGTCACAATTATTAGATAATTAATACTTACATAACATAATCATATCCGATTGAGACTCCGCACGCGTGTTAATTAACCCCCGATGCAAAAAGAGGGCTGTTATAAGTTCAACGTGTCTGTCTGTGTATACATATGTCTGTGGTAACGTAGCTCCCAAACGGATAAACCGATTTTCGTTTAGTTTTTTTTGTGTCATAGATAATTTTATCTCGAGTGTTCTTAGCCCTTTTTCATTAAAATCTGTTCAGCAGTTTTTGAGATATTGAGCTTTGAAATGAAAATGTCGGCTGTTTTTCAACTTTTCTAAGTTGTAGTAATTTTAGTATTATTAACTCTGGAACTATTATGTAACAGTGCAAATGAAATCCTATGCTTATCTGGTTAGATGAAATCGGGTACCGACGACTATTATGAAGTTTTCAAGATTACTTGCGTTTATAAAGCCCGGAATATTTTAATCGCAATTTTTGAATAATTTGTGATGTATTTTATCAAACTTCAAGACTAGAATCCACCGTGATTTTATAGAAAATACAGATTTTTCGCCTTCTGAGCTGACTTTGTTTATTTTTATTCAAATAAAGGAGGTCTCTACTTTGCAAGCCGTCAACTAATATTGTATATGCCAATTAAATAATTATATCTATGTGGTCCCATATGGGCGTCTGAAACTAAAACATATTTGTACAAAGTGATGTAGACAGATATTGACATTCAAGTAGGTATTTAATGAAATGAATTTTGTATAATAATATGTCAGTAAACTAGTTATGTCTACATATGTCATAGTCCCATATGCGCGTCTGAAACTCAAACGTATTTTGTACAAAGTGCCATAGGTACGTGTATACATTTGATATTGTGATTTTATTTAAAACTGTCTCGAGTACGCATTACAATCATTTAACAAAAAAAGAAAATAAGTATGGTCAACCAATTTGTTTTCTGGGCCACTTCGTACCTTGTCACGTTGAAAATCTGTATGAAGGTTGCTAGAGATCTCATATTATTGTCACTGTCACAAGGTTGGAAGTGGCCCAAATTGAATTGGGTGACTGTACGCTTTTAAAATTTGTCGGCTTACTCTGGTTGACGGTGGTTAACTGCTTTTTACGTCATAAATTAAGATATGATATGACTAATGAGTCATGCTGTAATTACAAAGTTTATTAAGGCAGTTGTAATTTTGACAAGACTTACACGGATACGCCAAGGATAACGGAGTGTAAGCAGTAATTTTATGAAGAGTCTTTACGTAAGTACCTAGTTAAATATATCTTAACGTTGATCTTTACTACCGCTCACGTGCTCATTGTAAACATTTACATTAATATTTTTATATGACTTTAGAATTCTAATTAGGAAGTTGTTATTCTTGCTTAAAGAAGATCCCTGAAGACTTGTAAGTATATACTTACGAGTAGAAGTATATACTTGTAAGCAAGTTTTAAGTAAAATGTTAAGTAGAACAAAATACTACAAGTCGTTTCTAACTTTACGGAATTACGCTTCCTAAAAACTTATAGATTAATAAATAAATGAATAAATATTAGGGGACATTTTTTACACAAATTGTACCAGTCCGATAGAAAGCTCTATAAGGTTCGTGTACTAGACGACGATGTAATTAATATATATATATACTTAAATACATAGAAAACAGCCAAGTCTCAGGAATAAATGTCTCTGCTCACCACAGAAACATATGGTTACCGGGATTCGAACCCGGGACCTCTAGCTTTGAAGGCAGTGCCACTACCAACTAGGCTAAACAGGCCGAGATTCCTCATTTGTTTTGGATCTCGTTTATTTTTACAATACTAATGACGAGTCCAGCATAGCGCTGCATAAATCAAGAGATAGTATGTTGGTATCATCAATAATATATCATTGATTCTTATATAAACCAAAACAGTATTTACAGATAAATGACAAAACCCATCCTAAAAGAGAATAAATGCACCATAACGATCCACATATTATAAAAGTAATTCCTCCGCTTCGTCTCGTCTATCTGCATGTCTGTCTGTACTTGATGAATTCAAAAACCTCTGAACGGATTTTAATAAATTTTCCACCAATGGACGAAGTGTTTCATGAGGAAGATTTATGTTTATAAATTTTATTGATCAATGGCTAGCAGAACTGACCGCGCTTGACTTGAATCGAGAAAATAAGAGACCCCAGTACGCTCGGCTGAACTCGATTCTCCATACAAACGTAGTTAGATTAGATTAGATTAGATTTATTTATTTCCCGATAAAAATTACAATATAAATTTGCATACATGTCAAAATTAAAAGAACTCTCTCTCTCTCTTTCGTTCTCATTTTAAAAAGCCTTGCTGAAATAACATGAAACTTTCTATACACAATGGAAGCCGCCATATCTAGGTCGAAAATATATATATATATATATATATATATATATATATAGAGGGCTGGTTCGTACCTTGCACAGGGGATAAGCATTGCCATCCAACGTGGCAATGCTGTCAGCCTTCTGTGTACGTTGCCCAGCGACGGCGAACTGGGGCAAATATTCTATTTGTAGTTTATTTTATTTTAGTATAGGTTGTTTAGTGTTAGTTATATGTTTCTTTTTTGTATTATTTCCTCCATTGTTGGTCGAAAATTAATTTCTCTATTAATAACTCTTAATATTCGCTGTATTTTTTCTCCATTATAATTTCAAGCAACAGAAACTAATTTCCGGCCCAGATATGCCGGATCCCATGGTGTATAAAGAGTTTTATGTTATTCTAGCGTGGCGTTTTAAAATGAGAGCAAAACTTCTTTTGTATGGAGAACCGAGCTAACTGCGGACTCTTAAGGTTAGGATAAATTGTTCATACTAAACAATGCAGTGGCGCACGGTGCCAATTTGAAATAATTATTTCACTAAGTAAACCGCATTTGACTTACTGACTTAAGCACTCACTGACTTTTATTTACAAAATATTATACACATAAATTATAGTAGTTACTTAAATAATGAATTAATCTTAAAGAAGGTAACTTGATCTTATCTCACGTTTGATTGGGCGATTGATAAATACCCTGCAATTGTTTCAGTTTGATTCGAATATCAAAAGCATTGTAAGGTATATGGCTTTATGGTGCTATATGGCTATAGCTACGATATGGCTATTGTACCCGATTCTGTGCACGTTCTCATATCGCGGCAAGGCCTCATACGTTGGTACGTTTGCTACAGCACACAGATTCCCTATAGGAATACCAAAAATCCAAGGAATTATTGCTACGAAAACATCATTTTGATGTTCTAAGTTTCAAAAAAGACAATTTTCTATTAACAATAATATCGACGCAGATGTATCAATCGAATAAATAAATGAGGTTCTTTACACCACACCTTGCCAAAAAGCACGTTTTTCCGCACGCTGCTCGTCCGGAAAAACCCACTTTTTGGCCAAGTGGTGACGTAACGTATGGACCCGGGTATGTCCTAAAACTACGACCAAGACCACCGGGGGATGGGTAGCAGCATCCCTGGAGTGCGGTGGAGATACTGCGATCGACAACCCGCATGCCAAGCGTGGCGATTATGGCATATACCCCCCGTGAATATGGGGGAGGCCTATGTCCAGCAGTTGACGTTCTTTGGCTGATATGGTGAAGGTGGGTCGTAAAACAGAAAGCCCCTCGCATATTTTTGACCCTCGCCTGCGGCTCGGGCCTCAAACATCTGCGATATCGGCCTTTCTTTATTTTACAACCATTGTATCGTAATGTACTATTACAGTACATATGGTGCTATATTACCGCACGAGTGCGGTAATCAGCAGATTACGTGCATCCACCACCACCATATCAGCCAAAGGACGTTCGGGATTACGTGCATATGTCGAAACTTTAAAGAGCCATATGTACTGTAAAACTTTGTACGATACACGTGCGAACAGGTAATTCGCAACTCGTATCGATTTAAAACACTCCCTTCGGTCGTGTTTCAATTTATCACCACCACCACCACCACACACCACATCAGCCCTAGGACGTCCACTGCTGGACATAGGCCTCCCACAATTTCATGGGGGGTAAATGCCATAATCGCTACGCTTGGCATGCGGGTTGGCGATCGCAGTATCTCCGCCGCACTCTAGGAATGCTGCTGCCCATTCCCCGGTGGTCTTGGTCGTAGTTTTAGGACATACCCGGGTCCAATTTTACACCACTCGTTGCGAATTTCCTGTTCTCTGCACTTGTATCGTAATGACTGTAATTTTGTATTTCGCTATGCCACAATTTGTGGTTTCCGTGAGCCAATGCTTGGTTACCGACAGAAAATACCGAAATCGGCATATGCGTATCAAATTCGAGGAGTTCCTTCGATTCCTTCTAGATCCCATCATCAGACCTTCACCAAATTTGCATGGAACCAACTTGGTAGCTTTGAAACAAAAAAAGGATTATCAAAATCGGCTGACGTGGTCAAGAGTTATCGGGGGAAAAAATAAACAAGCAGACGAACTGCGAACCTCCTTCCTTCTATTGAAGTCGGTTAAAAAAAACGAGGTATCTAGTTTGAAATCAGATATGTATTATATTATTTGTATTAATTAAAGGGTGATTAGTGTTATTCAATTGATTAAAATTATAAATAGCTTGGCCAATGAGCCATTTTACAAATTTATTTTTAAATGTACTACGAGTATGTTTGCCCTCTGTATTTTTTATGTTATTTTAAATAAATAAATATCGGGGGAGAATCTTACACAAATCGACCTAGTCCCAAATTAAGCAAAGCTTGTTCTGTGGGTGCTAGACGGCGATATATACATACATTATATAAATACATACCTAAATACATAGGAAACATCCCGGATCTCACTTATGAACTATGCGTCCAAAAAATAAGAAAAAAACATGAAAGTAAAGTTTAATAAAAAATTTCAACGAAAACTATAGCGGACATGATTAGTTGAGTTGTTTTTGAGTTATCGTAAAAAGTCTTCCCTTCTTAGTAAAAAAACGAAACTTTACACTGAGCATGGCCCGAGATGCTCTTGGCCGATTTTTATTTATGCTTTTACATGTACAAAATATAGACAACGGTTTGATTACATAAAGACACCGCGGATAAAGACGCCTCTGACCTGCCTGATTGGTCGATTTTAGTGTAGCTGTTTTCTGGTTGGTTGATATAAAATACAAAGTTTTTTTATATAGTTTAATGAGTATAATAATAATTATAATATTTGACGGCCTGTTTAGCCTAGTTGGTAGTGACACTGCCTCCGAAGCCAGAGGTCCCGGGTTCGAATCCCGGCCAGGGCATTATTTATGCATTAAGCACGGATATTTGCTCTTGGGTCTTGGATGTTTTCTATGTATTTATCTTCTTATAAGTATGTATATCGTCGTATTCGTCGTCTAGTACCCATAGTAGGTACAAGCTATGCTATATATTGTCCTCGAATATTTATTATTATTTATTTATTTTATTCTTTATTGCACCACAAATACAAAAGCACAATGTGAAAAGATTTTGCAATATTAACAATGGTGACAACAGGCGGTCTTATCGCTTTAAAGCGATCTCAACCGGACAACCTTTGGGTAGCAGGAAATATTTGAACAAGATTTATAACAGGCAGTGCAGAAATACAGTAAGAAGAGCGTAATAAAAACACATACATCTAAAATTAACATTATCATAGTATACAATAAATACACACATAATAACATACACATAATACTAAAAACATAAATAAACATACATACTCGTACAAATTCAAACATATATATACATACATACACATACTAAAAGGCATTTTCAGGAAGTGACAAAAATATTGTCTTATACATCTTATATTCAACGGCAAAGCATTCCACAGCCGAACAGCCCGAAAAGTGAACGAATTATTATAGAATTTTATGGATGACGGTGGTCGAGCGAGAAGATGGTTTTGCGAAGATCGGATAAACGTGAGACGTTTAAAAAGCTCTTTGAGATATGGAGGAGTTGTGGGGACAAAAAGTATGCTATAGAGTAAGGCAAGAATATGAGAATGTATGAGAGATTATTGTGATTTTCGGGTTTAATATTATTATGTATTTTTAGTTTTACCTAGGGGTTAAATGTACTACTTCTGCCCCGCTTGATAACTCTAATATGACACACTTTTCGAGCATGTGTCACGTTACGTCGCCTTCCAAGCGAATTGAAAGGCGAGATAAGCAGACTTTTTTTTATTTAAAGAAGTTGAAAGTAAAAGAAGTAAAAAAGGTAAAAGAAAATGCTCAAGGTCGAGGTAAGCTTTTATTTTGACAATTATTGTTATTAAGGCACTCGCAGATTTTAGATATATAAAAAAATAACTATGGAAGATTAAAAGGTCAAACACTGTAAATCTTAAGTAGGTAGCTCAAAAATTTGGAGCCTCGAGACAGAAGACTCGGCGCCTCGAGTAGATTGGTACGGCGACTCGAGTAGGTTGGCGCGTCGGCTTGAGTAAGTTAGCGCGTCGGCTTGAGTAAGTTGATACGACGGCTCGGGTTAGTTGGCACGACGGCTCGAGTTAGTTGGCACGACGGCTCGAGTTTGTTGGCACGACGGCTCGAGTAAGTAGGCACGACGGCTCGAGTAAGTAGGCACGGAGACTCGAGTAAGTAGGTACGGAGACTCGAGTAAGTAGGTACGGAGACTCGAGTAAGTAGGTACGGAGACTCGAGTAAGTAGGTACGGAGACTCGAGCACGGTGGCTCGGGAAGAATGGCTCGGCGTCTTTAGTAGGAGAAAGAGGGTTTACGTCGAAGTAAGTACGTGAGCACGAGGTCTTCTTGAAGTGCAGGGCCTGGCTTGGCCCTGCACTGACCAATTGCGACTTGACTGATTAAAAGTCGGCGAGAAACTGCCTTGTCCTAGGCAATGTTCGGCTTTTATACTATTTCTTGCCGTTGTTCGAGAATCCATAGTTCTAAATTTACAATTTCAAAATTTACAGGATACCAGTATACAATTTAGACGTAAAATGATTACAACCTTAGCTATAAATGAGTTTTGACAATGTCCGTTGCTATGACGGTCGATAAGTAAACATGTCAAAAGTATTAAATTCTAGGATAATTATATTTGTTTTCGTATGAAAACAACAAAATAATTGAAAATATAAAGCTATATCAGACAAGGTAAGTTTCTGGCGTGTTTAGTGTGTTCCATAACATAGGCAGTGCCGGAAACATTAAAATTTTCGAATGTAATCAAAGAAACAATATTTTCCTATCGTTACAGTGATTCAAGTGAAATGCTTAGCGATGGTAACGAACGAGAAAAAGCGCATTGCCTCAACCTGCAAGCGAGAGCGAGCAGATGCTCTTAAGAACACAATGTATGCTACACATCATAAGTGAAAAATAACTTAAAATAATGTCAAACCTTGTGTCTGGATTCTTTAATGTAATCTCGTGATGGGTATTGAAAAATAATTGTTTTGAATTGTGAATAAGATTCAAAACAAAGAAAGCATTTTTAAATCAAATAAAAATCGTTTCTTAGTTACTGTGGAAAATACGTGTGCTTTCGTCTCGATTTCTTGCCCCATGTTCCATCTCTTACCGGTTTTGTTCGACATATATCGGAGGTCTTTATTTGCGTTGAACCAAGACGTTTCCACTTTAGGAAATATCAGTTTTATTTATTTAAGATAACTGATGACAAGGACTCATCGAAATAAAAGAGGTACGTGACATCAAAAACGTATGCTCTGTTTAGATGTTTTACGAGAAGAATAGTGTTATTTATTGTAGCAATAAATAAATGCCTGATAAAAGGTATTGGCGGACGGTGCTCGTTTTTAGGGTTCCGTAGCCAAAATGGCTAAAACGAAACTCTCTAGTGCTTCTATAAAGATAGATTCCTCGTGTCTGTCCGTCCGTCTGTCCGTCCGTATGTCACAGCCGATTTACTCGGAGATTATGAGCACTACAATTATGAAAAATGATAGGAAGGTGTATGCTATGAACCGCTACAGAAATATGATGTGAAATAGCGAAAAAAATACTAAACTGGAGGGGGCACCCCATACATGTAACAGAGGAGTAATTTTTTTTTTTCAATGCACATAGGCGTGTGGCTTATCAATCGATAGGCCTTCAAAAATAGAGGTTTCTAGAATTTTTTTCCATTTAAGTCAACCGTTAGTGAGATATTAGCTGTCAAAGTCGTAAAAAGTGTGTCCCCCCTCTAATTTCCAAACTATGAAGTTTAAAAATCTGAAAAAATCAAGTAAAGTAAAGTAAAGTAAAGTAAAGTAAAGTAAAGTTTATTTGCAAGAATATGTACATAAGATGTTAACATTATATTGTGAGTCGCAGTATTCAGCCTTAAACGGCATGCAAATATTAGCATAATACTCTATTAATAATTACAAATAAAAATATTGATGAACTAACTAATGATATTAGGAAAACAATTTAAGGTTATAAATTAATTTAGTTGCGTGCAATGTCCAAAAATTCCTTTACGGAGTAAAAACAATGTTCATAGAGCCATTTCGTCAATTTTGTCCTAAATTCTATATTGCACAAAAGTTTAATTTCGTCTGGTAATTTATTGTACACTAATATGCAAGAATAGTAGGCATTGCGTCTATATATATCAGCACGACATCGAGGTTGATACAAGAGATTTCTGTACTGTGCCCTTTGTGTTCCGGTAGACACATCGGAACGTAATTGAAAATAGTCCCTATGATCTTTGACAAACAGACAGGCCTTTCTAATATACATACATGCCAAAGTCAGTATATTGTATTTTTTAAATAAAGGTTTGCAACTATCCATTAACCATGAGTTTGTGATAGCACGTATGCACTTTTTTTGTACTTTAAATGCCCTCTCAACCTGAACCGAATTGCCCCACAATAAGAGACCATAATCTAAAGTAGACGAAACGTATCCATAATATGCTGTTATTGCAGCTTCAGTAGATACTGTTCTACTGAGTTTTCTTAGTGCAAAAACAAATCTATCCAATTTGGAGCAAACGAAATCAATATGATCTTTCCAATTTAGGTGACTGTCAACCGTTAAACCTAAAAATTTTATGCTACTGGTTTCCTCTATTAAATTATTACTATACCTTATGTTCAGCTGTTTCGGGTTAGATTTGTAAGAACGAAATTGCATGTATTTAGTTTTAGATAAATTGATGTTAAGATTATTATTGCATGTCCATGTACAATTAAGAGATGTACAAGATGTACAATTATAAATACTTTTAACGATTTTTGGTTTGAATAAGATAGGTTTAACGGTTTTTGAGTTCATCATCATCATGTCAGCCGAAAGACGTCCACTGCTGGACATAGGCCTCCCCCAAAGACTTCCACAATGACCACTCCTGCGCCACCCGCATCCAGCGGACACCCGCGACCTTCACCAGGTCATCAGTCCACCGTGTGGGGGGCCTACGCACGCTTCGCCTTCCGGTACGTGGTCGCCACTCGAGAACCTTTCCGCCCCAACGGCCATCGGTTCAACGTGCTATGTGCCCCGCCCACTGCCACTTAAGTTTAGCGATTCGGAGGGCTATATCGGTCACTTTGGTTCTGCTGCGGATGGCCTCATTCCTGATGCGATCACGCAGAGAAACTCCCAACATAGCTCTCTCCTTTGGGTGACTTTGAGCCTTCTTATGAGGCCCATAGTAAACGACCACGTTTCAGTGCCATATGTCATCATTGGCAACACACACTGGTCAAAGACTTTTGTCTTGAGACACTGCGGAATATTGGACGAAAAGATGTGCCGTAGCTTCCCGAACGCTGCCCTGCCGAGTCGGATTCGACGATTAACCTCTATCTCGAAGTTGGACCTACCTAACTGGACAGTCTGTCCTAGGTATATGTAATCGTCTACAACTTCGAGCGTAAAGGCGTAGGACATGGACATTTGACATGATGTTCGTCTTGTCCATGTTCATCCTTAGACCAACTCGCTCGGAGGCTTTACTGAGGTCATTGAGCATTGTACTTAAATCCTCCATAGTCTCAGCCAAGACTACTATATCGTCAGCAAACCGAAGGTGAGTGAGGTAGTCGCCGTTTATGTTGATGCCTAGCCTTCTCCAGTCCAGAGTCTTGAAAACATCCTCTAGTGCAGCGGAGAACAGTTTAGGAGAAATAATATCTCCTTGCCTGACTCCCCGCTGCAACTGGCTTTGAGTTCTGGTCCTGGAGTCGGACTGACATAGTGGCGTTCTCGTACAAACACTTCAGCACTTCGATATAGCGGTAGTCCACTTGGCACCGTTGGAGTTCAATCGAATCGAAGGCTTTCTCGTAGTCCACGAACGCTAAACAGAGGGGCAGGTTATACTCCTCAGTCTTCTATATAACCTGACGGAGCGTATGGATGTGGTCTACGGTGCTAAAGCCTCTTCGGAAACCGGCTTGTTCGGGAGGCTGGAAATCATCTAGCCTGCGTGCGAGACGGTTCGTAATGACTCTTGCTTATAGACATGGCTCAGAAGTGAGATGGGTCGGTAGTTCCTCAGTAAGGAGTTGTCACCCTTTTTGAAGAACAGCACCACCACACCTTTATTCCATGCCTTTGGAGTTTTCCCTTCCAGTAAGACGGAGTCGAACAACTTCTGAAGGCCCCTAAGGACCGGTTTTCCACCGGCCTTCAGGAGTTCAGCTGTAATTCCGTCTTCACCGGGTGCCCTGTTGTTCCTCAGCTGCTTAAGAGCCATTCTAATCTCGTACAGGCTGATGTCCGGGATATCTTCGGTATAGTGCCGGGTTAATCTAGCTCTAGGGTCTTCCGCCAGACCAACTTCGTGTCTGCTAGTTGACGTGTGTAAAAGCACTCTATCTCACTCAGAAGCTCAGGTTTAGACGAAACGATTCTACCATCTTCAGTTTTTAATCTGGCGAGCTGGCTCTGCCCAATAGACAGATCTCTTGAGAAAACTTTAGAGCCTTTATTCTGCTCGATGGCCTCTTCAATACGATTTGTATTGAATTGGCGCAGATCGCGGGTAAGGGACTTAGAGATTTGTTTATTGAGCTGCCTGTATAATTTCGCATCGGCTGAAGACTGCAGAATCATCTCATTCCTTTCCTCGATGAGCCTCTGAGTAGAGATATAGAGCCTTTTGGCTCTTTGAGTTCGTTGGGCCTTAAAGAACTTAGACCCAATGCTATGGACAGCTTCCACAAACCCGTCGTTGAATTCGTCCACATCGCCGCCTAGACAATCGAAACGGTTTTGGAGTTCCAGCTGAAAGCTCTCGGGGTTTTGGATTTGGACTGCTGCTGGACGGAGCGTGGACTTCATCAGTCGAGAGCGCTCTAGCTTGACGCAAATATTCAATGTGCCTCTTACCAGATGATGATCACTTCCGGTTTTAACCGTATTGATCACAGAGACATCATTGAATATATGCCTCTTCTTTGACATGATGAAGTCAATTTCGTTTTTTGTTGCACCGTCGGGACTCATCCAGTTCCACTTCTTGTGCTCGCGTTTCTTGAAGAAGGAGTTCAACATGTAGAGTCCCTCCTTCTCCAAGAAACCAGCCAGTAGTTGGCCCCGGTGGTTCCGAGTTCCAACTCCAAATTGCCCCACTCTCGGCTCTTCGCCGTCTCTCTTGCCCAGTTTAGCGTTGAAATCCCCCATAACAACGGTGAAGTAGGTTTTGGAACTATGCATGACCTTTGATATATCCTCATACATAGCCTCCACCTCGTCGTCGGAGTGTGCCGAGGTCGGCGCGTACACCTGTATGACCATCAACGAGTACCTCTCGGATACTCTGAGTATAAGGTACGCCACCCTAGCCGACACACTCGTGATCTTCACCACGTTGTTCACGAGGGATTTGTGGACGATAAACCTGACACCTCCCTGGGACTGTTGGTCGCCCTCCCGGAAATAGAGCAAGTTGCCGGACTTCAGGGTTATCGTGTCCTCCCCCTCTATTTGGACTTCAGATAACCCTACGATATCCCAACGCAACTTGCTCAATCCTTTCTCCAGTTCCGCTATCTTTTCGTCGGTCCGCAGTGTTCGTGTGTTGTATGTTGCCAGGGCCAGAAGTCGTCGGTGGTGGTAGCCGGATCTTAACCGGAGATTCTTCGCACCCCTGACCCCGCTAGTACCCTGGCCGCTACCAGAACCAGGGTACCAGGGGTCGCCGGAACCTCGTGGCCGTGGCCTGTTTGTGTATGTCATTGAGGGGTAGTTGCCATAATCGCCACGCTTGGCATGCGGGTTGGCGATCGCAGTGTCTCCACCGCACTCCAGGGATGCTGCTGCCCATCCTCCGGTGGTCTTGGTCGTAGTTTTAGGACATACCCGGGTCCGGGTTTTTGAGTTATTGCTGAAAAACTGTTGTTCCTTCGATTAAAGCTCAATTTCGTGTGCGGGAGCGGGGATACATAAAAACACATGTTCTCTCAATGCAGGTGTAATTGCAACTAAAACTGTCAACAAACTACATGCATAGGCTAGATAAGTATGCATGCATAGATGTATTAGACATACCGGCCGCCAAAACTAACAGTTTTCAATAAATATACCCTAATAAACAGAGTACGCATTTCATCTAAATTGATCATTTTCACTTTACATGCACAGTAATTTAAATAGTCACTTCACTCTTTAAGCATTTAGTATAATTATAGTCAATCAGAATTTTTAGGAAGCAGTATTAATTTAGATAAAGGTCTTTTAAGTTCATGGTCTCCTTTGCACTGTACCGTAACCACTCTCACTAGGTTATCTGTACCAGGATGAAGAAATTTGACTCTTCCAAGTAACCATTTAGTGGGGGGCGTCATCTCATCTTTTATGATTACCAAATCTCCAATGCTGGGTGCTGGTACCGTGACTTGCCATTTGTATCTTTGTTGGAGAGTATTAAGATACTCAGTTTGCCATTGGCGCCAGAAATTTTGTGTCATCCTTTGTACTAATTGCCATCTAGTAAGTATACTGACATTTTTGTGCTCGTAAGTTTGATCCGGAACACTCACCAGCGGTTCGCCTACTAAAAAATGTCCCGGGGTCAGAGGTACTCCTGACATCTTGTCTATCTCACAAAGAGGCCGAGAATTGAGGCATGCCTCCACCTGTGTCAGTAGAGTTGCTAATTCTTCATAGGTGAGTTTGGTGTCTTTATTTACTCTGGCTAAGTGCCGTTTTGCGGATTGAACTCCAGCCTCCCATAGGCCTCCATATGACGGCATTCTTGGGGGTATAAAGTGCCACGTGGTTCCCTCAGTAGCCAGCAATTCTGCCACTTCAGCTGCCAAGTTATCTTTCCCAGGTTCAAACATGGATTTTAGTTCTTTGGCAGAACCGATAAAATTGGTCCCGTTGTCGCTCCATATATCTTTGCAATGGCCTCTGCGTGCGACAAATCTTCTGAAAGCAGCAATGAATGCCTGTGAAGTCAGATCGGAGACAGCTTCAAGATGGATAGCTTTGGTGGCCATGCATACGAACAAACAAATATATCCTTTCGTTGCATGGTGTCCACGGCCTTTAGATGTTCTTATTAGAACCGGTCCAGCATAGTCAACGCCACTATTCATAAACGGACGATTCTGACTAACTCTCATCGTTGGCAGCTGACCCATAAACTGGTGCTTAACTTTTGCTTTGTCTATGACACATATCTTGCAATTGTGAATGCACTTTCGAATCGATGACTTTAAACCGATAACCCAATATTTGGTTTTCACATAAGTCATCATTAAGCGATTCCATCCATGAAGTGTTCTAGTGTGTGCCTCGTTAATAATTAATTTAGTCAGGTGTTGGTTGGATGGAATAATAATGGGGTGCTTTGCTTCTTCAGATATTGAAGCATTTTGAAGTCGTCCTCCCACTCTTAACAATCCTCTCTCATCTAAGAATGGTGCAAGTGTGATCAAAGAACTCCTTTTCTTAACTCTTCCATCGTTTTTCAAGTCTTCTATATCTTTTCCATATATAAAATTTTGATAGAATTTTATGCATTCTTCTTCTACTTTTTCTATTTCTTGAGGCATTATATGTTTTTTATCTATTGCTTCTCTTTTTACTGCAGGTAACATTCTCCTACAATAAGCTAGCACTCTCTTCATTCTAGACATAGTTGAAAATCTCTCCCATATTGGCCTTTCACTTAGAACAGCGTGATGTGCGCCTTTGGACTCTAATTCTGTGTGTACAATTTCTGTTTTGTTGTATTCCAGATGATAATCTTTAAGCCACTCCGGACCACTCCACCAAATACTCTGTGTTTCTAAATGTTGAGCTCTGGTTCCTCTCGTAGCCAGGTCAGCAGGATTATCAGCAGATTGCACATGCCTCCATCGATCATTGTCTATTAAACGTGTTATCTCCGCTGTCCGATTCGCTACGAACGTCTTCCATCGGCTAGGTTGAGACTGTAGCCACGACAGTACAACCATCGAGTCCGTCCAAACAAATAGTCTCTTTTTAGGAATATTCAAGAGTTCTGCGACATCGTGGATCAGTTCCGCCAATAAGGCCGCAGCGCAAAGCTCTAATTTTGGAACTGAAAGCTGCTTCAAAGGAGCGACTTTAGTCCGGGATGCGATCAGTGAAACGTACACAACGCCGTCTCTAACAACTCTCAGGTACGTCACTGCTGCATAGGCTTGAGTTGATGCATCTGCAAAGCCGTGTATTTGTACATCTTCATCGTTTTTTGACGTGTTCAACCATCGTGGTACTTTGATGTTTTGCAAATGAATCAGCTCTTCTCGGTAGCTTATCCACTCGTCAGTCAAGTCTGAAGGTAATTCATCGTCCCACTCCAAATTACTAAGCCATAATTTTTGTATTAACACTTTGGCGATTATTATTACAGGCGCTAGCCAGCCAAACGGGTCGAAAAGGCGGGCCACATCAGAAAGAATAGATCTCTTCGTTATAGGATTTCTCATCTCAGGTAAGTTTACTGTGATTTCAAATGCATCATCTTGTCTATTCCATGTCAAACCCAGAATCTTAATAATTTTGTCTAGTTTTATTTCCAAAGTATCTCTTGTATTGTTTTCTTCTTTCAAAAAATCTAATACTTCATCTGAATTGCTGGACCATTTTTGCATTTGAAATCCTCCTCTTCTTAGTATTTCTTTTATGTCTCGACACATTTCCTTTGTCTCATCAATGTTTTCATTTCCTACCATTAAGTCATCCATGTAAAATGATTTCTTGATTTCAGGTGCATATTTTGGAAAATCGTGTGCTTCGTCGTCTGCCAACTGATTTAATGTACGCACTGCTAAGAATGGAGCTGCAGCGCAGCCGAATGTAACAGTTGTCAAATCATAGGTCTCAAATTCATCATCAGGTCTATCTCGCCAGACAATGCGTTGGAGGCTCGTGTGTTCGTCTGTCATATTAATCATCCTGTACATTTTCACGATATCTCCTACAACACATATCTTATGTCTTCTCCAAGTTATAATCAGGCTTCGAAGGTCAGGTTGCAATACAGGTCCGACCATCATGGTGTCGTTAAGAGAGTGACCGTGAGAGCCTTTCGCTGACGCGTCGTAGACAACTCTTACTTTACTGGTGTCCTTGTCCTCTCGAACTACAGCTAAATGAGGTAGATATATTGATCTGTCATTGTGTTTATCTTCTGATCTTCTTAAATGACCCATATCTTTGTATTCGTTTATGACTTTTGTGTACTCCGTTTTCAACTTATCGTTCTTTACAAATTTTCTTTCGAGATTCTTGAACCGATTAATAGCTTGTTGTTTTGTATCTCCACATAGGTTTACTGTTTCTTCAATACTTTGTTTTAATGGCAGGTGTACTATGTATCTTCCGCTTTCATCTCTCTTAGTTGTTTGTTTGTATATCTCTTCACATTGTTCATCTTCTTTTGTCAGTAATCTCTTCTTTGTGTACAAATTTGTGTCTATCTCCCAGAACCTCCGTAGTATATCATTGTCTTCAGCAACCATCCTTGTTATATGTAGTGTGATTACATCGTGCTGGTCACTTTGTTTGTCTTTTTGTTTCTGACCTAAGAGTATCCATCCCAAACATGTTTTCTGAGCAACTACCCCGTCATCCATTTTCACCAATCCTTCTTCAATAATCTGGCAGAAGACGTCGGCGCCAAGCAAGATATCTACCTTGCCTGGTGTGTAGTAGGTAGGATCAGCCAGTTGTAATGTTTGGGCATGTTGTGTATCGATCGAGGTGTATTTCGAGGGCAAACGTGTGGATATAGTCTTCAACACATAAGCCGTTACTCGAATTGTCTTCTTGTTTTCAACTCTCGACGCGATTGTGAGGTCAACCAAGTGTTTTATATTAATTTGTGCACTTTCACCTACTCCAGAGACTACACAGTTGATGCTGGTTCTCGGCAAACCCAGTAATTGAACCACTCTCTCAGATATAAAGGAAGCCTCTGAACCCTGATCGATTAGAGCACGAAGAATGTGTGTATCGCCATTACTTGACTTGACTTCTACTTGTGCTGTGGCTAGTAACACTTCCCGACCAGGTTGTTGCTTAGAAAGGTGCGCAGTTGTCAGCTTTGTTTCAGGTTCTGGTTGTGAATGTGGCTGTGCAGCTTCCTCTTGAATTGTTTCCTTGGCGTAATGTAGAAGAGAATGATGTCTTCTTCTGCAGACGCGGCACGATGTCTTTTGTTTACATCGTACAACATTGTGATATGGAACAAGACAGTTGTAACACAATCGGCTTTTTCTTACGAAATCTTGTCTATGTTCCACCGGCTGTTTTGTGAATTCTTTGCAATTAAATATATAGTGGTCACCTTGACAATAGGTACAAGTTGGCGGCGACGCGGCTACGCTTGCATGTGCAGATTGAAATGAGCTATCTTCTTCTTGTTCTTCTTTTTCAGTGACGTGGAATGTTTTGTGAATTTGTGACTTTTCTCGTGTAGGCGCCGCAGCAACTGCCGTGGCTAACTCCAATGTACGAAACTTAGCAACGAGAAACTTCTGTAAATCTGCCCACTTAGGCATGTCATCACAGCTGTCTTTGTGTGCAGATTGCTCACAGTCCTTAATTGACTCCGTGTCCAATTTCTGTCCCACCAGAAATATAATAACAGGATCCCAAGAGTCCGTATTTATGTTCAAATTATTTAAACTGTTGATACATTCCATAGTAGTATCGAGCAAATTCTTAATTTGGTTTGCAGACTGAGTATGAATCTTCTTTTGACCGAATAATTTCTTTAAGACAGAATGAACAATCATCTTCTTATTGCCAAAGCGGTTTTTTAGTAACTCCCACGCCTGTGTGTAATTGTCCTCAGTTATTTGTATATGCCGTAATAATATCTCAGCTTCACCGGAGACACTTGTTTTTAAATAGTGTAGTTTTTGTACATTTGTTAATTTTGTGTTGTGAACGAGGGCTGTGAAAAAATCTTGATACGTTGTCCAATCTTCGTACCGGCCTGAAAACGTTGGCAATTGGATTTTTGGAAGATTCACAAACGGCAACTGCCCATCGTTAGACGAAGTCGACATGTTCGATAATTCTAATGACTTTTTCTCAGACTCCCATTTGTTCAATAAATCTGTTAAGTCGGCTTGTAAACACAAATAAAGGTCTTCGACGGTGTAGTAATCTTCGTTTAGAAAATACCGCATATCTCCCCGTTGTTCGCGAGGCGTACAATGCAAGAGGTTATTGTGTGCTTCTTTAAACATAATCCAATACTCTTCAAGCATTTTTATCCGTTGTGTAACATAACCTTGTGTAAGCCTTTGCTTTGGACACTTTTTTATGTTTGTTTGCGCCTTTTGTATCATGCCGGCCACATCTTCTAACTTAGTAAGTAATTGAGTTTGTTCGGGAGTTGATGGCGGCATTGTAGTAATATTTAACACGTATTTATTCACTTCAAAGTCAATTCACTAATTGTCACTTCATATAATAATCAATAGTCACGGCATATACAGTTGTTGTTGTGTTAAACAGCTTAAACTTCACACTTCAGTCTTCGTTATAAACACGTAATTTCTTAACGTAGTTTAAATTTGCACTAAACGACGTAAACAAGTCCGCTTATCTGCTAAGGAATGCGCTTCCCATTGTATTCGCCGGCCGCCGTCTGCATCGCTCCCGTAATTAGTCCGGTTCGATTTAGGACCATATGTTCCTTCGATTAAAGCTCAATTTCGTGTGCGGGAGCGGGGATACATAAAAACACATGTTCTCTCAATGCAGGTGTAATTGCAACTAAAACTGTCAACAAACTACATGCATAGGCTAGATAAGTATGCATGCATAGATGTATTAGACAACTGTCTTGCACAAACAAAAGGGCGTAAGTGCCGTGACTTCCCTATGAAGATACGACCTTTTTTGATTTAATGTATTGTTTAGTGGTTTTAAATGTAGATTAGGAGGTGTCTGTATGGAACCCTTCTCTGTGCGTGACCAGACACACACTTGGCCGGTTTTTTTACATAAACGCTGGCAAATACATAAGTTTACGAGCTGCCTGATTTTATGGAGATACTTACCGTAGCCTATCAACACTTGTTACTTCAGAAGAATCACAATCAATAAGCTTGGTAATTTATACCATACTTCATCGAACATTGGTATTATGTGGACTCTCATAATCAATAAAGGAACGGAAAGAGAGCTTGTGGCTCTTTCTGGTTCACAAGTAGGGATGTTACGTTCGCATTCGCATATGCAAATGACACGCATGATTGTAAATAGTCGCATTTTGATCAAATTAATGCGAATATGTGCAAGTCGTGGCGTTTTTCACGAAGCCGACTCGCGCATACGTATTTTGTACTGTATATCTACTTCCTGTTACATGATTGTTAAATTATTAAAAACTGATTACGTGCGTGAAGTTTTTAGTGTACTTCCAGCATCCGCATTTGTACATTCTCATTCATAATATTCGCAGTGATGGAAATGACAAACATCTCTTGTCACAAGGGTCCATAGACGACGGTGTCTTGCTACTCACTTCAGTCATAAGAATAAATAAAGAAAGAAAGTACCTATTTTGAAATAAACACTTCACGCGTGCAAATATTTATTTGTTTGTGGGTAGCATTCAAAACGAACTGCACGATTATGCGAACATTCTCGCAGTAGAGAACTCGCGTAAATCTGTAAGCGCAGCCGAACGTCATGCACATTTATTTCAAATTTTCACAAACACGTTGCATGGAATAAAATACGCGTTTGCCTGGAATGAAATATGTCTGAAAGCAATGAAGTACTCGTACTGTAGGTAATTGGTTAGAATTGTGAAATGAGAAACTATCACAAATTTAATAAATATTACACGCAGGAATTATTCAGGCCGTAAGCT
The DNA here is from genome assembly GCA_905163555.1 of Notocelia uddmanniana. Lineage (NCBI taxonomy): Eukaryota > Metazoa > Arthropoda > Insecta > Lepidoptera > Tortricidae > Notocelia > Notocelia uddmanniana. Next base: position 10,749,551 of record LR991065.1, on the reverse strand, counting down.
TGCTTGCCAGCGTCGTAGTATAAATTTTTTTTTGTTTCAAGTTGCCAAAGCGCTCGTGATTCTTCTGGAGTAGCAATTGTCCACGGGCTACGGTATCTGCTTACAATCAGGCAGGTCGTGAGCTTGTTTGCCACCGACATTGAATAAAAAAATGGTTTGACAGCATATCATTACATAATAGACTAGCGTTTGCCCGCGGCTTCGCCCGCGTACTCTAAGCATAATTTTTAACCGTCTTCAAAAAAGAGGTTCTCTGTTTGACCCGTATGTATGTATGTACTTATGTATGTATGTATGTTTGTCCACGATTATCTCGCGTTTGGCTGAACCGATTTAGATGCAGTTTCCAGAAAAGTAGTTGTTACATTTTGGGGGTTTTGGTATACGAAGTTTGGTGATTGTGATTCATAAACAGATGAACCGATGAAAAGTCAGTATACATTCTGAGAACCGGCAAACTGTAGAATTTCATTTGATTTTGGCAATAATAAGGATCGAAAAACTATTATCATACATTTTCGAGAGGCCGAGGGGGAAAAGGTCGGGAGAGAAAGAAGATCTGTGTACAACAGTAACACCAATTGAAGGTCTGGTAACGACCAAGCAGCAGTCATAAACTCTGGTCCTCTGAAGTACAGAAATACGGCTAATTCAATATCTAGCGTAACCCTTATTTTTCCTAAATTTAAATTAATTGGTAGATTATGCCAGTTTCCGTTTGAGCATCCAAAAAGAACGATTTGGCCTCACTTCCTTTCGCACTCCTTACTATTTGCTCGTACTTATACTGACTTTTGTTCATCTGAAGTCCGTCTGTTACAACCGATTTGCTTTAAAACTACTGGACCGATAGAATTGCAATTTGGCACAAACTATCAAAAAATGTCATGTCCATAATATTAAATTAAAACCGGCCAAGTGTCGGAACACGCACACAGAAGGGTTCCGTGCCAACACCTGCTAGTTCACATTTAAACCACTCTAGGAAACTCACGGCACTTAAGTCCTTTTGTTTGGGCAAGACTGTTTTTCAACGATATCTCAAAAAATGGTAAACATCTCTTGTTGAAACCATAAGTCGCTGAAAGTATTTACTTAATATGCACAATCTCAATGTTTTTCAGAATCTTAAACTTCAAAGTTTGGAAATTATATACAGTCAGGGGACACAATTTTTACGACTTAGACAGCTAATCTATACTAATATTATAAAAAGGAAAGATTTGATTGTTAGTTTGCATTGAATAGCTACACTATTCTTGGGTGACATTGATATGGGCTATATTATGTTTTCAAAAAATAAGGATTCTTACTAAAACTCCAATAATGTAATGTTGTAAAAAAAAGTAACTCAAATATTCTTTACATCGCGTGCGCTAAGAAAACTATTGATGATAGAATAAATATTTGTTAATTATTTGTATGGGCCGGGGTGCTAGTATGTATAACTAATCTAAAGGTTTATTTAAATGGAAAAAATATAGAAACCTCTATGTCGTTTTTAAAAGCCAATCCTTTTTTTACAATCCCTGGCATGTATGGAGTGCCTAATTTTAGAATAAATATTTTTTAATTATTTGTATGGGCCGGGCTGCAAGTATGTAATACTAATCTAAAGGTTGATTTAAATGGAAAATAATTTTTAAGAAAAAAAAACCGACTTCAATGGGGGAGTCCGGTGAAAGATTATTCAACTTAGATGGTGCACTCTTAGATTCCATACAATAAAATAAAAATGGCTATAAGTATGTTTATAATGGTAGAAGACTTAGACTTTCCATGATTCCTCATGGAATCATGGAAAAACCTTGCTTGCTTGACAAACAAAACGAAGAGAACAAATCGCCAAACGTGAACTACGCGTCGTTGAAGAGTTCCGTTCTGATCATCATCAGCAGTTCCACTTCATCAAATGTCACTTTTATGAATGAAAATGCTTGATTAGTTCATGAAAATACTAAAATCACTATTTGTGTGCCTTTCACATTTGAGGAGTTCCCTCGATTCCTAATGGATCCCATCATCAGAACTCGAGCATGTCAAAAATCAATCGTGAAAATAGAACTTGCTTAACAAACACAGCTAGAAGGACAAATCGCCAAACGTGAACTTTTCGTCGTTGAAGAGTTCTGTTCTGATCATCATCAGCAGTTCCACTTCATCAAATGTCACATTTTTGTATGATAATGCTCGATTTGTTGATAAAACCACAAAAATCACTATATGTTTGCTTATAAGATTTGAGGAGTTCCCTCAATTCCTCATGGATCCCATCATTAGAAATCAAGCATGACAAAAATTTATCGTGAAAATAGAACTTGCTTAACAAACACAGCTAGGAGGACAAATCGCCAAACGTGAACTTTTTGTCGTTGAAGAGTTCTGTTCTGATCATCATCAGCAGTTCCACTTCATCCAATGTCACATTTTTGGATGCAAATGCTTGACTTGTTGATAAAAACACAAAAATCACTATATGTTTGCCTTAAAGATTTCAGGAGTTCCCTCAATTCCTCATGGATCCCATCATCAGAACTGCGTTTTGACAAAAACGGGACCAACTTGGATATATATACTTACAATCAACGAATTTTTGAAATCGCTTAAGAAATGACGGTGTTATGGAGTAACAAACATTAAAAAAAAAACATACAACCGAATTGATAACCTCCTCTTTTGAAATCTTGAAGTCGGTTAAAAATATAGAAACCTCTATGTCGTTTTTAAAAGTCAATCCTTTTTTTACAATCCCTGGCATGTATGGAGTGCCTAATTTTACCTCGGATTCGTATTAAGAGACCCCTCGGAAGCTCAGATATCGATTTTGAACGAAATCGGGGCGGAAAAAAGAAAATCTATGTGGCCGCCACTTTCACAAATTTTACCTCGGATTCGTATTAAGAGACCTCTCGGATACTCAGATATCGATTTTGAACGCAATCGGGACGGAAATTAAGAAAATCAATATGGCCGCCACTTTTTCCAAACTTTACCTCGGATTCGTATTTGGGGCCCTCTCGGACGCTCAGATATCGATTTTGAATGAAATCGGATTGGAAGGGAAGAAAATCAATATGGCTGCCACTTTTTCCAAATTTTACCTCGGATTCGTATTAAGAATTTTCTCGGACGCTCAGACGTCGATTTTGAACGAAATCGAGACGGAATTGAAGAAAATCAATATGGTTGCCACTTTTTCCCACTTTTACCTCGGATTCTTATTCGGGGACCTCTCGGACGCTCAGATATCGATTTAGAACGCAATCGGGACGGAAATTAAGAAAATCAATATGGCCGCCACTTTTTCCAAACTTTGCCTCGGATTCGTATTTGGGGCCCTCTCGGACGCTCAGACATCGATTTTGAATGAAATCGAGACGGAATTGAAGAAAATCAATATGGCCGCCACTTTTTCCCAATTTTACCTTGGATTCTTATTCGGGGACCTCTCGGACGCTCAGATATCGATTTTGAACGAAAATGGGATGAAGATGAAGAAAATCAATATGGCTGCTAGTTTTTCCAATTTTTACCTCGGATTCGTATTAAGAGACCTCTCGGACGCTCAGATGTCTATTTTATACGAAATCGGGACGGAAATGAAGAAAATCAATAGGGCCGCCAGTTTATCCAAATTTTACCTCGAATTCGTATTAAGAATTCTCTCGGACGCTCAGATATCGATTTTGAACGAAATCGAGACGGAATTGAAGAAAATCAACATGGCCGCCACTTTTTTCAAATTTTACCTCGGTGTCGTATTAGGGGGACCTCTCGGACGCTCAGATATCAATTTTGAACGAAATCGGGACGAAAATGACGAAAAGCAATATGGCCGCCAGTTTTTCCAATTTTTTACCTCGGATTCGTATTCGGGGACCTCTCGGACGCTCAGATATCGATTTTGAACGAAATTAGGAAGAAAATGAAGTAAATCAATATGGCTGCGACTTTTTCAAATTTTACCTCGGATTCATATTAAGAGACCTTTCGGACGCTCAGATATCGATTTTGAATGAAATTGGGAAGAAAATCAATATGGCTGCGACTTTTTCCAAATTTTACCTCGGATTCGTATTAAGAGACCTCTCGGACGCTCAGATATCGATTTTGAACGAAATCGGGAAGAAAATGATGAAAATCAATATGGCTGCGAATTTTTCCATATTTTACCTCGGATTCGTATTAAGAGACATCTCGGACGCTTAGATATCGATTTTGAACGAAATCGGGACGAAAATGACAAAAAGCAATATGGCCGCCTGTTTTTCCAAATTTTACCTCGGATTCGTATTAAGAATTCTCTCGGACGCTCAGATATCGATTTTGAACGAAATCCAGACGGAATTGAAGAAAATCAATATGGCCGCCACTTTTTCCAAATTTTACCTCTGATTCGTATTCGGGGACCTCTCGGACGCTCAGATATCGATTTTGAACAAAATTGGGAAGAAAATGAAGAAAATCAATATGGCTGCGACTTTGTTCCATATTTTACCTCGGATTCGTATTAAGAGACATCTCGGACGCTCAGATTTCTATTTTGAACGAAATCGGGACGAAAGTGAAGAAAAGCAATATGGCCGCCAGTTTTTCCAATATTTACCTAGGAGTCGTATTAAGAGTCCTCTCGGACGCCTAAATATCGATTTTTGTTGAAATCGTATCGGACGGCACTGATTAATAAAACCACTTACAATACATTGATTCAAGAAAGGTCGTATATTCATAGGGAATTCACGGCACTTCATGCGCCTTTAGACCTTATAAGGAACCTACATGCCAAATTTGATATCTCTCGAATCAGCAGTTTGGGCTGTGCGTTGATGTCACTCACTCAGTCAGTCAGTTTCTTCTTGCAATTTCGCACAAACTCTTAAAAGTTTTCATGTCTGCAGTATTAACTTTCAAAATCAATGCCATTTTCGAAATTAACGACCCAAAAAACCATAAAAACGACACCCATATTAATATTTAGACATTCCAACCCCCTCGCACCCCAACAGAGGGGATGGTATTTTACGTCCTCTACGTGGGATTTTAAAATCATTTTTGTTTTCGTAATCAGCGACCCGATAAACCATAGAAATAATACCCATATCGATTTTCAGAATTGTCACCACTTTTCACCCTGTTAGGGGTTGATTTCTCAAAAAACCTGAAACACATATTTACTCATTTATCGTTAGAAATACTCCTGTGAAGTTTCGAATAAAATAGTCCAACTTATCTTGATTCCCCATACAAACTTCGGACCCCCATTTCACCCCCGCCCCCAGGGGTTGATTTTTGAAAAATCCTTTCTTAATGCACCTCTAGACCTTATATGGAACCTACATACTCAATTTGGAATCTCTAGAACCAGCAGTTTGGGCTGTGCGTTGATATGTCACTCACTCAGTCAGTTAGTTATTTCTTGCAATTTGGCACAAACTTTCAAAAGTTATCATGTTCACAATATTAAACTTCAAAATTGATGCCATTTTCGTAATTAACGTCCCAAAAAACCATAAAAACGACACCCATATTAATATTTAGACATTTCATCCCCCTCGCACCCCAACAGGGGGGATGGTATTTCACGTCCTCCACGTAGGATTTTAGATTCATTGTTGTTTTCGTTATCAGCGACCCGATAAACCTGAAAAACAACACCCATGTCGATTTTCAGAATTTGTCACCACATTTCCCCCTTTTAGGGGTTGATTTCTCAAAAAACCTGAAACACGTGTTTACTCATTTATCGTTAGAAATACTCCTGTGAAGTTTCGAATAAAATAGTCCAACTAATCTTGTTTCTCCATACAAACTTCGGACCCCCATTTCACCCCCTTAGGGGTTGAATTTTGAAAAATCCTTTCTTAGTGCACCCCTACACATTATAAGGAACCTACGTGCCAAATTTGGAATCTCTAGGACCAGCGGTTTGGGCTGTGCGTTGATATGTCAGTCAGTCAGTCAGTCAGTCAGTCAGTCAGTCAGTCAGTCAGTCAGTCAGTCAGTCAGTCAGTTTCTTCTTTTATATATTTAGAATGAGGTAGGACGAAACGTCATCTCGCTCAAATTTGGAGCGGCCCAGCTGGGGAAGTACCTCCGCCGTGTTCCTGGTTCCCGTTTCCGTTTCCGTTGTGTTCCTGGTGGTCAGAAAGGTCGCCAAAGCTCCTGGGGGTGCGCTGTGTTGGCAGTGAGGTGCCTGCATATGTCTCTAGCTGGAGACATCTGCGGGTCCCTCACTCTCAATACGGCGCGTCCCCAAGTCAATAAAGGGTTGGCAACGCATTTGTGATTCTTCTGGACTCTGGAGTCGCAAGTGTCCATAGACTACGGTGTCTGCTTACTATCAGGCAGGCCGTAAGCTTGTTTGCCACCGTCGTAGTATAAAAAAATATGTATGTCGTAAACAACCTACTTAACATGGGTGGGTTTTAGTTTGTTTGCCACAACCTCGTGTCAAACTGACTGTGGTAGACAAAGATGTTAAACTACGAAAATACACACAAATGTTATATAGATCGCTATCTGTCGCTCTTAATTAAATTTGTATAAGACCGTGTCGTTCAGTAGTAGTATTATTTCATTTCAAATCTGAGCTTGGTCACCTTGAATGCAGGTTAGCTTTAGGGTGCGTTGACGGACAATGGATTCAGGTTTTAGGGTGCGTTGATGGAGTATGGAAGTACAAAGATTTTGCAAGAGCATACTCGGTTGGCAACCCCTTTCTTCCCAACCTTTCATTAATGTACAGTCAGCTGCAGAGATACGTGACCTCCACTGCATAGACATTTGTATGCTAGAAGGGGTCAGGTTTCACTGCAGATAACTGTACAAATATTCCGTATAAAAAAATGCAAATTTAATTTCATCTATCCGAAACAGTAACGATGGTTAGAAAAACTGATCATGTATGTATATAATATCTATATTAATAATTTCGTGCAGGGGTACGGTAGACCCGAACGAGACCTGTCGCAAATTGAAGAACGTATAAAAATAACGATTTTTGAGTTGAACATATGTATCCGCAAAATTCGGATTGTCGCGTATTTTGCATTTAAAAGTGTTAATTTTATGACGAAAGGTCGGCCATATTAAATCCGTTGGTTGTCAGCGTCGGGTTGGGTACGTTCGGAAATTGTAAACTATGTTTGCGTCCGGTGTGTTGGCCAGGTTGCTGGGCTGCGTTCTGGGTGATGGGCCATCATCACCCATTGTGTGGATTCGGCTAGCCGCGTCTGCAGCGTTTTGTTTTTGTAGTTTTCAAGCGTTCTATACACCTACCAGCCTACTAGCACGATAACTTATACCATCACGTTATATGGGCGAAATGTATTAAAACGTCACACAAAACGTAACGGTATAATCTATCGTGCTAGCTAGGCTGATTGTCACAACAACCGCCTTCAAAGCGAATGTATGGGGCCAGAGGGCCTACTACGAACTTCGAAAATCGAACTTCGTATCGTGCCGTCCCTTTTCGTCATATAGTGTATAACACGAGAGTGAAAGGGAAGGCACGACACGAAGTTCGATTTTCGAAGTTCGTAGTAGGCCCTCTGTTACATGGTTATTATTATCACGTGATACATTCATATCACGATAAGTATCATGTGAATATTGAAGCAGAATCCATGCAAATTTGAAAACTGCGATAATATTGTCACCCCAGTATTGTGATAATATTAATCGTTTAAAGGACATCACTTGAATGTTTGCTGAGTCTGTCCGCCATCTTAAAGCTGCGTCTGTATTTTGTTGTGACAAACTACTAGGTGACTTATGGCTTTTAAACGTCTAGCAAAATTCTATCCCTATCTCGCTCTATCTTATAACTTAGTGGTACTGGGGGTCTACTCAAAAATTCGAAATCCGAACTTCGTATGGTTCCGTCCCTTTCACTCATATAGTCTATGACAGGAGAGTGAAAGGGACGGCACCATACGAAGTTAGGATTTTGAATTTCGGAGTAGCTGGGGAGCTCATGCCGTTCGCCGCGCTCGGACGTTAGAGGCGCTACCGCGAACCGAAAACGAAGTATCTGCCTCTCTCTCGCACATGTATATTCGAACGACAGAGAGGTAGTTCGTTTTTGGTTCGCGTGGTTTTAGGCCCTCAGGCGTCAACTTTAAAACGAATAGGGTATTTTACTATAAGAGAAATAAAATTCAAAATGTAATAAAAACCAGCCAAGTGCGTCGGAGTCGCACACTGAGGGTTCCGTACAACTAAAAACTAATGTGATTTATCAATATATTGATATTTTTGGTAAAATATACTTCATAATAAACATTATCACCTAATTTCAAGTTCATAGGTCGATGGGAAGTTAAAAAATTATATGTGTGACTGACAACACACGGAATGTTCTTTGACTTTCTTCGACTGTCCGCCGCGCTCGGACTAAGGTGCTACCAACCGAAAACTAAATATATATGCCTCTCTGTCGCACTTGCATTTTCGAGCGCGGAGAGGGAAATACTTCGTTTTCAGATCGCGGTAGGCCCTCTGGTCTGACGGCTCCTATTCCTGGATGGCGCGCGTATCGGAAAGTGAAATACCTTTGGCAAAACGGAACACGTTGTTAAATAGCTTCCATTAATTGGAGAAAATATTACCAACTGTTAGGTATTATTATCACGCGAAACACTGAATATTGAAGCAACATCCATAGGGGCCTGTTATATGGTTATTATTATCACGCGATATACTCATATCACGATCCGTATCACGTGCAATGAATACTGAAGAAAAATCCATACAATTCTGAAAACCACGATAATATTGACACACCAGTTTTGTGATAATATTAAGCGTGTAACAGACACCATACAATTTTAAAAATCGCGATAATATTGACACATAATATTGAGTGTAAAGGGCCCCACTTAATATAATTTGGTGGAGAATAGAGAGCTGCTACCGCGAAACGAAAACGAACGAACATCGTGTATTTCCCTCTGTGTCGCTCGATTTTGCAAGTTCGACAGAGAGGGAAATACACGAACTTCATTTGTTTTCGTTCGCGTTAGCAGCTCTGACTTCGCACCAAAAATACTGACTGGCACATCAATATTTAACAATTGCACATCTGAACTGAATTTTAATAAACGATTAGTATTTTAGCTATACAAATCAGTACTGATTACGGTGTCAATTTTTTTATGTGCCTTTAAATACTACCCTTATAAAAATGCTTAGGATTAACTTGCAAAGATACTAACCTTTGCCCGTGACGTCGTCAGCGTAATCTTTTACTCCCTATTCCATATGTTAATCCAGAGTACAGACTATATTTCTATACGAAGTTTCATCATAATCCGTTGTTGTAAAATTTTAATTTTATACATTTTTGTACACTATTTCTTTCGTCGTTTGCATAACTGTCACGAATAAATGTTTACTTTATTTCTTTCTTATTTATTTCACCCGAGCGAAGCCGGGCTTTCATCTAGTTCGTAAATATTGATCGTCTCAAACAAACCTCCGTTTGCGATGTTGTTTTATTGATTTCGAGCCTGGGGGTCATGCAAAGCACTCCATGCAATAGAGAATCAAATATTTATCGGACTAATAGAGAAAAAGGTTCTGGTTGTGTTTTGCCATCAAAGCAATAAATGTTTTAACACAACTATCCATGCATGCGCTTTTAAAATCGTGTCCTCTGGAACACAATTTATTTTTAACTGAACAAAACTATCTAAAATGCAACGAATGGTTGAAAAGTGAAACATAAAACTAAAAAAAAGTTTTAACCAAGCCAGCAACACAAGCAAAGTGTCTCAGTTTTAGCTTGGGAAATGATGCTCTCATATATCCGGATGTCCGACGGATTTTCGGAAATTCTCGACCAAGCCTGCCAAGCTGCCAAGGGCTCGATAAATATACAAATTTTTGTTTCTCGATTCATTTTTTGACTTTTATAGAAATGTTGGATCCATTAACGTACAAAGAGATCACTCGCAAACTCACTGAAGCACAAGTACCTATTAGTAAGTGATGAGCCTAAATCACTCTTGTTTTGGAGACACCTAGATCTTAATTATCTGTTAATATATCTTATATATATATATCTAATATATATTATTTGTGTATATATATATCTGGTAGAGAATGCCTTGAGGCATTAAGTCCGCCATTTGTACCGATTTATTTGGGCAATAAAGTTTAAATAAATAAATAAATAATATAATCTAAAAAAAATCTAATACATTACAGGCATAACAGGCAGACATGGCAAATGTATTACGTCAAGCGTCAGCCATAAAACTAATGCGCTAGAGTTTTTTTCTACCACGTCAGTGGCAAACAAGCGTAAGCCATCACCGCAGCCTATGGACGCCTGCAACTCTAGGGGAGTCACATGCGTGATGCCCCCTTAAAAATTGTACACTCATAAAAACATATCTCTGTGTGTGTAAAATCATATCTTAAACTGAACGCTCTTCTTATTTATTTCTGCTCACATCTGACATAAACATATAAGCGTAAAAACTGAAACTAACACACAGACGAAACACCTACAAACAGTCGTTCAATATAAGATTGGATTCATTCTAGCACTGTTGGTACGATAAAAAGTATTTTAAAAGTGTTCCAACCATGTATTATTCAGTGGGTTCGAAGGTCCCGCAGCTGTCTCTTATAGTGAAACCTAAAACTGAGATTGCGCAGACACAGGGCCAAATGTCAGAAAGGTGCAGCGCCACTACAAACGGCCGTACATCGAGCTAAGAAGAGTATTAGGTTCCATTCACGCGGTACTAAAATTTGCATTCGGGTTCGATCGAGCTCTTTGTACGTTGGTAGCCCGTAGCCTTCCAACTTAATGCAACTGGCACGTAATTTCATGAATCATCGCGACATCTAAATATTTTAGGGTTTTACGCTCATTTTTATATCGGTATTGTGAAAAGTACGACCGTCTATGTATCGATATAATTCAATCCTTCTTAGTTCATTTGAATTGAAGAACTAGATTCTACAGCCGTTAAGAATAATATATTGATGCAATACATCACGACTTTTCAAAGCAATTCAATTCTAATAAACTAAGAAAGATTGAATTATATCGATAGAATCTAGACTCGGCAGTATGCCAGACAAGTTCACGAAGCAAAAAAGCGACACATTGGCTGTGGGCCTATCTTAAACTAACCATTTGAAGCCTCTTTTGACCAAACAATCATCATTGGTCACACCATCTATCGTAGATGTTCGTTGCGGTGCTTGTGGGTTTACGGGTTAGCATCGCCGTTGATTGCTGTAAAGTCATGTAACAGCGCGGCATTTCTTGAATACCAAAAGTGGTCATATCCCGCTTACAGGAGTCCTTAAACTTTAGAGTAAGACGGCCAACAGGTCTTTTTGCGTCTGCTATCTGACCCAGCATTACTTGGCGTGGTAGTCTCTCAGAGTCCTTGCGATGAACTTGACCGAGCCGGCGAAGTCTTTTCTGCTTTAGCATAGCAGTTATGCTGCAGCAATGAGTTCTTAAGACTACTACATCGTTACTAATTTTATCTTGCCAAGTGACTGCAAGTATAGTCCTCACCTAACAATAAACAATAACTTTAATTAACTTAAATTGAACTTTAAATCTACTTAACTTAAACACTTGCAATTTCGCGAGTCATATGAAACCGTCTTCTAATTACCGAATCCGAATATTCAATTCAAAGTTACGCTTTACCTACTAATTTAACTTTATCGGTTGACGCATCGTGGCGTCAGAAGCAATTATCTGTGTGCACAAAATACAAAATACAAGAGTTCCTAGTATTAGATTAACTTTAATCTGAATCGCATTATTATTTGGGTACGTAAGATCACTCCCGCATTTGTCAGTACGATATCAGTAAGCTGTCAGTACTGATTATTCACTGCGCCCCTATATTTTAACTGTTTGTCTGCGGTGTCTGTCTGTTTTTTACTGTCTGCCTGATTGGCGCGGGATGCTTGGAGGCGGGGTGGTACAAATACATATAAATTATCGAAGACAATATTGTACATCGTTTTAGTATTTTGTATTCGTGAATTTAAGAAATGTGAATTGATAAGGTACAACATTTGGACCCGGGTATGTCCTTAAACTACGACCAAGACCACCGGGGAATGGGCAGCAGCATTCCTAGAGTGCGGTGGAGATACTGCGATCGCCAACCCGCATGCCAAGCGTGGCGATTATGGCATTTACCCCCCATGAAATTGGGGGAGGCCTATGTCCAGCAGTGGACGTCCTAGGGCTGATATGGAAGGTACAACATTTATAAGGTACACATTATAGGTATCGCTTGACCATAGTCGCCATAGAGTCTATGCAGCCGTATTTGGAGACGTTTTCTTTTTTAGTTGTTAAAGATGAAATAATGTTTTTCTCCTGCTGTTAGCAAAATTTAACAGCTAAATCAAGTAACATAGAGAAACATTTAAAAACTAAAAAGCACATTGAAAGAGAAGGATCAAAAGTGACACAACAAGACTTTAATATGGATTTAACAAATTTCATGATAGTTTCAAATATAACTTCTGATTTTCTTCATAAATGCCTAAGCGGTAATTATGCAATAAGTACTGCATCAATACCGCCCCGACTACTCGCAATACACACAGGAGCAATGTCTATGGAAGTTCGATACAACTTGTAGGCGTTGTTCCGAATAGGACTTTATATGCTCTTTAAATATAATTACCCCTGCGCAAATGAAATACAGTAAAACGGCAAGTGAGAAATTCTGGACGACTAAAGTAAGATCTCAGTAAAGTATAAAATATCGCATACTGATCCATTGCTTTAAAAAAGAAAATGTTAATATTATACAGAATTTTTGTGTGTAACTAGCAATCAGTTGAATAAATAAAGCGACTTTAAAAAAAATCTCACCAGTATATAAAATGAATTTTTCGGATGGATCGAGCGCACATTCGACTGATATGAGAACATTAACATGCGAAATGTCGATCCACAACGACCTCCAGGATTATTTATTATGCGTACAAAATCTATCCTTCATAAAGCCTATTGCTAATTGGCAAAGGCATATCAATTTATTTCATGCCTCCAACACACTTGGCGATACGCCAACAGGGTTCGTGACCAGTCGAGGCACATTATTGCCCTCTCTAGTTCCATACAAATCTGGAATTTAATTTTTGTGATAAATGGATTAAGTACGGTGTGTTGGATTTAAAATACGGAGCCAAGTTGACGTGTCGCCAACATTCTTTTGTAATGTGGCCATAAATGCGGACATTTCTGTTATAAATAAAAAACTAGTGCCTACGCCAGTTCTCGGGATTAGGTGGAGGACCCCGGGCATCCTCGGATGCAACTGTACTGGGAATAACGCTAGGATTATGATGATGTGTTTTAGCGTTCCTAAGTCAACAAGGAACCCTAATCATTTCATCATATTGTCTGTCTGCCCGTCCGTCCGTCCGCGGCTTAGCTCAGTGACCCTCACTACTATAAAGTAGGGTAATTTAGCATAGGTAAGCATATACTTGTAAAGGATTACTCACAGTAGGCCGTTCCATGTCCGGGCCGGCCCGTTTTCTTCTAAATAAATACGCCGGCCGTTGCGTTTGCTGTCATAGAAAACGGGCCGGCCCGGACGCGTAACGGTCTACTGTGAATCATCCTTAAATCGATCACGCCGACAAGCAGGTGAAATAAAACTGCGCTTGGCCCTACACGCACGTGGTCAGTTTTATATTCATGGTTGCATGCCACCACACATATATTCATCACACTGATATAGAAATTTATCTCCGAGCTGATCCGCACAGAACGTCTACTGCCTACTTGCATTTCGACACATTTTCACAACCATAAATTCCACAAACCAAAAACGATCCAGCATTTCGCTATTGGCTTCGAAACAACCAATCACTTAATGCATTCAAAAAAGACTCTTATCTCAAAGGTTGCAAAGTTTAAACTTATGTTCCTTTATTTTTTTCACAGTACGTGCACGTTCATAAATTTTAGCCTCTGACCGCCTGAGTATCACGGCTTGCACATAACAACGCGCGCAAATTGTTTCCTGACACTTTGGATGTAAAACTTGCTGTGGTGACTTATTGACTGCTATTTTGTATAGAGATGCGAGATATTCGTTGAGTTAGCTACCATCTACAGTGCTATTGATATGTAAAGGTAAAAAAAATAAGAAGGCACAGCCGACAAACGAAGATCTGTAATAACGTTACACGGCGAGGCGAACTGCAGAAATATTATAGTAACCTTAACAAGGATTGTGTTACTTATGGGTACTAGACGATGATATTTTATATAAATAATATCATACGAATACAATACAATCATGAAGTTACGGCACATCTTTTCGTCCAATATTTCGCAATGTCTCAAGACGAGAGTCTTTGACAAGTGTGTGTTGCCAGTGATGACATATGGCACTCAAACGTGGTCGCTTACTATGGGCCTCATAAGAAGGATCAAAGTCACCTAAGGGGCAATGGAGAGACTTATGCTGGGAGTTTCTTTGCGTGATCGCATCCAGGAATGAGGCCATCCAGAGCAGAACCAAAGTTACCGATGTAGCCCTCCGAATCGCTAAACGTAAGTGGCAGTGGGCGGGGAAATTAGCTCGTAGAGCCGATGACCGCTGGGGCGGAAAGGTTATCGAGTGGCGACCACGTACCAGAAGGCGTAGCGTGGGCAGGCCCCCCACACGGTGGACTGTCCTAGTAAGGGTCGCGGGTGGCGCAGGACCGGTCATTGTGGAAGTCTTTGGGGGAGGCCTATGTCCAGCAGTAGTGGACGTTTTTCGGCTGACATGATGATGATGGTAATGACAATACAATACAAATACTCTTAATTGCACCACCACCTCAGCCGAAGGACGTTCACTGCAGGACATAGGCCTCCCTCAATTTCATGGGAGGTAATTGCACACATCATAATTACAATAAGTAGAATCAAACAACAGGTGGTCATAGCGCATATTATAGAAAGCATCCAAGATTCAAAAACAATAATCATTCAACCCAGGCCTGCTACCGCGAACTTCGAAAATCGAACTTCGTATCGTACCGTCCCTTTCCGTCATGTAGTGAGTAACACGAGAGTGAAAGGGACGGCACGCTACGAAGTTCGATTTTCGAAGTTCGCGGTAGCACCCCAGGACCGCCAACTTTAGGCAGAGTCACTATGTCACTAACCACTAAGATAAACCGCGGCCGTCAAAACATTAATGTTGCCCTGCCGTAATTTCCAAACAGCGGGAAACTAAAATAATTAGTCACAACCCTATCACTTTACAGAAACCGATGACTAAACCGGGCTCTCTCAAAGAGAATTTATAACACAATTGTTTGTTGTACAGGTTGTGGCCTGCAATAGGAGCAAATTAACAAGCGATACACTATTGAGCTCTCTAGCAATGATTTATAATTGGTTAAAAATGAAAAAAAAAATGCAAATATAGGTTACGTGTACTTTTTTACTCCACTGGAGCGATATTAATAACTATTTATTTAAACAACACTAAAAATTGATAAAAAATGTACCAAAAACATCCTTTTTAACCAAAAATACAACAACGATTATAAGTACACCTAGATGTTTTTCTAGCACGAACGACTTGATGTAAGTGATTGACAAAATAAAAACATCGACAGTCCTGTTATCGATAAGTACCACTACAACGACATATATAAAAGTTTGATAATAAGGGTTGTCTAGTTGGTACCATAGCACATTGCAGTTGATCATAAACTTTGTTAGGTCCATATGAAATCGTTTTTTCTCTTCCTGAATATTTTTATGCTTGTCTGTGTTAATGTGTTTACTTCGCATTTGGTGCAAAAAAAATTTTGAACGACGAAATCTGATTTCTGGTAAATTTACAATAAACGAGCTGATTCTCTTTTCTCCGGACGTTTTTTAATGAATAACGTCTAAGAATAAATAAGTTTGTTTACTATTTGAAGTTGGTAATATGTAGAGGAATTAAATGAAATGTGTATTACGATTTTGCCTCTTTATCATTAATTCGATGAATTGGATGACATGTGAATATTTTTAAATAAATACTGCATGTTTTCCTCACGGACTTATAATGAAGTACATGCCGCAAGTACAGTGATTTGTACGTCAGCAAAAATGCCCAACTATGAAGAAATAAAACGTGACTTCAGTACAATGTTTTTGTAGTAGACACAGAACATGGACCTGATAAACTTCCTTTGCCTCAAATATTATTTTTGTAACTCTTTTCTTATAGTACAATCAAGATAAACAAAAAAGATAATACACCCAGAAAGTTCTATGTAGCCGGCTCTATATAAAGAAAATTATATTGCAATTTATAAAAATAAATTGGATCAAAAGTGTACGGATTACGTTCAATTTGTACAAGATCGGTACACGCGGCGTCTAGGTAGGTAGCCGATATAAGTCTGTGGTTTTATGTACGTCTTGTCGGTGAAATAGTATGTACTTATCGATAACAGGATTGTCGATATTTTTATTGTGGCAAGCACTAAACAAATCTTGTGCCTGCTAGAAAAATATCTAGGTATAGTTATGAGTCATAACTGGATGCTAGCAGTCACTGCCGCGCTATAATCTCGTGGTGCCAAGATCCATTACTTGGAGGTCATATCATAACTTTAGATCAAAATTTCTCCCAAGTGAAGAAAAATGTATTTTTTGGACACAAAGTTACTGCGAATGCTCTAAGGATTCCTTTATTTTTTTTTCTCCTATTACAGGCCGCAGCCCGTATATTACCTTACTCACCAACAGGAACACAACAGCAGTTACAACATACGTATTAGTTTTCTAGCAGTAATACATAGGTAAATATGGATCAAGACGATATTTTGTGCAGTACGTCATGCGACGTCACTACCGGGTCGTCCCACCATCAGCCTTTATAAGAAAACGTACCCCTGGATCGCTCTCTTTTTCACATCTAGTCCTAGTGGCGTAAGGAGTTCTTCGTTTGTAATCACATTTTGTCCATTCTTTTTGTACGTATACTATCGTGCTTTTTTTAATATTACAATATTAATTAATCTATTGGGGTAAATTAATTAAGTATTAATTTTTGTGGAAATTGAATTAAATAATAAATTGATCAGTGTTTTATCGTTTATTAAGTAGAAATCTTGGCCTTAATGGAAATTGAATTAAATAATAAATTGATCAGTGTGTTATCGTTTATTAAGTAGAAATCTTGGCCTTAGCTAAAAATATTATAATGAACTAACTAACTAGGCTGGCACGACAACCCAAAATGAGTCTTGGCCTTCGACACAAGAGCAATTTACTTTGATATCATTATGAATAAAACTTATCAATTCCTTACCGAAATAATGCGCTTTAATTAAAGGACAAAAGCTCCAAGCTACCAAAATTCGAAATACGCTTCCTTTTATATTTAATCAGCTGTTACACGTGATTTGTTACACGTGCCTTGACATTGTATTACAGCTTTTAATAACAGATTTTTAGGAATAATAGGGTCACTTTGCCAAGCTGCGGACGGACGGACGGATAGACAGACATTTCAAAATTGTAAGGGTTCCTTGTTGGGCTTCGGAACCCTAAAAACATACTAAATGTCAATACTGCTTTTTTGATGAAACATATTTTTTCTGGGACACATGTTGTATTATTTTACCTTGCTACAGAATCGGTAGATAACATAATATAAATAGAGACGTGGCAATTTCAGAGCAGTCATGACAAAATGAAAGACTTAAATATTTTATTGATTCCGCATGTCCATACTTCAATGAATCGTGTTTTGTTATATAATCTGGGGGCACGGGAGTGCCCCCGCCAAATCGAGCGCGAAGCAAACACTGCCATACCATCCTTTACTGGAACTATTTCGCCGCATTTTGAGAACCTCTGGATAAGACCAGAACGCAGAAATTTTCGTCATCCAGTAAGCTATAATCACATACTTAAAATCCAAAATTTCAAGTCTGTTGGTCACTTAGTTCCGAAGTTAAGCGAAAGCAAAGTTTCGCATTTATGACACTCACTCACTCATGATCATAAAAATAGAACTAGTACTTCCCATAAACTCAGAGAGCTGAAATTTGGTACAGAGTTGGGGTTTAATGGCCACATAAAGGGAAAACTATAAAAACTAGGATAATCGGAGATCTGGAGTAAACAATAAAAAAAAGTCTAAAAAATGCCCTCATGGACATTGGCACATCCATATTCTCTCGTGGCCAAGCCTACGTGGCGCTTTCACGAGTAACCAATCTTCATGGGGTGCACCTCATAAATGTTGACTTCAAGAGTACAAAAGCTCAAGTTTCAGCGATCACCGAATACAACCGGCTTAGGAGTAAATACCGCGCCGATCTTTCAGAAATTAAGCCGTCTAAAAGAATAAATAATGAAGTTAAATGGGCAATACGAAAAACTGTTGCTACTGTACAAGAATCAGAACCGGAAAAACAGAAAAGAAAAATTTGTTAAAATAAAAAAACTACTCCTAAAAAGAAAAATACTGTGTCAAAAAAGAAATCTAATAAAATAAATCAATAAGCCCACGTTTCTACAAAAAGAAGTGAAATCCCATCAAAAACATTCTGTAAAAAACTAGCCAAGTCGCGATGGAGCTGCTTGTTTATCTCTAAAAATTAATGAAATCTAGACAAAGTCGTGCCAAGTCTAAGGTTCCTTTTAAAATTAACATTACATTAATTTAGCGAATGCGCTTTTGCATTTCTTTTGTTTGTGTCTAAAAATATGTGAAATATGAATTCGGTAAAATGAAATGCACCACAATTAACATACGCCCGGATTGTATACATGATCGGAAAGAATTAGCTTTAAATGGACAATTAAGAGGCGGGACTACATAAATTTTCTGCAAATGGCTTGGTTACCTTACCCCAGCAGGCTTTAATGGTCCGTCGAATAACTCATTCCGTACACATGGCATAACTAATGTACTTTTAGAGTCTAGAGTTCCTGTTAAAATAAGATCACAAGAGTAGGGAACGAGCTAGTTCACTCTTATACTACTTTAACATGAAATTGAGGCCGTAAAAGGTCTTCGTAATTTAAAAACATTGCAAAACTGTGTTCGAGTATATATTTTTGCATGGGTCATAAACGTCGGGTAGTCGGCATATGTGCATTTATTCAAACTGCGGGGTACTAATGAAGAAAGAGAAAATTTATTTTGAAAACCATCGTAAACTTTAACTAGACTTAGAGACTAAATTAAAAATGGTAGCAAAAATGACCTCCACTCAGCATGTGTCGCACCGCCTTTGCAAGTTTGCAATCCCAACACCAAGAAACTATTACGCGTCGATAATCAGAATCACTAGCTTTTGATCGTGTGAATCATGATCTTTTAATCAGTAAGCTTGGATCAATGGGTGTTCATGGTAGTTTGCTAAGATGGTTTACTTCGTACCTGCAAAATCGAAGCCAGATAGTGGCCGTGTATGGATATGAGTCAACTCCTTTTCAGCCATCATCTGGGGTGCCACAAGGCTCCAATTTGGGACCCTTATTATTCATCATATTTATCAATGACTTATTAAATTCAATATCATCTGAAGTTCTTGCATATGCTGATGATTTAAAAAATTATCGTAAAATTTATAGCTTACAAGACTGATTTCAATTACAAGCGGATCTTGAAACTGTTGGGGAGTGGTGTACTAATAACAAAATGCCCTTAAATACCTACTAAGAAATGTCAGTGCATATCATTTACGAAAAAAAAGACGTATGTGACATATGATTACAAAATAGGTGCGCACATTCTTGATCGTGTGGATGTAGTCAGAGATCTGGGTGTCCTATATGACAGCCAACTATCCTTTAGACAGCATTACGACCATATTGTAACCCGCGCTAACAAAATGCTTGGTTTCGTCATTCGCATTAGTAAGCCTTTTAAACAGGGTAAGACAGTATTACACCTATATAAATCTCTTGTAAGGAGCATTCTCGAATATAACTCTTCGATCTGGAATCCCATTTACGATATCCACGACCAGAGACTGGAGTCTGTCCAAGCTCGTGCACTTAGGTTTGTTTCTATGAAAATGGGTAAACGCAAATCACTCCCCAGTTACGAAACTAGATTAGAATTTTACAACCTCAATTCCCTAAAAAATAGACGATAAATTACAGATGTTACACTTTTATTCAAAATTGTAAATTTCCTAGTAGATGCCGATATTATTCATGAATTTTATTTTAAATGTAGTAATAGACCTGTCCGTCATCCAAGATTGTTTGCCTGTCCTCTTGTAAATAATAATAATGTCTCTGCGAATAGTCCCATTATCCGTATGTGTCGCACATTTAATGATATATGTTCAAAATGTGATTTATTTTCAATGTCCTTACAAAATTTTAAACCCATTGCAACGTTAGAATTGTATAACTTAATGCTGTAATTTAGTAATAATATATCTAAATAAAAATCATATTGTATATCTCGAGTAACATAAGAAATGTTTTAGAGAGTGTTGTGGACAGTTGTTGTTAACTTACAGATATGGAAATTGTGCAACTTTGTATTAATAGTATGTTAAGTATCGTTTTTGTTTGTAAGTTGTAACTGTTCCTTAAATAAATAAAATAAAATAAAACTAATACAAACGTGAAAAACTTAAGAAAATTACGTGTTGTATGTAGTTGTGACGTGTTCTAATAGACATTACATACTAAAAAACAGTATTACAAACAAAACAAACTGTCTATTCAAACATGTCAAAAGTATATACAACAGGTCATAAGTCTTTTTACCTATACAAAGCTAATTAATTTGGTTTGATAGTTCGATCTTAGGGTTCAAACATTTCGTTACAACTCATCATAGTCGCGATCGCCTGCGAGCGGCCATGATTGCCACCCACACTACAATGTTTACTGTGTGCGTGCGGTTCGAGTGACGCCGGTTGAACCGAATCTCATTGTTATTTTTTTACTTTATAGTTAGCTAGGAAAAAAAAATCTGATAAGTTTTACATGTTTTATTTTATTAAAATTATGTACGCATTTATTAAGTGTCTCCTAGGTACAGTCGGCCCATGAAAATTTTGAGCATAATTAGAACCTTGTCGCATCAAAATTGATTGACAACCTCATTATTACACGCGAAACTGCCTTGTTTTCATGTTCTCATCATTTTCGTGGGCCTACTGTACGTATGGTACTAATTGGCATTGACCTACTTTTTCTCCCAACAACAATTCCGGTCAAAAGACATTTCTGATAAAAGAACTTTAATTTTGGCTCCATTTTCTCCTTCCAAAACCGGTGAGCTTTATTAATTCTTACAGTCTTAAGACGGCGCAGTACGATCGGTGTGGATCGGTTCTCCATACGATCGTATTTAGACTCTCATTTTAAAACGCCATGCTAGAATAACATGAAACTTTGTATACACAATAGGATCCGGCATACCTAGGTCGGAAATTAGTTTCTGTTGCTAGAAATTGAAAAAGAAAAAAATACAGCGGTTTTTTGAGTTTTTTACGGCTTGTATGAAAACCTTAATAATCGCTGTATTTTTTCGCCATTATAATTTCAAGCAACAAAAACTAATTTTCGCCCTAGACAAGCTGGATCCCATTGTGTATACAAAGTTTCATGTTATTCTAGCATGGCGTTTTAGAATGAGACCATAAATACGTTTGTATGGAGAACCAAACGTACTGCGCCCTCTTAAGCTGGAACTCTGCTCCTGTCCACACCGCAAATAGACGTATATTTTTTGGCTGAATACGAAATAAAGTTTTTGTTAATCATTTAATTTTATTCACGTTTTTCCATGACATCAATAGTATTAAATAGTATTATAGCCGCGACTTTGCTTAAGAAGTACGAGTAAACGTAAGACTTAACGAGTTGCGCAGAGCAGAGCTGGTGTTAGCTCTCCTTTTGCAAACCTGGAAGAAAATGTTATAATTTGTACAGAATAACCTAGACAAAGAGAAAAGCCTACCATTACGAACTTGTGATAAAAAAAAATATACATCACATCTTTACAAAATAAAACCGGCCAAGTGCATGTCGGACCACGCACAAAGGGATCCGTACCGGCACCTCCTAATCTACATTTAAAACCACTATACAATACATTGAACCAAAAAAGGTCGTATCTTCATAGGAAACTCACGACAGTTACGCCCTTTTGTTTTGGCAAGACAGTTTTTCAGCAATAACTCAAAAACCATTTAACCTATCTTGTTCAAACTAAAAATCGTTGAAAGTATTAATTAATGTATATCATCTAACTAGACTTTTTTCAAAATTTCAAACCGAATAGTTTGGATATACAGTTCGCCATGTCCGTGCGTCTGTCCGCGGCATAGCTCAGTAACCGTTAGGTACTACTAGGAAGCTGTTGGCCTATGCCTATAACACGCCGATAAAACGGCACAGTAAAATATCGAAAAAATATAGATCCATTTTTTTATCGTGTGGGGTATCGTAAGAGAGGAATCCGTTTGCATGATATTAAATTTTAAAGTGCATGTTTTTGTTGGAGTCAAATGTTTCCCTTCTGCCACAACAATGCAGTAGTACTTACTACCTTTCACATGCCCAGTAGCAACCGTTAAGCTGGCTGAGCTTTGTTCTGTATTCCCATTTTTTTTTAATATTAAGACGACCTTTTACAGCCCCATTTTTAAAAGGTTTTTATTAAGAGGTACCATTTTAATTTTTTTTTTCTTTTTCGGAAGTCCACTAATGTTAATTGAGATGAACCATGATTAAATACAAAACAAAAGCACAATTTTGGGAACAACCATCAATAAATATCCATTGTTATTTCTATATTCATTACGCAGGGTAACACATTATATACGGCCTCAATTTCAGGCGCTGCATAAAACACATTTTGTCGTGAGACTGCCGTGAAAAGTGCGCTTGATATTAAACCGTACATCACAACGATTAACACGCCGGCCTCACATTTGAAATCCTGAGCGGGCAATCTGGAGCTTCTTGGCTACATTTTTTAACCGACTTCAATAGAAGGAAGGATTCGAAGTTCTCAGTTCGTCTGCGTGTTTTTTTTTTATTTCTTTATTTTCTATTTTTTATGTATGTATGTTCCCCGATAACTGTTGACCACGTTTGCCGATTTTGATGATTCTTTTTTTGTTTCAGAGTAGATACCCTCAATGTGAACACCCATGTAAATTTGGTGAAGGTCTGATGATGGGATCTCGGAAGAATCGAAGGAACACCTCGAATTTGATAGGCACGTATATGCCGAATTCGTTATTTTCTATAGTTAACCAAGCATTGACTCTCGGACACCACAAATTTGGTGAAACGAAACTGGTGATGATGACTACAGATGATAGATATATGGAGCTCCTCAGTGATGCAGGCACTTCATAGATATTTCGTTGACGTAGCAACTAATGTTCGTCAAAATACACATTTTGTAGTGGAACAGCCATAGCCACCAGATACACTGGGAAACTCAAAATAACGTTCTATAGACTAGTAAAGGCGAAAAAGTCGTTCTTGGGAAATTGTATCAAATTCTACAATAAAATTCCAAAACACTGTGGCGTAAAGCCACGGGAAAAGCGGACTGTATTGTTGCTCAAACAGCAAAGGCTAAATATGTACTAATTTATTGTCCCCGTGTTCTGTCGATGAACCTCACTGACACTGAAAGAGGAAAGACCGACTCACCTGATGCTGGTCGCCGCACCGTTGAGGGAGCGCTCCCCTTCAGCTCCGATGATTCACTTTTATGAATATTATTGAAGAAATAAGAGATTGGTTTTTAAGCAGCTATCTTGGAAAAACTATTTTAATGACACTGACTTATGTCTTTTTGAATTTTTATAATCTTTGATATTCGTGCCAGCCAATACCTACTTTCTTTACCATTGAGGTTCATCGGCTCGGCTGTATACTGAACAAACACATTACTGAACTTAGCAATTCTAAATTCAAATCTGTAGTAAAACAAACACTTATTTCAAAAGCATATTATAAGGTAGGGATGTTTGGCAGTGATAGTGTCCTGCACGGCTAATCTATCGCGAAAATAGGGTTTCTACTGTAGCATTGTTATTTTTGTAGTAACTGAGACTGTAAGTTTATATTTAATTATATTGTTTTGAAAAAATGACACCTCGCCGAGTTTCTTACGCCGGTTCTTCTCGTGGCAGAGGTATATTTTTCCGAACCGGTGGTAGTTTATTGACGTTCATAGGTGCATGTAATATGCCTAATTTGAAGAATAGACTACTTTTACTTTTAGAACTTATGACGGACTAAAGGTCAGTATGGGTTCCCTGAGGATTCGACGAAGTCCTCAAATATCATCGGACCATATAAAGTGACTTGGCTTTTTTCTGTAGTAACCACCTCATTTACTATCGGGGAGCAGTACATGTGGTGAAGTGGGAAGTATTGGTTATCTCATGTGTGTGGCATGAAAACACAATAGGAGTCGGATATTTTTTATGTATAAATTACTTATTATTTATAAAAATTTCGTCGTCTTTATTTATGACATAAAATGTATACGTAGCTATATCAGAACATAGTTCAATGACTCTTTATTTGTTTATACATGGTAACATATTGCTTAAATCAAAGAGGGCAAAGAGAAATTTGGGGAAAAGGAGGAATATTCAGCAATTTCCGCCTTACTCCATAGCGCGTCAACAAGGCTATATTAAGGACAAGTGGCATACAAAAAGAGCGTCATAGTCCAGGAGCTAATACTTTTATATTGTAAAAAAACACGATATCAATATTTTAAGATTTCACGCTAACACGGTCACTAACATTAAGAATTACTGTAAGGAACGGGGTAATCCATGTATATTATGTTTTTTGAGTTCCCTATATTTCAGCGCTGTTTCTAGCACTATTTTCAAGGATTAACTGACGTGCTGCGGGTTTTATGTGTGGTGTACCCACACTACATAGCGATATAACTTCTTCTTGGTTCGGTTTTTTCGCATAGTGTCACAGCTACTACCACCGTCCGCACTCTCACCCAAAACTCGAACACGATCACGACATACAACACTTATAGTATCAACTCTACCACGCCACACCACCATACCACCGCAAATAAAACTCGCAGCTAGTCAGTTAATCCTTGAAATTGGTGCTTGTAACAGCGCCGAAATATAAGGAACTCAAAAAACATGATATACATGGCATGGTAAATACCTCGTTCTTAAAAGTGATTCTAATCAATATTTTCATAAGTAAAACCTAGATAAGCTAGATAAGAATAACCCAAAATTCTACCTCATATGAATTAAATGCACCACAATGAAACCACTGTTAACTGAGTTGCACCAAACCGTCTATAATCGTAAGCGGTGTTCGTTGAAATCTAATTGTATGGCAAGTTTGACAAGTTCCTATGGGATGTCAGCTGTCGGCGCCATATTTAAGGTTGATCAGTCTGTAATCGTTCGTTCGTTGGTGCAACTTACCTTAGGAGTAACATTTACTAGGTACCAATATTTCATAAAAGTCAATTGCGCAGTTACCTGTCAGTCTGTCTGTCTGTCCGTGTACGGCTTAGCTGTATCTGTTACTACTAGAAAGTTGTAATATAGGAATACATACGAGTATCAATCACGTCAACAAATGGTAGAATAAACTTTAGAAATATATATTTAGCACTCCTAGGTTACACCTCCTGTGGGGAACCAATTAATTTTTCTTGAAAAACCCCGACGGGTTTTAATGATTTCTACACAAATGTGGGAATTATTAAATAGCTTGTTTTAAAAATAATGTGGATTTTCATTAACCATTTTTAAAGTTTATATCTTTGCGTGATAGAAAAAAATATAATTTATTTACATATCTAGATAATATATACAATAATACTTAACCAAAATAACTTTAATACCATAAAATACTAGTTACATACAAATACACACATAAACTCACGCCTATATTGCCAAAAGGGTTAGGCAGAGCACATGTAGTTTTCAGTGCCCCCTTTCGCAATTGCAGGTTTATAGATGGAGAAAATGTAATATTTCAGTGACAGGTTGCTAGCCCATCGCCCACAACAGCCTTCAACCTGGTTTCCATAGTCGACTCTTACAACACCCAAAGGAAGAAAGGGGGTAATAAGGGGGTGTAATAGTTAAACTAACTTAAATCTGAAAAAGGCCCTTGTGGTATTGTACCGAGGATGCTGGCGGCATTTGGCGACGTTGTGCGCCCAGTAAGTGTGAAACAGTTATTGTACATAGTGACTATAAGTCTGTGAACTTTTAAATCCGCATAAGGTAACGGATGGACAACTACGGAACAGTATATAAGCGCGTGGCTCAACACGCACTTGGCCGATTTATTTATCGTGGAAACCATACAAGAAAGGAATTATGATTAAAGTTTGCATGAAAAAAAATCAAAGAAAACCTGTATGTTTAATAATAATCCTCTGTGTAATATTTTTTGATTACTTACTTTCTGTTTTGACCTATACATACAATCATCATCATCATCATTCAGCCGAATGACGTCCACTGCTGGACATAGGCCTCCCCCAAAGACTTCCACAATGACCGGTCCTGCGCCACCCGCATCCAGCGGACACCCGCGACCCTTACCAGGTCATCAGTCCACCGTGTGGGGGGCCTGCCCACGCTACGCCTTCCGGTACGTGGTCGCCACTCGAGGCGGGGCACATAGCTTCTGCGTGCTATGTGCCCCGCCCACTGCCACTTAAGTTAAACGATTCGAAGGGCTATATCGGTCACTTTGGTTCTGCTGCGGATGGCCTCATTTCTGATGCGATCACGCAGAGAAACTCCCAGCAAGCCCTCTCCATTGCTCTTTGGGTGACTTTGAGCCTGGGCTGCTGCTGGACTTCATCAGTCGAGAGCGCTCTAGCTTGACGCATATATTCAATGTGCCTCTTACCAAACGATGATCACTTCCGGTTTTAACCGTATTGATCACAGAGATATCATTGAATATATGCCTCTTCGTCGACATGATGAAGTCAATCTCGTTTTTTGTTGCACCGTCGGGACTCATCCAGGTCCACTTCCTGTGCTCGCGTTTCTTGAAGAAGGAGTTCAACATGTAGAGTCCCTCCTTCTCCAAGAAACCAGCCAGTAGTTGGCCCCGTTTGTTCCGACTCCCAACTCCAAATTGCCCCACTCTCAGCTCATTGCCGTCTCTCTTGCCCAGTTTTGCGTTAAAGTCCCCCATAACAACGGTGAAGTAGGCTTTGGACTATGTATGGCCTTAGTTATATCCTCATACCTGCCTCCACCTCGTCGTCGGAGTGTGCCGAGGTCGGCGCGTATACCTCTATGACCTTCAACGAGTATCTCTTTGATACTCTGAGTATAAGGTATGCCACCCTAGCCGACACACTCTCGATCTTCACCACGTTGTTTACGAGGGACTTGTGGACGATGAACCCGACACCTCCCTGGGACTGTTGGTCGCCCTCCCGGAAATAGAGCAAGTTGCCAGACTTTAGGGTTATTGTGTCCTCCCCTCTCTTCGGACTTCAGATAACCCCACAACATCCCAACGCAACTTGCTCAGTCCTTCCTCTAGTTCCGCTATCTTTTCGTCGGTCCGCAGTGTACGGGTGTTGTACGCTGCCAGGGCCAGGAGTCGTCGGTAGTGGTAGCCGGACCTTTGCCGGAGATTCTTAGCACCCCTGGCCCCGCTAGTACTCATACATACATACAATACATACATATAATCACGCCTGTTTCCCAGACGGGTGGGCAGAGATCAAGAATTTCCATTTGCTACGATCCTGACATACAACTTTCGCTTCATGAACACTCATAACATTCTTCATGCATGCGCGCCGAGGTCTTCCCCTACCAACTTTTCCATCCATTTATCCTTCATACACTCGTTTTGTTAATCTTCTTTCGTCCATCCTCTCTACATGTCCAAACCATCTTAACATACCTTTCTCAATTTTCGTCACTATATACCTTCATTCACTCCACATCTCCGGTTTATGACGGTGTTTCTCGCTCTATCTCTTAAAGTAACGCCACACATACTTCTCAGCGCTCTCATTTCCACTAAATTCACTCGAATCTGATGTTTCTTCTGCCACACCACACCCAATTTTCGCTACCATACATTAGTGTCGGCACCAATACTCCTCTATGCACAGTCAGCCGCGCGTTTTTTGACACATTTTGGCTGCTCATAAAGGCATGAAGTGCCCCATTCACTAGATTCCCAGCTATCACTCTCCTTTCAATATCTCCTTCATGCTCACCGTCTCTCGTAAACAAAGTCCCCAAATATACAAAACCATTCACTTGCTCCAACTTTTCTCCATCGCCACAATTTTACAAACTGTCATACCCTCATCTCTGTCACATACCATCACTTGCGTCTTGCTTACATTCATTTTCATTCCTTTTCTCGTAAACGATCCATGCATGCTGGTTACCATCTTCTGTAGCTTCTCAGCTTGATTAATAATACTTGATTAAAAATAAGAAAAAATGTAGTAGTTCAATCCTAGTAGTTCTCTATCTCTTAGCCTATGTAAGCTTGTACTCGTGGCTTCGAATAAATTGTTCCGTTACGCATCGCCCAGGGTACAATATTTACGCTACTCAAACATTGACATTAAAGGTATTATTTGGTCTTTTTACGTAAAAAAAGACTTCACGAATTTAATTTATTGCAATGAGTTCGTTAAAACACTTAGATATATATACGTCTGTATTAATGAAACAATATCAGGGCAATAATATACAACTAACGTGTAGTTGTATTATATTTGGGTATCTTATGTGTTTTCCATAAAATTTTGGTAACGATTCATAATAAATATGATGGAAAACGTTATGGTGTACGTTTTCCATCATATTTATTACAAGTTATCAAATGTCATAAAATTAAACGATATATAATTTTCGTTCCAATTTTTCTAGGTCATCATTATTGTTAGTCATAAAATTGGTTAGTCGTAACATTCAATGTCATGGTGGTGTCTCACAATAGTTTTAATATGGTATTAAATTATTGCTGGAAAAAAATTTTTATATGTGTAAGAACATTACGTGAACACATGACTGTAACGGATAATGACGTATTTTTTTCTCTATGCATTGATGACAAATATATCTATGTGTAAAATATATTTCCAATGTTATTGTTGAGTTCTCTATACACACTATTATTATGACAATAACAAATATCAGACATGTAGAAGATTTTCCTTTTTCACATACATATCCACTATTGATATATAAATAAAGTATGTTGAAACATGACTTAAAAATATGTCTTTTATAATACAAATTAGTTTTTTGTCATAAAAAAATCATCCATTTATTTTTCATGCACAACCAGGTAGACTTAGTTTCACAAGCATGCCTGCAAACAAGCAAACAATAACGTGTCCCTGCAAGAGGCAAGTTACTGGACAATCATGTACTTGTACAGACGCGGAACTAGAAGGTTTGTCACTTTTAAGCTTTAACGCCATTACATTCATTACATCAATCGTAAAGTAACAAACCTTTAAGTTCCGTCACTGTGTATATGTGTATATGTGTGTTATGTATTTATTAATAGAAATTACAAACAGGAAATACAGTACATAGCTCCACAAAACTATTTTTTTAGTTTGACTGTGGAGTCGGGTTTCAGTCTCATGATTGTAGGAGTTTCTCCTGATGATGGGGATGAACTGGATAATCTTTACTGAGGGAGCATACGAGTATAAATAATGTGAACACTTCTAGGATTGTTGCCGAACTGAATTTTATTCAATGACTTCTGTCGTTTATATATTCTTTACAGCCATAGACATGATAATAAATTACAAAATTACAAACTATAAGGGCAGCAACACACTTCATTACAATAAGGCGTTGCACACATGTTCTCCAACAATGATAATACTTATGGGCTAATATAAGAGTTATGCATATACTTACTATAGGTACTTATGCTATGCATATCTACTTGCTGTAGGCACGCATTATTAATTATTTACTTGCGTGCATGCGCGCCTACATACCTGCGGTAGTAAGTTTTTTTTTTACTTCACCGCCATTTCCTATTTTCTTTGTAGCTTATTAAGCCATTTCGCCCCGCCAACGAAATAACGGAGCCCTGCTTCGTGGGGCTTCTATCCCCACTCTGAGGGATACAAGGTAACTAACGAACCTTAGAAAAGTTGAAGAACCTCTGACATTTTCATTTGAAAGTTCAATTTCCAATAGAAAATGAAAAATTGAAAAATTGATCACCCCGGGCGGGATTTGAACCCGCGACCTCTGGAATCCGTCCATCGCTCTTTTCAACTGAGCTACTGCGGGTTATCCCGATGCGACGAATTTTTCAATCAGTTCACTCTATTTAATTAAGCCTTAGGGAGACTATAATTGAAATTGTAAATTATAATTCCGCTAAGAGGATGTTTCCGCTTGTAAAAATATTTACATTTTGAAAGTTGAATATCTAAAAATCGGCTGTGTTTTAATAAAACAAGTCTGAGTACCATCGCTAAAAACCCGCTTCAAATTAAAAACTAATTGCATTCAAATCGGTTCACCCCGTTTAAATATAAGTGTGTGGTTAGAGTGGTGTTATATGAATAAAATTCCTCTTTTGCTTCGGCGGTTATAAATAATTGGTATAAATAAAGTTGCTAAGTTAAGTCATAATCCGATTTCAATTAATTGCTAATTATACGGCGTTATTTACGCAATAAAAAAAAACATAGACTAAAATAAGATGGCTACACTTACCTATAAATGTTTTCATTCCGGTTCACTCACTCAGTACCCGTTTTAATGGGCTAAATGGTTAATTTTCTTTCTGTGTGGTCTTAAATCTCAACAGTTGAATTAAAGTTAACTCTTTTACGCGTGAGTTATTCGGAGAGACGGCTCTCTTATTTTACTTACATACAAAAAAGTCTAAATACTATTAGAAATATAAATCTTAGACCACATTTTTCCTCTAGACGAAATTCGAAACGCGTCGAACCACGTAATTCATAAATCTTATGACTCCTTTGTTAGTAAAACTAGGCTTTTTTCAGCCGCTCGCATATACGAGTATATACCATACTATATCTTTACAAAAATTTGGTTCCTATTTTTTTAACGCCGTAAGGTAACATAATATTTACGAGTGCCATTATAAATTATAACCATGTAAAATGCGTTCAGAAACTGGCAGAAATGACCATAATTTATAAGTAAATCAATCAGATTAATTTTCATAAAGATATTGATAATTTGTAACATAATGACATTAAATCGAATAGGTACGTTTGTTGGACAAGGAATTTTGGATAAAGCCTTAGTGGTGACTCTAGTTAGTCAATGTTTTAAAAAAGTTTGATCCGGTTATTTTATGTAAAGAATAGAAAATATATATTACTATAATATATTTTATCTTAAGAATATAAAATTAAAAAGAAAGAAAAAAACCGGACAAGTGCGAGTAGGACTCACGCACGAAGGGTTCCGTACCAGAAAAAAGGCTAAAAGCTGGTGCCATTAAACACTTGTTTTATTGAGTTTTTTTTTTTGTATTTGTTGTTTTAGCGGCAACTACTCTGTTGTATGGGAGCCCCCTTAATTATTATTATTATTTTGATTTTAGTATTTTATGTTGTTGCCACAATAAAAATACATTATCTGTGCAAATTTCAACTGTCTAGCTATTACGGTTCTTGAGATCTAGCTCGTCGAGTGGTAGCCATGAAAAAGGGCTAAAATATCACGTTTTTTGTATGGGAGCCCCCTTAAATTATTATTATTATTTTGTTTTCAGTGTGTTATAGCGGCAACAGAAATACACAATCTGTGAAAATTTCAACTGTCTAGCTATTACGGTTCTTTAGATACAGCCTGGTGACAGACGGACGGACGGCCGGACAGCGAAGTCTTAGTAACCCTAAAATCAGTTTTTTTTTCTAACTGATGATTGAAGTAACTTTTTCTCTGTTTTTATATCACGTGTTTAAACTTCTGGTATGTTTAATTGTAGCAGTTGTACCTCATATATACGTGCTCATATATGTGCTCATCATCATAGACCCGCTTTGATGTATGGATTCGAATGTTGGGCCATGCGAAAGTCAGACGAACAACAGCTTCACTTCACGGAGATGAAGATACTGAGATGGTCTGGAGGCGTAACCCTCAGAGACAAAATCAGGAACGAATAAATAAGGGAGACTTTCAAAGTAGCAAACATAACTGATAAGCTAAGGGAAAATCGTCTACGTTGGTATGGACATATCATGAGGCGTGATGAGGGTCATATGACAAGAAAAGTCATAATATTGGACAACCTAAACGGCGCCCACAGCAGAACGTAGAACCGATGGCCGTTGGGGCAGAAAAGGTTCTCGAGTGGCAACCACGTATCGGAAGGCGTAGCATGGGCAGGCCCCCCACACGGTGGACTGATGACCGCTAAGGGTCGCGGGTGTCCGCTGGATGCGGGTGTCGCAGGAGCGGTCATTGTGGAAGTCTTTGGGGGAGGCCTATGTCCAGCAGCGGACGTTATTCGGCTGATATGATGAAACGGTGCTCTGGTCGCCCCCCGACTAGTTAGATGGGAACCATTTCCACACATATGAAGACGATGGATGTAAACCCAGAAGTCGCTCAAAAACGCGCCGAATGGTGTAAAAGGACTAGGAGGGCCGACCCCAAAAGGTAGCAGAAAATCGGGCAACGATGATGATGATGATACGTGCTCATCATAGAAAGTTGAAAGGGTCGCCGTCGTTGGATAAGATACGGAGGACTATACCTATCAATGCAGATCATTGCCAACCAACCATTTTATAAGGTTTATAGTATAGTGTTTAGATGGTATATGCAATTGAGTACCTATTAATAGGCCGTAAAATACTACACTTATTGTGTGATCTTATTCTCATACTCAATATGAGGACCTTTATTACGTAACAGTTGTATTAACTGCTATTATTTCTTTCTCTAAACTTAAACGTGTCAAAAAAGTTAAAAAAAACTAGATGTTGAGATAGTGAGATTCAGCAGAAACAGCAGCGTGGATAATTTATCCCTCGTTCTTCTAATATTGTATTCCCCTAGATTGTTATAAGTCGTATAACCTTGTCTAAATACTATATATTTTCTCCATACGGAATCGACCCACTTATGAGGCGTTAGTACGAAGCTTGCGGCACTCATTTCAGCTTGCGCGTTCATTAGTATCCGGTTAATTGAGCGGACAAATTTAATTTGTTGCACTTTAAGCACTGCTGCTGGCTTATTGCTGAGGCAAATGGGTATTTTAATTATTACGCGTATACTTACTAAAAGATTTTTTTAATTAATACGTATTAAGATTAATTTAAAATATGTTATATGCTGATTGATTTTACGTAACGACAAAAAATCATATAATTAACTAACCTGCTATTTGAAAAAACAAGCATATAATTACCGTTCCTGCTCAAAAAATAGCTTTACAGGCAGCACCATGGGTTGACACTCCATTCTCGCTACTTCAGGCTGCGGGTATGATGCGGGGTTTCAGCAAATGCTTAACAAGTTGGGTGACAAAAGTGACCCACCCAAGAGATGCCACTGATGCACTTTTTTGCGCTTGTTTGCCACCGACATGGTATAAAAAAAAAGATTATATCCTCTCAAACATACGAGTATATATATATATATATATATATATATATATATATATATATATATATATATATACCTACATATTTTATGACAACGAAAAGGTATGCAGACCTGCTTTTATTACCTTGTGATCTTTCGAGTAATTTTAGCCCCTGTTAATAGCGACAATAACATTAGTACTTTCCATATGTTTGGTATAAATAAAGAATAGGCGCATTCGACGGAACTACACTGCTTCTACACTTTTTATTAGCATATTGAACAACATCGATATCCAGAGTCACCAAAAAATGTCATGTCCAAAGAGTTCCTGGAATACTGTGACTCCAGGCTTCGACATGAAGCAATCCCGCCGTCCGGGATGCCTAAGTTCTAAGGGATTTTACCTAACCGAACTTAAAGGATTTCGTGGTTGGATTAGATGAAGAAAACTTGATAATATAATTAATGAATGTATATTTGTCGCGTCTCAGTACAAAACACAGAAAAGATGTTGACAGATAGCAGACAAGTAAGCGCCTCTAGCGGCAAAAAAAAAAACAGAAAACTGTTCGGGTTGCGTTCTTAAACATTCTAACACCCACCCCAGAACGCAAGCCCCATTCTTGTTAAACAATATGACATTTTATTAATAGTTACACCTTTAGTTAAAATGTCGGCTAACATCTCATCCCCTTTACAATAACAAAATTTTATTTTAGATTTACTAACATGTTCTTTAAGAAAATGATACCTTATATCTATATGTCTTGATCTAGGTAAATAACAATCATTTACGGACAGCTTTATAGCACTCTGGTTGTCACTGTAGATAGTGAGAGCCTCCTTTAACCGTTGGCAAAGCTCAGCGCTAAGTTGTCGCAGCCACAGCGCTTCTTGAGTGGCAGAGGACATTGCCATATATTCTGCCTCGGCTGTAGACAAGGCCACTGTTTGCTGCTTACGTGAGGACCAGGAAATTGCACCTCCCTGTAGCATAAATATATAACCCGTGCATGACCTTCGATCTTGCGCATCACTAGCCCAGTCTGCATCACAGTACCCTGTGAGGTTTGAGTCACCATCTTTGGTATAGCTCAGCTTATGGTCCTTGGTACCTTGCAGATATCTCAGGACTCTTTTTACTGCAGTCACTTGTTCAGTTGTTGGCCCCTTATTATATCTGCTTAATGTGTTGACTGCAAATGATAAGTCAGGTCTTGTGGCTTGAGCAATATAAAGTAGACAGCCAACTACCTGCCGGTATGGATAATCATTATCTGGTTCTGCAATTTGGCTGAATTTTAGACCAGGCTCTATAGGCGTCTTCACCGCTTTACACTCTGACATTCCAAACCTGTTCAGTATTTCATTTATGTATTTTTTTTTGGTCTAACATAATAGTACCTTCATTTCTTGATATGTTAAATCCTAGACACTGGCTAGCTTTCCCAAGATCTTTCATTTCAAAATGTTGCATCAACCTGTTTTTCAACATTTCCTTTACATCTCGTTGAGAAGTGAATATTAGTAGGTCATCGACCCATACAGCAATGAAAGTATTCCTCTCTTCATTGTAATATACACATGGATCTGTTTTAGATTGATGCATTCCAATCTCTTGTAGTATACTGTTCAGTTTCATATTCCACAAGCGGCTAGCTTGCTTTAAACCGTATATGGATTTGTGTAAGTGACACACTTGTGATCCTTGTACATATAGCTCCGGTTGTGTCATATATATATCAGTATCTATTTCTCCTTGTAGAAAGGCAGAGACAGCGTCCATCTGATCAATATCTAGATTATATTTTGCTGCCAGCGCAAATAGATAACGTATAGTTGTATACCTTACTACTGGCGAGTAAATCTCTTCATAATCTATCCCTTTCCTTTGTGCAAATCCTTTAATGACAACCCTGGCTTTGAAACGCGTAACCTCACCGGCCTGGTCAGTTTTGGTCTTGAATACCCACTTGGATGGTAGGGCCTTCTTGTTGGCAGGTAGATCAGCTAGGCTCCACGTATTGTTCTTCATTAGGGATCTGTATTCTTCCTCCATAGCCTTCTTCCATTCATCAGCGTATGGAGATGACAAGGCCTCTTGAACTGACTGTGGATCACACAAATTAGTATACAGGCAGAACAAAACATTCTCATTTGTCTTATTGCGTGGCCTCAGATTGATTTTCTTATGGGGGGTTTCCAGAAGACTATCTTGAGCTGCGGGATAATAGGTTTCATCATGTTCTTCTCTGTCAGTTTCATACTCACTGTTTGAGTCTTCATTGTTAAAACCTTTTGTAGACTTTTCATCTGTATTTGATGAAGTTGTGGGCTCATCAATCTGACGATTTGCAGTGACATCTTTAGAGCTGCCTCTGGTATCCAAGCTCCCTCCCTGGTCAGCTGAACTACTGGAGCTGACTGATGGCGGGCTTTCATTGTTGAGATCAACTGAAACAATGTTTTCATAGTCCAAGTTGTTATGACAGTTTTCATAAAATATTACATCCCTACTCTTGACTACTTTGTTGGTGCTTGTGTTTAACAGCCGGTAGCCCTTTGTGTCCTCGCAGTATCCAACCAATATCATTCTTGTAGACTTCTTGTCCCATTTCCTTCTTTTCTCTTTAGGGATATGGACCATGGCCTCTGTGCCAAATATTCGCATGTGGGATAAATTAGGTTGATGGCCATGCCACATTTCGTAAGGTGTCTTACCTTCTAGACTCCGAGTCGGGGAGCGATTAGTGATATAGGCCGCTGTGGCTATGGCCTCACCCCAAAATCTTAACTCGAGCTTTGCATAAAATAGCATACATCTCGCTCTCTCTACTAGCGTACGGTTCATTCGTTCGGCCAATCCGTTATGCTGCGGTGTGTACGGTGTTGAAGTTTGGTGTATTATACCATTACAAGATAAATATTTCTCAAAATGGTTATTGCAAAATTCTTTTCCGTTGTCAGTCCTTATGATTTTGATTTTCCGTTCAAGCTGAACTTCAACCCTAGCTTTGAAATCTTTGAATATATCCACAACATTCAGTTTATCTTTCATAAGGTATACATAAACCATGCGCGTATAATCATCAACGAAAGTAATGAAGTATTTCATACCTGACACTGACAGGTGCTCCATAGGTCCACAAATATCGGAATGTATGAGTTCCAAGGGCTGTGTGGCTCTGGTACCAACATTGTTGAATGGCAGCCTTGCCTGTTTTCCTTCTGCACAATGACTGCATCGGATACTTTCACTTTTTCCTTCAATTTTTACTCCCTCAACACAGGCAGGCAGTTTATTCACGTCAGATATGTTTAAATGAGCCATTCGTAAATGCCATAAATAAGTATTGTTGACATTACCATTTTCTGTAGATAAGTGAACAGTTTCACAAGCATCAGCGGTGTCCAGTACATAGAGCTTGTTCTTCAGTGTTGCTGAACAAATAAATCTTCCTCTTGCATCGTGAATATTGCACCCTTTCTCGTTGAATATTACTTTGTAACCATTGTTTACTATGCTGCTCACAGATAGTAAATTAGCAGCAAGTCCAGGTACATACAGGACATTCTTCACAAGGATACTGCCTCCTTGACTTAGTTTAATGTCTGTGCATCCGACTCCATTCACAGGCACCGGGTCACTGTTAGCCACAGTAATCTTTGCCACTGGTGATTTCTCAATGTTGTACAATAACTCCTTCTTTCCCGACATACTCATCGAGGCTCCAGAATCGATGTACCAAACATTATCCTGTTTTTCTCCCAATGATGCAGAAAACGCAGCCACAAAATTTGTACTATCACCATTTTTCTGTTTGTGTGTAGTTTTCTTGGGATTTCTACAATGTTTGGCATAGTGACCATGCTTGTTGCAATTGTAACATCTGGGCCCCTTATATTTAGGCGGCTGGTCACTCTTTGTCTTCTTAAAGTTTGTGTACAAGGCAGTGCCCGAGTCTGTCGACTTTACCTCTTGCAATAATTTTGTTTTCACAAGGTCTGCACTAATTGTCACACCTGAACTTTCAAGCCCCATTATCATGGGCAAGTAAACGTCTGGAAGACCGGCAAGCATAAGTGTTCCAAGCCATTCTTCATTAACTTCAAATCCTATGTTGCGGAGTTTGTGTGCCGTTGTCATTAACTTACTGACATAGTCTTCAACACTGTTGCTTGATTCCAATGATGTGTTCACCAAATCCTTCAGCAAGCCAACTTTCCTTGTAAGTCCATTATCATCAAAGGCCTTTTGTAAACTTTCCCACACTTGTTTTGAGGTTAAGCAATCTTGGACATGCACATAGTTTTGAGGATCCAACATTAGAATGAGTTTTGCCCTTGCTTTTATGTCTTTCTTCTTATCGATCGGTTTAGTTTCATCACTCGGCTGGACACATTCCCAGAGATCTTCGTGTTCCAGATATGTTCGCATACTGAATTTCCATGTTGCGAAGTTGTCACGTCCCGTTAATTTTTCCAAATTGAACATATGGGAGCTCATTTTGTTGAAACTGAAATATGTTTTTACTTCTTGTATGACGACGCCGACGACTAACGGTACATTAACGATCGATACGGTCACCCGCCTTTATCGTGTCGATGATCTTTATTCGATCACAGTATCCGGATTTCCTTTCAATCACTGATTGCCAACCACGCTCGGCTACCATAAAGGATTTCGTGGTTGGATTAGATGAAGAAAACTTGATAATATAATTAATGAATGTATATTTGTCGCGTCTCAGTACAAAACACAGAAAAGATGTTGACAGATAGCAGACAAGTAAGCGCCTCTAGCGGCAAAAAAAAAAACAGAAAACTGTTCGGGTTGCGTTCTTAAACATTCTAACAGAACTGAGGACACTGAGGTAGGTACATTAGGTGCCTACATTACCTACATATATCTGACAGACGTTTAAAATACCCCGCAAAAACAATTTCTTATTTATAACCACACTCCATACAGATATGGTAACTTTGGCAATAAGTGCTACTTAATACCTCGACCGGAATACTTGGTACAATATCATTATACACCCAATTGACAACCTTTCATATTTTCAAGGTGGCTATTTTATGATCTACATCGATAGAAAATGTGCACGTGTTTTTTATTTCTCCCAAAATCCCATTTTTCTTTCTGAAATATCAAATATAAAAGTAGTGAATTCTAAAAGGTCGTAAGTAAATTATGACGTCATTACGGTGGCTGTAAACCTTGTTTTA
This sequence comes from Notocelia uddmanniana, assembly GCA_905163555.1. NCBI lineage: Eukaryota > Metazoa > Arthropoda > Insecta > Lepidoptera > Tortricidae > Notocelia > Notocelia uddmanniana. The sequence continues at coordinate 10,710,716 of LR991065.1, read as the reverse complement.
CCATTGCCACTTATTTTGGCGTTCACTTCGCGTCAGTGTCAAGTAGTGTCAGTCAAGTATTAAAACTGACCCGATTAAGGTTACTAGAGGGGTGCCCCAAGGTTCAATTTTGGGCCCTCTCTTATTTATTTTATATAGTGCTGACATTATCAACTGCATAAATTTTTGTAAATACCAGTTATACGCCGATGATTTGCAGGTATATCTTTCTTTCCATCCACGAGATATCGTTTCTGCAGTCGAGATGTTAAACGAGGACTTAAAACGAATATCCGAATGGTCTACTTCCAACAGTTTAGTGCTTAATCCTAAGAAGTCCAAATACATCGTGCTTGGGTCTTTAAAACAGACCAATGATATAATTGCGAAGAGCCCAAACGTAGTCATACAGGATATCAAAGTTGATAGAGTCGATGAAGCACGTAATCTTGGTCTATTGCTGGACACCAACTTACGCTTCGAAAATCACGTGGCAGAAACAGTTCGGAATTGTTTCTATCGACTGAAAGTTCTGTACAATATTCGGAATTTACTTAGTGTGGATCTTCGAATGAGACTCTGTGAGGCACTTATCTTGTCTAAATTAAACTACTGCCTTACTGCATATGGACCATGTCTATTTGTGCGATCACAGCGTCTTATTCAAAGAGTGCAGAATGCTTGCGCCAGGTTTTGCTTTAAGGTTCCCCCCCGAGGTCACGTCACACCTTTTCTGAATGGCGCAAACCTTTTAAAGATGTCTACCCGTCAGGAACTTATGTTTGCATGTTTGCTGTTTGATACGATACACACAAAAACGCCATCTTATTTATATAAGAAGCTCACTTGGTTCTCAAACAGTAACCATCTTGTCAGAGGTTCTCGAGCGATCGTATTGCAGTTCCCCCGACATCGGTCGGCTGCTTTTAAGGGGAGTTTTCGGTATCGGGCCACAAAGTGTTGGAACAATATACCGCCACCAATTCGTGAAATAAAGAATAGAAATAAGTTCAAATTAAATTATCGCCTACATCTTTTAAAAATACAAAAACAGAATCCTTAAATTTCACATTCTCCCATCTAAAGAAGTTAAATCAGGCCTCTATAGAACACTATGAAATAGCACACTCACGATTTTCGTAAATAGGTATATATATATGTCCACGCACCCACGCACAGACACAGACACTACACACGCATACACAAAACACACACATAGCGTTGCACTGGTCGTTCTTTAATAATTAGTAGTCTTAGTAGGGTCCTGGCAGAATATCAGCGATGTGGTCTCCTGCCGCATCAATAATGCTGAGCCAGCGCCCATTCTCTGCCACGACACATGGCTCCCATGTACTATTGTAATTTGTCTGATTTTGTTACTTAGACCCTAAGTTGCATGCTCTTCATCTTAATTGTCATAAAAATGCCATGTATATTGTGGGTACTGAATAAAGTTCTATCTATCTATCTATCTATCTAAAACGTGAAATTTTCCGAGGTTATAGTTTATTTAGAAAAGAAAGGAATTATGGCATCTGAAGAGCCCTATAAACCCCCGCCTATGCCTTAATACTGTTATATAACAGCTTGCAAAAATAATACCATATTAGCACCACAAAAACAGTTCTTTTGCGTGCCTGCTGGAAACCAAGCGGAATGGTGTCGAGCTGCAGGGCTGGACCGGATTCCTAAGAGAACATTATTTATTTGTGAAGATCATCTAGATTCATTCATTCACACGACCACTTTATAGGTTCTTGGCGTACAAAATGTTAACTAGTAATGTCTATGTAGCCGTTTTAGTTTTCATTAGTATATACGACTAGGTACGATGGTTTTTGCACCCAGCAGCACCGTTTAGCTGCCAGGGGTGCTATATTATATCTGAGGATTCCCATCGCTTACTCAACTTCAAAATAAACAATAACAATTTTAAAAATAGATGTTTTATTTAATATTGGATACCTCTACAATATTAATATTTTGCATTATTTTACACTTTCTAAAACTGAATTATAAATATTAGCTTTCCAAAACTTTTCTGCTGCAGATATTAGGTTATCTGCATAATCTTCATCATATGTTATCCATTATTTATAATACTTTGCGGTTTATTTCAAATTGTGGATCTGCTACACAGAACAAGCCTTTAGTTTTATGTGTGGCATGCATTTGTATTTGTGCTCTGAATTTTTCACTAATCTTATTGTTCTTTACATAATGTTGAATTGTGTTGAAGTTCTCAAATGTCAGGTGATCATTATTAGCCTTGGACGTAAAATCAAGCATCAAGTCAAAAATACAACAATCGTTTATACTAGGTTTTTTCATGTTTATTCAAGTATCAAACTGGTACCTACTTATATATTGTGCTTCTTAGCCTCTGCTAAAAAATCATCTAAGGTAGGAACATCACATGATGCAATGCTTGAATGTGATCGGTTTTTGCCAATGTCTGAAACAGCTATAAATTTATCCTTTGTAATGGCTTCACTTAACTTGGGCCTATTCCAGTACACTCAATTGAGGTTGAAAAAGGTTCCTCAGTCCATTTAACCAGCCACATTAGAAAACATAAAGCACGTTTACATCCACCTTGTGATGCGGCATAATCATGACAGCAAACTTCTATTACTCTGTCTTCTTTTCATTGATTTCTGCCGTAACCCTATACATTTTCGGGGTGATACGACATTGCACATTACATTTATCAACCTCTCGTCGGACTTCGACATACCCAACTGCACTTGAGACATACGAACTTCTAGATGACAAAGCCGCTTTTGCATCTCGTATTCCGGCCAAATTATGCTTGAGTGGAATCTACTTTGAGTGGAATCTAGCATCATTGCAGTGTCAACCTAGGGCAAGTTGGTGCTGCTAGCTTGCACGTATCCATCTGAGGTCTTCATTTCAACAGAGAAAATCTAGACAAGTCCAATGCCATGCGATTTCCAATTTAATAATCCAACTTACTGTCGAAAATAGTAATAATAATTATTATGATTATAGTGAAAATAGGAACCGATGTCCGTATTTAATGCCACGTCGTAGAATATCTCAAGTTTAATTAATTGAAATTTTCAAATATCATACAGAAAAAGGAAAGGTCAGGCGAACGTGTGAATTGTTACAATGACAGTTTAAATTTGAACTTAGTGACAACCGGAAGTGGTTAGTATTTTTTAAGTCTAGACAGTTTAGTGAACTAAAGTGTTGTCCCTTAACAGCCATAGTAATGACGTCACACTTCCGGTTTATACATATTCGTGATATTCTTGGAAACTACTAAAGAAAAAAATCTAAAAACTATTTTATTACGTTCAAGTAGCCTATTTACCGAAATGGTTTTCGATTTAGGCATCATTATAAATTTTTAAATGTTGTCAATTGCCACAAAGACTATATCTTTCAAATAGATTCTTTAAAATTTATTAATCGTTAATATAATTGAATGCATAAACGGCGATCTTTAGTTAGTTATGTTTCTTAAAATACCCATAAAACGAATGATTGACCAAATAATTATATTTAAATAAATGGTCGATAAAACAAAACACCACTAAATAAAACTAGGAAAACTAAAAATTCACTGTGGATGAAACGGTATTCGATGGAAAGATTGTGGGCAAACCCAAATAATATATAACTAACTAACTAACTAGGCTGACCCAAAATGAGTACTGGCCTCCGAGACTAGAGCACGCCACTTTTCTCGGTCCTGCGCTATTTCTCGCCAGCTTGCACCGGCTCCGAGCTCACGCAGGTCCGCGTCCACCATATCCTTCCAGCGATACTTGGGGCGACCCACAGGACGCCGTCCGGTCGGTTGGCCCTAGTATGCTCTCTTCACCTGTCGATCTTCTCCCATCCTCTCGAGGTGGCCAAGCCAGCGAAGACGATGCGCTTTGGTTTCACCAATAATATTTGGTTCGGCCACCAGCTCTTCTATTTCTGCAAAATAATATATATATAATATAATTACATAGGCACTCATTTTCACAAACAAATACTTTACATAGGCACGAACAACAAAATATCAATCAAAATTTAAATTAGCCATAACGACGGCTTATCGAGGCGCGCTAATTGTGCTATTTGTGCTACAATCATCAAAGCCATGTATATATTATGTTAGGTTGGGCTCCGGAATTCTAATTAGTTCTAATTTAGGAAGCATGACTACAAAGCACAAAACAGTTTGCTGCAAACTTGTTTACACGCTGACATAATACAGTCACACATAATACCTAATAATAATAAGCTTTTTAATTGCATACTTATGGAAAGTAAAATATTAGATAATTATGCTAGATAAAAAATATCACATTTTTAGGGTTACGTAGTCAACTCGGAACCCTTATAGTTTCGCCATGTCCGTCTGTCTGTCCGAGGCTTTGCTCTGTGATTGTTTGTGCTAGAAAGCTGCAATGTGACATGGATATATAAATCAATAAATTGTACAAGAAGTGCCGGCCGCACATGCCAGTCTTAATGACATTTTGCGCCGAGCCCTCGTCACTGCTGGAGTACCAGCGGTTTTAGAACCATCAGGTCTAGCTAGAGATGACGGCAAAAGGCCTGATGGCATGACACTCGTTCCCTGGAAGTTGGGACGACCCCTAGTATGGGATGCCACATGTGTGGATATCCTTGCACCGTCCCATCTTTCAGGGACTTCAATTAGGGCTGCTGCTAACACAGCGGAAAACCTCAAGCGGCGCAAATATGCAGTCATTGATACTGGCTGCATGTTTGAGCCGTTTGGGGTTAAAACGCTTGGGCCGTGGGGGCCCGGAGCACATAATTTTTTCAGCGAGCTCGTAAAGCGGCTCGTGGAGGCAATTGGTTACCAGAGGGCTGGCGCCTATCTCGCCCAACGGATCTCCATTGCCATCCAGCTTGGCAATGCCGCCAGCCTTCTGGGCACCTTGCCACACGGAACAGACCTGAGGCCTGTTTTTTTATTTGTAATTATTTAGTTTTGTTTTATTTTAGTTTATAGTTAGTTTAGTTTAGTTATATTTTCCTTGATTCCTATTGTTTTGTAAATAAACGTTTCATAAAACTGACAGATGTAAAAAAAATCTTAAAAATAAATTTGCTCTGCAAATTGTTCCATTTTATACAACGACGGTGGCAGCAAGTTTTCGGCCATCCTGATGGTAAGAATATAACATAGCCTATGAACGCTTGGGACTCCAGAAGATCACAAGCACGTTACCAACCTAGTGTTGACTCGAGGATTTGCTGTGTTGATAGTTAGAGACATGCAGGAGAAAAATGTTCACGAATAAACTTGAATACCCGGGCTACTTTAGGTTAGAACTGCGAAAACGCAGAAGGAAATCAATAACCTTAAAGCCCATGAAAATATAAGCATTGTTTTACTGTGATTGATTGAGTATCTATCGGTTAATGAATGATTGGCTTTTTTTCCTTTTCAAATAAGCCAAAAACTAAGCTAATTAAATATAGGTAACTGAGCGAAACATGCTGTCGAGACACTTCCACAAAGCCAAATACATAATTCAAATTTAAGCAGCGGCCATTTAAATAGCTATCGTATTTTAATTCGCCTCTGAAATTCAAATCGCCGAGCATTCGTCGCAACGCAACTGCTGCTGTAGGGATGCACCAAAATTCGGATAATGTCCCGGCCATTACAAGTGAAATATAAAACCATAAATGTTTTTGAAAATATGACATATGAACGAATTTATAGTACCATATGCAAAATATTAGTTAATTATATAATTTCAGTTTTAGTTTAGTGCACTGTAAACTAATTAGTGCCCACACATTTTAGTATTTTAGTATCATTTTAGTATTATTTTAGTATTTTAGTATATGGACATAAAAAATTTAAACAGATAAAATAAATTACTCGTTTTCGATCTCGGTTTATTCAGCAGGTTTAAGAAAGGCATTGTTGACATTTGATGGACCCAAAAATAACTTGTTACACAATTGGTAACCAAACTCAATGGAGACCGAAAGTAGTTATTTTTGATCAAACTTAAAATGGAGCACTGAACTGCTTTAGGTTTCTGACTGAAAACAAAATGGCTTTTGGTTTTTCTTCACTGTTAATCCAGCACTAATCTCGCTGAATAATGTAAAACTGCTTGTTATTTTATGGGATTGTGTTTTGCTCATTTCAGAGTTGAATATAAAATATTCAACCTCGTAAGCAGTGTTCTCGCTGTTTCTATTTTTACCTTTAATGTATTTTTTAATTTTTTGGAGAATACTGAGAACCTATTTTTTTTAACTTTAGAGTAGGTAAGCGAAACTTGCAAATTGCATGCGAGTACAGAGTTGTCATCAAATAGCAATTAAAAGTTAAGTGTGCTTGTGTACATATATGGTTATGGACTCCTTTTTCCGCACTGAGTCCCTGAAAGTCGGACCATAATGCGTAACGTGAACGCCAGCTAGGGATCTAGACCGCCCTCCGACCAGAAGCACAGGATTCTCCTGGGGTTACCACAAGCTTCGCGGAGTGACCTCGGTACGTTGAGGATTTGAGTCCATTGTGTACATATATCGTTATTTTTTTCTTTTCGCCTCTTCATACCTCCCTAGCGTATTCATATGTCCCACTACTGGATACTAGTCTCCAGTCATATATGAAAGGAAACGGGTAGTAGGAGCCCATGCCTGTCCATTGCGGGTTGAAGACTAGCTCACGTATTATAAAAGTGAAATTATAAGCTTATTTTGATAACATTTTCATACTGATCTGCTTTTGCTAGCACCTATAACTAAAGCATATTAGTAGTGCAATTTTAAATAAACTTATTGTTTTAAAAACCGTGGGTTAAGTTTCTACATTAAAATTCATTGGGCGTTTTTCAAATAAAGTGTACAAGGCAATGTGATTTTTTTCACTTTCCCTTTTGTATTTGGATATATGAGTGGTATGGGTTCGATTCTATAGATGCTAGGCATTCATGTTATATTTATAAAACGATTAATTATTATATAATATTACTAGATTTATTACAATATAAAGATGCGACAAGTGCTAAAATGTGTATGTTCCACGTCGACTCAGTCATGTTCAGAGGCTTACAGAAACTCGAAATAAATTTTAATTAATATTCAATGTGGTCACACAGATAGAGTAATGAGTCTAGATATCAGACCTGTGCTTTATTTATAGAAGAATACGGTCTGCAATTCCAAAAAACCTACTTTTTCCACTGTCCAAAGAAATCGAATGTACCGGAACCTCCGGTAGCAGATACAGCGATTTTACAGACTTCTGCAATCGATAAAAGCGTTAATTTTTCAATCCTGGCAACATTAGGATGCTGTCAAGCATCAGCCGCCATTGCTATATAACGTCACTTCCTTCTAAACGGTGACGGTTGTCGCTTTGTCAGTGTTCAAAAAAAGGATTCCGAGTTAGTCACAGTTTTTTCGCTTAGTAGATTAAAATTACCTTTTTTTTAAATCATCATCATGTCAGCCGAAAGACGTCCACTGCTGGACATAGTCCTCCCCCAAAGACTTCCACAATGACCGGTCCTGCGCCACCCGCATCCAGCGGCACCCGCGGCCTTCACCTGGTCATCAGTCCACCGTGTGGGGGGCCTGCCCACGCTACGCCTTCCGGTACGTGGTCGCCACTCGAGAACCTTTCCGCCCCATCGGCCATCGGTTCTACGTGCTATGTGCCCCGCCCACTGCCACTTAAGTTTAGCGATTCGGAGGGCTATATCGGTCACTTTGGTTCTGCTGCGGATGGCCTCATTCCTGATGCGATCACGCAGAGAAACTCCCAACATAGCTCTCTCCATTGCCTTTTGGGTGACTTTGAGCCTTCTTATGAGGCCCATAGTAAGCGACCACGTTTCAGTGCCATATGTCATCACTGGCAACACACACTGGTCAAAGACTTTTGTCTTGAGACACTCCGGAATATTGGACGAAAAGATGTGCCGTAGCTTCCCGAACGCTGCCCAGCCGAGTCGGATTCGACGATTAACCTCTTTCTCGAAGTTGGACCTACCTAACTGGACAGTCTGTCCTAGGTATATGTAATCGTCTACAACTTCGAGCGTAAAGTGTCCGATTGTTAAGGGAGTTGGTGCGACATGGACATTTGACATGATCTTCGTCTTGTCCATGTTCATCCTTAGACCAACTCGCTCAGAGGCTTTACTGAGGTCATTGAGCATTGTACTTAAATCCTCCATGGTCTCAGCCAAGACTACTATATCGTCAGCAAACCGAAGGTGAGTGAGGTAGTCGCCGTTTATGTTGATGCCTAGCCTTCTCCAGTCCAGAGTCTTGAAAACATCCTCCAGTGCAGCGGAGAACAGTTTAGGAGAAATAACATCTCCTTGCCTGACTCCCCGCTGCAACGGAATAGGCTTTGAGTTCTGGTCCTGGAGTCGGACTGACATAGTGGCGTTCTTGTACAAACTTTTCAGCACTTCGATATACCGGTAGTCCACTTGGCACCGTTGGAGAGATTGTAGTACAGCCCACGTTTCAATCGAATCGAAGGCTTTCTCGTAGTCCACGAACGCTAAACAGAGGGGCAGGTTATACTCCTCAGTCTTCTGTGTAACCTGACGGAGCGTATGGATGTGGTCTACGGTGCTAAAGCCTCTTCGGAAACCGGCTTGTTCGGGAGGCTGGAAGTCATCTAGCCTGCGTGCGAGACGGTTCGTAATGACTCTTGAAAACAGCTTATAGACATGGCTCAGAAGTGAGATGGGTCGGTAGTTCTTCAGTAAGGAGTTGTCACCCTTTTTGAAGAACAGCACCACCATACCTCTATTCCATGCCTTTAAAGTTTTCCCTTCCAGTAAGACGGAGTCGAACACCTTCTGAAGGGCCCTAAGGACCGGTTTTCCACCCGCCTTCAGGAGTTCAGTTGTAATTCCGTCTTCACCGGGTGCCCTGTTGTTCTTCAGCTGCTTAAGAGCCATTCTAATCTCGTACAGGCTGATGTCCGGGATATCTTCGGTATAGTGCCGGGTTAATCTAGCTCTAGGGTCTTCCGCCAGACCAACTCCGGGTCTGCTAGTTGACGTGTATAGCTGTCCATAAAAGCACTCTATCTCACTCAGAAGCTCAGGTTTGGACGAAACGATTCTACCATCCTCAGTTTTTAATCTGGCGAGCTGGCTCTGCCCAATAGAAAGATCTCTTGAGAAAACTTTAGAGCCCTTATTCTGCTCGATGGCCTCCTCAATACGATTTGTATTGAATTGGCGCAGATCGCGGGTAAGGGACTTAGAGATCTGTTTATTGAGCTGCCTGTATAATTTCGCATCGGCTGAAGACTGCAGAATCATCTCATTCCTTTCCTCGATGAGCCTCTGAGTGGAGATAGAGAGCCTTTTGGCTCTTTGAGTTCGTTGCGCCTTAAAGAACTTTGGCACAATGCTATGGACAGCTTCTACAAACCCGTCGTTGAATTCGTCCACATCGCCGCCTAGACAATCGAAACGGTTTTGGAGTTCCAGCTGAAAGCTCTCGGGGTTTTGGATTTGGACTGCTGCTGGACGGAGCGTGGACTTTATCAGTCGAGAGCGCTCTAGCTTGACGCATATATTCAATGTGCCTCTTACCAAACGATGATCACTTCCGGTTTTAACCGTATTGATCACAGAGACATCATTGAATATATGCCTCTTCGTCGACATGATGAAGTCAATCTCGTTTTTTGTTGCACCGTCGGGACTCATCCAGGTCCACTTCCTGTGTTCGCGTTTCTTGAAGAAGGAGTTCATCATGTAGAGTCCCTCCTTCTCCAAGAAACCAGCCAGTAGTTGGCCCTGGTGGTTCCGACTTCCAACTGCCCCACTCTCGGCTCTTCGCCGTCTCTCTTGCCCAGTTTCGCGTTGAAATCCCCCATAACAACGGTGAAGTAGGTTTTGGAACTATGCATGACCTTTGATATATCCTCATACATAGCCTCCACCTCGTCGTCGGAGTGTGCCGAGGTCGGCGCGTACACCTGTATGACCGTCAACGAGTACCTCTCGGATACTCTGAGTATAAGGTACACCATCCTAGCCGACACACTGTCGATCTTCACCATGTTGTTCACGAGGGATTTGTGGACGATAAATCCGACACCTCCCTGGGACTGTTGGTCGCCCTCTCGGAAATAGAGCAAGTTGCCGGACTTCAGGGGTAAACACAATTACATATTTAAAAAACTATCATAGTATTCGAAACTAAACGAAAATCATATTGAATTGGGTCAGACAAGTTGATAACTTGATTTTAAATTATTGTGGTAGAATCCGTCACATCCGATTAGTGACGTAATGTACTAAAGGAACGATTTTGTGACTAATTGGAGCCATGAAGGTTAGTATATAATTGAAATGTAACCGGTGTTTTAACCAACTTAAAAAAAGGAAGTTCTTAGTTTGACCCGTATGTCTGTATACATATATGTTTGTTCGCGATTATCTCGCATTTGGCTGAACCGATTTTCATACGGTTTACAGATAAATATTTGTTACATTCTGGAGAAGATTTTGGTTAACAAGAATTATATAATTCAATCACTAAAAATAAAAACTAAATATATTTTTTTATAAAAAAGGACCGTAATTGGTGATGAAGATTACCTAATAAAGCGATTTCTGAACATAAGGTGATTTAATAAAGAAATACGATGTCACATTCCTTTTGTTATTTTCTTGCAATATAATCAATCTGTGTATACTATTCCTTACATTTTCCAGTTAGTCAGATGAGATTCCGTTTAGTCACTGTCCCAAGATTTGCAGTGCTTAAAAAAATAATTGTCTCTGGCTGCTGTAGTGCATCAATTCACATATTTAAGCCTTAATATTACTAAATGAAGACTCCTTAATGTATTTTTTTTTATTGATTTGTAGTATTTTAATGAAAGTTTTATTGATTTGTAGTATTTTAATGAAAAAAAAATACATGTTTAAGCAGTCATTTGAAAGCGATTGTGACGAACTGGACGTTTATTTTATCCTCAAAGTCTATTTGTTCCATTAATTCTATAAATGAAGCCTGTTTTAAACAGTTTATTGTCTTTATTCTTAATGTGTAAACTATAACTGGTCCATAAAATACGACAAATAAATTTATAATGAATTTTATATTTGTGACTATCCGAAACTACTTCCACCACAATCTGAAGTTATAACGTCGTTATTTTCTGTTTTTTAATATTTTCATGCCATATTCTCAAATAAATGCACTATTACATATAATGAATCAAATAAGCAAAAAAAAACATAATTGGTTTGAAAAAATCGTTTTTCGGTTCGTCACGTGTACACTTTTTTTGAAAAACGCCCATTGCAGCTAAGACGAGGCGACTGATCGATTTATCACTAAGCAATCTAAGCATTAGACATTAGTTACAAACTACTCGACAGAGCACAATTTCCGAAATTTGACTCTACATATTGGTTCGATATAAAGTTTAGATAACTACTAACCGTTTTTAGTACTTATAGAGATTGCATGAAACTGTAGATACGCGATGTGCTGCTCCTTGGTAGGATATAATGTACAAGGTTGTACATACATAGGAAAGGGTTATCTACAAACTATATACATATACAAATATACAACAGATAGGAGACACAAGAAGAAACGTCAATAATTAGATCTCTCAGGGACCGAAGTCCATTGAGAGTTGTTCGGAAGTTGTACCTATGCAACTGATTTACGAAACATCGATGGCGCATTTCAGGACATGTCAGATTTGACAGATGACACCAGTGACGTCGCAAAACAAAACTAGGGTTGCAAAGTGACCGGAATTTTCAATAAGTAAGTACTCTATATTTTTAATAGTTAATGACAAATATTGACACAGTGGACATTTACATTTTAAAGTTACATTTATAGTTATTTTTAATAAAGTTGTGATCGCACTCTATTTCACATCGTTCACTATGAAGTATCTCACTCAACCTTATCCCTATCAAAACTCCGTTCACTCGTCATCCACCTTATCGCTTGGCTGCAAAATACAAATTAAATGACACCGTTGTCAATCACAAATAAATAATCATTGATGCTTTCACTTTTTTTTTTACACTAGCTTTTGCCCGCGACTTCGTCCGCGTATAATTTGTTCTCGCCTTAGAATGATTTGTTCTCCCACACAATCTTTCTCAAGCTCAGGTGGGTGACATGTTGGAGAAGGAAAGCCACGAATAGATCGGACTGGAGATATTTGCTTGACCAGGCTAGCCTATGGCCCACCGGCGGCTATAACGCCTCAGATGATGATGATGATGATGATACCACCTTTCACTCTTCTTAACACCCCCTTAAGCAATGATTACAGTCAATATGACATTCCCTAGAAATCCTATTGTCAAAACGAATGATTAAGTGCTTATTTCGGAATATCAAATGTACCGATTCTAGACGAATGAATCTCGTCAAAAACATTACATGTACATTGTAAGTCTCGCTACGCAGTTCTGCCGTAAAACGTTATCCCAACAGAGCGAGTTCTTGTTGTAAGTATGATGACCGAAGGCTGGAAGCAGAGAGGCAAGGCATGCGAGAATAATCACACAGAGCGGGCTTCTCATGTAAGGCTGAGGGCCGAAGGCCTGAAGCAGAGAGGCGAGACACGCGAGGCTGAAGGCCGAGCCTCCCAACATAGTAGGTCCTTCACGTAAGGTTGATGACTGAAAAGGCAAAGGAGAGTAGCAAGGCATGCGAGGCCGAAGGCCGAGCTATGTCGTCGCCGAAGAACCAGTTGCCATATTAATGAGGGTAAATTATACTCCATTCGTTCGTTTTCACGTGATGCCTAGACATATAAACAGACAGACAAACAGACACAAATTCTTAAAACTGTTGAAACGATTTCTGTTATCGATTCTAAGTATCCCCAGCCAACTTTTTTTCGAATATCTTCCATGTACAGACTTTCGACCCTCTTCTAAGTCTACATGTAAGATGCTCGAACTGTCTATGCTGACGATTGGGCTGCCCAGCTCAAGTGATCTCTTATATCAAACAGGTTTTATGGTGTGAAGGGTCAACAATTACGTAAAAAATAACGCACGACAAAATTAAATGGTACACCGACGATACAAAGTGTGCATTGAAACAGCTGTTTTTGTATTTAAGCATATGAATAAAAACAATGCCAAGGTATCGCAAATGCATTTTGATGTACACGCAAAGTAGAACTTATTGCGAAAAGTTTGTACTCAAAAATAGCGTCAACAATCAGAAGGTACTATGACACTTCGGTTTTGACATAATGAATCGTCAACTTGTTTACAATTCTGCTATGCTTTAAGTAAAATTTCTTGACACGCTGTTATACTCCCAATTGGCTGCAACTTAAATCGTAGAATTGCGTATGAGGATTAAACCACCCCCTTCCATAGACCTTACTGGCATCCCCGATTTAATATCCCTTTGATGGAAGATCACCGGGACAAAAAGTACACTTATAATATATATAGCGGGTAGTGCGCGAATCATCTTAATCTGTTCAGCCGTTTTTGCGTGATTCAGTGACAAACATCCAAACATCTAAACTTTCGCATTTATAATATAAAGTAGTGGGATTATGGTATAAAGTGAGTGCACATGAAGTGAACGGCAAAATTAACATTGTAATTGCATGTTTTGAAGGGACCGTGGTGGCTGGCGCGCGCACTGGGCAGCGCCGCGGCGCAGCGCTTGCGTTTACTTTTTTTTCAGTTTCTATCCTATGATTTCACAAATTTTTAATGAGGATGTTTTTCCTTTGTCGTCAAGTATATGGTTACCAATTTTCATACCTGTAACTCATGGATTATAGGAGTTCCCATACAAAATTCAACCCCTCTTTTTACCCCCTTTTAACCCAAATCTGCACAATTTTTATAGCCTAAAACCTGACCGGGTATTTACTCGATAGATTAGTAAAGTTTTTATCAAAATCCGTTCAGCCGTTTTCACGTGATGCGCGTTCATATAAAAAGACAAACAGATAAACAGACAAACAGACAAAAATTCTAAAAACTGTTGGAACGTGTTCTGTTATCGATTCTAAGTATCCCCAGCCAACTTTTTTTCGAATATCTTCCATGTACAGACTTTCGACCCTCTTCAGCTTTATTATATGTATAGAAGATTTTAGAAAGTCATTAAACTTAATTCAATTGTCGCATAAAAAAGAGTAGTAGACCAGTGTTGTGAATATCGAGAATGGCAGCCATCTGAAAACTTATAGTGGACACTTTCAGGTACGGTAGGGCCCTTTCACATCATTTCTATTTATGACAGACGCAGTCGTCCAAAGGTTTTCGTTTTTCGGTTTTTCGCGTGGCCATTTGGTCCTCTTTATATTCCGGGCTTCCAAAAATAATCATCATCATAAATTATCAGCCGACGGACGTCCACTGTCTGGACATAGGCCTCCCCTAAAACGTGCCACAATGACCGGTCCTGCGCCACCCGCATACAGCGGACTCCCGCAACCTTTACCAGGTCATCAGTCCACCTTGTGTGGGGCCTACCCATACTGCATCTTCCTGTACGTGGTCGCCACTCGAGAACCTTTCCGCCCCAACGGCCATCGGTTCTATTCTTAATTGCGGAACTATGACAAAGACAACAAATGATATATCCCTCAGAGTCGCCTTTATTCAATTTAGTAAGTATACTTATATGATATGATCATCTCGCTCGGTAGCGGTATTATTATTAGACGTCTTCTCTGGGGTACTCTGAGTTTGCGTACCTTATTAGAACCTTATTTAGACAAGAGACACCATCAGCGCACATTACCGAACAAAATATTTTGTAAATTGGGGGAGGTAACACACACATAAAAAACCACACATACAAAATATTTTCCTATTACTACGCACCATTACACTGAAACAATCAACTCACACACATTCAAAACACTAAAATTATCTGATTATTATCAGATGGCCAAATTGACTGAAGTTGCTAAGATGCATATTTTTCATAGAAATTCTCATAGTTAGTAGGTAGATCTTATTTCTTGAAATAAGGCTGACATTTACTGTCAATTTGACGACTAGCCGTGATGACCAAGCACGAATGTTTTTAAATCGACTTTGTAATCGACCTTCCGAATACGCATATTCTATCCCGTGGCTTCGCTTGCATTCTTCGTAGTACGTCGACGCGGCGAAGCTGCGCGGGTAACTAGTTATTTTTATTTTTGATACGTTCATTTGTAGGCCGGCTTTTCTACTCTCCGTATCTACTTAGAGTCTGTATAAGGTACTGTAGAGTTTCATGACTTTCAGACAAGACCACAATGTCATCCGCGAATCTGAGGTGCGTAAGGCTTTCTCCATTTATATTTATGCCATGGTTTTGCCATTTTAGTCGTCGGAATATTGTTTCTAGTAGGGCTGTGAAGAGCTTGGGTGACATAGGATCCCCTTGTTTCTCTCCTTTTCTTACTGGGAATGAGTCTCCGATCCTTTCCAGTTTTATTTTGGCTGATGCATTGTAGTATATTTTTTTAATTATATTTATGTACTTTGTATGTACTCTTTGTTCTTTGACACTTGTCCATAAATATGTCTGTGAGATAGAGTCAAATGCCTTTGCATAGTCTATGAACTCCAGATATATAACTTTATTATATTCCGTATACTTTTCAATTACCTGTGTGATCGTGAATATATGGTCTGTCGTAGAGTAGTCTTTTCTGAACCCTGCTTGCTCTCTAGGTTGTTGTTCGTCTAAGTGCTTGGAGATTCTGTTTAATATTATTGTAGAGAATAGTTTGTAGAGGGCTGGCAGCAAACTGATTGGTCTGTAGGTAATTATCTATTATTTTTGGATCCCCTTTTTTGTGCAGTACAGTACCTTTTTGTACTCATGGTATTACTACTGCGCAAATGTAATAATAACAGTATTTCGTCAAGTGAGGAAATCTAACGTCAATAAGCTCATGTCAAAGAGCAAAATACCTATGACAATGCTCCCGCCCCGCCAATTTAGGAAATCGCCTAACGCACGCCCGAAAACGTTTCGTTATTATCCCTCTGTAATACAAGATTATGCCGTGACGCTGTCAGCGTAGAAGTTGTGAATTGCATGCCTATAAATAAGGCTATATTATCAGTACATGAATCACACACCAAATATGCAGCTATTGACTCTGCCAATCATGTTTTAGTTGCTCGGGGTGGCGACACTAAGGCTGTGGGGACCCGGTATACACAGCATCCTTAAGGAGCTTTCTAATCGCCTTGTTGGCACGACGGGTAACCAGAGAGCAAGCCCGTGCTAAGCACAGCGGATTAGTTTTTCCGTGCGACGCACATTACCTGTGGGCTAAAAGCTTAATATTTTATTTAGTCTTTCACAAAGAGATCTAGTCCCAAATTAAGCAAAGCCTGTTATGTACCTACAAGGTGCATACCTATGTACTATGGATACTAGAGTGACAATGATTCACGTTCATCACCACATAAATAAAATGTCCTGATCGGATTCAAACCCAGGACCACTGGCTTCGTAGACAGAGTCACTACCAAGTAGGCTAAAGTAATCGTCAAAATTTATATTAACTCTATTGCACAAACAAAATTAGTACAGATGACGCACTTAATGCCTCAAGGCATTCTCTATCGGTCAACCAAAGGGAGAAACAAAAAATTGCAAGGGTAGGTGCAACTCAGCTAGGGATAAACTTGGTTACAAAAACAAAAATACCTAGGTACGAGTAATTACAACTTAGGTTTCTTTTCCATTTTGTGTCTATAATTTAAAATTGAGAATTGATGGCTCGATGGCTAGCGAGCACATCATGTAAGGAAGCGTTAGCTTGAAAATGTATATTGATATGTAACGCTAGTATAGTATATTAAATTCTCGTTTCTTCCTTCCATTATTTTCAAAAAAGTGCGTCTAATTTGATTGTTATTCAATCCCGTTTTATCCTGTTGTATTTTATTACGGCTTTCGCAATAAATACAGTACCGGCCAATAATATATCACCTTTAGATATTTAGGGCGAAACTTTTTTTATACATTCCTAAATGTTTTCACCTTACCTCATCATGCAATAGGTAGTATTTAGACTCTTTTGGCGAGCGATAAGAAAACCTGGCTGCATATAAAGGTTTTTTTTTCAGTTTTTTGTTTTTTTTTCCGCAAAAACACTACTGGACAGTTTTCCTACAGTAGTATGTAAATGTGAAATTATTACCTAAAATAGCTTAAAAACGATAGGTGGTTAATGAGGTGAAGATGACGAAGACTCGTGGGGCGAAAAATTTGAATCCCTGTCAACAACAAGCTATCTTTGCCGGCTACAAGCAAGGGCGTACCCACAAACAGCTTTCGTAGCAGTTTAGTGTATCATCAACCACGATTACTAAGTTGCTGAAGCGATTAAAGTCACCAAGAAGTTCCATTGGCAATAAAACACGTGGCAGATCACGTTTTGTACTACACATGTGACCGACCGTAACATTTTGCGAGTCTCACGTGAGAATCCTCGGTTAACGGCGACGGATATAGTCAAAGAAATATCAACAGGACAGCGTACTCCATCTTTACGGACTGTCCGACGTTGTTTGCAGAACGCCGGATTAAGCGGAAGACGCCCTGTAAAAAAACCGCTTATTAAATATTTGAGAAGAAACGAAAGATAATAGGTAGCTTGGTGTAAAGCACGCGAACACTGGACACCGCGACAATGGTCTGATATACTCTGGAGCGATGAGAGCAAGTTTCTTTTATTTGGAAGCGATGGTATAAAGTGAGTACGTCGCCCTACTGGTACCCGATATTAGCCCGAGTACCAACTTCCCACGTTAAAGCGGCGACGCGTTACTCTAATGGACTGCCCAAGTCAATCCCCTGACTAGAAAGACGTTTGAAAGGTAAAAGAGCCACTAATGCGAGCCAAAAGTTCTCTCAGCTACAGGAGTAATGGCAAAAAATCCCTCAATCAACTATTGACGCTCTTGTGGAGACTCTATGCCTAGACGCTGTAAAGCAGTTATTAAATCAAAAGTCTTTGCTTCAAAGTATTAATGTTGTTACACTTTAATAAATATATAAAATGTTAATCTATCACTTCTTTTGATTTATAATAGGCTCGTAAAGACCAACTGCACTTTGTTATGTTGTGCAGGTTTTAAGTACGAGTATATAATGAGTATAACTGTGCTTTCACATTATTTTATTAAAATATGCATTCTATTTTTTGGTAAAGCTCTTGGTAATATTTACACTTTATAATCTTAACAATATATATTACTATATACATGTTTACTTAAAAAAACACAAAAGTAATATATTATTGGCCAGTACTGTACGTCGAGTGTTAATTTTTAAAATGGAATTTGATTACTTTTAACAGGTATTTTTTACACGTACGAGTAAATGGCCTGGAATCCATTATTCGATTTTCAGAGTGCTTGAATGGTTTTAAAAAGTTTCCAAAGCAATGAAACGTGAGTTATTTAAGATTTAAATAGATAAGATCTTAAATGTACTTCTTTGGCTCCGATTACCCTAAATTCCTCCATTAAAAAAATCGACTTATTCCACTTACGTCAACTTCCACTTAACTTAGATTTTTATTCATCCATTACTCGGTTTTCAGAGTGCTTGAATGGTTTTAAAAAGTTTCCAAAGCAATGAAACATGAGTTATTTAAGATTTAAATAGACAAGATCTTAAATGTATTTCTTTGGATCCGATTACCCCAAATTCCTTCATTAGAAAAATTATTCCACTTACGTTATCTTCCACTTAGGTCAGATGTTTTTTTCTCATTCATCAAAATTTATAAAATTCCATATAGGTCAGAAAATAAAAACGGCTGACGTAAGTGGAATGTTTTAATGCCAATTTCCTCAGGTTCAGTTAGGACAGAAGTTTTTATTCCAGTTAGGACAGTTTTTATAAATACTGTCTAAATAATTATTATTGTCAAGAAATAAAAAAGTCAAACTTTATAATTCACAAAGTCTAAAAAGGTCGAGTTGTAGAAAAGACGAACTGACAATGTTCTGAAAGTAAAAATGTCCAGATTTGTAATTCTAAAAAAGTCCTAGGTAGGTTAGGTTCATCAGGTATATTCAGATGCTCGAAGGGCAAACTGCGCAGAAATAGGAGCCCCGCGGAGCGGGGTTCCGTCAATTTTAGGGCAGAGTAAAATTAGTCATTTCAATTATTTACATACAACGGGTACAAAATGCTTGTATACGATTCTGTTACGACATACCAAAGCGAGCGCACATCACTCCATGTCTTAATAGCCGGAACATTCTCAACATGAGCAATCGAAGGAATCTACATCTTGCTTTAGTCGAGTTCGAAAAACCGTCTTATCTTTACGAAAAACTAAGATGGGCACTGGAGGCAAACACAAAGCCCGTAAGAAGCCATCGACAGAATATCTTGCTTGTTCCAAAACATAAGACTAAGTTTTTCCGGGGAGGTTTCAAATACGCATCAATGAAAATTTGGAATGATTTACCACCACCGTTAAGAAGTCCAATGCCATTACTGAAGTTCAAGAGATTGGTAAAAGTACACTATCTCGAATTGCAAAAAGGAAACCACCCCCCACATTTAAGCACCTAAAAATACATAACATTACACAACATAAATCCTTATAACCATAATAACTAAAATATCTACAATTAACATTAAAAATAAAAATACAGCACATGAAACAATCACCTTTTTTAATACAAATAATATAAAGCATATACACACACACATACACACACACTGTCATACAAATAGCACTCTTATAATTATAATATACAGCATATATACGCACATAATTAGTATTCTTGTACAAATACATAATACAGTCGCACAAACCACACTCTGGAATCTCGGGTAGTGTCTACTTGGGAATCTTGGGATGGAAATAATGTCAGCCCAAACAGGGCCGACCTGGAATGTATAAACGGGGCCAGGCTAAAAATCAGCGCTGGATATGACCATCACACTCCAGCACAAGCTGAGACTGGTGCCCATTGGCCACTACAATCACATATTTTGCTCCTTTAGTTATGTAAGATTTTATATGTACAATTTTTACTTGTTTTTTTTTCTTTTAACATTCTCCTTTTTTATTATTGTAAATTGTACGTTTTTTTTTCATCTCTGTTTTGTATAATGTAAATGTAAGATTTAAGTTTGTGGCAATAAAGCTTTTTATTATTATTATTATTATTTCAGTTTTCTGTTAATATTGGAGTCCAGTCCAGTCAGCCTGCTGTCATTATTGGATTCCAGTTAGATTAGCATGCTGTCAAAACTGGTTTCCAGGTAGGTAATTTTTTTCAGTTGACAGTGTAATAAAATGAGGTCAGAGATGACCTAAGGGGAACAATTTTTTTTCTGACCTAAGTGGCAGCTGACGTAAGCGGAATAAGTCTCATAGCTACTACGGATAAATGGATTTAGATCAAAAGCACTAAAATCCATCATTATAATTTTGTATTATATAATATGTTACTTTGTAGTAAGTTTATATTTATTGGAAATCTATAGTGTAAGTAATAAATCTAATCGTTTTCATACTAAAATGTATGATTTAAGGTATATATTAGTGGTTTATATTTGTTATGTAAACTGTACAGTACTCGTACGTAAACGTAAACTTAAGAAAACTACCTGTTGTATTTACATACAACAGGTAATTTTCTTAAGTTTTTAACTGTTTATTAAGTGTTTAATAGACATTTGTTTTATTTATGTTACACATTTTAAATATGCAACGTCTATTCGAACACGTCACAACTACACACAACTATAGAGATCCTATACGAATTTCTTCAAGAAGGCCAGAAAAGGTCATCTGAATTGAGAGGTCAACTTTTATTTTGGGCGGGTAACTGTTTATTTACCTCAATGTCATATCAAATAGTTTCAGGCAAATAAAATAACTGTCTCTGTCGGTCTTATTCAAATTAGTATATGACCATCCCGCTCGTATTATTAATTTGACGTCGTCTCTGTGTTACTTACTTGCGAGTGGTGAACAATTCAATATTTACTTTGTGTGTAGGGTTGGTTTAGTTGGTTATGGTCACGGCTCACGAATCGTTCTATATAATAATTGAATTATACATTAATTAGTCTTATCATTATAATTGAGGTTTGTTACAATCCATATTTGGTTTCTACAATAGGCACAACATTTAACACTATACATACATAGATGGGCGTACTACTATACAGTCACAAGTCTTCGGACCGAATGTTGCAGAGTCCAGTTTTTACTGAAAGAAACCATAATTGCATTTGCTATCAAAAGGACTCGTTCAAGAAAATTATTCACCGTAAACACGTACCTGTCTGGAGTTTTTTCCAAGATCACTCCAAAGGAATTCATCGCTTTGAATGTGGGAATCTCATTTTCAACCTGTGGAGTTGTTGATCCTTACTTACGGAATTATTGAGCGGTTTCTTTGACAATGGCTTTTAGACTAGAGTTATATACTTTACTTTTCATTTCTATTGCGAGAAAATAAATAAACAAAGATTATCCTCCCAAAAAGAATAACAAAATCCGCACCAAACTTATGTATAATTTGGTGGCAATGGCGGCATGTTTTTTTTATAAACTGCTTTGACACGTAGATAGACACCGCTTCGAGTTGATAAAGGCACCGTGAATAAATGCCACTATCCCGCCATTAGGGCATGGACGCTTGTGCCTCCGGAAATATCAAAAGCGCGATGCCGACCCATTACGACTTGACGATTCGTTGTGTTGACAGCTAGAGACATAATGCATAAATAAAACTAAATTCATGCAGTTTTCTTCATATAATTCAAGTGATATTCCTATTATTTTAATTAATATTTAATAATGAAATAGTCGAAAAAGTTGACGCCTTTAAATTCCTGGGAATAACGATTGACAGGAATTTGAATTAGAGGGAGTACATTGAGCAAGTTTGAAAAAAAAACCTTGAGCAGATTTGTTTTCGCTCTAGAAAGATTACGAGATACAATATCGGCTGAAGCTGCGCTTACACGATATCATGGATATGTATCGTCCGTCCTTCTCTATACTTATTTTACGGGCTTATTTTAGTGGATGCTAATACAGTATTTGTAATACAGAAAAAATGTGTCAGGGTTATCTGTAATGCGTAGATCGATGACAGTTGTATACCACAAAATTGCATGTTATGCCCTTACCTTTCCTCTACTTAGGAATGGTAAAGGGTGTGTCTGTGAACAATATGCAATATTTTATAAATCGCGCTAAAATAATGCAACGAGAAACAAGATCACTATGTAAGAAATATATTTACAAAAGAAATGTTTATAACATGTGTATTGAAATATATAACCGCACACCCGATGACATCAGATTATTACAGAGGCAGCACATCCTTAAACGCAAATTTGACCAACTGATTACTGAACATGTGCTATTATAATGTTAAGGAATTTCTCAAGAACAATAGGATTTAATGATTTAATATTCACTACTTACAACAATTATAAAAAGCTATCAATTATTTATTCATATATTTAAACGGACATTTTGAAAATTTGCACGCCTGTATGTGGGCTGATACACGACATAACAAAAATGTATTTTACCATCTAAGCTGACCTGTATTCTAGCATATAAATTATTTTATTGATTGCTTGATTGAATACGTAAAATCTGTCATTAAAATGAATTGAGTATGAAGTTTTAACTTTACATAACCATTTATTTACATAGAGTGAGCTGAATACACAACAGCGAACAACACTGATGGTGAAGTGGGTTTAGAAGATTACTAGTGTAAGTACAAAGAACACCGAACCCATAGGGTAAAATATAGCACGTCTATTCGTTTAGTTCGGCCATCTTAAATAGTATTAAATAAATTCAAAATATAAGCTTCGGATCTTACTCCTACAAATAAACTTAGAAAGTCAAAAGCATACAGAGACCTTTTCCTAACATTAATGTAGAAGAAGCCATGTTTCAGTATATCGTTAGATCCCTCGTGCCCTCAATCTATTGTATTCTCGTGACGCGTGGGTAGGATCAATTGGCAGCATTAACTTTAATATTCAAATTTAATTGAAGCGTACAAGATTGCTTATCAATCCCGAAACAGACCTCTCTTACTACGTACTTATTAGTTGTACGACATCAAAGCAAGTCCCATCTCTAAAAGGACCTTAGAAACTTAAATCATTTTAGAACTCCTTCAAGGATTCAACAGAGCGCAAATAGGTACGTCGCGTGCTCTAAAGATGGCTTCTTTGGATTTTATAAGGAAAATATAACTGTGTGTTATATTCGTCGTTACTTTATGTCGCTATTGAGGTATTAGTATTAGTAATATTTTTAAATACGATGTTAAAGCTAAATTCTCTCGGTAGAATTATAGCAAACCAATATTGAACGGTTTTTTGCTCATATCACTATACGTTTTAATGCATTTTGATAGGTCTATCGATTCACTTGTAATATTTAATGTAACAGCATAAGCTAATTTAGTTACTTCTTGACTGCAGTACAGATTCAACAAAATACAACTACTATTTTTGCCACAACTACAAGATATAAAATGTAAAAAACAATACCAATTCATTTCATTATTCTTAGCCTAGGTCCAACATTTTACATCAAGAAATTAGGCCATCTTTTATCATCGAATAAATCTGACAGTTGATTTAAGACTAACGGGTAAAAAGAAGCGACATTTCTGTGGATGAGCTTTTACATTCATCGGGCACTCTTTTTGATTGTGTTTCCTCAGCTTGATTTGTTTTTAGGGTTACGTACCTCAAAAGGACTCTTATGGGATCAGTTTGTTGTCCATCTGACCGTCAGACTCGTCCTTCTCTCCAGAACGCGTTAAAATAAAAAACTTAAGCCTGCAATCCATCTTGAAACTACGAAAATATCAAACATCATAGTTAAAGCAATCGAAAGATATGGCCGTTTAGGGCACATACTTGTACAGGCATCTTCTGGGTGAGCGAGTGCCAACTTAGATATTGTCTTAATTTTTATCATAGGATATACATATATTATAGGATCATCAGGGTAAAAATATATCAGGTTATATGTATATACATATATGTATATCAGGTTATAATGGCCGCGTACGGTACTGTTTCAGATGAATTTCCTCCCTTGGACGCTCCGGATGTGGAATGAGCTTGCCGAGGTTTTCCCGAGGGAGTACAGTATGGGGTTCTTCAAGAAAGGAGTGTATAAATTTTTAAAGGGTCGGCAACGTGCATGGGACACCCCTGGAGTTGCAGGCGTCCATAAGCTGCGGTGACCGCTTACTATCCGGCGGACCTTACGCTTGTTTGTCACTGACGTGGTATATATATAATAAAATTATATATTTGACACTCCTAAGGGAATCATAACCCATATAATGGTCGGCGGTTAAGAAGTCAATCCTGACATCTGGCATTTCCATACAGTTTATAAGCTAAAAATCACTTTGAGGTTATAAAATGTATGGAAATGACAGGTGTCAGGATTGACTTCTTAAAATAACCACTGACTACTATAGGACACTTCCAGTCAATCTAGATTTGATACTATGTTTTACAAAAATACTGTTTGCATGTAACTAACGTAACGGAACACCTGGCACATGTCTGTAAATACCAGTTACACTAGACTTGTTAATTAGCTATGTTGCGGAACCTTCGTGCGAGAGTCCGTTTCGTACTTGGCTGTTTTTTTTTCTATCTTTTAAGGGCAACGTTCGAACTCTAAAGGCTTACAAATACCTATATAAGAGACACGATGTTCTTTATAACCTTCACCATCAATTAATGTTTTATTTATGGGACAGCTTACTCACAACGAAGATGTAGCGTGTACTCTAATTGGCGGCCGAGACACACTTTCGGTCGCTGCGGCAGTGCCCATATATATTACTAAAAAAAAAAAAACATATGTCGGTAGTAAAGGATTCAAAAACACCGCATACTGTCATTTACACCGAAATCGTACTGATACTAATGTCGAAATTTGGAACACTTCAACAAATAAGAATTGACAACGTAAGCCTTGACAGCTGTTATGTTCCTGTTGCTGTAACACAAAAATTTTACACCCCGAGCCGACTCCCAAAGTCCTTGGCGTTAAAAAGGGTTAAGGTACTGCTACACCTCTTTGGTAAGTTTGTTAGTTACAATTCATGTGTTTTTGGCTGTAATTACGTTAATATCTATACAGCGAATATTTCTAATAGAAGCAAACAATTAAACAACGCATAGGGCATGGTAGTGTAATCATTACACTGCCAGTTTTTTTACGTTACACCTAATTAAGACGCTGTAATTATTTTTTACCAAGCAAAGATGTAACGCAAACATGCATTCCAAGTACGATACAATCCTAGCTGCCAAGAAAAATCCTTGGTTAATAGTATACTTACATACTGTTAACTATGATTTGCACAAAAAAGTCACACACACAAGTTTCAGAGTTAATTAAATGTAAACCACTAGATATTTCACAGTTACTTTTTTATTTCTCAACAAAGCACTGTTACCAAAATTACTTTGCTTCTAGGCATTTTTTTTAACACTTTACAAACCAAATGATTATTAGGTATCTCCACCTAATTATTATTACATTAGATTTTTATTTTTGTTTGTAGTCTAATTCCACGTATTAAATATTCAATTGAAAGCCATGGCTCATGATCATTTACAATTATTTTAAAATGTACCAAACTCTTTGGTGTTACTAAATTTATTTTATTTTTGAGTTCCACATTGATTTGACAATAGCAGTCAATGAACGCAATACAAAACTTGAGTTTGATATTGAAAAGAGTTTGGAAAATACCACGTGCAAAATTTTAACTGTGATTTCAACCGTAGACTTTGTGAAATAATTTTTACGTTAAAGTAAAACACATTAAAATAGGGAGTAGAGGATTTGCGTACGGGTAAGAGATTCGCAACTCGTAGTTGTTGTACGTAATGCTCGAGTCATTGTAAACGCGTTCCAGAAGAAAGCTTTTTAAATGTGACCGGGAGTGTGGAGAGAGCAGTTCCAGTTACCAAGGATGAGTGACCACGTCCAAAGACCCAAACCTTCGTTATAATTCATCTGACGCAGAGAGTACCACAGGGATTGCGGAGAGATATGAGTCATAATTACACAAAATAGGCATTGAAAAGTGTGACAGTGTTTGACGGGCATGGAAATGAATTGTTATTTAAAGTGTCTATGTTTTAATTGCTTTATTTATCTAAAATCAACAAGTTAACAATAACGTCACACCTCTGGCAGCAGCTTTAATTGCCAAAGAGCATTATAGATCCGTATTACGTTCCTACTACTGAAAAAATTACGAAGTCGTCTTAGATACACCATTTATTAACTTGAGAGCGGCTGGGCTGATTTTTATAATACCTATTTAATTTTTTGTGTTTGTCTTAGCTCCGAATTGCTGTTCGGTACTTTAATAACTATTTTGCTGAATAGTTATTAAAATATCGGTAAAATATACGAAAAACGAAAAAAAACACATTTCCATTCATTCGGAACGAGTTGAGGGCGGAACGAAGTTCGTCGGGACAGCTAGTAAGTACATATTTTGTGGTAAGTATCTTTAGTATGCGATATTATACATATTACACTTCATGTAGTAGAAAGATATGTAGTTTCAACTTAAATTATATCCACTTATTTCTTTCATGAGTGTGGTAATAAGACTCGAACTCATCTGGTTTTTTCTTCAGCTTTTCTTTTGTAATACTTTGTGATATAAACTTTTGCCAGATCCTGGGCGTATTCAATCATGGAAGGTTCCTCGGGCATAAACAAAAGACGATACTCATTAAAATGAGTAAAAAAAAGAAAAAAAAAGAAAGAAAGTTTGTAAACAAAGTCCCACTCCCACAGTCTTACTCCCACTTCAACATTGTTACATTGTTCAATATAGTTATTTATGCTTTTTAAGTACACTGACATTTACTTTTGCTCCACAGATTGTAATATAAATACGTTATTGTCAAATATTTGGTACTTAGGGCAACGTTCCCCCTCATCAATGAAAGGAGGCAGGCAGGCAGAAGTAGGACGTATAATGGCTGATGATGACACACGCAATCATGCATGCTGACATTAGATTTTAATTTTTTCTGGGTTTCGGCCTAGCTTCGGCCTGGCGGGTGTTGAAAATTTGACAAATGACACTTGACAGTTTAGTTTACTTCTTATATAAAAACGAGTGAGGTGTGAGGTGACAGGTGAGGACGAGTCGGTTTGTGAATAAGAGGGCGGAGGGCCTACTCCGAACTTCGTATCGTGCCGTCCCTTTCCGAAAGGGACGGCACGACACGACGTTCGATTTTCGAAGTTCGGAGTAGGCCCTCTGTGCACGCTGCTAACGCGCCCACCACCCGGACGCCATTTCAGAAATAAATAATTTGTTTAAACCATCTCCCGGATGCTGACTTATTACTGAGATAGATTGAGTAAACTAACTCATTAACGTTGTTATGTTAGGCTTGAATGCCATCGAATTAAGTAATTAGAAATGTGAAATCGTGTGTAAATTCTAGTCTATTCATGTAACATTTACCGTGTAAGCGTGTTGGTGTCATATTGTAAGTTTAAATATGAGAAGAAATAAATATTTTTTATTACTTATTATGGCTACACATTGTTGTAATTATAAATCAACATTAACACCCTACCCAGCTCACCTTTTAAAAAATCGTTTTGATAAATTGTTATTTATTTACGGCTTTAAGTAGTAAGTAAACAGTGAGTAGCTTCTGTAGCAACATACATATAAAATATACGCTTACCGACCTGAAAGTACTCTTCCTCAGTTTCCTCGATCCTAAATCGTAAGGCTTTCCTATCAGTCCCGTACCGCGCATCAAGTATCCCATAAACAGTATGCAGCCACGGAAAATCTTATGCGATATATTTTACTGTACATAAAAGCATCACAGCCGTGCCTCCAAGTAGGGGTAAAAGTGTATGAGTAGATAAAGTACAAAACGTAAAGTTGTTGCGTACAATAAAGTGCTGAGGTAGGTACGTACTTGCATACGTAAAATAGTCAAGTTGCATCGTCTACGAAGTTTATTGAATATCACCCAGAAAGCAAATTCAGAACTTCTTACTAAATACAGTAAGCTGTGTTATATTACAATATTTAGATTCTGTTTTTAGTTTCTGTCATACTAATGTAAATAAATACATACATACATACATATACTCACGCCCGTATCTGATTGGGGTAGGCAGAGACCAGAGAATGCCAAAGTCTACGGTCCTTACATACTTCTTTCACTTCAAACACATTCATACATCTCCTCATACATGCTCATGCATCATTCATGCTCGGTTGCGGGTACTTCTGACTTGGCCTTTTTTCAGTATCGTAGAAATATGATCCAGATACCCTAGCCTTGGTCACCACTTTCCAACCCTTCTATCCATCTTCTGAACGTAAATCCTCTTAGTCAGTCTGCTTTCACACATCCTCTCAACAAGCCCAAAAGACACCTACAAGATTAAATGCATGCCTGGACCAAATTGCCAGCAATATTAATAATGTTGAGCCTGACACCCATAAACTTTGCTTATCAGATCATGAAATGGCCCAAACGTTGACTATCAATATTAAAAGAAATAAAACAATTGTGACCTGGTTTGAATATAAACGCGACTATAATAGCTACAACATTGGTAAATTTTGTGAGTGTATAGCAGCCCTTTCTTTCTCGGAAGTCTTATCATCGGAGGACTTTAATGATGCCTTCTCAACTTTTTATGACCTGATATGTTTGCTTTTCGAATTATGTTTTCCACTAGTCGAGGTAAAAGTGAATAACAAACGGAACAATATTAAATGGTTAACAAAAGGGATAAAAAAGTCATGTAATGTAAAACGTGCGATATACATCAATTATAGGAATTCTGCCACAAACAAAAATACAAACAAAAACTATTTTAGGAACTACAACAAAATCTTAAAGAAATGTATAAGCATGTCTAGGAAAATTAATAATAATAAATACATAATCATGAATAAGAACAAATGTATGGCTACGTGGAATGTTATATCATCGTCTACTTGTAATGAAGTACACAAAAATGACATCCGATCTATAAAATTTAATGACATGACTTACGAAAATCCACTAGACATCTCTAATATTTTGAATAATTTTTTCATTGACACCATAAATTACAATATTTCGCCTAAAACTAATTCCAATATTAAAATATGTAACCACCGTAATTCGATTTTCTTAAAACCAGTATCTGAAACTGAAGTATACAAATTGATTATGTCATTAAATAATAGTAAAACATGTGGTTATGATAATATATCGACAGATATCTTGAAGCTAAATGCCTTGAACTTAAGTCGACCCTTGAGTCATTTGATTAACCTGTCACTTAGTCAAGGTATTTTTCCGGAGCAACTGAAACTTTCAATCGTAAAGCCCTTGCACAAGAAAGGCGACCGTGATGATCCTAATTGCTATAGACCAATAACGATTGTACCTACTCTGTCAAAAGTTATCGAAAAGGCAATGTGTGTCCGATTAACCGACTACTTAACAAAAAATGATTTGTTAAATTCTGAACAGTACGGGTTCCGAAAGGGTCTTTCGACGGAACTGGCTTGCTTTAACTTCATCAAATTCATCACAGATGCAATTAACCACAAGCTGCCTGTTATGTCCATCTTCCTAGATATGAGTAAAGCTTTCGATTTTGTTGATCACACTATACTCCTTTCGAAACTTGAATCATATGGAATCCGCGGAAAAGCTTTGGAATGGTTTACAAGTTATTTAGGAAATAGGAAGCAATGCACTGAAATAACCAGAGTGGTCCCCGAAAAAAATCGTTTTGTTAAAAAATCATATAGATCTGAGTTCCGTTCAAATAACTCTGGAGTACCTCAGGGGAGCAATTTGGGGCCATTGCTGTTCCTACTCTATATAAACGATTTACCACAAGCAACAACTGAAAAGTGCATTCTGTTTGCTGATGATACGACGCTAATGGTCAAAGGAGATATCATCAATGAATATGAGACCAATATAAACAGAGCATTAGATGATATTTATACATGGACATGCAATAATAATCTTAACATCAATTTATCTAAAACTAAATACATGCAATTTCGTTCTTACAAATCTAACCCGAAACAGCTGAACATAAGGTATAGTAATAATTTAATAGAGGAAACCAGTAGCATAAAATTTTTAGGTTTAACGGTTGACAGTCACCTAAATTGGAAAGATCATATTGATTTCGTTTGCTCCAAATTGGATAGATTTGTTTTTGCACTAAGAAAACTCAGTAGAACAGTATCTACTGAAGCTGCAATAACAGCATATTATGGATACGTTTCGTCTACTTTAGATTATGGTCTCTTATTGTGGGGCAATTCGGTTCAGGTTGAGAGGGCATTTAAAGTACAAAAAAAGTGCATACGTGCTATCACAAACTCATGGTTAATGGATAGTTGCAAACCTTTATTTAAAAAATACAATATACTGACTTTGGCATGTATGTATATTAGAAAGGCCTGTCTGTTTGTCAAAGATCATAGGGACTATTTTCAATTACGTTCCGATGTGTCTACCGGAACACAAAGGGCACAGTACAGAAATCTCTTGTATCAACCTCGATGTCGTGCTGATATATATAGACGCAATGCCTACTATTCTTGCATATTAGTGTACAATAAATTACCAGACGAAATTAAACTTTTGTGCAATATAGAATTTAGGACAAAATTGACGAAATGGCTCTATGAACATTGTTTTTACTCTGTAAAGGAATTTTTGGACATTGCACGCAACTAAATTAATTTATAACCTTAAATTGTTTTCCTAATATCATTAGTTAGTTCATCAATATTTTTATTTGTAATTATTAATAGAGTATTATGCTAATATTTGCATGCCGTTTAAGGCTGAATACTGCGACTCACAATATAATGTTAACATCTTATGTACATATTCTTGCAAATAAACTTTACTTTACTTTACTTTACTTTTACTTCAAACCACCGAAACATACCTTTTTCAATCCTAGTCACTACGTCGTCATCTATTCCACATCTTTCTCTTATAATACTATTTTTTATTCGATCACACAAACGTTGTCCACAAATGCTTCTTAACGCTCTCATTTCTACCACATTCAGTCTAATCTCATACTTTTTCTGTCATACCCAAGTCTCACTTCCATACATCAGTGTAGGGACAAACACTCCCCTGTGAACTGCAAGACGAGCCTTTCTTGATATATTTTGGCTGCTCACAAACGAACGCAAAGCCCCATTCACCAGATTTCCCGCTTTTACTCTTCTTTCAATATCACCATCACACTTTCCACCACCATATCAGCCAAAGGACAGCCACTGCTGGACATAGACCTTCCCTAAATTCACGGGGGGTATAATCCATAATCACCACGCTTGGCTTGCGGGTGCTCCACCGCACTCCAGGGATGCTGCTGCCCATCCCCCGGTGATCACACTTTCCATCATTTGTAAATAAAGAACCCAAGTACACAAATTCATTCACTTGCTCCACTCTTTTATCGCCAATCAGAATACTGCACAAAGTAAGACATCCTTCTTTCTCAAACACCATCACCTTTGTTTTACTCAAATACATTTTCATACCCGTCTGCTTCAATGAGTCATTCATACAAATTATCATCTCCTGCAGTTCATTCTCTGATGACGCAATTAACACCTGGTCATCAGCGTATAGGAGGCATTTGATGAGTAACTCGCCCATTCTTAATCCACATTCACTATCTTTCAACGGTGTCAAACAAATGTCCATACATAAATAAGTTCAACAACCATGGTGAGGCAACACAAAACAGGGTACACCTCGTTGAATGCTAAACCAGTCTGTGTAGCTACACAGATTGGTTTAGCATTCAACAGCATTGATCCTTACGCAAGCACTTGATCCCTCGTTTTAATGCCTTGACCAATTGGTTGCTCTCGCCTTACATGGACAGTGTTGCCCACAAATCATTCCTCAACACTATCACTAATGTATTTTGGAGAATTCATATTTATTTGCACTATTATTAAGAAGCAATTTCCGTCTAGTATTTATTCGATGCCTTCATTTAATGACGGTAAACGACAAAAATCAATCGTGACATTTTTTGCCTTGTGTATATGTATGGATGACAAATATCGTGGGGCGGCAGTAATGACGTCATATATTACCCCGCTCCCCTTGCTGATAAGAAATGAGCTTATCTCACAGAAACATCGGGGCAATATCCGTTGCAACATGAATGAAAGAAAGGTCGTACATATTTAAGATCATTTACAGTTAGGGTACGAAGTTTTATGGCAAAAACATTTTAATAGACATTTTATTGGCGTCCTCGTTTAGTTCACCTTGAAAATGCTTTAAATTACAACAAATACATCAATTTTACTATATTGAAAGCAGCATTCATATTTTGTGTGAATATTACAAATTAAATGATAGAAAAACGCGCACCGAGGGTTCCGTAAAAATATTTTTATTATATGATGTAGGTAACAAAAAATTACGGTTTTCGCAATTTTTCCTTTATCTGTGCTATAAAACGTTGCTTCGTACCAAATTTCAAGATTCTGAGTTCACGGGAAGTACCCTGTAGGTTTTGATTCCCATTTGCAGCATAAACTGTATCTTTTGATTGCGTTGGCTTAGAAGTTTGATTTTTTCACAGCTCTAAGGGATAGTAGACCTGAGTATTTGATATAATATCCAGCTTGATACTTCCACGTGTTCCTGAGAAGACGGACAACAAAGTGATCCTATAATAAGGGTTCCGTTTTTTTCCTTTCGAGGTACGGAAACCTAAAAAGTACCTTAAATGTACCCACCACCACCACCACCATATCAGCCAAAGGACGTCCACTGCTGGACATAGGCCTCCCCCAAATTCACAGGGGGTATATGCCATAATCGCCACGCTTGGGATGCGGGTTGGCGATCGCAGTATTTCCACCGCACTCCAGGGATGCTGCTGCCCATCCCTCGGTAGTCTACCGGTCGTAGTTTTAGGAGCCGGGTATGTCCTAAAACTACGACCAAGCCAGGGTCTTTAAGACCAAATTTGGGCTAGCGAGCCATATTAGAGCTCACAAAAGAAAAAATCCGTAATAGCTAGTGTCGCCGTCATCGAAACCGATGTGGCGGACTATACATATATATCTAGCGCGGAAGTAATGCATTCATATCGTCCCGCTGCCGCGCATCCCGCAGTAAAAAGCTGCGCGGACTCGACTGACAGTTGGCACTGTTAGGTGAGAGTTTTCTCATATCGCACCGCTGACTGACAAATCAGGAAGTCGCCTTTGTGTGCATTGTCTTGAAAGACTTCACAAGAGTTGCGTAAGAGTTGATGTTGACTGTGGACCCTCATCGTCCAAATTGACCCAATGGTCACAGTGAGTACACATATAATTAATCAATATAGGCACACCGAACTCACTGTGTCCTCAAGGTTATCGCTACACGTGGCTGTCTCTATTAAAATACAAGTGATTTTCATCCGTATTGCTTTCTTTAAGTCATAATATATTATGGGTTTATTTTAGATCGACTGTTATTCTATTTAGTAACGTTAATAAATAGGTAGGCACAGAATCCACTTAGACACGGAATCCAATATGTACGTTACACAATTACGTACGTACGTACGTGTAGGTACGTTATACAATTTACGTTATGTATTACCGATGCAAACCGCTGTTTTTTTGTAAGTGTAGGCGCAATACACAACAATTCCCACATTAAAACAATATCAGCTTGGAGACGGGCGTTCATTTTAATAGTTGCACTGTTCGTACGACTACATACGAATAGTATGTAATTTGTATAAGTATGTAAGTTGTCATCAAAATTTGCAACCCCTTTTTCAGCCACTTGCCGGTATCCGATTGAGCTAAAATTTGGCATACTTATGTAAGTTTAGTGACAATACATTATTCTGGCACCACCGAGCTGATCTGATAATGGAGACAGAAGGTGGCCATAGAAACTCGTAAACTACACAAGATAAACACGTCGTGTTTGGGCTCATTCGAACCGTCTCAACAAGTAGTTGATGATTGTGGAAAATAAAAGCTTGTACTAAAAATGACAGTTTTGACAGAGACTTATAAGGTTGGTTTTATTGTACGCTTATTGGTCACTAAATCGAAAATATTCGACCAGAATAAACGAAGTCTGCTTAATAAATCACTGCTATCAAAATGAACCCAGGACAGACAGACGTAATGTGACTATTCGTCACTTTTTATGAGCTCGTTTTATTTTACGGCTACCAAAATTGAATGCAGACATATATCAAAGGTTTCAAATGTTAGTAAGTGCTATATTCTTAGTAATATCTATCACCCACCTTAAGGGTCATCATAAAAAAAATGAATTATATAATGGCAGCATACAAAATGGCCTTTCGGTAAAGGTTGAGGTACTAGTATTCTTTGATCTGTGATTGAGGTATAGATATAATTATAGACATTGAATGACAACACAAAGACAAATAAAAGTTTTAACTGTTATACGTAGC
Organism: Notocelia uddmanniana; assembly: GCA_905163555.1. Classification (NCBI taxonomy): domain Eukaryota; kingdom Metazoa; phylum Arthropoda; class Insecta; order Lepidoptera; family Tortricidae; genus Notocelia; species Notocelia uddmanniana. Next base: position 10,676,182 of record LR991065.1, on the reverse strand, counting down.
GTTTTTGTTTGATAACATTAAGATTTTCGACTATTTTTTCGATATAATTATATTTCATTATATTCCTATTTACAAACCGTTAACAAAAGTTGAATACGAGTACGCAATGCAATTTAAGTATGCTTGAATGTATTTTTTTTCTCAAAATGCATCGCGTTGGGTTTGTTAGATAGCTCGTTAAAATGAATATTAGCTTTATTTAACTACAACGTATACGTATATACGTATTTTTACTATAACGCATTTATGAAATAAAAGTTGAATTTTTTTTTACAATTTTTTGAGCCACTCGTACCAAATCGTCGAACCATCTCGCAGGTTGCCTTTCCACATTTCTGCGCCCCGTTCGCGGTCTCCATTCCAGCATTTTTCTACCCTATCTACCATCGGACCTACGGCATATATGGCCCGCCCACTTCTATTTCCTAGTGGCTATGGTTTTTGCTATGTCGGTTAATTATGTTCTCCTGCATATTTCGGTATTACGGAACCGATCGCGAAGAGTAATCCCCAACATAGCTCTTTCCATAGCCCTTTGGGTAACTTGCAGTCGGTGGATGAGATGCCTAGTCAGTGTCGGCTTCATAAACCATCATCACAGGGAGGACGCACTGCATGAACGTACGCCGCTTGAGGTTGAAATGAAAATTTATTTATGTAGGTATTTAATTTGTTTTAATTATTTATTTTTCCCGGGCCGGGACCGGGTCCGGATCCCGGTGGAAGTCTTTGGGGGAGGCCTATGTCCAGCAGTGGACATCTTTCGGCTGACATGATGATGATGATGATGATTTATTTTTATTTTAAAGTCACTCGTTTGTCTTTTAACACGCCGGTTTCTACATTTACCCAGCATTAATTTAAGGTGTCTTTGTTTGGCCCTGTGGTTGACCAGTAAAGAATGCCTTTTGGCATTAAGTACGCCATTTGTAAATATTTTTGTGTGCAATAAAGCTTAAAAGAATACAAAACAATATTCCATAGTTCATCTGTTCTCATTTTTGTTAGTTACACGTAACTAAAATGGAGGTTTTCGACAGCAAATTCATAATTAATTATAGAAAATGCCGAAATCACCGTATGAGGATAACCATAATGCCTATCACATTTGAAGAGTTCCTTTATATCCTCCTGGATTACATGATCAGATCAGATTATAACATAGGATTACTCGTACTTTGAGGGTACCTGCTTGAAACAAAAAATAATTACCTATCAGAATCGGACAAAATCGCTGGACACTACAAAGTCAATAAGAAACGAAACATAAAGACCAACTGAGGACCATATAAGTATAGAGGATTTCTATTGAAGTCGGTTAATATAGTTTAAGTGCTAATTGTAAACATAGTTTTCCGTTCAGTATTGTAAGAAAGGGTGTTAATTCATTGTAAGAAAGGGTGTTAATTCAATTTAAATAATTTATATAAAAAAACAGACTCCAATTTTGTACATACTATGCCACAACTTGTGGTTTGCGTGATGCTTGGTTACCTACAGAAAATACCAAAATCGCCATATGCTTGCCTATCATGTTCGAGAAGTTCCCTCGATTCCTCCTAGATCCCATCATCAGACCTTCATTTAATTTATATGGGACCAATGTCGGGGTACCTGCTTTGAAACAAAAAATCATTATCATAATCGGCTAACGTGGTCAAGAGTTATCGGTGACCATACATACATAAAAAAAAACAAGCATACATGCACACGAACTGAGACTTCAATAGAAGAAAGGAGTCCTTCTACTGAAGTCGGTAAAAACGAAAACAATCCTTTGATAGTTTTTTTATTCATACATTGGTATAATGAGAGGGTAGATGGCGCGCGCGTCATGTAAACATTGAGCTCCGTGTTATAGTCTATAAAAAATGTTTTTATTGATAACTCTCATCTAAACTATACTGCATTATGCTTAGAGTAATCAACGAGACCTGCGAACGTGTTATCCTTGCTCAAATATTCCTGGAACAATTATAAACAAGTGCTTGCTAAAAAGTGGTGCAGTGAATAAACATTTTTAAATAACTAATAGGAAAAACAGTGACCAGTGACAATTATAACATTAACTTGTGTCTGTGAAGCATAAATAACTATATTCTGGCGAGTAACTACAGAATTTTACCTAAAAACTTTAATTGTGCTGACCGTTAAACATTTTTAAATAAGTGAACTTTGTCCTCGCATATGTATTAGTCAACAATCGACGACGACCTCTAGCGACATCTATTGCTGATCTGCAAAACCATTTGATCACACTAGTAAACTCACTCACGGCCCAACGCAACTATACTGACCTAGTCAGCGCCATCTACTGTGATCCATATTAACTACATGATATAAGAACCGACCATTGAGTACAATCAATGAACTTATAATCTAGTTTCGCAAGCAGTGAGCGTGTTAAAATAGCCAAGCGGTTTCACCATTAGACTTTGGATCGTGTGGTCTCGGGTTCGAGTCTTGGAAAAAATATTACATATTCTTCTTTTTTGTTTTTTATTAGTTTCTTGTATTTCGAGTGAAACCAAAAATGTCGCCAAAAACAAAGCATTGTGCTAAGTGTGAAAAAGAAATTCGTAACAGAGACTATTTAAAATGCAAGCAATGTTCGAGTTTCTATGATGTATTGTGCACTACTAATGTCACACTGAAGTTATTCGATATTATGTCGGAAGGCGGGAAAAATGCATGGAAATGTCATAAATGTCGAAACAAGAGCCCGAATCCTTCAATCAAACAGACAAAAAATACTGCCAGCTCAAGTCGTTCACGTACTACTTTAAACACATCTTATAGTAATGTGACGGTACGGAAAACTAAACCTCTTCGACAAAGTCCGCCTACGGTGACTCCTAACCCGACCAGTTCACCCAAATCTGACTCGGATTTTGACTCTCAGGAACAAGATGATACCGTACGCAGCCTCCCAAACTTGTCAACGACTGAAGACGATCAGGTTCTGGAATTAAAATCGCAAGTTGTTAGCTTGATCACACAGCTAGCAAGCGCTCACGAAGACATTGACCGCTTAAACTATTCCATCTCGGAGATCACTAAAGATGCTGACGATAAACAAAAGAAGATTGAACTTTACCAAAAGATTCTAGGCGAAAATGGAAATTCATACAAGGCAACCCCGAAGAAATTGTCAAAGAAAAAAAGCACTACTCAATTCTCCGCTGACACACTCTTCAGCTGTACCTCCCAGAACCTTTTAGATTGCGCCGGTAATAGTGAGGCGGAAGTCTACTACACACCTGAACCAGAACTAATACGTACACTAGATAACCCCTGCAACCCTGTTACGAACCCAAAGGACCATCTCAATATCTCCAATTTAAGTATTAGCAATAATAATGAATCGCTACGGGAAAACGATTGTATTAATGAAGTGGAAACTGACTCCGCGGCAACTCCTAATGAAAGCAAAAATACTGAGAAGTGGAAAGTCGTAATCTTCTCAGACGACCGTTGTGTCTTTTTAAGAAGATACTTACAAAACCACCTAGGATCGTCACATATGGTTACTGCCATTGTTAAACCAGGAGCATCCACGGATAAACTGTTAGAGTCATGTGTCACCCTATGTAAGGACCTTAGTAAATATGACTATGTCATTATTATGACTGGTCAAAATGACCAGAGTGTAATGAAGTTACAGGCGTCCCTATATAAATATATGTTGGAATTATCACATACAAATGTGCTGCTAAGTGATGTTTATCTTAACAAATATGTAAATGTTCCTAAAATAACGGAAATGTATAAGTTGTTATGTGCTGAATTCAAACAGTGGTCTTCATTTATAAGCCCACATGACGGTTCGTACTTCTCCTATAGGTCGCGTAAAATAAAATTAAGTGTTGCATTGTTAAACCGCATTCTAAGCCTAAATTACAAGTATGATTACTATACATTTAAGGATACGCAAACTAAAGCTGCATTACATGTTGGCGAAACTGACAGTACTCATGAACAGCCCAAGGAATGTACCTTTTTTCGACCCTAATATGGGCCGTTTCTCAGTCTTCCATCAGAATGTCCAGGGTCTAAAATCTAAACTTAGTGAACTTGAGCTGTTAACGGAGTCTGTCAATATGGATGTTCTGTGTTGCTCTGAAACATTTTAAAAAAATGACCAGGCGTCTACTATTCAGATTGAAAATTACGCATTAGCCGCTCAATTTTGTAGAAGCAAGATGTTAAGAGGCGGAGTGTGCATTTATGTTAAAAAAACTATAAACTATATTAATTTAGATTGGATCTCAGCTTTATCTAAGGAATTGCACTTTGAAACTTGCGGCATTTTGATACCAGACTTGAATTGTGTCGTAGTTTGCGTATATAGAAGCCCTGATGGCGATGTATGGTTTTTCCTTAAAAATCTTGAAATTTTGTTAGACAAGTTAACTCTCCGTTCCCGTAACTTTAAACGCAAATTCATTTTGGCTGGGGATTTTAATATAAACCTATTAAGCAATGACTCAAATAAACATTCTTTTTTATCATGTTTATATAACTATAATTTACATCCTACTATTGCTGAACCAACGCGAATTACGAATACATCACAAACCTGTATTGATAATATAATCACAAACGTACGATCAGGCTCAGCTCGTGTTCTAAATATAGGTCTATCTGATCATACGGGTCAATTATTTGTTTTCCCTACCTCACTCGGTTTTTCAGAGAAATTTTGGTTTGTACATACCAGGAAAATTGAAAAGTATTTAGATATTTTTATGAAATACATTTCACAAGTAAGTTTTACTAGTGTTTATGAACAACGTGACCCGAACGATGCATATGAGGAATTCATAAAGATATATATATTAATCTTTAATTTGACAATACCACTAGAGAGAGTTAAGAAAACTTATAGGAAAAATCCAAACTGGAAAACAAAAGGTATCAAAAAATCAAGCAAAACTAAGCGCAATCTTCACTTATTAACACAAAAAAGTAAAGATCCGCTTCTTTCATTGAAATATAAAAAGTATTGCAAAGTATACAAGAGACTGATACGACGTTCTAAAATTATTTCTAATGATAAGTTTATTCGTAACAGTGCGAATAAATCTAAAGCTACATGGGCAATGATTAAGAATCACACTTCTTTCGAAAATCCTTTACGTACAACTATTAAGGACATAACATATAATGGCATCCGTACATCAGAACCGATAAATATAGCTAAAGCTTTTAATGATTATTTTCTTCACCAAAACTCGACAGACATATTGCCTTGTAATCAATATAAGAATGTATCTGAATCGATCTCCAATAGTCTCTTCTTACGGCCTGTTGACAAGGGTGAACTTAAAGATATTATAAAGTCACTCAGTAACAAAAAAAGTTGTGGCCATGACTTGATTCCCGTACAAGTCATTAAGGCTAGTGTTGATTATATTCTTGATCCCCTGATATATATTTTGAACCTTACGCTTGAAACAGGAATATTTCCTAATGAACTAAAAAAAGCACTTATCAAACCATTATATAAAAAAGGCGCGAAAGATCAAATTGGCAACTACAGGCCCATTGCACTACTTCCAACTTTCTCGAAAATTTTTGAGAAAGTAATATACAAACGTTTATTTGATTTTTTAGAAGTTAACAAAACATTAAGTCCTAATCAATTCGGGTTTCAAAAAGGTAAATCTACTTCATTGGCAATGTTTAAAATTTTTATGCATATTTGGAATGAAGTTAATAATAAAAACCCTTGTTATGCTTTACTATTAGATTTGTCTAAGGCATTTGACTGTGTTGTTCACGAGACTGTTCTGCATCAGCTTGAACATTTAGGAGTACGAGGAAATGCTCTCAATCTCTTCAAAACCTACTTATGTCAAAGAAAACAAGCAACAGTCATTGAATACTATAATCACTCAAGCAAATCCATTGAACAACAGCAATCTGAATTTGAGGTTGTCAGTGTAGGGGTTCCACAAGGGAGTGTATTAGGCCCACTCATTTTCCTAATTTATATCAACGAGTTTCCTAAAATTGTAAATGAGTTATGTGTCTTATTCGCCGATGATGCTACACTATTATTCACAGGTTCAAGCATAAGTCAACCAATTCAAAATAATATTAGCAACACACTGGGTGTTGTAGTTAAATGGCTGAATAGTTTAAATCTAAACGTTAATCTTAGCAAAACTAAGATCATGCAATTCCGTAATTATAGGACTGAACCTATAGCTTTAAATGTAACAGAAGGAGCGGTAACTATCGAACAAGTTGATAGCGCTAACTTTCTAGGAATTAAAATAGATACGCACTTAAACTGGAAAGCTCACATTGTGGATTTAAACAATAGATTAGCGAAAGCCTGTTATGCCCTATCAGTACTTTCTGAAACCTGTTCAGAGAGCATTATCAAAAGTGCATACTATGGTAATGTGTTTTCGCTGCTCACATATGGCATTATCTTTTGGGGTGACTCCGTTGACGTTCTAACTACGTTCAGATTGCAGAAAACATGCTTACGCACGATGTACCACTTGCACAATCGCCACTCCCTTAGAAATACTTTCAAAGAAAAGAAATTCCTGACGCTTACTGGAATCTACATTTATGAGCTGTGTCTCTTTGTCAAACGTAATGATCAGTATTTTACAAAAATGTCATCATCAAATAATAATTTGCGCACTCAATATAAATATAATTACCGCATTCCCAAGGTCAACAATAAGATTATGTATAAAAGTGCTTTTATTGCTGCCATGAGGGTATTCAACAAATTACCTCTTGATATAAAATGTTTAGACGGTATAAAGTTTCAAAATGCCTTGAAACGCTGGCTCATTAGTAAAGCCTTCTATAGCATTAATGAATTTTATATGTAGATGTACCATAATAAATATTTTAAATGTATATTTGTAATTTACTATTTAATGTTTGTATTGTATGTCTGTGATAGACAAACTGTTGGATCTAATATATATTTAAATTATCACCTTTGTACACAGTTGAACAATAAACGTGATTCTGATTCTGATTCTGAATCAGTACGCATTATCATATACCAACTAATATAATAAGACGTGAATGATACTATCTAGAACTAACAAAAATATCCATGCACGTATCGGGACTCCTCAAAATGTATAAAGCACACGTTTTCGAAATCCTCACCTACTAGCATATTTACAAAAAGTGAGTGTCGCATCACATAGGTAGGTCCACGTAATCTCATAATACATCTTGTCAGCATTTTCTGCTATAGAAGTAAACGTTCCGCTTACTTAATGGACCCGTTATGTCGAGATTAACTGTTGGTAGGAAATTGGGTCTCTAATGGATGAATCTTGAAAATGCCGAGTTCGCATCTTTCGGCAAAGACGTGCGCACAGCAGTTTTAAGAGTAATTGGATTGGTGGCAAAAGCTCCCCTTAATTGGTTTTGTTCCTAGGCGAACGTACATATACTAGGCACAATTCATATCAGCATATCAGAAATTTCCTAGACGTTTTAATTCCAACCACACACACATTCCACATTAATAATTGTTATATACGCTAATCATGGTCATGGTGCGATTGCAACCTTTCATGTGTATTATACGAGTACTTTTGTCTACATTTGCTGTTTTCTTCTTTTTCTTATATTTTTGAAATATCTATTTTCCACAAAAAAGCTATAAGTATTATTAAGTCTTATAAAGTCTTTTCCAGATGGCTTAATAAAAAGCCTGTCTGTTATTTTACAATTATGTTGTTAAAAAATAATATTAAAATGTCACTTTCAAGTTATAGACTAATTTCATTAAAGTATTTTTATTAAATAATTTTGGTCTGCTGCCCGGAAAATTTCATTACTTCACTAGATACTAGTAGGTACTTACGTTCACCCATCTAGATAATTTTAAATTCTTTTTTCTAAGGGTCGATCATTGAGTAGCGATGTTTTAGCTGCTATTGTAATAATATTAAGACTTCGTTGTTGAGAAAATAATCCGCAAATTTCTACTCAAGAATTCCCGCATTCCACTTCATCTGGGCACGTGGTTCTGAAGTTTTAGGATTCCTGTTGTGGGCACCCTTTGCTAAGGATCCTTGAGTACAACCTTCTAATACCCTTGTTTGTCTCTATGGAACTTCAATTTAAAATTAATTAAATCACTTCGAGAACGCTTCTAAGTTGCGGTAATTATTCAAACACTCCACAATATCGACGAAAACAGGAAATAATTAACGTTTATGACGACGACGAATATTGAACAATTATTATTGTTACTAGCTTTTGCCCGCGACTCCGTCCGCGTGCAACTCGTTAAATCATCGGCTAATAGTGTAAACCTGACCTGTTAACGTCATATTATGGAAGTTTACAGGAGAGGCAAAAAAAAACATTTGATTATTTTTTCCCCCTAATTCCAAAAAAAAAAACTGGTAAAGCGTTTCTATTATCTAATTTTTACGATGACTTTTGCAACTTAATTGTATATTGAAATCAAATAACGTTTTAAAGTAGGATTTAGCAGGTTGTCGAAAAAAAGAAAGTAAATAGATCTTCATGTAACTTCATGAAAAAAAGTAAATGAAATCTTCTGAAATAAATATAAATATATCTTTATACACCTCACTATCCATACATATAATAAAGCTGAAGAGGGTCGAAAGTCTGTACATGGAAGATATTAGAAAAAAAATAGCTGGGGATACTTAAAATCGATAACAGCAGACGTTCCAACAGTTTTTAGAATTTATGTCTGTTTATCTGTTTACTTGACCGTGCATTACGTGAAAACGGCTGAACGGATTTTGATGCGAACTTTACAAATCTATCGAGAAAATCTCCAGCCAGGTTATAGGTGTAATGTTGCAGATTTGGGTTAAAAAGGGATAAAAGGAGGGGTTGAAGTTTTTATGGAAACTCCTATAATCGATGTGTTACAGGTTTGAAAATTGGTAAACATATACTTGACGATAACGGAAAAACATCCTCATTCAAAATTTGTGAAATCTTAAGATAAAAATGAAAAAAAAAAGTAAACTCAAGCGCTGCACCTCGGCGCTGCGCAGTGTGCGCGCCAGTCACCACGGTCTCTTCAAATTTTTAACACTATTTTTTCTACGCCTTCCAACTATTAAGCTCAAGTTTGAGAAAGATTGTATGGGAAAACAAATAATTCTAAGGAAAGGAAGAGATCGAGTTCTACGCGGACGAAGTCGCGGGCATAAGCTAGTATATATATACATACAGGCTGTTTTTATTGAATTCCGTTAATTGCGAGGGTATAATCCTGTGATGAAATACAGTAACTTCTCTAAGACACTAGTACCCCAGTCCGTACCATTTCGAAGATATTCAAGAATTCGTTTTCGTTAATTAACACCACTAGTATAGTATAAAAGATCCTTAAAAATTAAACAATGTTGACGTGCGTGTCATTCGAATTCCGAATTGTCATACTTGACATTAACTTTTGCTTAACTCCACGTTAACTCTTAAGGCCGTTTTTCATTAACTCTTGGTGATATAATTAATTATTTTGTATGAAAATGAAAAAAATATTTTTTCCTGAATTTTGTAAAACGAAATATGCAACATCGTTTCTATGACTATACACGGCTATATGCTTGAAGGAACGGAAATCAATAAAAACACCCTGTATATTGGGTGTTGTGCGAAAATATCCATCATCATTATATCAGCCGAAGGACATCCACTGCTAGAAGTAAGCCTCCGCCAAAGAGTGCCCAGGCCGACTTTAACCAGGACATCAGTCCATCTTGTGTGGGGCCTACCCACGCTGCGCCTTCCGGTAAGTGGTCGCCACTCGAGAACCTTTCCGCCCTAACGGCCATCGCAAAGGTATGTACGATTATTGTTTTTTATTAATATTTCGTGGTATTTTAACTGTTAATTCAATTCAATCACTGTTTTGGGGTTCGGTTAGCCTATTATCAAAATTACGACTTCTTCGTTTACACCAAAAACAATAAACAAAATTATCTTTCGCGAGAACACACATCTAGGCGATCAAAATTTATACGAAAATGGCGTGTATATTGGAGTTAGCCAATAATTTGAGTTGACTGTTTTATTCTTCATGTGATTTAAGCAATTTGTTAAAATAACTGGCAGTAGCTATTTTTCCCAGGCGACGCATCTTTTTTAGGCTACATAATGGTGGGTAAAATGAAAAAATAAAAATAAACTTGTTGTAGACGCCTATACAAACTTTTACCCCCTTTTCACCCCCTAAGGAAGTATTTCCGGAATAAAAACTATCCTATGTCCTTTCCCGGGACTCAAACTATCTCCATGCCAAATTTCATCTAAATCGGTTTAGCAGTTTAAGCGTGAAGAGGTAACAGACAGACAGACGGGTGACTTTATAGTATTAGTAAGTAAGTAAGTATAGTAGGTATGGATAGCATAGTATAGTATGGAGTATGAATTTTTGAATTGTAAGGTATTTGATATAGGCAAACAATAAAGGTAACCCCACCCCTCTCGCTACATAATAACATACCTATAGGTGTATTAATATAGAAACCACAGAATGTATGAAATTAATTAACTTTTTTCTGCAAGCAGGCCGCAATTGCACTTTTACAAGTCAAAATCTACTAGCGTTTCTGCAAAAGAAGACGCAAAATCAGTGATTTTTTTCTCTAAATAGTAATGTTCTGCGGTTTCTATATTAATCACGCACCTCTCAAGGTGCCCACGATGGCGACCACCACCACCACCATATCAGCCCTAGGACGTCCACTGCTGGACATAGGCCTCCCCCAATTTCATGGGGGGTAAATGCCATAATCGCCACGCTTGGCATGCGGGTTGGCGATCGCAGTATCTCCACCGCACTCTAGGAATGCTGCTGCCCATTCCTCGGTGGTCTTGGTCGTAGTTTTAGGACATACCCAGGTCCGACATACCCAGGTCCGATGGCGACATCGACCTAGTATTTACATAAGTTAAGATTTCGCACAAAAAAGTCTAAAGACTAATATACCTTATTCAAGAAATAACCATGTAACAAAATTAATAATTAAGAATATCATAAGTCAAATGTGCACTTTTATGTTTATGTCACACCTTGCATTTTACACCAGCAGCACACAAGGAAAAATGTGTAGCAGTTTGCTGTATGTAAACATTGTTTCAATAGAATAAGAAGTATGTAATAAAACTCAGTTACTTAACAATTATTGTCCGTTGGTGTTTTACGACCAAGACCACCGGACGATGGGCAGCAACATCCATGGAGTGCGGTGGAGATACTGCAATCTCCAACCCGCATGCTAAACGTGGTGATTATGGCATTTACCCCCCATGAAATTAGGGGAGGCCTATGCCCAGCAGTGGGCGTCCTTCGGCTGATATGGTGATGGTGGGATAGTGTTTTATTACCTAAACTCTACTCTCTCTTTGGAAGTGTAGCATCCCTACCATCTAGATATAATTCCTCTCACAGTGGCGAAGACTCCATCAAGCCCTCAATCGGTCAAGAGAGCCTGCTTTTGCCCAGATTTTTCTCCCCGTAGGAATTCTTATCTGTTGCCTTAGGTCTCGTAGTTTCACAAACTGCGTCTCCAAACCCCATATTTAATCCTCGTGTGTGTTTATTTCGATGAAAAATCGAAACAAAAAATTCAAATATTATAATTACTTATAATACAAGTTGGAGACTGCACTGAAACTATTTGTCGAATCATTTTGTTGCGTGTGTAATTAGTGTTGGTAAAGACTCAAGTTTTGGAGTCACGGTTTCAAGAACTCGACTCATATTTACAGGACTTCAAGCATAAAAGACTTCCGAGTCTTTTGAGTCATGAGTCGAGTCCTTTCTCGAGTCTTATCGAGTCCGGTAGTCACAATTCAAGCCTTAGAAAAGATTCCGGCAATCGTATCTTTAATTGCCTTTTTTTAATAATAATAATAATTCTCGAAAATGGTCGTGCCACGCTCTATTGGGATCGATCTGTCACCACGGACAGGACTATTTTAGCCAACAAACCTGATATCGTGCTGACAGATCGATTGAAGCGCCAGGCAGTGCTCGTCGACATCACCATCCCCCATGATGAGAACCTCGTGAAGGCCGAGAAGGACAAGGTTAGTAAGTACCTAGACCTGGCACACGAGGTAACCGCTATGTGGGATGTTGATTCGACGATCATTGTCCCGATAGTCGTCTCTGCGAACGGTCTAATTGCGAAGAGTCTCGACCAACATCTTAAGAGACTCTCGCTAGATGGCTGGGTCAAGGGTCAGATGCAGAAGGCGGTACTCTTGGAAACGGCGCGGATAGTCAGGAGGTTCCTCTCTCTGTCGCCCTAACCACCGGTAGCTTAGGCCCCGCCTCGCTGCCGGCGGCACTCTAGGTTAGGTTTTTTATAATGCTTTTATATTTTGTATGTATATTTTTATATTTTACATTTGATAAATTTATTGTAAAAAACCTAACATGTGAAAAAGAATAAATAAGGAGAATAATAATTTAATAATAATAATGTTTGCGAGCATCAAACATGTTTTACAAACATGTTTTGTTGGATTTTTGGTGCAGTGGACCGGCCTTAACATTGAGGCCACGCCTATTTTGTGTTCGGAAAACATGTTTGATGTTTGCATGCACGAGGAGCACGCTGTGGACCCGGCTTAATACTGAAGACCTTTTGTTAACCACATTAATGCAATAAAGAGCTTACTTACTTACTTACTAAATCTCTCAAGTCTCTATTGGTCTCTATAGAAGACTCGAGTCTTTTTAGTGGACTCGAGTCTCTACAGAACACTCAAGCTTCGATTAAATGACTATACTTAGTCTAAAAAACTAAGTCCAGTCTTTGGAATGAAGACTTCAAAGACTCAAGTCTTTACCAACACTGTTTGTAATAGGTAGTCAGAATTATTAGGTGTGCGAGCCGTGCGCCAGATATTATTTCATTTATTCACACGTAAGTTACGTCTTTACGTAGGGATAGATTGTTTCAGCCATTCTGTTCAAACAAAACTCAATACTTGTTAAGTTACGCCTCAAAGAAGATGCGTCTCAGGTCTGATTCTAATGGATTATCTTGGAATCGCTTCAGTAAATAGCTATCGACAATACAATATATTTTGAAACACTTTAGAACTATTAAAACACGGCACCCTACCCAAATGCGAACGTAGAATTACTGTAGTGACACTCAAAAAGCCGTCAATACTCGTAATTCATAGTCGTATATCTATAATTTACTTCTAGATTTCTAAATGTTTATAATAGAATTGTAAATAGCGGTCAATGGAAGAAATAAAAATCTGTGTTCCAAATAGGCATTTAACTTGGTTTAGCAAAGTTCAAAACTCAAGTGTAAAGAGTTTGTTTTCCGATTCAATTTAAAAGTATTTTGTATAAAGTTATGAATCGTACCGCAATACATGTACCTAACACACCACTTGTCTCCAATCGAACTGGATGTTTAGAAAAACGAATTTTAAATCTTCTTGAGTTGAGTTTAGGTTCTTTTCAGATTGAAGCATCGACGTTCTTCGGAAACGTTACCGATAAGCATGTTTTACGTTGGAGTGCTGGGGAGTTTTTGAACAGAAACGTTTGCACTTTCTTTGAAGCTGTACGTTATTGGACTAATGGGTTCCCTATTGGTTTAGCAATCTTTACGTCGTAGGTAAGTATTTTTAATGTCGACATGAAACTAGTCGAGGTACCTATATTCAAATCTCCGAAGCCATCTATTTGTCTGACAATGACGCAAACTTACAGTCATAGAAAAGAGAGCTTTGACTAGGAGCACTAAAGCACAGTATAAAAATAGTGTGACTAAAGTGCTTTTCGTAACTCTACACCAATACACAAAACTATCAATCAATACCAACTAATAGACATCGAACTTTATAAGAGACATAAACCTTGGCTAAACGTTTACTCACTATTTTTCTAATATCTTTGAAAAGCCGTCTAGCATAGAAGTTGGTCTGTAATTACTGGGACTGGATTTGTCACCTGATTTATATATTGGAATGGCGGTGGATGTTTTCCACGCTTTCTTAAATACTATTTCTTAAGGGTTTAAATTGATTATGTGGGTGAGAGGTATTGCAATTATATGTAAATTTAGAAGGTGATACTTCACCTACTAAAAATGATGGAGATACTTACCTGGTACAGAGGATCAGCATTGCCATTCAACGTGGCAATGCTGCCAGCCTTCTAGGCACGCTGCTCTCAGAAGGCGATTTGGGGCATTTTTTTATTTATAATTATTTTAAAGTTAGTGTTTAATATTAGATAGTGTTTAGTTTTTATTTAGTTGTCACTGTATGAAATAAGCATATTTTTGGTAGAAAATAACCGCCTGTCGAGGTTTTAGTAGTTACATACAATGTATTCATATAAATGCCTTCGCAATAAAATGTGACAATGCTGATTTCTTGTTTCCGCGTTTCATCTTGGCAGTGATTTTCTTTTTCAGAAACTCTAATAGATTTTGACTTGTAAAGGTGCCATTGCAGCCACTTGCAGAAAGTTCCTTCATTTCATTTATAGACAGCAATTACGAAACCCAACACTGCGCGTGGCCCGACACGTACTGGGCTAGGTTTTAAAATCCGCAATGACTGCAAAACATATTCTTTAGGTACTTTTTATTAGGGTTCCGTAGCCAAAATGGCAAAAACGGAACCCCTATAGATTCGTCATATCTGTCCGTCCGTCCGTTAGTATGTCACAAGCGATTTACTCAGAGACTATGACCACTAAAATTATGAAATTTGGTGTGAAGGTGTATGCTATAAACCGCTATAGAAATATGATGTGAAATTACGAAAAAAAATAAACTGGAGGGCATCCCATACATGTAACACCCCTGTTACATGTATGGGGCAATTTTTTTTTCAATGCACTTAGGTAGCGTAAGTGCCGTAAGTGTCCTATGAAGAAACAACCGTTTTTATTCAATGTACCGTATAGCACTTTTAAATGTTGATTAGGAGGTGTTGGTACCGGAGCCCTTCTTTGTGCGTGGTCCGACACGCACTTATTAATTAGTATTTATAATAAGTAATCTTACTCGTATCATTTCAAAAAGGCACATAATGTGTTTACTTCATTTCTTGTTGGTGGTGGTTGGGTAGCAGTAGCAGCAGCAGCTTCATGCAGTCGATACAGTTTATTTGTCTTTTTACTCTCTTTAAGGCGGAACGTCACGGATTCCTGCCGAAGTTCTGCTAATAGATGGCGGCACTGAGACCATTTGGTGGTTTTTCATAATTTTCCGCAAAATCACTATATTACATTTGATGATTTTCAAACTGCGAAAGAAGCAATAAATCCTACGTATGAATCGCAATCTATCTGCACTAAACAGTGTTTATTTTAAACGTGTATTGTGAACGAATGCAAAATATTGCAATTTCTTGCATTCACGCACACATGCGTACCTAATGTCAGTGGGAAAGTCACTTACTGTCAAACATTATACAAAGTTGAAAATAGAGGGCGCAATAATAAATCAAGGAAGTAGCTTCTAGTGCGAAACAAGAGAACTACGACATATGTAAAAAAACCGGAATAAATAGAACGATGTTTTCGAACCTGCGAGATGACATACGGTGGTCTTGTGGAACTCTCTTTCACTTTTATCTCAGTGTAACGCTAGAGTCATACTCGCGTTCGATCCTTGGGAACCATCATCTTTTTGTGTTTTTATTTTTCTTCGAAGTGCTTTTATTATTTTTGTGATAGGTGTATTTAATGCTATAGTTAATTTATTTCACGTAAACAATATCAATTACGTTTAGAAACCTTAATTTTATAAAATATGAAATAATAGTACAAAATAGAAACTATTAAAACTAAGCCCCGCGTGATATTACAAATAAAATAGAAAGCCAGTTATAGGAACTTACAGGAAGTATTACCTCGCTATTCTTACATGGTAATGCTTTAAAGATTTCGATTTTTTATATTATTTTGAGACAGTGATGGACCCGGGTATGTCCTAAAACTACGACCAAGACCACCGGGGAATGGGCAGCAGCATTCCTAGAGTGCGGTGGAGATACTGCGATCGCCAACCCGCATGCCAAGCGTGGCGATTATGGCATTTACCCCCCATGAAATTGGGGGAGGCCTATGTCAGCAGTGGACGTCCTAGGGCTGATATGGTGGGGATGTAAATTCTTATGACTTGACTTAGGCAAATTTGTAACAAAAATTGAATCTAATTTATCGCTATGAGTTTTTTTTTAATATTTTTTATGCATTCAATTTCTTTAGTACAATCGAGTAAGATACAAAACATATGTTTATGATCTTTAAAAATCCTCTACATGCTCTACTACTGAAATATAGACAAGTACTCGTATATCTGTATAGATACGAGTAAGTGTACGAAGTATGGCGTTTTGAGTCATACAATTAATAAATAGTGTACAAACATTTTATCCAACTTCAGCAGACAAATCAAAGCAAAGAAATAAATATCCGTACAAAGCCACTACATGCACATGCATGTATTGTAAGGTAAAATATACTATTGGTTCACAAAACGTTTTGTATTCGCCCGTGAACTCAACCCTGAAACTATTTGATCCCAACATTCTTAACAATAATAGCTAGAAACGTAAAATATAACACCAGTTCGCTTGTAGCGATTGTGGTAAGCATTGTGAATAGCAATCTTGTTCGTTGTTTTTAATTTACTAGTGGCCAGTCTTAAAAATTGATATGAAACTTCTTCAAAATGCCTGACCTAGAAAGAGATAAATAGATCGTTGACAGAATGGGACTCTTCTCGAGAAGCGTCAACTTTTAAAATTCGAAGTCCAATAATGGGTTGAGACGGGTGTTGCATATTATACCATCCAAAATTATTGAATGAATTCGTGCGTCGCTGCCAGCTTGCACTAGGTACATATGACGCGACGTTGCCATGTTGGTTCTGCATGTATAATATGTAGATATACCGACGTCTATTATAATACCCATAGCACAAGATTTACCTACTTATTTTGGGACTAGGTCGATTTCTGTGCCGAGTGAAGAGTGTCGTTAAATATTTATTGAAATATTACCAAAATGCATGCTTAATGATGATGAAGATGACACTGAATGAAATATTTAGAAAATACCTGCTACACATTTTTAGGGTTCCGTAGTCAACTATAGGCACCCTTATAGTTTCGCCATGTCTGTCTGTATATCTGTTTGTCCGTCTGTCTGTCCGAGGCTTTGCTCTGTGATAGTTAGTGCTAGAAAGCAATTTGGTATGGATATTTAAATCCATAAAACTGACAACGTCGTATCGTCGTACCTCCCCTATTTGAGTGGCGATGAATTTTTTTTTGCTTCTACCCTATGGTGTGGGGTGTTGTTGGATAGGTCTTTCAAAATTAATAAGGACTTCATTTTTTTTGATAAAGTGAATGTTTTCGGAAATAATCACTCCAAAAGAAAAAAAAATTCCCCCCCCCCCCTCTAACTTTTGAACTGATTCCAAAAATATGAAAAAAATCGGGAAAGTAAAGCTTATTAAAGACTTTCAACGAAAACTATAGGGGACATTTGAGTTATCGTAATTCTTAGTAAAAGACGTATGAAACGCTACGAATTTTTTTTTTTTGCCGTTTTTATAGATAATGGAATCGAACCCTTCGTGCGCGAGTCCGACTCGAATTGGCCAGTTTTTGTAATACACTTAGCCATTAGGTATAGGTAGTATTTTTAGGTTGTGTTTTTATTTGTAATGTTTTATTAGTATTATAATTTCGTATCTTACGATCAATATTTAATTATGTTTGTTGGATTTATCAAATAAATAATATATTTAAAAAACATCTGATACATGAATATAATACATAATAAATATATTTAAATATCCAAGGCTCAGGAAAACATATTGATTATATCGTTTTCATCATCCAAATAATGCCCTGAACGGGATTCGAACCCGTCACCACCGGCTTCGTAGGCAGGATTCTACCCAACTAGGCCAAAATGGTCGCCAAGTATTCGATTGACATCATCATCATCCTCCTAGCGTTATTCCCAGTACAGTTGCATCCTGAAGGACGCCTGGGGTCCGCTACCTAATCCCAAGAGTTGGCGTAGGCACTAATTTTTACGGACGCGACTGCCATCTGACCTTCCAACCCGAGGGGGAAACTAGACCTTATTGGGATTAGGCTAGTCAAGTGAGTGGGCAACTTGACTGTTAGAAGTTCTCAAGCCGCCCGGAGGCCTCTAACTTAACTTAACAACTGCTATCATACACAGCGACCGGGATCAACAGCTTAACGTGCCTTCCAAAGCACGGGAGCGCTCAGTTAGTAACCACTCAAAGCGGTCACCCATCCAAGGACTGACCTCGCCCGACATTGCTTAACCTCGCATACTGCACGCGGTACGCGGGCGCCGCTGGGCCACGAACGCTCGAAGTATTCGATTGTCATGATGAGAGCTATTAAATATCAAAAATAAAAAATAAGGGGGAACAATATTACAAAAATCGACCTAGTCCTAAACTAAACAAAGTTTTTGTGTACTATGGGTACTAAACGACGAAATAGGTACGACATACTTAATTAGATAAATACTTACGTATAAGAAACATCCAAGACTCAGGAACAATATTCTTGATAAATGCACAAATAATGCCTTGACAGAGATTCGAACCCGGGAGTTCCGGGACCTCCGGCTTCGTAGGCAGGGTCTCTACCAACCAAGCCAAGGTGCTCGTGAATTCGTTTTTAATTTCTATGCGGGCAGTTAGTTGGCTGAGTGAACAAAGTTCTCCGTGCCATTTTGAGCAACAATTCTTTCGTATGTCTTATCTGTTATGGAGGCTGGTAAATAATCTTTTTGGTTTTCTCGTGTAGTAATCCAATCCGAGAGGATTCGCCTCCATACATAATAATATAAATAATAAATAATAAATAAATATTAGGGGACATTTTTTACACAAATCGAACTAGTCCCACAGTAAGCTCAATAAGGCTTGTGTTATGGGTACCAGACGACGATATATTTAATAAATATATACATAAATACATAGAAAACATCCAAGTCTCAGGAACAAATGTCTCTGCTCACCACAGAAACAAATGCCCTTACCGGGAATCGAACCCGGGACCTCTAGCTTCGGAGGCAGTGACACTACCGACTAGGCTAAACAGGCCGACAAATTACATACATACATTTCCTCGTAAAAGGTGGAGATGACAAAGTTTTGAATTATATTGGTAGCGTTAGTAGATTGGTAGTCATGAAAGAAATCCATGTTCCCGACCTTGAGCCGTGTGTGCGTTTGCCACCATCTTCATTTGAAGGGCCCATTTTTTTTTATGGTTCCGTAGTAAATGGCAAAAAACGGAACCCTTATGGATTCGTCATGTCTGTCTGTCTATCCGTCCGTATGTCACAGCCAAATTACGTGAAGACTATGAGCACTACAATTATGAAATATGGTAGAAAGGTGTATGCTATGAACCGCTATAGAAATAAGATGTGAAATTTTGAAAAAATACTATACTGGGGGGCCACCCCATACATACATGTACAGGGGCGGTCAATTTTTTTTAAATGCACATAGGCGTGTGGGGTATCTATGGATAGGCCTTCAAAAATGACATAGATCAGTCGTTGGCGAGTTATTACGATATTAGCTGTCAGTGGTAAAAAGTGTGGTCCCCCCTTTAATATCCAAACTATGAACGTTAAAATTTTGAAAAAATCAAATTGTGTAAATTAATAAATACTTTCAACGAAAATTGGTTTGACCAAGAGAGGTTTAACGGTTTTTGAGTTATTGCTGAAAAACTGTCTTTCCCAAACAAAAGGGCCTTATTGCTGTAAGTTTCCTTTGAAGATACGACCTTTTTTGATTAAATGTATTGTATACTGGTTTTAAATGTACATTAGGATGTGTTGGTACGGCACCCTTCGTGCGGGAGTCCGACTCACACTTGGCCGGTTTTTTTAATAGCTGATTCACGTTTGATTCCATCTCAAAAGTGTCTATGGCATGTTTAAAACAAATAAAATTTCTTAGATTTTTCTCATAAATAATTCATCTGTCGAATAAAAATAAAAGGTTCAAATGGCGGAAAAAGTGGTTATATTTCAAAAATCTTTCGTACTAAAGTTTTTCGCGCCAATAATTCCCCCTTTGAATTAAAAAGCATAAAATTGATGCGATAATATTATAAGGTTGTTCTAAAACAAGTACTTGCACATGTTGAAGGAAGTCCTATGACCTCAGATCATAGAAAGAAACCTATGACAGAGTGGTGAGGAATGAACTTTCGGTTCGGTACTGTCCGGGTATAGAGTGAGCGACCATCTCGTTCAAGCTCTGGAATCTCTCTACGAGGATTCCACTGCTTGCGTCACGGGTCCTACACTGAATGGTTTAGCATCGAAAAGGGTGTTAGACAGGGATGTGTAGAGTCACCGTGGCTGTTTAATTATATATTTATTTTCTGGACAGTTGTTTGCAAGATTTGAAAGACGATGAATGTGGGTTGGAAGTGAATGGGTTGCTTATCAAATGTCTACGCTACGCCGATGACCAGGTTTTATTTGCGTCGTCGGCTGAGAAGCTACAGAAGATGGTAACTAGCATGCACGGATTGTTTGCGAGAAAAGGAATGAAAATGAATGTAAGCAAGTCGAAAGTGATGGTATTTGAAAGAGATGAGTGTATGACAGTTTGTGAAATTGCGGTAGATGGAGTGAGGTTGGAGCAACTGGATGAGTTTGTGTACTTGGGGACTTTGTTCAGGAGAGACCGTAAGCATGAGAAAGATATTGAAAGGAGAGTGATAGCTGGGAATCGAGTGAGTGGGGTATTTCACGCCTTTATGAGCAGCCAGAAAGTGTCAGAAAAGCCGCGGCTGGCTGTGCATACAAGAGTGTTGGTGCCAACACTAATGTATGGTAGCGAAGCATATGATTCTCACAAAAAAAATATGAAGAAAATCTACTAGAATGATATTACTCAGAGACACGAATGCAAAAATAGGAGAGCCAAAAGGTTATGAAAATATTTTCCTGTGAAATTATATGGATATGGCAAAAGAAATAAAATATTTATCAATTTCTGTAGGTACCACAAATTAAAAATCACAAAAAAAATGTACAAAAAACCGCACAAGCTGAGATGGAATTGGAAAACACCAGATAGTGGAACTAAAAATGAAATTGATTTCATAGTAACTAACTGTCCTGAGACGGTTGAAAATGTACATGTGAAAAACTGCCTTAGTGTTTGAGGCAGTTTTTTACTCAGTGATTACCGGCTAGTACGAGCTACATTCAACTTGAAATTTGCCAAATAAATCAAGAACCACCCGGTTTGGGACGCGACGACGGCAAGAGGCCCGATGAAAAAGACTAATCGAAATCACACATGACCCTAAGGCTGGCTCATTCCTCGGACAAACAATAGGCATCGCCATTCAACGGGGGAATGCAGCCAGCCTTATGGGCACAGTTCCACGGGGAACAGACTTGGGGGACATGTTTTAGAGCGTAGTTTAGTTATAATTTTATTTAGTTATATTTAGTTCTAAGTTTCTTTCATTATTATTAATTTTAGATATATGTTAGAACAAGATACAAAAAACCAAACTTAAATAAATACATAGACTATGGAAAGTATAAAACCAACTTACGAAATATTAACATAACAGAAACCAGTCAGTTCAAGCCCAGTATAATGAAAGAGAAAAAAACATAACTATAAGCTCTAAGGTATCCCACAAAAAATGGAAATATATTTCATGAATCAATATGGGAAGCACTATCAGCACAAGAATATAACAAGCATTATTTGGACATACTCGTAATAAAAGAAATATACAGAAAAAGCACAGCCAGTATAAAAATGGAAGATGTTGGACCAGCATTCAATATTGAAAAAGGGGTAAGAGAAGGGGTCCCACAAAATTGTTTATAGCTGTCTTAGAAATTTGTTTTTTGAACCTTGCAATGGGATCTTGTGCTACTGTCTCAAGACCCCAAAGAATTAGAAAAGATGCTACAGTCACAAGCAAAAAAGTAGGTAGAACTACCTACATGTAAATGAAGACAAAACCAAAGTAACTACCAACAGACAGCCTAAACATATCTTGTTGGATTCTACACCACTTGAGTATGTCGAGGACTACATTTAGGCCATACAATTTCTTTCAAATCATGCACTGAAAAATAAGTTGATAGAAGAATAAAACGCATATGGAGTAATGAAATGATTTTTTAATAACATGAAAGATTTTTTTAAAGCAAAATGCATACCAAACTATAAACAAAAGCCATGAACATCTGCCTACTCCAATGTCTCACGTATGCATGCCAAACCTGGCCCTAACTAAAAAAAGTACAGAACAAACGGAAGAAATGTCAGAGAGGAATAGAGAGAAGCTATCTGGGACGGAAACTGAAAGACATAGTCAAAAACAAAATAATTTTTAAGAAAAAAAAACCGACTTCAGTGGGGGAGGCCGTTCAGGGATTATTATACTTATATGGTGCACTCTTAGATTCCATACAATAAAATAAAAAAAATGGCTATAATTATGTTTATAACGGTAGAAGACTA
This sequence comes from Notocelia uddmanniana, assembly GCA_905163555.1. Classification (NCBI taxonomy): domain Eukaryota; kingdom Metazoa; phylum Arthropoda; class Insecta; order Lepidoptera; family Tortricidae; genus Notocelia; species Notocelia uddmanniana. The sequence goes on along the minus strand of LR991065.1, from coordinate 10,653,608 downwards.
AGTACCCTCAATTCCTCATAAAATCCTCCATCAGAATTCAAGCTTGACAAAAATGTGTCTTGAAAAACTAGCTTGCTGGACAAGCAAAACGAAGAGAACAAATCGCCAAACGTGAACTACGCGTCGTTGAAGAGTTCCGTTCTGATCATCATCAGCAGTTCCACTTCATCAAATGTCACTTTTTTGAATGAAAATGCTTGATTAGTTCATGAAAATACTAAAATCACTATTTGTCTGTCTTTCACATTTGAGGAGTTCCCTCGATTCCTAATGGATCCAATCATCAGAACTCGAGCATGATAAAAATTAATCGTGAAAATAGAACTTGCTTAACAAACACAGCTAGAAGGACAAATCGCCAAACGTGAACTTTTCGTCGTTGAAGAGTTCTGTTCTGATCATCATTAGCAGTTCCACTTCATCAAATGTCACATTTTTGTATGATAATGCTCGATTTGTTGATAAAAACAAAAAAATCACTATATGTTTGCCTTTAAGATTTGAGGAGTTCCCTCAATTCCTCGTGGATCCCATCATCAGAAATCGAGCATGACAAAAATTAATATTGAAAATAGAACTTGCTTAACAAACACAGCTTTAAGGACAAATCGCCAAACTTGAACTTTTCGTCGTTGAAGAGTTCTGTTCTGATCATCATCAGCAGTTCCACTTCATCAAATGTCAGATTTTTGTATGAAAATGCTCGATTTGATGATAAAAACACAAAAATCACTATATGTTTGCCCTTAGGATTTGAGGAGTTCCCTCAATTCCTCATGGATCCCATCATCAGAACTACGTTTTGACAAACATGGGACCAACTTGGATATATATATGTATATATATATATATATATGTACTTACAATAAAAAAAAGAATTTTCAAAATCGGTTAAGAAATGACGGAGTTATGGAGTAACTTGAAGTCGGTAAAAAAAAAAAGAAAATTAACCAGAACCACAAATGTGGCCAGGCAGGCACTCCGACTCAAATGGAGATGGGCGGGGCACACGCAAAGAGTGACAGATGAAAGGTAGATAAAATCGTAACAAACTGGTAACCCATGGAGCACACTCGAAGGGAAGAACACACTCACGATGGAGTGATGACATTAAGAAGGTAGCTGGATGTTGCTGGACTAGACCAGCAAAAAACAGAGAAATCTGAAAAGTTTTGGAGGAGGCTTACACCGCTCTAGGCGGTCCTACTACTAATAGTGTAAAACAGTGGTGAATTTATAAAAATATACAGTCACTTCATTAATTTATTCAGATTTGTAGTGAGAGCTGTTTATACGGAAATACAAGCTTAGGTATCTTCTACTCATTAGACACTCACCATCCAAAAACTTCGGAAAAAATGTTCGCATCAAAGTAAAGCAGTGACATACATTCGTTCAGAAAAAGCGAGTATTTGACACGTGTTACAATGTATAATATGGTGCCATTCTATGGATAATAAACCATCAAAATATCACAACAAATAGTAAATTACAATATAAAAGATGTTTTAACTTAAAAATTCGGAAAATTATGTTTTTTTCTTAATCGTCCAAAAGGCAAATAAAAGGTAACAACATAATACTAATAAACTGTATGACAACTATGACGCTGCTTTACTTTGATGCGAACATTAATTATTTTCGTCGAAGTTTTTGTATCGCGAGTGCCTGATAGGTATACATTTTTTTTTTATATTTCACTATTAAAACAATAATTATCCACATACTCCAATCATGGGCGATGGGCTAGCCACCTGTCACTGCAATATCACATTTTCTTCGTCCAATAAATCTGTAATAGCCAAAAGTGGCTCTGAAAAATATTATTTCATGGGCTCTACTTACCCCTTTTGGGCATATAGGCGTGAGTTTACGTATGTAAGTAGTACAGGCGGTCTCATTAAGCAGTTGGACAATTTGGGACTTTGTCGCTTTCAGCCGTTAGACATTTAGTATGACAATTTAAACATGACGTTAAAGTGACAAGGTACAAAGGTGTTCAGCCCCTTATGAGGCCGACCGTTCCTTCCTACGCCTAAGAATGCAATCTCAATGAAGTATCCAACTTCGTTTCACATTTATTTGCAGTTTGAAATTCGTTCTATCAAAAAACAAATGACATGGCTGTTACGTCACTACAAAAATGAACAGCGTAGCACGATAAAAAATACTGCCGTCTTTTTCTTCAGAAAATAAGTGTTTCGAACAGTGTCGCCACCTATAAAGCTAATAAGTACTACTTATAGTTGTATCTAACGTTGAAACCTGGATGCTTGGAATTGACATCTGCGCCATCTATTGAAGGTTTTTGGCAACGACCTGTCATTCGCCGCGGCCATTTTCTTTACACGGATAGTATAAAACTCACTCACACATAAATACAAGGCTCCGAGTGAAAATTGATGAATTTTTAAACGGCTATATTTTAATTATTAGTGGTTTTTTCGCTTAGTTTTTCAAACTGCGGGAGCAGAAGGTCATATATTATCTAAATATTACAATTTCAAGTCCGTGACATCGCTAGAATTGAAATGTAGTCCGAACGAAAATTGTATGAAAAATTTTGAAAACGTTCCACCTTAACCGATCTATCAGAATTCCGCCGTAGATATTCTGCGTGACATGTGACTTTCGATACGATCTAGAAAACGTGCAATAGCCATTGTAACAGACCCGTTTTGGATAGAAGTAAAAGTACAATAACAAAGTAATATTATTTTTCCGCCATAATAATATGGTATGACAAAATTTAACTTAAAAAAGAGAATATAAAATTATTAAAGAGAACTCGTATTTTGTACCGGAATGTAAACTCATACGATAAAAAAGGTTAATTAAGTTCACTCTGTAATTAATTTAGAACGGTGTAGCCCCAATGGCTTCAACAACAAAGCGTATTCGCGTAACACTTTTACACCCACTTTATTTATATAAACTTTGTGTTAAGATGCCTTTTTCGTCTATATTATTTCGTTTATATTTATATAGACGCTTAATAACAATATTTTACGGTGTCTTTTTTTTAAGTTAATAATTAATATATTTAAGCATTTGTAGTATCCACTATTTTGACAGGTGCGCGGGGGAAGATACTTTACTGAATTTCATGTATAAAGCACAGTTCAAAAAACATTTTAATTACTGTACATGGAAAAAAATTACGCATATGATTACGTATAAACTGAAATTTAACTATGTCGTTTTTGGTAAATCTGGTTTGTATCTTTTGGTACATTTTTAATACATTTGGTATATATCTTACTCGTTTTTGGTACAAGTTATTGCCGACTGTACCTTTTTTGTCCACAATCATCAATTACTTGATGAGAGGTTCCAGTGAGCTCCGAGTTTACCTTGTGTAATTTAGGGGTTACTATAAGTAACTTTTGTCTCCATTACCAGATCAACTTACATAAGTACCTATGCCAAAGTTCAGCTCAATCGCTTGATGTTCACTATTTTAAAATTTAGATGCAATATCTGCCCCACATTTACATATTTACCTAACAGGACAAGATTTATAAAAGCTTATAAAAAATGAAAAACATTCTTTTGTTTTACCAATTTTTGGTTTTATCTACAACCTAGCTAATCCTTGGTTCCTCATATTAATTCTCATATCCTAGGGATTAATTTCCTTCGACTCGTGAGTGCAAATGACGACGTCATTAGTTGCGGGTCATTTCGCCTCTGCGTATTCACAACGCTCACCGATAACTCGAATCGAGATACCAGAAGAAGTGCCTGTAGGGAACCAATCGAACTCTAACCTCCGATCACTCATAGTTGTTACGAATCCTGGGGTCAACTTACACAAGAAACGAGTATTTAGTCGAGAGTATCGATGTTGTTAATTACTAGCTGTTCGTATTTATAGAGTGACGGATGTTCCGCTTCCATAAGGAAAATGGGTTATTGCAGGTCATAATGTGTGTGACTTGGCGTATTCGTAGTTGTCGAATAGGATACAAGTGTTTATTATAGGGATTTGATTTGGTGCGGATACTTTCAATTATGTTACAAGACATTTTTTTAACACTTCCCTTGTCTGCTATAAAGAGCTAAATTTAAATGCTTATACGTAAATTTATGTATTTTCAAAATCAGGGTACCCGGTTAAAACTTATTTCTGTATCCCAAAAGACTAATGAAATAAGGGATGACCTATGCAGGAGAGATAATTATATTCCTTTTATTTAAAACTTGGTATACAGCGGTTTGTTTGCATAAAACGTATGTGTTCAGTTTCAGCTTAGTACCTGTACTAAGCTGACACTGAACACATACGTATTACCGTATACGTAAAACCTTATTTAGTAAATATGACATGTATCCGTATATATTTTTTATACGTTGATGTCGCGTTAAAACCACTATAATCCGCGTTTATTACACAGATAATTACTTTTTTTAAAGAAAGTATACAGGGTGACATCGGAGACGTGATCAGAAGCTAATTTCTCAGACTCTACACAGGATCGCCTTTTCAATGCAATAGTTGTTACATCGAATAAAACAATTTATTTTTTCAAGTTTTTACTAGATTAAATCATGGTCACGCTATCACTTTTGACACACGTTGTATGAAGGATGACAAGACGTCTTGTGGTGTAGGGTGACCAAGTTGTATGAAACATTTTTTTTTTGGTTAATAATTTGAGAAATAATAGTCAATATTGCAAGTAGTAACTATGATACTATCTTCATTGAGTTTAACTTTCAAAACTTCATCGACTCAAATAATTTCTGATCACATCTCCGATGTCACCCTGTATACTTTTAAACAAAATATGTAACTATATCACTTAACGTGGAATTCAGCAAATTGATTAAATTAAAGCCAGATATTGAAAGAGTTTTAGATTGTTTGTCAGGCTCCATCAGTATCAGGATTTATTGAATATATTCCATTTGCAATATATACGGCGTTTGATGTTGTCAATAAAATAATAATAATAATACGAGAATTGTTCCGAATAAGAAATTGAAGTATAATGAAACCTTCCAAATATATAGATTACAATTCACTGCACACGCATATCATCATATTTTTTAAGCTACCATTTTAACAGAAATATAATATACTTAAAAACATGACAAAAACTACAGTATTTAAAAGAATATATTTTTTAACACGTATATTATTCAAATTTTAACAGGCTTGAAGAATCAACTATAAAAATACAAAGCAAATACAGTTTACGCTGAGTAAACAAAATCCACTCATAAATGTAGATCAACTCTATATAGATAACAGAAAAGGAACCAATAAGTTTCAGTTAATGCCACGTTATTTTTTATCAAAGTGACAAGTGAAATCTTCGCACTAGATCAATGGGATTAGAGTGGGTTTTTTTACTTCCGAAATAAAGGCAGTCTGTTATTTACTGACCCCAAGTTTAAACACTCCAAAGCCCAAGCAATAAATTAAGAAGTTTATTCATTGAAAGGAATTTAAGGCATTTTATTCATGATGAAAAGTATTTATCATAGTGAATAAACCGCCAGTGTGAAATGTATAACCTTAACTCTTCTTTAGATAAATCATAAATAAAAAGTATTTTTTTATCAAATGATCGGTTGTTTAAATTATATATTATATTATATTTAAACGTACCTTTATTTATGTACAAGTTACTTACGTTAAAAGTTCAGTGCATGTATGTACAAGATTTCAAATTGTAAAAAAAAATAAAGTCACCTCGATTGTTTTTACTTTTAGTTTATAAATAAGTGAAGTATATCTTATTTGTGAAATACCTACAAAGTTTTCTACACTTTGTCAGGTTTTGATATTAGTATCTAAAATATAGATTTTCATTTTTTGAAATATATAGATTTGCATTAGTTTGTTGTGTAGAACTTTCAAGTTACTTACGTCAAATATTTTCAGTAGTACCTATGGTTGTAAAAGCCGTTTTTAGGTATGTTAAAACATGTTCCTGTATCAATTCACGTAGTGTTCTCGATAAGCAGTTTCTGTTAAATTAAACAGTTCAATTTCAAGTCTCGTATTTGCACCATGCAAGGCAACATTCATAACGCAAACCGACAATTCACCTGCGAACCAGTAATTGTCTGTCTCCTCTCTCGTTTATCATGTTAGGATTTTTTTATATGATGCGACGGTATCAAACAAGCATACTAATTGAAAATGAGACGTCACAGTTTTGTAGTCCTGCTGGATAATTAAATTGCGTAACTATACGTACTAACAGTAGGTATCTGTAATTTTTACCGGAAAAATGACTGTTAGAACTACCTTATGCAAGCTCGAAAGCTTTGCCTAATTACCTCGCTGTGTTGGGGTTTTGGTCGTGAAATATTTGCGTTTAGATACACAGTTGCCGGAAAATTTAATGTTTATTACAACGTAAGAATTCGGATGCTCGTTTTTAACTTAGTTTCAGAGGGTAAAACTCACAGACCTATAATAGTAAAATATGGTCTGTGGTAAAACAACATAATTTTAGAAATTTTCAAATCACATTACTGTTTAAGTTTGTTAATTTTATTGCAACAATGCGGTGGTTTACACTATGCTATTATATAATTTGTAACATGAGGAAACAATCAGAGGTCTAATAATGCTAGACGAGATGGCTAGGTAGGACGGGACACGTTGTGAATCACAGCAAGATCGTATCGGATTACAGAGGACGTGACGAGTCGGGCTTGGACTATTTGCAACGTCTTTTGTGACGTACATTGGGTGTAAAGGGTAATTTCATTTCGATAAAAGACATCGACTTTGTCTTTGGTTAATAATGCATTATCTTAATCGGTTAATGATAGGTTCAACTTGCTGTGGTCCTTATCCCTAGTTTTGCTTTTGAAAGAATACCGAAAATGTTAAAAAGCAGCTCATGTTTAATTTAAATATTTTTACAAGCGTGGGGTACGGGATAGAGTTAAAATACCTCTGTAGCACGACGATAGATTTATTAAGCGATTTAGAAATACTGGCAAAGCTTACAGAGTTCCCGGGTACATCAGTACCCGGTGTTGGGTCTTTATTAAAAGACCCAATTCACAGTAAGAAGTCGACCGAGGTCGCGCCTATTAGTACGTGACACAGCTAGTAACTTCACCGATACTGTGCACTATATCACTTCTCTTTACTCCACTTTAACTAACAACTCTCTTCGATATTCTCTTCGATTCCCTCTCCGATCCTCCAGTTGGCTTACTCCACACTGAACTGCCTTGTACCTTAGATTTGGTCCCCGTATATATCCCTTTCTGAATATTCTAGACGATAATTTCGATATTCATTTCATTATGCGTTTGTTTCGAGTAGCGTTCGCTATTCCAGAAACTTGTGCTGTAACGATGATTCTCGCAGACGAAATCATAGGCAAAAGCTAGTGCACTAATAGCCTCCTCCCGGCGTCCTAGACATAGTACATAGATCCCAATTAAGTTTTGACTTTTTGTCAATCTGACAGAGTATAATTTACTCTGCAAATTTTGATACCCAGTCGTCAGGAGGATACGGTGATTTTTAATCGGTTATCAGGAGTAAAAACATTCCATTTTTTGGCTCCTGATAACCGATTCCATTGTATTGGGCGAGGTCACGTGCAATAACATCGCTGTTTAGTTCATTTAATTTAACAACAGGTAATTTTATGAACTTATATCCACTAAGGATGACCATACAATCTTCGAGTGTGAACGTGCAAACGTTAAATCTCAGAGGTTTAGCGGGAAAAAGGTAACAGTTCATCCATTCTAATTCTAAAGCTACTTTCTGTATAAAGTTTTTGTAGCATGTTTGGGGAACATATTTACCAAGTTGTGGTACCACATAATTTACTATATTTTTATGTCCACCTTTAAACTTATCGATGATCGATTGTGCAATTCTAAATGCATGAAATTTTAATGCAGCTAGAATTGCACAATCGATCATCGTATGGTATATGTGCATTTATCATAGAAGTAAGTTTGTAGTACAATAAAATATTTAGGCTGCCAATAATTCGACGTTCTAATCGCTGTTTTTATTTGCCTCTGTAATTATCGCGAACATTTTTGTGGACCTTTTTAAATTGTACAATACTGTAGTACATTATTTTGATTGATCTATCTCGTAGGGTTCAGCCAGCGTTTGAAATGTAGCGCAAAAATGTGTTTATTTACGACATCACATTAGAAACCTCTTAATTATCAGTGTTTTTCTTCTATATTATGAATGTATTATACATGTAAAATTACCTCTTGAGTCACTCAATCTATTAAAAATACCGCATCAAAATCCGTTGCTTAGTTTTAAGTATCTAAGCACACATAGGGACAAACAGACAGCGGGAAGCGATTTTGTTTTTACTATGTAGTGATACTTTGTATACGTATGTTGAAGCTAACGCGGGTCACAAAATATCATCAACATTCTTTTTAATACGTCGACCCACATCGATCTCCGTATATCAATGTGCCCAATCTTCCTTACTATGACAAGGTAATACAGATACGTTTAGCGAAAACTATACAATGTCAAGCCATGCCTGAGAACCCAATGTCGTACCCATGTTGATAAACAATAACGGACCCACTACGAAGCTCATTGGTCTTTGTTCGATACACATTGTCGGGTACGATGCGATAGTAACGCTCAAATGAAGCATTATAGGGTCTATCTAATTAAGCGTTTCGTATTGAAATTGAATTCATATTTTCTACACCGTGTTCGATAATTTCGAATACACTTTTTTTAGCACTGATTTGAAAAACATAGACAACTTTCAGACATTTTTGTTATTATAGTTTAAATTTTATATTGTCATGAACAAATAACGATATTTTAAAAATATTTACCTAAAGTCGTTCGCTTTTATTCCATGATGAAGCAGTTCCGGTAACCTATTATCTCAAAATATGATCAGATTTAAATCTACTGAACTTTTTTCTATGGTCGTACATGCTCTCATAACTTTTCAAATAGGAATTTGGAGCATTAAAAAAAAGTTGACGTGCAAATTTGAGCCGAAATGCCGATGGACGCAGTGCGTGCCGCGTGTGACGGATTCGAAAAACGCAAAATCAGTGCCCAAACACAAACTGACCAATGTTACCATAAGGTACCGCTGGTCAGATTGGGTATACTCGGCTCTCGTCATGTGCCCTCGAGTTAGCGTAACTGATCGAAAATAGCACTCCTCGGTTCTGTGTCATTACAGTGTTGCGGTGTGACACGTCGTACGCACGTCAACCATGGTTGACAACCTTGATAGTTCTAGCGAATAGGGATGTTGACGGATAATCAAATCAGCAACTTTAATGAAACATCAAAAACTCTCTTAGTATAAAGTAACTTCAGGCCTTTCCTATGATCAAATGGCGTCCACTTTTTGCTCTTCATGTGCAAATCTTTAAAATTGCAAAAATAAGTAGAAGCGTGATAATTTCCGAGTAGTAACAAATGTTATAGGAATCGATCATACGTTTAGATACATAGACCTAGGTAAGTCATTAATTGCGTAAGTCAAACATGCGCAAGCTACGAGGCATATAATTCTATGATAGAGTGCACCTCTAACAGTAAAGCCAAACATGAGATTATGAGGAGATACATGCTTGGTTAAAATTAAACGGGGGAATGCAGGCAGCCTTATTATTATTTTTATTTGTATTCTTGTATTTTAATATTAGGTCTAAATGTCTCTGTTTCTGAAAAATAAATCTTTTGAATTTGTATATTAGGATGAAAAGTCTGTATGTATGTCTGTTAGTTTAATATATATTGTATGAGAATGTTTTTATTTTATTTTATTTAAATAAGTGAAATATATGTATCGATTATTTCTTATTTACGTAAAGCTTTAATAACTAATGTTATTAAAAACTATTTGTCGTCATAAGTTATAACAAGACAGCATAGTACCGATACAAATACTCGCTTTTTATTTTTTGGCCTTAAGGCCCTCTAGTCCTGCGAGAGTAGGTATTTAGAGCTGTCCTGGCGGTGCGTGAACAAGCCCGCGCGGACGAAGCGACTGTGAACTCTGATGACCCCGCTAGCTTCATACTGGTCACAGTAAAGAAATATAACTGTATTTTGACTTAAGCAATGCATTAATTATGATTAAACTTTAGTATGTAATTGATATCATTTTTTTAATAAATAGGTAGTAAAAAATTAATTGAAAGTCGAACTTACGGTAGGATCCATTATAATGAAAAAAAAAAGGATTCATAGTACAACCCTGAAATTCGTTATTTAATTTATGAAACCTAAGAACCTAAGAAATATGTCTTATACCTCTCTACTCGATTTGTTTAAGAGTGCGCAGTACGTTCGGTTCTCCATATAAACGTATTTATGCTCTCATTTTAAAACGCCATGCTAGAATAACGTGAAACTTTGTATACACAATGGGATTCGGCATATCTAGTTCGGAAATTAGTTTCTGTTGCTTGAAATTATAATGGAGAAAAAATACAGCGATTATTAAGGTTTTCATACAAGCCGTAAAAACTCAAAAAACCGATGTATTTTTTTTCTTTTACAATTTCTAGCAACAGAAACTTATTTTCGACCTAGATATGCCGGATTCCATTGTGTATACAATGTTTCATGTTATTCTAGCATGGCGTTTTAAAATGAGAGCATAAATACGTTTGTATGGAGAATATGTCATGCATTTTTTTATCTATTTGTGTTATATTTATACAGGGTGTTATATTTATTTGTCGTGTGCGTGTCATCGTCATCATTATCATATAGCTGATGGACGTCCACTGCTGGACATAGGCCTCCCCTAACGATTGCCACATAAAATACAGACAGAATATTTTTTGGTGGTTTAATTCATTCGTCAAAAGTTATTAGCTCTCAAAGCATAAAAAACATTGTGAAGTTTTTATTTTTTTACTATTTATGCGAAAAATTACCGTATTTTTAAAAAATAAATACCAGAAATGAGTTTTACATAAAGATGGTAAAAGAATAAATATGGTATATGAAACGATACCAAACTTGCCACGGTAGCTACCTGGAAATGGGTAGATCTTTTAAAAGAAGATTAGCTAGAAAGATAGATGTGTATAAATTTTAAAAGGGTCGGCAACGCGCATGTGACACCTCTGGAGTTGCAGGCGTCCATAGGCTGCGGTGACCGCTTACCATCAGGCGGGCCGTACGCTTGTTTGCCACTGACGTGGTATTAAAAAAAGACGGACGGAATTAATGTGTTGAAGCTCATAGCTTAAAAAAAATATTCAAGTGCAAAGCAGTAGATCTCTCACTATATCTACAATTTCTGGTAATAAACATTTCATTTTTACCAACTTTGGTTCCATTTCTGGAGGGGTTCAGTTCAGTTGTTATACTGTCATTTTTATACTGCGGCACTATGACCATAATTTATTTGTTAATAATTACGACTTTTTTCATTTGGGTTTTCATTGCCCTTCTTAAATAATTCGCAACAATAATATAAATTCGTCAAAAACTGCTTGTTTGGTGCACGAAACTGTCGCGGATAAAACTGACACAGGTCCGTTGTCTGTAAGCGCCAGCGCGCGACTGATCGGGCCTGCCGAGCCTCCGCGCTCGCGCATTTTGTAGGTATTTAAACATATTAATTAGTACAATCATTTTATCTTTTTAAATTCTGCAAAAATGTCTAGAAATACTGAATGGCTTTAGTTTAGTTCAAAAACTTTATTTAAAACATCAATAGTTTAGTCGTCAGATTGTAAATGCTTTACAAAAAGGAGTAACTTTAGGGTCTCTTTCTATCGAGCGAAGTTCATTAGATCGTGTATCTGAGTGCAACTTTGACTAGACTAGATCCTTAAGTAAAACATGTAATTTTTTCAAAATTTTAAAACCCTTTTTCTACGTTTCAGATTGTTTTTAGAAAACTCGAAAACGCTAACTCGCTTGACGACCTAGCCTTAATACATAAGTCATTTTGAATTCAAACTAAACGTATGTAATGACCCGGACCCGGTATGAGGGACCCGGGTATGTCCTTAAACTACGATCAAGACCACCGGAGGATGGGCAGCAGCATCCCTGGAGTGCGGTGGAGATCCTGCGATCGCCAACCCGCATGCCAAGCGAGGCGATTATGGCATTTACCCCCCATGAAATTGTGGGGGAGGCCTATGTCCAGCAGTGGACGTCCTTGGGCTGATATGGGGGTGGTGGGTATGTAATGACTAAAATAATTGTTTATCTCCAGGTAATCCTGTTATTACAGATTATCAGTTCGGTCCTAACCACATAACAAGGAGTACGTGTGCTAATCGCTTGACGTAATTTACTGTTACCGTTGTGCAAACATAAACCTTATTGCTATAGCCATTAAGTTCATTTCGGCTCACGTATAGTGCTTAAAATATTTATTTCTATCGTTAAGTAGTGCAGTGTTTGTGAATAATGCATAAAACACCTCTTTCGACATCCAGTGTCATCTCACCTAAAGGTGGTTCACAACCAGACCTTTCTGAATTAAGAGATGACGATGATTTACAACAAAATGTCAATCTTCGGAAAAGAAAGCAGCCGGAACACGATTGTTGTATCAAACAGGACCTGGCGGACTTCCGTAACGAAATTTTGTCAACTCTGAAATCCTTCAGTACTGCGCAAAATGAATCCATGCAAGCGATGCAACGCGAGCTCGTTGCTGATATAAAAAATCAAATTAGTTCTGTCACGTCGTTGACGGAAAAAATGTTAGAAGATCAATGTCAAATGAAGTCTGAGATATCTGATTTAAAGGACAGATTGTCTTCGGTTGAGGTGAAAAGTAACTGCTTGGAGGGCGCTGCGGATAGTCTTACTGAGATGAAAGCAGCTGTCAATAACCTAATCACTGAAAATAATAGTATCAAGCAGTTTGCCTTGCTAAATAACGTTGAAATCTCAGGTGTACCCTTCGTTAAAGGTGAAAACTTACTTAAAATTCTTCGAGACATCTGCATCAAGCTCGGTTACACGCTCCTAGAAACTGACATCGACATGATTCATCGAGTTCGCCGGTTTCAAACAGAACAAAGGGACACGCAGGCCAGTGTGCGCCCACCCGCAATTATTGTTAAGTTTACCCAACGCAAGCGCAAAGATGAGCTTCTAGCTGCCGCGCGCGCGAGGCGGGGCCTCACCACGGCCGATATTCAATTGCCCGGACCAGCTTCTACTTTGTACCTGAGCGATCACTTGACACCGGCAAACAAATTATTATTGAAGCGCGCTAGACAGATAAAAACAGAACACAATTACACATATTTGTGGACGCGCGACTGTAAAATATTTATACGCAAAAATGAAAGTTCTAAAGTTATTCATATTGCTGACGATTCTGTACTTTTACGCCTAGCCTGACTGGCTGTTTTGTTTTTTACCTGGTTCTATTCCAATTTAATGGTATTTAATATAACTGTTACTCGCATAACTCCTATGTACTGTACTATTAAGTCTCATTTATTTCATTACAAGCGAACTTTTTGTACCCATATCATTACGTCATCAAATTACCCATTTTTCATATGTACTTGTACATTATATATATGTCCATGTCCATGTTTACGCTTACGCTTTTGCAATAACTATTTTACACTCTCGACGCGAGATTTGCTGTATTTATATTTACCTACGACTTTTATTAGTAAACGTATGATTGTTAACATGTGCTGTTCTCGTCTCTGCGCAACCCTAATACCCCAAAAATTAATGTGTCTAACTTTCTTATGCTATAATGGCGAGTGATATTTTTAGTGGTTATTACCAGAATGTCAGGGGCCTACGAACAAAATCACAGGATTTCTTATCTCAAGTGGCCCAGTCCAACCACGATTTTATTTGTTTAACTGAGACATGGCTCACGGCAGATTTTTTCGATAGGGAGTATTTCGATTATAATTATAGTGTTTTTCGTTGTGATCGGTCTGCCGCGGATAGTGGTGCGTCTCGCGGTGGTGGGGTGGCGGTGGCGGTGCGCGGCGACCTCCGCCCGCTCCTCCGCGACTGGCCCATCCCTCCGCGAGCCTCTTGTGATTGTATCTGGGTTTCACTGCCTTTGATTGCCAATAGACATAACACGTCGTCGCAGCTGATTTCTCATACCGACAGATCCCGCTTTTTAAACATTTGCTGTATTTATATACCTAGTGGACCTAATTACCGTGAAGCATTAACTGATTTTACCGACCTTGCTGGTCAAATTATTATTGACAGACCAGACGATTTATTTTTAATTACAGGGGATTTTAATATACCAGAAGCTGTCTGGATTGGTAACCCAGATTCCGGGGTGCACTTGGTGACGTCTAGCAGCTTTAGTACGCGTCTTGTTCAAGAATTCTTATCTTACACTGGAACTAAACAATATAATTCAATCATTAATGTAAATGGTCGCATCCTAGACTTAATTTTCTGTAATTTTAACTGTTGTGTAACTAGCTGTGACTCCCCCCTTACACCTGAAGACTCACATCATAAATCACTTTGCATTGATATTAAACTTGACCTTCCGACTTATTTGACCCCTGCTACGCATACTATTTATAATATCCATTCAGCTGACTTTGACAAAATTAATAGAGAACTCTCTGCAGTCAATTGGATCGAGTTTTTTAAGAATTTACATTTAGATGACTGCATAGCAAAATTCAACAATTTCATAAATGATTTAATTCGTCAATATGCCCCACTTCGTCATGTCCGCCAGTCCTCGTCATCTGTCCCTGTTTGGTATAATAAATCCTTGCAAAAAATATTAAGAGAGAAACGTAAATATCACAAGCTATTTAAATTGTATGGAAATCCATTGGATTATCTAAGTTTTAGTATTCTTCGTAAGCGTGCCAATAAATTAGAGTCTGCGTGTTATAACAATTATATATCCTACTCTGAAAGTAAAATAAAATCTCACCCTAACTTTTTTTGGACCTACGTTAAATCAATATTTGCTAAAAATAAACTCCCTCAAATTCCACTAGACCATAGTCCATAGTCCATTGTAGACCATAGTCTACAAAGGTATTATCAGTTCAAACGGTGAGCAAATCTGTAACCTTTCTAATAATCACTTTCAATCGGTCTTCGAGCAGCCCAGCAATAGTGATCATGATGAAATAGTCAAAATCTCACCTCCTGATCCAGTAATTGATTTAAATTCAATCGAAATTACCCCACACATTGTAGAAAAATATTTAAAATCAATTAATGTTCATAAAGGCACCGGTCCGGATGGGATACATCCTTTATTAATAAAAAGGTGTTGTTCCTCTCTTACAACTCCTATCACCATACTTTTTACCAAATCCCTTAAAGATGGCGATGTTCCTAAAATCTGGAAGCAGGCGTGGGTAACTCCAATTCCTAAGGGTACAGTCAGCCGCGATATTGAGAAGTATCGTCCCATTTCCAAACTGTGTGTCTGTGCCAAATTATTAGAAAAAATAGTTACCGATCAACTTTTTAATGTTGTACGTCGTCATATTAATCCTAATCAGCATGGTTTTTTCAAGGGTCGATCTGTCGATAGCAATCTCTTGAGTTTCACTGACTTAATTTTTAGCGCCATGGATAACGGTTTCAGTGTTGACGCGATTTATACCAATTTTGCCAAGGCTTTCGACAAAATTTGTCATTACACTTTGTTGTCGAAACTTTGGCGGCTCGGTATACATGGCGATCTATTTCGCTGGATCAAATCTTATGTTGAGAATAGGGTCCAGTCCGTAGTGTTGCTGGCTTTTCAGTCAGAATGGAAACCGATTAGCTCTGGGGTGCCTCAAGGGTCCCATTTAGGTCCTTTGCTTTTTACATTATATGTGAACGATATTTCTGAATATATTAAGAATTCTAACCTGTTGCTATATGCAGATGATACTAAAATGTTCAGGATCATTAAAAATGAAAGTGATTGTGTCAAACTACAAAATGATCTTAATAATTTAGTTACGTATTGTGAAGCTAATCATTTATTTTTAAACTTTGATAAGTGCAACATAATCACATTCACTAAAAAGAAAAATACATTAAATTTAATTATAGTCTTTCAGGTAAAAGTTTAACACGGGTTTCTGAAATCCGTGATCTTGGAGTACTCATGGATAGTAAACTTACCTTTGTTCCTCATATCAATAATGTTTTAAAAAAATCATATAAACAACTAGGTTTTATTCTACGCGTTGGTAAGCCCTTTAAAAACCCTTTGACGTATAAAATCCTTTATAATAGCTTTGTCCGCAGTCACCTGGAGTTTGCATGTTCTGTCTGGAAGCCATATCACGCTGTTCATATTAACAGAATCGAAAAATTGCAGAAGAAATTTATTAAATCACTTGCGTTTAGGACTGGGCGAACGTATACAAATTATACGGATACATGTAAGCGTTTCAACATGCAAAAATTATGTGACCGTCGGGATTCCGTAGATTCCGTCTTACTTTTTAAAATTATTCATGCTGAGTTAGATGCCCCTACATTATTGCCAAAAATAAGTTTTAGGGTTCCGCGCAGACGAGAACGCCAGTGTCGTAAGAAAGACCTTTTCTGTATTCTTCGCAATCGAACGAACTACGCCGGGAACACATTCATTAAGCGTGCTTGCAAATTATTTAATAATAATGAAAAACTTATAACCATTGATATCTTTAACTGTACAAGTACTTCTCTGAAGAAAGCATTTAAATAGACTTAAGGACAATTGTACTCTGAATGAATAGTTAAGTATTTCTGCTCACTTTAATCAGATATGTTTTTCTACTAGTTTATCAAACACCTGCTACTGTACACACTTGAAATCTTATAAATTTATTCGTAAAATTATGTTTAAATTACCTTATAAAACAGTTTATGTTTGCTATGTTGTCGTAGTACACTTCATATATTAGCCACGTATTTTTTTTAACTCGTACTTTCAGGAAACTATAGGTCTGTTTTTCTGTTTCTTTTATCTTACTCAAGATTTATGTATGACTGTTTGTTTCTTAATAAAAAAAAAAAAAAAATTAGTAATCAACGATATCAAGTCAGAAAATATCCATTTTTTTATTTAAATCTTTTTTTTTATTAACACGGTCTTGCTTTTTTTGTGAATCTGAATTATAAACTGATTTTTTTTCAGATTCACAAACAACTATTTTTTTTTAATTTACCTAAAAAAAAAAATAATTGTGAAAAAACGCCAATTTCGTAGTTTTGTTTTCGCAATTGGCTTAAAAATATCTGTTTCATAATCGATTATGAAATAAGAAATTATCTGTCGATTTAGCGATTGAATTTAGTTATCAACTCAGAAAAAATATAATTTTTCTTTGTGCCTAATGAATTGATTATCAAAGAGAAATTATCTTTCGCTGTTTCATTATGAAAATGAATAATACAACGAAAAATATTTGTGATTTAAGTAATCGGAGTTCGTAATCAACAGCTACGAAAGAGAAATCAATTGTAATTATTTTATTTTAAATTGCAATGGAAACATTTATTTGCCATTTAGTAATGCTAATGAAGCGAAGTTTGATCACCAGCACCACTCACAATGCATGCTCTTTGAATTAGTTTGAGCACTGTTATAACTGCCCTGCCACGAGTTGTTCAATCACTTTTGTCAAGATTCGCGATTATTGCGTCAAATAAACAAGCAATAAAGCTGATTTCCATGAATAAATAGGGATTTGTATGTAGTGAGAAAAAATATATTATAGCACCACCACCATCCAAGCACGTCCACTGCTGGACATAGGCCTCCCCCAATTTCATTGGGGGTAAATGCCGTAATCGCTTCGCCACATTAGCATATTTCAGATAAATTTATCATCTCAGTATATCCTTTTTTCTTTCAAACTAACATGTACATATATGTGTTACAGACTCTCAGACGGTACTATATTACGGGGTTATATATATATATATATATATATATATATATTATTACATTAAACAAAGTCAGACCATAATTTGAAAAAGTTTTAAATGGCGGCCATAATTCCCAAATAGTCGCTGGAATAGGAGCAAAAAATTCAACGGTATATTCAGGTTGAGCACTCCTTAAGTTATTTTCTTGGGGGTTCAGTTGAAAAAAAAATCTTGTATTTGTTTTATGCAAATATAGCTCACGAGTATTTTTTACTTTTACTCTACTGGAGTGAATTTAATATTTTTTTTATTTTAAAAGCACTACATATTGATAAACGAAATTTCAAATGTCGCAAGAATATACTTCGAAACCAAAAATGCAATAACAACTATTATTAACCATAACTTTTTTATGATACCTCAAAATCAGCAAACACTGTCGCGCTATAATCTCGTAGTGTGTATATACCTCTATTATTATCTTTTTTGATCTCGTGGTGTCAAGTTCTATTACCTGGAGGTCATAACTTTAAATCAAAATTTCTCCGAATTAAAATAGTTATTTATGCTACAAGTGCGGAAAGTTTGTGATTTTCGATGTCATTCTTGTACTCGAGAGAGTGTAGCGAACGAGTTTATAATGCGACACGAGTCGAAAATCATCTGTACGCACGCGTATCATACAACGTTTTACTATGCATTGTGCGAAAAAATTATGCAATCGAAAAGTTACCTACTTCAAAATACATATATAGGTTACATTTACCATTGCTCGATATATACAGTCTTATTGTCTGGAGCTTCACTTTTAAACTGCTTAGACAAAGATTGCTATAAAATTTTACTCAAAACCATCGTTTTACTGTTTTAGAAATGCAAATAAATGATTACAGTAACTTTTTAGACTTCATCGTAAAAAATGTAATAGGCTTTTAATTTATTATAATTTATTAATTTAAAGAAATTAGTAAAACGTTTTTTTTTAAATACAAGCACACTAAACTTATGGCTCCATGCTGCCAAAGGATATTAAGTGAATATTTATAATTTATTTGTAAGTAAAAATATAAATGTAATAATAGTACATTACGATACAAGTGCAGATAACAGGAAATTCGCAACGAGTGGTGATAAATTAAAACACGACCGAAGGGAGTGTTTTAAATCGACACGAGTTGCGAATTACCTATTCGCACGTGTATCGTACGTTTTACAGTACATATGGCTCTTTAAAGTTTCGTCATACGTACGTAATCTGCTGATTACCGCACTCGTGCGGTAAAGTAGCACCATATGTACTGTAAAATGATTTATAATACGTTTAGCGAAGTACTAATATTTATACACCATTAATAAAAATGTAAATCTATAATTGAATAATTTGTAAAACTTTGCTCAAATAATGCAAACTCTTTGCGTCGCGCTGACGACGGTGTAAAAGATAAAAAAAAGTAAAAAGCACTAGTGCTGAAAAGTGATACTTTCCGCACAGTTTGGCTGCTTAGAAAACGCTCTTTTCGAGCACATCATAGAGTGCCAGAATTAAGAAACTGTGGAACATCCTAAGGCCTTGTAAATCCTGTCATGATTTCAGGAGACCAGCCTCCGAAATTCTGTCTCCCTCGCTTGCGAAATATCCAATTTCTCGATATACGAAACACCATTCCAAATTTGAATAAAGATTCATAAATGTCATAACGAATGATTAGGTATTTGATAATTTACCCACTGACAGATTTCTGAATCGAAAATAGGGTTTTAAAAAATCACAACTATTTTTCAACGAGCTATTCAGTGCAATGGGCTTTACGGCAAAAATTCATGCCCACTTTTCGTGTATCGAATTAGGTAGGGACTCTATTTTATTAACTGTAAAGGTTTCTTGTTTACTACGGAACTCTAAAAAATACCGATATGAGGGGAATTTTAAGTGAAGTTATCACATGTATTATAAAAGTTCACCATGTCTAAGTTTACAATTAATATTGATGTTTGTATTGGTGTGAATCTATTACAAAAAAAAAACACAACTATATCTTATATAACTTACTTATTCGTATCATAGAAAAACCTTTAAAAAAATTCTATGAGTTTTGTACGTTAAGATTTCTTATTGTGCAATAAAGATTAAATAAAATAAATAAATGGATTTTTTTTTACTTTTTGAAGAAAAAAACTATTAATAAAATATACATGTAGACGCTTTCAAGACGAAACAAATTTTACTATGGCAGAAACTATCTAAAATCATGTGGCCAGCAAGCGAAGATGCCTTATACTCCCTAATAGGACCTCGGTGTCTGAATAGCCGATGATAGCACAAGTTTGCTGTAACTACTCACTTGAATTAACGAGATAAGGGATCCGGGGATGCATGCAAGATACTCATGGGCGATAACGCCAAAACTATGATATTACGATCCTGATGGAATAATCACTCTGTTTACTATATAATTTATGACGTGATATGACTAGGGGCTCGAATTCGAAAGAAATATAAACGGAACAGATATAAGCCGAGCAGTGTTCAGAATAGGCAGACTTTTGACTTTCCGATATAACATAATTATTTTATGTGAAATAATAACATTTATATTCATTTTTTCAGAATGACCCTTATAGAAGAAAAAAGTCCAGATGTTACTCCGTAATTTTTTTCTTTCTGGTAATCACATAGCACGTCCATATAAAATTAAATAAGACTGCATAAAAATGTGACAATCAGGTATGGAATATTTAAAAGACACTTTTTTATTTATGAGGATCATTAGTGTTAGTATTTATCAAAAACCGATGAAAATTCTGAAGAAAGTTCATGTACAATGCTAACGCTTCAGCCTTTAAGGATTTAAAATAATTGATATTTACTTTCGAATTTTGAACATCTACGTAGGCGGAATACGGTCGGAGTGTTTGATAGAATTTCAAGTCTCATTTATTATTTCCTGTTGGTTCACCGGCAACTTAGTAATTATGATTTTATATATCGCCAGTGGACGCCTTAGGGCTTACACGTTAATGTTTTTCTTTAACAATTTGCTCTTCTGAATCAGTTCAACTTTCGGGGATTAATTTTCGATATTGTATTATTAAAGCTATTTAGGGAAGAAAGTTTTTCCGATTAATGTACGAGTATATAAATATTTTTTAAAGATTTTTGAGTATAATTTAAGTATTCAGTTTTGCACTTTCTAAGAATGCCACCATGCTAATGCCGCCGATGCAAACGAGGTGTGTTATAAGTTTAACATTTATGTGGGTATATGTAAAAATGTAGCATTGTAGCTCCCAAACAGATAAACCCATTATTTGCAGGTCCCTCAACCTCAACTCAATGCATCCTCGGGAACTCAGACCACGTTACTCACCATCCCGCACACAATACCACACACCTAAAGAGCAAGCAGTGTGCATATTATATTTATACTCACATAGGTATAAATATTATATTAAGACTTCGGTATGGTCGATCCATCTAATGCATATAAATAGGCAAGTCAATTTGAGATAATTTTACCCCAAGTGCAAGGTCACGGGTCACAACGCGGCATAGGTCACGGGTCTTGAATGGGTATTTTTTTGAAAACTTTCATTGATAACATAATGTTATGGGACCTTTCAAATAGCCGTCTTTACCACCATCACGAATTTTACACAAGCACATAGTCCAAAGTAATTATTCTAAAAAATAAAAATAATAACGTGAAATCATTTCTTTACCCTGTAATCAGGGGGGGGGGGGGTGTTAATACACTTGCTAGTCTATTATTTGATACATACGTAAGTTTCATTAGCTCGGCGTGCGTAGAAGCCATAACTCGAGAGACGTCAAAATCAAATTGCTTAAACTAGAATCGTTATCTATTCCAGATATTCCAATTTTCTTGCGCAGTTGATTAGAATAAATTAGGTAGGTACTCAAGTTCAGGTTAAATTCTATCCTGAAATACATCCTTGAATCGATCGCTTCCTGTCCTGGCAAGTTCGTGTGAACTAAGTCAGTTGCACACGGCGTGGATGGGATTACGGTCGGATCGGGGCATATTGGTGGAGTCCACCAAAAGTTTACCTAACTCCGTCCGATTTTAGGATTGAATTGACTTTCGTGAACGTTTGGGATTGTGAAAAGCATTCGAACAGATTTTACTAGAAATGAATAGAAAGTATTTTAGGTAATTAATTGAATTAGAATAGAAAAAAATAATTTATTTATTAACACAGTCACACAATACAAACTAAATAAAAAATTTAAAGTTTAGTGCGAGCAAAAAGGATTAACCTCAGCTTGATCGCCTTCTCGAAGTTGGACCTACACAACTGGACTGTTTGTCCCAGGTACACATATTCTACAACCATTTCGAGCGTCGAGTCTCAGGTCTTAACTGGAGTTGGTACTACGTAGACGTTAGACATGGTCTTCGTTTTGTCCATGGTCATCTTAAGACCAAACTTCTTCAGAGCCCCTATTTAGATCACCAAGCGTAGTATAAGTATACATTATCCATGGTTTCTTTGCCGAGTCTTGAAAAACTCAGCGCAACGGACCCAGCGCAATAAACAGCTTCAATAAACCCGTCTTCTAGGCAATCAAAATGGTTCTGGAGTTTCAGCTGAAAGCTTTCAGGGTTTTGTAATAGGATCGGTGCTGGACGGAGCGGAAACTTTATTAATCGAGAGCGTTCTCGCTTAACGCATATATTCAATGTGCCCCACACAAGACGGTGATCGCTCCCGGTTTTGACCGCATTGATCACCGAGACATTACTGAATATAATTATGCTTCTTCGTGCACATGATAAAGTCTATTTCATTTTTGGTTGCACCATCGGGTATCATTCAGGTCCACTTTCTGTGTTCTCGCTTCTTGAAGAAAGAGTTCATCGTGTAGAGTCCCTCCTTCTCCGTGAAACTGGCCAGTAAGTGACCCCGATGGTTTTGAGATCCAACTCCAAATTTCCCCACTTTTATCTCGTCAAGTCACCCTCTCGCTTGCCCAGTTTTGCGTTGAAGTCCCCCACGACAACGGTGAAGTAGGTTTCAGAACTGTGTCTGGCCTTTGATCCATCCTCATACACAGCCTAACTCTTCGTCTTCGTCGTTTCGTCGACTCTTCGTCGGAGTATGAAGAAGTTGGAGTATAAACCTATATGAGTATAAGGTATGCTACCCTGGTCGATACACTGTCGATCTTCACCACGTTCTTTACGAGGGAGGTGTGGACGATGTCATGAACTGGACACCTCTCAGGGACTGTTGTTCACCTTGCCGGATGCTTTTTTGCTTGTAACATTCTCAGATGTTTAGGTAAATGGCGGGAATACACTACAGAATGCGTCTAACGACATATTTCTGTTAAAGCAATTTAAACTTTTGGCAAAAGCCCTACGAGTAGATTAGTAAATAAAATAAATAAATTTGATACTCCGGTAAAATGTTAATCCTATGCACCACGGGGGGAAATGCCATAATCGCCACGATTGACATGCAGGTTGGCGATCGCAGTATCTCCACCGCACTGCGCAGGGATGGTGCTGCGCATCCCATGCTGGTTTTAGTCCTAGTTTTAGGACATACTCGCGTCCAAGTGGTACTTCATGAAGTCTTTATTCTACGAAGTATGCTTATCTTTTATGGTGAACGATAATGAGGTAGCAAAACCGCACAATAGGACAATGGATTAAACACAATCAAAACCGAACAAGTATACCAATGTACAATTTCAACAGATAATAAATAATAAGCGTGTATTTTGCCGTGCATTTGCTGGAAAATTTCACGCTTGTGCAAAATACTCACCAATTTGACTGCATCCATTCTGATGATTTCAACCGTGTTCAAATGATGAGCATGCCAAATTGCCGGCGACATCCAATCAGTCGGACAAATACTAGTTTATGGAGTGTGCCCACTTTGTTGCGCTGAACGTACATATTAGGGTAAGTAAACAATACAGTGCGGGCGCATTCAAACTAGTGTTGGTAAAGACTTGAGTCTTTAGAGTCTTCATTCCGAAGACTCGACTTAGTTTTTTAGACTAATCGAAGATTGAGTGTTTTGTCGAGACTCGAGTCCTCTAAAAAGACTCGAGTCCTCTAAAAAGACTCGAGTCTCCAATAGAGACTTGAAAGTTTTGTTTAATAAGTGTAAACAAAAGGCTTTTAACTCATTATGATAAGAACTCAACTGTACTTGTAGAAACA
Source organism: Notocelia uddmanniana (assembly GCA_905163555.1). Lineage (NCBI taxonomy): Eukaryota > Metazoa > Arthropoda > Insecta > Lepidoptera > Tortricidae > Notocelia > Notocelia uddmanniana. The sequence goes on along the minus strand of LR991065.1, from coordinate 10,629,584 downwards.
CGTATAAGGTTACGCGGCCTACTCAGTGAAATAGGTACTGTAGAAATGAGTTCTTTGGATAGAAACTTCAAAATTGAGTCTTTGCTGATTCAAGTATTTTAAGACGCACACCAAAAGTAAAAAAAAAAGTATAAAAGATACGAACGTTTGAGTCTTTTCTAAGGCTCGAGTTGTGACTACAAGAATAGAATAACTTTATTTCGCAATTTTACACTTTATATGATACAGACTAATATATAAGGAGAGCTTAATGCGAAAACGGAGTCCACTCAGCATAATGTCGATCCACAGAAGGTGAAACGACGCTGGTATTATGTGGATCCACATGTGGTGCACTACAGAACTGCACGTCTAAAAATCGCTATGATATACGCACTCCGCGTTACCTATAGGTACTTAGAGCTAGGCACACAAATAATTTGACATGCAAAATAAGTAAACCTACCACACAATATTAATTTTACATACATTTAAATATAACATACAGTATCTATCACACTGAAATTCTTGAGTGCAAAGTAGACTACCAAATATTGAGACACTCGATAAGACTCGAAAAAGAACTCGACTCATGACTCAAAAGACTCGGAAGTCTTTAAAACTTGGAGTCCCATAAGTATGAGTCGAGTTCTTGAATTCGAGACTCCATAAACTTGAGTCTTTACCAACACTAATTCAAACAAATAGCACCGTTAGATCAATGGAGCACTCAGTAGAAAATTATTTTATATTTTTTGTGCTCTTATACTTATGGGGGCATTTATTTTTTTACATAACGTTTTAGGTCACATTTTCAACTCTCATTTAGCTCACTGAAGCTTATTTTTATTTATCGTATGGCAGATTATCTCGTGGTTCGTAACGATGACCCATGAGATCTTCGGGAAGACAGTATGGTTGCCAGTTTGTAGCACTTTTAGCACCACCGGTCACCTTTTAGGGTAACGGTGGGTGCTCCCTACGCACGTGGTGCAACTTCGACCCCCCTTTGTCAAGTGAGTGGGCAACTTGACTGTTACAAGTTCTCAAGCCACCCGAAGACTAACTTGGCTTAACGACTGCTGTCATAGCCAGCAGCCAGGATCAATGCCTTAGCGTGCTTTCCAAAGCACAGGAGCGTTCAGTTAGTAACCATCCAAGAACTGACCTGGGCCCACGTTGCTTAACCTCGCACACCGCACGGGGTACGCGGGCGCCTCTGGCCCACGAGCGCCCCAAGAAGCTAATTGAAACAAGCGAGGTTAAAACGAACTTAATTTTTGCACCAAAATACGATGTTGAACCTTTATTCGCAACATCTGCAACATCTTTACGATCCTTTTGTCCAACTTTTTACTGATTTCGTGGTTTGTTGGTTTTGTACTAGTTTTTACTAGGGAGCAAAAACTAGTACATTATGTCGGCAATCCCATACAAAGTGGACTCGTTTTATTTGTACAGTAAAACCAATTTTGAAATGAACGCTATTAGTGATTGTTTCAATTTGTAAGGTTCTGTGTATTTTATTTTTTTGTTTTTGTGTGTCTCTTGCTTAAGTCAGACACGTTACCGGAAAGAGTACAAAAGCTCTCACGAGAGCACTAGAATTTTTAGATGGTACAAATTGACATAATTATTAAATGTATCCAATAATTCTTGTAAGTAGTATTTGTTTTAAGCGAAATTTTTGACATATTTAGTATTTCAATCCATATATATATATACTACTATTGTATAATTTCTTGATAATCTCAGTATGTGTATGTTCTGTTTTCTGTATATTGAAACCATGCCATACGACTATTGAGAAATTAACAATTTATTTATTTATTGGAGAACCAACCGCACATGAAACTATTTGGCAATATATATAAAAATCGGAGGCCAATTATAGGTTCTCACAGATAGAAATTACATAGAAAAAAAAACTTCTCTAAGTATATATACATACTTTACAAATCTGCGTAGACTAGGCAAGTACATACATAAGTTAAAAATGGAAACAAATGAAAACAAAAATCATTACAGACAAAATAGAAAGGTCAAGCTCACTCAAAGAATTTAAGCGTTAAAATACGGCGTATAGAGTGCGTATTTATATTAAACACATCAATATCGTGCTCTCTTGACAGATTGTTAAGTGATCTACCCGCGCGAATAAGGAAACTGTTACGTCTGTAATTCGAGGATGCAAAAGGAACAATAATAGGGGGATAATACCTTTTAACTCTATTAGGAGTGTTAAACATAATACTACTAAGCAGTTCAGGATAGTCAATGCTGCCGTTAGTAAATTTTAAGAAATACATAATGTCAGCAATTTCACGTCGCTGTAACAAAGGTAACAAATGGTGTTTTTTGCACACACCAATATAGTTAGATGAAATATATGGGGTGCGTAATTCATAGCAGAGAAACTTTATGAATTTTCTCTGAATCCGCTCGATCCTATCTATAAACATATATATAAACATTGTAGCAGGGGTTCCAGATCTGGGAAGCATACTCGAGTTTGCTTCTTACAAATGAACAATACAAGATCTTGATAGTTTTTGCCTGTGTAAAATCAGAAGAGCTACGCATTATAAATCCAAGAGACTTAATAGCGCTCTTCACAATGCTATCAATGTGCGAGTCAAATAATAATTTGGAATCATGTATAACGCCCAGATCTCTCAGAAAAGATACTCTTAATAAATTTTGATTATTTATAGCATAAACAGAAGTTATCGGTGATCTCTGACGTGAGAAGGTAAAGGTGAGGACATTTAGACAGGTTAAGATCCAACTTATTTTCACTACAATACATACCAAGACTATCAAGATCGGATTGCAAAAGAGCAACATCTTGGTCTGATTTAATCTGAGCAATAATTTTCATATCATCTGCAAAACAAAGCAACCTAGAATACTTAAAGCATACGGAGATATCATAAATGAAAATATTAAAAAGCAAAGGACCAAGCAAAGATCCTTGTGGGACACCACTTGGAACCTTAACCCAACCAGAAACATAATTACTTATAACAACAGCTTGAGATCGGTTATTAATATATGAAGAGAACCACCTCAACAGGTCACCATTTATCCCTATGCGCTGAAGTTTCACGATAAGCAACTTGTGGTCAATACGATCGAAGGCTTTACTGTAGTCCGTGTAAATTACATCTACCTGATTACCTTTATCCATTGCCCGCGTAATAAAATCATTAAGTAGCACCAGTTTGGACACCGTAGATTTTCGCTGCATAAAACCATGCTGACTATGATTAAAAGAATGTTTTATAGCATCATAGGCTTGTACATATACTAATTTTTCGAACACTTTAGCTAAGATACATAATTTAGACACAGGTCTGTAATTAACTTTTTCTATCCGAGACCCTTTTTTGAAAACGGGAGTAATGTACACAGATTTCCATATATTAGGAACAACACACTCACTAAGTGACCGTTTGAACAACAGCTCAATAGGCTTCAATAGACCTTTAGCATAATTAGTTAAAAACTGAGCAGGAAGCTTATCAGGACCTGCAGATTTAGAAGGGTCAAGGGTAAGAAGCAAACGAAGGATGAAATCCGGATCAACTTCAATCTTAAATATTTCAGTTGCTGAGTTCCAGGTACCATTGTAAGACAAAACATCTGAGCTATTGGTAGGAGCAGAAAAAGTTGTATAAAAATAGTCAGAAAATGCATTGCATATGTCTGCACCATTTGAAATCACTCTGTCACCATACTTCATGGAACTTGGTATACCATGAGAAACACTACGCGATTTAATAAAGGTCCAAAACTGTTTTGGATTCCGAGCAATATTGCTCTCAACACGAGCAATATATGTCGAATAACATTCTCGTTCTATTCTTTTAACACGGTCTCTTAAAATACAGTAAGAAGTATAGTCGGACTTATTGCCATTTTTATATTTTTTCAAATACTTAGTTATTTCTTTAATAACTTTTTTAAAGATGCAGAAAACCATGGAGGAAAACTACCCATGTTTAGGACCTTATAAGAAATATATTTATCTCTTAATTTTTTTTAAAGTAGAATAAAAAACTCAACGCATTGTTGAAGTGATCGGCAAGAAAATTCATTTACCCAAGTAATCAAGAATAACTCATTGTCTATCGAGGTATAATCACCCTTGTTATAATAATATTTATAGCGTGGCATTAATAGAATTTAACACAGACATAATTAAATCCCCGGAAATTAGAAATTTATCATTGGGGTGATTAATTACAATATTTTTAAGTTAGATAACTGTTGGGAAAACGTAAATCCTCTATTTTGCTTACATATATATAAGACACCTAGGTGAACGTTAAGTACATTATTAGAGTCATCAGATATAGACAGAGTGACCCACAAGTCCTCAGCTGAGGAGTGGTACTCAGGGCGCGGTACCACGGCCAGGTCCCTGCGAGCAGCGATGAGCACGCCGCCGCCACGACCTTGACTCGTCAGCGCTGCGTCACGGTCTCGCCTCCAAACCATGTATCGGTCGTCAAATAGCTCGTTGTCTAAAACTCCATCTAGAAGCCACGTTTTTACTGATTTCGTGGTAATCAGAATCTTAAACACAGTTAAGTACCTATTTGCTAAAATAATGGTCTCAAAAATATTTTCAGAAAAAATACTTAGTTCAGCTTTCCCTTTTTTAACTTTTTACTACGTCACCTTAATTAAAAGTAAATAAAGCTCTTACGTACATATTATTTTTCATATGTACGCAAGAATTTTTCAGTTTCATTCCCTCTTTTTACGCGAGAAGCTCTGTTAAAAATTCTTAGGTTCTAGCAGAAAGTGGGTAAGTAAAACAAGATACCTATATAAAGAAATGTCGGTCTGAACAATGATCGTAGAGTCATGAAAGGTTAATTTACACCTTTTTACATTCATTCTTTTATGTAAGGGCATGTTTTTATGTATTTGCAGTAAAGCGGTATTTGATTTTAGTTTGAATGCAAAGAGAACTTAATCTGATTTTAAAATATACCTAATTTTATTAATATGTACCTACAACACTTTTTTTATGGAAATTAAAAAATATACAATAAATGATAATAACAATAAAATCTACATCACAAATGTAGCAAAAGATCACGTTCACCGGTCGTTAACAAACACATCGGCTCATTGTGTCATAACATAACATAAAAAAGGAGAAAAAATGGCCTAAGGCACACATTTGTAAAGGTTGGGATCTCCTAGTAAGTATCTAATAGGGTAAAAGTAAAGGTTGCGGGAGTCCACCGGATGCGGGTGCCGCAGGAACGGTAATTGTGGAACTCTTTGGGGAGACCTATGCCCAACAGTGGACGTCCTTCGGCTAACATGATGATGATGTTAATAATCATGTTGGTAACTCTTCATTTACTCATGCACGACAACAAACTCATTTTTCGAATCTTTGAAGACGCTTTTAGTCAAACGCAATATTTTATGTCTCATTTCAATCAAATCGGGATTAAAAAATTGTTCCAATATGAAATTATTGTTCATATTATCCATACTAATATACTAATTACTAATTTACTAATATTACTAATTACTAATTTACTAATATTTACTAATTACTAATATACAAATACTAATATACTAATTACTATTAATAATTACTAATATTACAAATTTACTAATATTACTAATTACTAATTTACTATTTACTAATTACTGTTACAAATTACTAATACTAATGTACTAATCCATACTAATATTATAAATGCGAAAGTCACCCGTCTGTCTGTTTGTCTGTTACCTCTTTACGCTTAAACCGCTTAACCGATTTAGATGAAATTTGGTATAGAGATAGTTAGAGTCCCGGGAAAGGACATAGAATAGTTTTTATTCCGGAAATCATTATTTAGGAGGTGAAAAGGGGAGTAAAAGTTGGTATGGACGCCTACTAGAAATTAAATAGCAATTTTTTCTATAATATCGTTTGCTATGAGTGTAAACCCGCTAAATCCATTTCTTGACATTTTTTCGTTTTACCCACCATTATGTAGCAAAAAAAGATGCATCACTTGAGAAAGACAGCTACCATTGTCAATTGAATTGATGAATTCCCTCCACGAGTTTAAAAGTTATCCGCTAACTCCAATATACCCGCCATTTTCGTAAGAATTTTGGTCGCTTAGATGTGTGTTCTCTCAAAAGATGTTTGAACTGTGTTTCGTGTTATTGGTGTAAATGAAGAAGTATAACATCGCAAAGGTAGGTACTATTATTGTTTTTTATTAATCTTTTGTGGCTTTTGAGCTGTAAATCCAATACATTTACTGTTTTAGGGTTAGGTTAACCTCTTCTCCAAATTAATGGGAGTTTTTATTCTTACTATCGCGATGAACGTACTTAGCAGGTATTTTTCATATTGTCAAAATAATTTTGTTGCAGTGTCTTAAGACGAAAGTGTGTGTTGCTAGTGATGACATAATGGGTATTGAAATGTAGTCGCTTACTATGGGCCTCATAAGAGGGCTTATGGAGAGGGCTATGCTGGGAGTATCTCTGCGTGATCGCATCAGAAATGAGGCCATCTGCAGTTGAAGCAAAATAACCGACATAGCCCTTCGAATCGCTAAACTTAAGTGGCAGTGGGCGGGGCACATTGCACGTAGAACCGTTGGCCGTTGGAGAGGAAAGGTTCTCGAGTGGCGACCACATACCGGAAGGCGCAGCGTGGGTAGACCCCCCACAAGGTGGCCTGATGACCTGGTAAAGGTCGCAGGAGTCCGCTGGATGCGGATGGCGAAGGATCGGTCATTGTGTTACTCTTTGGGGGGCGGCCTATGTCCAGCAGTGGACGTCTTACGGCTGATATGATGATGATGATGATTCGTTTTGAAAGTAGGATTTCTATTAAAATTTTGTCCGTGCGCGGTAAAGAGCATGTCATATTGAATGTAATCATTTCTCAAGGGGGTGTAAAAAAGGGTGAAAGATGTATGGGAAAACAAATAATTATAAAGCGAGAATGAGTTCTACGCAGACAAAGTCGCGGGCAAAAGCTAGTAATATTATAAATGCGAAAGTCACCCGTCTGTCTGTCTGTCTGTTACCTCTTCACGCTTAAACCGCTTAACCGATTTAGATGAAATTTGGCATAGAGATAGTTCGAGTGCCCGGAAAGGACATAGGATAGTTTTTATTCCGGAAATCGTTCCTTAAGGAGTCTAAAGGGGGTAAAGGTTTGTATGGGCGCCTAACACAATTAAATAGCAATTATTTATATAAGTTTATTTTTGCTAACATTATATTTAAGTACATACAGTGTTATTGTTACTAAATAAGTATGGATTCCGTGTCCGAAATAAATAGTATTTAATATAATATCGTTGGCTAAGAGAGTAAACCCGCTTAATCCATTCCTTAACATTTTTTTTATCTACCTTTATTATCAAAAAAGATGTATCGTCTGAGAAAAACAGCTACTGCCAGTTATTTTAACAAATTGCTTAAATCACATGAGGAGTATACGAGTAACAGTCAATTCCGCGAGTTTAAAAGTTATCGGCTAATTCCAATATACCCGCCATTTTCGTAAGAATTTTGATCGCCTAGATGTGTGTTCTCGCGAAAGATAACTTTGTTTTGTGTTTTTAGTATAAACGAAGAATCATCGTAAAGGTATGTACTATTATTATTGTTTTATATTAATATTTCGTGGCTTTTGAGCTGTAAATCCAATACAATCACTGTTTAGGAGTTAGGTTAACCTCTTATCAAAATTAATGGAAATTTTTATTCTTACTATCGCGATAGACGTACTTGGCAGGTATTTTTATTTTCTTTAATAGAATTTTGTTACAATGTCTCAAGACGACAGTCTTTGACCAGTTTATGTTGCCTTTGGATGACATAATGGGCACTGAAACGTGGTCGCTTACTATGGCCCTCATAAGAGGGCTTAGTCACCAAAAAAGCAACGGAGAAGGCTGTGCTGGGATTATCTCAGCGAGTACTGCTCCGAAAGCGTTATTTTATTTATTTATTGCACGTAGAAACGATGGCCGTTAGGGCGGAAAGGTTCTCGAGTAGCGACCACTTACCGGAAGGCGCAGAGTGGGTAGGCCCCACACAAGATGGACTGATGGTCATCAGGTCACTTTCACCAGGTCTGGTGAAAGTCGCTGTAGTCCGCTGTGGCGCAGGACCGGGCATTGTGGCACTATTTGAGGGAGGCCTACGCCCAGCAGTGGATGTCCTCCGGCTGATATGATGATGATGAATATTTTCACACAACACCCAATTTTTATTAATATAGGTAGATAACCTAATGTGTATACGAAAATGTAAAACTTTGACGTGTACTGTTTGTCCACTGCAAATAAATGAGTATGAGTATGAGTATAAATACAATATATATATATATATATATTGGGGTGTGTGAAAAAAAAACAAGCAAACATGCAGACGAACTGAGTAGTTCCTACGTTATATTGAAGTCGGTATGTATGTATACTTATTATATTTGTTTCAGAAATTTCATTTAGTTTCTCTCAAGAAGTTTCTTTGTATATCCCCCCTTATCCTTTGTGTGTCCCTTCGATTTACATAAAGATCTATTTACTTTCTTTTGCTCTATAAACTGCTAAATCCATCATTTTAAATATTAGGTGATTGCAAACTACCTACAGTTAAGTTACAAAAGTCATCGTAACAAATAGATAACCAAAATATTTTTTGTCTCTCCTGTAAGTAAACTTCCATAATATGACGTTAGCAGGTTTAGACTATTAGCCGACGATATAACGAGTTGAACGCGGACGGAGTCGCGGGCAAAAGCTAGTATCCAATAAATAGGATAACGATTATGACATATCGGAAGCGAGTCATGCTTTTAGTCTTTAATAGGCCCCTCAACTGGTCGACGGAAGAGTTTGTATCCTCTCCGGTTTTTTTTTACATTTTACTTTTATGTGTCTTTCGGATTTTTTAAAGATGACATATGAATATTATAACAAAATGGTCTGGGCCGAAAGGGGAAAAGGAAGAAAGGTAGACTACGAAGACGATGGACGGACGACATAACCGAGGTTACGGAACTATACTGGATGAAATTGGCCAACGACAGGGACAAATGGCACGGGACGGAGGAGGCTTCTACCCAAAAGGGGTTCATTATGAAAACCTATTAAAATTGGAAAAGCACAATTTAGATTAACTAATTAGTATTATGCAATACATAAAGTCATATATCAGTCCTTGGATGGGTGACCGCTTTGAGTGGTTACTAACTGAGCGCTCCCGTGCTTTGGAAGGCACGTTAAGCCGTTGATCCCGGTTGCTGTCTATGATAGCAGTCGTTAAGCCAAGTTAGAGGCCTCCGGGCGGCTTGAGAACCTCTATCAGTCAAGTTGCCCACTCACTTAACAAGCATAATCCCAATATGGTCTAGTTTCCCCCTCGGGTTGGAAGGTCAGATGGCAGTCGCGTCTGTAAAAACTAGTGCCTACGCCAATTCTTGGGATTAGGTAGCGGACCCCAGGCATCCTTCAGGATGCACCTGTACTGGGAATAACGCTAGGAGGATGATGATGCAATACATAAAGCTTAATAATTTATATTGGGCTGTTGTATGATGTTGTAGAAACTTGATAATAATATGAATATTGGGCTGTTGTATGAGGAGATGTATGTAAATGTTTGAAGCGAAAGAAGTATGTAAGGACCGTAGGTTTTCGCATTATCTGGTCTCTGCTTACCCCAATGGCATACGGGCGTGAGTATATGTATATATGTATGTTATTACAACCTTTGGCTAGATGCTGGCCCAGAGCAATCCCATTTTTAATATAAAAATAAAAAAAACCTTATTATTATAACTCCTTTTGTCAATGTCCGATGGATTACCAGACCGAAGCGTAATTAAGACTTTGAAACGAGCGACCGCCAGGACTAACCATTCATCACTAAACTGTAATTTTTCTTACTAATAATTACGTTTTGGTTATACCTACAAATCGTTCAACAACCAACTATTTTCGGCTGAATGCAAAGATTTACTTACAGTTCCTTTTTTTACTGAAACGAACAGTTACACAGTTTAATGTACCGTTCATTCGTTGCTGTATAAAGGAGTTTTTCTTAAGAAAGGCACCCAACGGAAAGATAATGAATAGAGAAAAGCTCCAAAGCGTAGTCGTATTGAATTAAAGCGTTTCAGATTCGATAACTTTTTAACGCTTGAATAAGTCTGGATTATAAATGTTTTAATGAGGTTTGGCTCAAGATGATCCGCTAGTGCCCAACAATACTAAATTATAATATGGTAGTGGAATATTGGCCTCTTATCAGTTGCTAGTGGCTAGGTCATTTATTGCTATCATAGGTACAGTCAACAGCAAATGCATTTACTTATAAATTCATCACTTAGCTATACTAATATTATAAAGCTAAAGAGTTTGTTTGTTTGTTTGAATGCGCTAATACCAGGAACTACTGGTTCGAATTTAAAAATTATTTTTGTGTTGGATATACCATTTATCGAGGAAGGCTTTAGGCTATATAACATCACGCCGCGACCAATAGGAGCGAAGACGCGGACGAAGTCGCGGGCAAAAGCTAGTCTTTATATATACTTTGTTCTTTGTTTGTGTTGTAGACGATCTGTTTAGCCTAGTTGGTAGTGACTCTGCCTCCGAAGCTAGAGGTCCCGGGTTCGAATCCCGGCCAGGGCATTTATTTGTGCATTTATCACGGATATTTGTTCTTGGGTCTTGGATGTTTTCTATGTATTTAAGTATGTATTTATCTATATAAGTATGTATATCGTCGTCTAGTACCCATAGTACAAGCTTTGCTTAGTTTGGGACTAGGTCGATTTGTGTAAGATTGTCCCCAAATATTAATTTATTTATTTTATTTATCATAAATTATAATATATACCTACTTGTTTTTCATTTCAACATTCAAGAAACACTTCCATGGAATAAAAACAATTATCTATTAAATTTTTGATATTTTTTTCATTGTCACTGGTACACTTTTCTTAAATTTTAATAATATAAGTTATTTTAGTGTATATTTTAATGCACACGATTTGTACTAGAAATATAATATTATGTATGTCAAAATTCGAAAATGGAAAACATATTTAATTTCTAGAGCGTAAAAAAAGAGTTTATTTAATCCTTGGGTGATGGGGAAAAGTGTCTATATTTTCCTTAAAAAAGCAGTTTTTTAAATTTGCATGCTTTTAAACTTCCATTAACGCGGATGTAAATTTTCTAAATTTAGATTCTCGTACTTTGGAACTTACTTTTTAAAAATTGTATTTCCAGTTTTTTTTATAATAATATAACGACGACAAAAAACTCTCAACCGTGCGATGGACAGTGCTTTTTACGCTATTCTACTGATTTTTCGCGAAGTGGGATGACATCGGCAGGCCGGAGAGTCGTAATTAACCCTAGATAGAATCTGTTTTGAGGCAAAAATGCGGGTCGAATTAGTGCGAGTACATCACGCGAAATGACCTCGAGTGAAAGTCACCATTCCACCCACCTAATTTTGTAATTTAGTTCATCATCATCATCATCAATTTAGTTGTTTCTCTAAAACTATGAATTAAATCCGTTTCCGTCCATGAAATCAACGCGGATAGAACCAGAGGGATAGCTTTAATTTTGATTTCAAATCGGAGTAAAAATTAAAAAAAATTACCAATGACGCTAATTAGACGATTCCGCATGTAAAAATATTTACAGTTTTGATTTTGATTTTTACGTCAGAATACGTACTTTGCTATCCTAAGCTGACATACGATACCGTATACGTGGTATATTTATTCCTATCACAATTGACTTTTCCAACTCGCATAAGTACGTAAAAAGCTATTTTTCAGGTCACACGTAGAAATTTAGGCAACCGTCCGTCGCTAAGCGGTCAGGCTACAGAATTTATTGCTCTGTAATGCGGCATGATTTACTGAGGCTATAATTAAACGACCCTAACCACAACAGTTGAAAATTGCCCCAAAAAATATGTATTATGTTATGTATGTCATGTGGTTTATTCGCATATTCATCGTAGCAAACGAGGCTGTTTACAAATATTTGAACATTACTGAGGCTCCATTGCTCGAATTTGGTCTTGCTCACTCGCTAGTGTCAGCTTTATAATGCAGAGCTAATCGTCCGCGCTCAAAATTTTGCGAATATCAGCATAAAACATGGTTGCTGTCAAGCCGGATATTTATTCATTATGGCATTAATAGTCCGCAGTAAGCTCGGTTCTCCATACAAACGTAGTTTCGCTCTCATTTTAAAGTGGCATGCTGGAATCATTTGAAACTTTGGATACACAAGGGGATCCGGTATATCTAGGTCGAAAATTAGTTTCTGTCGCTTGAAATTATAGGTTTTCATTTTCATACAAGGCCTAAAAAATTCAAAAACTCGTTGTATTTTTTTCCATTCCAATTTCTAGCAACAGAAACTAATTTCCGACCTAGATAGGTGGATCCTGTTGTGTATACAAAGTTGCATGTTATTTCAGCATGGCGTTTTAAAATGAGAACGAAACTACGTCTGTATGGAGAACCGAGTTCGGTCGAGCTAGGGGGATTCTTAAGTAAGAAAACTAAGTTATTGCACATTACTCTGGAATGAAAATGAGTATTTTAGGTAGGTATATATTTTTTTGAGTAAATGCAGTAAGTAGTAAAGTGGTTACAGGTAAACAAATATTATAATTGATCGGTCTGAAGTTTCAATTGTGTATTAGTTTCTTTAACATTTAGCGGGTATTTATAGATTGTTTATACATCATGGGCAAAATAGCTAATCATTAAAAAGTCGAGATATTTCTAACCACGCTTCGTTGTCGTGTTTGAACGGTTTCCTCGTTTTTTCGCAATTCAGCCATGGTAGTCGGATGACTGGGGGATTCCCCGGTGGTCTAAGAGGTAGTTTAAGGACATATCCCCGGATCCCCCTTGAGGTCTTAAGATTGTCCACAAATATTTATTTAATATATAATCTCAATAAAGACGAACCACTAGTGTCAATTATTGTGGTACAAAATTATAAATTATTGGAATATTTATTGTATTGTTCAGTCAACTATAAAGAGATCGATCCCCAAAGTTACAATAATTTGACTTTTAGCCAGGTACTCGTAACTATCCTATTAGAGTTTTTTCCCGGTTGTGGTCTGTAAATCTTGGGGTCCGTTTTGAGACCTAATCCCAAGTTTCTAATGACCCATGTTTGTATATAGGTCGAGAAAAGTCTATTTTTGTAATATTGTATACCAATTACAGTGATATTACCAATTCTATTAGCTGTCTTATATGGATTGATGAAGAGGATCCATGAGAGTAATACAAGAACCAATGAGGCCGCATAATATATCGTACATTAGACAAGCTAAACTACAAAGAACAAACAAACTACAGAGTACTCCAGTGGGAAACTGTGATGATTGATGACAATACTTAGGTACACCACCGCTCCTAATTATTTAAGCACCTATAAATTTTTCCATACAAAAATAACTTTCAGAAATACACTGCCAAGTCAGAGTCCCTACTAATTGCTGGTTCATATAATCACACTACACTTTTCTATGAACCATCAATTAGTAGTTAATTAAGTCATTGCAAAAAGAAAACCACCATTTTAAAATGCCCGGAAATCTATCAAGGGACTCGGCCGTGTATTTCTGAAAGTCATTTTTGTTTACAGATGTATGGAAAAAGGTATGGGTGCCTAAATAATTATGATCGGTATTGTACATACATGCGTAGATAACCAACAACTAAGTTGAATTTAAGAATTTAGGTAACGACAAAATGGATTGCAGTAATATCGGTCGGTCGCTTTCATTAAGACGCTAGTTCCCGGTAGCAATAAAGGTCTCATTTGAGGCTGGCGTGTACCTCCACACGACCCTATATGGCCCTAACTGCCTCCAAGGAACTCGGGACAAGTTTGATTGGGGTCTAAAATTAATTCTCCCGAGGGACATCCCAATGTAATTTTGTGAACAGTTATCAAGTGACTCGGAAGTACTTGGGCGCAACCGAATAGTGAAATCGTTGTGGTTGGGTTAATGAATAATTTCATAGTAATTCCTGTCCATTTACGTTTAAGAAGACGGGCATATGAGGATTATGGAATACTTGTTAAGACAGTTAGCCTACATAGTTGGTAGTGACCCTGTGTACGATGCTGGTGGTTCCGGGTTTGAATCTCGGTCAGGGCATTATATAATTTCCTCTATGCAGAGCTTTTATTAGTGTGATGAGGTTGAATATCCCGAGGCATGGTTGTTTTATGTTTATTAAATTATTTAATTTATCAATCTATCTATCTTCTTCTTCTTCTTCTTTCGGCCCTTATCCCAGTTCGTCTGGGGTCGGGCCTCCTTGTGCAACGGCGCCAGGATTTTCTATCCCGGGTTGTCAATGGTGAAAGATTCTGGGCTTTTAGATCCCTTTCGACTATTGACCACCAAGTGGCTGGTGGCCTGCCTCTTCCTTTGGGTTGTGTGCTGATATTAAGCACTGTCTTCACGGAGTAGTTATCGTTACGGCGCATTATATGTCCGTACCAGCGAAGTCTGCTTTCTCTGACCGATCTATCTATATGAGTATGTAATGTATATCGTCACCTAATAATACCTATAGTACAAGCTTTGCTCATTTTGAGACAAGGGCTTTTTTGTAAAAAAAAAAACCACAAACAATTATTTATAGAGATATAAAAAAATAAATATTAAGGGAAAATTTAACAAAAATAGGACTAGCCCCATATTACCCGTAACACAAGCTCATTAAGGCTTGTATTATAGGTATTAGACCAGGATATATTTAAAAGACCTATTTTATAGCCTAGTGGCTCTGTGAGCTAAAGACCACGCATTTTTTTTTTCAAATTTCAAAATTTCCGAAAGCTGATTCGACAAATACATAAATATAATTATCGAACCTTCTTACAAAATTTCACGAGAATCGGTTGAGAAATGCGACGGTAGAGGTGAACATCTGGACAGACATTTGTGTTATGGGTACTAGGCGACGATAATAGATATATATGTATTTATACTTAAATACATAGAAAACATCCAAGTCTCTTTTTGTATACTTTAAAACCTAAATCTCAGGAACAAATATTATTTTTGGCATCACATATAATAAACAAATGCCCTTACCGGGATTCGAAGCCGGAACCTCAGGTTTCATAGGCAGTATCACAACCAAATATGCTTAACAGGCCGACAAACGTTATGTGATAAATGGATATAAAAATGTCTATTACTATGTAAAAAGAAAGAGCAACCCTGGTCTGCCGGAAGGTCGCTGATTCGATTCGAGCTCGTTGTCAATTTTTAAATTCCCCCTTTAATTAAAAAATATAATTTTCATGTCAGAATCATCATCATCATGTTTAGCCGAAGGACGTCCACTGCTGGACAAAAGCCTCCCCCAAAGATTTCCATAATGACCCGTCCTGCGCCACCCGCATCCAGTCAATGTCAGAATAACAAGCATGTAATTCAAATGTAATCCATTAAAGTAAGCACTTTAATGGATTAAGTGCTTACTTTAGATTAAATAGGCCCCGGATGATAAGAACCAGCTTCAAATTAATTTCAAATTGCTACCTATCATCCGCGGTGACAATACAAGTGTGCTGGCACTTAGCGTTGCTTCCTGATACGTGTCATACATTTAATTACGCAATTGCGTTAATTATCTTAGCAGGTATGTCGTTCTATACCCATTTCCGTCAGCGAAGTGACTGTCCCTGTGGATACATTCAATCTGTATAACATACATTGTTTTTGAAATTAAAGTCTCTTATTTTATACACTCAACACTTAACTTGATCTGTCACACAGGTTTTATAGCCTGAAAAAGTGGTACCCTCTTATTCACAAGCCGATTCGTCCTCACCTTTGCCTGATTTCCATATTAAAACGGCCGAGGTGAGAGGTCAGGACGTCTCGGTTTGTTAATAACAGCTCTGTAGCACCGATGCACGATGGCCATTGGGGCGGGAAGGTTCTCAAATGGCGACCACGTACCGGAAGGCGCAGCTTATAGACTGAGGGCCTACTCCGAACTTCTGATGTCCTGGTAAAGGTCGCGGGAGTGCTCTGGATATTGGTAGCGCAGGACCGGTCGTTGTGGCACTCTTTGGGGGAAGCCTATGTCCAGCAGTGGACGTCCATCGGTTTATATGATGATGTGTCATATTTATTGTACATTTAATAAAATAAGTGTGACTCTTGCATCCATATTTCGCGTGTTGATCTGTCCTCAGGTGAAAAGTACAGCATATCGAGCTAATACGAGTATTAAGCATGTAAACGATACAAAGTTTTGTCGGCTAATTTTCCATAAATGCCTACTTACGTTTAAACTGTTCATTGCTTAATCTGGGATATAATTCGAACATCAATAACCAGACATATATATATATGTGGCTATTGATGTTATTAAAAAATTGTTCTATCTTTTAGAGCTTCTCAAATATGATTGCAGATACGGTGCTGTGAACTTATAGCTCTTCTGCACCATTATCACAAGCTTAATAAAATTTTCTTCCAAGTTTTCACGAGTATTATATGTGCATGTTTCCTCTCGTAAACTTTTGCAGCTGCGAAAGTTTATTATACCGCACATCTGACCATTGTTCATGCTATATTGCATCTCAAACGAACCTGAATAAAATCGCGAAAGCGCTCGACCGTCCTTTTAATCTCGAGGTTGACAAAAAGGAGAGAAAAACAGGCTTTTCTACTGGCAAACGGAATGCAGCTGCTTTAGGTTGCGGAAATTCGTTCTGAATTAACATAAGTGGTTTTCGTTCCACTTCGCTGTTGACTAGGACCCGTGTCACGCTTAATTAAATTAAAACATCCGTGATGAGATGGAACTTGCTAATTTGGGCCATGATTGTGGTTAGTTCATTACTCATTTTGCGTGGGTTAGGTGCTTTCCTCAATTGGCGAGGCGGGATAGGTATTTTGTTATTTGATGTTAGTTTACTGATATGAGATTTACCCTCTTGACGAAATAGTGTTAGTATTACGTTTGCGCAGTAGTAATACTATGCGCAAAATTGGGGCAGTACTGTCAGCTATCAGTGTTAACCAGCACGAATGCATTATAGGCGCATAAAATTAGCAAAACCTGGACATAATTCAATAACTGTAATTTTCTTTTTCTATGATTTAAAGTATTGTTAGTTATGGTTAAAATAAAAAGAATTAAACATTTTAAAGTTCCGCGTCAATGTTAGAAAAACAATAAACTATATTTTTAACCCATTTTGATTTTGTAAGTAAGCCATAATAAATAACTTTATAAAAGTACCTGTATTATGATAAGAAAAAATATCATTTAGTCAATTATCGTGGATATTTTTTGTTTAATACGTTTCTTATATTCCTAATAAAATGACGACGACATCAATTAAACACTTTTGACGTAGTTATGTATTTGGTTTTTCAATAAATACCCATATTTATGACTTTAGGGATCTGCAATATGGTGATAAATTATTAAAAATTAAACGGCTTCTCTATGCACATAACTACGTCAAAAGTGTTAACATTGACGCTGAGCCTTAAAATGTTTAATTCTTTTAATTTTAAGTATAACTAACGATACTTTAAATCATACAAAAAGAAAATTACAGTTATCGAATTATGTCCAGTTTTTGCTAATTTTATGCGCCTATTACTGCCCCGCTTCTGCGCATGGTATTACTACTGTGCAAACGTAATACTGACAGTATTTAAGTATTTTGAGAATATTTTAGTATATTACAGATGACAGCTGAATTTCTATGAATGTAAAGTTTTTGAGTACTATTTTCTTTGTAGACCAAATCAAATCAAATGATTTATTGTATATACCACATAACATTATAATTATAATAATCGAATGGCATTTAAATAAATGCCATACAATTATTATTATTATTATTATTATCAGGTGGAAAAAAATAGGTATACACCCTGTAAGGGCACAGCAACTAACTACAAGGCAGATGTTAAACAATAAGCTCAGCAAACCAAAGTTCAAAAATGTTCACGAGGAA
Source organism: Notocelia uddmanniana (assembly GCA_905163555.1). Classification (NCBI taxonomy): domain Eukaryota; kingdom Metazoa; phylum Arthropoda; class Insecta; order Lepidoptera; family Tortricidae; genus Notocelia; species Notocelia uddmanniana. The sequence continues at coordinate 10,611,537 of LR991065.1, read as the reverse complement.
AGAACTAATCTGCCAATTTAATCAACAGTCTCCCTAGATTTATGTAAAGATGAAATCGCACCGAATATTATTAGCACAATACTATACATTTATAATTAATGAATATTATAGCTTATTTTTTGGAGCAACCTGTATCGGTATGTCGTAAACTGGTTCTACGGTGCAGCACGCGGCGAGTGATAACGTCAGCGCCCGAGTGCAATAAAACAAAATAGGCAATTGAAGATCTTGTGTGATTTGTTATCCTGAATATTTTAAAAATGTATTAATAGGTGACTAAATTTTAATGCCCATAGGAAAATTAGATCATTTAAATTATAATGCTTAACTGTAATTTATGTAAAACTAGATAACTTTAGTTTTATTATACAAGATTTACTCTAGATCTAAATAGCCATTCCCGGAGTATGAAACCGTATGTCATTTTTGAATACGCGTATGCATAGTAAACGGAAAGGACTGTTTGAAAGTCGCTCGCTCGTTTGAAGTGTTGTTGCGGGTATATAAATGTGTAAAGCTTTTTTGATAACCTTTCGATGAGTGGTTTCCAGTTCATACTGGTGTCGAGGTCGATACCCAATACAGTAGCTGAATTAATATAATTATTCTAGGGTTATATTATTATAATTAAAAATAATGGGTAATCGAAATTTTTGATAGGGCTTAAAATATTTTTGTTTTTTTTTCTAAATTAAGTTAAAGATTATGATAGTATAACCATTTTTATTTTTTTTTGAATTGCTTAATTTAGCTTGTATTGTGATCTTCTATTACATTGGTAAATTGTTAATAAGAAATAAAATAAAATTCAAATAGAAATTTGAATGATGATGTACAAATAAACAATGTTTAATTATACAATATGCTGAATGTATATTGTGGTGTGTATAAATTTTGATCAAAACATGTGAATTTTCGTAAGATTGATCCAAGATGGGGCAGCCAAGAAGGTAAAGCGGTTCTTTTTTAATAATTTGGATACAGATGTAGCTATCAGTTTAAAGTATTCTATTGTGCATTCTACGTTTGAGCACGACTCTGTAACAAACAGTGCAATTTGGAAAAGTTTAGAGTGTGGCCAACTGCTTTTAGTTCTGTTGTTATTTTTTCCAAATCACTGAGAACTAAAATCACTTCTCCCCCGAGGATTCCATCATCTAGGTACCATATTTTGAATTAAAATGCTTAGTTATTTGTTGAATGGTGAGGCTGAAAATTGCTGAACCAGGAGGGTCGCCTTGAAAACGACCTACGGAGGAAGCCAAAACGTTGGATTTGTTCAATAATTTAAATTGAGAAGTGTAATACTGCCAAAGAAATTCAGGTTACTTATGATTTGTCAAAACCGTGCGACCTGTGAATGGGGTAATGCTGAGGTGTGAGGCTGAGATGACGTTGAAAATGTAGGTTGGCTGCGACTTTGTCGATGTTTTTTGGCGATGTGTATTTTGAGCCTTTGAAAAAGTACAGTTTTGATTATTCGGGGCCACAAACTCGATTTTCTGGCGACGCAACAGCTAAAGTAGGGCATGAAAGGATTAAAGGGGGCATCAACAATTTCTTCTTAGATTAGAGTTACAAATTACGAGTAATTACAAAAAAAATAGGTAAATTAAAACTAAGCAAAAAATACATTAACTAAAACTAAGGGTAAGTAAACGACATAAAAATAATAACATGTACAACTTCAGGAGCCGCCCTCAGGGAGGAGGCTTTGCGGTGTCAATGTGTGCTGCAGGAAATCTTGCAGCCGAGCCTAGCCTACTACTCAAAGCCTCCTAACATGTAGCGAAGCTATATCCGTTTTGTGGTTTCGGTCGAGCGAGGAGGTAAATTATTCGCTTACGCGTTGCATTAGCACTAATATATAAATAGCACTGAAATCCACAAAACTAACACGATTACAAGATGTGACCGTATGCAATAAAGTAGTGGAGGATGGCAATTCTTAGTATGCACATGTGTGAATTAAGACACCAGCGCGCAGGTCTTCTTCTTTCGACTTCGAGCGGGACATTTACTTGTCAATTATTCAGTCGTGGTTGTTGTTCCCACATTGATCTTACAAATTATTTCCGTCAAATATGGACGTTGGTTAAAACATCTTTTCATTATATGGCCAACCCCAATGATGATAATGATGATGATGAATTCATAATGGCTATTGAAACGACGCTTTGAATTTTGCAAATTCACACATGGCCAGAATCCACAGGGCCAGAGGGATAATTGCGTAAAGCATGAACTCGATTTGACTTTAATATTTATATTGCCAGAACGAATATTTGACAGAATATGATGGATACTGCCTACTCACCGTATGTATTACAAAACTTAGCAACGACATGCATGCGCAAGTAACGCTGGATCTCTTGAGGCCCAAAATTATTCAAGCGCTCATTGTAACCTTCAAAGCCCCTCAAACGGGGGCGTCGCCACGGGACTATATATCAACATTACACTTTACTGACCAATCATGAACCTTATTGCAACCAGGCAAGGTCTACTAATGGGGTTCTCACTTGTTAGACCTAACTACGGTAGCCCTAAATGCTTAATATGAACTAGTTAGTATTTTTTTTGGATAATTGCAAAATCAAACCTAACCTAATGACTTCTATTTGATTAGCTCGAAAAGTTTGCTGTTTCGAACAACAATGCCACTGCACAATGCAATGCACTGCACTGTCCATTTTCCAGGCTATACATCAGCCTGCATGTGATATCCTAGCCCTAAATAGTTATGGGAGGAGTGGGTGCTAATTTTATAATTTATTGTATGTTTTGTCATTTTATTTGAAAGTACTAACAATATGTTAAGTTTACAATGTATACTAACCCATATATTCAATTCAATTTAATTCAATTAGGTCAGGTGAAACTTTAGGTCTAATGAAACAATAGCACAGTGTTCCAAAAACGCTTGGGATCGGACATTTTGTTATAACTCTGGTAATCGATGTAGTTTAATATGGTAAACAAAAATGTAGATGTGACGTGTGTGTGTGTGTGATGTGTGTGATGTGATGTGTGTGTGTGTGTGTGTGTGTGTGTGTGTGTGTGTGTGTGTGTGTGTGTGTGTGTGGTGTGAGTCGAATCTTTATAGATTCGGAGAAAAGAAATGATAAAGTTGGCCATTTCCGGTAGGTACTAAAATGGAAAAATTGCTATTTCTTTTTTTTGTGAATTATGGAATAGCATTAATTTGTCATGTGATAATGCATATAATTGCGCGTTCTTTGAGCTATTAAACGTGTATTATTAGTAGATAGAGTGAAAGAAATTGACGAAAAACCAGTTTTTCGATTTTATTTATTTATTTTTTATTGGTGATATGGTCGCAAAATATGTAGGCTGGGAGTCGGAGGATTCGAGAGAAACCAAGAATAGCAAACTTAATTCCTTTTAATGATGGAATTACAAAAATTAAAATAAATCAATTAAAATTAATTAAATGTAAGAGGTGCCTAAAATGGTCGATGTGAGAACCAAGAGTGACGGATCATTTCGTATTTTTGGGAAACGGGGCGGCGATGTTGCGATATGCTGAGTCGACGCCACCTGGGTGGCTGCTTGGGCGGTCGCTGGTTATGCAAGCATATAACACCTCCATCCCCAGCTAGGCAACAATTCGACAATCTTGGAGAATATTGCCGAGTCATGATTTACTTGTATATTCCTGGGGTGCAGCTTCGGTTTTTTTGGTGTCTGGTCGATAGTTTCTGGAGCGTCGATTTTGCCTGTTTCTACTCGTAATGAGTTCCTTCGGCATCGTTTTGCGAATAGGCGACGACCGGTGGTTCCGGCAACGAGTGCGCACGCGCACAGTATGAGTATGTAGACTGGTATTGTAGTATGATACAGGCTTAAACGGTCGCTCTGGTTTATATTCACAGGAAGTTGCGAGGATATCTTCTTATCGCTGGCGTGCAAATTTTCCAGTTTAATAGAGTTCAGGGTCAGTGAAGGAGATCAGTCTCGAGCTTGCAGTTCGTCTGTCGAATTCGTGTGTGGTAGTTCCATGATTTTTAAGGCATGACCGTCAACCTGGTCATTAGAGTTAGTGATGGCGTAATCTGGGGTTTTCAGAACGCATTTGTGCGGGATTCTAACAAGGTAGCTTCCTTGGATTGTTTTAAATTGTTCTTGGCCGCAGGAGGTTTGTACTTTAGTCGGCTCCGGTAGACTTATAATGTACTGCGTGCTGTCGAGCTGTTGTACCGCAGGTCTGGTCAGGAACACTCTCGTAAGTTGGCAGGACGAGCTGAGCTGCTGCGAGGTGATGAGCTGGTATGTGCAGTCAAGTTGGTTTTGTATCTTCTGGTTAAGTGGTTCCTCGCAGAGATGCCATGATTTGACCTTCGGACATTCTGTCTCCATGTACATAGAATCCTGTTCATGAATCGCTATGTAAGGAGACGGAGGTATTAAGACCTCATCATCATCCTCCTAGCGTTATTCCCAGTACAGTTGCATCCTGAAGAATGCCTGGGGTCCGCTACCTAATCCCAAGAAGACCTGATGGTTTTTATTAGGTATTACTGCTAGCTTATACAAATCGTAGACTCTATCTACCGTAATCGGCACCTTAAAGACTAACACTACTTGTTTATCTATATAGTATGACCCAACTTTAATTAGGTCATAGTATTCCCTAAGATCTACTTCAAGGATCTCTTCCTTAGGATAGAGGACCTTTATTTTATCTAATATGCTTTTAAGAGTGGGAAAACTAAGTATCGCGTGAGGCATACTCGACGCGCGAATAAGAGCTAGTGCATTTCCTAGCTTATCAGCATTATATCTTATAGCGTCTGTGTAATCTAGATTTCCGGAAATGCTTTTAATGAATGATAGATCCGAGACCGTCTATGAGTCCCCTTTTTACACGGTCGGGTTCGAAAGTCCTCACCTGTTCCGAAACCCTTATACTATTAAGTTGAGGTCTGAGGTTAAGTAATTGGGTCCGTACTGTATCAATTTTATGGTCAATGTCATTCAGGTCCACATGTTGCAAGAAAGCGTGGTAATGGGATATAAGTCTTGTCAGTCCAAGTGTGAAAGGCAGTAGTCCAGGTCCATTGTCGGGGCTTTCAAGTGTTACTTCTTCCGCCAGAGTCGTTTGTAGGAGGAACGTCAGTAGTATTCTGTAACAACTTTGAATTGTTAGCGACTCGCTCAAGACGCGACTTTGCTACGGCACCTCTTTGCATTTTAGTGTAAATATGGATAGGGAGGTCGGCCATTACAACGTCCTGTGTATATCGAGGAGCTAATTTTTGCCTACTGGCCATGGGGTTCTTAATAAAAACTTGTTGGTCGGCAGAGTATTCAATTTCAGGATCTCTGTTCGTATTCCTAGCTTCTGTGAGTTCGATTCGGTGTTCGAGGGAGGCTTCATTGATAATATCATAGACTTTTGTCATTCCTTGTCGATGGTGGCGTATGTATTCTTGTAATAAATGCTGTGATAAGTCTATGTCGAAAGGGTCGCGTGGGTCAAAATGTCCTGTAATTACATCTAAGGGCCTGCATTTAGTGAAACTGTGAATGGAACTATTGTACCCTAATAAAGCTTACGGCATAAGTTGTGAAGTAGGTTCCTTTGATCGTTCTAATTTCAATATTCTCAAGTGTTCAAGAATGGTTGAATGGAATCGTTCTACGATTCCATTATCATTAGGAGCGTGTGCCAGGACCTTATGGTGCTGAATTTTATGGAGTTTAGTGAATTCTGCGAAAACTTGGTTCGAGAATTCGGGACCTTGGTCTGAGACTACGGTAAGCGGTACGCGATGATGTGTAAAGTAAATCATAAGTGCCTGTATTACACTGGTAGCGGTGCCATCTTTTAGAGGGTATGCTTGCGCGTATTTAGAGAAAGCATCTACTAAGGTAAGATATTTTTCATTTTGTACTGTAAAAAGGTCTATGTGAACTATTTCGAATGGCTTGGTAGGAGGTGGGACAATGCGAAATTGTTGCTTAATAGGATTCCGGTCATATTTTGCTTGGCCACAAATGCCGCATTCACTTACAAATTTGGCAATTTGCTCCTTCATCTTTGGCCAGAAATACCTGTGGGACAAAGCCAGGTAGCATTCGTTAATTCCTCGGTGATTAGTTTTTCCTATATGGTATTTCTGAATAATTTCCTGCTGTTGCAAATAGTCCTTTATATTCTCAACTTCTTTCTTTGTTAAATATATATAATATAGATGAGGTTCTGAATCGGTCTTGTAAGATGGGGATGATTTTGTACATAGCCAAAGGGGGGTAAATTATAATTCCCGTTTTAACCTTAGGGTTAACATGCTCCTTTATAGCGTTGACCAAATCTTCTTCAAGATTGTCCTCTGATATCTGGATTGTGGTCCGTGTGTGAGTGTGGAAAGGCTTCATAACTACTGCTCGTTTCTTAATGTCGCCTACGATCGCAATTCGGAGTTGCCTATTAAATTTATTCAGGGGATCATCTGTGATTGGTATTTCTAATATAGGATTTTCCGCGCTTGTGTGGGCTGTGAGAGTAGATGATCCTGTCTCAGACGGGGTTGTGCGGACAGTAAGGGTGGACGACCCAGACTCGGATGGAGCTTTTTCGGAGGGATTCACTATCATAGAGCAAAGGGAACAAGTATCTTCATTATGAATTTCTACCCGGGATAGAGCGTCCGCATTCCGATTATATTTACCTTGTTTATAGACTACGTCATAGGTATACTCACTCAACTTTAATCGCCATCGAGTAAGTCTGGAGTTAAGCTCTTTTAGATTCCTTAACCATTGTAAGGGTTTATGGTCGGTGACAATCGTAAACTTGCGGCCATACAGATATGGACGGAAATATTTCGTTGCAAAAACGATTGCCAAAAGCTCTTTTTCTATTGTACTATAGTTGAGTTCGCTGTCGTTCAATGTTCTCGATGCGTAAGCAATCGGCCTATCAGATCCTATTGGTCCTTGAGAGAGCACCGAACCAATAGCGACATTGGAGGCATCGGTAGTCAAAATAAATGGCTTATTGAAGTCGGGGTACTTCAATATCGGGTCATTGACAAGTAAAGTCTTACATTTTTCAAAGCAATTGATAAAGTCATGGTTTTTGTATGTTATTTTTGATCCTTTCTTCAGGCACTGTGTCATAGGTTTGGTGATTCGGGCGAAATCGGGTATAAACTTCCTGTAATATCCTACTAAACCAAGGAATCGTTTTATCTCAGTGTGAGTTTTAGGCAATGGAAATTTCTGAATGGCGGCAATTTTATCTGGGTTGGGTTTGATCCCATCTTTACTGATTACATGACCTAAATAAGCGGTTTCTAATTTTAGAAATTCCGATTTGTCCATTTGGATTTTGAAGTTTGACTCACGAAGCGAAGTACTAAAAACTATAATGTCATCTAGATATACAAGACAGACAGTATTTTGTAAATCTTTTAAAACATTGTCCATGACGCGCTGAAAGGTGCAGGGGGAGTTTTTGAGACCCATGGGCATACGGAGAAACTCAAAATGGCCGTGCTCTACATTAAATGCTGTCTTGGGGATGTGCTTGGGGTCCATATCCACTTGATAAAAGCCGCTGGCAAGATCAAGTGTTGTGAAATATTGACAGTTACCAAGTTTGTCCAGCACATCAGTTATATTGGGGATCGGGTATTTATCGTCCAGGGTTTTCTCATTAAGTTTTCTGAAATCCACAACTAACCGCCATTTTGTCGAACCTGATGCGTCAGCCTTCTTTGGGACTACCCAGATAGGGGAGCTCCATGCAAATTCCGAAGGCCGTATGATATTTTGTTCCAGCATCTTAGCAATATGTTCTTTTACCTCATTACGGTGTACGAAAGGATAACGATAGTTTTTACTATAAACTGGTAATTCATCTGTGGTTCTTATGCTATGTGTTCCGGCCTAGCAAATATACGCAGCCGCGGAATATTGCTCAACATTAATATCCAGGCGCACGAGACGATTCCGGCCGTCAAATATCTATAGCTTACTTCACTTGAAATCCGATCCTTTGTCAACAAGCACTATATTTTTTATTAAACTGTTATAAATATAATTTTGGAGTTTGTCTAAGCTCCCTTATGTCCGTACAAGACATAAAATGGTGGCCCATGAAAAATAACAAGGAATAACACAAATTTGTTGGAAGAAACAAAGAAATACACAGCTCCGAGTTCCATCTTCATCACGCGCGTTCGCTGAAACAAAAGGGTTGAAGAAACACTTTGTGAACCAGCTGAGGACAAAATTATCATCATATGGACGTCTTAAACCACGTAGAAGACCAGTGAGGCATCAAAAGTTTCACTCTTCGAGTGCAGTCTACAAAAAGAGATAAGTGCCTTGGATTCCTTTGTCCCTCCCAAATCATAACAAATACATTAAATTATCATAAAATAACATCGAACTTCATTAAATTAAGCTTCCATTTGTTAGTTATAATAGTGATTTCCCGAAATACATTGAAATAATAATGTTTTAAGAACAAAGAAATACATTGCCGTAATCATTGTACAGAGGTACTCACATACCTACTTCGAAAAAATATTAATCTAAATTTACGTAGTTTTTTCGTAATTTCATCAAGAATTCGTAAATATATAATATACAATTGATGTTAAATGGAATAAATTGGATAAAAGTAGTTGTTTAGTACCGAAAATCGTAAAAAACAATCGTTAAACTCGTAATTTTTGATTTAATTTTACGTTAAATTCATAGTGACATAATATAGTCCCTATATATTTTCTGTTGTGTTTACGCTCTTCTCACGTATTTCGCCGACTATTTCAGCATATTATCGGCGAGGCAACCTCGCCCGCAGCGCGACGAAAATCGCAGAAGCATCATCAGCTGTTCTGGCGGAGCCGGTTTACTTTGGGGAAAGTGCAGTCCATGAGGAGCGTGAGCCATTTCATTATTCACTTAAAATAAACGTATTTAACGATAGTAAACAACATTATAAGAATTTATAATGCAAAATTTCACCAATATAACTTTAAAAGAACTACTTACTATGCGTAGTTCCACAAAAGGCCAGATTACCAAATTTAAGAACTATCTGTCCACAATCAAAGATAAAACGCAGTTGACCAACGTGGAATTAGCAGAGTTAACGCTTAAGCTTGGTAAACTAGAAGGATTATCGGTTAAATTCGATGATTTGCAAAATAGGATCGAGATTTCAAGTCCTGATAATATAGAAAATGAAATCGATGAGCGAGAAAAGATCGAGCACGAAATTATCATGAATATTGCTACTGCAAAAACTCTAGTTGAAAAATATAATCAGATCGACTCCGATTTCCAAAGACGCGGGTCTATGTTGGATGCTCAATCTTTTTTCGAACAGCAAGATTTGGGTTTCAAATTGCCTCAAATTCAAATTTCCAAATTTGATGGCTCATTCTTTCGCTGGCTAGAGTTTCGCGATACATACGAAAATTTAATTCACAATAATAATCGCATAAAACCTATTCATAAATTTCACTACCTACTTTCTTACCTTGAAGGTGATGCCGCCCGAATCGTGTCAAATCTCGAAGTGTCATCGGCTAATTACGATGAGGCTTGGAAGCTCCTCTTTGAGCGTTATAACAACAAAAGATTACTTGTGAATCATCACATTAGTGCATTGTTTAATATTCATGCGCTCACTCGAGAGACGGAAAGAGCTTTGCGATTTTTGGTTGACCACGTCACAAAAAATTTGCGTGCATTGGCTAGCCTAGGCCAGCCCACGGACAAATGGGATATGCTGCTCATTTACATGCTAACGTCGAAACTGGACAGTCAAACACTCACCAAATGGGAAGAATATAGGAACACGCTTGATGATATACCAACTCTAGATCAGTTCAACAAATTCTTAATTAATCGTGCGGATGTCCTGGAGGCTTTGAGCAGAAATAAATATGAAAACAGTACGTTAAAATCGGTGCCTTCGACATCCCGGCCAGCATCATCATCAAATTCACAAAATAATAATTATAATAAATATAGTGATAATAATTACAATAATAATAAATTCAATAAGCATGATCGAATGAATACTAACCATTATAATAAAAATAATTCTAATAATTTGAGGCCTGAAAGAATTTCTTACACGAAATCCTTTGCAAGCATCAATCAAAATACTAACAGTATCAAACCAATGATGTATCAATGTGTAATTTGCAATGAAAACCATAAAATTTATGAATGTACGTCGTTTAAGGCCAAGTCCATTCCCGAAAGAATGGCTGACGTAAATAAATATAAACAATGCTCTAATTGTTTAAGGCAAGGTCACCCGACTAGTGATTGCCGTATGGGGCCTTGTCGGGAGTGCAAACAGAAGCACAACAGCCTGCTGCACGATCCATCGACTGTCAATAATGCTGGTACTGTCACTCAAGCAGAGTCGTTGGTTAATTATTGTAATCAAAACAGGCAGGTGCTCTTATCAACAGCTCTAATAATAGTATCCAATCCTATAACAAAAGAAAAGCAAAAGGTTCGCACCCTGCTTGATAGCGGCAGCCAGTCCACATTCTTAACCAAATCGCTAAAAGAAAAGTTGTTACTAAAGTCAAACCCAATTGACACGCTAAATGTCATAGGTATTGGCAACAACTGTGTTAACAAAATTGATGAAAGTTGCATTGCGCAAATAAGTTCTCTTAATGGTCAATTCAATGCATTAGCGTCATGCTTAGTACTAAATGAACTTACAAGTGAGATCCCTAAAGCTCCAATAAATGTTCAAACACTAAAATTACCAAAAAATATACAATTAGCAGATCCGGATTTCCACCGACCAGCTGCCATTGATGTACTCATTGGAGCCGATTTGTTTTGGGATGTCATAGGTAATGAGCAACAGTCTCTTGGTCCTAACAATCCTAAGTTGCGAAATACTAAATTTGGTTGGTTGGTTTCTGGTCCAACGAGTACAAGTGCTATAAATAGCACGATTCATTGTAAGCATGCAATCATATCAGACGAATCAAACAATAATGTCGAACAAATGTTAAAAAAAATTTGGGAGTTTGAAGAACTTCCAGACAAAAGAAATTTAAACAAAACTGAATCAATATGTGAAAAACATTTTTTAGAAAATACGTATCGCCTACCTACAGGCAGGTTTTGCGTTAAACTGCCTTTGCGTGATTCGCCTGATAAGCTCGGTGATACGTACTGCTTAGCGAAAACACGCTTCTTGAATTTAGAGAGAAAATTCAAAAAAAATCCCTCTCTTAAGCAGGAATATTCTAAATTCATTCAAGAATATGCTAATCTTGGTCATCTTGCTGAATCAAGCACCGGTAAGCCTAATCCAGGTTATTTTTTATGCCATCACGCTATTTTACGGGAGAAAAGTGAATCCACCTCTCTTCGTGTGGTTTTCGATGGTTCAGCCCCCTCCTCTACCGGCGTTGCCCTTAATGATATACTTATGGTTGGCCCAAACGTGCAGGACTCACTTTTCGCCATATTGATAAGAGCACGACAATACAAATACCTTCTCGCTGGCGACATCGAGAAGATGTACAGAATGGTGCAGGTCTATGAAGAAGACCGTGACTTGCAACTTATCTTATGGAGAGAAGACGAGTCTCAACCCATCAAAACGTTACGCTTGAACACTCTAACATACGGCACCGCAAGTGGGAGTTATCTCAGCACACGTTGTCTTGTACAGCTGGGGGAGGAGCAGGATGATGAATTAATTAAAACAATAATACAAAAAGATTTTTACGTAGATGACCTAATAACAGGAGCTAATACCGAGAAAGAGCTGCGGTACATACAAAAGTCTGTAGAAGAAGCCCTCCGTGCGGGATGCTTTAATCTGCGGAAATATAAAAGTAACTTACCATCCTTATTTGAAGATACTGCTATAAACACGAAAGAAAAACTTACCATCGGCGAGTCAGCGAGCACCCTCGGAATGGGCTGGGATCCCTCCAGTGACAGCTTAAATTTCCCTGTAAAAGATCAAAGCTTATGCGATAAAATTACTAAAAGGCATATTATGTCAAATTCATTCAAAATGTTTGATCCATTAGGCCTCTTAAGCCCATGTATCATTCAAGCTAAAATGCTACTACAGAAACTATGGAAACAAAAATTTGACTGGGATGAACCAGTACCAAGTAATATTAAATATGAATGGGAAAAATATATAAAAAACTTACCATTTCTCCAACAACTACATATATGCAGACCGGTTCTCTGTGATTTACCTAAATATATAGAACTCCATTCTTTCAGTGATGCATCTCCTGCCGCGCTTGGAGCTTGCATTTATGTAAGGTCGGTGGATGCCAATGGTGTAGTTTATGTAAATTTATTATGTGCCAAATCAAAAGTCTCTCCCCTAAAGGCTACCACAATTCCGCGTCTTGAACTTGGCGCCGCTCTGCTAGCCGCGAGGCTGTGTAACGTGGTCACAGATGCTCTGAGGTACAAACCGGATCGCATAATCCATTGGTGTGACTCAATGGTAGTCATCGCGTGGTTGAACAAAGACTGTTCAAATTTAAAAACATTTGTGGCGAACCGTGTCAGCGAGATTCTCGAAACCACTACACCATCATCATGGCGCTACGTGCCCACATCAGTAAATCCTGCTGATCTAATTTCTAGGGGCCTGGAAGCCGCTCGGTTAGTATCTTTAAAGTTGTGGTGGACAGGTCCCGATTTCTTAACCAAAAACGAGTCTGAATGGCCGATAGCTCCACAAAAACCAAATAGCGATCAAGTACCTGAAATAAAGGTAAATCTGAGTACAAACAGTATTGACTCTACTATGTCTATAATTAACTTTGAAAATCATTCGAAACTAACTAAATTAATAAGATGTTTTTCGTACGTCAAAAGATTTATAAATAATGTCAAAAATAATAAAACTAAAATCAATGGAAAATTAACATTAGATGAACTTAACGATTCATTTCACGCACTTTGCGCAATAGCTCAAATTGAAACATTCCCGAAAGAATATAACACGCTTGCTAAAAATGAATCGTTGAGCCCAAAATTTAAAATCTTACCTTTATCTCCATTTATGCATGAAAACTTAATTAGAGTTGGTGGCCGGATCAGTGCTGCAGAATGTACTTATGAGAAAAGGCATCCGATTCTTTTACATTCTTCTCACCATTTAACGAAGCTTTTCTTCGAACGAGAGCACATTAAAACATTGCACTCCGGTCCCCAAGCACTCTTAGCCTCAGTCAAAGACACTATATGGCCTATAAAAGGAAGACATTTAGCTCGAGCCACTGTTAACAAGTGCGTGATTTGCAGACGCGCCCGTGGTAAGACACTCTGTCCTAAAATGGGTGATCTACCGCCGCAGCGTATAAATCCAGGCTATCCCTTTTTGTCTGTAGGGCTGGACTTTGCTGGTGCTTTTAATATTTTGAATAGAAAGGGCCGAGGTAGCAAGCTAATAAAATGCTACTTATGTCTCTTCGTGTGTTTGCGCTATAAGTGTGTTCATCTCGAAGCTGTCAGTGACCTATCTAAGGAAGCCTTCATTATGACACTGAAAAGGTTTATTGCGCGAAGAGGCAAGCCCCTCGAAATCTTCTGCGATAACGGGCGTAATTTTGTAGCTGCCGCGAAGGAAATAGGTAAATTCCTTAAATCAAACACTGAAACTCTATCCGATTTTGCAAATCAAGAAGGCATAAAATTCGTTTTTTCACCAACTTACGCTCCTCATTTCGGCGGCATATGGGAGGCCGGAGTAAAATCTGCGAAATATCATATAAAACGGGTAATGGGACAAAGTCATTTAACATTCGAGGAAATCGCTACTTTATTCTCTCAAGTGGAGGCAATATTAAATATTCGTCCTTTGTATCCCATGTCCTCCTCGCCCAACGATTTTCTTTCCCTATCCCCAGGCCACTTCCTGGTTTTTAGACCTTTGACTGCACTCCCATCACCTGCTCTAGAGAACCGCAGTGAAAGCAGCCTACAACGATATGAGCGCCTCGAAAAAATCCAACAACACTTTTGGAAACGCTGGCAAAAAGAATACATATCAGAACTACAGCAGCGAAGCAAATGGAGGACTAGCAAAGCAAATTTGAAAGTGGGTGACTTGGTGATCATCCACGAAGAATACGTTCAACCATTAAACTGGAGACTTGGACGCGTTGCTCGTCTATTCCCGGGTCCAGATGGAGTTTCAAGAGTGGCGGACATTAATACCATAAAAGGATGCATACGGCGACCCCTTGTTCGACTCTGCCGTCTACCTACAAATGAAAGTTGAAAGATGGTCTTTCAACGAGGCGGGAATATGTTCCGGCCTAGCAAATATACGCAGCCGCGGAATATTGCTCAACATTAATATCCAGGCGCAAGAGACGATTCCGGCCGTCAAATATCTATAGCTTACTTCACTTGAAATCCGATCCTTTGTCAACAAGCACTATATTTTTTATTAAACTGTTATAAATATAATTTTGGAGTTTGTCTAAGCTCCCTTATGTCCGTACAAGACACTATGTCTTATCTTATTAGTGAAACTAAGCGGTTCGCCTTCTATATAAAATACGTCAGCGTTCGCAATTAGCGCGTTCCTCTATGTTCAAATGATCGGTGCGCAAGCGCGATAATACGTGGTGAGCGCGATCTGAGATCGGCTGTTTAGTGCGGCTGCACTCAATGTTTAATATTTCAGCCTGTACAGGACGATCCATGGAAAAAATTACGTCATTCGGGCTTGTGTTCGTAACTTCTAATATCCCCCGGCTATTGTGTATCGTCGTAATACATTCAGCTATGAGGCAATTAGATATAAATTGACGTAGGATAAGCGCATCTCCCTCCTGACCGTTAATCGGGACCTTAACGAGTCGTGATGAATGGGCAGATATTATATCTTCGTATAGATTGCAGTTCCTAGAATTATACATCCTTATAGGATTCGTCGCGTTTTTTGTAACTAAAACGTTATTTTTTAAATCAATATTGGATTCCCATTTGTTAAGTAAGTCTAAGCCAATTAAGCCATCGAAATAGTTGTGAAATTTATAGACGAAAAAAGTTACGTCGTTGTTATTGTTAAATTCCGAGAAGCACGGTAACGTTACCGAGTAATCGTTTCGGCTCGTGGCATGCACATTCGTCACCTCGAAGGGATCGTATTTCCATTGTGCGCTGGGAAAGTGTTTCCTAACCGAGTCGGGATTTATAAAAGACTGATTGGCGCCGGTATCTATGAGCAGTTTAAGTGGTGGGTTAGCTATTTGTATATACGGCAATTGCCGTTGTGTCTGCAAGTTCAGTTCTATTTTTGTCTTCCTAACTTCGGAGATTTCCGAAAATCCTGGGGCTGTGTAGGAGAAGCTTCATTTTTACAAGGTTCTCCTGCGGAGTTCGGGTACGAAATCTCTAGATATTGAGGTTGGTGCGCGGACTCGACATAAGCATTTTAGTAAGCATCATCAGTAGGGAACTCGCCATAGTTGCCGTCCTGGTAATATTCACTATAATCGTCGCCATAAGGTTCATAGCCTAATGTATAGTCGTTGCATTCATTAATATTCATCTCCCTAGTTCTGGGATAGTTATTGGATGGTGGGTTCCTGGAATTGGACCAATTCTGAGTAGGTGGCAATGGTCTAGCCACATAGTGACTGACACCGCTCATGGGGTGCACGGTATTATTTCCATTATTTTGAGAATTATATCTAGGCCTAAATGAATTTTCCTGTGGGTTGTAGTTAGGTGGTCGTGCTGCAAACATTTGCTGAGTGCGGGTAGGGCCTTGAGGAGGCTGGTCTAGATTTGGTCTCCATACAGGTCGGGGTTGTTGAGGCAAAAATATAGGGTTTGGTCGGGATGGACCGGGAAAATTAAAGGCAGGTTGTCTGGATGGTGCACTGAAAAATGGTGGCATAGGGCCAATAGATAATTTGGATGGCTGAAAATCCGCTGGTTTCTTTTCTAGGCGATCATTACGTTGCTGTAAGTACTGTGTATTTATCTCTTCGTGCACAAATTCTAGGGCCTTCTCTATAGTTTCGGGCCGCATACAGCGAATACGCGAACCTAGGGGATCCTTAATTCCCCGCACATATGCCTGGAGGGTCAAATTTTTATATAAATCACGTTTCGAGTCAATTGTAGTCTGCACGGTTTCATGTAAAGTTATGTACGTCATAAGGGTACTGAACCGGTTTTGACATTATTCATAGAATTCCTGAGGGGTCGTGTTCCCCTGAGATAATAGCGCGAGATCGTTGTATAAAGAGGTCTCATCGCGTTGGTCCGCGAAATTATTAATAAGTGCACTGCGAATTCCAGCCCAGCTTTCTGGGACCCCGTTCGCATTGATTAAGCGGGCGGCTGGCCCGGTAACTTTATTAAGTATACCATTTATAAGTGCGAAATTGGTCAATTCTTGATCGGGTCGAATAAACTCTTGTACTAATTGGTCACTTAATTTAATAAACCCCGTAAGTACTTACATTAGGGTTACCATCAAACTCGGGTAACAGGCGGAGGGCCTTAAAAATTGAATCTAAATCTGCCATACTAACTACTTCCGTTTCCGAATCCGATTCCGAACTTAAATCAGAATTAATATTCCTAAAGCCGTCTAGTAAAACGATTCTATGATTACTGCCTAACCTAGGGGTGCTCGATCGCCGTGGATAGGAAATCTTTGAGTTGTAAAATAACTACGACTATGAATGTACCTCCTTTCCTAACATAAGCAATTCTAGAACGATTCTAAAGTACTCACATGCGCATTTCTGGCTCTCTGCAGTATCGATGGTTGGATAGTCCTCCGTCCAGCTCGTAGGTTCCGCCCTCGACGTGATGACCGGATAGCTGCCCGGGCGCTGAGCGAGCGCGAAGTTTCGATATTAGAAATTCGGTGACCGCTCGCGAACCGGCCCGCGAGGAACGTCTCTCGACTGCGCCAAATGTGTAGGCTGGGAGTCGGAGGATTCGAGAGAAACCAAGAATAGCAAACTTAATTCCTTTTAATGATGGAATTACAAAAATTAAAATAAATCAATTAAAATTAATTAAATGTAAGAGGTGCCTAATGGTCGATGTGAGAACCAAGAGTGACGGATCATTCCGTATTTTTGGGAAACGGGGCGGCGATGTTGCGATATGCTGAGTCGACGCCCCCTGAGTGGCTACTTGGGCGGTCGCTGGTTATGCAAGCATATAACACGCATTCAATTATTATTGCGTATGATAGTTACTATTTGTGTCTATCGCCATTAATAATTTCAGTTCCGAATCTCATGGAGGCTCTGAGAAATTGAATTTTAAGTATCCATCAAAAGCGCCTATGAGTTCCTTTATAGCAAAAATATCGTAAGCACTATTTCATATTTTGTAGGCACTTATTTAAAACGAAGTAAGCGTAAAAAACTTAAGAAAAGGACCTGTTGAATGTAGTTGTGACGTGTTCGAATAGACATTACATATTTAGAATGAGTAATACAAACAAAACAAATTTCTATTCAAACACATCACAACTACATATAACAGTTCCTTTTCTTGAGTTTTTTACCTTTAACGGTTTACTTCGAGATTATATATATATATATATATATATATATATATATATATATATATATATATATATATATATATATATATATATATATAAAATGACTGTGTGTGGGTATTGTGCAACAGTGGTTGGAAGAATCATTTTCTGTCAGTACAAATAACAAATCCTCACCGTCATCTTCATTGGTCAAACTATTTTCTTCGATGGGTTCGAGCAAAGATCTTACGTTGTTAGATTTTTACGGTATAGTATTTTGACGGTCTTCGATTCGAGAGCACAGTGAAACAGATCCAACATGGAGAAATGTCGGTCTGATTTTCTAGTATGGTGCTCGCGGTCATTGCGCAATATTTTGTTTCGGCAGTCTGCTCAGAGAGGAACCCAACAGGTAAAATTGATTTTTCTGTTATATCTTTTTCTATTATATTCTATTACATCGTTCCCCTTACCCAGTGTGGGATAGTGGTTAGGTGGCATAGTAATAAAGTGACCCATGGCCTTATATCCTCTTGAGCATACATACTCGTACCTATTTTGTAACAAGTAACAACGAATAGGTACGAGTATGTAGAACTGCAAAAAGTAACTTGTGATCTTTCAAGTAATTTTAGCATTTCTAAATAGCGAAATAAAACAAAAATTCAGACAACAAGAGTAAAGTACAAAGTGCCTACAAAACATGAAATAGTGCTTTCAATATTTTTGCTATAAAGGAACTCTTAGGCGCTTTTGACGGATACTTAAAATTCAATTTCTCAGATTCTCCCTGAGATTCAGAACTGTAATTATTAATGGCGATAGCCATAAATAGTAACTATCATACGCAATAACAGTTGAATGCGACCACATTACCAATAAAAAATAAATAAATGAAATCGAAAAACAGTATTTTCGTCATTTTCTTTCACTCTATCTACTAATAATACACGTTTAATAGCTCAAAGAACGCGCAATTATATGCATTATCACATGAAAAATTACTGCTATTCCATAAATTCACAAAAAAAAAGAATTAGCAATTTTTCCATTTTAGTACCTACCGGAAATGGAAACTTTATGATTTTTTTTCTCAGAATCTATGAAGATTCGACTGGGGGTCACTTCTACACTTTTATTTGCCATATTGAACTACATCGATTACCAGAGTTATAACAAAATGTCCGATCCCAAGCGTTTTTGGAACACTGTGAATAGTACGAAAGATAGTAAGTAGGTCAAGTGACATGATCCAGTACAAATGGCCTGTGATGCTGATAGTAGGACAGTTCCACCGTAGCACAGTATATATTGTATAACTGTGACCGTAGCTTAGCATATTATAGAACTACTATATAAAGGGTGGTTTTGTAACATTTTCGACTGTGTGTAAGATTGATCTAAATGTCATAAAATGCTAAATCTAACAAATTTAAGGCACTTTATGACCTTTATGTGATCAAAGTGCAAGCGGTTTGAGGCGACTTCCTGACATGACGGGGTGGGATTGACATATGGTATTATATTCTTACTGATGTCGCAGAGTTTTATTCACTTGACGAGATACTGTCAGTACGAGTAAGAGTATTACGTTTGCCTAGTAGCAATATGCCAGTTAATCATAAACGGTGTTCCTTAAAATCAGATTCTATAGAAAGTTTGACAAATTCACAAGGAATGAGGGCTGCAGCCGACCTTGGTCGATCGGGGCTTTCAGTGAAACATAGCGTACATCCAAACACAAACATAATTTACGTCTGTTTGTGTACAGGCTGTGAGCGTTTCCTGCCCTTTTACAGCCCGCGTATAGCGCCGCCGCGCACGTTTTTCATTCACACACGAAATCAATGTGTTTTACGCGTTTTTCGTGACACGTTAGCACTGCGCGCTTGGCAGATAGCACGTGAAACATGTTGATATTGGATGAGATCTACAGCATTTATATTTAATTTAATCTCAAAATCAATTTTACGAACGTAGCGGAGTTTTACCTACATTTGGAGTAAATATTTTCTTGCCATTCCGATTAAGAACGTGCAGGTATTAGTAATAATGAAAAAGTTGCCTATATTGCATTCATCTCCTGGTCCTATTCCATTGTCACAAACAATTGTAACCTGTAACCATCAAACTGTAAATATCTTTATTTTTACTAGCGGAACCGTTTACTTAGCGAACTTATTATTTATAACCAAAATGAAATTTAACAAACCAACACCAATAATGAAAGAACTTTGACAACGTCTACCATTTGCTCCTTAGGTATGTGGTGTGTCATTGGTGGTGAGTAAGGTCGCCAGAGCTCCTGAGAATACGCAGTGTTGAGAGTGAGGGACCTGCATTTGTTTCTAGATGTCAACACAACGCAACCTCAGTCAAAGGGTCGGCAACGCCCTTCTGATTTTTCTGGAGTCGCATTTGTCTATAAACTACGGTGTCTACTTACCATCAGGCCGGTCGTAAGCTTTTAGGTATATCACATTCGTAACAATTTCACTTTATGTTAATGACAATGACATGTGCTCAGCGCATGATCCAATATTCAGTTTCATCGAATACGCATTCCGTTGTTAGGTTCACGTTTTAGTTTGATTATGGCTTGTCTTTAATGACCGGAAATAACTCCCTTTTCCCGTTAATGACGATTTATTTAACTACACTTTGCAAATTTCATATTCTTCATTAACATGCAAAGTATAAAAGCATATAATTTTTTCCTATCGTGATTTGATTTTTGAAATGGTCACGAAAATATTAGGTACTTATAAAATATAATTTTTGTTTAGAATATAGTGTTTAAGCAATATTTTTAGAAGAAAATGTATCATTGTATTTGTAAGATTACCGGTGTCGTATGACAAGGAGAAGAAGAAAGACATTTTAATATACAGGGCGTCCAACGGCTATGCCACATGGAGGGAGAGTACCTTGAATATTGTAGATGGAACATTTTACTGTAAATAAATAAATATTGGGGGACAATCTTACACAAATCGACCTAGTCCCAAACTAAGCAAAGCTTGTACTATGGGTACTAGACGACGATATACATATTTATATAGATAAATACTTACTTAAATACATAGAAAACATCCAAGACCCAAGAACAAATATCCGTGCTAAATGCACAAATAATGCCCTGGCCGGGATTGGAACCCGGGACCTCTAGCTTCGGAGGCAGTGTCACTACCAACTAGGTTAAACAGGTCGTCAAAGAAGACATTATTTTAATAAAAAAAAAACAATTTAAGCTGCATTCTTAGATTTGTAATAATAATTACATGGTTGAACCGGGAATCGCACCCGCTAAACGAGAAAAAAAATTACTCTGTAGCTTTATCATGCCGATAGAAAGGCTTCATCATAAGGATTATTTTTTGCTAAATGACATAGTGTCGGAAATGAAAGGAAGACCATATTTTATTATATATTTATATATTATATATATATATATATATATATATTATTTACCAAATGCTCAAAATTAGTCCCATTCTGTTGAATACAAAGTCGCACTCTTTTGATTGTTTTGCTCACTGTCGATCATGTTGTTGTAGATATATAGAATAACACATCTAAGTTCTGCTTGTAGCTTGTGGACACTTTCATACTAGTTCCTGTAAACAATTTTTTTTACGTAACACCATAAAAAAAATTTATCCATCTATCCCGATCCAGGAAAGTAAATTATAATAGGGATATCACGCGTACTTCTCAAGTGGGTACTGATTCTTAGTACTTTAAAATGATATGTCAGTTGTATGTCCTTACGGCAATGTCAGCTTTTCAATTCTATGAACAAAATTTTACATCAAATCTTAAAATTCATGGTCTTCCTTTTATTTTTGACACTATATTATGTAACAAAAAATAATCCTCATGATGAAGCCTTTTCGATCGGCATGATAAAGCTACAGGGTAATTTTTTCCCGTGTAGCGGGTTCGATTCCCGGTTCAACTATGTAATTATTTAAAAATCTATGAATGCAGTTTAAATTGTTTCTTAGATTAAAATAATGTCTTCTTTCAGTGAAATATTCCATCTAAAATATTCAAGGTACTTTCCCTCCATGAGGCATAGCCGTGGGACGCCCTGTATAGAGGGTTTGAATTTTATTGGTACTGACTTATTTTTTCTTTACTATTTGCACTGCGTTATAATAACCTTCTGCAATAGCCACCTCTGACGTCATTAACTCCTCTCAGTGGTCAATATCTACCTAAAGCTGCCCAGAGATTATAAGTTTGTAAGTTGTATCCTATATACAAACTAACAGACTTATAATCTCTGTTTACCCGTAGGCCCTATGCGTACGGGTAAACTCTCAAACAATTTTAAAATGTTGTTTCCCAAATAGGTATATCATAAGATGAACCTTTAAAATGCATATAGGTAATATTTTGTTTCGCGGCTCCGCCTGGGTACTTTGCAATAAATGGGTGGAGCCGCATAGTATTTAGTTCAATAATAAAGTCTGACAAAATAAGACGTGACTTCGCCAATACTTATACAACACTGTGCTATGAAAATTAATAACTTACCACTAATGGATAGGTCGTACCTATTTATGTGGTGGATACATAAATAGCTAAAGGTAATCGTATGTTAGTCCGTCGTTTAAAGGGTTCATTTTATCTCAGTGTAGGCTTCCAACCATTCGTCACTCGCGACAAGGGATCGCGATTAAATGTATGGTGCGAAAACAGTATCTACTAAAGCTAATAATAGTAATAGAATCAATTATTACGATCCAACTCTATTGTTTTGTTTGTGATTTATGTTAACTTGAAGGTTAGATACAGATAGTAAAAACGGTGCAGCCTACTCGTATTTTTCTAGAAATTGTTAATATTTTACCTACTTTCAATATTAAACTAAATTATCAAGTCATCCAAACACGATTCTTAGTTTAACGTTTTTTTATACATTGAGATAAGAAACCTTAAAGTTATGTAGATATGTAAATACTTATCGCAGAAATATAAAAAAGTGTTGGCCTCTCGCGGTGGGTCTGGCGGCGGTGGTCTGTCGGTGGGTGTCGGTGTAGTTTGTCGGCCTCTTTAGCCTAGTTGGTAGTGTCATTGCCTCCGAAGCTAGAGGTCCCGGGTTCGATTCCCGGTAAGGGCATTTATTTGTGTGGTGAGCAGAGACATTTGTTCCTGAGACTTGGATGTTTTCTATGTATTTAAGTATATATCTATTAAATATATCGTCGTCTAGTACCCATACACAAGCCTTATTGAGCTTACTGTGGGACTAGTTCGATTTGTGTAAAAAATGCCCCTAATATTTATTTATTTATTTAAATAATAATAATAATAATAATTACACGTAGCAATAATAACTCGAGTGAGTTCATGGTTCTTTTAGAACCGCCGTCGCGATAGGTACTCATGATTAAGGAACACGAACCAGTCTGAAACATGTCGAGCGATATTCTGACTGACCCGTTTCATTATTACATTTTAATTTTCATTATATTTTAATATAATTATATATTTTTCAAAGTGACTTAGCCAGAACTATACATATATTAATATATGAACCTTTGCCGGGGCATTCCACAATAAGGTCTACTTTGTCGGGGACGTAACGCGTATGGCAACTACCTTAATAACTTGCAGAATTATATATTATGTGCCGTTGAATTTAATGTTATGAAACAATATCATGCCTAATAACAGCTTCTTAGCTTTATCGGAAGTGTCAAAAATAGCGTCACGTACCCGACACTTTTATGGAATGCCCCTGCTTAATTTCAGGTAATCAACTGTACTTAAAAACAGTTTAGATATTTTACATAAATACATTGGCAACCAAACGTTCGACTGAACGCCATTAGTGTAGACAATGGATATCCGGATAACATAAATAAACAATCATATTTACATTATGATCACGTTAGTTTATTTGTATATGTAATTCCAAATCACATAGTCCTGTTTGCTGTGTACATATATGAGTTTTTTTAAACATGGAATTTCGGTGTTTACTTTGCCTGTCTATATTTATGCAATTTCATGCATTATGTCATAGTATATATCAAGCGACGTTAATGGACGTGATAACTTGTGACACCCCCGACCCTCCTTACGAACGCGAAAGAAGAGTGTCAGCTAATCTTTCCACTTATACAAAAGATAACGATACTTTCATCAAAGGCACCATTGATGTAAAAGACAATCTGATCGGATATTTGTGGAAGCTTAAAGCTGGCGTCATAAAACATGATGTAATGAAATACACTATGGTAACTAAAGGTATGCCTTGTAATAACATTTTAGCTCGTGTTGTTATAATGGCCGCGAAACTAAAAGTGGACAAGGCTTGTAAATTATACAAGGGGATTTACGTTTTTGAGAATTTCGATGTGAGGAAGATCGATAAAGCTGTGAACTTTATACCAATGAGAGAAATGGGCTTAAACAGTTGGGTGCTGTCATTGTATGGGCCTAAAGGCACATCCTTATGTTTCGACGTTCGAATTATGTTGAAATATTTGAAGAATTGAGGCATGTACATATTCCGTCGACCCTGCATAAGCAGGATAAGGACAAGGAGATGATAATGATGATGAAGATTTGAAGAATAGAGGCAATGTATACCTACATACAAATTAAATAAAAAGTATTATATACATGCAAAAATAAAACTTTCATATTAAAATTATTATACCTTATCGCAGTGCATTGATTTAATTTTATTTTTGATGATCAAAATAGAAAACACTTATTCTAAAAACAATTACCTTCAACACTGTTTGAACCGATTGTAAACAGGTGAGTTTCTATAAAAATAACTAATTGTTTATCAGCTCTTTAATGATAAATGATTGTGGACAATATTTACTCTGAACGTAAGGGATGATTCACAGTAGACCGTTCCGTGTCCGGGTCGGCCCGTTTTCTATGACAGCAAGCGCAACGGCCCGCATATTTCTCTAGAAGAAAACGGGCCGGCGCGGACACGGAACGGCCTACTGTGAATCATCCTTTAGTCCCAAACTAAGCAAAGTTTGTATTATGTGTAAATACCTACCATGCGAAAATATAATATAAACTTATACACTTGTAGATAAATAAAAGCATAGGAAACATCCAAGACCCAGGAACAAATATTT
Organism: Notocelia uddmanniana; assembly: GCA_905163555.1. NCBI lineage: Eukaryota > Metazoa > Arthropoda > Insecta > Lepidoptera > Tortricidae > Notocelia > Notocelia uddmanniana. The sequence goes on along the minus strand of LR991065.1, from coordinate 10,586,877 downwards.
GTGATCATCACGCAAATAAATGCCCTGACCGGGATTCGGACTCGGGAGCACTAGCTTCGTGGGTCACTACCAACTAGGCTAAAGTGGTCGTGATAATAAGACATTGTTAATACAAACTTTTATTTCAATTGCACTGTCGTTAAGTAAGTATGTCCTTATAAATAACTATGTACCTAATTTGTCATCAAAATTAGCTTTTTTAATTCAGTCTCTTGCCGGTATCCGATTGAACAGAAACTTGGCATACTAGTGAGGCACAAGGTTCACAATACAATATTATGGCACCACCGAACTGATCGGATAATGGAGAAGGAAGGTACCATAGCAACTCCTAAATTACATAAGATAAACGCACAGCGGTACGCTTGCGAGTTTCGTATGTGTGTTTTAGGCTCCCGCCGATCTTGTCTGATGATTGTAGGTACGCTTTTCATGTAGTGGACCACGGGCATCCTTCAGGGTGCAACTGTACATACAGGGAATAACGCTAGGATAATGATGATGATGATTGTACGCTTGGCAGCGCTGTGCTACCGGTATTGTTCTAAAACGCTTCTAGAATAATCATTGATATTGGCCTTTCGACGCCGGTGGCCAACGTGAATAGCGTTATCCTAACAGAGTTTTTTTATTAAATTTATTTGAATATTTAATTCATATGGCCCCGATTTTCAGTTTGATTTGCGTGTTCTACGCCTAGTTACGCAGAATATTGTATATTATTGTTTAGCTGGCCATCACAAATAGATCTAAAGAAGGAATAATGCATAGAACTTAACAAAACACAATGCCCACATTTATTTCAATGTAATAAAGTAAAAACTATGTAACTATGTACATGTAAAAATACAGCATCTGTAAGGCTAACTAAATTTAATACATTTCAATCTGAAGATTTTTGTTCTTCTGCCGCATTTGCTGGAGTTTGTTCCACGGGTACTGTTTTGTATGCTCTTCTTCTTGCGTGACGGCCAGCTCTGAATCTTGTTGGTTCGTCAACGCCGTCCTCTGATACCTTATTAAAAATAAATTATTACTATACTTTACATCGACAGGACAGATAAGTCAGTGGCGTGTCTTAGTGTCGGAGGCCAAGATCCACTTTGGGTCGCTGGGGTAGCGTAGTAAGTCTACAAGAGAATCATGTATCTACAGAATCAAGCAGGATTCGAACCTGTGATTCTTCTGGGCATACTTGCCCACTTTAGTCAGTTGAGCTATCGGAGCAATCCGCATAGTCTACCAACCTTTTTTCATACTTGTTATTCAGAAAAGAGTCATTTAAGTTTCAATAAATAAATTAAATACTATTTTAGTATTATTATTTAAATTTTTAATAATAGGGTATCTAATCCTAGTTTATAATAAGGGATCAAAGTCGTACTTTTCTTCCCTCATTTGAGGACAACGATGACTATTTTCCTCATAGGTGTAAAAAGCAATATGTGGCACTCGGTAGCAAAATTATTTGTAAGGCATTTTCATGTTTTAGCAACTAGCCTCATAGGTGGTGTGAAAAGCAGTATTGTGTCACACGATAGCAAAATTATTTCCGTCTTGGGTTTAATCACTTGAATCCCACGCTACGCAAATATTTTTTTGGGGACAATGTTACGCAAATCTTTCTAATACTAAACTAAACAAAGCTTATACTATGGGTACTAGACGACGATGGATTGCTTTCTACGCTCAGGATTCTATTGTTGAATCTTTCGCTTCACGCACTATAGCACCGTCGACGTAAATATATAATTTTGCTCCGTTGAGGGACAGTAAATAAATTACCCTTCCCTCTTATCACGCCTTAGGGAGGCGTACAATTACTTTTCTACTTGTAGTTCAACCGATTTTAGAGTAAGTTTTCGTCGATTTACATAATATAATAGTGTATTTATTCAGTCAACACATTATATTAAAAATAAAATGAATCATAAAGGGGACCCGGGTATGTCCTTAAACTACGACCAAGACCACCGGGGAATGGGCAGCAGCATTCCTAGACTGCGGTGGAGATACTGCGATCGCCAACCCGCATGCCAAGCGTGGCGATTATGGCATATACCCCCCATGAAATTGGGGTAGGCCTATGTCCAGCAGTGGACGTCCTAGGGCTGATGTGGTGGTGGTGGTGGAATCTTAAATTATTTACACTTTCCCTTCGTACTGCATTTGATATAAAAATCGTTTAGTATGAAATGTAAGATCCGTATACTATTATATCGCAATTTTCAAAGACTATGCTAACGAGTTTTACGTAGACAGTACCTGCTATTCTGCTTACCTGCACCTTTTTCCTTGCTGAAACATTGTTTTCCAAGAATTTGTTGACTGCACCAAGCGTATTTATTGGGATCTAGGTGGCGAAAAGAAAATATACTGTTAATTTTAATTTCCGATGCATGTAGTTATACTTCAACTGGGAACCTCAATTAAATCGAGTACACTTTATTATTGCTGGATTTTTTTATCCTTGTTTGATTGTTGCTATTATTTATGCCTTTATTTGTGCTTTAATTGTAGTTGGTCCCATACAGACATTTGATCCTCTCTCAAAAGCGGTTCGAATGAGATAATCAAAAAACAATAGGGGACAAAGCTCTGTTACATGCCCCTGGTAAAGTTAAACTTTTCATATTTACCGTCATTTTACCGTAAGCCGGGATACCTTAATTTGCGGGTTGACTTTTTTTACAACTTCTTTTATAGTTTAAAACATCTTAGACATTTTTGTCCATTACGGACCGAAATTATTTTCGTAAAACTTCGGTATCGTTATTTATGAACTTGAAAAAACAAAAAATGAATTCGACAACCCATAAATTGATCACATATTTGTGATAAATTTTATCAAGGCTTAGAAGTTTTTTGGCGATGTCTGATATTTAATTCATATTGTTTTTTGTAGGAACAATGCCACCAATGATAAAAAAGAAAATCATTGATCCCAAATACATAAATTATTTTGAATAATCACTAATATAGAAGACGCCAAATTATTTCTTTATTTGTGATTGAAAGGTAATAGCTATTTACGACCCGTGTTTTGTACACAATTTTACGTCACTACTTGGCCAAAAAATGGGTTTTTCCGGACTCGCAGCGTGCGGAAAAAAGCGCATTTTGGCAAGGTGTGGTGTAAAATCATTTAAGCCTTTTGTCAACGTATTTTTTTTATATTGTTTAGGCATTTAAATTATATCACTCAAAAGTTATTATAAATTGTTTTATCATAGCAACCCCAATCAATAAAAACCATAACTTTAACAGTTCTAGTAGATTATTAGTAAGTTTTGTATTTGTAGTGTACCAGTAAGAATATTTGTATTGTACTTTAATTCTGTATTGTTGTTCTTCAACATTTTTTTATATAGTTATTTTACAGAAGCCACATATATCGTTAATACGTTGTTCAGTCGAACACAACGATGTACGGTCGAAGACTAATTTGGGGCTCCCATTAAGCCAAACAGTCCCCTCATACTCTCAATAAATTTAAAGAACAATTTTGCGAAATGGTTCCCAAATTAAGGATGATTCACAGTAGACCGTTCCGTGCCCGTTTTCTATGACAGCAAACGCAACGGCCGGCGTATTTCTCTAGAAGAAAACGGGCCGGCCCGGACACGGAACGGCTTACTGTGAATCATCCTTTAATGAGTACAACACTACCTTACCTGTTAATTTTTTTACCTCATTTAGTTGTAATAAGAAAAAAATCAAGCACGCTTTATAATCCATGATGTGATTAGAAGCAGACATAATAAAGCAGATCATGTGATTCATCCGTAAGTATGTGTTAACCAGACTAGTGCTCCTTATGTTTTAACTTTCCTTTACTAATATGTGCATTATATCACCGTAAATAATTTTATGCACCGTTAGTTCAGTTAGTGAGGTTATAAAACTGACGTTGATAACAATTTTACGTTGACAAAATACAAAGTGAAACTTTTACACCATCACTTAGGTCGAATGTAACACCTGTACGAAAAAAATGCTCACAAAATGGACTATTTGTGTACTTACATGTGTTTTAACTTACCAATGGGAAGAGTAGTGTCAAACTATCAGCAGCCAACAGACCCCACTCAGTTCTCGTCTTGCTATTAACAGAAGTGCCCGAAGCATCCCGCGGTAAACTAGTCCCAAAAAGACTAAAAGCGGCACACATATTATACTATACATATTAACCGATCCACCGTATTTTTGTTCTTTGTAGCATAACTTGAATGTTACACCCTACACTTTTATATTCTTACACCCTTTCCCCAGCAACGGTATTCGACAGCACGGGCATCCTTCTGCCTACATATATCTATAGTCATGATAATAATAATAATAATCGTATGGCATTTATTTATTTATACCCACCGTTACCCTACACGTGACCCCTGGGTGGTGCTAAAAGTGCAACAAAACTGGCAACCGTACTTGTCTTCTCGAAGATCTCACGGTTCGAAAATAAATAGTCATGATAATATCTCAAATTATTACTGTAGGAATAGCATTTTTGGATGTGAATGGCAACTATTGATAAAAAAAATAGCTAGCACATTGCTAAAGTATGTAGGTACCGTGTTGTCAAATACCGCGTCTGTACTTTGGTTCGTACCATGTGTCACAATTAGTAGCGCTCAAAACACACACACATCTTAACTATCCCTTAACCTAAGCTTTTACTTAACCTGAAATATTAATGAATTAATCATTATGGCGTTAGATATTAATATGATCTTCTTTTTTTGATATTTTGATTTTATTCTAGAAACTGTCTAGATTTCTATTATTTATACATTTTTTATTATTATTATTATTTATGTTTTAACGATCCTATTGTGAATTTTACTACAAAATAATTTCTTATTTTGACATGTCTACAACAATAGAATATTTATTTTAAAGAATAATAATAGCATCAATAAATTGCTCTAAATAATTAATTAATATATATGTTAATACATGTTATAACTAACGATTCGAAAGTGCTTGTTGCTAGGCCTATTTGAATAAAGAATATTTTGACTTTGACTTTGACTTTGACTTAAGATTTTCAAACATACAGATTTAACACTCTATACACTATACGCGCTGCACTGGACTTCTACTCCGTGCATGAAATTTATTGACGCGCAAAGACGCATATTATTTTACTTAAGTAGGGAGAGTTCATTGTGTAAGTACTTAAGCGAGCCCTGCAGGTTGGTTACGTAACGTTTTCAAATGAACGTATTGTTGATATGTCATTTAGATGAACTTTACGTAACCTATTTTTCGTGTTCAAGATGCTAGTATTGCATAATTTACTACACAATATATACCTATGTGATTTACTAAACTGGAATAGTTCTAAAGATGATGTTTGCAACAAGTCCAAAACGTCTAATTTACCTATAATAAATATAAGTTTCTAGAACAATATTTCTGCTATAACGCTGTAGAACATATAAGTTTAATAGTGATAATGATAATGGCAATGTATCCACTTGCGTATTCTTGCATGTAGTTAATGTTCTCATTCTCACTCTCCCTCCGCACGCAAATAAATACAAAAAAGCACCACCAATAAGGACAAAATCTTGACACGTGTTTTGCCTCTCTACGCGACATCATCAGGAGATACTGGCAAGACATTTTGCCATATCTGGCCCCGTATACAACCATGCAAGCGTGAAAGAGATGAAAGAAGACGTAATAATGGCGATGACGTACAAACAAAACATGCAAATAAATACAAAAAACCTCCTCCTGATGATGCCCCGTAGAGAAGGAGGGTTTGTGCATGCGGAGGGAGGGTGGGAACATTAACTACATGCAAAAATACGCAAGTGGATACATTGCATTGTAAATAATAGACCTACAATACCTACATGTTCTATAGCGAAATAGTAAAGAAATATTGTTCTAAAGTAACGCTTGATTCTATCGATCACTTATTATGCCATATTTAGTGACTTCCACTTTTTGTTTGTTTGTCATTTTACCGTGTTTTATGTACAATAAAGCAATACATACATACGAGTACATACATATATACATTAGTGAAAAGCGTGAAAGTTTGGATTACGGGTGTTTTCAAACCAAAAATGATTGCCGCTATCTACAACGGATTCGGTCTGGCGGCGATACGTGTACGTCGCTGTACGTACTCGCTTGTGTGAGGATTTGTGGGCACAAGTGAACGGCCGTGTATCTGTTTCAGAAAGTTACGTTATTAATCCTGCGGGATTGCCCGTTAACAATAAGGCTACTTAAGGAATCAATATCTACTAATGCGGAATTTAATGGTTCAGTTCAAAGAAGAGCTCAACATCCGTGTTGAATCTATTAATTATAGACCTACCTACCACTAACTCTTGCCCTCGTGGAACCGTTTAAGCACCCTTTGAATTAAATGGTTGGTATATAGGTATGTAGACTCCGGAGCGAATAAAACGGGTCAGTTTGTAAGGAAATCGATAAAAAGTATGCCCGTTTTATAAGCTCTTAACAATAGTTAGTTAAAGCAAACATTCACACAAAGTGACACATCGCCAAGCGTGCAAGTTAGTAAAGTGAATGGAAAATTAAATGACGATGAACTTACAGCGAAAATGTCATCAATGAATTTTGATGCATCCGGTGTCTGTATGGACACTTGGGCCTGATTTGATGATTCTGATGACTGACCATGCTTCGGTGATCCTGAGTCGGATTCTGAGGAATTGAATGACAGAAGTGAACAGAGATAATGGAGAAGATAATAATCCAAGAAAAAATGACATTTTTGATACATAATATATAAATTATGATTTGATCCAATCTTCTCGCCAATCTTCTCGATTATCGATTACTTCGGCATATTCTATTTTTGCGTGTGTTTACAGGAACTATACTGGTGACCCGTCTACCTCTCTCTAGAACCACCAAAATAATTTTAAATTCAATTAAAGAAACGCGGCATAATATTGTTTAGTAGTAGGTATTTTGGAATTTCTTACGTTACCGAATCAAATAAATATTTCCACAAAGTAATCGGTAAATCGAAAACCACGATGCGTTCATGTTATTACGCCATGATAATTATTTGAACAAATTGCTATACGAAATAAAAGTAATGCGCTAATATGGAATCTAACTGTACATTTTTACATGAAATCCCATAAAAACCTAGAAATATTTTGTTCTTTCGCCAAGAATACAGAACATATTTAAAATGGAAATATTTTAAATGTATTTATTTTTTGACAGGTATCACATTTTACTGGAATAAAGGACATGTTAGGCCAATTAATAAAATAATAGAAGTAACTATCCAAATAATACCTGAATAGTTGAGATTATTATAAAACTCAGTTACTTTGTAAATGTAATAAAATAAGAGAGCGTCCTTAGATATTAAGTGATGTCAGAAAAAAATCTTTAATAAATGAAAATACACTCCGGCTATTATTAAAAATAATATCATTTATCATCTCAACAAGTCAGTTAAATTCATGCCGGCTTCCGTCTCAGGGCCTACTCGTAAAAAATAAAACGCAATAAAAGCTGTAAGATAAAAATATTATCAAAATTACGGAGGGGAAGAGCCGCTGGGGTTTTCTGCTCCTTGCTGCCGCTTCCACGCCTTATCTTGGAGATAAAATACTGCTTATAAATACATTTGACTAGAAATTCAAAGATTATAGGTTTATTCTTTCACTGTTCAAACATAGAAAATTCTGCATCAACTCATGGAAATTAATCGCATATTTGAATGACTAAGCGTGATAGAAATCCAATTGCAATATTCTGAGAGAGACCGACCGAACAAGAAGTTAAGGTGAGAATAAGATGAAAACACTATTGTGTATACTTTATTACCTTAGCTTTTCTACAAAATAGGTATAAAAATACTCAGTTTAAATTCAATAGTAAGCACCCGCACCTGCACCCGCTTGCACCGAAGCTGTTTTCTGGACTGAGACGCTGGTGCTTCCTGCGGTGTTGCCAAGGAAATTTCCGACGGCTTTCAATGTAGAAATAGGGATCTGAAGGCAAAAAAAGTTTCATACTCAACAATCCAAATAATAGAAAAAACGGCTAAGTGCGAGTCAGACTCGCGCACCAAGGGTTCCGTAACTTTTATTTTTATTTTATGATGTAACTAAAAAAAAATCGATTTTCGCGATTTTTCCTTTATCTTTGCTATAAGATGTTGCTTCGTACTAAATTTGAAGATTCTGAGTTCACGGGAAGTCCCCTGTAGGTTTTGATTCCCTTGCGAGTGTCGAAAACTTGGGGAAAACGGCATAAACGTCTGTATCTTTTGATTTCGTTGGCTTAGAAGTTTGATTTTTTCACAGCTATAAGGGACAGTAGACCTGCGTATTTGATACAAATTCCAGCTTGATATCTCCACGCGTTCCTGAGAAAAAGGGTCTTGACAGACAGACAGACGGACGGACGGACAACATAGTGATCCTATAAGTGTTCCGTTTTTCCTTTCGAGGTACGGAACCCTAAAAACAATCAAGAGGCTTAATTTTATGCTAGTATTGGTAGACCAGCGGGGTATAGGTAGATTTAAATGTCATCTTCCATACTAGATATGACAATAAGATCTTTCAAAAGTTGCGTGATTAAAGCTACCTTACATACGCTCGAAGACGTCGCGTAATTAACATAATTTATGTAATCGCTGGTATAAATAAAATAAAAAGGATAATTTCTACTGATTTGAATTTAGGTGATTAATAAAAACATCATTGTAATGATTATTAAGTGGAAGACAAAGTATAGCGTAATAAACTAGTATCTCTCTGAGCTATAGACATCGCGAGTGATATATTTTTTTGTTATCAACCCAATCCAAACCTTTTTTGTTCATGGCTCCACCATTTAAAAAACAAAACCAAAAACTGAATCGATAAGATAATTCTATATGATTATCGAACCTGCCGACAAAATTTCATGAGATTCGGTTGAGAAATGCTCCCTGTAAATAGATGAGAACAACCGGATATCTGGGCATCCGGAGAGCGGTCATCCACCGGATATTCGAAAGTATTTTTGCCCAACCTGAATCAGAGACGATTAGCTCGCCTCGCTCACCTGGCCAACTAATTCATTATTAAAGAGGACGTCAGCCTCCTTGACAATAAAACCCAGAAAACGCTAAGAGGATATATTAACTAACTCATTTTTAAAATGACTACGCAAAATCTTCATCGTAATATAAACATTCGAAATGTCAAACTCACGTTGAAAATATCAGCAAAGAATTGCGGGTTCCTCTGGAAATTGACTTGTTTAGTGTAAGATACTTGATGGGCACCACCGTTGGCAACAGCAGCACCTGCTTGAGCATTGGCCGAGCTCTCGACTCCAACATCTATCCTCTTTTCAATCGGAGGAGGGGGTGGCAAAGCTCCGTTTCCACTGACGTACCCGTGAACGGAAAACTTATTATGTATACGATGCGGCTTCTTGTGATGGATATGCTTTTCTATAACAACTGGTTGAGGATGGTAGATATGTTTCTCAATGACTACTGGTTCGGGCTGAACAATGTGTTTTTCAACTACAACTGGCGGAGGTTGTTCATAGCGTACCTGCAAACAATCTCAGTTCAAATTACGTCAGTCTACTTTTTATAATCATTTTAATGGCTTCAACAAATATTACGTATTGGAAGTATTGTCTTTGTCAATAAATTAATATTTGTTCGTTTGAAGTATCTCTCCAACAAGCCCGCTGGAAAGTCAAACAAGCGGTTCCACTTACAATATGTAAAAAAAATGTTAGCACAATCAGTGGTACCTACTTATGGAATAGTTTTTAAGTTGGATTTATTCCAATTTCTACTCCATTTTGTAGGAAATACAGCATAGTGGCAATGAATGTGATTGTGTCGTACGCGATTGGAGCTGTCTAAGAGCTTCTGGTGCAAATAAATCTTTATCCTTTGTAGAAACAAACCTTTTGTGTTTGAAAGAAACCAGACGGTTGTGGAAAATTAAAAACGGGCGGCCTGAATACTTCTGGAATCCTAAACAGAGAACTAAACATTCCTTCAAAATTAAAAATCGATCGAGGGTTACTGTGGAAAAAGCCTGGTTCCCTTATGTTACTCACTTCCTTGACTTTGGTTTTAGATTTTACAACAGTATTGGTCAAAGGCACAACAGGTGATGCTGCGGCATCAAAGTTGAACTCAGAGTGCAATTTTTTGTTGACTTGACCAAAAGGTTGTTGAACGGCTCCAGTCGATACTCCGAAAGACTTGTCGCTTGAGTAGGTAAATCCTGATGAACCCTCGGCACCAGATTCACCGGCCTGAAATAAAAATTGTAAACAGTCATAAAATAATATATATTTTTTTATAATAATTAATCTTGTTTGCGACCGTAGAAGGCAACAAGCATACGGCCTGCCTGATAGTAAGCAGACACCGTAGCCTTTAAAAGTTTGTGACTGCAGAACAATCCTAAGTTCGCTGCCGATACTTTTTGACATGCGGATTCGTTGTGAAAACGGCTACAGACAAATGCAGCTCCCCTACTCTCAACACAGCGAATTCTCAAGAGCACTGGCCACATTACACACCACCAGAAACACTACACCACATATCTACAAAACAAGTAGTAGTTGTTACCGAGAGTACATGCATGGTTTTTTCGCGTCTAAGATAGTTTCTTTTTTTCTACCGGTCAAAGATTTTCCCATTTTATTGATGTACATACTCGTATTCCTATTTATTACAATTCCTACCTACCAAATGGTGCGTTCGATAGGGAATGCATCTTAATCATCGTGTCATCTCCATCTGGTCCAACCCTAGATTTACCACCCAAGTGATACTCATAGCTACGTGATCTTGGCATGTTAGAGTAGGTACCGTTGAGTAAGATAAGTGATATATGACATACAAAGTGTCGACAAGTTCCCTTTCTCATGTCTGTTAAAGCGTCCCTTTATTAGCATTTTAATTGGTAGTTCTGATATTTGCGATTCATATCAATAGGGAGTGTTATTACATGATAATACATATTTTATTTATTAGAAATAAAATTTATATTATGTGTACGTACAAACATTTTCCAGATGAGAAGATTTCTTACAATTATGCAATATATATATTTGTATTTATTAATTTAATTTATGGCCTTTGTTCGAAGGATCTATTATAATGTTGGCCTTATATATATATATATATATAACCAATATATATATATATATATATATTCTACAACTGCTTATCATTTAAGGGTGTGCAATGAAAAAATACCGCGTACTTTTAAACTCAGTTCTAAAAAGATCAGGAAACAATGAGGATTGATTTTTCAGATTCAGATCTTTTATTGTATTCATGGTGTTACAATATTAGGTATTAAAATTAGGTATAGCTCTAAACATGAGCTCTTTCGAGCATTACAATATAGTATTATATTTCAGGTTATGATTCTTGGCTATGTCATTGTTATTCTGATTATAATTTTGAAGCTTTATTTTCCTTATAATCATCAGCTTTCTCAAACAATACATTTCTAAACGACACAAGCAAGTTAAAATTATGGAATTTTACCTCATCTAAAATCTCATAAGAGGAAATATGAGTAAAACGTTACTTAAAGTCAGATATTTATAGAAATTTGTCCAAAATAGCCATTTCCGAAAAGTTTTGCATCTCATTTTATCGTACCGAGATAAGCATCTCTAATACATGGGAGTGGGGGGGAGGGGCGTAGTTTAATAAGAATCGGGGCATCACCTTACGCAACAATAGTGTAAGTATAAGACGTGCTTACCAAGCCAGCAGAGGCGAAGCGGTTGCCAGCGGATGCCCCAGCGTACCCGACGCCAGCAGACTTCTCAGCATCGACACCGCCTGCTAGCCCAGCTGCTGCCCCTACGTTACCACCAGCAGTAGCGCCAGCATACAGCCCACCTAATAGTATATACCAACAAGGTTATACGTAAAAAAGTTAAAGTAGTTTATTCTTCAAATTAGGCAATAGGCATATTACATGCACCTATGAACGTCAATAAACTACCACTGGTTCGGAAAAATAATACTCTGCCAAGAGAAGACCCGGCGTAAGAAACTCGGCGAGGTGTCATTTTTTCAAAACAATATAAATAAGTAGGTACCACTTTTTTGAACCTTATACCACTGTGATAACTTGACAAGGGATCAATATTATGTGTACTGTGTGTGTGTGTGTGTGTGTGTGTGTGTGTGTGTGTGTGTGTGTTTTTAGTGTTATAAAATACCGTATTCGAGGACATTGAAGAAATGTTTTTATTTTAATTTTATTAAAGACCCTATTCGAGGACATTGAAGTTTGTATTTCGTATAAGAAGTATTTACTCTTATTTTATTTTAGTTTCAACTTAAAAATTAAAATGGTACGTAATATAACAATTGGTACAATATCCATATTTTCAGGTTAACGACAAGTGTCCAGGACATCACTTGCTACTACATTTTTTTAAGAATTCGAATATACAATTAAATAAGATTTAAATTGCGCTGACGATTCCTACTTTCTGAAACTAGGTAGAATGAACAATGATCAGGTCAGAATGGATCTTCGTACGTTTGGTCAAAAGCCATGTTACATCATGTCATGTAAACGAGATTTGAAATTCAAAGTTTTATATAAAATTAAGTAAATGTTTGAGTTGACTTGTTACAGATCTTCAGACGGGTCAGTTACGCTAATAATATTCTTTCAATATTTAATTTGAGTCGCGCAAGTGTGTGGCTAATTTTTTTAGCGTAAACTTATAAGTATAGGTAATTCTTAGCAGCTATTGCAGCCTCATCGTTAATAAGCCGAGGTGACTCTTAATTACTCATCTAATAACTACCACCATTGTCTTCTTGTATGTCTAGGTCAGAAGCATTAAGTATTTCAAGTTTTAATATTGTCATCCTATGCTCGTCATTTGTAATTATTTTTATTCTGAAACAATTGCACAGATCAGTCGCGTCGTTTTAAACTGACAGTGGTTTCCGTTTAGGCGATTTTACGCCCGTTAATTGTGTATGGGCGTATTTCATCATTTCATCTAGTTTTTGATCATCTAAATAAGAATCCCTGCACCAATTCATCGCAAATAAATACTTCAAGATTAAAGTGTTGTAAAAATACTGTTGTGATTCTGACAAGATATAGTTAGTTTATCGATTATCGATATCCTAAACTAATCAGTAATCATCAATTCATGCACAATCCATACAAATATACATACATACATAAACTCACGCCCACATACATAAATACACAAATATAATTAATATAATATGCGTACAAATATAATCTTGCAATAATTTAGGTATCCTTTCAATTACTAAAGCTTGCATGATTTTATCAAATATATATTTACCATAAGTGAATATCTTAAGACGTAAAATACAAATTTCCACGGATTCCGAATCCTAAATATTAATTGGGATCATTAATTATTCCTTGTAATTAATCTAAACGGTAGGTACTTCGTTCTCATTCCAAATCGTAATTTACCTTCTATCTTCCTAGATGTATTATATTATATTTCCTTTCTGATAGTTACGTTTCTCGCCGAGAATATATTCTCAAATAGATAGATAGATATCATTAATACTACTGCAACATCGGACTTATTTATAATAGGTTAAATTTGTGAGCTTTTAGCTTTGTAAGTTGTATGTAGGGAGTAATCTCTTGAACTAAGTACTAATTCAGTTCAATAATTACCTATTTCACCGTGAAAAGTAGCAATGTAATTTTCTTGGGTGGAAATATGATATATTTGATCCCGTAGCCCAAAAGAATGGAAGAGAAAACTCTACATTGTGTAGCTCAAGGTTAAACAAAAGGAAGAAGTTTGTATGCGTTTTTTTTAAACACGCGAGGGATGCCTTTATAGTAAATTGTTTAAAGAGGGGCGAAAGGGGAAAATTCTTACGTCCCGAGGTAATCACAATGTTTTCATCACATTTGAGAGGAAATAAATAACTCTAAAACTAATCAACATTGAAGAAATTGACCGCTTCATCTCCAGTATCAATGCATGGTTACCGAGCGCGCAGCTTCAATATTGAAACCAATCACAAAACAGTATTCTTGCGGCGCGCGGGCTACTAGATTGGTCAGCTTCAATATTTCAACCAATCACAGAGCAGTATTCTTGTGGAAAGTGACCAACTCGTTTTTTTTAAACCAATCAGATCACACAGAATCTCATAACTCCCTAGGGAGGTAAATTGGCCATAAATGCTCTATACGCCTACGCCTTTTTTACGTTGGAAAAATTCTTTATGCATACCGGCATTCATGGGGTAGGCATGGTGATGTGGGCCGCCTGTTCATCAGGTTACACACTAAAAACCAGCGGCCATCATCGCCGTACATTTTTCTTGTATTTTGAAAAACTAAATATGCTACGTCGTTTCTATGGCTATACATACACGGCAGAAGGAACGGAAATCAATAAAAACAGCCTGTATATTTTACGATGTTCCAAAACCGATTATTTTTTGTTATATAGTAGAGTTGATGAAGTCCCATTGGGTATACATTTATTTCGGATGCTGTCTATAGCTAGGTATGTGCACTGGTACAGATAATCGAATTGAAGTCTCAGTAGATGATGTTTGGGTATTTGGAATAGCGTATATAACTATTATATTGCTGACAACCCTAATTCTATCCCCAGGGAAACCAATTGACATCACGCAAATACGTATTATATGTTCACAGGATATTATTACGTGACAGTTTTAAGATTAGTTTCTTGTTTTGAGTTCACAGACTAAATTGTCTAATTTGGTTCGAAATGTAAAGATCTATTTGGTCAAAAATGTAGGTCAACTTTGTGGTACATGTTTTGATCATATTTTATTTTTAAAATAAATTAAGTAACAATTTTAAATGAATTTTGTGACAAACTCTATAATATATACATCAATAAATATCATATATATACTTAAAAGAAAACATTAAAGCAATATCTCTATCTAGTTTATTTTTAAAATCTCACCGAAAATAATTTATTGTACTTAATTTGTACGAAAACCCTAGCGTTCTAGTAGGTTTTTTTTTTCAATTACTTAGTGCCATACCAAGGAAAGACAAAAGTAGGAATAACGGTGGAAACACATTTCGAGTTGCGTGCCTTCCATTCTTTTGCGATATTGAAAGATGTGTAATACGAATATTTGCACAAATACCCGAAGTGTGATTCCACCATAAAGTATATAATATCTCTTTGGTTACATTATAGTACATTGTTTAACGACGGGCGTAAGTGGAAAATTGCAATTTTCTTGCGTCCGAGGTAATCACAATGTTTTCATCACATTTGCGAGGAAATAAATAACTCCAGCTCTAATCAAAATTAAAGAAATCGACAACTTCAACTCCTGTATCCTTGCATGATTGCTGCGGCGTCCCAGCGAGAGGAGCGCGGCTTCAATATTGCAACTAATCATAAAGCAGTATTCTTCCGGCACGTGGCCTACTAGATTTGGCAGCTTCAATATTTCAACCAATCACAGAGCAGTATTTGTGTGGAAAATGGCCAACTCGTTTTATTTTAAGCCAATCAGATCACACAGAATCTCATAACTCCCTAGGGAGGTAAATTGGCCATAAATGCTCTATACGCCTACGCCTTTTTTACGTTGGAAAAATGCTTTATGCATACCGGCCTTCATGAGGTAGGCATGGTGATGTGGGCCTCCTGTTCATCAGGTTACACACAAAAAACCAGCGGCCATCATGTTCGTTCATTACCTTGTGTCCTGAGGGAGCAGAAACTGCCATCGACTCGCTGGCGGGTCAGAATTGCTCAACATTATGGTTACTTTGCCAGGTAAGGTTGGTAAGTTCGTTCGTTACCGTGTGTCCCTCAGAACGGAACGTAGGAGCCCCGTGAAGTAGTCGATGATTTTGGAAAAAAGTGCAGTCGACAATTGTTTTTTAATTTAGTGAGACACAACGGGATTCATTTGCGCATGCCACCGCTGATATATGCCCACGCCTGCGTACAATAACACCCTTTTCGAGCAAGTGTGATGAAAACAATTTAATATCAATGAAAGTGTAAGCTTGAGATCGCTTTCTAAATAATATTTATTGCACCGCACTCGTTCTATGTTTGTGGTTCAAAGCAGGGAGAGCGCGTGGCAAATGTCATACCTATCACTAGCCTAGTCAAGATTAATGCGTTTTATATTCAAATTTATGCAAGAGGCATGCATCGAATAAGCATTTACGCCGGGATATTCCGAAGCTATGCCTCTGGGAAACGACAAGTACCTAACAGATACTATCGTTTACTCGGTTAAGTTTATTGTCTTTGACACCATCATTGTAGGGTTAGTTACCTCCGCTCCCGCCTCCGCTGGCCCCGCCGCCCAACCCAGCTCTGGCTGCTTGCCCGTGAGGAGTCCCGGCTTCAGCAAACAGTCCACCCGCACCACCGTCACCTGAACAAATCAATCACGGTAACGTTTTTAAATACTTTCTTTTCTGTACCAGAACGGTGACAAACAAGCGTATGATCTGGTAAGCAGACACAATAGCCTAGTGACAAGGCAAAAAATGACCATTTTTAAGTAATTCAAGATATTGCGTTAATTGCTAGAGACAAATGTCCCCTATTTTTACCCGACTACGCGACGCAAAAGAGGGTAATGTGTGTAACAGTCTATGTATGTATGTTTGTTCCTTTGTGGCACAAACGCGTATTTACGCAGTCGGTTTTTTTTGCTTGATTATTTCAAATTCTACCAACATTTTTCTATTTTTTTCTGTTTTCTTTTCACCTCTTTTGATACCGCTTTTTATAATAAAGCTTAGGACCTAAATTTGTCAACCTAGTTAACGATTTGTATTTGGGTTAACTATGCGCAGAAGACAATCAACGCCCTACGAGTGCAATATATAATATAATATAATATATTATTCTTGCATTAATTGTGTCATTTTACCACAAGATATGATCCTTTTATTTAATAACAAAGTAAAATGTGTAATATAATGCAGTGTGAGAAGAGTTTCATTTAAAGTTGCAAGTTAGGGGCTACGGAAAATGTGTTGAACCGGTTCGTTTTGTAACTCGTAATGATAATCCACGTGCAGTTTTGTTACCATCGGTAGCCTTGCTATTAACCCTTGGGATGCCTTGTTCCGTATCCGTCCAGAAACTACAGAACAGATTATACATACTTAATGGCTTTAACTTTCATCGAACCTACTCATTTTTCATTTAACGCCTTTCGTCACTTAGTGAAAAAGGGGCAAAACATATTCTAGTTAACAGAGGCCTGTCGAGGTTTAGGTGTAATTTCCTTATAGACCGCAAAATTACATATATAAATTATATAAACGTAGTTATTATAATAATGGATAAAATAAATAAAAATTAGGGTGGGGGGGGGGGGGCAATCTTACACAAATCGACCTTAAGTCCCAAACTAAGCAGAGCTTGTACTATGGGTACTATACGTAGACGACGATATACATACTTATATAGATAAATACATAGAAAACATCCAAGATCCAGGAACAAGTAACCGCGCTAAATGCACAAATAATGCCCTGGCCGGGATTCGAACCCGGGACCTCTAGCTTCGGAGGCAGTGTCACTACCAACTAGGCTAAACAGGTCGTCAAAGAAGACATTATTTTAATTAAAAAAACAATTTAAACTGAATTCTTATTTTTGAAATAATAATTACATAGTTGAACCGGGAATCGCACCCGCTAAACGAGAAAAATTCTATTCACATTAAATTATTTGTATGCATGTTTGCATGCTGAATACAAGGCCTTGTCAATTATACCTTAAGACCATGTATTTCGATTTTAATCTTACAAATAAACAATTTTAAATTTGAATTTCATCATTAATTACCAGTATGTAAAATAGGTAACTACGAGTGGGTATGAATGATGCAACGCTACCCAATACCCAACTTATCCCTCGCAGCATCAACCCGTAATTATATAAAATGATAATTTCATTCTTTTATTTTTGAGTATCGAAGCCTCCATTAAATTCAATTATAATTCCTTTTAGGTTTCCTTCTACGACAATAAAGATTATTTCCTTATTACGTCAATGAAGGTCGTATTATGCGGTCGACTTTGTTTCAGGGCTTTATTTATTATTTAAGTGATTAAAATACGAGTATAATATATTTTGCATTACTCTTGCTCATGCTCATTTGCTGCGCCACGTCTATAAAAACAGATTCAATGTTTTATAGAAAAGTCACGTGAGTCTAAAGCACTATTTCCAGCAAACGGCCCGCATCAGATCGGATCGGAAAGAATACGAACGGATGCGGCGACGACCGATCGTGTCCGGCAGCATTCGACGCATACGATTGGGCGGTAACAGCCGGTCGCGGCCGACAGAATGTCGACGCACACGATCGGCACCGTACGGTTGCTTGCGTTGCTTGTTGAACGTATCCGCAATCAAATAGTTTCGTTCCTACCACGTTGACGTGTTTAATTGAAATTTATGAAAATGGTTGATGTTGACGTAGTATATTATATATTGGCTATTTGCATTAGAAGAAGAAGAATAAGTATCATCAATATCATAATAATACACAAACGAGGAAAAGAAATGTTTGGGTTGATAATTTGTAGCAAAAGCGATGGGTTGGCGAATTCCAAACACTTCATAATGAGTTGAAATTGGATGTGAAAATATTCAAAGATTATTACAAAATGGACAATGAAAACGTTTCAAAATTTAGTATATCTGCTCCGTCATATCAGTAAACGAAATGCAAATTACAGATGTGCTATTCCTGTTTAAGAACGGTTATCTATATGCTTGAGGTAAGTTTAATAACATGAAAATTGTTGATTTCCTTTGTAAACTAATTGCTTGCAATAGTTAGGAATTTCTTTTCGGTTAGCGATGTTGAACCTGTATCAGGAAGCAGGCTTATTAATATATACTTATAATTAAACAAAGTGTTGATCCGCAATTTTATATAGAAAATTCCCGTGAGTTTGAGACATATTAAATTAGTTTTCTTAGAAAACCGCCGCCGCGATAGGTGCTCATGATTAAGGACCGCGAATCGGTCTGAAACATGTCGAGCGATATTCGACCTTAAAGACGTGAGTGAACCGTTTCATTATATTTAAATTACTTAAAATACTTTTTTTTATGTTTAGTACAATACACAATTATAATTACTAAGCAAGTGAGTGAGTGAAGAAGTATTTTTTTTATTTTGTGTTCCTTATCACTTGTTATTAAGTACTCTTTCGTACTTTATCGATTTACAAATAAAGCACTTGCATTTTCGAGAATGAGGGATGTCTAAATGGGCTCGCCCGGTCACGGCCGAAAGGTTCCGGTCGCGCACGACGTGCGAACAGGGCCGATCGCAAGCGAACGGAGCCGATCGCGTGTCGCAGCATTTTCGGTCACGATAACATGTCGCGGAAGACGCCCGCGGTCAAGCTGTTGTGCGGAGCTTGGTAATGTAGACTTAAAAACAGTACATATATGATTCAGTATCGTTTAAAAACCATAAAATTCTTTCCGCTCCGATCCGTTGCGGGTAAAATTGTCCCCCAATATTTATTTATTTATACTTATAGTATAAAACTCAGTCTAAGTTTTCTGTTACGTGTGATAAAAGATGGTATTGTTTTACATATCAGTCTCCATGGTTAGGGACGCATGTATTTGTCATAACGGGATAAGATCTCGATGCGCATATTTTATAGCGATTTAATATTTCTTCTGCTGACAGAAAACAGTATTTTGTTATTGATCATTGCCATAGTCATGTACGCATCGTTTCAGAAAATAAATTATGTATTTTATAAAGAGTCGCATTTAAGTTACCCAAGGAAAATTAAATTTGTTGGCCGATTTTGATACAATTAGGTTTTTTCTTGACAGATTTGAATATTTAATGTGAAGCAAATTTAAATAACGCAAAAAAACACTCAGACAAGAGGCAATCTAAGTTTTTGCGAAATAGGTATTTGTGGTTTTTATAAAGTTGAAACACGAGATTTTTCAAGAGTCGTCGACTTCACTAATATTTACTAATTTAGTTTGAAAAATTTATTGTCTTATATTTTACAGCACAAGACAGGGCTAATTTTATATTTTAAATAAAATCCGTCTATCATTTGTGCAGGAATAGGATATAATAGTACATTACGATACAAGTGCAGAGAACAGGAAATTCGCAACGAGTGGTGATAAATTGAAACACGACCGAAGGGAGTGTTTTAAATCGACAAGAGTTGCGAATTACCTGTTCGCACGTGTATCGTACAACGTTTTGCAGTACATATGGCTCTTTACAGTTTCGACATATGCACGTAATCTGCTGATTACCGCACTCGTGCGGTAATATAGCACCATATGTACTGTAATAAATTATTTGACAGTTTATTGCGCTCTCTCACTTAAGAGGGCGCAGTACGTTTGGTTCTCCATACAAACGTATTTATGCTTCATTTTAAAACGCCATGTTAGAATAACAAGAAACTTTGTATACACAATGGGATCCAGCTTGTCTAGGGCGGAAATTAGTTTCTGTTGCTTGAAATTATAATGGTGAAAAAATACAGCGATTATTAAGGTTTTCATACAAGCCGTAAAAAACTCAAAAGACCGCTGTATTTTTTTTCTTTTTCAATTTCTAGCAACAGAAACTAATTTCCGACCTAGGTATGCCGGATCCCATTGTGTATACAAAGTTTCATGTTATTCTAGCATGGCGTTTTAAAATGAGAGCCTAAATACGTTTGTATGGAGAACCGATCCACACCGATCGTACTGCGCCGTCTTAAACCGATAAACAGATATCAATGAAAATAAGTGAGAAATTCGAGTGACAAAAGGGCACGAGATACTTAGTATTATTAATAACATACACTGTGACATGTAATATTAAACAATATAATGAATAATGAGTATGAATATAAGTAATATTAAGTTAAGTATGGGATTGTAATTAAACTGTTCCTACAAAAAAATGTTGGGCAATTTTTCATTGCTGTAATTATAACAGAAATTACAAAAAATGGTCTTTGACTAATGACGGTCAATGTCAATAATATAATTGACCGAGCGAGCGAAGCGTCTCCGTTTTAGCTTGCGACAAAAATTCTTTCGTATGTCTGTCTGTCCGGATGTTATCCTCTACAGGTCGCATTTCTTAACCGATTCTCGTGAAATTTTGTGAGCAGGTTAAATAATTATTTAATTTTTTTTGTCGAGTTTGTTCTTGGACATTTTCAAATTTGAAAAAAGAACATTGCGAGGTCTATTGCTCGCAGAGACACTAGTCTTAACATTTTTAAACCGCATCCTATTGTGTTATGGTGATAAATGTGTTTTTGAAGTACCTTAGAAGTTTTTTACCTCAGCATAAATATCGCGTTGGTAAAAGCAATCCAACAAAATGACCTTTATTTGAACTCCTCTCGTGATATTTATGAATATTTAATGTGTTGTGTCACTGCCAGTAGATAATCGTTCGACTCGATGAAGAGAATAACTTTTGTATTTTAAAGTAAGATGAAAAATACTCTTATTTACATAAAAAAAAATGTTTTTTACGTTAAGGTGCTAATAGAGGCAAGAATGGACATTTTGTGTTTGGTTTATTATTTAGTTAATAAATTTGAAGGTTTAGTTTATCTAGACACGCGGCAGCGTGTGCAGCCAAGTTCACCCCAGGAACTGGCGGACAGAATCCGTGTGTTATTTTACACGAACCGTTTGCAGCCACTTTTGACCCCCCTATAACTCAAAATGTATCTAACATAAAAAAATTAAATTTGGTTCATGTACTAAAATCCTTTAGAACAACTAGAACCCCAAATTTCATAAATACAAGTTTATTAGTTATTGAGATATTTATTTCCTAAAAACGGCATTTTTACCACTGACTGACTGACTAACTGACTGACTAGTAATCAAAAACCTAACCCACTTCCAGGTGACCTAGAAATGCTGAAATTTAGCATGTAGCTTGGTAATTGTGTGTGTACACCAGAAAAAATCAGAAAACAGTGATTTTATTATTATTATAATTTATGCTAGTTACCTCAGAACTCCGTCATTTATTAACCGATTTCGAAGATATTTTTTTTGTTTGAAACGGTATTCTTCAGGGGTTGTCCCATAGTTATCAGGTAAGAATCTGATCATAGGGTCCTGGATAAATCGAGGGAACTCTTCAAATATTTGAGGTGCACCTATAGCGATTTGGGTATTTTGTATAGTAACTCGTGCATTCGCTCTTAAAAAGCACCATTTAGCGAAGATTGACAAAAATAATGATATCCCATCAAAAACATAAATGTGAAAATGGGAGCCAAGTTCAAGCAGTAAATTAGTTTTACTGTATACAATGTAATGCCGGACTTGGCACCATTGTAGAGAATCTACACGGAACTTGGCATCCATTTAGATCTCAATTCTTTTGTCGGTGAAGACGAGAACCAAGCCTGGCATATTCTTAATATTGAACTTGGCTCCCATTTTCACATTTATGTTTTTGATGGGATTTATTTAATTATAATAATCGCCACACACGTCTTTAAGTCGAATTATATCTGCTTTGAACAAACGTGCGATGCCACTGCGTTTTAAAATTAATAAATATTGGGGGATAATCTTACACAAATCGACCAAGTCCCAAACTAAACATAGCTTGGACTATGGGTACTAGATGACGATATACATACTTATATAGTTAAATAAATACTTAAATACAAAGATAACATCCAAGACCCAAGAACAAAATATCCGTACAAAATGCACAAATAATACCCTGGCCGGGATTCGAACCACTACCATCTAGGCTAAACAAGCCGTCTACTTCACTGTCTAAAAAATACGTTTTTTTTTAAATAAAATTTAATAAATCGAACTCAAGTCACGTAGTCATTTTCTATTGAAGCTTCATTACCACTAGACAGTAATTTGTTGAACTATCTCATGTGTAAAGAAAATAAGATAAATAAATATTGCAGGAATAGTCTCACACAAATCGACCTAAATTGAAAAAAAAAAATACTAAGCGAAGGTGAGCGTGACATTTGAAACACCGTTTTGTTACACTCATATACGCTGTAGTTTATATGTGTAGCGTATTATTTATATGGCAGTCCGCAGAATTCTGAAGTCGAAAATTTAAACTTACTAAAAACTGCCATACCTACACGTAAGAGATTTAAAATTTAGATTAGATAAGATTTTAAAATCAATAAAAAAATCGAATAATAAATAACGTCAAACAACGTAATATACATGTAACGAAATACCATACTCATATATTATTTTAGTGATGGGCTACAATCAAACTATGAGTTTATGGATACTTATGAATAAGTACCAAACGTGTACCAAAACTCGCCTTTCATACTAATATTAAGCATAAAAATTACATTTTATACTTTGACAAATGTATATGTATGTGTGTTGTTTGTCCGCCTGTTTAGCCTAGTTGGTAGTGCCATTGCCTCCGAAGCTAGAGGTCCCGGGTTCGATTCCCGGTAAGGGCATTTGTTTCTGTGGTGAGCAGAGACATTGGTTCCTGAGACTTGGATGTTTTCTATGTATTTAAGTGTATATCTATTAAATATATCGTCGCCTAGTACCCATAACAAAAGCCTTGTTGAGCTTACTGTGGGACTGGTTAGATTTGTGTAAAAATGTCCCCTAATATTTATTTTATTATTATTTTTATTTATGTATGTATATGTATGTATTATTTTATTGTCCATAAAACACGACAAAACGATAAACAAACAAAAAGTAGACGTACAAAGGCGAGCTTATCCCTTCAAGGGATCTCTTCCAGCTAACCTTTGAGCAAATGAGTTGAGGTAATGAGTTGGTATGTACATACCAACATTTGTTTTTATTACCGTCTCGATCTCGCCCAGCACTTTTCGGCTGATATGATGATGATGATGATGACCGTTTCTATAGGAATCTAAATTTACATCTTGCCGTCCACCATACAAATAAAATTGGCAAGAAAACTCTAATCCAATTTTTATAGATATAATTTCTATTGAAGAGGAGAGAGCCTTTTCATAGGAGTTTGGTGGCTAGAGGTTATGTTTGTGTTAATTATTATTTTACATAAGGGACATTATAAATTAATTAGTCACTTCAATCGATTAAAGTTTTAAGTTTTTCACTTCTCTAATATTTGTGACTTTGGTACGTGTCACCCTCTTCTTCCTTCCGTGTTTTCAATATAGTCCCCAACTTTATTAAGCAAAGCCTGTACTGTGTGTTTACCAGACGACGATAAACATTATCATAAAATTTGCTTATAATAACTTTCTTGAGTTCTCAAGTATATGTATATGATTTAAGAAGTAATTACTTACCTAATAGTCCGCCCAAACCAGCTGCTGCGTGGTAACCGCCGAAGTTTACTCCTACTTTGCCTTCTTTGAATGTTATGAATTGGGGTGCCTGTAAGGAAACAATAATTCAGTTATTTCATTTATTTGTATTTACATACATACATAAAATCACACCTGTATCCCCAAAAAAGGTAGGCAGAGTATACACAAACGAACTTCGGTGCCACTTTTAGCAATGGTAGGTTTATAGATGGAGAAATGTAATATTGCAGTAATAGGTTGCTAGCCTACCCCACAACACACTTTAACCTTGATCCTATAGTCGACTCTTACGATACCCAAGGGAAGAAACGGGGTGGTGCTATTCTTTTTATTCATTATTTAGTATTACATAAAAGAAGCTGAGCTGAGAGTGGGGCAATTTGAATGTTGGAAGTCGGAACCACCGGGGCCAACTACTGGCTGGTTTCTTGGAGGAGGGACTCTACATGATGAACTCCTTCTTCAAGAAACGCGAGCACAGGAAGTGGACCTGGATGAGTCCCGACGGTGCAACAAAAAACGAGATTGACTTCAGTATGTCGACGAAGAGGCATATATTCAATGATGTCTCTGTGATCAATACGGTTAAAACCGGAAGTGATCTGATCATCGTCTGGTAAGAGGCACATTGAATATATGCGTCAAGCTAGAGCGCTCTCGACTGATGAAGTCTACGCTCCGTCCAGCAGCAGTCCAAATCCAAAACCCCGAGAGCTTTCAGCTGGAACTCCAAAACCGTTTTGATTGTCTAGGCGGCGACGTGGACGAATTCAATGACGGGTTTTTTGGAAGCTGTCCATAGCATTGGGTCTAAGTTCTTTAAGGCCCAACGGACTCACAGAGCCAAAAGGCTTTCTATCTCCACTCAGAGGCTCATCG
Source organism: Notocelia uddmanniana (assembly GCA_905163555.1). NCBI lineage: Eukaryota > Metazoa > Arthropoda > Insecta > Lepidoptera > Tortricidae > Notocelia > Notocelia uddmanniana. Next base: position 10,561,618 of record LR991065.1, on the reverse strand, counting down.
AGGAAAGGAATGAAATGATTCTGCAGTCTTCAGCCGATGCGACATTATACAGGCAGCTCAATAAATGGATCTCCAAGTCCCTTACCCGTGATCTGCGCCAATTCAATACAAATCGTATTAAAGAGGCCATCGAGCAGAATAAGGGCTCTAAAGTGTTCTCAAGAGATCTGTCTATTGGGCAGTGCCAGCTCGCCAAATTCAAAACTGAAGACGGTAGAATCGTTTCATCCAAACCCGAGATTCTGAAAGAGATAGAATGCTTTTATGGACAGCTATACACGTCAACTAGCAGACCCGAAGTTGGTCTGGCGGAAGACCCTAGAGCCAGATTAACCTGGCACTATACCGAAGATATCCCGGACATCAGCCTGTACGAGATTAGAATGGCTCTTAAACAGATAAAGAACAACAAGGCACCCGGTGAAGACGGAATAACAGCTGAACTCCTGAAGGCGGGTGGAAAACCGGTCCTTAGGGCCCTTCAGAAGTTATTCGACTCCGTCTTACTGGAAGGGAAAACTCCAAAGGCATGGAACAGAGGTGTGGTGGTGCTGTTCTTCAAAAAGGGTGACAACGCCTTACTGAAGAACTACCGCCCCATATCACTTCTGAGCCATATCTATAAGCTGTTTTCAAGAGTCATTACGAGTCGTCTCGCACGCAGGCTAGATGACATCCAGCCTCCTGAACAAGCCGGTTTCCGAAGAGGCTTTAGCACCGTAGACCACATCCATACGCTTCGTCAGGTTATACAGAAGACTGAGGAGTATAACCTGCCCTTCTGTCTAGCGTTCGTGGACTACGAGAAAGCCTTCCATTCGATTGAATCCTGGGCTGTACTACAATCTCTCCAACGGTGCCAAGTGGACTACCGCTATATCGAAGTGCTGATGTATTTGTACGAGAACGTCACTATGTCAGTCCGACTCCAGGACCAGAACTCGAAACCTATTCCGCTGCAGCGGGGAGTCAGGCAAGGAGATGTTATTTCTCCTAAACTGTTTTCCGCTGCACTGGAGGACGTGTTCAAGACTCTGGACTGGAGAAGGCTAGGCAGCAGTAAATTAGTTTTACTGTTAACAATGCAGTACCGGACTTGGCACCATTTTAGAGAATCTACGAAACTTGGCACCCATTTAGATCTCAATTTTATTGTCGGTGAAGACGAGAACCAAGCCTGGCATATTTTTAATATTGAACTGGGCACCCTACCAAATGGCAGCGACTTAGGGGATATTTGTAGTTTTAGCTTAGGCGCCATAGGTTAAGGTAGGTTTAGTTTATTTGTTATAGTCATTTGTATAGTTATTGTATATATCCTTTTGTAACATTTTATGAATAAATAAATTCTAGAGATAAATGATTACATCATACAAATGTACATTATGTAGTTACTCAAAAACCGTTAAACCTATCTTGTTCAAACCAAAAATCGTTGAAAGTATTTATAATTGTACGTCATCTTGATTTTTTCAGAATTTTAAACTTGATACTCTTGATTGTTTGGAAATTAGAGGGGGGGGACACACTTTTTACGACTTTGACAGCTAATATCTCACCAACGGTTGACTTAAATGGAAAAGTTTTTTAGAAACCTCTATATCATTTTTGAAGTTCCATAGATACCCCACATGCTTATGTGCATTGAAAAAAAATTGACCCCCCTGTTACATGTATGAGGTGCCCCCCCAGTTTCATATATTTTCGTAATTTCACATCATATTTCTATAGCGGTTCATAGCATGCACCTTCCTACAAAATTTTATAATTGTAGTGCTCATAGTCTCCAAGTAAATCGGCTGTGAAATACGGACGGACGGACGGACGGACGGACAGATACGACGAATCTATAAGGGTTCCGTTTTAGCCATTTTGGCTACGGAACCCTAATAAAAAGCATGTAACCATTTTGATCCGTTTTGGGGCCTAAACATATATTTCCGTTATTTGCTTAAGTGCTGTGATTGAAATGATTGTAAATCATTACCGAAGCAAAGAATAATATAATTAGGTACTGATAGTGTCTGAGACTTATATAATTACAATAGTTTCACCGAAATTATAACTTCTGTGCATAAATAGCAGGTATACAGTTACAGATGTGGCCTGTAAGAGAAGCAAAACATTTAAAGGACGCTTGCTTAGAGCATCTGCAGTAACCTGTTGTGTCCAAAGAAATATACTTATATTTTTTTCTTTTGAGAGAAACTCACCTCCAAGTAATGAATCTTGGCACCACGAAATTATAGCGCGGCAGTCATTGCTGATTTTGTGTTAGCATCAAGTTCTCACTCCTAATCGTTGTTGCATTTTTAGTTTGAAAGCATGTTTAAGGGATTTTATTAATCAATTTTACGTGTTGTTTAAAGTAAATAGTTATTCATAAATATCACTCCAGTAGAGTAAAAAAGTACACGTAAGCTATATTTGCATAAAAAACTGTACCCATTTGCATTGGAATTACATAATTGCTAGATAGCTCAATAGTGTACCATCTAATTTTTTTGCTAGTATTACAGACCACATCCTGTACACAGAAAAATGACGTTTTTAGCTTAACTTCGGCAAAAAAAAGTCTTTTCACGATTCACTGCAAAGTGAGATGCGTCTGAACTGAACGTTAGTTCGGAACATTCCGCCACCGTAATAATTGATTGGGACACATTATGGTCACGCTCCTACGCTTCCATCGGAATTTACTTACTCGTTGATCGGACACGCGGCGCGTGGCATAATTAGATTTGAATTCTGCTACGAAATTAGTATGTTCATTAAGCTTATGTATTACCATAACACACGCCCATACGAGTGTGGAATGCGGATATACAGTCATACAGGTTAATTAACCTAAAAGGGGAAACGTGGAGGTACTTAGTGCAATCAGTGCATTTTGGTTCATACGCATGTAATTAACTTATTACGTAGTAAATTAATTAATCTATATCTAAATTAAGTAATTATTTCATTTAAAGCTCCATGCCGATGTTTTCCCGAGGGACTGCAGTATGGAGTTCTTCAAGAAAGGAGGGTTGCTTCATTACCCCGCTGTTTAGCCTAGTGTGCAGAGACACGGCCTACGAAGTTGGAGGTCCCGGGTTCGAATCCCATTAAAGGCATTTGTATATGTGATGAGCAATAACATTTGTTCCTGAGACGTGAAGGTTTTTAATGTAAATAGGTACACAGAAAAACTTCCACGTCTCAGGAACAAAGTTCTGTTTAAATCAGTCAAATAGTAAATATATCGTCGGCTAGTACACACACTAGTAGACCTCGATTTTTTTTTCAAAATTCCAGTATTTCAAAAAACTGATACGACAAAAAAATCTATATACATAATTATCGAACCTACTCACAAAATTTCACGAGAATTAGTTGAGAAATGCGACCTTTAGAGGAGAACATCCGGACAGACAGACATACGAAAGAATTTTTGTCGAAAGCTGAAACAGAGACGTTTCGCTCGCTCGGTCAATAACCAGGACTAAACTCATCCATCTAATTGTTTCCAATATGTAACGTGAATTCAGTCGCATAATTTATATAATTAAGTTGAGTTACATATTAAAAAAAAAACGATATACAATGTATATTTTATCCTAAATAATTAACTAATATAAATTTTATTATTATTAATTTATTTACAAAACTTAGTGCTAATATTAAAAAAAAAAAACAATGTTTACTATTTTTAGTATTATTTTTTAGGATTAGTTTAGTTTTATTAAATAGATCAGTTAGTTTATTTTTGTTACGTACCGTGTATATTCCTATTTAATCTTGAATTGTATTAATTGAGGACTGTCTTTTCAAAAGGGCTTATTTTTTCTGTTAATCTAATTCTAAATTGGACCTTAACTTTTCTTGAGCAAGGTTCTTTTTAGAAGTACCGCTAAGACAAAAATAAGCCCTTTTAGTAAAAGTAAAAGTAGTTTATTCTTCAAATTAGGCATATTATATGCACCTATGAACGTCAATAAACTACCACCGGTTCGGAAAAATATACCTCTGCCACGAGAAGAACCGGCGTAAGAAACTCGGCGAGGTGTCATTTTTTCAAAACAATATACATTGTATAGTTAAATATAAAACTACAGTGTCAGCTACTACAAAATTACTTAAATAACAATGCTACAGGAGAAAATATATTTTCGCGATAAATTACCCGTGAAGGACGCTATCACTCCCAAACATCCCTATCCATGATGTAATCGTTTATCTTATAATATGCTCTTGAAATAAGTGTTTGTTTTACTACAGATTTGAATTTTGAATTGCTAAGTTCAGTAATGTGTTTAGGAATTTTATTGTAGAATTTGATACAATTTCCCAAGAACGACTTTTTCGTCTTTACTAGTCTATAGATATATTATATTGAAAAGACACTCCTCAATTGTAGTACCTATCATGGAAAATCCTTCCACACACGCCAAGACAAGATCAATTTTATCCTAATATCATAACAACTCTGACGGCGATAAACATTATCTGTACTTACAGACAAAATTTATAAAACCGCTCAAGTGAGGATCTATTTCGTCACCGAGGGTTATAGTAGAAACTGTCAATTATCAAGAGTCGATTCCTCTAAGCAACAATACGATACGAATAAGAAATTAACTTCAGATTAAATTCTTATCCTTATTTGTTATTCAACCTAAAGCAAAGATAATAGTTATCATTTCAAGTATTTTTCGCAGTATATTCCAGCTGAAACTATACGTAATTTTCTACGTGGTTACTACTCGTACGCACATTAAATATTGATGGATTTGACTGTTTTGACTACGTGGTTTTATAGCCGGTTCCCTGCTGTTGTATGCTGCCTACTCGTACTAAGATCCTGCAATGCTATATTGAAATCCAGGGCAAAAGTGGTTTTTTCAGCGCCATGATAGCGATCGGCGGGCGCACGTCACGTTTTTCTCTACATGCGAGTTTTCGCATGTTAACGGCAACGACCGAGCTTAGAACTCTTTAAAAATTGTAAATGTTTGTTTTTCAACGATGTTTTTTGCCATGTGAACAAGTATCGTTATTTTTGTTGCATAGACAATTCTTAAGTATTTCAATAATAAATACATTGGATTGCTTTTGCTATAATACAACTGTTCCAAATTTCAAATCGATAGTTCCTGAGAAACGTAGTTGTGACACACGGACAGGCGAAGTCGCAACATAAGGATTCCTTATTTAACTTTTTGCTACAGAACCCTAAAAAGGCACCTTCTTGTCTACAGCGAGTTCATATTATGAGTAAGTCAAACATCGTTTATTTAAGTTAAGCGATTACCAATTACTTTATTAATTACTTTCATATCACAGGGCAATCTTAGATATTGTTGCCTAACCTCAAATGTTCCATTAATTTTAATTAACGAAGATTTAATGAGCAACTTTATAATGTTACTTAATTACCATACGCAAATAATGAACGTTAAGAGAATTTCGATGTTATAAGTAACCTGAGTAACTGCAATATTTAAATCTGGAATAAAGAAATAATGTGCTTTAAAGAAGTAACTATATTTTCAACATACCTAAACATCATAAATTATCTAAAGTTCAGAGACGTTCAGTGAACTTTTATAATTTAGTTTATTTTTACAAACTGCTAAACTTGTAAATCTGTTTAAATAACAATATAGTTAAAATTATATATTGAGGTATGAGACCGCCTTGGTTAGTAGTTATCCATATTTATAAAGTCTATGACTAATTTTGGTAACACACGAGAACCAATTAAAATGTAAGTATAATTAAATATTAAAGGGTTGGCAACGCGCATGTGACGCCCCTAGGGGTCGCAGGCGTCCATAGGCTGCGGTGACCGCTTACCATCAGGCGGGCCGTACGCTTATTTGCCACCAACGTGCTATTAAAAAAAAACAAAAGAAAAACTTTTGAATTGTGTGTCCAAAAATATGAAAAAAATCGTGAAAGTAAATCTTAATAAAGACTTTCATCGAAAACTATAGCAGGCATGGATCAGTTAAGCTGTTTTAGAGGTATCGTGAAAGTCTTTAATTCTTAGTAAAAGACGTATGAAACGATACGAAGGTATTCCCTTTTGCTTGTTATTGTTTTTTTTTATTGAGTTCATTGATCACCTACGGAACCCTACACTGAACTGGCCCGACATGCTCTTGACCGATTTTATTCATAATTACATCAACTATTTAGCAGGGACTGAGAATTCGCGCATAGGCCAATATGCCGTAAAGGCGAATTCTAAGCCCGTTTCTTTTCACAATAGTTTTGCTCTGGCCAAAATTCCCAAACTGTGGGAAAAAATTAAAAAAGTACATTTTTTTTCTAAACAGTAATCTGCGTGAATATTTTTGAGGCCATTGCTTATTAATTCTCACTTGACAAATGTGATATCACATTTGTCAAAACCTAACGTATTCCTCTATTCTTGCATTTGTAAACACCCTCTGAGCTCTTACTGTTAGTGCAGTGGTGCATGAATAACCATTAGCTTATAGTAGTGTATGTTGAAGCTCGTTACTTGGTGACGCTGAATTATATTATGCATTTTGGTCAGGTTCCCTATATCGTTAATATTTAATATTACTATATATAGTATGCTTGGCTGAAAATAGAAGTGCCCAATTTTTTTATTTGATGCATTGTTCAGGGACCGTCCATTCAATATGAATAAATTGAAGAAACGCGAACTTTGACTTTGAGTTTAGGTATTATTGCGTTAATGTAAGCGGGCAGAAACTTTGATTAGCATTAAATAAATAAATAAATATGAGGTGACTATTTTTTTTACACAAATCGAACTAGTCCCTTAGTAAGCTCAATAAGGCTTGTGTTATGGGTACTAGACGACGATATATTTAATAGGTATACACTTAAATACATAGAATACATCCAAGTCTCAGGAACAAATGTCTCTGCTCACCACAGAAACAAATGCCCTTACCGGGAATCGAACCCGGGACCTCTAGCTTCGGAGGCAGTGATACTACCAACTAGGCTAAACAGGCCGACAAAGCAGCATTGATTTTTAATTTTAAGAAATTAATTTAATTTTAATAGAGATGTAAAAAAATCTAAATGTATGTAATAATGCGCACAAAAAACGCAAAATCGCTTTTAAATTTAAAAAAAACCTTGATAATTTAGACTAAATCTAGCAGATCCCCAGAACGGCAGGTACTTGGTGCAAATATGTCTAATATTCTGGCATTGATATTTATGATATTTTTAACGAATTTAGTTATAAAAAATGTAAAATTAGTGGTGCATGGATGCATGTCCAAAAAATATAAATAGGTAAAGCATTCTACCATTTAACTCCACAATCAAGTAGTTTTTGAATACTGAACACTTAAAATGTCTGTAATAAAAACAAAAACTTTCTTTATTTCTTAATTACGTATTACGTGAACATTTATTTTGAGTTGAAATGACAATGCAATTCTAAAACTTAATTTTGATTTTATGTATCAGGAAAAAGTTGTTCATAATAATTGTTTTATAATGCGCACTTATAATATGCAATTATAATAGTTGTTTCTAATCCGGACGATAGGTACTGCATGATAGTTCTGCAGGCTAAAATACATATACAGGAAGAATACTAATAATTAATCTTCCTTTCTTACAAGTTTTAAAACTGGCATGCAGAATCGTGGGTATTAGGAATAGTACGCTTTTTAATTATTAGCATATTTTGTCGATCACGAATCTTAAAATAAACCGAAGCAGTCCGCATAAGCATTGCGGCACTTTCAAACTCTCCTTAAACGTGGGCTCTGCAATAAACCCAAGGAAACTGTATTTTGTCTGCAATACAACTTGAGTGTTCTACAACTAGGGGGTAAGGATCTTTAAATGAGTCGTATTTTGATGGCGTAGACTCCGATAAGGGCACGTAGATGTAAAAGCGGTTGAATCGTATGTGATGAACGTGACTGTTGAATCAACGCCAATATTAACGTAGTCCCTGGTTTAGTCAAATGCTAAATACTAGTGCTTCAATGAAGGCGACTTCCTGATTCGTCTGCGCGAAGGCGGTATGATGTATCAACGGTCAGTATCGATTTTATTGCGCCCCTATGTTTAACTGAATGCTTCCTGTATGACACGGGTTGCGAGGAAGGGAGGCGATACGAATAAATTGCTGTCCCGGTTCTGCGCATGATTTTACTACAGCACAAACGTAATATTGACAGTATCTCGTCAAGTGAAACAAATTCTGCGACATGATGCTAACTGTTGGCTACGAATATACAGGGAGGAACGGTACCACGGATTTTCTTGAAAGTATGTTGTCATTTAAATAATGTACAATCAACTTGTAATCATTAGAAACTTGTGTTAGAAAGAAAAAAACAATAATGGCTTTTCATATTAGTAAAAACCCTATTGTTTTAACATTACCATTTAAATATTTATATTTTGAAGTGCCACATGTTACTAGCTTTCTTATAACATAGGATTGAAACGTGCTGTTTCTTTAATTGATGTTAAGAAAGCTATAATTTGAAAACGTTTAAAATATTAATACGAGTATAGTTTATTTGCCAAACGTATAGTACCAAGGCTAACCTATTCCCTGTTTACAGGAAAGTCCATCGTTCTGTTCCACCCAGTATAGCAATGTAAAAACCTATAAACTAGTAAAATAAATTTATTTTGAAAATACAAGGATATGTCATGATTGCACATACATATATAAATAACCATATATTATCGTTAGGCAGCATACGGGCCATGACGTTGAGTATTATGTACCGCGCGGAAATACACCGTACCGTATGTTCTGCGGCTTCAAATAAAAAAAAAAACCTGTTTCTTTTTATACATAACTCTCAACGACGTAATGCTGACGTACCCACTTAATCAATTTTATAAATTCGTATCGACTGATGCTCTGAATCACAGGGAAACCCGTATAACGCACATAAACTTATAACTATTAATTAATGCAGTAAACAGACAGCAAACTTTAATCTTTGATTACCTATCATATATCTACTCGTAGTATTAGTAGAACTTCAGTTGTAAATAAAATGACGATTTTAATTCCTCATAGCACCACCACCACCACCACAATATCAGCCAAAGAACGTCCACTGTTGGACATAGACCTCCCCCATATTCACGGGGGGGTATATGCCATAATCGCCACGCTTGGCATGCGGGTACCACAATAATGCGGGCGCAATATGTGGGTCCTCATAGCACAATTATCAGTTATTATAAAAATATGTACTTGGAAACACTTTATGATTACTAAACCTGAACAGTGATCGGAGAATTCCATATTAACTTTAGTGGGGAACGGTTGGCACCAAAATGAAGTAAGCATTATAATTATGTTCTAATGATATAGGTACAGGTGATGGTTTGGAAGTTCATCTTTTGAAGTGGATATTGATTTGTTGGCTGTATGAGTAAACTGCCTTACGTGTAGGGCACTAAAATCAAAAACGTACCGTAGGGCCTACACTCACCGTGCTCAATTTTAGTTCCGTTAGCGCTAGATGGCGCTAAAGTAAAAGTGATGGTATCGGTGATTATCAAGCAAATACTAAATGCAAGCAAATGTTTTTTTTATGTTTGGGTTTATTTTACATTGATGGTTATTCTATTTAATGACGAAAACATAGGCACCATAAAAAACCTTCTACATAATACAATTTACGGTTGTAGGTATTACCGATACAACCCGCTGCTTTTTTTAGTTTTTCTAACATTACCAACCCCATGAAAACGTCCGTAAATAAATACTTTACAATACTATGCTATACATCTTTAGGTACTTGCTCATTACGGGCTCCGATGTAGTCAAAAGATTCCGTCTAATGAAACAGCTACATATCACATCTATTTTAATATTTATCAGACATTAACATCAAACGACTGGACAATGGGACCAATAATATCCTTTATGTACTCAAGTCAGTTTGTTTTGACTGCATGTGTATTAAAGCGGCCACCACCACCACCACCATATCAACCGAAGGACGTCCACTTCTGGATAATTTATATACTTCCCCCAATGTCATGAAGGGTAAATTCCATAATCGCCACGCTTGGCATACGGGTTGACGATCGCAGTATCACCACCGCACTCCAATAAAGTAGCCATGAGAATTTTGTTGTAGTGAAATATTTTTGCTTTAATCATTCTGCTGTGAGCACTCCCTGCACTTTTGAATTCATAATACAAATAATTTGAAAAAAAAAACTAGATGATTTATTATTGATTATAAAATTGTTATTATTAATACTTTAATAACGTAAATGTAGAATATTTTCGTGCAAAATGAAACTAATAGAGCACTAATTAAGATGTTTGAATCAAATTATTAATGAAGAAATTAATACTCTGACTAGACGAAGGCTTATACATCGAGGATAGTATTTGTTTCTACGCTATGCGTGTCTATAGATGCGGACCTTACTTTACCGTCTCGCCGTTAAATACCTAAGGTAATTATAAACGATCGCATCGTAAGACTGCATTGTCTAATAGTCATTATCTTGACGCCTTTGTTCATGTAATGTGCAGTAAAAAATGTATGTCTTTACTCATTTACTGAGCGTATTTAAACCTAGATAGCCATTGGTTGCCAAACAAATTACGAGATTCAACGGCTGATGACCGCAAAAACGCAATGACTTAAACATTTCATGATATTCGCGAAGTACGTAATTCATTAATGCTTATTTTTTCTTTAATGTTGTTTTTCAAGTTAGCAGATACAGTAGGTCCTTAAAGCCATGTTTGATTAAAATCTGCGTTAATAAATATTTTAAATCTTTCTATGTATATTAAGTAATTAGTACGTAGTAAAGGCAGCGCCTATTGCAAATAGTTATACGATTTTTATTGTTTAGTATCAGATTTTACACAACGGGTAACTATACATACTATAACTACTGCTCGTTGTCCTTGGGTGTGGTGGTGGCATTACCTCAGTATGATCCAAAATCAAAATAATTAAAGAGTAAGAGAGACTTCCGTTAAATAATACTACCTAGTTATCAATATTTATATTTAGTTTCATTAGCTTGATTTCATGCTATTCAAATTCATAATTAAATATAATATGGTTTAATGAATAACTAACAAACCAATTATTATGTGCATACTCTATTTGCTGTCGTGGTTTTAGACGTAGCTAATTGTTCAAATATCATTCTACTTTATTGTGGCATTAATAGGCAGTGAAACATAAGATGAGTTAAATACCGACTTTCATTAAATGGGTTTAGCTGTATTATTATACATATTATTTTAGACTAAAAGTATATGGTATAGGTGGTGCTCGTAAGTAGGCAATACACATAAATACAAGAACGTCCCTGTTGAAATATACATAATAAAATAGAATATTTATTTAAACTTTATAGCATATATGTACACAAAAGTACAATTGGCGGACCTAATTGAATGTCTTAAGGCCTTCTCTACCAGTCAACCATTGGGCTAAACATAAACTATAGAGGTGCCAGATCATAAACACTGAGACGCAAATGGCGACACAAATCATTTCATTTATTCGTTATAATATCGTCAATATACATACACATATAACATAAATATTATGTAGGTAGTTTATACAGGCTGTGGCCTGTAATAAAAGGACGCTTCCTTAGAGCGTTTACAGTAACCTCTTGTGTCCAAAACAAAATTATCTTTTTTCAATTAGAAGACATTTTGATCTAAAGTAATGCCTCCAACCTCCAAGTAATGGATCTTGGCACCTAGAGATTATAGCGCGGCAGTCAATGCTGATTTTGAGGTTGCTTCAAGTTATGACTCATAATCGTTGTCGCATTTTCGGTTTAAAAGGATATTTTTTGGATTTTTTAATTTTTTTTAATTATTTTTTTGTGTTTTGTAAATAAAAAGTTATTAGTATAGCTCCAGTAGAGTAAAAAGTACATATAAGCTACTTTGGCAAAAAAAAAACAATTCCAAAATAACATTTTTTTTTTTCAATAAAACCATTTGGAAATAATTGCTGGAGAGCTCAATAGTGTACCGTTTAATTTTTTGCTCCTATTACAGGCCACACCCTGTATGTATGGACTTATTGACGAAAGAGATTGGGAAACGTATATTTGAACCGAACTGAACGTATCAGTTTCCTGGCCGCTTAAGCGGGCGAAAGTAAGGGGCTATTGTAAATTAATAATCTGACTAGTGATGTGCTATTCACAGCGCTATATTTTTTTTTTTTGCGTAGGAGTCAACCCACAGCCTGGGTGAGACCCTCATTAAGACGGGGGGGTGACAACGTTTTCGAGCGAGCGTAGGGTTAATCTAAATGTCATGTTTCGTACTAAAAATGACAGGGAGATATACCTATAGTAACTTTGACATGTTACATAATCAACCTAGCAGGGCATTACTAACCGAGTGAGGTCTCGGTTTCAGCTTAGGTAAAAATGGTTCCGTATGTTCGCGCGAGGGATTTCCGGCTGTTCACTTCTGTAGGTTACGGTTCCCAACCGAACCTCGTGAAATTTGTGAGCAGGTTTGATAATAATAGTACATTACTACAGAGGCCGGGACGAAAGGGGTTGCCGGCCGAAGACATATAGATAGACATACGGATAGGTCTGAGGCGGGCAACCCCATACATCCCGCCGAGGTATGTATAGTGCTTTTCTCAAACATGCAATGAAATAAACAACAAAAAAATCAAAGTTTTATTTTTAATACGCATAGTGGCAGAATGTCATGATGCCTGTGCCAAAAAAAATATGTGGAATGGAAATTAACAAAGAGGACTTTGGCGGCCTAGGCCTGCAAGATTTGTATGAAATTCCATTAACGACCTCTTGTCTTAGCCGTACCTGAAACGTCATACTTCGCAGCCTATTATAAGGAACATAACGTCAATGTTTCATTGCATGTTTGAGAAAAATTAATTTTGAGATCAGTTTTTGAAAATTTATTGCGAGGTCTACAGCGCACACAGTATGTTTTTATAGGTTAATTTGTTTGTTATGAACTTCAAACGCGGTCAAAGCTGGCATTTTTTAAAATGAACTTTGCATTCATATCAAACTTACGAACGTTACGTTCAGTAATCAGGATTATGTGTAGAATAGGACTCCGGCACGGACAAAGGATACAGTTTATCCCGTGGCTTCGCTTGCCTTCTTTGTAATACGTGGCGCGAGCAACTAATCGATACTAATATTATAACACCTTACTATATTATGAATGTCTTCAATGATCTACGAAGAATAAAAATATAAAGGCGAAACTAATTCTGTCTGTCAATTTACCTTTTCACTAATAAACAAAGGATTTAAATAAACATAAAATAAATTTGCGGTCTCGAAAAGCATGGGGGCGGAAGTTTGTTTGGAGATACAATTTAAACGCGTTCCACGCGGGTGAAGTCGTGGGCAAATGCTGGTATTAGAAATTAGTTCGTTTCATCGAATTCAACGACGGTGATCCCAGCAATTACGGATTATTCCGAGCCATGATATTGTGACTTGCCGCACTGCAAGCACAAAATTATAGGGTTATGGTACACCAATGTAGGTACAGTCGCCTCAAAATTATAAGCGGAACATGAAGTACTATGAATTAATGTCGTTGGTCAGTATCCGTGCAGTGCTATTACAGAAATGATGGAACTGGTGACCAAGTACTCTCTATTGTCAATTGTTAGAGTATATGTTCAGATATACTGTGTATTGTCGGCCTGCAACATTTTGTTATTTCGGTATATATTTATTGTTTTAAAAAGTGTGTACCTATAGTAGTAGTTTAGATTGTCTTGCCCCTTTTTAGGGTTCAGTACCCGAAGGGTCCAAGCGGAGCCCTTTTGCTGTCACTCGCGTGTTCGTCTGTCACACATTTTGTTAGAAGAATTTTTGTAACTTCCCATCGACCTATGAACTTTTAACAACAAATACCAATATATTGATAAATTACATTTATTTTTTAGTTGTGCGAAACCCTCGGTGCACGAGTCCATCTCGCACTTGGCCAGTTTTTATTTTATGGTTTCAGTTATAGCGTCCTTTCTTTTTTGTCGTTTTCTGTAAATAGGTATGTGTTTATTTGTTTATGATTTGTCGTTTTACCCCCCCCCCCCCCTTAATATGACCAAATGGACTCTGTGGAAGACCAGCGCTGCCTTTAAGCCAGTAATATGCTGAGCAGGTTCCATTTCGTGACATCTACACTAATCTCTTTGTTATTTATATATAAATAACATGTACATTCTGTGTTGTCACGAAGAAATATTTGAGGATTTATTTTAGCTGCCTGTTCAGATCTCTACTCGAACGCCTTGACAATAGGGATCAGATATTTTACGAGCAGCTTGTTCGCTTCTATATATCTGATGGCGACTCATCATCATGATCATGATGGTCATCAGTTCCATCATTTCGGTAATGACACGGCTACTGCCCAATCACATTCATAGTCTCTCATGCATGCGTACAATAATTACTCATGCCAAGGTCTAACCCTTTCTTGCACAATGGGATGTTGCCAGCGCTATTATGCAATATTGTTGAATAGAGAAATCACCCGTATCGGATATCCGAATGTTAGCTGGCAACTGACCATTATAATCCTTATGAAATTGTTATCTATATTAACAAGTACTGATAATTGTTATTGAAGACTGGATATGACTACATTACTAATTGCCCTTATTGTAATAGGTTTTGCGAAACATGCTTGATGATTGTCTATCAATTTCGATTTAAGTCATTATCTTTCCTTAAGGATGCTGCTGGCTCTCCCCCGGTGCTCTTGGACATACCCAGCCGGGTTGGAGTGCGGTAGAGATACTGCAATCGCCAATCCGCATGCCAAGCGTGGCGATTATGGCATTTACCCACATGAAATTGGGGAAGGTCTATGTCCAGCAGTAGACGCCCTTTGGCTTTTATGGTGGCTTCCTTAAGTCGATCTTAAATAAACCATTACATTATTATGTCAAAGAACAGTTCTATGTACATACATATAATCACGCCTGTTGCCCAGAGGGATAGGCAAAGATCACGGATTTCCATTTGCTACGATCCTGACATACAGCTTTCGTTTTATGAACTCTTATAACATTCTTCATGCATGCGCGCCGATTTAGGATAATCTCGACCTGGCCTTTCTGCAGAATGTCACCGATTTGGTTGCAGTACGTTCGCCAAGGTCTTACCCGTCCAACTTTTCCATCCACTCCTCCTTCATACACTTGTATTGTCAATTTTATTTCTTTCTCTACGTAAAAGCAGTAATATTCCCATTTCTTAATGAGTTGAAGCCGTGTCAAATATCAAATTATTTCTACCTAAATAATCTGCTGTAAAACAAGACATTTTTTTTTATTTAATCTCCATACTCCATACTTATAATTTAAAAGCAACCATTTTCAATAACTGCTTAGTGCATATTTAGTGACACACTAATTACTTACGATGAATCATAATCACTCTACATAATTATTAATGATTTTAAACGTCAGAATTGAAATAATTAATGGATCCATAATCAGGAATATTCCGCGATCGCGATTATTACCCGATCTAAGTAATTACACCGGTGTTACGACACCTTTTGATCCGAGGTATGTTATGACGCATTTCCTGGTAACCGCATCAAGAACAACGTATTAACTTGCGGACTAAATTTATGCCACAGGATGTTACACATGTCTCAATGCAGTTATACGGTTCAATCTAAAAACCTACAGTTCTGAGTGTAATTGTGTAAAACATTAACTCCAAGAAATACCTACAAATATGTAATAGACTGTCAACGTAACGTAAAAATCCCTAAGTTTACCTTCACGTAATTTACAAAGAACACGATTGATCTGATTCGATTAAGTACTATACTAGTTTAATTAAGTACTATATATAGTTTTGTGTTTACTGTTTATCTATTTCCTCCAAATGTATTGAAAAACATTGTGTGTATTACGCGTGGTAAGAGTTTTACAAAATCGAGTCTATAAAGCCCTATTTGCCTTCGGCGTCGGGCTTCTAATAGAGTCTCGTTCGTACGCTTACCGCCCTTAGTGCATGTACTAATGTATGGCTGTCTGCCAGTCTGTCTAGGTTTTGGAGAAGGACAAAATTTATTCAAGAAATCATTCTCTTATGAAATGAGAGTTGAAGTTACGGGAGCGTGATTTAAGAGTTGTGGACAAATCCACAGGTGATTCCGTTACGATTGTTGACAAAAAGTTGCTTTATAGATACTTGAGTGGGCTAAGTTTATTTACTACTTCTTCAGTTACAATATCAATCGTCTATATGATATTAGTTAGGCACAAAAACTGTTTATTAAATGTCCTCATGAAGAATTAAGTACTAGTCAGTTACATACTTATTGTTTCACAATCGATATTGTATTCTAAAAATCAATGTTAGGAGTACCTAAACACAGTATGCATTATTAATTTTTATTTTTACATTATGAATAACATTATGATTCATTCACCTTTGTAATTTGACGGGAAAAACAATAATACGTTTTTTTTTTTATATTTATCTACTCGAGTAGTATGATCTCCAACATTACTTTTTACTAAGTGCACAAAAACAAGAGCATACGTTAGCGTTCATTAAAATTTGATTATACTCGTGCCTACCTTTTTTGCTTTTAAAGGGTGTCCGATTACTGACAGCAGAAGCTGCCATCTTGTTTTCAAAACTTCTGTTACCCAATCCAGTTAGTCAACAGGAAAAAAATATTTTTAACTAAGTCTCAAATGATAGCGCTTAAAGTATTTCCAAGTTTTAAATTTCTTTAATACTTTTTCAAGCTAGTGAACTCGAAAATCTAAATTAGAATCTTCGAAAGAATTTCGTTGTTTCAAATAGTTAGGCAACCGAGAATTCGGTTTAGGAATTGTTTTCAGGGTTTCAGGCTATGCTGAAAGTATTATGAAGGAGCATTTTCATGGCCCGGTTCTCGAATGCTTCCTCCTGCAAAAATTGAAGCTGTTTAAACCATTTTCTATAGACAGGAGTAATGACAAAATTGTCTGTGTTGCTTTTTTGAATCGTTGTAAACTGGCCTTCTGTAAAAAGGAGTGAAATCGTTAAATTTTTGTGGTTCATAAATGACTCTAATTCAGTTATATTATAGCATGTCGTCTGCGGGTAAACGCGGCTATATACTTAAAAAAATAAAATAAAATAAAACTTAATTGAATCCACGAGGAAATATAAAACGCGAATAAGTTCCTACTTCCTACGCTATGGACAAGGTATAAACTAGAACGCACCAGGTAATGGACATAATTGACTTTATAATAATAATATTAACAATCTTATATCTAGTTATAAGACTTATAAGTTATAAATATATTTTTTTCGTGCTTAACTATTATTTTCTATTTTATAGACATCGGTTCGGTTGGTACTTAAAATTGCTTTGCTTTCACATAGGCCTCCCCCGGTTTTTTCCAAAGATGTCAATCGTGGCGTTTCTTTCTCCATATTCAACCAGCGACCACTTTTATATCGTCGTCTCACCTACGGAATGGCCGTTAGGAACAACAAAATGGACGTTCGTCTATGTTGATAATTTTAAATTTGATTAAAAGTGAAATCGAACGTTATAAGGTATAAAGAACTCTACTCGTACACTGTTAATAAAAGTTAAATCGTTCAACAAACTATACCTTTGAGTTCCGAGAAATTTTAAATTTGAATTTCGAATCAGGTTTACAAAGCAAGTTTGGAAACGGTTCGTAGAATGTTCTGCAGACACCTGGGCGCTACTTCCTATTCTCACGAAGCTGTAGTGCCCTAAGCTCGAATGCAATCATGTAACGTCTTTAAACATGAGTTACGATATAGCAGAAACTTGAAAATATTACACAATGCGCAGCACTCGATGCAGCGAATAATGTAGCATCAGCTCTGCAGCATCCAGACATTTAAATATTATTGAACTAACACTTCTACCAATGCACGTAAATTTAAATTCTAAATTTAGGTCAAGAATTAACAAAGAATATAAATTGAAAATACGTTTAAAGTGATCACTCACGTCTTTAAAGTCGCATATCGATGTATAAAGTAGATCATCATCATCAGCCGATTTACGAGTATGTCCGCTACTGGACATAGGCCTTCCCTCAAGAGTTCCACAAGTATAAAGTAGATACGTGATTCTTAAGTATGAGTGTTCGCAGTGCCAATGAGAAGTTCATCTTGAATTTTGTTTGAAAGTTCGTTCATTTAGCAAAAACCTTACATCAAACTTAAAACTTCTCTCTATAAAAATGTGACTCTAATTTCTCTTGCTATTTTATACTGCATCTCTAGTTTTCTATTAGCTTCGCTATACTGGGTCGTCCCGAAGACGAAGGAAATGTAGGTGGTCTCAGCGTTCGTTTGCAGGGTAAATTACAGGGTACTTTGGCGCTTTCAAAGGCTAATAATATTTACTCGGAGTCTACTTTTACCCTATTTTATTTTTTATTAACTCACCGTGAAAACTTGTGTTGCTATTGTCAGCAGTAAAAACGTGGTGCTTGAGTATCCCATCTTGTCTGGAACAGAAATTGCAAACATTATAATTAATGAAAGTTTAAAATAAATTTTATGTAATTTTGCTTTATAAGTCAGAGCTGAATGAGTGCAAATTCACAGAATATTAATAATAATTTTCATTTATTCAGACAACAAATGGCCGGTACATACAAAATAAAATAGAAAATTATATTGCAAAATTTAAGTAATTAAAATATATATTAGATAGACTTATGTGTTCGCAAACATGTATCATTTGCATCAACCATATTTTTATCCTATCTCTTGCCGTGAGCTTGGTTTGTCTTTATCTGTCAATTAACAAAACACCGTTTAGTTAAGAAAGGCTTGCGAAGTTTTAAGTAAATTGGAGTTAGGTAGCTAAGTAATTAACATCATTGATCATTTTATCACACGACAACTATTTTGAACGTTTACCAATAAATTGATATAATTTTCCCGAATTTCCATTTAATATAAGCGAAATATATAATTGCGAACCTATTTTTTAATTTTACTTTAATTAGTCGGGCCTAAGTAATTATTTTATCAAACCCGGTTTTATTGAAAATTGTTTGACCTGGGGTTTTTCTTTAAATATTGTTTTGATATAAATAAATTTATCTACAAGTGCTCGGGCAAACTGTATTTATTAAAAAAAAATTGTAACAGTTTCATAAATTATAATTACTTACAACAAAAACAGACGGGTACAGTCAGCATCAAAAATAGCTTCGCATATTAAGGTGTCCAAAGTTATTATTCCCTTTTAATAAAGACTTGAACTTTTCAAATGCGTAGCTACTTTTGATGCCGACTGTACACATGGTTGATTTGACGAACTGTTAAGCACAGTTAATGATGCGATGACCACTAATTTTGTGATCCTGAGTCTCAGGTGCCTCCCATGTTGTTATTTTATCCTATGTGACGTCTTTTAGTATAGATACTTCTAGCGGTAGTTCTATGCGATTAACACAGTGCGATCCGAAGAACGCGTGCGTGACGTACCGTTAACGCAACGTTAGAAGCATCCACAGCTGATAGCGTTGGTTTTTATTATATTCATCTCCGTTATGACACAGTAATTCAGTTGCTCTTGATTACATCAACACCGTAATGTGACGACATGATAACTTTCACTTGTCTTGACGTCGCTTACCCCACTTTATTTTGTGATATTCTGTTATAAGTGGTCAGCTAGTGAGTTATATACTACTATAGATGGACTTGAGTTTCAGGTAGCTCGAGTAGAATGTATCTTACCCAAGCACCCTACCCAATATTAAGATTAGATACGATATAAAAAAAATGGCGTTTGTTTGAAGCGTATACATACAGAAAATTATATAACTTTTTTCACTATTTTTTAATGTTATAATGAAGATACGGCATAAAGCAAACCGTGGATTGACAAATTAATCAAGTTTTTCCGTAATTACGCGTCATTTATTATATTATTAAGTAAAGAAAAAAATATATGGATCTTTTATTAACATTTTATTGTTAGTAACTGTAATCTATGAATAATCTTTAGTAATGACGCGTTTATTTTTTATTACTTGTGGTTATGAACTACTTTAAAATAAATAGGTACTCAACGTTTTGTTGTTTGAAGGTTGTTTGTGCATTTTACCGCGGTGACATTAAGAGCAAACCCAGAAATAATAATAAAACCGGTCTAACTCGAACTTTATATAAAAGTGTATTAAACTTTGTCTAGTAATGAATTTTATTGAGTTTGTTTTCGCTGTATTGCTGCAACCACTTTTATGCTTACGGGAGACGGGCTTCCATTCGGAAAATGCTTTTGAGGTATTTAATATTATTTGAACCGCATTGGTTCTGCGCTCTTACTTACCCTTAAGCGTTCTTCAATGTGTAAGAGTAACACCTCGTACAGAACGCGTACGATGTAATCTCAGTGTGTTACTAGCGCGTTCTAAAATATAACCTCAAGTATAAACCTTGAGCGTATTATACAGGTGCTTTATAAAGAATAATTCCAATGCAAATCTCCAAAGAGGGGAACGCCGTCGCATGAATTCCTCGAATATGCATTCAAGCATCTAACCTGAGAGTATAAAATACTTTTATGGTTGGAGAACAATGGCCCTAAAAATACGTTTATTTTAGGTATTCTGTTATGATTTTATGATAACTATAAAGTATATAGGCAGCAGCTTTGCGATACCATTTTTCAAATGCGTTTTTTCACCATGTTTTGCAATTCATCTTTACGAAGTAGCTCGTTAAATATAGTTTGTTATCATCATCATCATCATCATCATGTCAGCCAAAGGACGTCCACTACTGGACATACTCCTCCCCCAAAGAGTTCCCAATCACCGGTCATGTGCCCCCCGCAGACCCCCGCACTATTATGTTTAGATCAAACTAATATCAGATTTCTATAACGGTGATATAATTACCGGCATCACCTTGTTAAATGAATCCCTGAAAGTAGACTTCTCTAATATAATAATAGGATACCTACCATTTAGCTAAAGATCCTCGGTAATCTATTTGGGCATTAGTAATAAATTTATTCGTTACTAAAGAAACGAAACAGAGTAATTGTCTACACTTAGGACACTATTCTGTTTATTTTCTTTCTATCTTTCTTGTTCGCTTCTACAAAAGTACGCATTTATCGCGCTCGCAATGCCCTAAACCTTAAATCAACCCGTAAACCTGTTTAATTTTACATAATAGCTATGAATACCGTGATGTCGTTTACCCCTAATGAGAAAGTATTAGTCACATTGTGACTAAAATGTGGTTGCGTGAGTGATGGCGATGGTCCTAACAGAGTACCACAATATCTATGCACCTCCCGGAATTCGAAGCCCGTACACAAAGCTCCGTTATGACGTCACGCAACAAGGTGCTCAGAAATTAGGACCGGGTTGTAAAACTCGATCATCATAATCCTTTTTCAAAAAAGATTAATACCCGAGGGTGCACTTAGTTCATTAGCCTATTTATAGAAGAATATTATTGGAACACTTATAAGCGCTCATTCTCCATTACTTTAATATTACTCGTACATTATTCAAATAGGTACTCAATTAATCAACGAGAAGACGAATATTACGAACGAACACGGACGCACGGACGAACGAATATTTGAGATTATTAACACCCATCTTACTCCAACGTATTGATGTTTCCCTCGTGCCAGTAACTGAATTAGCGAGTAAGCATAGAGTAAGTAATAACTTCACTATTCTCATTTCCAAGTTTGACGTATTTAAGTTTATATCTTGTCAGGGACCGAATTTGGAAGGCAACAACTCCAAAATCCTCGACTTCTCTATCTTACTCCAAGGCATGTTTGTTTCTATCTTGCGATGCGCCATGATTTAGAACTAACCCAATTCTTGATGTTTTTAATCATAGTTCTTAACAATGGAGATAAACTAAGAACTATTGGGAACTATAATGTCAAGCTTTGTGACGTTTACCTTATTTCCAAAGGTTGTTTGCTGCGTCATGTTTATAATTTAGTTAGGCATGCAGGAATCTACTGTTGTATTCATAAACCCACGGAGCCAATCGGATCTAGCGACGGCAAGGGATTGCTTTGAATATTAATAGTGTCGTACCATTCTGTTGAAGAACAATCGACTAGTTACTTAATTTAAATTACAATTGTTGTTTTCTGCGGCTTTTTTCTCAGTTTGTTTTTCGTTTTTGTTTGGTTTTCAGCCAAATTACTTTTGGGTCAATTGCAAAAAAAAATGTACGTACTCAACTACTCGTAGCTAAGGACTTAATTATGTCAAGGGACCTTTAAGTACAAATTTAAGTATGAACTGGGCTAATGTTTTTTTGTGGAAAAAAAATGTTTAAATCACATACTTGTAACATTTTTATTGATTCCTTTGTGTTGCGTATATAGTCATACAATTTATCATATCGGTAACTTTCGTAACACAATGGAATCAATTAAAATGTAGAAAAATAAGTCTTTAACTATGTACACTTTTTTTTTCAATTTACCTTCTACGAAAATAAATGCTACTTCGACGATACAATCATTGTTTCCTCAAAAAAATCACTACCCCAGTTAAAAACTAAAATTTGTGCTGTAGGATAGCTTCACATTCAATACAAAATAATAATATTTGATAACACTGAATCATGACTTTCTTAAATAAAAGTTAGGACTTCTCTTATTATTCTAATCTATTTTATATACATATCTCAAATAAACGCAGATTTACTTTTTACTAATTAACAGATTGCACTTAATTAATTTGGTAACAAAAACATCCGATAAAAGGCGTCATCACAAATCCATTCTTACAAACGTTTCATTAGATAATTCAGACTGGGCAAAATCACGCAACTTTTACGTGAGTAAAACTGCTAAGCTTCGTATCGCAAGCTGAGATCTAATAATAGAACTTTAATATAAAAGTTTGCGCTGCAAATAAACTTAACATCTAAACATTTGTAGATCTGCAAATGTACGATCGACAAGTTAACGCAATAGTAAATTTGATTTGTGCAGTAAATGCGCATTATAAATTCGATTAAATTGGAATACCACATTTTTTTTTGTAACCGTTTCCTTATAACATTATTGTAACTTTTTGTATTGATTTTATTAAAATTATAATTGAAATACCATTTGGATGGAAAGTAAATTCAAATAAAACTCACCTTTCAAATCAGATCAGTAAAATCCAGTTAGCACCAACATGAACACTATAGAAATAAATTTATTAAAAACTAAATTAATCCTTAGAACAGATAATTCGCACGCCGCGTGCGTCAAGGAAGGCTTTGTGGAAAAAACTACTTTTAAATGCGTACGTAAAGGCAGTGCCGTTCACTCCGGCCTCAGTACCATAGTTGTACGTCAAGAGTCAGAGCCCAGACCGGTTGCTTTCGCGGGTCACAAAAACACAGATTGAGAAATTATCCATCCTGTTAGCAAATGTTAAGGAAACTGTAGCTTAAATGTGGTTGTAAAATACAATGTCCACACAAATTACAATGATCAGTAACTGGCTCTGACGCAGTTAGGGTCTAAATATCAGTAGAGTCATCAGGTATCTAATGTTCCGAACCTCATATCCCTAAATTTCGAGTATATCAGGATAATCGCATAACTGTCAGTTTTGAAATTGAAAATGACATAAATCTAACGCTCGTTTCAAACAAGTTACGCAATTATCCTGCGCAGAGAGGCATTTTCTGTTATGTTTTTTATAGTGGATGTCGCTCCTAGGTGACTATGATTAATTTGTATTGTGCATGTGCAAGGATATCCGAATGTTAAAGTATTGCGTTTTATTATTAAAGTATTTGCATTTTTTGTTTTATGTATGTACCTATAATGTTGTTGAGTTTTTTGTTTTATGTACCTATAGAGTTGTTTTTGCTTAAAAGTTTAAAGGGTTTTTCCTGCTCAGAATCATTGTTATAGACCACAGCCATAATAACACCACTACTTATTGCTCCTAAGGTATATGGTGTTGTGTTCCTGGTGACGAGTAAAGTCACCAGAGCTTCTGAGGTTACGGTATGTTGAGAGTGAGGGACCTGCATTATGGCTGCATTATGCTGCAGGCTGCATATGTCTCTAGCTGTCAACACATCGAATCCTCTATTTATAAGGATCGGTGACACGCTTGTTAGTCTTCTGGGGTCGCAAGTGTCCATAGGTGACTTCTGCTTGCCAACAGACAGGCCGCAAACTTCTTTGTCTCCGACATTGTATATAAAAAAATCTGGAAGGTATAGAAAAATATTGTCTCTAATTTTCCGTTTTTTTCTTTGGTTTTTCACTTTATGTGACTGTCCATATAAGTGTATGACAAAACATCGCCGCGCAAAAGGGGATGTACGTCCGTCCGTTCGTATGTCATAGTCGATTTGCTCATATACAAGTACAAGCATTACAATTTATGCAATTTGGTAGGAAAGTAGAACAATTATTACATTTTCGCTAAATAACTGCCTCACTGAAGCAAAAAGACTAAAATGCGGTAAGTTACCATATATGAATTGCTTTATACGCTTTAACATATTTGCGTGGTCCGATACGCACTTGGCCTATTTTTCCGCGATAAGAATCAAAGAGCTCATGATTCGGAGTAAAATTAAAGCTTTCAAATTCTGAAAATAAAGTAAACGGTACGTACACTTTTTCAATCAATTCATTATATACTTTACAGGGTACATACACATTATACAGGTTGAAACATTAGTCGTAAACAGAATTGTGTATTTCTTATTGTTTAACTTTAGTTTAAACATGTGGACCTAACAACAGGCAGAAATAATGTAACATTGTTTTTTAATTTGTTAAGTTAAAAGAATGTTTTAAATTTACTGAGTCTCATGGTCACCCTAATTTGCTACGCTAACTGTCATAGACCCATAGCATGTTACTAAAATTAATCATTCAACCTCTTTGTATTGGCTGGTAAGAACGTTGAAAAAAGATTAAATTGACAATGACAAATTCAAAAGTCATAACATTACGCTACAAATTAAAATTGTAAAAAATATCAAATCGCGTTTAAAATGCCGTTTCCGTATCCTTACACTTTTATTGAACGTTTCGATATGGTAAGATATTACGCTCGAACGATTAGTACAGAACAAATACGAGAAGCGTTCCGAGAACGTTACCACGAGTCACCAGTGCCGACACACAACCTGATTCGTAGCATGGTACAAAATCTCCGGGATTATGGACAGTTTTCTGTTCCAGCTCATGCACGGGCAGGCTATTCGTCCGAAATATTTCACATGATGATCTTGTTTGATAGCCTAAGCAGGTACTCAATTGATAAGATAAAATAATTCTATATAACAATAATCAAAAGCGGTACTTTAATCTACACAGAAACTAGCAAGTCTTGTCGAATAGGATGACCATAAGGTTGGTATTTTTGCTTTTATTAATTATTATTAATAAAGTTTAATTGTTTTCTTCTCGGGAAAATGCAATAAATTTGCATTAAAATACTGTCATAGAAACAAAAATTTCTGTTTAGGACTATTGATTCATCCTGTATTATAATCCTGTACTGGATTCCTGTTACATTTATTAAGTTTTCGAAGTAAAATAATGAGCTCAATAATTAATGCATAAATGAGTGAGAACGATTAAACCGAATAAACTTCAACTTGGTAAAAATTAAACAATAAACCCGACGCCACAAACAAACATAGCTAAATTATTAATTTACTCTAGGCTAGCCCGACGGACAGAACTTTCGATTAAAAAAAAACACACTCAAACATGTCCATCCGTTTGGGAGATTCAATCTCTGTTATAGTTTGCGTTAAGTGTTAAAATTAGAAAACTTGCACTTTGAAGACTCTTTAACATCTACCAAATGACGTTAACACTTTTTTGTTCTAAGGTGATATTCATTTGCATTAATGACATCATTGTAACCCATAAGATAAACAGCCAACTTTTTTGTATGGAAAGGTTCGTGATACAAAACAAGAACCAGAAAAAAAACTAAATTTATATAAAAAAACCCATTCCGGCCGTATTCACAACTGAGTTTCGCAACCAGATGCGAATAAAGAATGTTTATTCTTTGTTCACAACCAGTTGAGAATCAGGAGGACTTTTTCTTTTACCAGAACTTGGTTGCGAACAAGTAATCCTTCCGACCATTTTCACAACTGCAGTTCGCAACCAGGTGCGAAAAAGGATTTATTTTTCTTTGTTCGCAATCTTCGTTATCTATTTAATATGTCTATTCTGACCGTCTGTTTAATCGAAGGGCATACATACTTTTCAAGAGGATATTGGCCACTACAATAATATTCATAGACAATTGTATTGATAATGACAACGCTCACTCAATATTTTATTATTGTAGGATACTTATGTATTTATTATAAATAACTTAAGGGGCACTGGTAGCCTGGCGGTAGTACGTTGGACTATCGATCCCGGCTCGTACCACTGAGTTTTTCTGAATGTATGTACGAAATGTCTTAAGATATTTACCAGTCGCTTTTCGGTGAAGGAAAATATCGTGAGGAAACCGGACCTAATCCCAAGAAGGCATAGTTCCCTTATCGGTTGGAAGGTCAGACGGCAGTCGCTTTCGTAAAACTAGTGCCTACGTCAATTCCTGGGATTAGGTTGTCAAGCGGACCCCAAGCCCAAGCTGCGGCACAAAAATAAATAAATAAAAATAAATAAATAAATAAAAATTTTGGGACAAACGCTAGGAAGAAGAAGAAGAAGAACTTAAGGGGCACTAAATTAAACTAAATGAAATTTCATTATCGTGTCGTGGTCGGACCAGGATCTATGACACCACACAGGCATGTTTATAGTATTTAAGATTTATCGCAGCTTCTTTTCTACCAGATGTGCCTTTGTAGTTGATCCTTGAGGAAAGCCGAATTAAGTTCGTATTCGCAACCAAGTTCCGGTAAAAGAAAAAGTTCTCCTGATTCTCAACTGGTTGTGAACAAAGAATAAACATTCTTTATCCGCATCTGGTTGCAAAACGCAGTTGTGAATACGGCCGGAAGGAAAAAACCATTAGAGGTATTTATACCAAGTCAACTGGCTGTCCCACAGCAAAACCTAGTAAGCGCCAAATTTTTAGACAATATCTTTTAAAGTAATTTTCCTTACCAAATTACAAAGACGGTGCCTTAAAAATCGTCATAATTACTAGAAATATTAATACTCCAATACCTAGCAGCAAGTGCCATTGCTACTACCGCTCAGTTGAAAACATAGTAAGTCACATAAGTCATTTCAAAACTAGTAAGTGTCTGAGAGTTGCTAGGGTTTGGTGTGGCCAATAAGCCTACTCCAATAGTTAGTTAGTTAGTTATATATATTCATTAACAAATTACATTGTGTTTGAATGTCATGCCTTAAACCTAAGAATATATGATAATTGATACACTATTCAAGTTAATACTATACACAGTAAGTACAATGTCAAGGTGCCAACTTAATACATAATGAAATTCGGATGAGTATAAATAATAACCATAATTACATTAAAATATAAATAATAATAATAGAAAAACATTAAATTTCATTCATACGTAAGCAGATAAACACAAATAAAGAGAGCATATTCACTTCTAACTATCCTTCATAAAATCAGTCACCGAGTAATAACATTTTTCGAGTAGAAACTCCTTCAATCTTGCGTTGAAAGTATGTCTGTTATCAATTGTTTTGAACTGAATTGGTAGCCTGTTAAATAGCGACACAGCTTGATAACGAGTAGCATGTTTTATAATATTCAGTTTTGGTACTGTCCTGTTCGGTATATCTTTTCTTCTAGTTAAGAATCTGGCGTCCTTCTCGCTCTGGCTTTCATAGGAGTGTAAATGCTTGATGAAGTCTGTGAGCAGAACTAGGATATAAAGACATGGCACAGTCAAAATTTTCAATCTCTTGAAGTGATCTCTGCAGGATTCTCTTTGCGGAACGCGTACTATAGTTCTAATAGCCCGTTTTTGCAATCTAAAAGCGGCTTCAACATTGTATTTATAACCATTTCCCCAAAGTTTTATGCTATATCGCAGCTTTGCTTCAATTAAAGCATAATAAACCATCACTAGGTGTTTTGTTTGGACTTCATCTCGTAGACTGCGGAGAGCGTAACAGGCTGAGCTGATTGAGGTACTTAGTTCTTGTATTTCATGCTTCCAGTTGAGTTGAGAGTCTATGTGAATGCCCAGAAATTTAATTACGTTGGTTTGAATGATACGGACTCCGTTTAAATTGACATCTAAGGCATCATACCTGTTTGAAGTGGCTGATAATAACATTACATTCGTTTTATTAGTGTTTAGACTTAAGTTGTTAACTTCAAACCATTTACTAAAGGCTAATAAGGCCGCGTTCACTGTTTCATTGAGAAGCATCATGTTTTCGGCAGCGATTACTGCATTTGTGTCATCAGCAAAAACCACGGTCTTTGCGTGGGGCACTATTTTATTCATGTAAGACATAAGGTCGTTCAAAAAAAGTATAAAAAAGAGTGGACCCAAGATGGATCCCTGGGGCACGCCACGCCTTATGTTTGTCAACTTAGATTTGAAAACCTTTTCTGCTCCATTTTCAATTGCTTTGAGCTCGACAAACTGTTTCCTATTTGATAGATACGACTCGAAAAACTTTAGTACTCTGCCTCTGATGCCGTAGTGCTCGAGTTTGTGTAAGAGTATACTATGATCTACGGTGTCGAACGCCGAACTGAGATCGAGGAAAAGACCCGCGACCTTTTTTTTATTGCCTATTTCATTCACTGCATCATTGATTAATGTGTCTACGGCTTCGCTTGTACCGACAGAATTCCGGTATCCAAATTGTCTGTTATTGAGAACGTGGTGTAGATTGAGATGCCTTTGCAGTCGCACTTTCATTATTTTTTCTAAAATTTTTGATATTGTTGGTAACAAGGATATGGGCCTATAATTCTTTGGGTCCCTTCTTGACCCCTTTTTATGTATAGGTAATATCCTGGCTATTTTAAGTTGGTCTGGGAATGTGCTCAATCTAAAACATTCGTTAAATAAGTTTGCAAGAGGTTCGGCTAGGAAGTCCACATTTTCTTTAATGACCGTAATAGGTATTTCGTCGTGTCCTACTGATGTTTTTGGTGCCATTTCTTTGATTAGTTTGAAGACCTCATTCGAAGTAACGAGGTTGTAATCCATGCAGTTCTCAACTCTTGCAGCATGTTCTTGAAGTAGTTTTAAGGCTTGAATAGAATCATTTGAGCTACTTCCGTGGTCGAATATTTCAGAGAACGTGTTCACTTGCTCCTGTGGATCAACAATCATTTTGTGTGTTTGTAGGGTTATGTTTTTGCTTGAGTTTATTTGAGACTTGTTTCTATGCCTGTTGAAAACTTTCCATATAGCTTTACGTGAATTATCAGCTTTACTGATCTCAGTTTGTACAGCATTTCTTTTCGCAGTTCTTAAGGTCCGTTTATAAATATTAAGGTAGTTCTGCCGGTAACTTTCAATAGATGGATCGCAGTCTTCTTTGTTAATCGTATTTAAGAAACGCTTCATTTTGCTTGCTATCTTGATACCTTTAGTGATCCAACATATATTATTCTGCCATTTTACTATTTTCTTATTCTTTTTTACAAAGGAGCTTTTATATGAATCGCTGAACTTTTTGATAAACGTGTTAACTCCAATATTATTCCAGGTTTGGTTAAATAGATTTTGTCTAAAAGTTGCTTTATTGATACTGTTCAATACACGGCGTTCTTTGTATACCGTAGGCTTTTCAGGTTCACGTTTTGTGATCTCTATGATAGTTTCACAGAAAAGGCCCGCATGCCCGTCAGCTAGCCCATTGTGCTCGATAATTATCTCTTTTATGCAATTTGGAGTCAGATTGGATAATACATTGTCAATGCAAGATTCATAATTGTTTCTTTTAAAGGTTACGTCATTCACAAGCGGCCTAAAATTATAACATTCAAGAAGTGAACGAAACTCCGCCACTTTTTTTTCACATTTCAGCAAATTAATGTTAAAATCGCCACATATAATACATTTTTTGTTGAAAAAATATTCAAGTGTCCGCTCTAATTTTTGCATAAAACATTCCAGATTGTTATCACGAGGACTGCGATAACAGCAAAGTATATACACATTTGTTTCACAGTCCTTGACCCCGCATATTTCGTAGCATTCTGCCTTGTAAAGTGATTTACAGTACTTTAATTCTTCGGTTTTCCTGTTCTTGTCTGCAAGGATAAGGCTACCCCCTCTTTTTTTATTAACTCGTACATTATGACTTGCCAGACTGTACAGTGACATGTGGAAAAGTGATACTGTTTCTTTATTTAAAAAGTGCTCACTTATACAAACAAAATGAGTTTCCCTGTCTCTACAGTTTAGGTATATTTCTAAGTCATCTTTTTTATTGCTTATCCCGCACATGTTCTGATGAAAAACATTTAAGCTGGTAAATTTTTTATTCTCTGTGGATTTTTTAGTTTCATTTGAACTTAATTCTGGTCTAAAAAAGTTATGCGTCTTGATGGTGTGGGTTTAAATGGGCTTCTCTCTGTTTGTTTAACTGGCGTCACCGTTATTGGTTGTTTAAGTTCATCTTTATTTTCGAGTATCTCGGGAGCCGATACTGTAATACCATTGGATGCATTAGAGATATTCCGCTTTAGTGGGGTAGGAGTAATTTCTTCTCCGTTAACAATTAGTCGGTTATTCTTTATGTAAGCCACTTTTCCTTCTTTTCGAGCCTTGTATAGGCATTCTCTCTGTATTTTTCTAATTTGTAGTTCTTGTCCCTCCATGTGCTTAAATACTGCATAGCCAGTATTTCTAAAGCGATGTGCATTGTCTAATATATATTTTTTCATCCTCTTGCTGATGAGTTCGATAGCTATTGGTCGACGGTATCCTTTTTTACCGATTCGTTTGGCCGTTTCAATAAATCCATTTATGTCAATGTTGAGGATATCGTAAAACATGTAGCTTAGGCGTGAGTATAGGTCGGATTCAGTCTCGCCCTGATATTCATCAAGGCCGTATAAAACTATCTTTTTTTCATTGTCGTTCATGTTTAGGTGCGTCAGACTATTAATTTTATCGTGTAATTCAATCAGTTCCGATTTTATTTTCAGGTTCTGGAGTTCCAATGTTTTTATTTGGTTTTTTGCTGTCTGGAGCTCTTCAGTTATTGCTTCGTGTTTGGCACTTAGATCATTTATTTTGTGTGAGAATTGCTGGTTCATTTTTTCTACAGCTATTTTTATTCCACTTTGTACTACTTTTTCAACGTGTGCTATTAGGTGTTGATTGTTGTCTCGTAATTTTTGGTCCAGGATTTGGGCTATTTGCTCCAGGGTAATTACGTGTTGGTTTATTTCTTGGGTGCGTTGTTGTGTAATATTGGATACGTTGATGTCATCCGGTAGGTTTTGGTCGTTTACTAGGTCTTCCACTGACATGGCAGTATCCTCTAGGATAGATTGTTCAAGGACAGAACGAGCCGGTGTGTTGTCATCCTTGCGTCGGGATGTAATGTTTACACATCGCATGCAATGCCATGATTTCTTAATCTGATAGTTCTTGGCCATAAAAGTCGCTGTTGTTATATTTAGACATGTGTAGTGAAACGTGTCTTTACACAGTACACATGTGAGAGCTTCGACTATGTCCTCTATTTGAGTGTTGCAAGCCAAACACTTCATTTTTATTAGTTGTGATCGTAATGTTTAGTTAGGACCGTAACTTTGTTGTCCAATTCGGACCGTAATTTATTGCGTTCAGACCGTAACTTTTTAGTTCAATTCGGACCGTTCATAGTGAGCCCAATTCGGACCGCTATATTGGCTGCAATGTTTATCAGCGCAAACACGTTCGTTGTAGTTGGTTGTGAAAAAATCCCTCTGGAACGTATATGTGTGCGTTCAAGTAAGAGCGCGGATTGGTGGGTAGTAATCTTTATCTGTATTGAATGACCAAAGCAAGTTCAAAATCGTAGCGGTTGAACTGGTATTTAACACCAAAAACTCACAGTTTCGTCGATGTTTTATTGTTAGTGACGCACTGATCCACCACTCCTCCCATCAGGCACGATATGTCGTTGTGTTTCATCCGACCGGGGCCGATTTTATAACAATTTTGATTTTAAATACGAGGAGCAGAAAAAATACGTCACGTTATTATCAGCGCTTAAGGCGTTTTTTTGTACACACAGAGTAAGGCGACTTCCTGACTTGGCGGGGCGGGTGTGATATGTGATAGGTATTTTGTTCTTTGACGTGAGTGTACTGATGTGAGATTTTCTCACATGAAAAAATGCTGTCAGTATTAGTACCGCATTCGTATCGGTTGACACTAATAGCTTACAGTTTTCTCATTTGCGCTATGCTTCATTTTTCATAATGCGCACTTCTAAGGTTTGGAATTCTCTGCCGGCGTCTGTATTTCCAAGTTCATATAACCTAGACCTTTTTAAGGCACGAGTGAATAGGTATCTTCTGGGTGAGCTCGCTTCATCGTCGGCCTCATCTTTGCCCCCTGGCTAGATGCTGGCTAAGAGCAATCCCATTTTTTATAAAAAAAATATATATATATTCTAACGCCTTCGCATCCATAAATCAGGAGCCCTAACCTAACCTAGTAAGTGGTGAGGGTGTGACCATGACCTCTCTCATTCCATAGTGCATGTGTCCTACTCTCCTTACAGAGGGGTTAGAAGACGGTACTCCGTTTAGAGTGTAAGTTGCTCCTTAGAAAGGTGCCACTAAACCCCCATTACTGTTCTTGCTAGGTTTTGACGCTAACTTACGTAAGGAACTTACATGGGTACGTGCATTTTTAAAGTTAAGAAAGAGTATAAATGTGATGACACATAAAATGTTATAAAATTTGGATGTTTGCATATTAATTTATAAGTATTTTACCTCGTTTTTGTTTACATTTTTACCCAAACAGCTGAACTTTTTTGAGGCTGACACAATAAATGATTCTCCGATCTTCTGTAAAATTTGGTTGGAAGCAGATAGGTTTTGATATGGGGCAACCGCAAAATCGTGTTGTCACAAAGTCATAATTGATATTGTTTTTGCTCTTTATTTCATTGCAGAGTAAAATCAAGAATAACATTAATTTTAAATATCTGTGGGACGTATGTGCATCGAGGATATGAAAGACGACCTGGATCTTGAGAGGGAGAAGAGGGCTATGGCGATAGGGGACAATATGCTTGCCCGCAGATTTGCATATCGTAATACGTAACTCAAATTGACGCTTTTGCTTATTGTCAGACATTTTACACGTGTAGTGTTTGGCTGAGCTTTACGCAGAGGGCATTTGCTGCATATAGAGTGCAATACAATAACATTCTCAGATTGCACGCTGTTGAGTAGTGCGTCCGGCATGTTCACGCAGGCGCACACAGATGATTTCTTTATGATCAAGCGAAAACGAGTAGCGCCGCTACTAAGACGTCTGAGAAATAGCTGCAATAGCCTTCTGAGAGCGGAGCGCCTGGACTGTCCACTCTCCAAATACTGGGTTAAAGTGGCTATCGGAAGGGCTTAATAAGCGTAACATGATGAACGAGTAATGTGTTTGTGTTAAATTTATGAAACTATGAATATTCTTCACTGTCACTGATATAGCTTATATGGATACTTCCATTGTAACTAACAAAATATGGATCGCGAAGGTCTGAAATAAAGACATTCTATTTTGTTTTTATTTATTATGTCCAACAGCGGAGCTCTCTATGATTTTATTTTTATTATTTATAGAGATAATATTTTAATGTTTCTGTGTATTTATTGCACATTTCATTAACTATAGCAGTTTATTGCTTACTACTATTTTAATGGCAACGTAAGTCAAACATATTACTGGATAGCTTAGTTCAGTTTGTTTTTGCTTACATCTGGCGTAAATAGTCTGTCTGAGCTGTCTAGGAAATGAGCGTTTATTCAAATAATATTCTATTAACATTGTCAAAAAGTAAACAGTGAAAGCATGCTGGGCCTGTACCCTTTTAAAACACGTTGAATATTTTCTACACACTGATTTATTTTAAATATGCATAGTAACATGTTCTAGATAGCGCTGGTATATAGCAATGGCGTGAAGTTGATTTTGAGACACCATTCTAGCTAACAGTTTACAATCGCACTAAAAAATCATGATAACAAAGTTTTCAGAATTCATCCCTAATACAATCCATCCGCTTGTGACGTGAATGCCACATAGTGTGTAACAACAGAACTCCTGAAATTGCGTTACGTCACCTCTGAAGTTCCAAATGCTTTCGAACGTTTACCATAAAGCTGGGGAATCTCTAGGAGACAATCCACGACATCCGAGTCGTCAGCAACGCCCAATATCATAAGATTCATACATAAGATATCGCATGATTTAACTTGACATGCCTAGTTTCCCGACTTGTCGAGCGACTTATAGCAACGTTGCGTATCTCCACCGGGCGTCACTCCTTTCCGTTCTTCTCGGCGTTTCGGCTAGAACACAACCGCCGTGATGAAAATTTGCTTGAACGCCGTTGACATATATTGCAGATACTTCTTGAACCGTGATCAACGTTATACAGACCACGGCGATGACACGGAAAAACGACGATACTTATGAGATGTCATGATTTGGGTTTTTCTAGATATCAAACATTGGCTTTGTATGAATGAAATAGTGTGTAAAAACATCCGCAATCTAAACGGCCACTCAAGCCAATTAAGCACTCTGAACTGTGAGTCGAAACGTGGAATATTTTGCATTTTGTGAGCGTAATAATTTCGTAAAACGACGTACTGGGATTTCCAGTTAATCGAGAATTGGTGTTTATAATACCATAAGGAACTAAAAAAACAACTTTCTATGTTGATGACGTTTTACGGTAAATCCTTGTCTTGGAAATCAAATTCTGTGTGGTGTATTTATAACTTAATAAAAATAACTTGGGTCGTTAGCTCTTCCAGTTTCTCTTCTAACCATGTTATAATTAACAAAATAATTAGGTATTAACACATTTCCTCAATAGTGGGGTTCTTTTTGAAGTTCGTAATAGAAAAACCGGCCTAGTGCGTGCCGGGTCACGAGTAATGAAGGGTTCCTCCCGTTACATTACATTATGCGGTCTTTGGGGGAAGCCAATGACCAGCAGTGGACGTCCTTCGGCTGATATGTTTATGATGATGCGGTCTTTTAGTTCCTAACTTATGTTTACTATCAGTTTGACACAGCAAAAAACATTATTTAAGTAATCAAAGGGAATCGTACAAAAGTTTGCTCTTCCAAGTATTTTTTTAAATTCCACTATTACTTGTTAAGACGTAATGTTTTTTCATACCACGTCGGTCACCGCAGCCTATGGATGCCTGCAACTCCAGGGGTGTCACATGCGCGTTGCCGACCCTTTGAAAATATATACACTCCTTTCTTGAAGAACCCTTCAAACCCTTCTTTCTGAAGGTTATCTGGTAGAGATCGCTTTTTAGCGATAAGTCCGCCTGTTGTTACCTACGTACCTAAGTCTTATTCATGTTTTACCATTGTAAAATTTTCCGTGTAGTGCACAATAAAGTATTTTATTATTATTATTATTAACCCCATACTGTAGTCCCTCGGGATAAACTCGGCAGAGAGCTCATTCCACAACCGGAGCCTCCGAGGGAGGAAATGCCTCTGAAACCGTACGCGACCATTTAGATCCGACTTTGCTGTCAAAGATTGGCTTTATAAATAAATGAAATAAATGAACTTTATTCTACAAGTAGGCCGCAATGGCACTTTTACAAATCAAAATCTACTAGCGTTTCTGCAAAAGCAGACCAGCTGTCGAGAAGAAACGCCGAAAGAAACTCGACAGTCAGTCATTTTTTCCCAAAAATATGCTTATTACAATGATAAATTATGATAATGAATATAAATAAATCTGAGTATGGAAACAAAAGAGGAAGAATATTTGCAATGTATAGTTCAAGAAGACATGTGTTTACTATTTCCTAGACGTGATACAATGAAAATATACATATATAAATATTAATGCTATTTAGGTCTCTGGTTTGGTGTTTACTGTTTAGTCGACTTTGCTGTGATAATTTTCCTTTTAAATTCAATGTACCTACAACCCAATATACCTACAATAGATCTGCCATATATGTACTGGGAATAACGCTAGGAGGATGATGAGATCTGCCATATATATTTTTATGGATAATGATTCGGAACCCTTCGTGCGCGAGTCCCACTCGCACTCGGCCAGTTTTATTTAGCCGTTACTGAGCTAAGCCACAGACAGACACACGAACGAACGGACGGAAGGACATGGCGAACTACAAGGGTTCCTTGTTTACTACGGAATCCTAAATAAAAACTTTGCAGTTACCTATATTATATTCTATGAATCTGTCAATTTTCTCGTTGTTGTCTGATTTTATAAAAAAAATATATTATGAAATTGGTTCTATATGTAAACATAATTAACTACATACGAATTGTTTTGGCCGTGGCGTGCTCAGAAATAGGTATTATTTGGTTTATAAACCTTCATAAAGTTGGATATACATCTGTATTTTAAACGTACACATAATAATTATATAATAATTTTTAGGCACTTCTTCAAATAATTATGTCATTCGTTTTACATGCAGTGTGTGTGAGCGTGCTGCACTTATGAGATGGATGATTTATATTCTCGATTTTGTATCATTCCATTCTTTTTTATATAACCACAATTGCAGTTAGTACAGGCCCAATAAACAGCAGCAATGGTTACGACGTCATTGCTGGAGAACTAGACAGTTTAGA
The DNA here is from genome assembly GCA_905163555.1 of Notocelia uddmanniana. Lineage (NCBI taxonomy): Eukaryota > Metazoa > Arthropoda > Insecta > Lepidoptera > Tortricidae > Notocelia > Notocelia uddmanniana. Next base: position 10,524,805 of record LR991065.1, on the reverse strand, counting down.
GACTGTCTCTTTGCAGAATTGGCGTTCACATAACATATCAACATAATAAAAGATGGAGCTGGTTTATGGAAGAAATGGATTTTTAATCTTGTATGGAAAATCCGTTTAGCACTGTTGGTTTTTACAGCAATTCTTTTACAGGGTTAGGTCATACCTTAAAAAACATAAATAACTGTACAAAGCTGTAATATCAGCTATTATTTGTGTAGTACGTTATTTTCGTAAATATTTTTAGTTTTTCTGCAATATCTGAAAATCCAGTGGTTTTTAAACATTTTCATTATTTAGCTAATAGTTTTAAATTCTGTATATGTCATCATCATCATCATCATCATCATGTCAGCCGAAAGACGTCCACTGCTGGACATAGGCCTCCCCCAAAGACTTCCACAATGACCGGTCCTGCGCCAGCCGCATCCAGCGGACACCCGCGACCTTCACCAGGTCATCGGTCCACCGTGTGGGGGGCCTGCCCACGCTACGCCTTCCGGTATCCGGTTCTGTATATGTATCGAAATAAAATTTAACAGTGAGTTACGGCATATTTATTCAGCATTCATCTGATGCCACACACACGTGTATATACATTGCAAAGTTTGAGTGTAATTGACAATTTTAAAAACGCGGCGATGGCAATTTTAATGACGTCTTGGGAGACCGACGTCTGAGAGATTGTCTCCCGAAAGTTTCCGGGGTCCAGGAGACATACCTAACAACATACTAAAATGGTTTCCGAAAGTGTAGTATTTGTTCGATGGAAACTCGTAATAACACACGTCATCATCATCATCATATCAGCCCTAGGACGTCCACTGCTGGACATAGGCCTCCCCCAATTTCATGGGGGGTACATGCCATAATCGCCACGCTTGGCATGCGGGTAACACACGTACTACAATGGAAATACAGTGAACAAATTATAATAAAATATTCCTCCTTAACTATGTCAACTATGTATATGACTAATGTAAACGTATATTCTAATCGCTCCAACCCGATCTAAGGCACGCATGTTTTTCCAGATTTTTACGATGTCCACAAGTAACAAGTTTGTAAATAAATCCCTATAATTGGCTCGAGAACCCCCAAGTATCTCTAAGGGCCCTTATCCCTAGCCACTCGGCCACAATATCTGGTTTTACCAACTTATGCGTACCCTATACTCCACTTCACGGGAGCGCAATCGTGCTATACGATCAGCAAATTAAACTGGGGAATGAATAAGAATTATATAATTTGTATTTTATATATCTGCGATATTTAGAGCGTCAATTATACATAAAATGTCTATACCAGTGACCAATATGTGTCTGGGCGTGCGTGTTTAGTCCAATTCAACGGGTACCCAAAACAGGCTCCGTTGTAATTAATTTATTTAATTTTAACTAATTAATAGTATTTACATTTATTTTCGTTATTCAAGCATGTTTCTTTTTAATCAAAACGAGCGCTTCCGGAGTTTTATGTATTCGTGTCTGTACTTCTATCTGGCTTGCTCTTAAATATATAGGTTTGGCCTGTAATAGATGCAAAAAATAGAATGTTTCACTATTAAGCTCTCCAGCAATTAATTTCAAGTGGCTTCAATTGAAAAATAAATTAATGCCAATAAAGCTTACGTATAATAAAATTTTTGATACTAATTGAGCGATATTAATAAACTTTATTTTTCTTTATTTTTTAAAAGCACTAAAATTATCATAAATAGTAGATCAAAAAATATTATTTGTAAACGGGACTTAATCGCGTACATAATTTATTTTTTTAGAGACTGAGAAGGCACTTATTGATAAGGTCCTTAGGTGGAATGGGTACAGAGTAGATAGACGGCAACCTAGACGGAAGCCTAGAAAAAAATATTCTGATGTTCCGAGGTAACCGGCATACATGCCCTATGTTAAAGGGGTAACGGACAAAATCGGTACAGTACTAGAAAAGTACTCGATTAAAACCGTATACGTACCATTATCTAAGGTTGCGGGGCATTTAAGATCGCCAATGGGTGTTATCGCCTATCAATCACCTGGCGTTTACAAAATCGACTGCAGTTGTGGGAGTTCCTACATTGGTGAGAAGACTACGCGAACCATTGCAGAAAGGGTCAAGGAGCACATCACAGCTGTCAGAAATCGTCAAGTTATAAGTCTGCCATAGCCGAGCATTTACTAAAGTCAGGACTAAACCACTGGATTGAGCTTCATAAACCGAAAATCCTTTCTACAAAACGTCATTTTTACAGTAGAAAGGTACGTGAAGCCGTTTAAAAAAAAACATCGTAATTTCAACCGGGATGAGGGTTTTAAGATTTTATCTTAGTGTAATCCAGTTATTAGTAAGTGCAAGCATCAAAATACGTCTTCCATTACATTAACGGATGTTGTAATGTTAGTGTTGTGTGTCGGGCGAGTGACAACCCTTGTGTAAATGTGAATAATAAAGACCAAGTGCGGGTAGTACGGAAAACCCGTGCGGCTAGAAGATGTTGATACCCGCTGAAGCCAGTCAGTTCGTGACCACGGATGTTGCGATACATTCGAAACATCGGGCACACCTCAGGTAAATAATTTTTGTACGCGATTAAGTCCCGTTTACCAATAATAATGTGAAAAAATCGTGCAAGTTTAAATAAATATCAAAAATCCCATATAACTTGATGCTACCTCAAAATCAGCATTGACTGCCGCGCTATAAACTCGTGGTGCCAAGATCGATTACTTGTAGGTCATAAAATTAAATCAAAAATTCTCGGAATTGAAAAAGATATAATATTTTGGACACAAAAGGTTACTGCTCGAAGGAAGCGTCCTTTAAATCTTTTTGCTCCTTATTACAGGCCACAACCTGTATGTACTTATGAATGAATAAGTAATTTCACCTAAACCCGAATGCTGCACGTAAAATACAGACTGCGCATTATTCAAATTGTCCATCAAGTTACATGCATCAGATGTAGTAAGCACTTTTGTATAACTTCTTGAATAAATTAATATAAAACGTATAAATAATTAACAATAATATCCAAAATTTACGATTTACCTAATTACCTAATGCAAATTATTCAATCGTAGACCTTGCAAATACAACCGCGTATTTTATTATGCTATTCTGTGAAAGGGAGAATTAATGTCAATTAGAGCGGAACTTGTTTATGTATTCTGTCATTAATGTCATTATTCTGTATCCAGATACCCAACTAAAGGCAACTTCATGATTTGTTGATGTGAAGGCGGTACGATATGAGAAAACTGACAGCTGTCAGTGTCAACCAACACGAATGCAGCTGTGCTACCGCGAACTTCGAAAATCGAACTTCGTGTCGTGCCGTCCCTTTCACTCTCATGTTATACTCTATATGACGAAAAGGGACGGTACGATACGAAGTTCAATTTTCGAAGTTCGCGGTAGCCCCCCAGTTAGTGCGCCGCTTCTGCGCATGCTATTACTATTGGGCAGACGTAATACTGACAGTATATCGTTAAGTTATCGTTAAGTTAGTTAGTAATTACTTTGTGAAATTGCAATAAAGTATTGAGTATTAAGTGAGGAAATCTCACATCAGTAATCTGACGTCACTGAAATATCTACCATATATCGATCCCGCCCCGCCAAGCCAGGAAGTCGCCTGTAAATATGTGATACAAAGCAAATAAATTAAAGCCTCGAAATATTTGATTGTAATGAAGCAAATTTTTGGTAACATTTACCAAGTTGAATTAAACATTTTCTCGTGAATTTCATTATACAGTTAATGCGCTTTAAATTAAACGAAATATATTTCAAACCCTTTTGCTCTTTAAAGCATAATAAAAGTGACTTGTTCTGTTTAGTTGTTGCAGCTCAATGACACTTCGGAGACTCCGTGACTCCATCTTCTCGTGTCTCGTCTGTTCTTTAATTTGTAAATAAAGACCCCGGAGAGCGAAGTACTAAACACAAACCAAATTTAAATTATAAACCAACGTCCAAGTATTTGTAGAGAAAGGAATCTCGTTTCAACATTATTTGCAACTGTTTTGTTTAATTCTAACGTACATTATTTACCTTTGAGAAATCTCATTGTTTGCCAAACATAATGACCAATTTTTGGAGTCTTTTAAATTGAGCTCTTGTTTTGATTTAGGGGATTTTTGACTCGTCTATTTTGCAAACTCATTTTGTTACTGTTTGATAGTAAATTCATGTATGTTTTAATAAGAAACTTAACCACGCGAAGAAAATGTATTCCTCACGCGAGGTATCGCAATTAAGTTCTAGTTAAGCCTTATGTTGCGACGTATATAGAATGTTGTGCACGTGAATGGGATAAATGTGATAAAACATAATCTGTCAAGCAAAATATATTCACTTTTTTCTTAAATAATTTAAACTATTATATGTTGGTGGAGTGCTAAAAATAAAAATGTATATGGCTCAGAAATAAAACCAGGGCAACATCTTTCGAGTTTTTCGCGTAACACGCCGTAATCAAAAGTTTTATCACAATTGCTTAAGTTTTGTCGAAAACGACACCAGATTCCTAACTTTCTTCCATACGATAATTTAAATAGTTCTTATCTACGTATTTGTTTATTTGTTTCTATACATCTTTATTCCGTGACTTTGTCTACAGCAGTGAAAGTATTTTACACCACACCGTTATGTGTCGTTACACATAAAACCATCTCTCGCTTATTTATGACCCTCGCCTCCGGCTTGGGCCTCAAACATCTGCGATATAGGCGGCTAGGACAAGAGGTCGTTAATGGAATTTCATACAAATCTTGCAGGCCTAGGCCGGCAAAGTCCTCTTTTTTAATTTCCATTGCAGATAAATTTGTGGCACAGGCATCATGATATTCTATGCGTATCAAAAATAAAAAAAAAATAAAAAAAAATTTTATAACTCGGCGGGAAATATGGGGTTGCCCTCCTCAGACCTATCCGGCCTCTCTTTGCTCGGCCGTCTATATGTCTTTGGCCGGCTACCCATTTCGTCCCGGCCTCTGTAGTAATGTACTATTATGAAACAGTTACATACTACGGGTTCTTGAAATTCGACAGTCGCTGTAACAAAACGAACGTAGAGAGTATGAACTGTTATTAAAGGCTCGAGAATTTCAAAACTTAATTGTGTAACGTCGGATACAATATTTTTTCTACAACGGTAAAATATTTTTGATCTACTCGTAAATTAAAAATCGATATGGTTGCAGAATACGGTGATTTACGTCTGCCTCTTAAAAGAAATAAAAAAAATAACAGTTGCGTAATAATGTATGGAAATCCACTTTGATTCTCCCACCAGTCATATAATGACTTGTATAGACAAGGGTATATATAGACTTGCATTTGTATAAAATGTTTAATTTTTTATTGATTTAATACTGCTGTCAGTCATTGAATTGACTGATTATAATGCTCGAGTAGAAACAATTATAATTCATTATCATTCCTCGTGGGAGGGTGGGTGGAATGCATAATAATTGTACATATAGTTAAGGCCTTAATTTAATCTTCGCTTTAATTTTCTCATTTTCGTAACGACAATCATATGTTTCGACAATTAGTCATATGTTTTATATGGGTAACTTTAAATAAAGGCCTTAACTATGCATTTTTTTTTGCATTGATTCAATTTACCAATCAAGATCTTATTATGTAGGAAATTAATTACCGAAATATTTTTTTTAAAACGTATTAATTAAGTTAACTAAATAAATTGCTTCGTGAATAAAACTAATAATATTGAAATCATTCATCAGTAGTACTAATTCTAATTTTGGACGGTGATGAAGGAAGTATCCCGAATGACATGATAACTCGTATGTACTCGTATGTAGTACGGCTGTTAAAAGATAAAAATAGTACAATATGCCACGCCTTACGGTCGTTTTATGAATTACACATTTATTTCGAATTCGAGTATCCTCTCCACAGCTGCAATTATCCAGACTTAGAGCCAAGCAGCTATAAGACCAATTTGGTATTCGCTCAGGCATGGGTCCAGCAGCAAATGAAGTAATTTCGAGAGCAATTCGCTAGATAATACATTGTTCAGCCTAGTTTCAATAGTATGCCGTCTTGTACATTTTAAGCTACAGCCTGATTAATCTCTGTGTTCAAGGCATTTATTATATAGAAAAATTTCTGCTGTAGAATAAGAAATGCTTTTCTTTGTCATTTGCTCGGTGAACGTGGCGCAAGCAACATCTCCTGCCAGCATCTCCTGATGATCCCTCGTGGAGAGGCGAAAGACGTGTCGAGGGTTTGTCATTATTTGTGGTAGTTTTTTGTATTCATTTGCATGTTTGTGCGAGCGGAGGGAGGGTGGGAGCATTAACCGCATGCAAAAGTACGCAAGTGGATACTTAGCATTAACAATAATAGACCTACACGTTCCTTAGCGGAATATCAAAGAAATATTATTCAAGAAGCTTTCGAAATGCTTTCATTTTATTTATTGGATTAGTTGATCAGGAAAGAAGGACTTTGGTTTTTGGTGTCTTTTTTGTTTTAGATATCGGTTGAAAGGGTTTTTTTATTCAATTATTGTTGAAACTAAAAGAACAAGAAGTAAATACTATAAGAATACCAAACATGACGTAGTAGCTAGATGTAGGCAGTAGCAAGACGTAGGCTATGAAGGCAGACGTTGACCATAAACTGCAGCGTGAAAGGTGAATTTTCTATTCCTCTCATCCCGGGAATAATTTAAGAAACAATTTGTTCTATTGGTAGTAAAAGTGAATGGTTTTCCTTGCAGAACTGATAATCTCTCACAAAGAGAAATTACTTAAAGTAAAGTATCTAGTGTTTCTTTTGTATGCAAATAAGTATCTAATTGTAAGGCGTGAATAAATATTTCTGTTTCTTAACATACAGTTAAAGTTTCTCCTAATCTAAAATAACCGGTATTGAAGTACCCGTTATTATTGTTTATTTCTTTGTTTAGCCGCGAAACTATTTAGACTATATATAGATCAGCAGATGAACTCGTTTACAAACTTGCCAAACACTTCTTAATTAATTCCTTCACAAACAGATGTTTTGAAGTTCGTACTTATAACGAAGAATTCAATAGAATGTTCTAAACAAAAGAAACTTAGTACTAAATTCAAGTCAGCAGACGAGCTATATAAATACGTATGTAGGCACGCTTACGTGACACGCATTTGGGTAAAGACAAAGGATGCATGAATAGAGTTAATGTTAAGATTGTTACTTAAGTACATCTTGCTTTGTGTCTAAGTTTCCATTATGACATGGCGCAATTATGACAATAACACATTGCGTAATATGCCATCTACGTCTCCAGATAACAAAATGACGACGTACCATTATTAATGCTTTTTTTACGACGCTTGTATAGTGATGATGGCTCCATGCTCTTTAGATTTTGTTATTCCTATGCATAATATAAGTAAGCGTGCATTTCCAAGACAATATGATAATTGCAGGGTGGTGAAGGCCTGGAATAGACTATCAGATGATGTGGTTTCGGCTCACAATGTCAACCAGTTCAAAAACAAATTGGATAAGCACTATTCAAATTTAGCTCAACACTGAAGTTGTACTTAAAGATAATTGGATACAGGTTTCATCAGTTGTTTCAACTGCCTGCCTGATAAAATAATAATAATAATATCACAGAAGTTCTCATAACAGAATCGTTTAGCTACCCATGCATACGTATACCTAAAACGGCGTCTATATTATCGTCGTCTAGTACCCATAACATTAAGCCTTATTGAGCTAACTGTTGGACTAGTTCGATTAGTGTAAAAAAATTCGCCTAATATACATATTTATTACTTATTTATTTATTTTATTTATTTATTATGGGTCCAGGTTTCTAAAATAAACTTTCCGATAAATTGAAAACTTTGAAGTTGCCCTGACATTTCTTAAGAATTAGAATAAAAACCTTACATCAAATGGTTTTTATGACATTTCGTTGCATGTGATTGAAATTATAATGTTGACATAATATATTTAACTTTTTATGTAATGAAAAAAATGTAATCTAATTGAAATAATTATATTAAATTACTAATTACTATTATAATCTTCAGATATGTAAAATTTGTATAATATTATGAATAAATAAATATGAACATACAAAATAAATATTCTGATTCTGATTCTGATTCTGATGAATGTAAAGTTAACCACAGTATTCACGTACAGACTGCGGTATGTAGCCCAGGGAATATTTTGGTTTCAGTATTCTCAAGGAAAGTAAACTTTTCTCGCTAAAAATATTTCATGCTCTGAAAAAAGAAACAAAATGGGTATGAAAGACATTTTAAAACTTCTGGCAAGAGTTTTTCGTTACCTACTTTTATACTTGTATCAAATTTTATATTCTGTTTGAACAAAAAAGTTGCTATAGAAGACGTTTTACATTACAAAAATTAAAAGACTGGTTCATACACCGCAGGGAACTTTATTATCAGCTTAAGATACCTGTAAGAATGAGTACGGATCAATATAAAAAAACACCCACTTTGTACAGTAGGTTTCTATAAGTAAATCATTCAGTATTTATTTTTCATTGTTGAAAAAAGTAACTATTTGGAGTGCTAATATAACAATAAAATCAAAAATATAGGCACCATAGAAATCGGTTTATCAAATCTAAATATATAAAAGAAGAAACTGACTGACTGACTGACTGACTGACTGACAGACTGACTGACATATCAACGCACAGCCCAAACCGCAGGTCCTAGAGATTTCAAATTTGGCACGTAGGTTCCTTATAAGGTCTAGGGGTGCACTAAGAAAGGATTTTTCAAAATTCAACCCCTAAGGGGGTGAAATGGGGGTCCGAAGTTTGTATGGGGAAACAAGATTAGTTGGACTATTTTATTCGAAACTTCACAGGAGTATTTCTAACGATAAATGAGTAAATACCTGTTTCAGGTTTTTTGAGAAATCAACCCTTAAAAGGGGGAAATCTGGTGACAAATTCTGAAAATCGATGTGGGTGTTGTTTCCATGGTTTATTGGGTCGCTGATTACGAAAACAACAATGATTTTAAAATCTCACGTGGAGGACGTGAAATACCATCCCCTCTGTTGGGGTATGAGGGGGATGAAATGTCTAAATATTAATATGGGTGTCGTTTTTATGGTTTTTTGGGACGTTAATTACGAAAATGGCATCGGTTTTGTAATTTAATATTGTGGACATGAAAAATTTTGAAAAATTGTGCCAAATTTCAAGTAATAACTGACTGACTGAGAGACTGACATATCACCGCACAGCGCAAACTGGTGGTTCTAGAGATTCCAAATTTAGTATGTAGGTTCCATATAAGGTCTTGAGGTGCATTAAGAAAGGATTTTTCAAAATTCAACGCCTAATAGGGTGAAATGGGGGTCCGAAGATTGTATGGGGAATCAAGATTAGCTGGATTATTTTATTCGAAACTTCACAGGAGTATTTCTAACGATAAACGAGTAAACATGTGTTTCAGGTTTTTTGAGAAATCAACCCCTAAAAGGGGGAAATCTGGTGACAAATTCTGAAAATCGATATGGGTGTTGTTTCCATGGTTTATTGGGTCGCTGATTACGAAAAAAACAATGATTTTAAAATCCCACGTGGAGGACGTGAAATACCATCCCCTCTGTTGGGGTCCGATGGGGATGAAATGTCTAAATATTAATATGGGTGTCGTTTTTATGGTTTTTTGGGACGTTAATTACGAAAATGGCATCGGTTTTGAAATTTAATATTGTGGTCATGAAAACTTTTGAAAAATTGTGCCAAATATCAAGAAATAACTGACTGACTGAGAGACTGACATATCACCGCACAGCGCAAACTGGTGGTTCGAGAGATACCAAATTTGGCATGTAAGTTCCTTATAAGGTCTAAAGGTGCATGAAGTGCCGTGAGTTCCCTATGAAGATACGACCTTTTTTGATTCAATGTATTGTAGATGGTTTTATTAATCAGTGCCGTCCGATACGATTTCGACATAAATCGATATTTGAGCGTCCGAGAGGACTCTTAATAGGAATCCGAGGTACCTAAACTTTGAATAAAGTAACGGCCATATTGATTTTCTTCATTTCCGTCCCGATTTCGTTCAAAATCGACATCTGAGCGTCCGAGAGGTCCCTAATACGACTCCGAGGTAAAATGTGGAAAAAGTCGCAGTCATTGATTTTAATTTTTTTTCGTCCCGATTTCGATCAAAATCGATATCTGAGCGTCCGAGAGGTCTCTTAATACGAATCCGAGGTAAAATTTGTGAAAGTGGAGGCCATATTGATTTTCTTCATTTTCGTCCCGATTTCGTTCAAAATCGATATCTGAGTGTCCGAGAGGTCTTTTAATACGAATCCGAGGTAAAATTTGTGAAAGTGGCGGCCATATTGATTTTCTTTTTTTTCGTCCCGATTTCGTTAAAAATCGATATCTGAGCGTCCGAGAGGTCCCTAATACGACTCCGAGGTAAAATGTGGAAAAAGTCGCAGTCATTGATTTTCTTTTTTTTCGTCCCGATTTCGATCAAAATCGATATCTGAGCGTCCGAGAGGTCTCTTAATACGAATCCGAGGTAAAATTTGTGAAAGTGGCGGCCATATTGATTTTCTTCATTTTCGTCCCGATTTCGTTCAAAATCGATATCTGAGTGTCCGAGAGGTCTCTTAATAAGAATCCGAGGTAAAATTTGTGAAAGTGGCGGCCATATTGATTTTCTTCTTATTCGTCCCGATTGTGTTCAAAATCGATATCTGAGCGTCCGAGAGGTTTCGTAATACGCATCCGAGGTATAAAATAGAAAAAGTGGCGGCCATATTCATTTTCATCATTTCCGTCCAGATTGCGTTCAAAATCGATATCTGAGCGTCCGAGAGAATTCCTAATACGAATCCGAGGTAAAATTTGGAAAAAGTGGCGGCATATTGATTTTCTTCATTTCTGTCCCGATTTCGTTCAAAATCGATATCTGAGCGTCCGAGAGGTCTCTTAATATGAATCCGAGGTAAAATTTTGAAAAAGTGGCAGCCATATTGGTTCTCTTCATTTCCAACCCGATTTCGTTCAAAATCGATATCTGAGTGTCCGAGAAGTCTCTTAATACGAATCCGAGGTAAAATTTGTGAAAATGGCGGCCATATTGATTTTCTTTTTTTTTTGTCCCGATTTCGTTCAAAATCGATATCTGAGCATCCGAGAGGTCTCTTAATGCGAATCTGAGGTAAAATTTGGCACTCCATTCATACCTATATGCAAAAAAGTTTAATGTTACTGCGTGTGGGGTATCTATGGATTTGCTTTTAAAAACGACGTAGAGGTTTCGATATTTTTTCCATTTAAATCAACCTTCAATACTTTTTTAATCGTATGTCATTTATTTACGAACCGTGAGATTTTCGAGAAGACTAGTACGGTTGCCAGTTTTTGTTGCACTTTTAGCACCACCTAGGGGTTCTGTGTAGGGTAACGGTGGGTACTCCCTACGGACGTGGTGCTACCCGCCTTTGTCAAGTGAGTGGGCAACTTGACTGTTAGAAGTTCGCAAGCCGCTCGAAGGCCTCTAACTTGGCTTAACGATTGCAGCCGGGATCAACGGCTTAGCGTGCCTTTCAAAGCACGAGAGTCAGTTAGTAACCACTCAAAGCGGTCACCCATCCAAGAACTGACCTGCGCCCACATTGCTTAACCTCGCACACCGCACGCGGTAGGCGGGTGCCGTTGGGCCACGAGCGCTCTATATTCTTGATAGTTTGTGCCAAATTGCAATTCAATAGGTCCAGTAAAAGCAACTTGGTTGTAACAGACGGACTGACAGTAAGGAGTGCGAATGGAAGTGAGGCCAAATTTTCTTTTTGGATGCTCCAATGGTAACTGGCAAAACCTACCTAATAAATTTAATTGTAGGAAAAATAAATGTTACACATGATATTGAATTAGCCGTATTTCTGTACTTCAAAGGACCAGAGTTTATGGCCGCTGCGCGCTGTTAGGTCGTTTACAGACCTATTGGTGTTACTGTAGTACACAGACAGATACTTTTACTAAGAGCCATTTAAGACATGCTTTTATTTCATCGGCCCTTTCCCCTTCGGCCTCTCGGAAATGTATGATAATAGTTTTCAATCCTTATTTTTGCCAAAATCAAATGAAATTCAACAGTTTGCCGGTTCTCAGAATGTATACTGACTTTTTATCTGTTCATCTGTTAATGAATCACAATCACCAAACTTCGTATAGCGAAACCCCAGAATGTAACAACTACTTTTCTGGAGACCGCATCTAAATCGGTTCAGCCAAACGCGAGATAATCGTGGACAAACATACGAACCTGTTTTTTGTAGACGGTTAAAAATTTCGCTAAGTACGCGAGCGAAGCCGCGGGCAAATGCTAGTGTTACATAAAAATGTTCCATAAACAATCCCAACTCACTAAAACGGGTTCACTTTGTGTGGAATTTCGATACAAACTTTTCCTCTTGAGGGTGGTATATTAACCTTATTATCAAAATTTGTGGTTCGGTTTGCCCTGAGCTATGAAAACTCGCGATGTACTTGTAGATCTTGCAATGGTTAATTCCCACATCAGTCAAGTTGCCCACTCACTTGACAAGGGGGGTCAAGGTTGCACCACGTCCGTAGAGAGTTCCCACCGTTACCCTACACGTGACCCCTGGGTGGTGCTAAAAGTGCAACAAAACTGGCAAACCGTACTGTCTTCTCAAAGATCTCACGGTTCAAAATAATTGCTTTACGATAAATAAATACTGGTAAAATTTTTGATCTCTCGAGAATCGACACAAAATAGGTTCACGAATATTGAAAGGCGCTACCTCACCCCGTTTTCTCTTCCCACTAAGCTGCTAAAAGGAACAATGCTGGAAATGTAAACAAATTTCGTTTCAATCAAACCGTACCACCTGTTCCGATTATTGATATTTTTCTGTATTTTATTCGTTTCTTCAATCACTGGATGTATTTCATGTGATTGGAAATCATTTGTCGATATCACTGAGTGGAGGGGAAAGTAAATATTTATTATTATTTCGATTAATGTATTGTCTTTTGTTTTATTATATTTCTGTCTTAGTTCCCGTTGTTGGTGAAGGAAAAACCTCGTCAGGTTAACGGGTGTTATCCCAACAATGTCTGGTTTTCCCTTTGGGTTGGAAGGTAAGAAGGCTTTTTCAAATAGTGTCTACGAGAAACCTTAGGATAAGTTGCCAAAGCTGACCCCCAGCTCCTTTACAACTCCCTGTTAGCCGAGGTTTTCCCGAGGGACTACAGTATAGTTTTCTTCTTTAATAAAGTTTCTACTATAAGAAAGGATAGTTTACATTTTTAAAGGGTTGGCAACGCGCATGTGACGCCCCTCGAGTTGCAGGCGTCCATAGGTTACCGTGACCAATTACCATCAGGCGCGCCGTACGCTTTTTAGCCACCGACGTGGCATAAAAAACAACTGGGAAAGCGCAAGACAATATTGGTTGGAAAACATAAAAAAGTAAATCTATCCATGATTTGGAACAAGTTGCTTTATTCCATAGAATAACCTTGAGCTCACTAACAATAAGGCTGTTCCAAAGCAAAGCAAAGCTTCCCAAATTTACCGTATATGTACAAAAAAGTGGCCCTTTTTTGGCATGGATAAAGTATACTTAAAGCTTGGTAGAACAATGAATGGATAAATTGACTTTTTTATCACGTCTAAAACTGCACAGTGAAACAATTGCTTTCAGTAACGAAATGATTATTAAAAATGTTCATGTTCTTGATAATTTTTGAATGTACCTACTAAAATAGAAAATTTTGATATTTTAATTCATTATTTAACTAATTATTTACTGCTAACGACACTAATTAAATCACATCTGGTTCACATTAATTTTATCCTAACTCTAGAATCCTCGAGAAAATTGATACCCAGTCTTTAGTCTCATAACTCAAAGAGTAGAGGGAATTCGCCGAATCTATTATAAAAATCGCGATCGTTTATCAAACCGGGTTTTTTAGGAAGGCCAAAACGTAAATAAGCGAGTGAAATATGCCCCAGGAAGTTGCTTAGGGCGAGCCCAATGGCCGTGGTCTGTTGAGCAGAAGATAATGCTGTGCTGTATTTTATGCGAAAATCGTAATAGAAGGTCGAGCTATGAAAGGTTGCTCAAGTGCTTCATTCCAGACTTTACTACTTCGTTCCGATGTACTTAGATATTATCGATCTTTTTTTATCTACGAATATAAGGTAACTTGTCACTTTCAATCTTAATTATGTCATATTAAATAAAACCGGCCAAGTGCGTGTCGGACCACGGACAATAAGGGTTCCGTACCTGTTTAATTATCCGAAGGAAAAAGACTGTTTAGTTATTTGAGACGTGATTTATTCGACGACCATTATATTAGTAATACATTCATACTGGAATTTGGAAAGACAAAGGAATGAATCACAGACAATAGAATAAGGAAGACCGAACACCATAGACAAATACAGCCAGTATGTAACATGCCCCTTTTTTAATAGAAAAAGACAACTCTGAAAAGTCAAAGTGGCAAATGACATTCTGGACATTGTCAACTGAAAATTAAATTAAATGATGTCTTTCGTAAATATTAAACAAGAAAAATTACTTATTCATATGTAAAATAATGTTTATGTTAGGATGTGCGCAGTGTAAATTAGTTCAACAGTTATGTTGTGATAATATCTACAACCTGTGACAAAGTGAAGTTGTGCAAAATCATAACATATACATCGGATGAAGACAGTTACATTATTTATATAAAATGTTAAAAGAATGTTTACATTAAACTTATAAATCCAATCTTCGTGGCTTACTTATTGTTCTACCAGCCCTAGTAACATAATTACCACTAGGTGCCCTTCTTACAACAGTATCTGGTGTAGGACATGTAGTGTTGACTATGTTTTTTGGACTTGGCGAAAGAACCGTATGTGGACTTTTGTTCATATTAGTAGTATCAAATGGATACGAATGATAATAGTTATGAGACATATTATTGTCACTTATGCACTCCCTTTTTTGGGGGCGAAAAATATATTGCTGATTTCTCCTATATAAAACATTGTTACAATCTTTAATTATATAAGAACGGGGATAATCAGTCTTTGAGACTATAGTGCCTTTATTCCAAATTTTATCAGTAGGTTTCTTTTTGAAATAAACAAAATCATTGACTTTCAAAGTATCTGACTTTTTGGCATGTTGATTATAGTAAAATCTGGTTTTCTCTAAGTTTTCGCTTTTATGTTCTGAATGAAGTTTAAAATTTACTACTTTAGGCTTTAAACTAGTAGCTTTAGCTGGTAATTTAGTTCTCAATTGTCGTGACATGAGTAGTTGAGCAGGTGAGCTAAGATTTCCTCTTGGGGAATTCCTA